>HG992146.1:7500-1329430 GCA_905220505.1 Laothoe populi | reverse complement strand
GTGGTCGCGTTTAGAACTTCTGGCGCCTGAAATTAGCAACGTTTTTGGAGAACTGCTGGAGACTTAATGCACTACCAAATATCCTTTACGCGGGTTTGGCTCCGCAAACACGATTGAGTTTGTAGCATAAAACTACTGGTCAATATTTCTGTGGCTTAGCCAATTGACCACACTGCACCTGATGGTAAGCACAGTGCAGGTAGAGTATCAAGTAACTAGAGACAAAACCTAGCTACTCGACACAATCAGTGCTGTTTGCTGTTTGCTAAGTTACTTCTTTACGGCGCTTAAAGGACCCAGGATCATAGAGCTTATCATAGCTCGTAGGATCATAACGCGACCAGGTTACACAACTGTACCACGGAAAATCGTCGAGGTGCAGTGACACAGCATGTTGTTTGGATTTCATACAGTACGTGAGATTCTAGAAGTCCAAATCCCACACCAGTTTCCAAACGCCATTGAGAGAAAGGAATAAAAAATATATTTATTTGGCCATTGTCTTTGGACCCGATGGCAGTAAGTAGTAGATACAGATGCACACAGAACACATTTAAAATAAGATAATACAAATAACGGATACATGCTATCACATACAAGAAAAACTTAAAGACTGTACACAAAAAGGGTCGGCATATTTATATACCGCAGCCATCCGTGTCCGAAGCATGACCAAAAAGGCCACAGGCTCAGCGTCCGCCAGGTGGGAGGGTCCACCTGACACTGATTATCAGCAAGGGCCACAGGAGTGTCACACGGATGCCAGCAAAAGACAAATATAATGTGTCATTGCATTTCTTTAAGATCAGCCCATAAGATGACACCCTTCTCCAGCCTTGGCTATATAAAATCCAAGTGTTTTACTTACTGGTGTGGTACAACTCCAACATACGCTAAAGGAAGGTGCTCTGGCTGGAGTCCTGGCTTCAGTACTCGCGGCGCGGGCTAGCAGCGGTCTCTGCAGACGGTAGGGGGGCGGTAGAGATGTTATGAACGCTTCTATGCGGCCGCAGATGGCTCTACAAAACAATAAGCACCATGTGGTAACTTCAAAGTCCACGTATTAGTTGACTGTTGGAAACTGGAAGATTGTCCACACAGGTCACGGGTTCAATCCCAGGACACGCATGCCCGATATTTCGTTTGTATATTATTTTTAAATTATCGTTTGTTTAAACGTGGAAACATTATGAAATATTGTGCAAATCTGTAAACTTAGAAGAACGGACAAGAAACTCTAGCGTTGCTCTTTTCACACCGTTTAACAATATCATTTTGTAGTCAATTTTTGTCCCCAGCATTAAATCATATATATCCTGGGTGTTGTGGGACCGTAGTCAATTACGATCAGTATTATTTTTATGTATTCCGAGCGTAATACAACCGAGGGCCTCGCTGGATGGATGAGGCGATTTATTGTAATTTCTATCAAAATAGTTGAGGTACATTGAACAAGCAAAGCATTGTCACTAGTTTTGTCGGTCTAGCTCGAGGGGCCCCGCTAGATTGATACACGCTCGTATTTCTTGATACCCACGATACAGATTTTACGTAGTCTGGGGTCAGAACTATGTGTGTGACTGTTGGGTGTATTTATTTATATATTTTGACTAGCAAGTCATCAGTTTGTTAGCGATTAGGTGACACAAAATGGGATTTAAATGAACTCAGAGTTGTATTTCTCAGAGGATACACGTATGAGAAATGTTGTATACTAATTCTTCTTCATAGTCGGGCACTCTTGGCAGTGGTCGTGGTTACGTCAGGTCCAGTGTAATCAATAGTAGCGGCTTTCGCGATGCGTCTTTTTTTTTTATCCTGGCACGGCTAAGTGACCGCACTGTACCTGATGGTAAGCGCAGTGCGGTCCAAATAGAGTACTAAGTAGCGAGAGACGATCTATCCCCGCTACTCAACACACTCATGCCGGCCTGCTTCTTCACACTACGACATGGGCAAGAAGGTGAAGAAGCGGTCGAGGGTCTAGTGTCAGAGTACTAAGAAGGCCGCAAAATGGCCATTGTACCCCAACTCCAGACCCCCGACAAAAACCGGATGTACACTGGCTGATCCCGGAACGCGACACACTTGCGTGTGCCACTATGGCGGGTTTTTCGCCCTGTGTACGGTGGTCGCTATCCGGGCGGATATGAATATCCTACCACCAGCTCTCCATTGATTACTGATTTAAGCATTGCGAGAGCTCCGTCATTGTTGAGTGTAACATTTATTGAGATCAGGCGGAGATCACCATCACCAATATTACAATGCTATTTTGTACGATGAATTCGGATTGTAATATTACAACAATACTGCTCTAGGAGGTGGTGGTAGGCCGGCAGACCATCTTGTCGTAGGGCGACTACGGGACCTCTTGCCCTCCATACGCCTTGCACCACCAGACGGTTAATTGAGTCTTCATTTCGGGTTACGTATCCGAACTTTGTTTGCACAGTTGACGATATCCTAATTAAGAGCTAGTAAAACCTTATTATATCTGAGAATTTTTCGAAGGTATGAGAAGTCTGCCAACCCGCATTAGGCCAGCGTGGTAGATTAAGGCCTAACCCCTCTCATTAGTAGAGGAGGCCCGTGCCCAGCAGTGGGACAATGTTTAATACAGGGCTAGTATTATTATTATTATTATAAAACCTTATTGGTAGCGATAGCCTAGTTGGTTGCGATACGGACTGTCAAGACAAAAGTCGTATGTTCCACACCCAAATGACCTCTGACTTTTATAAAGTTATGTGTGTATTAAATGTTAATTATCGCTTGCTTTAACAGTAAAGAAAAACATCATGAGGAAACGTGCATACCTAAGAATTCTCATAAAAATTTCGAAGGTATGTGAAGTATACCAACCCGCATTAGGCCAGCGTGGTGTACTAAAGCCTCTCTCATTAGAGGAGGCCCTTGCCCATCAGTGGGACAATGTTAAACACAGGGCTAGTGTTATTATTATAAAACTTTATTACATAATATTAACATGTATAACATCCCCAATGCACTCCCGTACCCCACTCCCGAGTTGCATCGCCGCGCGGTAGATGTGCAACCGCATTTTACACGTTTACTGCGACTGTATACACGTACAACACAATTTTATTAGATACATAGATATTTTCATAGTTTAAGTTCCAAATATGCAGACGGCAGTGCCTTTAGCGTGTTTTCTGTCGATGATACGTAAGTATTTTAATATAATTTAGTATGTACTAAGGAAGCGCTGAATATTCAGAATATTGTGTTGGGGCATGGCATGTTCATTGAAGAGCAAATTGATGACTCCTATACCGTTATTAAAAAGCAGTCTGTTTAAAATTAGGAACTTGATCCACTGTACTGTTGGAAAGCTGAATAAGTGCATTCAATATCACACCGTATATTAACATAGTTAATGAAATATTCATACTAAGAAATTGATTATAATTGTCCGCATACAATAACCTACATTAAGAAAAGTATGCTGTTTCTACAAATAAGGTTTTTAAGGAATAAGTTTCTAAAATGCCCATAAAAGTTGGGAAAAAGTTCTTTCTGCTATGATTTTTGTCTTAAATATGAGTATAGAACTTTATTAAATATTACAATACTACAAAGGCCTGAACTTAGGTTCCCAAAGTTAGTGCATTAGTCTCTGTTTGGAATCAAACACGCGCCCTCGCGTTTCATTTGGCTACTCATCCGCTACGAATGCTGTCCATCAACTCAGACATTCCTTACATAAAACACCGGATAAATTACTATATAGTACATAATACGTCTTCACAAAATCTATATACAATATCCGAGAACACGTAACCGGCGAAAATATTTGAACCTGTAAATATTATTTGCTGACAGTACCAATGCCATATTTGGCTTGGAAGTGTCGTGGCGGCTTAGGAAGTAATAATGTATTTACTAGCAGTCGACCAGTGGTACAAATTCGACTGCAATTCATTAAATTGTTCGATCGTTATTAGATCTTTTCTCAGCTTACCTAAAACCTCTATAATCATATCGTCAGGAGAGATCTCAAAGTATAAAACTCAAAAATACCTACATTGCAAGAGCGGAACATGTAAACACAGCCAAGCCAGATAATACCTTCATATTAAGTTCTTTCTTTCTAGTATTTTTAAAACCACATACTAATTTTCACACACAGTTATCGAATCTTTTTTTGGAGTGACTTCGTTCGTTTTTCTCTTGTAAAGTAAGAGTTGTTACTGTAGCACTGTTTAGAAGTTCACCCACTATCTAATTGTCTACTACTGCATTGGTAATTCGGCTCGACCTAGATATTACCCCTGTCTTGCGAAAAACCGAGGTAGCAGACCAATCAAGGAAGGATCAAAAATAAATTTCTTTTCGATTACATTTTTCAATGTGCATAAAGTTAAAGATAAAATATTATAAAAAAAATATAGCTTAAAGAAAACGCTTTAATAGCTATTTGAACTAAAAAGTAGAGTAGTTTGAATTGATTAAAAAAAGCGCGTGGTTATAATCAGGATACAGCAAAAAGCACCCCACACCTTTTTACATACATATACACTCACGCCTGTAATCCCTGAAGGGGTAGGCAGAGGTGTAACCAGTACATCCACTTTTCGCCGAATTTCGGTCCCATAATGTGACAGGGGGCGAGCCTATCGCCATACCGGGCACAGGTTCCAGACTCCGGGCTAATACTGAGAATTTCTAGATAGAAAAACCCAATAAACTTTACCCGACCCGGGCATCGAACCCGCGACCTCAACACAGCAGTAGTAACGCATGCGCAATTACAACTGCGCCACCGAGGCAGGCAATTTTTTATTATTCCGGTCCTCCTGGTTAGGCTAAATATAAGGCTAAAGTCCTCATCGGTCCTTGACACTCGTGCAAAATTTCAAGTAAATCAGACGTCTGGAAGGTGGTGAAAATTACGTTGAAACATTCCGTTACATGCAAACATAATAAATAAATAACACCCAACAGTCCCACACAAAGCCCCGACTCCATACTAAGATACGAGTCTTGTGTGTGTTGTGGGTATCAGGGACCTAGAGAGACGCACGGTCTCACAACACCCAGACCCCGGACACAAATATCTGTCTGTCGCACAAACGTTTGTCCCGGTGTGGGAATCCAACCCACGACATTTTGTTTCACAGCCGGCTACGCGCCAACTGGGCCATGGAGGCTGTCAAAATAGATACAGGTGAAGCTAATATAAAGCGTGTTGCAACTATAAAAATAAACAGAATGTAGTTATATCCTTTTGACATTTACCTCCTTATGTGAGTAAAACGTATGTACTAGAGATGTTATGGATTTGAAATGTCGGATCTGGATGTGGATACGGATATGGGAATAATATTATATCGGTTTCGGATACGGTTACGGATATCAAATTATTTCGGATTATCCGTTAGTTTCGGTTATGGATATTAGGTTTTTAAGAAATTGTAAAGGAAAAAAACAAATAGCTTTATTTCCAGTTTATCATTTGGTACTATTTTATGTAAGAAAATGTAATCCCACAAGAGTAAATGACTGACAGGCTATGTCTAAGCAATAGAAATAAATAATAAATGCATTGAGGTACGCGCGCGGTTCGTGTGTCGGTTCGGCCAGGCAAAAACAAAAACCAGTACTAACGTGTCTCAATTAGAAAATCCGAAATTATTTGAAACTTTTATATCAGATTCGGTTACGGATAGAATTTTATTTCGGATATCCGATAGTTTCGGTTACGGTTACGGAGCTCCATAACATCCCTGGTATGTACTATAACCGCGCTACGCTTCAAGTAACAGCTATTCAGTGCGAACAAACAATTTCTTCACGACTTTATGTAACAGCTACATGCCATTGTATTAATTCATTTTCATAATCGGCCTAAATACGTTCGTAGGGCAGACTTTACATCGCTCTTTCAGCACGCGACTAAATGGTTCTAATTTGCAATTACCGCGATGTTGTATTATTTTTATTAATAGTTTTCCATTCCCAAAAGAAAAGAAAGCATCACTAGCCTAGTTGACTTGATTGACAGCCTCAGAGTAGCCGGTTGTGGGGAGGCCGTGGGTTCGATTCCCGAACCGAGACAAATGTTTGTGTGACAGACAGATGTTTGTTTCTAGTCTGGATGTTGTGGCACCGTAGTCCCTCATATTTCTTGATACCCACGATACAGGTTTGGCCTAGTGTGGGGTCAGGGTTGTGTGACTGTTGGGTGTACGTATATCGCAAATTAGTTCTAATTAAAAAAAAAATCTTTTACAATATTCACATACTATGGTCCGTTAGTCACTTATACGAGGTCCTAGTTGATAACCAGCGCTAAGCATACTGCCTAGCCTAATGCTGAACTAGAAACCTTTCAGCATTTTTAAAGTTTTTATGAGACACACGCTACCCGCTACCCTTTTATATTTAGTTTTTGTAATTCTGTTTTTATATTTAGTATTTCTGTTTTTGTTGTGTCTCTTTTTGAGCTGAATAAATGTTTTTCTTTCTCTTTCTATTTATTATTTTATTTATTACTTTCATGGTATAGTGCGGCTCTACAAAACATGTTTAGTTGTATAATCACTTCATCAGGATGAGTGCCTAATACGGTGCCAGTCCACCTCGCCGCTTCAGCATTTCCAATTACATCTCGACGTAACGTTTGAAAGTTAATTCACCTATTACCCTGCGTTAAGTAATCTGTTACTTTCTAGAGATTATAGATGCGACCTAGGCCTTAGGTCTTTCGTACTGGTGGTAGGATTTTCATATCCGCCCGGATAGCGACCACCGTACACAGGGTGTAAAACTCGCCATAGTGGTACACGCAAGTGTGTCGCGTTCCGGGATCAGCCAGTGTACATCCGGTTTTTGTCGGGGTCTAGAGTTGGGTACAATGTTTGGCCGTTTTGCGGCTTTCTAAGTACTCTGACACTAGACCCTCGACTGCTTCGTCACCTTCTTGTACACGGCGTAGTGTGAAGAAGCAGGCCGGCATGATTGTGTTGAGTAGCGGGGGATCGATCGTCTCTTGCTACTTGATACTCTAATTGGATGGCACTGCGCTTACCATCACGTGCAGTGTGGTCACTTTGCCGTGTCAGGATAAAAAAATATCAATCCTGTATTAATCACTGTCATTGCTGGGTCTCCTGTAATGATGGGATTCGTCGTACCCACCGCACCCGCGTGGATGTTATTTTTGGAAGAAAAGGTATACAATCCATGGAGGCATCTTAAGCTATTACACCTTTCTATATTTTGCTATCCCATGGGAAGCGTGAATTTTCCGGGAATAAAATAAAATAGTGGACTATATCATTTCTGATCCCTAAACTGCCATTATGCAAAAAATCGTGTCGATCCCTTGCTCTTCGAAAAACTTAACTAACCCACGGGGATTGTACATTTTTCTGATATAAAAGTAGCCTATGTGCTATTCCGGGCTATAATCTATCTCAGTGCCGAATTTCAACCAGATCTGTCCAGCCGTTGTAGCGTGATTGAGTAACAAACATATATCCATCCAAACATTCGCATTTATAATATTATAGTAGGACTAGCTTTTGCCCGCGGCTACGCCCGCGTGGTGGTTATTTTTGAAAGAAAAGGTATAAAATCCATGGAGACCTCTTAGGCTATTACATCTTCCTGTATTATGCTATCCCGTAGGAACCGTGCATTTTCTGGTATAAAAAGTAGCCCCTCAACTAACACTATGCAAAAAATCATGTGGATCCCTTGCTCTGTCTAAAACAAAACCAAAACTAACTAATTTTTCATACAAACTTTCTTACCCTATTTAACCCCCTTAGGGGTGGAATTTCCAAAAACCCTGAAATATGTGTTTTTAATTTTTAACTGTAAGGCCAAATACCAAATTTCATGCGTTTAACTGCAAAAATGTCAGATTTTCATACAAACTTTCTTCCCCTATTTTACCCCCTTAGGGGTGGTATTTCCAAAAACCCTTCCTTAGTGGATGCCTACATCATAAAAGGTACCTACTGTCAAAATTTCAAGTCGCTAACCCCAGCCGTTTTGGCTGTGCGTTGATCGATCAGTCAGTCAGTCAGTCAGTTTCTTCTTTTATATATACAGATTACCTCACGACTCATTAATATTTCAAATAAATTAAACTAATGGTCATTCGTAGCGAATTACCGGTTCTCCTACTTTCGCAGTTATCATGCAAGAGAATATTTCCCTTGATTTTCCACTTTTCAAACCGCATGCCTACGCGTTGCATAATTTCATACCTTGTTTGAACATCTAGGTCTCTCGCAAGCAACTTAGCTTATATTATCGAACATGTGTTTGATTTGTTCAAATTATTAAGTGAAAGTTTATGTGAGCTATTAATATTGGAGTCTTATAATATCAAAAGTTTTTTTATTCAATAAAAGTACACCGACTACAATAAAAAACAAATTATGCGTCACTATAAAATTTCAGGGTTGCCCTTGATTTGTCTTAGATCCTATCATCAGATCCTGACTTGGTGCCAATGGGACCACCTGAGAAGTATACCCTTTTAAACAAAAAAAGAATTTCTCGAATCGGTCCAGGCGTCTTCGAGTTATCAGGTAAAATACATAAAAAAAAGATTCCCACGAATTGTTAACCTCCTCCTTTTTTGAAGTCGGTTCAAAATCGACAACGTAGATATTTGGGCATAAATGAAAAAATATATGGCAATACCGGAAATTCAAGTCTGAATCGACTATTGCAACGTTTTATAGTCAAAGGCGGCTGTAAACCCTTCTAAAACACAGAACAAAAGTCGCTTTAGATCCAAAGATGGGAATCATTCAAACCTCACAACCGTAGTAGGCAATATTTTGCTACCAACCAATCAGAAGTGTCTGTCAAGTCAACAACCCTATTTCTGATGACGTCAGGCACAATCAAAAATGGCAAACTAAGCAGGAGTAACTAGCAAAGGAGGCCAACTTACGCTTAGTTGGTTTCAAATAAGGCAACTATTCTTAATTCAAAATTAAACTCGGCAATCTAGAAAATGTAATAAATTTTTGCACCGTTAAGCTTAATTTTTTATCGATGTTGTTGTCTTTGAATATTTAAAATGTTTCCTCAGATTAAAGTAAAATATTCACCAAAACCGTCTTTCGAGTAAAACAAAAGTTGTCAGTTTTTAAATTGACAAAAATTAAGTCAGCCCTACTTTTTGATTTTGGTTCCAATACTGTTAAAAAACGGGTCTGGGTCTAGCTACATTTTCAACTTTCCAAACAAAAAATTAAGTTACTCTTAATTGTCTAGGTATCATCTTTGTCTTTGTTTTCGTTTGATTTTTTTTTCTTTTACTCAAACGTCATTTCACATTGCTTGAATAATTCCGTTACTTACTAATTCTTTTTCAATATAAAATCCAATAATAACCTTGAAAATCAAACTCACAATGTCATTCAAAACCCAAATGCCCATACGCAAGAACAATAGATTCCTTAAAGACTTTTGCGTTGACTTCGTCAAGCAACAAATTTGAATGCCAGTTTGTGGTCATTTCTGTCGAAAACCGTTTTGCAGTTACGACCGCAGGATAGTTTAAAATCACAACAAAAGTTTTGTTGACAAAAGGTATTTACAAATGGTTATTGGGAAATGGGTTACATAAAATACAACTAATGATTACATAGACCTATTACACTAAAGGGGTTATGGTTATTGGTTATGGTTATGTATCAAGTGCTGGAACGGGGAGGACGATAATAATTCTACGTCACTATTTTATGAAAATATTGAGATCATGTCATTAGCATCATGGCATCAAACAGGGGGATTATAACGAATTGCTGAAAAGTTGTGTCCAAGTTTGATTCTAGCCTTAGAGCATAGAACTGTAGAGAAGCGGGTGAGCGTCCCTCTGGCGAAGGGGAAGATCTCCAGTCAGGCATTAATATTCGGAGCTTCTATATATGTTACGCGTCGCGTAAACTTAACTACCGCGATTTAGGAAGGCGTTTGCTATTCGTGTGGTGCGAGCGCTGTGTGCCGCCACACAACTATGAAATTTCTAAGTTTTGCATTAATCGATGCGGCTTATCATTTTACAGCTGGCTAATCGCCTACTCCCCACGGACTCTTATTCTACCTATTTTCTTCCTCATTATTAACCATGTTCTCGAATGAACATACTTTTACAGTATTTGTAAAGACCGATACAACCAAAAGCATAATGTTGCATTTACCCGACTGCATGAATAGGGTTATGTTTTATTGTTACAGGACCTCCGGGAGTACAGTTCGAGAACGCCCTCCTCCAGATAAGCCCTGTAGACAAGTCGAAATGTCCTTTCGTTCGGGACACCAACGACATTGGCTTTCAGTTGTTTACCAGGTAAAGTCATTTTGCAGAGGCCAGCAAACGAGCAATGGAATCACCAGATGGTATGAGATATTTACCGCCCATAAACCTATAATACCAGAAGAATCATGGATGCAGGATTGAGAACGGGATGGGGGTCTGAGACATCAGATATCTAAAGTACACCCGCTACTCTTAAATTTGGGACACCTGTGGCTAAAGTGTGACCAAAAGGCCGTAGGCTCTGCATTTGCCAGGTAGTAAAAAACTGCCTGGCACTGATCGTCTGCCTAGGCCTTATCTCACTGATGGAACCAAACGCAAGCTGTTTACTTCACGTGCTTATTCATGCTGCAAACCAACCAGTACACAGGGTTGCATTACCACTTTAAAACTTCCACCTTTTTCTATTTTCATTCATACTTTTCCAATCATTTGTATGCATTTTGGCTTAACTACTATCATAAGGTCTAATTTCAATACAAAATTAATAACCATCAATGTAAGGGAGTGTACTTCCCTCATTGCAATCAACATAGGATGACAACTACCTTATCTTAGATAAGTAAACATTTTTTAATTCATAAAAAGTAAACCGACTTCAATAAAAAACAAATTATGCGTCCCTATAAAATTTGAGGGTTGCCCACGATTTTTCTGAGATCCCATCATCAGATCCTGACTTGGTGCCAATGGAACCACCAGAGAAGTATACCCTTTTAAACAAAAAAAAGAATTTCTCGAATCGGTCCAGGCCTCTTCCAGGAACATACATAAAAAAATGATTCCGACGAATTGAGAACCTCCTCCTTTTTTGAAGTTGGTTAAAAAAGAGGATTACCTACGTCTAGTGTTATTTATACTTAGTTTAATAACTTCCATTTCTCCCAGACACAACCCAACAGTATACCAGGAGCTGGTGGTGGGAGACGATGAGAAACTCTTCGCTTCAAACATCGACTTCAACGACCAGACGGTGCTGGTGTTCCATGCGTTTATGGAACAGCCTGATGACGGCAGCAGCATCATGATTAGAGAAGGTTGGTAGAAGATTAAGGCTAAGAAATTAGGTCGTTGTTGAGATATGTATTTTTCTTTATCCTGGCACAGCAGTGACACTGCATCTGATGGTAAGCCCAGTGCCGTCCAGTTATAGTATCAAGTAGCGAGAGACAACTGCTGAGTATCTTCTTCAGACCACGCCTAAAGGACCCAGAGTCATAGGTAACAGGGAACACATAACATTTCTGCAATCAGGCAACTACTTGACTCCAGTCCTATCTAAAGATGATTTTAAATTTTATAGCTGATCCAAACTGCTTAATGGAATCTTCTGCGAGTCAGTATGGGGCTGTGAGAGGCCGAAAGAAGATGTATTAGACTTGTAGTCTCTCGTAGTCAATCCCTGCCATGTAACTAGTTTCTGATTGATACCCACGACACATAACTCGTTTGTTACTGTAGGATCAGGATTATGTATGTGACTGTTGGGTGTTATTTATTTATCCATATTTATATATATAAAAATGTTGCTTCCGTACGTTTGTGGCAACAAAACAAATCTCAAATACTACCTGATGGATTGACTTGAAGTTTTGACAGGTTATTGCATTCTTACCCAAGAGTGTTTATACACGCTTTGTATCCCGAAGTTCCAACGGGAAAGGGAAATATTTTTATTTTTTTTTAATTATAAGTTACTGACCGTTATTTTCTGACAACTGTTTATTTAATACACATCTAATAATAATACTAGCCCTGTATTAAATATTGTCCCACTGCTGGGCACGGGCCTTCTCTACTAATGAGAGGGGTTAGGCATTAGTCCATCACGCTGGCCTAATGCGGGTTGGTAGACTTCTCATACCTTCGAAAAATTCTCAGATATGCAGGTTTCCTCACGATGTTTTCCTTCACCGTTAAAGCAAGCGATAATTAACATTTTAAACACATAACTTTAGAAAAGTCAGAGGTGTATGCCACTTGGGTTTCGAACCTACGACTTTCGTCTTGGCAGTCCGTACCGCAACCAACTAGGTTATAACTGCTATACATCTAATAATATTTGTTTATTCCCATTTCTGATAATTAATATAATACTGAGACACAGCGAAGCGTGGCTAGGTTCATCTAGTTTTTTTTATATAAAAATACCAGGGATGTTATGGAGCTCCGTAACCGTAACCGAAACTATCGGATATCCGAAATAAAATTCTATCCGTAACCGTAACCGAATCTGATATAAAAGTTTCAAATAATTTCGGATTTTCTAATTGAGACACAGACCGACACACGAACCGCGCGCGTATCTCAATGCATTTATTATATTTAGTTCTATTGCTTAGACATAGCCTGTCAGTCATTTACTCTTGTGGGATTACATTTACTTACATAAAATAGTACAAAATGAAATACTAAAAATAAAGCTATTTGTTTTTACTTTTACAATTTCTTCAAAACGTAATATCCATAACCGAAACTATCCGAAACTGACTGATAATCCGAAATAACTTCATATCCGTAACCGTATCCGAAATAATATTATTCACATATCCGTATCCATATCCAGATCCGAAATTTCAAATCCATAACATCTCTAAAAAATCCCATATATTATTATCCGTCGTGCTAAGACACTTCGGTATGACAACAGGTAATTCGCTGGTAGCAGAACTGAAACAACCCTTCAAAGCCTAAACAGGTCACTACCAACCCTGACTTGAACTTGACTAACACTAAAGTTGTATGTTCCAGCATACATGCAACGTGGCGACACCAACGTGATTCTGGTGGACGCTCAACGCCTGGAGGCAGGCCCGTGGTACTTCACGGCCGCGCAGAACACCTGGTACATAGGACGCTTTGCCGCGCAGTTCATCGACTACATGGTCTCCAGGTTTGACTTTTATTATCAATTTGAATAGTATTTTTTTAAAATTTTCCTAGTTTCTTCTCTTGTATCTGCTGTTTTCTCTTATTGTTCTTCTATACAAAAGAAGTATTGTGACATCGTAACAAAATATTTTTGCTTCATATTAACTGTACCACTAGCAAGCCAAAGCCTAGTTGGATGGGACGGAGTGTCAAGACGAAAGACGAAAGTATGTTCAAAACCCAAGTGGCACACACCTCTGATTTTTCTAAAGTTACGTGTGTATTAAATGTTAATTATCGCTTGCTTTAACGGTGAAGGAAAACATCGTGAGGAAACCTGCATACCTGAGAATTCTCATAATAGAATTTCGAAGGTATGTAAAGTCTACCAACCCGCATTATGCCGTGGTGGACTAAGGCCTAACACCTCTCATTAGTAGAGGAGGCCCGTGCCCAGCAGTGAGACAATGTCTAATACAGGGCTAGTATTATTATTATATATTTTTTTATTTAATGTGCCTAATAAAACAATAAAAATATCCACAGCCGTACATTGCATCTCGAACTGCTGAAACCTCTGCTCTTCCTTCAAAGGTCCCGTCGAGATAGATCAAACTATTTACATTAACATCAAATTATTTGTATTACAGAGGACTGAACTTAAACAACACGCACCTAGTGGGCCACAGTTTGGGAGCGCAGAGCGCTGGGGTCGCTGGCAGTGCTTTGAAATCAGGTAAGATTAAAATCGGTGATAGCCTGAGTGGAAATTACTACCAAGACAAGTCGTGGCAATCCCAGCTCTCAGGGAATAAACGTAGAAAGGAATGGGTGGTGGATTTGTTCCTCTAGCTAAGAAGTTCTCCAGTAACCTAACCTAATTAGCACGCAAATATTGCTACCGCGATTCAAGACCGGTATGACGTTATTTGACAGTTGTACAGTGTGCAGTCTACCAAACCGCACTATGCTAGCGTAATGGACAGAGGCCTAATCCCTTTTGTTAGTGAGTAGATCCAAGGCCAGAAGTGAAACAGTATATGCATGATTGACAACAAAGTCAAAAATGAATTCACCATTGTTATGCCTATTATTTTTCATTTCTGTTTTAAAGAACTAGAACATGTAAATTAATCCTACATTTGAGTTGGGACTTTGACTCCAAAGTTTTTATTCTCTAAATCCAGGTCGAGTAGCCAGGATAACTGGTTTGGACCCAGCGCTGCCACTCTTCGACGGGCTGCCGATTGAACAACGTTTGGACCCATCAGACGCCCACTTTGTCGATGTCATCCATACTGACGCCGGGATATTCGGTAAATATACTACATTTTTTGCATTGTAGTAGTTTAGGGATCAGATAATGACATAGACTACTTTTATCCCGGAATATTGTACGGTTCCCGCGAGATAGTTTTTGTTTTCACAGAGCAAGGGATCATGGATTTTATACTTTTTCTTTTAAAAATAACTACCACAGGGGCGAAGCTGCGGGCAACTGCTAGTATGTGACTTGTCTAAGGATGTATGTATTTTATATGTAAATTATTTTATAATGTAAATTGTAATGACAAATTACAAAAGACCTACGGCTGAGTTTCTTGGTGCTTCTTCTCAGACCAGTGGGCATTTCCGAAGCACCAGTAGACCTTAACATTGTTATGACATGTAAAAAGTGCCCATAGTGGCCTAATTTACAAAATAAATGATTTGATTTGACTTGATTTGATTTGATTTGATTATATTGTATATCCATTCACCACTTCTATTTTACGTATTGTCCAAATTGAAAAGGATCCGCAAACAGTGGGTGCAAATTATTAAAAATGTTGAATTACAAACGGCTTCAAACAAGTGGGTCACCTTATAGTAAGGGGTATTTTCCAACCATAGACACAATACCAGAAGAATCAGGGCAGCTTCAAAGTAAAGCAATGGCAGCAGAATGGCGGTGGAATTAACATACATGCTGTAGGCTGTTTTGTCTGTTCTGCAGTAGACAAAACAGCCTTTTTTTTTTTTTTTTTTTTTTTTTTTTTCGCGGGGGAAAACGCTTTATCGCTACCGCTCCATCCTGGGGGGAGGTGGATTGGTTATGTTGGACTCACCGGTCTTACGACCCAACGATAAGCCGTCCAGTAGAGATGGAAATTTCTGAACGGTCGTTGGGCCGAGTCCCTAACACTATTTACACCCTACACCGTAATACCAACCAAAACCCCGCGGTGGCCTTCTTCAGCGCATTATGGTCGGCCTCGGGTTCTTGAGGCTAAGTCGCCCCAACTTCTACCGGAACCTACCATGCGCAGTGCCGCGTAACGGCTCATCTCTAAAGTGGGGCGGGGTTGCTCAGAAATCCCCGCACACCTAAGGACGCCCTTGGCGTCTACAACAGCAATGAGGCTAGACACCCATGCTGCCGTCCATCTCAGGGTCGCACGATGTACAAAGACAAAACAGCCTACAGCATGCTTCTACCACTTTGTATAATTTTCGTTACGCAGGATACAAAATACCGGTGGGGCATATAGACTTTTACCCGAACGGAGGACAAAGTCCGCAGCCGGGATGCGAACTGGAAGTCGTGATACCACAACAGCTGTTATTAAACAAGTGTGAGTCATATTCAAAATTACTAATTGTGTACACTAATAATAATACACCCAAATATAGTCCTGATCCCACACTGGGTGAAGACTGTATCGTGGGTATTAAGAACTACGAGAGACTACGGTCACATAACACCCAGACACGAAACAAATATTATTTAGTGGATTCCGCAAATATTTGTCCTCTTGGGGGAATTGAACTCACGAACTTTTTGACGGTACCCGCTGCACCACTTAGGCTGAAACTTTCCATATTCGTATTACCCTCATTTGCTTACACCCCAAGCATAGGTCTCTATTTATTCCAAAAAAGTGATAAATCAACCGAGCTTCCCAGATATTAATTTATAGCCTCTGTAGCACAACCGGCGAGTAACCGGCTGCGAAACGATAGGTCGCGGGTTCGACCCCAGCACTGAGATAAATGTTTGTGTGATCTATAAAATTTATTAGTGACCGCACTGCACCTGATGGTAAGCGCAGTGCGGCCAATTAGAGTAGCGAGATACGATTCATCCCCGCTAATCAACACAATCATGCCGCCCTGCTTCTTCACACTACGCCATGGGCAAGAAGGTGAAGAAATGGTCGAGGCCGCGTAACGGCCAAACAACGTACCCCAACTCAAGACCCCCGACAAAAACCGGATGTACACTGGCTGATCGCGGAACGCGACACACTTGTGTGTGTCACTATGACGGGTTTTTCACCCTGTGTACGGTGGTCGCTATCTCTTTATTTATTTTATTTTATTATACACAAAACAGATTACAATTGTTACAAAAATAAACTTAAAATTATAGAGTTTAAATCTAGATTGTATTCCAAAAATATGTGTACACAGAAAACTAAAATGAGTTACAATTATATTGTTTTTTTTAGGAGAAATTAAACTACAATTACCATATACACACAGTACTAATGTTAATCACGTCCAAACAAAATATCTAAGCTGAATCTAGGTTGTCAGGTGTGGGAAAGAATATCCTACCACCAGCTAAAGGTCTGGGTGTTGTGGGACGGTAGTTCCTCGTATTTCTCGATACCCACGATAGAGGTGTGACCTAATGTGAGTCAAAGACTATGCGTGTATTGAAAAATTAACAATATTTATGGTGAAAAAATTACCCCACCTATCAGACGACATGTACCTACTAATACAAATTATGTTCAATATACTATTTTATTCCACTAACACCCAAACCTATACTAACCATCCCCCAGTCTTCTGCAGCCACTGGCGTTCCTACCAGTTCTACACGGAATCGATCCTACGACCCAGGTCCTTCGTCGGGACCGAATGTCCATCACACCGTCAGTACACCAGCGGGCAATGCGTTGGCTCGCCCACCGCCTATATGGGATACGGTGTTGACCCTAAGTAAGATATTGGTAGTTTTTGGTGCACCTTCAGGGAAATTAGTATTTCAAGGTTTTGGTAGAATCAGACCAGACTCTGGTATTCAGCACTTAGATGCACTGCACTAATGTATGCAAGAACTATACTTTACAATATGGTAGTTTCCTGTGTTTAATTTTGTACATTATTATCAACGGTAGGCAGCGGCTTTGCTGTGCCCTGGCATTGCAGAAGTCTATGGGCGGCGGTGACTACTTACCATCAGGTGGCCCGTCTGCTCGTCTGCCTATCAAGGCACTAAAAAAAAAAAAAAAAATCGATATGCAACCGAATATAACTAGCAAAAGAAAACCCTTTTGTGAAAAAGTTTTTTAATTCATAAAAAGTACACCGACTTCAATAAAAAACAAATTATGCGCCACTATAAAATTTGAGGGTTTCCCTTGATTTTTCTGAGATCCCATCATCAGATCCTGACTTGGTGCCAATGGGACCACCTGGGAAGTATAGCCTTTTAAACAAAAAAAGAATAAAATGAAGAAATAGAAAAGGGTACATAAAAAAAGATTCCGACGAATTGTTAACCTCCTCTTTTTTAGAAGTCGGTTAAAAAAAGAATCAAAATAGCTTAAAAAATTAGTTCACAATATTTAATTTTAAAATTGGTATGAGCAAAATGTTTGCGTAGTGGGAACATATCACTATCTCCCTCGCACAACGGCACAGTAATGACCATTCTGAGAGGTGACGTCACGGCTCATATCATGCGTCATTTTACTGTTATTTGATAATTACCCCTTCCAGCAGATTTGAATGGCGCCTAGTTTACTTATTTTTGTTTGGTTCATAAAACTCTTTCGATAATAGGTTTTAGGTAATGTAAATTTTTGATTCAAATAATAAAAAGATCGTGTCTACTACCATATTCGACTTGAGTCTCTACAATAATGGTAAATAGCAGCTTGCAACACGCTAGGTTTTTTCTGAACACACATGCCTATGTAGCAACACACACAAGGTGCGTAATTTCCACTATGAGCAAGTGACCATACCTGTATAGCACTAACCAAAGGACAACTTGTGTGAGAGAGCCGCATTTGTGTATTTATTTTATTTGCACGCCTGGGGTGTGGCACCAGTTTTTTTTATTTTTCTGGCACGGTAAAGTGACCACACTGCGCCTGATAGTAAGCGCAGTACCGTCCAGTTAGAATATCAAGTAGCGAGATATAATCTATCCCTCGCTAATCACAATCATACCGCTTTTTTGAATAGATGAAATAAATCTATTCAAACATGAACGGATCACGTAAACAGAAATCCAAAGCAAATAGTGCTCTAAAGTATCGTTCTTGAATACAAGAGTAAATCTTGGAAACTAGCTTCAAAATGCTTCGTTTATGGGTTTAACTTTAGCAGGCTAAGTATTTTATATCTTAGTTGGACATAAAGATATCGCAAAACCCAATAAAATACATGTCAGTAAGGCAACATTTTTGAGACGATTGAATTTATATACAAAGATTGTACAATCAACAAATTTAAATAAGGCTAGTGTTTCAATATTAACCAATACAGTATACATGCTTTCAACGCTTACAGGCACGGGACGCACTGTACGTGGCTATTTCACTTTCTATTTGAGAGACAACACCGGACCACACTACTACACTGATGATACAGAATCTAATACAATAGAACCCATTGAAAACATTAAAAAACAGGAAATAAATAAAACAGTTGATAAGGAACAAAACACAGAAGTACATTCAGATACCAAAGAATTAACAAACACTAAAGAATATTTAGAAGTTACAGGAGCAAATGAATATAAAAAAGTAAATGATAATGTAAATGGTGCATTCCATGAAGCTACATTACCATATTCAATTACTGATTACACAACTGATAGGGAACTTGGTTCTAATACTGAAATTAATATGAAAAACTCAAACGCGATTAAAGGGGAATCAATTCCAAGAGTTCAAACTGATAATCTACAATCAACATACAATGAAAACATTAAAATAGATGATAAGGAGATAGATGTAAATCACAAAATACCAACTTATGAAGAACCTGTACAAGGTGTGACAAACAGTAAACAAGATATATTGAACAAAACAATATTCAACGACAGCGAGGTAAACAAACCACAACAAGATAAGAACGAAATGCCAAAAATTCCACAAACAATAAACAAAGAAACACTTGCAAACATTCTAAACACAACAATACTCAAATCACAAATCATAACTCGTCAAAAGCGTTTCGTGTCCTTACAAAAATCAGGCGAGGAGAATTTTCTATTCAGGATACTCAGCTTTCTGCTCAAAAACCGTAAAGGGGTCCTTCCAGTAATCACAGTCATGCGAGAAATCAGCACTCTGGTGAAGAGTTCCAACGGTGAATTGAGCCATTTTCTAAAAGAGAGCTATTTGGGCGGGACTCCTGTTTTATCCCCTATCTCGGTTTCACTGGAATTGGGGAACGAGAGCAAAACAGTGGCGTTTTTGAAGAAATTGCTTGGTTTAAGTCCTAAGGGTGATAGATTGACAATTGCTGGAAGTAGATAGTAGGGACATAATATTTTTTTTTGTAAAAATTGCATGATTAATTTATGTCAATAATGTGTACTTCAGAGGTATATAATACTAAATCCATATTTACTAAAATCTCGTATTAGCATCAATGAAATCGCAAAACCAATATAAGGGTATAAACTCCTAATGAATGATTAATTTGCAATAACTTTTAAACAACCTGTCCAAAATTGTATTCAAGTTTTACATGCAACTTTGTCCTTTCTGTAAAAAATATGTTTTTGCATTTATTATTGTGTACCTCTAACGTACACATATGTACTAGATAATTGTCAGTGCTTTTGTAATTATCATATACTTATTAGTAATGTAAATAAATAGTAGTATTATTCGTTTATTATATACTGTTCTACTGCTGGTCTTGGACCTCCTCTAGTTATGAAATGGTTCAGCCTTAGTCCACCGTACTGGCTAACGCAGGTTGGTATTTATTTTGTATTCTCAGGTATACAGGTTTTCTCAGGATGTTTTTCTTCTTCATCAAAGCGAGCGATTAATAATAGAGAGTTATATAATCTTATATTAGACTGAAATGTTCATCTTAATTTAAGCTATTATAAGGGGCATTTCACGTGAAGCGGACAACGAAAAAACAGTGAGGTTCTGAAATTCGTTCATATTAGACATACTTATACTTCTAGGTCATATGAACGTGTACACATGATATTTTTTTTATTTTAGGTTTAGTTGTTAAGATATGGGATTCTAAAGATTTCATCTGATTGCGGGAAGGGTTTTTTGGAATATTATTTTCATATTGAAGTAAATTATAATAAAATAATAAATGCAGTTGTTTTTATAGAAAACTTACTGTTCTTTTTGATTTTGGACTCGGATTCTAAATTTGAATTTTTTTTCTAGTTATAAACCGGAAGTGAATATTTCAATCGTTTTTTTAATAACTTGGACCGTTTTAATTTCATTTATTTTTCTGCAAAATAAAGCTATATATTTATAAATTGTGCCATAAAAATTGCAGAATGGGTTTGGAATTAGTTTAGGAAATAAATCAATTTGAGTACGTACATGTCACACTGGACGCTTGCTCAAGTTAGCTGGTTTTTACAAAAAATGGCATACTTCATAGTAAACCTGCTGCGACGTCACGTGTTTATGCATAAAGACAAATATTCTGAACTAGTTTTACACTTGATACCCATAAATTATTAATAATGATTTACAACTAAACGAAAAAAAACTGTCTCAAAAGAAAAATATTGAATTTTTTTTTTTAATTAACTATGCCAATCAACACTAGTCCGTTTTATAACCATGTTTCCTGTAGATCTAACAAAACCGTGGTACGGTTCTGTCCCCGGAATAGTTACTGATGTTTGTAATCGTCGTTGGAGAAAAAAATCTTCGGAATTCGGAAATAATAAACAAGTTATGAATGACCGGCGCGCGCGCACGACTGGAACCGACACGTCGGTGCAACTGCGGGGAGGGGGAAGGGGGTCTGTAACTCTTTTTTTTCTCTTTATTTGGAACAACAAACAGCAGTACAATATATCTTAACTAAAAGTGTTATTACATATTTATACATTATTGTACTACCCATACCATTGTCCCCAAATTAACTATACAATATACAAAGAAAAAACTCAATTCAATCAAAACGAAAAAACAGTTATAGGCTAATTTTAACTTTTTTACTTATATGTATATATTTATATTATTCCATTTTTCATTATTTTATACAATAATACTCACGAAAGACTACTTTTAATACAACTCAGTTAATCTAGCTCAGTGGATATCTCTGTAACTAGTTTTTTGTACTTTCGAGGTGGTAGTACGAATAAATCAAGTTCGGTAAAATAATCATTGTACGATCTCGTCAGCCGAGCTAAAAGTGCACGTTCACCGGCATTAGTTCGACAGAATTTTGGAAAAAATAAGTGACGATAATATTTGTTACATGTACGAGGTGCTTGTGAAGGAACTGCGTAGGATATCTCGTTATTAAGGCTAATACAATCAAATTTGTTTTGACAGATGTTGTACAACATCATTTGATCCAAGAACATTCTTCTCGCCTTAAGTGATGTAAGGGAAAACTTCTCCAACAAGTTTGTATACGGAGATCTTGCACGAAAACATTTATAATTAACAACTCGTGCTGTGTGACCGGCTCGTTTGTAAATTGTTACTTTTAGTAGATAATTTTTACAAAATTAGAATGACAATCGAGTACCAAGAACACTGTAACACTATGTACGTTGTATTACCAGTTAATCTGTATCATTAAAAATGATTTACAACTAAATGAAACAATTTTGTATCAAAAGAAAAACATTGTAAATTATATATTTTTTTAATTTATCTTAAACAAAAAATGCCATAGAATTTTTCTATTCCAGGGAGAAAAGCGTACCACGGTTTTGTTAGATCTACAGGAGACATGGTTATAAAACGGACTAGTGTTGATTGGCATAGTAAATTGGGAAAAATAAAAAAAAAAAAAAATTTCTTTTGAGACAGTTTTTTTTCGTTTAGTTGTAAATCATTATTAATAATTTATGGGTATCAAGTGTAAAACTAGTTCAGAATATTTGTCTTTATGCATAAACACGTGACGTCGCAGCAGGTTTACTATGAAGTATGCCATTTTTTGTAAAAACCAGCTAACTTGAGCAAGCGTCCAGTGTGACATGTACGTACTCAAATTGATTTATTTCCTAAACTAATTCCAAACCCATTCTGCAATTTTTATGGCTCAATTTATAAACATATAGCTTTATTTTGCAGAAAAATAAATAAAATTAAAACGGTCCAAGTTATTAAAAAAAACGATTGAAATATTTACTTCCGGTTTATAACTAGAAAAAAAATTCAAATTTAGAATCCGAGTCCAAAATCAAAAAGAACAGTAAGTTTTCTATAAAAACAACTGCATTTATTATTTTATTATAATTTACTTCAATATGAAAATAAAATTCCAAAAAACCCTTCCCGCAATCAGATGAAATCTTTAGAATCCCATATCGTAACAACTAAACCTAAAATAAAAAAAATATCATGTGTACACGTTCATATGACCTAGAATTATAAGTATGTCTAATATGAACGAATTTCAGAACCTCACTTTTTTTTCGTTGTCCGCTTCACGTGAAATGCCCCATAAGTCAATCTAATGATATTTTTTTCGTACATATGCATCAAATAGGCTAGTTGACTGTTTTTGGGAAACCGTTTTATTCTATTCTTCATGGTCTATATTATTAAAATATTATCATTAATAAACATAAAACATTCATAATTTGCATTTTTATAAAGCAACTTCATTTTTCCCACCAAAACGCTACCAACTGTCATGGCAAGACTAATAGACGTTTGGCTCAGCGTTTAATAGATGTTTCGAACGGTGACGTCATGCATGACTAATTTGTGTTTCATGTCACGTGACAAAATGCTTTATTTTTACATATATTTTTTTGAAAATATTAAATAATCACATATAAATTAACAAATTGGTTTCAGTTTCGATATTTTTAGACTAAAACCTATCATTAAAAACAAAATTCAAACAGGTTTTCACTTACTGTCAACTACCTTATTAGATTGTATTATATCACCATCGATCAATAGTTTTTTTTACTGACTAATTTGGGTATTATATATTTAGTTTTAAGAATCAGTTGAACACCTTCCGCCATTCACTATTGGAATAGGTTTGACACATCTCTGTACATGTGTAAAAAAATATAGGACAAGTCGGCAAATGGGAGAGCGGTGATCACTTGATGGTCAATGATGTCCGCCTATGAAACCCACCATACTAAAAAATCATGGATGCGTTCCCGACCTTAAGAGAAATTAGAGATTGGGAACGAAACCCAACAGGTGTTACTTCACGTCGGTATTCAGCCCTGTATCAAACATTGTCCCACTGCTGGGCACGGACCTCCTCTACTTATGAGAAGGGTTAGGCCTTAGTCCACCACGCTGGCCTAATGCGGGTTGGTAGCCCTTATATACCTTCGAAATTCTTATGAGAATTCTCAGGTATGCAGGTTTCCTCACGATGTTTTCCTTCACCGTTAAAGCGAGCGATAATTAACAATGAATACACACGTCACTTTGACGTCTCTGACTTTTAGTCAGAGATGTATGCCATTTGGGTTTCGAGCACACGACTTTCGTCTTGACAACTGTAACGCAACCAACTAGGCTATCGCTGCTTCTGCCTATTTATGCTGTAGAAAAAGCTGTCCACAGAGACTGCCCCTTCAATATTACAAGTATCTGATATGATATGTTTTACTGTTTGCCAGCGCTCGGGGTAATTACTTCTTGGTGACGCACCGCAAATCTCCCTACTCCATAGAGTAAGTTTAGAATATTTTTGTTATTATAATAAACACATTGTATAGTTTAATGAGACACTTTGTTTTATTTCTGTACATTTTTTCCTTATTGTGATCTCGACCTGGTGCCATTTCTGCCTTTCTACTTAGACATCTCCACTTATCCCGGTATTTAACATCTTCTATCATTGGATCTTACACCTCAATCCTCATAATAATTTAAATATTAATATATTTCTTAAAATATTATAATAATGGTTTCTTATGCCTACGCGAATGTTATACGTTGAAATGAAACAAATACAATAAATAAAAATTAAAAAACGTCTATATGGAGGGTAGAAACATTGCACTATACTTGCGTGACGACATACAACTCAGTCTCCCCCGTGACCATGAAGGCTGTAAAGCTTTCGAAACGTCGGGTTAAAAAAGTAAAATAAAGCGCGATAGAATACGTAACATTTGTTTCATTTCAAACTTCTTTCATTACCAAGGATTGTACACAACAGTGACATGGTGTATAATAGATTGTAGATTATATTGAAATGTTAAATATTTTTAGTACACTGTTGCATTTTTTCTTTGGCACGGCAAAGTGAACACACTGCATCTGATGGTAAGTGCCGTCCAGTTAGAGTATCAAGTAGCGAGGGATAGTCTATCCCCTGATACTCAACACAATCATGCCGGCCTGCTGATTAGCTTCTTCAACTACGGCTAAAGGAACCACGATCATATAGGGAGGAGGCCATATACAGGCTGTGTCTTTAAATAGGTATATTAAGATATTCTTTTAACTTAATATATTTAGTTTAATATATTTTTATTAACACATATAAAAGCTACTTTATAAATGAAAAAAACTCTGTTGAATGTATATATTATATATTGCCTATTTATGCAGTTATTTTAACCGCCTTAAAAAAAGAATTTCAAGGAGCCCAATTTAACTTACCCACCAACCTTACCTATGTTTTGTTATCATATACGGAGGATCTATCATTTGTGACACAATATTGATACCTGCAGAAAATGTGACATAGCGTGACGAAGGGGAGAGAGGGGGTCTAAAAATCTAAAATCATGAAGTATTTTATAAACGGCCCCTAAGGTGGGGTGATGAGACATCTGCCTGGGTTCTCACCTGTACATGTGATGCGGATGCAGCAAGGAGCCGAGTATGAGCGAGTGGAGGTAGACAGGCCGCAGTAGACGGGACAGCAGCGCCCCCTGCATGCCGACCACGCACCACCGCGCCACCTTGTCTGAACACGACATCGTCAGCAGCCGCTCGCCCTGACACACACATACTGTTCACTAGAGTTTTTTTGCTGCTGTGCTGAGGTCTCGGGTTCGATCCCCGGGTCGGGTCAAGTGATATTGGGTTTTTCTATCTAGAAATTCCTTAGTATTAGCCCGGAGTCTGGAATCTGTGCCCGGTATGGCGATAGGCTCGCCCCCTATCACATTATGGGACCGAAATTCGGCGAAAAGTGGGTGTACTGGTAACACCTCTATGTAGTTAAGTTGTTGAATCAATGTCCTCACCTGCATGACCCCGTCCCAGGTCTGCACCACGTTGCTGCAGTTCTTGACCGGTATCGTTCCCTCACCGGACTCTATTTTGGTACGCAGCTGGCCGCGGGCGAGTCTGTAAATGAGGTTATAGTTAACAAATACCATGACAGTTGTTAAAAATCGGTATTATCTATGCGATATTTTTTAATACTTTTTTTACTGCCTGGATAGGTAGACGAGCAGACAGGCCACCTGATGGTAAGTAGTCCGCCGCCCATAGACTTCTGCAATACCAGGGCACAGCAAAGCTGCTGCTTATTAGCTAGTATTTTAAATGGTATGTCACTGGAATATGATTAATTTATACATTATTCTATGACATAGTATATAAAAAAATATTACACTATTATCTCATATAATAACCATTGTACATTACTCGTATTGGCAACATAAAAATATATTTAGCTCTGTACCGTATTACCGTATTATATTTGGTGTCGCAATACCGATATTCCGGTATTTCTTGGATTTGAAAATGTTATAGGTTAAGTTAAGTTAATAATTAAAAATCAACTTTTAATTACAGTTTAGCAACAGAATTCAGAGGAATAACAAAATATATTATTGAAAACAATTTTTCAATCAATTCCGAAAATACAAAAAATCATAGTTATTTGTGAAACGAACGCCAGTATTTTTATGTCAATCTTCAATTGGTCCGGTTTTCCGGTATTTTCAAAATCCGGTATTTTTTTTTATTTGGCACGGCATAGTGACCACACTGCACCTGATGGTAAGCGTAGTACTGTCCAATTGGAGTATCGAGTAGCGAGAAATCTATCCCCGCCACTCAACACAATCATAACGGCCTGCTTCTTCACACTACACCATGGGCAAGAAGGTGAAGAAGCGGTCGAGGGTCTAGTGTCAGAGTACCCAGAGTACCTGTTTGGATGCCGGTCGGGCTCCGGCTCATGCTGCTCGTGCGGGCTGAAGATGCGTCCGTCCCCGCAGGGCGCCGTGCTGATGTACAGGTGCACCTCGCGGTTCGGCTTCAGCTGGTACCCGCCGCCGGGGACTGGCTCCAGGTCTGACTCCAGGATCGGCACACGAGGGTCTGGTACACACAACCCACAATACAACCACGAAAGACTACGGTCCCACAACACCTAAAAGCCAACTCCTATATTTCTATTCGATAAATTTCGATGTGGATAAAATATTTACGCATCAGATGACACCCAACAGTCACACACACAGCCCCGACCCCCACACTAAGATACGAGTCTTGTGTTGTGGGTATCAGGGACCTAGAGAGACGCACCCTCTCACAACACCCAGACTCGTCACAAATATTTGTCTGTACAGAAACATTTGTCCTGGTGTGGGAATCGAACCCACGGCCTCTTGTTTCACAGCCGGCTACTCGCCTACTGCTCCATGGAGGCTGAAGCGCATAATTCATTCATTAATTTCATGGCATTCGCTGAGATTCGCCGAGGTTCCTACTCTAACTGGACGGCTCAGCGCACCATCAAGTGAAGTATGCTCAATTTGCCGTACATACATACACATACATATACTGCCTTGGTGGCGCAGTTGTAATTGCGCATGCGTTACAACCGCTGTGCTGAGGTCTCGGGTTCGATCCCCGGGTCGGGTAAAGTTATATTGGGCTTTTCTATCTAGAAATTCTCAGTATTAGCCCGGAGTCTGGAATCTGTGCCCGTTATGGCGATAGGCTCGCCCCCTATCACATTATGGGACCGAAATTCGGCGAAAAGTGGATGTACTGGTTACACCTCTGCCTACCCCTTCGGGGATTATTACCGGGCACAGGTTCCAGACTCCGGGCTAATACTGAGAATTTAACCGACCCGCGATCGAACCCGAGACCTCAGTACAGCAGTCGTAACGCATGCGCAATTAGAAATGCGCCACCGGGGCAGTCTACATATTCAATTCAAGCGGCAAATATAAATAAAATCACATAACACATACTTGGTTGCGACGCGTACATCAGTAGTTGTGCGTACAGATGGCGCTGCAGACAGCGGCGTGCTGCCACCTGGCGGCAATAAACAATAACTACATATAAAAAACTCTACCAATATTATTTATATTTTTGTGCTAAAAAATGTTTTTTTTTCACTGCGGGATGAAAAGTTCGCTTCTCGTCCCTTGTATACGGGACAAAAGTGCCTCATCTCTGCCGGTGGCTTCGCTACTGGACCTCACCGGAGCTTTGCCCACTCACATGGACTCACATGTACTATTGAAAGAGTGAAGGACCGAGCTTTTCAACCCAGTTGTATACGCACCACGGGAGAAATGTAGGGCCTCCTCATCCATACCTTTCTCCCTAGTTATATACTATTATTTATTGTTTAAAATAAAAGGATCAAAATTATTCAGAATATACAAAATCGATATCAACAATTTTTTAATAGACTTTTTTTCCAAAAATAATTAACACTCAGGTAAAATAATAAAAAAAGTAATAAAGTAAAATAAGTAAAATAATAGTCACCCTTTAATTAAACGTTCAAGACAAACGAAACTAAAACATAACTCGATGCGATAAAGTCTTTTCTAAATGCAATAATAAACGAACACATAATAAAATCAAATAATTAAAATTACAAACTTTATGTAGAAAATAGGGTAGTTGACTCGATTTTTTTTATTAATTTAATCAACAAGTTACATTACCTAAAACCTATTATCGAAAGAATTTTATGAATCCAAACAAAAATAAGTAAATTAGACACCACTCAAATCTGCTGGAAGGGGCAGTTGTCAAATAACAGTACAATGATGTATACATGATACCGTGACGTCACGGTACTATGAATCGCCTGTACTGTCCCGTTGTGCGAGGGAGATAGCG
This sequence comes from Laothoe populi, assembly GCA_905220505.1. Classification (NCBI taxonomy): domain Eukaryota; kingdom Metazoa; phylum Arthropoda; class Insecta; order Lepidoptera; family Sphingidae; genus Laothoe; species Laothoe populi. The sequence continues at coordinate 1,300,951 of HG992146.1, read as the reverse complement.
ATATGTTCCCAATACGCCATCGTTTTCGCTTATGCCTGTGAGTATTTGCTAATACCAATATTTAAAATAAATATTGTGACCAAATTTTTCACACAATTTGGATTCTGTTTTCGCAAAAGAGTTTCTTTAGCGTATTATATTCGATTGCGTAGAGAATAATGTACAAAATTAAACACAGGAAACTACCCTATTAGTACAACTAATTTCATAAAAAACAATATTTATATTCATCGCAGTCTAATTTCAATACATGAATTATGATTGTAATAATATTTTTAAATTGGGGTGTCTGAGGATGTGCGTTATTCCTGTTACACGTAGTATAAACTTTTTAAGTCAGTGCATCTATTTATTTAATAAGGTACACTACCAGCAACAGTATTATGGTTGTTCATGAGGTGCAGATTCCTGCCAGACAGACTGGCTTGTTCACCAGCCACTGTTATACAAGTGTACAGGGTGTTATTAAACAGTGGTACTAACCTCAGCATGGCAGTCGTTGACGGCGCGCCCTCGCACCGACATGTGCTCGCCGGATACACACTTCGTACCTGTCGTTACAGCTATCACCTGCACCATAATCATGTTTCATTTTAAAACCTACTTTAAATTCTAATTTATTTTCTAATCACGTATACCACAGTAGATCAACTATGAGTTTTTCTCACGTATATTCACTAGCAACGTAAAATATTTATATGACAAAATATACAGCGCCTCTAGCAATAGGGTAGTTGACAGTAAGTGAAAACCTGATAGAGTTTTGTTTATTATAATAGATTTCGGTCTAAAAATTAAACCAATTTGTTAATTTGTATGTGATTATTTAATATTTTCAAGAAACATATATGCAAATATAAAGCATTTTGTCATGTGACATGAATCACTCATCAGTCATGCATGACGTCACCGTTCGAAACATCTAAAACGCTGAGCCAAACGTCTATTATTTATGCGGATGGTCACATCACACGAGAGGCCATGACAGTTGGTAGCGTTTTGGTGGGAAAAATAAAGTTGGTTTATTAAAATGCATATGAAATCTTGAAAACTTATGTTTTAAGTTTATTAATGAGAATATTTCAATAATATAGACCATGAAGAATAAAACAAAACGGTTTCCCAAAAACAGTCAACTAGCCTATGACGTGAGAAACTAAATTGGGTACTATAAGAACGAAACATTCCATACATAAAAAACAACGCTGCAACGCTAGCGACTTTACCTATCGGAACTTTAAGACATAAACTCATAGTTGAGCTACAAAACCACTAGAATATGGTAGTCGACACAATTTTTTTATTAATTTAATCAACAAGTTACATTACTTAAAACCTATTATCAAAAGAATTTTATAAATCCCAACAAAAATAAGTAAATTAGACGTTATTCAAATCTGCTGGAAGGGGTAATTGTCAAATGACAGTAAAAGGATGCATGATATGAGCCGTGACGTCACGGTTCTCAAAATGGCCATTACTGTGCCGTTGTGCGAGGGAGATAGTGATATATTCCCATTACACAACCATTGTTGCTCATAGTATTATTTAAAATAAATTTTGATTCTGTTTTCGCAAAAAGGTCTCTTTTGTATACTATATTCGGTTGCATATCGAATAATGTACAAAATTAAACATAGGAAACTACCTTATTATAAGTTATGGGTCTAAAATCGAGTTAACATTAACTCTGCGAAAAAAAAAATTAGCTTTCTGTTATTTTGTGAATCACTTTCCACAAACTCAAACCTATCAATAAAAATTTAGCGACATTAAACACTACGGTACCTTAGCACCTTCAATCTTGTTGTTGATGGTGATCACGATACCGGCGAGAGCCTTCCGCTTCGAATGGACCACGTCCAGCTTCATCATCTCGCTGAACTTCTCATTTATCAAACTGGAAATATGATAAACTTAACTCAGTGTCTTACTTGGCACTTCCATGACAAAGACCAACGGTAGGCAGCGGCTCTGCTATGCCCTGGCATTGCAGAAGTCTATGGACGGCGGTGACTACTACCATCAGATGGCTCGTCTGCTCGTCTGCCTATCCAGGGAAAATAACTTACTTGGCGATGTGGTCGGCGAGGGTTTGGTGGAGGAAGCCAGCGCGTGCTTGATGCTGCTGAAGCTGCAGAGGCTCCACACGCCTCTCTTCAAGCACGGCCAGGGCACTGCGAGCCGCTGCTAATTTAGCCAGTTTTTTACTCGACCCTGCAAGACCATACATAGATGTTACGTCATGAAACTCAAAAATAAATATAAATAAATAAATAACACCCAACAGTCACACACATAGCCCCGACCCTACACTAAGATACGAGTCGTGTTGTATTTCATTTAGAGTATAAGGGACCTAGAGAGACGCACGGTCTCACAACACACAGACCGGACACAAATATCTGTTTGTCACACAAACATTTGTCCCTGGGAATCGAACCCACGGCCTCTCGTTTCACAGCCGGCTACTCGCTAACTGCGCCACTGAGGCTGTCAAAATACTCAAAGTGAATTTTATAAAACTATACTCACCATACCCCTCGAATTTCTGATCCTTGATTTGGCATACCACTTTAAATCTCATACTGTGCGCCAGTTGCAGGGGAGCTACCAAACAAATCATATTCAATATAAATCTTCAGTCAGTTAAAATCAAAACGAATATTAATTATTATAAATAAATTAAGGAAATAGAAAGGAGGACTGATGACCTGGTAAAGGTCGCGGGAGTCCGCTGGATGCGGGTGGCGCAGGACCGGTCATTGTGGCACTCTTTGGGGGAGGCCTATGTCCAGCAGTGGACGTTCTTCGGCTGACATGATGATGATGATGACGATGAAGAAACCGATCAAACGCGTATATTATAATACTGTGATACGTAGATCATATTTAACCAAACGATATTGTATATACTGTAAACCATTCTGGAAGCAGTGCCCGTTATGGCGATAGGCTCGCCCCCTATCACATTATGGGACCGAAAATCGGCGAAAAGTGGGTGTACTGGCTATAACTCTGCCTACCCCTGCGGGATTACAGGTGTGAGTGTATATGTATGTGTGTTTAATATTGTATATACAAAATTAATCAAACAATAAAAAACAAACACAAAAAAACATAAAAAATATATTGATACCTGTTATTTTGAACATGATGTAGATATTCTTGATGTGGGCATTTTTTTTACATTAAATTAAATCATACAAATCAAAAATTGATTCATTCAGCAAAATGGCTACAGTTCTAATAAATCTATACTAATATATAAAGTTTGTGAGTTTGGATGTTCGGGGTTATCTCCAGTACAACTGATCTGATATTGAAAAATCTTTCACAGTTAGATAGGTATATTCCTGTACGCTATAGACTACTTTTTATTTGGGTAAATATATATTTGGTAAAAAATAATCTCAACACGAGCGGAACAGCTAGTAATAAATATGACAGAACCTTCTACTCTATGCAATAATTTAAAAAATCCCACAATCCGAACCTTACTCACCTTGAGCGGCGTCCAAAGGTGATCCATCCCCGAAACTGCATGCGAACGTGAGTCCAGGATAGTTTTCGTATAGAACATTGATGGGGCTCTTGTGTGTGGACTGGGGGACGCTGGTGCCAAACAACGACGCACCAGGGGATTGTGTCACAGGTGGGGTTGAGTTTTCTTCTGTGTCTGCAGAAAGTGATCGATTTTTATTGCCTCGATAGGCAGACGAGCAGACGGATGATGATGGTAAGTAGTCACCGCCGCCCATAGACTTCAATGCCAGGGCACAACAAAGCCGCTGCCTACCGTTAATACATCTACCTTCTTGCCCATGGCGTAGTATGAAGAATCAGGCCATGATTATGTTGAGTAGCGGGGGATAGATCTCGCTACTCGATACTCTAACTGGACGACACTGCGCACCATCAGGTGCATTGTGGTCACTTTGCTGTGCCAGGACAAAAAAATGGACCCATAACATTGAAAAACGTGGGTCTCGGTCTCGTGGTCTCTTTATCACAAAATACTCCAGTATCGAGTAATACAGGCGTCAAAGCGTAACCGTTAGAAACGATCATTAGTTACAGACCATCTATAGACTAGGTGTTGTATAGTGAGATAAAAGGCTATGTCTATTTCTGGCACAAAGCAGATTTGCTGCTGCATGAAAATATTAATTATATTATATAATTGTTTTTTCTTTATTGTTGGAAACTTTATTGGTCCAAGATTTAGTTATATGTATCTTTAATTATTAATATACTTAATACTGTTTGTTTCCGGTACTAAGATAAATAAAATCAATAAAAAAATAATGTTTTTTTATAACAGTACTCGGAAAACAAACAAGTTGGTTGCATTTTATCTCATACTTAGACCATCATAAGGTCTTAAGCAAATTTAATTGCGACCACGTTATGTGAGCACCCTGTGGAATTTAAATTTAAATCAATAAAATCTTCACTTGACAATTTGGAGACTCTGTTTACGACATTCCTAGGTAAAATATCGACTAAACTAACCTTATGACAAATAGTCACAACCCTGTTCAAAAGAAGATATTTTAAGTCTAGTTAACATTTCACATTATGAGTAAACCTGCATGACCGAGAATAGATTTCTAAATAAGAAGTTCGAGGGTATGTGGAGTCTACTAAACCGCATTAGGCCTGTGTGGTGGACTAAGGTCTAATCCCTCTTGTTAGTTGAGCCCAGGATGGGCAGTGGGACAGTGTATAATACGGGACTGGAATTATAGCATAAAGTATACTAACTTTTAATATGATGATTCATATCTGGTACAGACACTGGCTCTGGTATCCTTCTGGTGTCCAAGTATTGGAACTCTGGAACTGTAAATATTTTTTATACATTAAGAAAAATTAGGATTTATTAGATTTTAATTTAATGCACCTACTCTTTTGCTAATAGGGTAGTTGACAGTAAGTGAAAAAAAAAAATTTTCTAAAAATAATGTGTGTGATTATTTAATATTATCAAGAAACAAATATGTAAAAATAAAGCATATTTTCATGTGACATGAAACACCCATCAGTCATGCATGACGTCACCGTTCGAGACATCTAAAACGCTGTGCCAAAAGTCTATTCGTTTTGCGGCCAAAACAAATAGACGTTTGGTCACCTCACACAAGAGGCCATGACAGTTGGTAGCGTTGAAATCTTATTTTTTATGTTATTAATGATAATATTTTAATAATATAGACCATGAAGAATAAAATAAAACGGTTTCCCAAAAACAGTCAACTAGCCTATTATCATGGTAACTATGTTCAATAAATCATATTCTTCTTGTATAGTGACAGGTGGAGATCACACACACACACATACACTCACGCCTGTAATCCCCGAAGGGATAGGCAGAGGTGTACCTAGTACACCCACTTTTTGTCGAATTTCGGACCAATAATGTGATAGGGGGCGAGCCTATCGCCATACCGGGCACAGTTTTCAGACTCCGGGCTAATACTGAGAATTTCAAGATAGAAAAATCCAATATCACTTTACTCGACCCGGGGATCGAAGCGAACGAAAATTACAACTGCGCCACTGAGGCAGTGGAGATCACACTAATGATACATTTACTTTCGCATGCTAAAAACACACCTGGATAAACACCCTCATCAGCGGTGAAGTCCTGATGCTTGCTAGGTGCTGGTAGTACTCGGCCTGCCCTTGCTAGGAACGCGGCGAGGCAGGCACGGGCAGCTGCCGCGCGCGCCTCTCGCTTGCTATGGCCCCAGCCTTCGAATGTCATGTCTGCTACCTACAACAAATACAAGGGAATTTAGCTTTTGCTGGATTCACTATCTTCATGATAGTTATTTACTGAGACAATTGGGTTGCAGTCCCCACACATTCTGTCACTGTGACAGCAAGCCAGTAGCTGGCTAACTGAGACAAATCTATGAATAATCCGCAAATATTTGTCTCAGGCCTCAGTATTGTGGGACTGTAGTCCTTTCTAGTTCTTGATACCCATGATACAAATTGTTATGCCGAGAGATGAGAGCACCAAAAGATAAGAATGGATGTTTTGATGAACTGATTATATAGTAACTTATACAGTCTTGAAATAAAACGAATTTTACGGATTATATCGCGGTTTATTTTACTTTTTTAACCCGACGTTCATACGATGTAAATATCAACTATATGGAGGGTAGAAACATTGCACTATACTTTCGTGACGACATACAACTTAGTCTGCCCCGTGACCACGAAGGCTGTAAAGCCTTCGAAAAGTCAGGTTAAAAAAGTAAAATAAACCGCGATATAATCTGTAAAATTAGTTTTATTTCAATGTATAATATTCGCGTAAATATAAAAAACCATTATACAGTCTTGTTAATTCATTTAAAGTAAAAAATATCTTTTGTTTCCCATTCATGTATATTCCAAATGCATATTAAGTCAATAATATATTTCTTATACTCCGGGAGGTAGTGTCAAAATTTCATGGGTCATTTTAGCATAAGGTACCTTTATTGAATATGGTAGATTTTACTTAATAAACAAAGAATAAAATTGTCAGCTGACGCGACTCTGTGGCGTTTGGGCGTTGCAGATCGAAAAACTCTTAAGAATAACTTATTTTTGTAGTCATTTCAGCAAAGCTGAAACTTCGTAGATTATTTATTTATATTATTTCTGTCATGATAAAATGTGTCAGCTGCACGGGATAGGTGGAAAGCTTTGTCAGTTTCCCATGTTAAAATGTATGAAAAATAAGGAAAATCGGGTGATTTCAGCAAAGCTGAAAATCATTTCTAAAATAGTTTACGACCTAAATATTGTATTTATAAGTGTCAGCTGGTATTAAAATGTGGCAAAGCCTGTTAGCTACCATTTCAAAGCGCAGCGTAGCGTTCAGGCCCGCGCGGTCCAATACATAATGTAACATTGCAGCTAACAGTCGAAGCTTTGTCTGTTGGCCAAAATATTTGAACGAATTGTATACAACCAACTTTACAATTGTTTACAGCCAAGCTTTTCTCCAAATCAGCACGGCTTTCTGAAAAGCAGATCCACTGTGTCTAACCTTCTTGTCTTTACTGATTTTGTCACCGGCAGTATGGAAAGCGGACATCAAGTTGACACTGTCTACACGGACTACAGTAAAACGTTCGATAGAATTGATCACGATACACTTCTAAGGAAGCTGTCGCGTCTGGGCATTCGAGGTGATTTGTTTAGATGGTTTGCATCGTATGTTAAGAATCGGACTCAAGCAGTGGTCTTAAATGATTCAACGTCCTCTTGGATAGACATACCTTCGGGTGTTCCGCAAGGGTCACTTCTTGGTCCCCTCCTATTTGTTTTATTTGTTAATGACATCGGCAGGTGTTTTCTAAATTCTAATTACCTGATGTTTGCCGATGATATGAAGATATATCGAGTTGTTAACAATATTTCCGACGCAACTCTTTTACAGGAGGATCTATTAAGGTTAGACAAGTATTGTGGCCTTAACAAGTTAGAACTGAACGTGTCCAAGTGTCTGGTGTTGAGTTTCACCCGTAAAAAGGAGCTTTTTTGCTATGATTATCGCTTCATGAGTGTAACAATATCTAGAACTTCTTTCACGCGTGATTTGGGTGTTATCGTGGACAGTCAGTTAACATTTGGCCGTCACATTGATCAGGTAATCGGGAAGACAACACGTGCTCTTGGTTTTATTCTTCGTTGCGCAGATTCATTCAAACAGATGAAGACTATAAAAATCCTGTACTGCGCCTATGTTAGGAGTCATCTTGAGTACGCAAGTCAAGTTTGGAACCCCTCCTACAACATTCACTCGAATAGAATTGAAAGGATACAAAAGAAATTTACAAGATATTTAGGTTTTAAATTTAAAATTCCTAAGGTTGAGTATGAGAAACGGTGTGTGAGGTTCCATCTATTGCCACTGTCAGTTCGCAGAAACATTGCCGATATCTCGTTATTAATGAAGATCGCTCAGTCTTTGATCGATTGTCCACTGCTTCTGACTAAAATGAATTTGAATGTTCCTTTTAGGCATTCACGACGAAAACATCTATTGTCCATTCCGCTTGCACGAACAAACTACAGAGCCAATAGCTTCATGCTACGATCTGCTAAAGCTTTCAACAATCTACCTCATAACATAGATATAGATATTTTCCGTAATAGCATAGCATTTGCGAAAAATGCTTTAACTAAGAATTTTGTTGAGGTTCATGGCGACTAGCTGCTTAATTAATAATTATTATTTTGTGTTTTTATCTCCTTGCTAAATACTGGGCGATATATTACATCAGCATTCTTTTTTATTATTTTTAAATAACCTTAGATTAAGTGAGTAATCTTAGTAAACTTTTGTTAAATTATTTTTAGTATATAAACACAATAATTATAAATAACTTTATAAACTATCTGCGGTGGCTCGTAATTGGCTTATTTATTGTATTCGTTTCGCTATATATTTCTCTGTTATTGATAGCTGTGAGCCATCCAAATAAAATAAAATAAAAAAATAAAAAATAAAATAAAACACATTTTTCCACTTTTTATTGGCAGCTGACAAATCGTTTCGTATTCTTTATATAATAAACTGGGGGTGTTATCATTTATATAATTGCTGATATCACATTACTAACTAAATGTGGTTGAAATTGAATGCAGGAGTAAAACGGCACGAAACATGATATTATAATGTTACAAATAATGGATAACAGTATCTTTTATAATTTGAAAATGTATCTTATATGAAAATATGATTTCAAGCAGCAAAGACTATGTTTTCTACTGGTACACAGCTACCAATGAAGTATTTGTAACATATGATATCAAGCACTCCACGATCTTTTACAATCAAATTAAACGAATTCTTTTCTACTCTTTAGTTTTTTTTCGCAAGATGGCAACACTGAGCGGAGCATTGGCTCAGTTTCTTGACTATTCCCCAAACGAACAGTCATAAACGAAAATAATTTAAGGAAGTGTTGTAATACGAAAATGACGAAGCCTTATTGTAATTTTTGTTTACAAAGTAAGCCAAAGTTGACGGCACTCTCAGAAATTACTTTTAAAAATTCTAAAATAGTTTTAGCAATTCGCTAGAAAATCAATTTATCCTTGAAAGATGTCGTATTACCATCAGCAACATTAACTAGCAACCATTTGTATCATCGCTCGTGCTACCAGCGTTTTACAGCATTGCCACAAAAATATAGATCATCTCTAGAATCATCAAATATTTCAACGTCATCCACAGAAAATTCAGAAGCTAAGTAATTATAGTTTGCCAATAAATTATAAAATATTTTCAGAAGTATGTTTTGTAGAATATCAAAGTAAAAATTACGCACGTTTATGATATGTTATTCAAATTCATTCAACATTTAATTAAAATATTTTTTTTTCTAACAACAATAATAGCAAAGTATTATTGTAGAAAGTTTAAAATAAGGTTTTATTATATAAATCTATAGTAAAGCTATTTTTCGTTTTTATTTTACGGTAATATGAAAGCTATAAAATATCATTTTTAAAGTGTGGATTGAAGCCTCGTTTCATACATTTGCATGAAGCAATACATTATAATTACAACTGTATTTTTTAGAAAAATATACTGTTGTTCGTAAGATTTTCATATATATTTTTTTATTTTTAAATTGCACAAATACATATTTTATTTAAATATTTTCTCGGAATTCTTTTTATACATTTATCGACTATTTTTCATCAGATGGACCATAACAGTGACTTTTATTTTATATAAATTACTTTAACAAGCAGTGATAGCCTAGTTGGTTGCGGTACAGACTGTGAATACAAAAGTCTTATGTTCGAAACCCTCTAAACCTAAACACCTCTGACTTTTCTAAACTTATGTGTGTATTAAAATGTTAATTATCGCTTCCTTTAACGGTGAAGGAAAACATCGTTAGGAAATCTGGCATACCTGAGAATTCTCATACGAGTTTCGAAAGCTGCGAAGATACATTGTTCATTGTACCGCGCGCGCTTGATCGCTACGCTGCGCTTTGAAATGGTAGCTTTTGGTTTTGCCACATTTTAATACCAGCTGACACTTATAAATACAATATTTAGGTCGTAAACTATTTTAGAAATGATTTTCAGCTTTGCTGAAATCACCCGATTTTCCTTATTTTTCATACATTTTAACATGGGAAACTGACAAAGCTTTCCACCTATCCCGTGCAGCTGACACATTTTTTCATGACATAAATAATATAAATAAATAATCTACGAAGTTTCAGCTTTGCTGAAATGACTACAAAAATAAGTTTTTCTTAAGAGTTTTCCGATCTGCCACACCCAAACGCCACAGAGTTGGGTCAGCTGACAATTTTTTTCTTTGTTTATAAAGCAAAAACTATCATCTAAAATTGAAATAAATTGTGCTGAAATGGTCCGGGTAAATTTGACATTACCCCCCGGACCATTAATATTTTACTTGGTTGTTAAATTAAATTGTAAAACTTTTGTAAAGACACAACGCTAATGTAATCAGTTAGGCTTCTATAGCATCATTGACTATAAGCCAATGACGTAATTTGGTTGTTCTACTATGCCCGTTGACTTCTGTGGCAATGTGCCAATATAAATTGTTCAGGGATTTTACGAAACAAAATAATTATACCATCACTGTATGGAATTACCAAGTATTTATCACTGTTCCTTACATCTTTGCTCCTGCTAAACTAACTTAACAAACTAACTTTTAAATACAGTCAAAATTACTTTAACGACCTGAAATTAGCAATGAGAGACTTTATCGTAATTATTTCTGGAGGCAATTTTTTTTATTGTCTTATAATGGGAAGCAAAAGGGTTCAAGCCCATACATCCTCCTCAATGGTATTGTAGATAATCTTTTTTTTTTTCAGTAAGGCCTAAGCCAAGACTCCTTTTGCTCTGGAAGCTAAAGTTTGATAGGATAAAGAGCATGGGATCCAAATGACTTCTGTTCGACAAAGTTTTTTTTTATAACACCCAACAGGCACACACATAGCCCTGATCCCACTCTAAGATACGAGTCTTGTGTCGTGGGTATCAGGCACTACAAGACCCACAACACCCAGACAGGACACAAATATCTGTCTGTCACACAAACATTTACCCCGGTGTGGGAAATGAACCCACAGCCTCTCGTTTCACAGCCGGCTACTAGCCTACTATGCCACGGAGTCTCGTTACTTCTGCATATTGTAGATTAATAATACTTACACTGACTTCCACTCCATACATGCGGTTGTGGGGTGGTCCCAGCACCATCAAGTCCTTGAAACGGTATTCCACATCCAGTTCGTTCAAAACACATATCGGATGTTTTTTGGACTTTAGCAATTTGATGTCCATTATTACTTATTTATATTTATTTAAAACTGTTTAGATATTCATCTGATTTATGAGTTGTATATCTATTTTTAACAGTACATTGTTTTGTATTTTCTTTACTTAGTCATCTTAGATTAGTTATCCAAATTTATTGTAATTTATGAGGTAGACACTTAGGATATCATGACTCAAGTGGCAAAGGGTGTAGCATTGTTTTATGTTACCAAAGTTTTATATTTCTTATTAAATACTAGATCACAAAGCCGACCTAGGCTTAATTTAAATAAGTCAATTATAAGTTTTGGTTTCAAATTAGAATCAACTTTGATAAACTTATTTTGGTGTTTTTTTTAAGAGTTTATCTACATTTTATCATCCTTAGTCATGGGGAAATCATCTAAGAATATACTCCTATTTACATTCAAAGAGGTTCGGTTAGAATGAAATGTCTACTGCCTTATATTAAATTAAAAAGTAATGGTTTTTCTAGTCAGAACAATATCCCGCGTAAACTTACAATAAATTTTCATAGAGTTATTTGCTAACGCACAAGCACCGCATATAAATATTATACGTTTTTAATTAGTTTAAAAAAACAAAGACTAAGGACAATATTAATTTTGCATTATTTTTTTATAGTTACGGTCCTCCGATTTCTTGGTAACAGCACAAAACAGTTTTGAATCATTCAATGGTTATAAAGAAAGGTTTTAAGATTTGCAATATAAAGTTTTTTGCACTTTGCAAACTTTTCACTTCCGCGATTTGAAAACAAAACAATATTAGGATGTTAGTGTTGCCCAAGTGTACAAAAAACTGTTTAAAATGTCGATGACAAAAAATAGCGCACAATTTTTAAATTTCATATTAACTTAGAAAACATTCTACTGTAAATAGGCAATTCATCAAATATAATATGGACATATAAATAGAAATTTCCTATTTTATCAATTTTTTCCGATTCTGGTTTTGAGTTAACGCTTATATTTCACTATTCATAAAACTTCCTTACCGGGGGACTTATATGAAAGTCGATAATTAAGGAGTAAACTCCAAAAATAATAAGCTACATTATTTATAAAAGAGAACAATATAAAGTAAAACAATTAATTTTATTATGTTTTACAAACTATCAACACTGACAAAAAGGCTTATTTAAAATAGCTGCACAGTTATGAGCATAACTTGATACTAAATGGAAATATATTGAGAACGTACATTTTTTGGTATAGGTCAAAAGATATCGACAATCGACAAAGTTGGTTCAACACAGTGCACATCACTACAATTCCTAAACGGGCAAACATGAGTCAGATGACATTTTATAGTCAAATGTACAATGCACAAAGGAATTAAAGCCTATACAGCCTTGTCCACTGGTGTCGTGTGATATTTATAAATAAAAACGAAGATAACCTTCAGATGCGGTCACCTAAAATTTCGCTTAACCGCTGTATGTACAGCAGTTTTGCGGCTTTTTTTAATTAATATCGTCGCATCGCGCACCGATATAATGTGTCCGGCGCGCGGCGGCTAAGTCAACAAAAAATAATTAAATCGATTGTTGAAAATTATAACACATTTATAATAATATTAGCCCTGTATTAAACATAGTCCCACTGCTGGGCACGGGCCTCCTCTACTAAGAGAGGGGTTAGGCCTAAGTCCACCACGCTGGCCTAATGCGGGTTGGTAGACTTCACATACCTTCGAAATTCTTATGTGATCTCTCAGGTATGCAGGTTTCCTCACGATCTTTTCCTTCACCGTTAAAGCAAGCGATAATTAACCTTTAATACACACGTAACTTTAGAAAAGTCAGAGGTGTATGCCATATGGGTTTCGAACTAGGCTATCGCTGCTTTATAACACATTTGTAACATATATTTTTTTATAAATATACATCACAGAATCCGGCAGTCTATTGATAAACATATCTCAATTATATTTCACAGTTCAAACGCTGTCGGTTGTCATTCATGCGCTCATTATCATAAAATAACTCATTCAACCATACAGTCACATCTTTCATACAAACTGGTAGATTCTTGTAAACCCTTATCTAATCTTGCCTAACAGTTTGTTTTCCGTTTGTGGATGAATAGCGCGTTGTCCACACAAAAGAAGGGTCTGATAACTCCCACAATACAGTGATGTATCTAGGTAAAGGTGGTTACGACCCCCACAATATATGCTAAACGATTTATTCTATTGCTTTTTGTTCACTCCACTCTGCTCTAGGTTTTGGAAAGTGTAGTTCAAATATTAAAAGAGATATTGTAGTCCATGGCGGTCACCGGAGCTATCCCAAAGTAACTAGATATTCTACTAATATTATAAACGTGAAAATTTTTATGTTTGTTACTCAATCACCCAATACTGGCTGACCGGATATGGATGAAATTTGGCACACAGATAGTTTATTAACTGGATTAAAACATAGGATATCTTTTATCTCAGACAAAATATTTTTTAATAATGTGTAGATCACTTGTGGTACGGATAAACGTAATCCCTTTAGCTTCTTATTACATTATTGGGTTAAAATCATTAAGCACACAAATATAATCGACGCCGCATTCCTGTAAAAAAAACAGTTTTGATACTCACTGTGACTGCAACAGTGAAGCTGGGACAGTGTGCGGGTCCGCCCTGTCTCAGCACGGTGTAGGCGACGCGGACGCCCAGCTCATTCAGTGCCGACACAGGACTCTTACCACCGCACTCTACCGCGTCTGCTGCGTTGGCCAACGCCTAACAAATAACACAAATTTTTAACCGCCTTAACCAGTCACGTATCATTGAAATAAAACTATTTTTACGGACTATATCGCGGTTTATTTTACATTTTAACCCGACGTTTCGAAGATTTAAAAACATTGCACTATACTTTTGAGACGACATACAACTCAGTCTCCCCCGTGACCATGAAGGCTGTAAAGTCTTCGAAACGTCGGGTTTTAAACGCGAATATTATACATTTATTTCAATGTATAATATTCGCGTAAATATAAGAAACCTGTCACATATCATTCGGACACCGGTGTCCGGACAAAAACTGGCAAATCTCGCCCATTTTGACGCGCGTTTTAAACGTATTTGTAATATTATATATTGTTACGGAAATAAAATAAATTTTGATTTTAATTTTTCTCACTACTTATTACCTAATAGGTTCAAAATATGGCGACTATTTTACTTAAGTGTTTACATCAATTTCACGAATTCGAAATAAATATGTGGTTGATAAAGAAAAATAGTGTTTTCTGTGTATACAGGTATCGAAGTCTAACGAGGAACTCTACACTAAATAATATAGATTATAGCCCATACCCAATAATTGTAGCTTTGGGCCACCGCCCCCGTTTAGGCCCCCCAAAGTCGGTTCTGTTTAACTTAATATGTTATGTTAGGTTATGGCTGTTTCACTAATGGCCCAGATGATTAAAGAATTGTTCACTCATGCAAAATACATCGATATAAATAATAATATATAACACCCCACAGTCAGACACATAGCCCCGACCCTACACTAAGATACGAGTCTTGTGTTGTGGGTATCAGGGACCTAGAGAGACGCACGCTCTCACAACACCCAGACGCGGGACACAAATATCTGTCTGTCACAGAATCATTTGTCCCGGTGTGGGAATCGAACCCACGGCCTCGCGTTTCATAGCCGGCTACTCACCTACTGCGCCATGGAGGCTATCGATATAACAGTCCAAGTCCGCACCGCAACGACGGCAGTTTTTAATGTTTTTTATATGTACTTTTTTAATAACTAATAAGTCTTATTTAAATTTTCATTCCACATAAATCGAGAGTTCATATGAAATTGTATGTCATATCAAAATTGAATATAAATATATTTTTATACAGCGACTGTGTCAGATATCTCGTAAAATCTTAAATCTCCCATTTTTTTACTATTTGGATTCGATTGTATGTACACTAATAGTTATTTACAGTGTATATTGTATGTAATGTAAAATAGGTTCTCACTTGTAAGTTCCACTTAAATCCAGTGCCTACCCTTATAGAAGGAGCTGGTTTCTTGGACGGTGGTTCACCATCTGTAACAAATGGTATTCTGGTAACATCTATAATAATAATACTAGCCCTGCATTAAACATTGTCCTACTGCTGGGCACAGGCGTCCTACACTAATGAGAGGGGTTAGGCTTTAGTCCACCACGCTGGCCTGGCGGGTTGGTAGACTTCATACACCTTTGAAATTCGTACAAGAATTCTCAGGTATGCAGGTTGCCTTACGATTTTTTGCTTCAACGTTAAAGCAAGCGATAAGTAACATTGAATATATACACGTAATTTTAGAAAACTCAGGTGTCATACACCTCTGAGTTTTGGTGTGGGCTGGTTTCTAGTTTCGAACATACGACTTTCGTCTCGACAGTCCGTACCACAACCAACTAAGCCATTTCTGAAAAGTCTATGTATGCTTGCTCAAAACTGCTGGAGCTATTTTGATGAAATTTTCAGGCAAGCTTCAGATTAACCCACCGGCTTGGTTGATGGATTGTAACTGATTTTTTGATAATTTTGTGTCATATTTTATTGGGCAGGAGTTATTATTAGTATTCAGTAACTCTTCTTTCGGTTACGGGATAGCGACCAATTTATTCAAAGCGGACGAAATTATGAAATTATGGTAATTTCGTCTTCGTGAAGTGGTAGAGCCACGCTGTAGTCATATTTGTCTACAGCATGAATGGGCCGGCTCAACCGGGGTAGTACCACTGTCTCACAGAAAACCAACGTAAAGTGACAGTTTACTGTCGCGTTTCGTATGATAAGTGAGATATCTGGAGGCCCAAATTCCCCCTTCCCTTACCTAATCCCTATTCCTGTCCTTTAAGGCCGACAGCGCATACATGATACTTTCGGTATTGTGGACGTCCATAGGCGGTGGAGATTACTTAACATCAGGTGACCCACTGGCTCGTTAGTCGGACTATGTTATAAAAAAAAATGGTCAAAAGCTGCTTCGGGATAAATTAATATCAGAATTTTATGACTGCCTCGGTGGCGTAGTTACTCAGTAGGCGGCATGATTGCTGTTCTAATGTCTCGGGTTCAAGTGGTAAATATTGGGTTTTTCTATCACAGAATACTCAGTATCAGCCCGGAGTCTTGAATTGTATAGTAAGCGCAGTGCCGTCCAATGTGTACGGTGGTCGCTATCCGGGCGGATATGAATATCCTACTGTTTTTTATCTAAGGACTTACCAACACTGCCATACCCTAATACGATTTAAATACACAATTTAAATTACTTATGAAATAGTTTTAGCTGTTTTTATTATGACGAATCACTGTTGAGCAAGTTACAAAACGATATACATAGTTTTTTTTGCCTACTCAGATTTTGGCTTTGATAATAATCCTTTTGAATTTGGCGTACATACAATCTATTTCGTTCCAATTCGTTCAACAACAAGACAACTTGTAAATTGCAATTATTATTGGAAGCAGCTCTGAACGGATTTTTTAATCAAATGATTTTAGGTTAGTTAATTATAACACTATAACAAACTTACTTTCAATAGTACTTTCTAATTCCTCGACTTCGCAAATTTCCATATTTCAGCACTGTACAGTAAAATATCAATAAAACTGTTTGAAGTCACTAAATTATAATGTGTTTGATACAATTTCATGTAAATCTGACAGTTAATTTTAATTACGTTGATATGTTTTGAGGGTAGGTAAAAAATAGCTTGTAGGTACTTGGTCAATATAAAATATGATAGTAACAAAATACAGTACACATAGTATGTCATTTTTTTTTATTTATTTCCCATAAACTTTGTACAAAACAAGGTTTTGGTCCTCTGACACGCAAACTAGGCCTGTATTTTGGGCGTCAGTGTTCCTCCACAAAATAAATAATAATAATCAGAGACATAATTTGGGATATAACATATGTATTAGTAACTATAAGTAAGTCTTATTTTACATGGTTCAGGCTCTAGGAGTGCTATGGAATTCTACTGCTGTTCATGTATGGGTGTGTGTGTGGGAGTGTGTGACAATTCATTCACAATGACTTATATCGACTTGAAAAAGAAGCGTCTCAAGTGTTCTATATAAACGTCCTGCTATAATTCCACCAAATCATCCCAATTTGATGATTCTTTTTTTATTGGTTAAGATATACCTCGAAGGCGGTGCTTTATTTTGGAAGGATCTAATGATGAGGTAGAATAACACAAGGAAACTATTCAATGGATAACAGCAAACACGATTGCTTTAGGAGCTGCTTAATAGTTTAATTTACTATTATTTCGGTAGTATTCGATGATTAAATGACAACAAATTTTCTTTTATTACTGTTCGTTGATATATGCGAATTAAGAATGGCTGGACTGTTCATAATATTATAGAAGTAGTAGTAATATAGCAGCAATAGCCTAGTTGGTAGTGGTACGGACTATAGAGACGAAAGCCGACTTTCGAAATCAGCCCAAATTACATACACCTCTGCCTTTTCTAAAGTAATGCGTGTTCGGTGTTAATTATCACTTGGTGTAACGGTGAAAGAAAACATTGTGAGGAAACCTGCATAACTGAGAATTCTCATACGAATTTCAAAGTCCTTCAACGGTAGGCAGCAGCTTTGCTATGCCCTGGGCATTGCAGAAGTCTATGGGCGGCGATGACTACTTACCGTCAGGTGGCCCGTATGCTCGTCTGCTTGTCCAGGCAGTAAAAAAAAACACCACACATACACCCACAATACTAGACAAAACATGGGCTCTCTACCATCCTTCAAGAAAATTATGTTTCCAAAAATATCAGTAACCATATGAAAACTGCAAGCTATCACTTAACGTCGATTTCTGAGGCACTGAAGTCCCAAATTCCTTGCTTATTTTCATTGTTTTTCTTTAAGAGTCACAACGCCAGCGAATTGCTGAATAATTAGAGTATGCCCCCTTATTCAAAAAGCCTCTCACTTAATATGATATCAAAAATGTGATTAGTGTATGTTCCCTTATTCAAAAAGCCTTTTGAACAAATACTTACATCTGCTATTGCCGATATACGGTCTCTTCCCGACCACGACTCCAACTCTCGGTATTACAAAACCCTTGTGCTTTTGTATAGGTTTCTATAAATATAATTATAATTTTTAAGGAACAAATAACAAGCAAATATATGTGATTAAAACAATGTTAATTTCACATACCAGTACTATTTATATTTTTCTATTTATTGATAAATAAATACAACCAACTGTCACACACATAGTGACCCCACACTAGGAAAAACCTGTATTGTGGGTATCAAGAACTACGAGGGACTACGGTCCCACTACACCCAGCCCCAAATCAAATATCTGTCTGTCACACAAACATTTGTCGCATGCAGGAATCGAACCCACTGCCTCTCGTTTCAACACCTGCCACTCACCCACTGCACCAGAGGCTGCCAGATGGGCTGGTAGGCTGGAGATAAGTATAACAATGATTCAAATAATTATATATTTATAAAATAAAATTAAAATTTAATAAAACTCACCATAGTGTCAAAGTTATCTGAAAAAGAAATAATATTTTACATATATTACAATGAATACACAATATGTTGTTATTGAAATTGTTTATAGATTGCAAGTACAAGATATTTTTTGTATTATCACATTTATTAATCACTCATGTCTATAAGGATATTTAAAAAAAAAGAAGGGAGTAAAATACAAGCCAACATCATTTTTATTTCCATAATATTAAAGTTAAAAATAGCATGTAAGAACGGCGAAACTGGCCAGTATTTGAATGCACCAACGGCAAGCCTATATGTCATGATTGGTTAAATACGGGTTCTTATTTTTTATTTTTATCCTGGCACAGTAAAGTGACGTCCAATTACAGTAGCGAGAGACAATCTATCTCCGCTACTCAATATAATAATACCAGCCTCCTTCTTCACACTACGCCATGGACAAAAAGGTGAAGAAGCGGTCAAGACTAGTCTCAGAGTGCTCATAAGGCCGTAAAACGATCAAACATTGCACCTCAACTCTAGACCCCCGACAAAAACCGGATGTACACTGGCTGATCCCGGAACACGAAACACTTGTGTGTGCCACTATGACGGGTTTTACACCCTGTGTACAGTGGTCGCCATCCGGGCGGATATGAATATCCTACCAGCAAAATATTGTTGTATAAATATATAAAATATATTGTACAATTAATTAAACTAATCATATACGTATGGTGCAAAAACTAAAATGATACTAAATTCCATTACACAAACTAGATTTAAAATTACGCGCCCATTTAGGTTATATATAATAATCAAATAAACTACTGCATATTGACAAAGTTACCAATATTTCCATTTTTATTTACGTTATAAAATTCAAATTTCGAAAGAACTTACCATCACTCGTGAAATCCATGGCTTTATCGCCCATTTTATGCATAAATCCAACCTGAGTGTATGATTTTATAATGATTTCAGGAGATGCGTTGCTACTTCAATATCAAATATTCAGTGCCGGTTTAACTAAGTTTCAATTTAACCGGGTTTACAAAATATTAAATTGCGGTTTACTGTGTTTGCTGATAAGCAAAAAAAAACTGTAGAAAACAAACAAAAATCGATGTTTATCTTCGTTCGGAAATTCGTTCAATGCACTACACACATTGACATTGGGTAAGTAACCGAAAGCTCGGGCAGAGAATTATCGACATAGGAATGTCGAGTACGAATACGAAAGTTTGTAACTCGTCTCGCCTCGCGTGTGATATTTATTTTGATTAAATGTGTGGAAAATTACATTGAAAAACAAGTTCAGTCAGTATCGTAGATATAAAAGTCGAGTTGAACGGGTGCCAGTTCCATTTTAGTTCCTTATCTAGCTATACATATATGGATTTTGAAGAAGAACATTGTTAAGTAACGTTCTTCGATTTATTTTATATTTGTATTATACTTTTTACGTCTTACCTACCTTAGTACAAGGAACATACGATTAGCTAAATACTTGTCGATTTAACATCCCTGACACTAATATAAAATATAAAAAGTTGAAGAAGTAGTTGAATGATCATACAATTTGCTAAGGAAGAGAAATTAATGATAATTTTCTTTCTCTTTATGCTTTTATTCCGTTCATAAGGAGGAAGAACACTGGGGCAGGCATCCTGCCTCGGCGCGATGCTTCGATTATCGGATGGAGGCTACAGTATAAGGAGCACACTCTTAGCTCACTCTCTCTCGAAAAGCGACCAATAGATTAGAGTCTAAAAATATCGAAAACTAAACCAATTTGTTAATTTATTTGTGATTATATATATTCAAGAAACCAATATCCAAAAATAAAGCATTTCGTCACGTGACATGATACACCCATCAGACATGCATGACGTCACCGTTCGAAACATCTAAAACGCTGACCCAAACGTTTATTCTATTAGTTTTGCCACATGGTCACGTCACACGAGAGGCCATGACAGTTGGTAACGTTATGGTGGGAAAATTAAAGTTGGTTTATAAAAATGCTAATTAAATCTTGAAAACCTATGTTTTATGTTTGTTAATGATAATATTTGAATAATATAGACCATGAAGAATAAAATAAAACGGTTTCCCAAAATCAGTCAACTAGCCTTTTACAGTGGCGCCACCGTAGCATAAATAGCGTTAAAAGTCTCGTTAGAGAGTACTATATTCCTTGGTTAAAAGTTATTTGAGTAGAACAGTTGGAGAGATGTATCGAATTGGATATTTAGATTATTTCATTTTCTTTATGTCCTTTACGGTAGTTGTTATCTTCATACAAATCAACTGACTAAGGAATCTGGAATAAAAGAACTTTGGATGACATAATATGAAACATTTATCCTATTCTAAGAAGATTATCCATACATTTTTGGTTAAATTAAATCCTTAGGATCTTATAAATAACAAATTAATAGAAATAAGACATTTTAAAAACAAAATATCACAAATTTAAATGCTTGTACATTTCCCATGAGTAAAATAACTTAAGTAGAAGTTATAAAAAATACTAAAATGTATGCTTACATATATTAACTTTATACTAAATAAAAAAAACTTATATTGTGAATTAAGTTTAAAATTTTACACTTAGATTTTAATCAACTTTTAACCCAAAATCTTTATCAATAAAAGTGGCACAAATGGAATTCTCTAATCTAACAACTACTGCTCCATTGATTTGAATACATTGTCTCAGGAACTACATACTTATAAGTTTGTTAAACCACATGCGGATCATTCGGACAATGGTCTCCAGTAAAAAACTGGCAATACTAGCTCTTATTAACATGCATATTACTGGTTAAAGTAAAGTACTATATGATAAGACCTGCAGTCTCAATAAACTGAATCTGATTAAATAAATAACACCCAACAGTCATACACATAACCCTGACCCCACACTAAGATACAAATCTTGTGTCGTGGGTGTCAGGGACTACGAGAGACTTTCGGTCTCACAGCACCCACACCCTGGATACAAATATCTGTCTGTCACACAAACATTTGCCCCGGTGTGGGAATCAAACCCACAGCCCCTCGTTTTGTTTCATTATTAATATCATATTTTCACATTAAAGAATATTGTAAATACATTATATAAAAAATGGGTAACTCTTTTGTTTGACAGAATGCATGTTGCTATGCAGTCTGACTGCATTGTATATTCTAAAAAATACATAAAAACTATATGTAAATTTCTCAGTAAATCTATCTTATTAAATATGTAAAATAAGATTGTATAATTTTAAAAATATAATGCTGCATTTGCAGTTGAGATCATCACTTTAAGGTGCTTTTATTTAAGACATTGGCTCTAAGGATTTATTATAGCCAGAGAAACTATTTATGGCTTATATGCAGCAGAGAAGTGGAAGATTGCAATATCCTTCTTGCTAATATGGTATACATCATTTTTTTCATTATTAGACAAAAAATATTCATCATGACCATCATTATAAATACATCAAAAATATTGATTTTAAATTACTCGACAATGGTCCATTTAGCTGGCTTCTCACATTTTCCATGGTCAGGACAGAGGCGGTTGAAAGTGGTCTCCTTGGGGAAGCCGAGAATCTCTCTCTCTTCTTGAATACGATATGAAAAGGTACTTTCATGTGTACCGATAAAGTAAGCAGCTCTGGAGCATATAATTTGGTCTATAATAGCATAATCACCATCTATCAACATCCCAGCATCTTTGTGTTCTGGTATGAATATCTTAACCTCATGACTAAGTTTGGTCATAGCACTTTTCAACTTATTGATCTCTTCTATCGTTGCATCGGTTGCAACGAAAACATGTTTAACATCTAGCTGTTTTTCAATTATAAATTGGTTTATTTGAGAAGCAGTTCCTTCTGGTGAAGGTACCTCTTTTCCTCGGCTCCTAGCGAAATCTTGCCTTCGCCAGTGTATAGCTAAGTAAGTGCCACATTTCTGTTTGTCGCATGATAGTTCTTCAGTGATGAAGTCATTGGCAATTTTATGTAGCCTTTTACTGAACTTCATGCTCTTCCTGCATTCCCAGTAGACCTTTGTTCCATAGGAGTCATGCAAAGGTATCTCGCCATGAGCAAACATAACAGTCTTAGCCGTAGGATGCAAAGCCACAAGCTCCCATAACATAGACACCTTGCCTTGGTAGTAGACACATACAGTTTCTTTGACTGTCACGTTGTTGTATCCCCAAAACTCGCCATCATAGTAGCAATCTTCAGCCGTCTCCCACTTATCTTCGAAATTACCATCTTCAAACGCATTCTTATAGTTTTGTAAGACATACAAGACATCTATTTCTACACTATTGTCTGAGAATTCTGTGAAGGTTTCGTTGAATTCGAGGACCGGCACGAAGGATTTAAGGGCGTCGATTTGAAAAAAAATATTCCAAGCCATCGGTTCGTGTTTAACAACCCTGGATTTCCAATGATAAAGATTATACCATGGTGGCAAGACCAAGCGCCAATTTTGCTTTCTGCCGTCCCTTTGTGCTTCCGCGAGCATTATAGCAAACCTCATGTACACATCGCGGCGCAAATTAAAGCCTTCAGGGGGATTCACGTCGTAAAGTAATAATTTTATGGCGTTTGTGTTTTCGATTGCATCCGGGCAAGTTTTCGTTGCTGCGTCGCACTGGGCATTGTCCAATATTACATCTGCACTCGTAAATATCAATTTTGCAAACATAATACTTATTAAAATCATGACTGAGCTCATAAAATCCCTGATTTGGGGCGCTATTCAATACATCAGTAGTGAGTAGTATTGATTTTTATTTTGACAGTTCAATACTGTTGACGATTTAAAATCAAGCAACAGACCATACAGCCTTCATACTGCCTATTGTTGTATGGCAACATTGATAGATTACGCTTATAACATTTTGTCTGATGTTATTAGTTGTATTCCAGAAACCCGATACCACACATTGAACATAAAAAGAAAGAAAGAAAAACAGTACGTTTAAGAGTGTTGAAATGAGATAAAATATGTATACGTTAATATTTCCCTGCTGACTTTTTCAGTTGATGGAATATAAGACCAAGAGTACCGATGTGTAGTCTACGTGAAATTTATTAAAAATACAAGTTTTTATAGTATTTATTGATTAAATTAACACAAAATGGAGTTGAACGACGTGATTGTAAATCAACCCGTCGTTATAGACAACGTAAATAAGTTTTAATTTTCTTACAACACCTAAACATTAATCAATTTAGCACACCTACTTTTACTGCTATTATTTTTCCAAAAAGAAACACGTTAGCACGGATTTCGGCCCTAGTGGGTTGAAAATATTGTTTTTACTTTGATTTAATGAGACACGAACGAAAATTTATGCATAAATAATGAGTTGTGAGTCATTAGTTACGTCAACAAAGTTTTAATGGATTTTAACTGTACCGGCGTTCCGTAGGGCTCCGGCGTCATTAAAGCAGGCTTCGCTGGCGACCAGATACCGAAATGCAGGTTCCCAAATTAGTAAGTAGTTTTTTATACTATAAATTACACTTTCTGGAGTTGGAATCAAATGGGATTAGTGTGTCATAAACCAGAGTAAAACTAAACAGTCTTTTTGTCTACCTTTATACAACTCATGAATAAGAAGTTTAAATAAATGTAATAGTTGTAATTGCGCATGCGTTACGACTTCTGTGCTGAGGTCTTGGGCGATAATTAATCCGGCGAAAAGTGGGTTACACCTCTGCCAATCCCTTCGGGGATTACAGGCGTGAGTGTATAAATATATAAATTGTGTAGGCTCATGTACATTCACGTTAGGGCGCAGTCAAACTGTAGCAATTGTATGTGTCCACATACAATTTAAAAAAAATCTATGATCTATTGGACTAGGACCAAACTTGAAACCTTCACCCTGTCATTTCAGTACACAACTTGGCTATTATATGAATTAATTTCTCTTAGTATTGGACGTCCGAAGCATG
The DNA here is from genome assembly GCA_905220505.1 of Laothoe populi. Classification (NCBI taxonomy): domain Eukaryota; kingdom Metazoa; phylum Arthropoda; class Insecta; order Lepidoptera; family Sphingidae; genus Laothoe; species Laothoe populi. The sequence continues at coordinate 1,276,124 of HG992146.1, read as the reverse complement.
TGCGAGTTATGGCTGGTGCACTGGAGGGAGAGTTGTTCGTGGGCCCTCGTGCCGAGGAACACCGTGGTCTACTCAGCATCAAGTACCCCATGGAGCATGGTATAGTCACGGATTGGAATGATATGGAGAAAGTGTGGAACTATATATATAGCAAGGTATGTCTATACTGCAATTGGACCAAGTTTGATTGTGTAGTTATTTGTATAAATTAAAATATTTGTTTTGAAATGAATCTAATTTTACGGATTCTATCGCAGTTTATAATTTTTTTTTTATCCCAACGTTTCGATAGCGGGGCGGACTGTCTGGCCCGTGACCATGAAGAAAAAAGTTAAATAAACCGCAACAGAATCCGTAAAATTAGATTCATTATATGTATAATATTCGCATAATAAACCATTATAAATATAAACATAAGAAACCATTATAAAATGTTTGTTTTTGAATTCTGAATCCCCTGCCAGTTACTGCGGTTGAGAAAGATCATAATAATGTTGAATTGTGTTTTTTGTAAATTCTGAATTAATGTTTATTTATTTTGAAGTACCAATAGGTAATACACAGCACATATGTATATGATTAAATTCCAGGTATAGGGGATTGTGTTCACCTCTTGAAGGTATTTACTTACTCCAAAATCATGTTTAAGAACTTAATTGGATACTAGATATAAATATTAGGAACAAATTTAAATTCAATTTAAATTTGCAACACATTTGCAAGCCCTCTGGTGTTGCAGATGTTCATGGGCGGCGGTGATCACTTTCCATCAGGTGAGCCTCCTGCCCGTTTGCCTCCTTTTAACATAAAAAAAAAAAAAAAATTCTAAGACACCAAAAAAACAGATATTTTTTGAATAACTAACAAGAAAAACAAAAACAACATTGAAATGAAATTAATGTTACGGATTCTATTGCGGTTTATTAGACTATTAACAACTAAACAATTAACAGATGTTAAAACATGTCATAATGATAAAAATATAAAATACCCATCAGTGCTTCTTAAAACAAAGAGAAATTTCAAAGCATGAAACGGAAGTGGTAGAGCCACGCTGTAGTCATATTTGTCTACAGCATGAATGGGCTGGCTCGACCGGGTTAGTACCACTGTCTCACAGAAAACTAACGTAAAGTGATAGTTTACTGTGGCGTTTCGTATGGTAAGTGAGATATCCGGAGGCCCAGATTCCTCCTTCCCTTCCCTAATCCCTATTCCTGTCCTTTAAAGCCGACATACATGACACTTTCGGTATTGTGGATGTTCATGGGCGGTGGATATCACTTAACATCAGGTGACCCACTGGCTCGTTTGTCGGACTATCGGGTCGGGCAAAAACAAAAACCAGTCATAACATGTCTCATTTAGCCTCCACCCATATCCGAAATTATTTGATACTTTTATATCGGATTCGGTTACGGTTACGGATATTATTTTATTTCGGATATCCGACAGTTTCGGTTACGGTTACGGAGCTCCATAACATCCCTGGTCTATGGGCGGCGGTGACTACTTACCATCAGGTGGCCCATCTGCTCGTCTGCCTATCCAGGCTCAAAAATGCGGCGATGAAAATGAGAACGCGTGCTAACACTAGGTGGACTAGGTAGATTAAGTATTATATTACAATTCTTAAAGAATTGAAATAGATGCAGCCTGGTCTCGTAAAATACCTAATTCTTTGATCTGTTTTAGTAAATACAAATAATCTCTACGTTCCAGTCCATTCTAGACTCTTGCAACTTTTTACACACATATAAATTATGATTTTTTGGTCCACTGAAATGAAATGAAATGAAATGAAATCGTTTATTGATCAAGTAGGCAATTACATAGCTCTTATGACAAGTCAGAACATTAAAAAAAGTAGAGAAATTTTAAGAAAAGCATATCAGCTTATGTATACATAACATACATAGCATCATCAATACACTAGCAATTAATTATTCATATGGTATTTAACATTATTATTATTTATTTATTATTAATTATTTTTTATTTTTATATTATGAATTAATATTATTCAAGGTAATACCGGTCAAATATATATATATATTTAAATGGGTTTGATATGGACCATGGGTATTTCCGAGACGTCGCTTGTTTTAAAAGCTACCACCGGATCCAAACGCGACCCCGCCTGAGAAGACCCGGCGAAACAAACTCAGCGGGCTTACATTACCGCTGGATACTACGCGGCGCGACCCAGTCCTGAGAGAATCCAGCAAATCAATCTCAGCGGGCTTGTTTTTGGTCCGGTTCATTATTTCTAGTAGATGACCTGTCACAAATTACATTGCCAATTTATTATTTTATTTTATACGCGATCGGTCGTCATAGTTTATTATTTTTTAAGTGTATATAACAACATGTCATTTATTAATATTTTATGAATATAGTTTTTATTTTATTTTGTTATACTATTTGTATACACTAACATGGTGTAAGCTACAGGGCGCCAGGTCGCAGTGTGCAGGAAGAAACCGAATGCCAGACATCCCTATCCTCTAGATATTGTTGAACATTATAATAGCCCCTGTCCATAAGATGACGTTTAATATGAGTCTTAAACATTTTATTGGGCAAATCAATTACGTTATTGGGGATTTTGTTATAAAATTTAACACAGTTACCCATAAAAGACTTTTTAGATCTTACTACTCTAAACGAGGGTACTGTAAGTTTGTTTCTGTTTCTTGTATTAATGTTGTGAATATCACTATTTTTATAGAAATTGCTTATATTTTTACGAACGTACATGATATTTTGATAGATGTATTCAGACGGCACAGTTAATATATTACTATCCTTGAATACTGATCGTAAAGAATCCCGACTACGTAGGTCGTATATAGCTCGGACTGCTCTTTTTTGTAAAATAAATATAGTATTTATATCAGCAGCTGATCCCCACAATAGAATGCCGTAAGACATAATACTGTGGAAGTATGCGAAATATACCAACCTAGCCGTTGAAACATCTGTTAGACGTTTTATTTTCCGGACTGCAAAAGCTGCAGCACTTAATTTAACGGATAACCTTTCTATTTGAGGACCCCATTGCAATTTACTATCTAGAGTTATTCCTAAAAATACAGTTGAAGAGACTGAATCTAGTAAATCTCCGTTTAATTTAATACACGAATTTATATTTGGTACATTAGGTAATGCAAACCGAATGCATTTTGTTTTTCCTGCATTTAGTAAGAGATTGTTAGCAGAAAACCAACTTGATATTAATTTTAAAACATTATTGGGCGTAACTAGGTCTTTATCCTTACGATTTACTTTAAATATTAAAGATGTGTCGTCAGCGAATAAGACAATGTTTGAAATCCTCTCTACCATATAAGGAAGGTCATTTATATATACTAAAAACAAAAATGGGCCCAGAATGGAACCCTGTGGAACTCCTATTTTTACTGTAGATCCTATTGATGTGACGCCATCTATAGAAACTTTTTGTTCCCGACCCGATAAATAGGACATTACAAGATCCAGAGATGAACCAGAAATTCCATAATATTTGAGTTTTACAATGAGGGTTCGGTGGTCGACGCAGTCAAAAGCTTTAGAAAGATCACAGAAAACTCCAAGAGCATCCTGAGACCCCTCCCAGGCCTCCAACACAGTTTTTATTAAAATTGAACCAGCGTCTTGAGTAGACCGACCCTTTGTAAACCCAAACTGGTTAGGATGCAATATCATATTCCTATTAAAATGAACTAGCATTTGGTTGAGCATGATTTTTTCGAAGACCTTACTAAGAGTTGGTAATATAGATATAGGTCTGTAATTAACCGCGTCATGTGCACAACCTTTCTTAAAAATGGGTATAATTTTACTAATTTTCATTAGATCAGGAAAAATACCATTAATTATACAAAGGTTAAATATATCTGCTAAAATAGGAGCAATATTTACAATGACCGCTTCAATAGCTTTAATGGATAGCCCCCATAAATCTTCAGTACCTTTTGTTTTTAGAGACTTAAAAACTTTAACTATTTCATAATATGTTACCCTTTCAAAGTAAAAATTGGGCATATTTCCCTTAACATTTTCTTTTAACAATGATTCTGCTAAAGTCGCCGATGACTGCAGGGATTTAGTGGTCTCTACAGGTATATTAGTAAAATACTGCTCGAGATAATTGGCTACATTAAGTTTATCTGAAACCAGTTCGTCATTTAAAAGTAAAGCTATAGAGTCATTTATTCTAATTTTACCAGTTTCAGTATTAATAATGTTCCAAGTCGTTTTTATTTTATTATTAGACTGTCTTAATTTCTCACTAAGATGTGCGGCTTTAGCTTGGAGACATACTTTTTTAAATATTTTTGAATAATTTTTGACGTATTTGGAAAAATTGACATCAGGTGTATAGGACCTTTTGTCGTACAAGTCATATAAAATATCTCTACTACGTCGTATGCCTTTAGTAGCCCACGCGTTAAAATTAGTTTTAGGGTTTAGTTTAAGCGATTTTATTTTACAAGTTTTGTTAAATTCATTGCAAATGTTACTGAACAATATATTGTACAAGTCGTTAGGCCTAGAAGAATTTGGGGTATAAGAATATAATATAGACTTCAAATTATTACTAAAATTATCTAGATTCTTTTTTGTCAATTGCCTGCATGTAATTGATTTGTTTTTACTGCATGAATTATTTTTTATTTTGACCAACTGACATTTGTGATCTGACCGAACACCTGTTGTTACGCATTTATTTGTTATATTAAAATTGGTTATAATATTATCAATGCATGTTGCCGATGCATATGTTACCCTAGTTGGCTCAAAAAACAAACATTTTAAATTAAATGAGCCAAACAACGATATAAATTTACTTTTATCAAAGGAATCAACCAGAATGTTAACATTAAAGTCTCCACACACTAATATCTTTTTATTGTCATTAAATTTTTTAAGGATATCCTCCATTATTGTCATAAATCTTAATAAGTTAGATGACGGAGGCCTATATACGCATAAAAGAATGTATAATTCGGTCTCTGCACATGCGACCTCACAAACCCGCTCAACAGAAAGGTGAGAGATATCCCTTCTTTCCTTAAATTTAACATTATCTCTAACTAATATTAGGGCTCCCCCACCCTCTGCCGACGCTCTATTGAACGAGCTGGCGACCCTGAAGCCATTCACATTGAAGCTCATATGGTGCGCCTTCAGCCAGGTTTCTGTAAAACATAAGATGTCAATTTTATATGTGTCTATAAAAAGTTCTATTTCTAAAATTTTGCCAGAGAAGCGGTTTATATTCTGATGACATAAAACTAAATTATTGTCATTCTTCTCTGTTGTCACCCTTAAATGTTTAAATTATTATTCACCACATTTATTTTAGTAACATTACTAATAGCGGTGGTCCCTGAAAACTTTGTCATATTACTTATGACTGTGTTTGTATAATAGGCTACTGATGTAGCAGTTAAATTTAAAGCTTTTTTAGAAAGATACAATGTACCTCTTGTCAACTTGCCTTTACCAATAAATATATTGGTGTCAAAAAAAGAAAATTTGTCACTATTATGACTTATTAAAAATTGTATATGCCTGTTCAGCATATAAATATTATTATTAACACTATCAGACACATTGTCCAGATATGGGAAGGCACACAATATGATCCTACCACAATTTAGATTCAGCATTGCTTTAAAACAGTCTGTAATCTCTTTTTTATTTAAACTTTGACTATTTCCTACTAGAAGTGTCAAACACGAATCAGTATTATATTTTTTATGTATTAAATTTTCTACTATTTGTTTAAAACTCAATCCTGGCATACAATAATTTACCAAAGAGTGACTTAGTCTATTTTTGAGCAAAGTACTAATGCCTTTGCCTATGTTGTCTGAGTACATTATAAGGTTACAATTATTAACATTTGCATTAACACTTGAAACAATAGGGGTTTGTTTTATTTGCAAAATTGGAGGTATTCTTGCACTGTGTACAGGCATAGTTTTATTAGATGACAAAACATTTGACTCGGACAATGATTTAAATTGATTTGATTTGTTCGCTGGTATTAACTTATCACTGACTATATCATGAAGATTACCTTCATATTCTATTGTTAATTGTTTTAAATCATTCTGTGAAGAAACATATTTATTATAAGTAACACTTAAAGATTCCTCCAAAGTTTTAATTTCAGTGAGCAAGCGCTCAGTATCAATTTCATAAATATTTTTACTATCTTCTAGCTTTATTTCATAGTTTTCAAGTTTAGCTATTAAGGCCCTACGTTGTTTCCTTAGTGCCAAATTAGATTTATTATATGCTTTATTTAATTTTACCAATTTAATTTTTTTAATAATTTTATTAAATTTAATGTATTTTTTGATTTTATTGTTACTCAACATACGGATATTTGATTGCTGGGTTATTATTTGTATATTAGGATCTGAACTGGAGTTAACTAATTCGTTATATAAACTTTGGTTAGACAAAGTCTGGGAATGTATTTTTTCATTTTCTAATTCTATAAGTTTTTCATTTGAAACACTTAATTCTTGCTTTAGATCTCTAATTTCATTCAAGGATTCCTCATATAATGAGCTACAGTGTACAAACGATTCTGTCACCGCTTGGAGTTTGTCACGTTCATCAAGAATGATCAAATAATCCTGATGCAATGATGCAAGTTCCCGCTTGAGGGATGAGTTTTTACTTATTATGTTCTTCACCTCCTCCTCACTCTCCTCTCGCTCTTGAAGAAGCTGTTGGCATTGGTCTTTTTGTGCTTTGAGCTCTTTCAGCACCTTGCTCAACTTAAGTTCAGCTTCCTGAGCAGCAACCTTGCGGGTCTGCATGTTTCTAGGTGAGTGTGGATGAGTATGGAACAAAAGAAATATATCAAGACAAGACAAAACTAAAAAGATATTTACCTTCACAATGACAGGGGGTAGATATAAATTCAAACTTAGTACCAGTGACTTGATTTGTGTATGTTAATACTCGGTGTATTACTGTAAAGTATATGTAGTTTCGTGTTTAGGTGTCTTTAATACTGTCTGGGGCAAATGAAGTTCGACTTGAGTTTTGCTTCCACTTATTGTCAAGCAAAACAAGTTATGAACGTTGCCTGTGTGTGATGGACGTTTTTCACAATAGTGAAACAATGTTAAGTATAATGTGGTGTTAAGTTATTTATCAAAAAAAATCACTGATACTCGCCGTAAGTTAACTTGACTTGAAGATAATTTGAAAACCAAATTTGAACTCCTGCTTTGTGACAGTTGACAATCGTTTAAACTTTTACGAAACAATTTTGTTGTTTATTTAGTCAAATTTTCATATAAAACACAATGCAAACAATAATTAACTATTAACAATTCAATATTATTTGATTTAGTTAATCTTTAAACATTTAATTTAGATTTAATTATTATTTAAGTTTTTAGCACAATTTAGACGACCGATCGTCACTCACGCATTTAATACCCAAAGTTTATTACCGTCCCAAGATGTTATAGAAGGCGAGTCTATCGTCATACCGGGCATAGACTCCGGGCAGATACTGAGTATTTCGTGGTAGAAAAACGCAATTTTACCCGAGGATCGAACCCGAGACCTCAACACAGCAGTTGTACTATTATTATAACTGCATCACCATGAAAGTTTCATTTAACGTGTAAAGTCCAGCGTCTTACATCTCCATCTCCTCAACCAGGACCAGCTATCGACATTCTCAGAGGAGCACCCGGTGCTGCTGACCGAAGCACCACTCAACCCTCGTCGCAACAGGGAGAAGTCAGCTGAGGTGTTCTTCGAGACCTTCAACGTGCCCGCACTGTTCCTGTCTATGCAGGCTGTTCTTAGTTTGTGAGTCATCTTTATATATTATTAATTCTCAGGTAGCGAGAGACAATCTATACTCCGCTACTCAACACAATCATGCCGGCCTGCTACTTCACACCACGCCATGGGCAAGGAGGTGAAGAAGCGGTCGAGGGTCTAGTGTCAGGTACTCAGAAGGCCGCAACACGGTCAATTATCGTACCCCAACTCTAGACCCCTGACACAAATCGGATGTACACTGGCTGACCCCGGAACGCGACACACTTGCGTGTGCCACTATGGCGGGTTTTACACCCTGTGTACGGTGGTCGCTATATGAATATCCTACCTATGTGTTGTTTAGATACGCGACAGGGCGCACTACAGGCGTGGTTCTGGACTCCGGCGATGGAGTTACACACGCGGTGCCCATCTACGAGGGGTTCGCGATGCCGCACAGCATCATGAGGGTCGACGTGGCCGGACGTGACGTCACGCGGTATCTCAGGTGAGGATCTGATCTGTCACTTGATGTCAGCTGGTTGTATAGTCGGAGAACTTGTCAAAGTTAGAGGCGTTTCAATAAAGAGAATTTATTTATTGAAGTGAAAACTTCTTTAGGCGCGCTGTCCACTATATTTGTGGGTATTGAATGAGACTGAGCCGTCACGCTTGTGTAACGTTCGTTTGAGTAAAGTTGGCTCTGCTCGACTAAGGGAGCGAGAGAGTTATAGTCGACGCGTCACTGTTATACTCGCTCGGTGACCGTTACACGAGAGAGCGTGACGCATCAGTCGCATTCAGCGACATTTATTTACTAGTAAATAACCACATTTATAATTAAATAAATGTGGTTTATAGGTCTACTAAAGGGGTAGGCAGGCGGTCAATCTGTACATCATTTTGTCTAAAGGATGACAGGAAGTAATAGCTTGTGGGTGTGGTTACGGTCAGTGAGATGTTCAAAGGCCGTAACATAAATTTTTTTTAAATTCTGGCACGGCAAAGTGACCACACTGCACATGATGGTAAGCGCAGTGCCGTCCAATTAGAGTATCTAGTAGCGAGAGGCTGTCTGGGCGGATATGAATATCCTACCACCAGCAAACTTTCTTATAATGTGGATATGCAGGGACGGTGGATATCCGTTATCATCATATGACTCGCTTGCTCGTTGCAAGTTTATGCTACAAAAAAACCAGTTGGGGTAGGAATATGTATCAGGTAACCTCTTTGGCATATAGTCCTCTACTCATATAGTTGCATCATTTTAAAAGTATTAGAAACTACCAGGGCCTTACCACCTACACCTACATGGAATCATTTAGAACCCATAATTTGTCCCAATTCAGGAATTATGGCCTCCTGTTTCATAGCTGACCATGCCTAATTATTCTTGTGTTTAGGCTGCTCCTCCGCAAAGAAGGCGTGAATCTCCGCACCTCAGCCGAGCTGGAGATTGTGAAAGCGATCAAGGAACGGGCGTGCTATCTATCACCAAACCCACTTAAAGAAGAGACCCTCGAGACTGAACGCGCGCAGTATACGCTGCCTGATGGGACTCAGTTGGAGGTGAATATTATCAATATTTTTTTAGTTTAGTATTCGGTATTCAACATAAGTACAAGAAAAGTTGCAGACAACGGTAGCGCATATATAATACTACTCACCCTGTATTAAACATTGTCCCAGTGTTGGGCACAGGCCTCTTATGAGAGGGGTTGGGAATTAGTCCCACCACGCTGGCCTAATGCGGGTTGGTAAAGTTCACATATCTTCGAAATTCTTATGAGAATTCTCAGGTATGCAAGTTTCCTCACGATGTTTTCCTTCACCGGAAAAGCAAGCTATAATTAACAATACACACGTAACTTTAGAAAAGTCAGAGGTGTATGCCATTTGGGTTTCGAACCTACGACTTTTGTCTTGACAGTCCATACCAACTAGGCTATATATAGCTTGCTTGGATAGCGCGTAAGTTGGTAATAATGTAATTGAAACTGACAGGGTGCCAGCATATGGTACACTAGCTGTTGCTCGCGGCTCCGCCCGCGTGGAGGTCATGTTGAGACAAAAAGTATACACTACAAAATAACAATTTTCATGCATTTAACTTCAAAAATGAAGGATTTTCATACAAACTATCATACCCTATTTTACCCCCTTAGGGGTGGTATTTCCAAAAACCCTTCCTTAGTGGATGCCTATGTCATAAAAGGTACCTACTGTAAACATTTCAAGTCTCTAACCCCAGCCGTTTAGGCTGTGCGTTGATCGATCAGTCAATCAGTCAGTCAGTCAGTCAGCTTCTTCTTTTATATATACAGATTGACAGACTCTGCCGTGACCTCTGATTGGTTGATTAAATGGCGGTCTTTTATTGGTTATGCTAATGAGAATAGTCGCGCACCCAGTGAGAGGTGACATTGTTGAGTATATATATTACAGATTGGACCGGCAAGGTTCCGAGCACCGGAGGTGCTTTTCAGACCTGATCTCATCGGCGAGGAGTGCGAAGGTAAGGAAGATGGATTTATTAATACTTCTCCGAAAAACCGTGATCATCTGCTTTTATAAGGGTTTTCCTGTGATATTTGGCAACACACATGTACATTCAAATATTTATTAAGATAAAAGCAACTGGGTCTACTGATTTCTTAGGAATAACTTGAGACTCTTAACATTATTTTTATTATTTGTAGAAAATACTACCCTAAAAATAAATGTAAAATTCTATGAAATCTCTTATCAGATGGTCACATGAATAGTGTTAATAATAGAAAATGACAAAAAAAACAGTTGTATTTTTTATTATTTTTCCAGGTCTCCACGAGGTCCTCATGTTCGCGATCCAAAAATCAGACATGGACCTCCGAAAGGTGCTGTACCAGAACATAGTCCTCAGCGGAGGGTCCACGTTATTCAGAGGGTTTGGAGACAGACTGCTTGCTGAGATACGGAGACTGGCTCCTAAGGACATGAAGATCAGGGTGAGTGGATAGTCAGTTGGCGATGTAGTGGTAGCTAGAGGCAATTACACATAATTAGGACCAAAAATGTTTAACACTGTGGCCTAAATGATATTTCGGCAAATTTTAGATGGGGCCGTGGGTTCGATTCCAGCACCGAGACAAATTTACCCATGATACAGGTTTTTCCTAATGTGAGGTCAGATCTATGTGTGGACTGTTGGTTGTATTCATTAGATACAAAGTAATAAGCAACTTTTTAACCGACTTCAAAAAAGGAGGAGGTTAACAATTCGTCAGAACTTTTTTTTATGTATGTTCTCCGATTACTCGAAGACGCCTGGACCGATTCGAGAAATTCTTTGTTTGTTTAAAAGGGTATACTTCCCAGGTGGTCCCATTGGCATAAAGTCAGGACCTGATGATGGGATCTCAGAGAAATCGAGGGCAACCCTCAAATTTTATAGGGACGCATCATTTGTTTTTTATTGAAGCCGGTTTACTTTTATGAATTTAATACTTTTTCGCTTACTCTGCTGGTCTTTTTCAGATCTCAGCTCCTCAAGAACGACTCTACTCGACATGGATAGGGGGTTCGATTCTCGCCTCCCTCGACACATTCCGCAAGATGTGGGTGTCGAAGCGCGAGTACGACGAGGAAGGACATCGCGCCGTGCACAGAAAGACATTCTAAACTGTTATATGTACGTCAAACTTGATGACTATTGTATATGAGATCAGATGGATCAGATCAAATAATGCTAACTTTTACCCATAACTTATATTAATACGGTGGCGCACTTGTAATTGCGGTACAACTGCTGTGCTGAGGTCTCGGGTTCGATCCCCAGATTGGGTAAAGTGATATTGGGTTTCTCTATTTAGAAATACTCAAAATCAGCCCGGAGTCGGGAATTGTGCTCGGTATGGCGCTAGGCTCGCCCCCTATCACATTATGAGACCGTAATAATTTCGGCGAAGAGTAGGTGTATTGGTTACACCTCTGCCTACCCCTTCGGGGATTACAGGCGTGAATGTATATGTATCTATTTATAGAATATACCTATTTTGCAAAGAACGCAGAATTTTAACATGTCAACTAAAAAAAAACCATGTCATTGAGGTCAACTGCAACTGGGTCATTAAAAAATCCACTTCAATTACTACAAATGCATTTATCAATACAATATAGTCATCAGGTTTGATTAGAAAAAAATAACTTATTTTAGTCGCAATAATCCTATGCTAAGTAAAGTTTGTATGTATGTGCGTTTATATTCAGAAACTGCCGTGGGCGTCCAACAGATGGCGTTGTAGGCTAAATACATCGCTTTTATATCAGTACTACTCTTTTAAATCACCGTCATTGAGTAAAGGACTTATTTGTTGGTCGGCAGGGTTTTCTCGAACCAGTTGGCTTGGATTTAAATATATTTTCCAGCTTGGACTGATTTGCTAAAGAAATTCCTTTACAAAGTCTATCCCTAAATATCATGTATAATACTAGCCCTGTATTAAACAATGTCCCACTGGTGGGCACGGGCCTCCTCTACTAATGAGAGGGGTTAGGCCTTAGTCAAGTATCAAGTACATATTTTTATCTGAATATTCTAAAGCATTTACACAGCCGCTTATTAATGCAACGTGTTTAATTGCCTAAGTTCGTCCTAGAAGGCTAGATAGATTGTTGCATATTTAGGACGTCAATCCAGGAAGGCCTGTTCGAAGATATATAAAAAAATAGGGCAAAGATTGCTAAAAAAAGTGCATTAAACGAAATTTTACTTAATCATAATTTGAGAAAATTGCTGTTTATCCAGTGATTTTGAAAAAAGTTTTAATAAATCTCAAATGGAACGACGTTCTCAATATGATTGTTTGTATGCTTTTAATCGAATAAAACTGGGGTTTTTCATGAAATAGCCAATCAATATAATCATGAACATAGCGAATTATGTATAACTAATAAGTCGCACTGTTGACGGGTGGAAAGAGAGAATGTAGAAGGTGGCTTAGTGATGTATCGTCAGCAGATTAATATAATTAAATATTTTGTAAGCATGAAGTGCTTTTCTTTTCAATCTAGACGGTGATTGTCGCCACTAATCCCATTAAAATGTGTTAGGTTCACATTCACATATGTGGAATCTGAATAATTTCACAAATTAACTTATTTTGGAGATGTTTTAAAAGCTTTTACTAGCAAAAATATACACCCACTTATATGGATATTTAAAATGGCCCACAAAACAATATTACATATTGAAAAGAGCGACAATGTTACAATTTTAGCTCTGTCAAAGCAAAACATAATTAAAATTAATGGGCACTCGACAGATGGCGTTGATAGTAAGTTCCTTTAGATCATTTCTCAGGCAGCTGTTTTTTTAGTTGATAAATGTTGAAAATATTTTACTTAGTACTATTGTTTACCAGTAACGTGTAATAGTACCTCGGGATAAGACAGTGCCGTGTGCATACACTTAGGCAAAGACATTAAATAGCGAAAACATAGATGACAAGTAACATTTGACCATAGACATAGAGAATGGATCGAGCAATATCCTCAAAAAACTATGTAGAAAGAGACAAAGCGACTATGCGGCCAATACCTATTTCTCTTCGTTCCTGCAAGTCTGGGATGTAGACCAATCAAAATTATAGAGACAGACAACTGCTAGCCGTTCGCATTATCTCTCTTACATTTTTCGGCCCGTATTCACTTAATACCTGGATAGAGAGCACTCAGATCATTCCCCATGCCTATGGTCAGCATACATGGATCAATATATTGTTCAATGAAAATTCTGCGTGATACTTTGTCGCCTGCAGGGGCGGATCGTGAATTTGTGGGGGCCCTAATACTACTTAGGGGCCTGACATTGCAAAATAAATTGACATATTATGTGCAGTTATGATTATTATGAATTATCAAGCAATCTTTCTGCATTTGTGTGTTGCTTTCTTTATTTGCTCATCTTATAATCGTTTTTTCCACAATATCGTCTATTGTTTTCAATGTAGACTGGGGGCCTTTTATATCCACGGGGCCCTGGGCTGCAGCCGCCCCTGCCTGCACGTCAGCACACGCAAAGTTTTAGAGTGAGCTTCTAGTATTATGTTGAAATCACGCAGTTAATGTAAAGACAATTTATTGTATATTAATAAATTATTTTTTTCTTTATTAAATTTTTATTTCATAAATATCATTATTATTTCCTCGCGGATCAGTGGGCTTCAGACTTCTTTTGATGTAATGTTATATTAAATTCTGAGATTTAAAAAAAAATTGGTGTCCTGAATTCATTGTATAAATTATGTAAAAACATTGTCTCCTTTTGTGACAGTCGAGTAAAACAAACGACGATATAAATTGAACTGTTATGTAATATTATATAACGTCATATCAATTAAAAACATTCACGGTTGGTTCTGAGATTATTTGTCTAAAAAAACTGACAAGAATGTCACGGTTCAATATAACAAACATTTTATTGCCCTGAGATACTGATAACAATGTATCGTCGAGGAAACGCCGAATTATTTTATTCAAGAGCTTTATAATCCGATAAGGAGAGTTCACTTCGCATTCCTTGGCCTCGCTGTGTGGTTGTGTAAAAAAAGCGAAAATGGCGCCAGTACCGGTGGTTAAATTCAATAATGGCAAAACAATACCAGCTGTGGGATTGGGAACATGGAAGGTGAGTTATAAAGATTATTAACCGACTTTACAAAAGGAGGTTTTGAGTTATTTTTTATAATGTATATTACGCGATATATCCATTTTGAATGTCGATTTGTAAAGTTGTTTTAGTAAATTATTATTTATTATGTTAATAGGGTGCTTACATTATCTAAAACCTATTATCAAAATAATTTTATAAATCCAAACAAAAATAAGTAAATTAGACGTCGTTCAAATCTGCTGGAAGGAGTAGTTGTCAAATGACAGTAAAAGGATGCATGATGTGAGCCGTGACGTCACCTCTCAGAATAGCCGTGCCTGTGCCGTTGTGGGAGGGAGATAGTGATATGTTCCTACTACGCACCCATTTTTGCCCATAACAATATTTGAAATAAATATTATGGCCTCATTTTTCAAGTACTTTTGATTCTGTTTTCGCAAAAGAACTTCTTTTCGTATTATATTCGGTTGTTTATCGAATAAAATTAAACACAGGAAACTACCTTATTGCATATACTTATGAATGAAGCCTGGAAAATTGATTGAACGGTGTTAAATTATAAACATTTAGCTAATCGTTGTAATATCCTCGTTGGTCTATGGTAGTGTACTTCGACTGTGAAACTGCTAAAGTCTTGGGGTAGATTCCCAAATCACAAAAATTATTTGTGTTAAGTTTTTCGATTCGGACAAAATAAAATAACACCTCGTGACACGAGATAGTCTTTTTTTATTTATTCTGGCACAGAAAGTGGCCACACTGCACCTGATGGTAAGCGCAGTATGTATCTACTGTGTAGTGAGATACGATTATCTGCGAGGATTGAATCCCGCTACCTCTCGCAGTAAGTCCACATCCAGTTTATCCACTACCACGCAGAGTAAGCAATCTATTTCACACATAATTAGTGCTCAATATGGCGACATAGCCCTAATGTCACCACGGATCGGATTATATGCTCAAACATGGGCACTAGTTACTTTTACCTACCGCTTCAGAGATGGGAGGACGGAAAGGGTTTGAGCTTATAAATTGAAGATTAATAAACAAAGTTTTTCAATAGTCTGGCGACAACATGGCTGCCGTCGATAAATAAAATTCGCGCTAAATAGTATATTTGGAATGTGTTATCAAATGCAAATGTATTTTGCCACAAAATGCAAATTTTGGTACCTACTTCTTAATGTTGTTAAGCATTTTGTAAATCAAATAAGTAGTTTGGGATCCCTGTAGTGATTTCGACACCAGATTAAAGGAAATGTAAGAGTTTTATAGTGAACTTGGCGCTGCTCTGTATGTCCCCCGCGCCCCTTCGTTGCTGATGCCCCGGGGTGGTCACCCAACCGCGCCCACCTCTAACGCCGGCCCTGTGTGACTAAAAACGGGACTGGATGCCCTTTACATCTAAGACAACACCAAGGCCACTTGAGCTGCCGTTCAATTCGGGGGCATACGATGTATGAATGTTCTATAATACAATTTAAAGAACTAAGACAGCTCCCTACTGGTTTAGTCATGTAGGGCCCTAGGCATTGACTTATATTCATAACGTCGGTGTGGTGTATACACCTCAACTTGGTGGAACATAATGTTTGTTCTGGCCGCCGCGTAGTACATATAGATCGCTGGACCGAGGAGTGTTTTTTTAGTCGATAGAAAGTTATCTATACAGCATGGTTTTGGCGCCAAAAAGTAACTAATTCTATTTAAAATGTAGATTTTTATGTTTGCACCACGATTAGTTAAAACAAGCGTGACATATTGATGCTTTTATTATTGTATTCACAAAGTTGTAGTAGTTACTTGATAGTTAATACGCCTTTGTATTTTAACTACGTGGGAACAAGAACGGTGCGATAGTGTGCCATAAAAAATCCGGAATGGAGTGTTGCTAGCTGCTTGAAAACGTTAGAATATGCTGGGTTTTTTCGAGTCCATGTAACAGATAAAGGATTTTTTTGTTAAAGAAGCATATACTTAGTGATTTTAGAACCGAGACACTCACTAAAAGAAAATAATTCTCTGAGCTGCTGAGGAACACAGCCAGGTAACTATGTAAATAAAAAATTGAGCCACCGCGGGACGCCTGACAGATGTTAAAAACCATTTTTTTTTGTTGAAATAATAAGCATAAATAGATAGTTTAACCAGTTTAAGAAAGAAAATAAATATAGCACATTCAAAAATAAAATCAAATTTTTTCAAAGAATAAGATGATCCACTCACTCAATTCTTTTATCCGTGACTACTGTCGTCATCACACCGTTTTAGATGTTTCAACTTTCATGTCATAAAGCGTGGCAACGCAACATGTGGCGAGTCTGTCTGACCCGCCAGCCGCTAGCTGTTTCACATAAAAATTAAGCTACTAATCAAAATGTTGATCATAAATATACTAATTATATTTATATAAAATAGCAGCGATAGCCTAGTTGGTTGCGGTACGGACTGCCAAGACGAAAGTCGTATGTCCGAAACTCAAGTGGCATACACCTCTGACTTTTCTAAAGTTATGTGTGTATTAAATGTTAATTATCGCTTGCTTTAACGGTGAATGAAAACATCGTGAGGAAACCTGCATACCTGAGAATTCTTATAAGAATTTCGAAGGTATGTGCAGTCTACCAACCCGCATTAGGCCAGCGTGGTGGACTAAGGCCTAACCCCTCTCATTAGTAGAGGAGGCCCGTGCCCAGCAGTTGGACAATGTTTAATACAGGGCTAGTATTATTATTATTTTATTTATATAAAAATCCAGAATTGTTAAAAAATAAAAAGTTGGCAATCTTCGACCGGTTGTCATCACCGCAGTTTATATTTGCAAATGACTGCGATTATTTTCATTCTTTTCTTGAATGTTGTGTAAAAATGTCGTCAAAAGTGCCTTTTGTTAAGTTCTACAACGGGTTCAACTGCCCCATACTCGGTCTGGGGACTTGGAAGGTTGGTATATGCGTTTTATTATAGGACATACATTGATTGATCACATTCGCCGGCTCGTAAACTGAGTGCCAATGTTATTTCATACAATAGAACGATGTACTTAAAAGTTCATACAGGTAGACCTTCAAAACATATAGATTTTACATATATTTTTTTTTATTTGTTTTTTTTTTATATTGGTGAGTTATTACTGGTTGTTAAACGGACACAAAAATGGATCAGGTTTTAGATTGAAGCGCATAATCAAATTTTTATTATTTCTAAGTAGGTAATCGGGGTAAAGTGTTTTTTTCTTCTTAAATGGCACCAAACTGGTTACTTATCACATCTTGAGACAGAAATAAGATTGGCAAAGTCTACACCTTCAGGAATACAGTCTACAGATGTCAATTTATATGTTTCCAAGAAATAACATAAAGATCATTAAAATATGTAGGCATTTATAGCTAACAGTTATTTTTATTTGCAAAATATTACATTAAAAAACAAAATAACAGGTTGGCTCAAAGTTAGTCACTTCCTTTGCCTTCTACACTTACAAAAATAATAATAATCTATGAGGTTGTTTGCAAATAACTGGCTGGCCAAGGTCCTTTGTATGCACATAATGAAACTGCAACTAAAGTACAATGACATATAAATTATCATATCTGTTGACGAAAGATTGGTTAATAAACTGTTATGTACTCAGACCAGCCTACAAAATAAACTAAGCTGATAAATTTTAAATACCACAGAATTT
Source organism: Laothoe populi (assembly GCA_905220505.1). Classification (NCBI taxonomy): domain Eukaryota; kingdom Metazoa; phylum Arthropoda; class Insecta; order Lepidoptera; family Sphingidae; genus Laothoe; species Laothoe populi. The sequence goes on along the minus strand of HG992146.1, from coordinate 1,257,972 downwards.
CAAAAACAAATTGTATATTTTTTTGTTACTCCTTTCATGTGTATTTAATCTAAAGTGTTGTCCAAATAAAGTATATTTTCTTTCTTTCTTTTATATTTTGTTATCAATAAATAGGAATTATATTTAAATGCTAGCTTTTGCTGATAGTTTTTTGGGGGTCTAGAGTTGGGGTACAATGTTGGCCATTTTGCGGTCTTCTGAGTACTCTAACAATAGACCCTCGACCGCTTCTTTATCTTCTTGCCCATGGCGTAGTGTGAAGGAGCAGGCCGGCATGATTGTGTTGAGTAGCGGGGATCGCCTCTCGCTACTCGATACTCTAATTGGACCGTACTGGGCTTACCATCAGGTGAAGTGCGGTCACTTTGCCATGCTAGGATAAAAAAAAAGCATGATTTTTCTTATTGGTACAGTAGGAGAGTGAAATCACATAGAAAAAAGGACATTCAGTTTTTCTAGAACCCAACAATGCTTTTCCCTAAACCTTATTTGTACTATATTGAACACAAGAAAAAGAATAGCTGGTATCAAGACATTGGCGGCGTAGCATGGGTTGGCACCCGGGGCGGTTTTCTATTGAGCACCCTCAAAATAAAACAATAAATACTAAATATAGTCCAGTCACGGGCGTATAGCCGAGGGGGGGGGGGGGGGGGGGTGTGGTTGTCGGAGGTCTATGCGGCACAAATCTGGCTCGTGACTCTGATGAAAAATCCAAGTTTATAACTTTGACGAGTGCTCACTCGCCATCTTTTTTTTTTTTTATCCTGGCACGGCAAAGTACCGCACTGTACCTGATGGTAAGCGCAGTGCGGTCCAAATAGAGTTCTGAGTATCGAGAGACGATCTATCTCCGCTACTCAACACACTCATGCCGGCCTGCTTTTTCACACTACGCCATGGGCAAGAAGGTGAAGAAGGGGTCGAGGGTCTAGTGTCAGAGTACTCAGAAGGCCGCAAAATGGCCATTGTACCCCAACTCCAAACCCCCGACAAAAACCGGATGTACACTGGCTGATCCCGGAACGCGACACACTTGCGTGTGCCACTATGGCGGGTTTTTCGCCCTGTGTACGGTGGTCGCTATCCGGACGGATATGAATATCCTACCACCAGCAAATCTTGGATGAAAGTTGCAAAAATCTAGGTTTTTCAATATAGTACCTCAACGGTTGATCCTACGGCTAAAAATATTCAATACAAAATTGAAGAAAATAAAATCGCACACATAATAATGTTGTTTCGATTTTTTTTTGGAAGTCTCACATGTAACGAGTTATAGCAACGGAAAGATGAAATTTGCTTACAAAATAGTTTTTTTTATTTACTTGATTTATTATATCTTCATAAGACTAGATTTGACGGGCCTAGGATCCGGGCGGGACTTTTCTTTCATTTGGTTCATGAGTTCATTAAGGAAACATTGAGATTCTTCAAAAAGGAACGAAAAGATCGAGTCACACAGTGCATTGAAAATCGGCTTTCCAAGACATAGGAACCCGATGTTTAAATTGTAATGTTTTATGGTTGGAACGGCTTCTATATATTGAAACTATGCTCGAATAAGTCACATGAAATAATTTGACTTGAAAATTAGAGTTATAATTTTCTTACAAAAGAAATGTGTGGAGCAAGTATATAAAATTAAGATATCTCGAGAACCGTTTCCCGAAATATCCTTGCAGGCGGTTTTAGTAATGATTATTTGATAAACTCAGAATTACGGGAATCACTGCGTAAGTTTCTTTAAAAAATCATCGAAAATTATCTTACAAATAAGTGTTCCTCACGGCTTCACCCACATGAAAAGTCGCCCGTCGTACAAAAGAATAAATCAATGTATTTATTTGAAAAATTTGATGGAACAGTCAAACTATTTCCCACGGACGCAAATACAGAAGCAATACGGGATTAAAGTAGCCTATATGTAACTCCAGGATATGGTCTATACTTGTACCTAATTGTATCCAAATCTGTTCTGACGTTTCTGAATTTACCCCTCGATATATGGGTTAGTTCTTGTTTACTTTCCAAAAATAAAAAACCTTTTCATTCTCACTTCTAACATACATTCAAACGAAAAAAAAAATATAGAGCGGATATATAAAATTAAGATATCTCGGGAATCACACGGTTTTCTGTAATAACCTCGCATACGGTTATAGTACTTATTATTAATGATTTTTGCCATACTTAAAATAACGGAATATGCTCCGGAAGTTTTTTTAAAAAATCATTACAGCTAAAACATCGGATTCCTAAGTCTTCAAATGCCGATTTTCGATCCACTGCGCGTCGTCGACGTTTGTCGCAGGCCTATATCCTCTTTTCTGTCCCGACATATGATATATTTCTTTCACAGCAACCAAGTCCATCACATGTTGTATGCGCTCTATTGTTTGTCGCCGCCATTCATTACCATGTTCACGGTCCATTGGACCGCTTCTTGAAAATAAATTCTAGCAACTTCCAAGTGGAGCCCCAGTCGTAAAACTTCCAAAATCATTTCCAGTGCAGAAAATTCATCATAGATTTTGTCAGAATTGGAAATGTACCACGAAGTTCACGTCAGCAGAACTTAAGGCTGAACAGCACCAAATGTTATGAGCATGTCATTCATTGCCTTATAACAGGTATTGTGCCTGAATCTTGGAGGGAGGCTAATGTGCAGCCGATCCCCAAAAAGGGTGATCGGTCAGACCCTAACAATTATCGCCCAATCGCCATAACCTCAGTGATGTGTAAAGTCATGGAGCGACTGATAAACAGCCAATTAGTTCGCTACCTAGAGGATCACTCGTTGATCAATGACCGCCAATACGGGTTCATCATAACCGATCAACAGGTGATCTTCTAGCGTTCGTATTACATCACTGGGGGGAGGCGATTGACAAGCATGGCGAGGCTCTGGCTGTGAGTCTCGACATAGCCAAGGCGTTTGATAGGGTCTGGCATCGTGGCCTTCTCTCCAAGCTCCCGGCATACGGTCTGCCCGACAACCTGTGCAAGTGGATTTCCGGCTTTCTGCATGAGCGTAGAATGTGTGTCCTCGTTGATGGACACGCTTCGCAGCTCATGTCAGTAAATGCCGGAGTACCACAAGGTTCTGTGATTTCGCCCACCTTGTTTCTTCTGCATATCAATGATATGTTGTCGCTTGGCAACATTCATTGCTATGCAGACGACAGCACGGTTCATGGGCGTTATAGCAGCAAGCCTCCTGGTTGCCGGGCGCACACTGAGAGGAGACGAGGATCTTGTCGTTGAGCTCAACCAGACCTTGGATCTCATCTCATCATGGGGTACCAGGAATCGGGTTGAGTTTAATGCCAAGAAAACCCAGGTGTGCGCGTTCTCGTGCAAGAAGTCTCCGTTTTCTCCCATCCCCGTTCTTCAGGGTGTTCCACTCGCAATGCGGAATGACCTTAGTGTCCTAGGTATGGATATCCGCTGCGAACTTAATCCAAGGAGTCACATCGAGGGCGTAATATCCGCCACTTCACGCAGGGTCGGAAACCTGAACAGGGTGTGGCGGTTTTTCACGCCTGGTCAGCTCTACCGCTTATATAAAGCGCAGGTGCGGCCGGGAATGGAATACTGCTCGCACCTCTGGGACGGTTCCGCAAGTTACCTTCTCGATGCCTTGGATGGGTTGCAGCGGCGGGCCATCCGCATTGTGAATAATGCAGACGTGAGTAACAGCCTGGAGCCGCTACAGCTGCGTAGGGATATTTCCTCGCTTAGCGTGTTCTACCGTCTGTATCATGGCGAATGCTCTAAATAATTGTTTGATCTTGTCCCATCCTCTCCTTTCCATACCAGAACCACGCGAACTGGCTTGCGGAGCCACAGCTTCGTGGTGTCTACTACCCCGGCCCGAACCAAGAGGTTCGCAAATTCGTATTTTTGCCGCACCATCAAGCTGTGGAACAGTTTGCCAGCTATCGTGTTCCCTCCCTCCTATGATCCTGGGTCCTTTAGGCGTAACGTGAAGAAGCTTAACAGCAGGCCGGCATGATTGTGTTGAGTAGCGGGGGATAGACTGTCTCTCGCTACTTGATACTCTATCTGGACGGCACTGCGCTTACCATCAGGTGCAGTGTGGTCACTTTGCCGCGCCAGAATAAAAAAAAAATCTATGATCTAGGTCTCCGCTAAATCTATTAACACGTTCTAAAATAGCTCTCTGCAGCTCTTCTGGCAATCTTAGTCCAGCATGTTGGGTCATTTCTCCTGCCCGCCCGTGCCGTCCTCGTCGGGCATATGAGATGCGCAAACGGCTACTGAGCTGCTCGAGTGAGTTATAACCACGATGGCACCCCTTGGTGCTTGGTACCCGGGGCGGACCGCCCCCACCGCCCCCCCCTTACGCCGCCACTGTATCAAGATATGTACTTACCGATAAATAGTATTATATTTTTATTTATTTCATATGATATAAAAATGTTATTTACTCTTATTTTGCAATACCAAGTGATATGAAGATACTTTGCAATGATAGTGTTTATTGAATTAGCTGACTGATAACACAAGTGTCCGATAACATGTGACATGGGAAATAAAGTTACTACCCACTAGCAAATTAATAAATTCAGAATTATTATTTTATTAGATTACTACTGGTAATATTGATCTTATTGGTTTTTGATGTGAAACATCTAATGCGGTCAGACCTACTGTTGGCGACTGTGGCGACGCGTCGTCACGCTATATGATAATATGAAACAACAAATACGGTGTAGTGACAACAGAAGTGACTGAATAAAAGAATTGAGTGTGTGTGTCATCTATTTCTATGCTCATTATTTCGATGTTTCACATCGGCTTGAGAAGTCTCGTGACGGCTCAATTTTTTTACCCTACCACATTATCTGTTAATGCTAAAGGATGCTATGCTGAAAGAAACAGACAACACTACATATTATAAATATATTCCTCCGCCGCGTCTGTCTGTCTGTTCGTGATAAACTCAAAAACTACTGAACGGATTTTCTGCGGTTTTCGGCAATAGATAGAGTGATTCATGAGGTAGGTTGATATATCATTTGTCAAGGTGTTGTGTAGCAATATAACGACAATTGTTGGAAGTGTCGGAAAAGTCAAGCCGCCTGGGAGCTTTCACCGAAAACGCTGCCTAATTCCTTTGAGATATAATTAAACGATGCATGGCGGGATATTTCTCTTTTATACATCTACATTTATAATAAATCATATGAATATTGTTAGAATGAATATCTACTATCAGTGTTTAATATAGTACATAGGCAGACCCTTAGCGGCCCTGAATCTTCGACTACCCAGAGATAAAACTGGAGTGGTCACTAATCACAGATAAACGGCGATATCACCCGTCATCATGGGATTTAACTGCACGACATTTTGGCACAATCGATGATGGGTGTTAAACTTAGTAAATCTTAGGTAAAGCTGTGGTCAAGGCAATGGGAGAAGTAAGGCGGGATCAAAGTATTAAATATAAGATATTCAATCACTGATGATTGATTGCACTCTAAGTCGCTGCCAGATAACCAAAATTGTAAAATGTCTATTCTATATATAAGTTCATATTGTCTACATATCATAAACATTTAGGGAGCCCAGCTATCTATATGTACTACGTACTAGATGCGGCGACCAGAACAAACATTATGTTCCACCGAGTCGCGGTGTATACACTGCACCGACGTTAGTATGCTTCATGCCACCTAAGAATGCACACCACATGCAGTTATCAAATAGTTCTTAGTAAAATTACATAGCATTTTCACAACAAAATTCATTATATACTTTGTCCCGTTTTGGCGCGCGGTAAGTCCCGTTCGAGAGAAAGTGACGGGAGTTATAACTTCCAAATGGTTCTACGACAGTTCGTGTCTATAGAATATAATGAAATACGGAGCGAAATGGACAGCAAGACGGCAGGATGTTGGTGATGAAGAAAAGCTTGTAGGCCTTCAGGAACAGTGTTTATTGCAACTAGCAAAATACAAAATGTGAGCGGTCTCACAGTCACCCTCCTTTTTATACAAATATCAACTGTGACGTCATTACATAATCAAATAACAATCTATGAAACAAGACACATCTTAATATCAAACATAATCTCATAATTAGTTAAATATTAATAAGTAAATTATGTATATCTGAAATCAACAAATAAATAATCTAATAAATATAATCTACAGTATTTAACCAAATGTTGTGTTGGTAGTGGAAGTCGACCCTTGTAACATTCGGCCATCCTGCATCGGCCGTGTCCCACGGCGATTTTGCAGGTTTTCAGAGTTTTTCTGCGCCTGGAAAAGATAAGAAGAAACAGTAGGTATTCTTTGTGTAAATGTTGATAGTACAAGGAGTACTTTGGTAAATTTAAATATCAGCCATCAGAACTCATTATAATGCGTCATTACACCAGTCTAATATAGATAGGTAGGCATCCGCTATATTCACACAGATCTAGTTCAAATTACTCAATATTTAAGTAAGCAAAATCTCAGGCACACAGATCTAGCTTAGTTTACTAGATTTTATATATTTCAAACATATAGTCACATAATTAATTACTAGAAATTATATTTTCAAATATATCTAGTATATAGTGATTTATAGTAATTAGTCAGGCACACAGATCTAGCTTAATTTACTAGATATTATATTATGTAGTCACATATATCTAACTCAGACTACTAGATATTTTATTTAGAAATAAGTAATTAGTCAGGCACACAGATCTAGCTTAAATTTGCTAGATATTATATTATGGAGTCACATAGATCTAGCTCAGATTACTAGATATTTTATTTATAAATAAGTAATTAGTCAGGCACACAGATCTAGCTTAAATTTGCTAGATATTATATTATGGAGTCACATAGATCTAGCTCAGATTACTAGATATTTTATTTATAAATAAGTAATTAGTCAGGCACACAGATCTAGCTTAAATTTGCTAGATATTATATTATGGAGTCACATAGATCTAGCTCAGATTACTAGATATTTTATTTATAAATAAGTAATTAGTCAGGCACACAGATCTAGCTTAAATTTGCTAGATATTATATTATGGAGTCACATAGATCTAGCTCAGATTACTAGATATTTTATTTATAAATAAGTAATTAGTCAGGCACACAGATCTAGCTTAAATTTGCTAGATATTATATTTAGGAGTCACATAGATCTAGCTCAGATTACTAGATATTTTATTTTTATTATTTTAAAGTCACATGTCTATTGAAATAGACATTTCATTATATTATTTTGATGAAATTTAAATAATGTAAGTAAATACTAACAATCAAATAATATTTTAATAACAAAACAAATGTCAATAATAGTAATATGATACAACTTTTACTCCCAAAAACATTTGCACTTCATTTATTTTAGAATACATATTTGTATTTAACTCTCCAGTAAATCTATCAAATCATCTCTGTCTACTTCTCTGTCAGATTCAGTGGAACTGTCGGAAACAGATGATTTATAAGGACGTAGGGCATCACCAGGGACAACAGCACTAAACTTTTTATACCCTTTAATACCTTTTATACTATTAATAGTATAGCGGTCAATGGAATGGTCAACTTTTGAAATTTTATATGGTCCCGTGTAGTAACTACCTAGCTTTTTAGTGACACCTGTGGTATGATCATGAGATAATCCACCTTTCCATAATACTAAATCCCCTAGGTTGTATTTTCTACAATTTTTATGTTTTTTATCATAGTGATTTTTCATGACTGTCATGTGTCTATCAATTCGTATTTTAGCCTGTCCTCTACGTTCTTCTAATTGTTTAATCAAACTTGGGTGGTCGCTATCAGTCATGGGGTAAGCAGGCAAAAGGTTATTAGTATGAGCAAAGATTAGACTAAACGGTGTATATCCAGTAACTGCATGTGGGGTATTGTTAATACCCCACACAACGTCAGCTAATTTTTCATCCCAGGTGCATTCGCTTTCTGTCGTAGTATTAAGGCCGTTAATAATACTTCTATTTACTCTCTCAACCTGACCATTTGAACGTGGAGATGCAATCGCATTCAGAACATGTTTCATTTGTTTTTCCATTACGAACTCTTTAAAATATCTACTTGTGAATGCTACTCCACGATCTGTTATTATCCTAGAAGGATTTCCGAACATAGAAAGTATTTCCTTTAAGTTTTTGATGGTTTCTATGGAGCTAACATTTCGAACTGGTCTAGCGAATACAAACTTTGTGAAGGAGTCAATAACTACGAGTATGTAAGTATTTCCACGACGAGTTTTGAGAAACGGCCCTAAATGATCGGCATGGATAGTGTGCATAGGAATTTTTGGCTTTTCTATAGGATGTAGCTCACCCTCTGGTTTACCGTAGTTGCCCTTAGCATATGCGCATTGCAAACAGGCATTTATATATTTCCTGATGAACTTTGTCATCCCTAAAAACCAGAATTGAGATTTGATTGTTTTTTCACATTTGTCAAATCCTAGATGGCCAACTTGGTCATGGTATTTTTGTAGTAAACTCCACTTTGACAATTTAGGAATTACAAATCTATTACCGTATATTGTTTTACGGAATAAACAACCATCAACTACTTCGTAATTATTTACAATATCTGGATTTTGTGTGCCTTCACTTAACTGTTTTATTACACTTTGAATATAATCATCCTGAAGTTGTAAGGTTATTCGCCAATCATCACTATCTATGCTAAACACAGGAACCGTATCTATTGGGTTGCGACTTAAGGCGTCAACATGACGCATACGATCTCCAGCGCGATATTCGATCTCAAGCTCAAAGTCTTGGATGGTGAGCCACCAACGGGCGATTCGGGGTACGAGATCTTTTTTTGTGAGGGTGCTACGTAAAGCTGCGCAATCAGTGATAATTTTGACTGGGATGCCAGTAAGATATATCCGAAACCTTTTTAATGATTCTACTACAGCCAAGGTTTCCAACTCATAGCTGTGGTAACATTGTTCTTCTTTGCTAGTTACACGACTAAAATAAGCAATCGGTTTTAAATTACCGTCATCCTGGTACTGTAGTAGGATCCCTCCTAAGCCAAGCTTACTGGCATCAGTATGCAGTTCAGTTTTAGCACGGGGGTTATAAATAGCTAGTACTGGCCTCATAGTTAATGCAGTTTTCAGGCTTTCGAAAGCTTGTTTTTGTTCTAAGCCCCATACCCATTCTACTCCTTTTTTGGTTAAATAAGTTAGAGGACGCGCTATCTCTGCAAAACTACGAATAAATTTACGAAAATAGGATGTAAGTCCAATGAATTGCCTTACTTCGTGCACATTACGAGGACACCTAAATTTTGATACGCTATCGATTTTTGCCAGTCCTGGACGCACGGAACCAGCTGTTACTTCATGTCCTAAATAATTTACACTGGTCTTTAGGAAAGAACATTTATGTAAATTGAGCTTTAAGTTAGCTTTTTGAAGGAGTTTGAGAACTTCCTCAAGCAGGTCAATACCTTCCTCTATAGTGACTGTAGGAATTGTGACGTCGTCAAGATAAATAGCCAATTTGTTATTGAGAGGCCCTAGAGCTTTTCGTATGAGACGCGAGAATACCGCGGGGGCGTTGGCCAGACCAAACGGCATTTTGAGAAATTCGTACTGTCCTGTAGGTGTAACAAAAGCTGTTTTGTGTATAGAGTCTTCCGATAATTTTACCTGATAATAACTTTGTGCTAAGTCTAGTGCAGTAAAGTACATCTTTCCTGAAAGCCGATTGATCTGGTCATCAATATGCGGAAGCGGATATCGGTCCTTAACTGTTCGGTTATTAAGTGCACGATAGTCTATACATAAACGGTAACCACCGCTCTTTTTTTTTACCAATATGATAGGACTAGCATACTCTGAGTCAGATTCCCTTACTATACCCGCCGAAATAAGTTCATCTATCTTTTGCTCCACGATTCCGGTTTCCTTATAAGACAGCCTATAGGGTTTGGAATACACTGGTACGTCAGTTGTCGTAGCAATGCGCATCTCTAGCAAGTTAGTACACCCAAGTTCGTTACTATTTTCGGCAAATGACTCACTGTACTCACTTAACAAATTTAGTAATCTACTACTATAATATTCCCCAATATTGCCCATATTGATGTCAGTAGTCTTAACTGTTTTTCTTTGCGTCGAATTTGTATTTACGTCAGAATATTGATGAGTTGAAGTTATAAAAATGTCGGCCTGCTCAAACACTTTAGCCCGAGTAAGTAATCTACCTACACCCCAGCGCAAGCACGAGTCACCCAAATTTGTTATTTGCAAACAATAATTTCCATGTCTTAAAATAGACTGTGGCATAAAATAGGACTCATTTCCGAAATCAAAAATGATGGACCGCGTTATAAGTATACTATTTTTGCTTATATTATCCGTAATATATGCATAAATTACACTAGTATTTCCTGGCTGTAATTCTAAATCATTAGACAAAAATAAAGAAACCTTTTCTATAAAATCATTTGCAGATAATTGAATATGTGCCAAGTCGGGGGTACATTGTAAATATTGTTCGTTGTTAGCTATTAACCTGACTACTTTGGAGTTAGCAATAAGTGTCAGATTCGGATGACTTGTAATTGGTTGGCCTATTATCATATTTAAATCTTTCAGATCTGTATCAGTTATTTCAGCCTCACTATTAATAGATATATCGTCGATTTCTAAATTAAATTCTACTTTACCCAGTGACATGATTTGCGAACCACCAAAACCTTTCATCATTAAGTTTGAACGCAAAATCTTTAGCTTTAAGTGTTCAACTGTTTTGAACGTAATAATATTTACTTTACTTCCCGTGTCTATATACGCAAGTAGCACTGCTCCATTTATAGAAATATATTTTTTATACACATCCGATAGAATTTCAAAAGTGGCAAATTTAAGTTGACGTACCTGAGCAACACCTGGTTGAGTTTGCGATGAGTAGCCATCACGGGAGCTTGCACCACCAGCAGCATACCAGCAGACAGCAGAAACGTGGCCCAAGCGCTGGCAGACTTGACAGCGAGTGAGACGACAGTCCCGAGCTTCATGTCCGGTCTTGCGGCATTTGAAGCACGTCTTCGGCATAATTGATCCTCGTTGCCAAGTAGATTTTTGTTCTGTACTTTTCGGCTCAATCTTCTTATAGTTTTCAAGAGACGACAGGAAGCCGTAGTATAATTCTTCTGGTGACTCACAGTTGTAAGCCTTTGCATTCGCTCGCAATTCAATCGGTAAACCGCGGATCAGGCAAGAAGTGGCAGCGTCACTTTCCAACCCACATTTCTTAAGAAGTGACATTTTATCGTGAAAGTACCTAGTCATGGTTTCTCCGTTGTCCTTAGTACGAGCAAGCATTTCCTCCAGCCGATCGACATAATCCGTAGAACGTGGGAACGCACGTGTTAAATTTTCTTTCCACTGTGCCCATGTTACTGCATAATCCTCTAAGTCGTCGTACCATTCGCGTGCCGCACCGCGTAAACGAATTTGCATGACGAAAATGCGGTCTCGCTCATCCCATGTATACATATCGCCGAGCTGGTCAATTTTGTTAAGCCAGCCCTTTACGTTTGTTGTTTTCTTCCCGGGGTCAAATTTTGGTATGACTTCGGCCTCCAAGTAGTTTATTTTTCGTTTCTTCGGTATAGTTTCTGGAAGACGTGAAAAAAAAACTCCATTTTTGTCGGGTACATTCTCGTTTGTCGATGTATCACTTACAGTAGTCTTTCTTTTCCCCAGTCCGTGGATATATGGGCCGAGCATCTTGTTCAATCCCACTTCTGAGATGAAATACGGAGCGAAATGGACAGCAAGACGGCAGGATGTTGGTGATGAAGAAAAGCTTGTAGGCCTTCAGGAACAGTGTTTATTGCAACTAGCAAAATACAAAATGTGAGCGGTCTCACAGTCACCCTCCTTTTTATACAAATATCAACTGTGACGTCATTACATAATCAAATAACAATCTATGAAACAAGACACATCTTAATATCAAACATAATCTCATAATTAGTTAAATATTAATAAGTAAATTATGTATATCTGAAATCAACAAATAAATAATCTAATAAATATAATCTACAGTATTTAACCAAATGTTGTGTTGGTAGTGGAAGTCGACCCTTGTAACAATAAGTCAATGAGGGAGCCGCTTATATTTCTTAACAAGCACCGAAATGCTAGTTAGAAGTAGGCCGACAGGCGAGAAGAAAAGCCGCACATTGAATAATTTTATTGATCATATTTGTAATCTTATTAAACGAAGGTTAAAAATGACATCTATTTTTTATATTCATTGCGAAAATAACTTAACAGTATTCACAGTAGCAGCACACTGCACCTGGTGGTAAGCGCATATGAATAAATATCCTTTATTGTGAAAATATTTTAATTTTATAATTGGGCACTATTTTGATAATAGCTAAATAAGAAATATGTTGGACTCTGTTTTGCTAATAACATGTATCACCCAAAATTCACACACGTATACTCCTGACTCCAGTTTAAGATACGAGTTTTGTCTCGTGGGTATTAAGAATTTTGTAAGAATCAACACGAAACGCGAAACAAACATTTCTTGATCATTCAAAGATCAGCTCGGTTTGTGGACCAAACCCCTGGCCTGGAAACCTAACTGATTTTACGAAGAATCACCGTTATTTACTTAATTCACTACTTTGAAAGTGGTAGATACACGCTGTAGACATATTTGTCTACAGAATGAATGGGCCGGCTCGACCGGGGTAGTACCACTGTCTCACAGAAAACCAACGTAAAGTGACAGTTCACTGTCGCGTTTCGTATGGTAAGTGAGATATCCGGAGGCCCAGATTCCCCCTTCCCTTCCCTAATCCCTATTCCTGTCCTTTAAGGCCGACAGCGCATACGTGACACTTTCGGTATTGTGGATGTTCATGGGCGGTGGAGATCACTTAACATCAGGTGACCCACTGGCTCGTTTTTCGGACTATGATATAAACAAAAAAAAAAATTACCTGCTAGACCTTAAAGATACAAGCTCCTTCTGTGTATACCTATCATACTACAATAAATAAAATTTAAAACATTCATGTTAAGAATAAACTGCCTCCCTCGGTGGCGCAGTCATAATTGCGCATGCGTTACGACTGCTGTGCTGAGGACTCGGGTTCGATCCTCGGGTCGGGTATAGTGATATTGGGATTGTCTATCTAGAAATTATCAGTATTAGCTCGGAGTCCGTAATCTGTGCCCGGTAAGGCCATAGGCTCGCCCCCTATCTCGTTATAAGACTAAAATTCGGCGAAGTGTGGGTGTACTGATTACACCTCTGCTAACCCTTCGGGGATTACAGGCGTGAGTGTATTTGTGTTAAGAATAGAAACGTTGCACTATCCTGTCGGGACAACATAGAACTCAGTCCGCCCCGTGACCATGAAGGCTGTAAAGCTTTCGAAAAGTCAAAGAAGTAATAGTAATATTAGCGTATGGGAACCGTTATAAAAATTACCTATTCTAAAAATTACTGAATCCGATTCAATTTCAAGGCTTTTTTGTTATGTTACACGTTGTATGTCTTTTTTTGCCAGTCCAAGCCAGGCGAAGTGTCCCAAGCGGTGAAGGACGCCATCGACATCGGCTATAGACACATCGACTGCGCTTTCATCTATGGCAACGAGCAGGAAGTGGGAGATGCGATTGCGGCCAAGATCAAGGAGGGAGTAGTCAAAAGGTGAGGCAACAACTTTTTCAGATGTAAATGTCCTGAGATCCTTCTCTTTGTTCATTATTTTGTCCCGCTATGGAGGGAAGTCGACAATAGAGTAGTTGACATATTTTTTATAATTTTAATCAGCAAGCTGCGTACTTATAAGATTATGACAGTACCTACAATTGTCGATTTTTTATCAAATATACATATCGCAACATACGCAACGCAAACGCAATTTGTTTTTGATATGCAACATTTAATGCGGCGGGACAGACCGACCGCGACTGTTGGCGTGGCGACGCGTCGCCACGCTATATGATAATATGAAACATCAAATACCGTGTGGTGACGACAGAACTCACCGAATATAAGAATTGAGTGGAGTGGGTCATCTTTTTCTTTAAAACAGTATGAATATTATATTTGTAATTTATGTATGTATATTTATTTAATAACAAAATAATTTCGATGTTCACATCTGCCAGACGTCCCGCGACAACTCAATTTTTTTCTATATAAATAAAATTTAATGATAATGTCAGTAAAAGCATCCCTACAAAACTTTGAAGAAGTTTGGACCGACGACGATAATTTTATTGGTCGTAATAATCGAACAAAGGATTTCGGTATTCTACAGTACCGATTGACGCATGCGTATCTGCAAGCAGTTATTAATTATATGCTTGTTTTCATCAATTGGCTGGCCTCATATCCTTGCAGTATCCTTACAGTCCTTATCATAACCTGCCAGTCTCATGGCGTCATATCTTAACATACACAATTCCTCCACGCTTCTCTACCTTTCTCCTTCCCAGGGAAGACTTATTCATCACCTCGAAGTTATGGAACACATTCCACCGGCCTGACCTGGTGCGAGGCGCTCTGGAGACGTCCCTGAAGAATTTGAAGGTGGACTATCTTGACCTCTACCTGATACACTGGCCCCAAGCTTACAAAGTAAGTATTCTAGTTTTTTAGATCTGGATATTTGAATATTGAAATATATTGGCATTTTAGAGATGTATTATAGTAACTTTAACAGCCTCTGTGGCGCAACGGGTGAGAAAAAAGCTGTGAAACATGAGACTGTGGGTTCGATTCTCACACCCAGACAAATGTTTGTGTGATAGATATTTGTTTCGGGTCTGGATGTTTCCAACTATAGTAGCGGCCTCATTTTTCTGTTTGAACAAAAAGGTTTTTATATCTCAAATATACAATACTAAACTCAAGAAGATATTATGAATATGGCATTAGGACTAATCAAAACACATTTTAATCTCCAGGAAGACGGGCCCCTCTTCCCCACAGATGAAAAAGACCAAATCCAGTACTCGGAGGTGGACTATGTGGACACGTGGAAGAGTATGGAGCCGCTGCAGAAGGAGGGCCTGGTCAGGAGTCTCGGCGTCTCCAACTTCAACAGCAAGCAGCTGAAGAGACTATTAGAGAATACCACCATCAAGCCCGTTGTCAATCAGGTAAAAGAAACAAAGAAAAACTTAATTTGGCCAATACCTTGATGACACTTAAAGACCTTTAGTATTCTACTCCTCAATTTGGAATACTTGTGTCTATATGACCAAAAACCCAGTCTCATTTGCCAGGTAGTACAATGCTGCTGATGTTCTTAGGCCTTAGATCAGTCCTGAGAGTCCAGATGAAAACTTGATGAGTTTTTACAGGGGTGATAAGGGTTTTGTGACTTAATCACAAATCTATCTCATAGGTTTCCTGTGAGATCTTATATCTGGTTTTACTAATCAAGCTGACACATTCTGTGGACAATATCGTCTGCAGCACTAAACACTCCCCAAAAAGGTACCACAGTAGTACCTTGCCTTGCTTATCCTTCAAAACCCTTAATCACTATCTGATCTTCCTCAGATCGAATGCCACCCATACCTGAACCAGGCGCGCCTCAAGCAGTTCTGCGAGTCCCTGGACGTAAAGATCACGGCGTACTCCCCACTGGGCTCGCCGGACAGACCCTGGGCCAAGCCTGAAGACCCTCAGCTGATGGAAGACCCTAAGCTGAAGGCCATTGCTGAGAGACTCGGGAAGACTGTCGCGCAAGTGCTGATCAGGTGGGTTGAAGACTATAGGTATCTTAATGCAATCATAACTTGGTTTTGGAGTACTGATTCCTGAAGATATTGAGAATGACTCTCATAGATCATAACTAATGTCCATTATAGTATCCATGGCACAGTGGTTGAGTAACTGGCTGTGAAATGAAAGACCACAAGTTCATGTCCCGACCAGGACAGATTTGTCTTAGGTCCAAGAGTTGTGAGACCAAGTCTCTCATAGTGCCCAATACCTACCTCACCAGATAAATATACCTTACTGTGGGGTCCGGGCTTATTCATGTGACTGATGGGTTGGGTAAGGGTGAAACAAGGCCCCAAGTTCGATTCCAGCACCAAGATATTTGTTTGTTTTGAGTTATCCACAGTTCCTCATAGTTATCCGACAGTACAGGTTTCATTAAGTGTGAGGTCAGGATTATATGTGTGACGGTTGGGTATATTTTGTTATTGCAGGTGGCTGTGAAACGAGAGGTCGGGGTTTGATTCCCACCAAGACAAATATTTGTGTGATCCACTGTTTCTGGTCCGAGTGTTATGGGACCGTAGTCCCTCGTAGTTCTTGTCACAGGTTTGACCTAGTGTGGAGTCATATATTTTACTGTTGGTTGTATTCCAGATACCAAATCGAGCGCGGCGTCATCGTGATCCCGAAGTCAGTGACCAAGTCGCGCATCGCGAGCAACTTCCACGTGTTCGACTTCAAACTGTCTGCGGAGGACCTCGGCCTCATCGACAGCTTCGACTGCAACGGACGGCTGGTGCCGATGACCGCGTGAGTATCGAACCCTGGACCTCAACGATGATAAGGTCAAAAGTCACCGGTACACCAAGTGGGGAACAGTGTGTTTTTATGTATGCACACACACATATACGCCTGTAATCCCAGAAGGGGTAGGCAGAGGTGTAACCAGTACACTTTTGGCCGAATTTCGGTCCCATAATGTGATTAGGGGCAAGTCTATCGCCATACCGGGCACAAATTGCAGACTTCAGGCTAATATTGAGTATTTCTAAATAGAAAAATCCAATATCACTTTACCCGACCAGGGAACGAACCCGAGAGAGAGCAGAGGCAGTCAGTTTTATGTATGCATAAATGAGGCCAGCTACATTTGCATATTTTTTAGTGCCTCGATAGGCAGACGAGCAGACGGGCCACCTGATGGTAAGTAGTCACCGCCGCCCATAGACTTCTGCAATGCCAGGGCACAGCAAGGCCGTTGCCTATCGTTTATGTAAAACCATGAAAGCTACGCTCCGGCTACTTTTTATGTAACGCGGTTAATAAAATCGCAGCGTTGGTTCGTTAACATAAATATCTTTTCTTCTTTTTTCAGATCTCTCGGCCACAAGTACCACCCGTTCGAGAATGACGAATTTTAAGATAACTACAGGGAAAATTATAGTTATCAACACATATTAAATGTTATTTTACTATGTTAATAAATATTTAACAACATTTTATTGTCTTTATATGTTAATCATGAAAGGATACCCCGAAATTGATTTTTAAACATTTTATCTCAACGCTCATGAAGTAAGAGAATACAATATATTTTACGAATAATCATTAAATATCTTACATACCTTACTGGAATGATTAAACAATCCTAGAAGACTTTGGGCACCATTATTTATTACATACCCGCACCGTCTCTCGTTGCAAGATCCTAAGTTGACTTACGTAAAGCACTGAGCTGGTTAAACTCGTATGAACTGACGAATACACTGCTAATCCACTGATTTATACTGACCGCGTGAACGCAGAGGCGTCCTCCTTTTATTGCAAACCTTTACACCCAGCTCAGTTCGCAATTATATTGATGTACCTGTCGTTACTTTCTAAAATACCTTTTATCTACCTTCGATACCTCTAATAAAAGGGAACTACCCTACACTTATTTCAATAATCCTAACAATTATAATTTAAAAATAAAAATTAAACAGAACGCACTAGGTAAAATCGGAAACGCAAAGCCTACCCGGATGGTACAGAAAATAGTTTATATTAACCCTTTTTTTATGTCGCGGGGAAAGCGTTTTATCACTGCCGACCGCTCCGGGGAAACTGAATGAGAATAAAACGGTTATGCTGGACTAGCCGGTCTTACGACCCAGCACTCCCTCGCCCAGATGATGGCTATCTGGGCTGCCGCTGGGTCGAGTCCCTACCCCCTATGTACACCCCACCGACACTACCAGCTAAAACCCCGTGGTGGCCTTCTTCGGCGCTTACGGGCGATCCCGGGGTATCCTAAGGTATACTAGTGTCTATATTAACCCTAAGTAAGGTCCACCGTGAACTATAACATGTCCAAACCAGCGAAAAAAATCAAGAGTTCATTATACAAATATGGATTCGCGATAATGGATCTCACTTAAGGAGATTGTGATAATCATTTAGGCTGTTTTAAATTCTGGCGCGGTAGTCGCCACACTGCACCTAATGGTAAGCGCAGTGCCTTTAGTTAGAGTATCAAGTTGTGAGAAACAATCTATCCCTCGCTACTCAACACAATCATGCCGGCCTGTTGTGTAGCTTCTTCACACGACGCCTAAAGGACCCAGGATCATAGGAAGGTGGGAACACGGTAGCTGGCAAACTGTTTAATGGTGCGGCAAAAATACGAATTTGCTCTTCTTTTGATTCTTGCCGGGTGTGTCGCCAATTACCCTGAGCTACATAATATATAGATATATTGGTAGGTACATAGTAATGTGTACTGCTGATATTTATATGTAATAGATGACTGAAGAATGAATTGATGACTTGATGTTGTAGCGAAATAATCAGGATTGATATCACATGAAATATGACGGTTGCGTTTACGGAATGTAATGTATGTTGTAAAAGAAAATAAATAAAAAAAAACCCTCGCACAAGGCACTGGGCCTCCTATTTAACCATCTGGCCTAGTTTGCAATTGGTCAGATAACTATCTGAAGACACCTCTGACCCAATGGTCAGTGACACCAATGGTGTCACTTGCATCTAGTAACTGTGCATCAGTATGATTTGATCTTCGAATCTAAACATAATAGCTTCATGCAATAACGAGAACCTTACTGCTTTACTGTTTAAAGGAAAGTTAATAAATACTGGACAGTCTCTAAAATAAATATATTATAACTGACTTACATTTGTTTTTCATTGACCGCTGTCTACTGCCCACTGTTTGTAACACAACTAAATACACACACACTGAACTGAGGACAACTGCATACTGATCCAAACCGAGCGAGACTGATTAGAGAATGCAGAGACGCTCCTATTTATAGCAAATTCACCGAATATAAATTATGAATCTACCCGTACTTATTTTGTAAGGGACCCTCGACATTTACAATAAAAAGAGACTACCCTCACACCAAGATTTAATGATAACCCAATGATACAGACGGTAGAACACGCTTAGGGAGGAAATATCCCTACGCGGCTGTACCGGCTCTAGGCTGTTACGTCTGCATAAAAATATCGGGTCACGTGATATAAAACACCAATCAGAATGCTTGACGTCACGTTTTATCACGTATAATCGCTAGCGATAATATTAATATGACGAAATGACTGTTCAACCTCTAGTGGTTACGTGAAAAACTAAATTCATTACTACAAGAACGAAACATGCAAAATAATTGCAATAAGTAGATATTTATAAATAAATTATTATAAAAATATAGATGTAATTATCAATGCTAAGTTATTTGTTGCCACCTAAAGTAGATCATATTGTTGAAATTATTTTGTATGCCTATTGCCTACCTTACCTGTTTTTTATCCTGGCATGGCATAGATACGACACTGCACCTGATGGTAACCGCAGTGCCGTCCAATTAGAATATACACTGGCTGACCCCGGAACGCGACACACTTGCGTGTCACTACGGCGGGTTTTACACCCTGTGTACGGTGGTCGCTATCCGGGCGGATATGAATATCCTACCACCAGCATTTATTAATAAAACACACTAAGAAATCTTAAAATTAAAACTCTTATTTAATACCAGTGTCATACAAATTAATTAAAGCACATGCAATTCTTACAATGTCATCTAAAATTTTTAAATAATTTAAATTGAGACTATCATGTGGTTTTAATATACAAAATTCACTTAAACGACTTATAACTTTTTCCATGTGTATTCTCAAGCTTTCTATTTGTTTGTTTATTTTTAGTTCATTTTTTGTCAATTTTGCTCCAGTTTTACTTTGTGGCTGTACTAACTTAATCCCAAACTTTGATAGATACTTTTCTAGATCTTTAAAACCCCTATCTGCTAACACACACATACCTCTTTCCAAACACTGTATAAAATCGCATAACTCTACTAAACAAGTATCAGTGACTCTTCCACCAACTCCAGGAGAAATATAATTAACCAGTCCGTTTGGTGTGCAAGAAATTAGGTATTTTATTGTATGTGCTTGCTTGTACTCAGACCAAGTGAGGGCTTGGATTACAGCCTTTGATGGCTTTTGTATCTCTATTTCTAAACAGTAAATAATGCAACTGACATTGGAGTATTTATGTCTGAAAGGCATAGGTAAGTTTTGTGTACTTAACTTTCTGTCTAACTTAACAATAAATGGACGCATTCCACTTGCTACTAAAGGTATGTCTTTTGAAAATATCTTGGTAGCACAAGATGGAGTCATAGCAAACTCGTCGGCCAGTTCTTGAAAATTGCTATTTAATCTAACTTTTTTCAAACAAAGTAATAAATGTTCTTTAGGAATGTGTATTTCGTTACTTATTATATCAATTAGGTAGTAACAATTGTTAGGGACACCAACATAGAATCTGGGTTTATTCATGATGTTTTGTATGGTTTCTGTGATCTGTTTTTGTTTCTCTCTATCTATCTCACTACAATCTGAAGTAGATCCAAGCGAGAAAGACGGTATAGATGGGTTAGATTCTGAATTCCTTGATGATGATGGTGTATATAAAGGATCATCACTATGTAAATGCTCTTCTTCTATTGTCAGTTTCTTTGGCTCTTCATTTACACCAGACACAGATGGTCTTGAGTTTAAAGAACGTCCAATTATATATTTTGCGAACCTCAGAGATGATACTGCCTTATTCTCCAGCATTTTATCATCAACTTGAGTAGCTTTACTCCGGAATTTGTGAGTGATTTTTGCTTGTACTGCTTTATTGACTACATAACATACTGATATTTCTTCATAGTTATCCACATCTGAAACATATAGGTACAATTTTATATTTAAATTAATATTTTTTTACTGGAGGTGGTGGTTGACCCGCTGAAGCCAAATACCTGAACTTGTTTCAACTTTAACATTATCTAGTCCAGAACATTGTGTAAGATTCTCATTTGCTTCACGTAGACACTCTTCAATTATCATCCTGTGTTCTTCGTCACGAACATATGTACTATCTGTACTGACACTGGTATGTTTTCTTTGATCTAGCTGACATTCAAATTTTGTTGGAACACAACCAGGTTTCAATCTTATTTGATTCACAAATCCCATAACATGGTACTGCATATAATTTTCCATATCATTTGGCAACTGTAACAAGAAATGTTTACATATATTCTAAAAAAAAAATACAATTAAAGACAATGTTATTCTTATTATTAAAGGTAATAGTCATCATTTAGCAGAAAATCATAAGTTTATTATAAATCTGTCTTTATATTATAAATATGTGAACCCTTAACTCACATCAAAGTGGTCTTCACAAAAATATATTGCAGAGTTTAGCGAGAAATCTTTGGGATCCCGTCTTGCAAGCGAGAGCCACATTTCCCTTATTTTTGGTTTCTGGGGTACATGAATAAACAATTTGTTTGGCGTCTTAATGGTAGTGTTTAAACATTTAGGCACGACACAGTTCTTGTAAAACTTCAAGTTCATCATAAATTGAAGAAAATTTGAATCTTTTTCTTCTTGCTTCTATGGTCTTTGTGGAGAAACGATTTCACAAGTTTACCAATGTCACGTAATGAAATATAAACTCAAAGTATGGACACAAAAAAGTAGTAATATAGTAAACCCTAAGGCAGCGCCCTAAGACGTTTTTCTTCTCTTGTTACTATGGTCTTCGTGGAGAATAAGCTAAACGTACGTTTGTTTTGTGAGCGCTGACGTCACATAAGAGGCCAGGACACTTAACAGTGTCAGTAGCTTTTTGGTGGGAAAAATTAAATTAGTGCATAAAAAATAGTATATACTCTAAAGATAGATAAACTTTTTTTTGTTCTATTCTCTTTTATTATAAAAAAGAAAAGCTAATTCTTCACCGTGTAGCCTTGTTTATAGTTATTTTTTCAAGGTATAAACGTTTTGTCAAAAACTACACTATTGGTGTTTGTGCCCTCTAGTGGTAATGCCCAGAACGATTGCTCTATACTGATTCAAGTGTGTGTGTGGAAAAGATAGATATCCCAACGAAATAAGTCGATGTCGACCTTAATTTGACAATTTAAAGAATTTCAAAACGAAACAAATTAGGGAGGTACGGATTTATAATAGGGTTTGTGATGTCCATAGTCAAGTCCTATAGACTTAAATAATAAAACACTAAGTTTCAGTAAGTAAGTACCCGGTTCAACGAGACCGTCCGCTCGCCACCAATGACAGATTGGAAGTGAGTCGGAAATGTCATCGTTGACCCGAGCACTATATTTATGGATACATCACAGGGTTTATGACAGGGGTAACCAAAAAATATAATACTGCACTAGGCGAAAGATGGCAAAAATATTTTTGAATACATTTTTTTTTTATTTTAAATGTATTTATAATACAATATTTTATTTTCGTCATTATAATTTAGAATCACTAACTTTTTCACCTTGAATCCTGATTATCTCTGCGGAGTTCAGAAATGTTAAAACTTCAATGTAAGTATATTGTATCATTTATTTTGCGTACCGTAATGTACCTAAGTACAATAACCTAATGTGTGCAAAATTTGTCCTGGACATAAAGTCTATCTAAAACTACATGGTAAACTTATTTGTGGATGAAAAAGAAAGAATAGGTACTTCAAAGTGCCACTGACTGTCCCGGTTCTCAAGGAGGGTGTAAACACTCCATTGCCTTCATCAACATATGGGTACATCAGAGGAGCGAGGAACCTCCTTGCACATCCGTGGACATAACATTTTTATGGAACAAAACCTACATTGGCAAAAGTAGGAACTATGTACTTTAAAAAATATGACTATAATGAAATTTAAATTAGGACACTGTTATTGAAATGAAGTGTCCAAATAATGATAAGTATTTAAAACATTATTTATGCCAAGATGGTCAAATTACTGCAAAATTTTATTGTCAAGTACAACTTCAAATGTATTTAACGAAGTTTAACAAATGTTTATTTTGCGTGGCTTCTGATTTTGAGAGAAACAAGAAGGTTTACATAAAACTAGTGCAGTTTGTTGAGAAGTATATAAATAAGATATATATATATATATATATATACATGTACTAATATGAAAACCGCTGGTAGACCTAATTAAATAAATAAATAAATAGGACTAACATTATGTTAAAAACATTTTTGAAAAACAATATTTATCCATTATTGTATGAAAGTACAAAATAAAACAATTTTTAAACACAATTTTTTTAAAATAATGAACCCTATATATTTATTATGCACAAGCTATTATAATACACTCATGACTCAAGAAAATGTTTTAATACACCAGCATTCACAACTGGGCAAGGTTTTAACAAAGCAAATTCTCTTCTGTGTCATATACCTAACCCTCTCTATATGAGCTTTTAAGCTTGCTATTTCATTCGTTTTGCGAGCTTCCTACTAAATATTGGAAACTTTCCAATTTTCCATCAATGACATCATTTATTCTTCTAACAAATGCCTGGTTTTACAATACCATCAGGGGTGCTGTTTATTAAATATTTAACAGTATTAGCTTTTCTGTAATCAGACTAAGTTAAAGCCTGATGTATTGTTTTGTTTTGATTGTTTACTTTAGGGTTTTTATATTTCTATTTGTAAGCAATTATAAAATAAATATAATGGTACTTGAGTCTAAATGAAGATGGTAGGTTTTGTTTTAATGTGGTATCAGATTTTAGAATAAAAGGACATAATTTTTTGGCAATCATTGGTATGTTGTTTTTAAATATTTTCCTAGCATATGACAAAGATATACCAAATTTATGTCTAAATTGGGGAAAAGGTGAGTCAAGTCTTATTTAACCATTGTATTTGTCCGGATTATGTTGGCCAGATTATAACATGAAATGAAATGAAGTTGTTTATTGAGCAAGTAGGAATTAATGATTAATGAATGAACATTGTTTAGGAATTCCAATATAAAACCTAGGGTTTGTTTTAATTTGCCTTAAAGAGTTTTCAAGTGATGCTCGACCTTATGATTAATCTTATGATATGAAGTTATCATGTAAATCCATTTCACATATTTTTTCTGGTTCACTATCTGATGTCAGATTAAACTGTAGTGTCTGAACAGCTGATGAAGTGCTTAAAACATAGTTTTTAAGGACTAACTGCTTTAACTAATCGAGATTTTCATCACTCTCACGACAGTCATGTGCGGCACTAGGTCTTGTTATGAGTTCTATTTCACAATATTGCAGTAAGGCAACTTAACATACATTGAGCTGCTTTAATCATCGATGCTGTAAAAGAGCAACGCTAGAGTTTCTTGCCTCTTCTTATCTAGCAAAACTGTATTCCGAACTGGCGGTAGAGTAAAAAATTTACTGAACCTAAATAATGTATAATATTTCATGGATTCAATAAATATTTGATTTTGATTCATAGAACTAGCGGTAGCATACACTCATAACTTTAAAATCCAAGGTTACAAAAACATAGCCTCAAAACACATTTATATTACAGTAAAACATGGATTTATTTAGATTATAACAACATTTATAATACAATAAAACTATAAACTTACATCGAAATGATCTTCACAAAAATAAATCGTCGATTTATCTGACGTATGCTTTGGATCTCGTCGTGCTAAAGTCAACCACTCCTTTCGCATATCTTTCGATTTTGGCACATTAAGGAATAATTTGTCGGGATTGCGTACTGTCGAGTTTCTACATAAAGGCACCGAACAAGATTTATATGCTGGCATATTCATTTTTGCTGAAAAAGTAACAGATAAATGCACACAATAACAATTTGTTTTGTTGTTAAGTGTCACCTGTCACTAATGTTTATGTGCGATGACGTCACACAGACATTAGTTTACGTGACCACGCGTTTTAGCGAAATTATAAATGAAAAAATAAAGGTTTTTTCTAAATTGATTATATTTCAATAATAAAAATATAACGGGGGCTTGTGAATAGTCTTCAATCGCTGTAGGTACATAAATAAAAAAAAAATTTAAACACCCTATTTGTGCATATGAGTAGTTTTTTTTATTTCATTCTCTCTTTTTCACATAACAGAGAAGGCAAAGGTTGCTCCACCATGCAGCCTTGTCTGTCAATATTTTTTCCGAATCTGGGCTAAAACCATTGATATATATAAGCTAAAATTGAGTTTTCTTCTTGACTGGTTTTAATTTATACAAAAGACCAAAGCCATGTCTGTAGTTTTTATACATTTAAAAGGGGGAAGCCATGTCCGATATTTTTCCCAGCCAGCCAGCCAGCATGAAATTGATACGTGACTGGTTATAATGCTATACTCTGTCTACGATTTTACTTGTGAAGCAAGAAATATCTAGAAAATGGTTTAATATCAATATTTTTAATTATTTTTACCAAACTTGATAAAAATAAGTAATCACGTAAATATAATAACGTAAAATTATAATAATAATTATCATACTACTCACGAATGAAAACTAATATTTTCATTCTTTCGCTCACATCGGATTTACAGCTAAGAACACGGCAAAGTACCTACCATATTCAACACGGTCTAAACACATTAAATACGATACTAAATGTATTGAAACACAGTTTATAATTATATATTTCCACAATTACGGATATATACGTTGTTTTCGTTTAGACTGATTGGCTAAAATTAAGATAGGCCAAACAATAAAGAGTGAAACTCAGACAGTGACAACAATTACTATGTCTATTTAATCTGCTTTTAGCCTTTTCATGATAAATGCATCGTCTTTTCTGGTCATTTTAAAATGTCAAGTCTATAGAAAATCCGAGCTGCTACTTTTATAAACTTTTATCCAGTTTCTGCGGAATATCTGCAAAGTTCAGTGTTAAAACAGAAATATGCGGCTTCGTCTTGAGATGTTAATTAGCAAAGGGTGTATAAATAATGAGGCCATCCGCAGCAGAACCAAAGTAGCCGATATAGCCCTCCGAATCGCTAAACTGGGCGGGGCACATTGCGCGTAGAACCGATGGCCGTTGGGGCGGAAAGGTTCTCGAATGGCGACCACGTACTGGAAGGCGCAGCGTGGGTAGACCCCCCACAAGGTGGACTGATGACCTGGTAAAGGTCGCGGGAGTCCGCTGAATGCGGGTGGCGCAGAACCGGCCATTGTGGCACTCTTTGGGGGAGGCCTATGTCCAGCAGTGGACGTCCTTTGGCTGACATGATGATGATGATATAAATAAAAACAATATATTAAACACAATATGCATTTTTTTCATTTTATTAACCATATCACTATATTACATTTGATATAAATAATTTTAAAAACTATTTAAATAGTTCAGAAACCGCGGTATTTCCCCGATTGCCGTTCAAGATTATTTGAAACACAAATATACATTATAAACGTTTAAGAAATACAATTTTATACAAACTTCGTGCCTTTGCCATTCTTTTTTTTATGATAATTCGTTCAGTTCCTACTAGTTCTCACTTTTTTTTATTTAGTATTGTTTTGTTCGTATTGAAAAAATCACGTACTAGTACTAAATGCATCGACTTTAGAAGTCATACTATTAGGCGTAAGAAGACCTAAAAAGATCAAGCAAATATAAAATTTCTAAAAATTGTTGAGCATATATTTAAATGCTTTCAGTTCACAAACTGTAATGTTTTTAAAGAAGTTAACTCTGTTACATACCCCATTATTTACCAGCTTAGCATGGTCGGTTAATTCATCCGTATTTGACTATTGAAAAAGGCTCTCTCATTCGTTCCAGATACAGTCACATCAAACTATTATGACTATTATAAAAATAGTGAACAATCAATTTTAACCATTGCATATAAAACGCGGCGATGTTTGACTATAGAAAGTTTAACAATAGTTAAAATTGTCTACGGTTGAAGTAACAGAGCCTAAGTAATGAAATTTTTGTCGGGGGTATAGAGTTGGGGTACGATGTTTGGCCGTTTTGCGGCCTTCAGGGTACACCGACAATAGACCCTCGACCGCTTCTTCACCTTCTTGGCCTTAGCGTATTGTGAAGAAGCAGGCATGATTGTTTTTTTTTTATCCTGGCACGGCAAAGTGACCGCACTGCACCTGATGGTAAGCGCAGAGCGGTCCAATTAGAGAATCGAGTAGTGAGAGACGATCTATCCCCCGCTACTCAACACAATCATGCCGGCCTACTTCTTCACACTACGTCATGGGCAAGAAGGTAAAGAAGCGGTCGAGGGTCTATTGTCAGAGTGCTCAGAAGGCCGCAAAATGGCCAAACATAGTACCCCAACTCTACACCCCCGATAAAAACCGGATGTACACTGGCTGATCCCGGAACGCGACACACTTGCGTGTGCCACTATGAAGGGTTTTACACCCTGTGTACGGTGGTCGCTATCCGGGCGGATATGAATATCCTACCACCAGCGAATTGTGTTGAGTAGCGAGGGATAGATCGTCTCTCACTACTTGATACTCTAATTGGACCACACTGCGCTTACCATCAGGTGCAGTGCGGTCACTTTACCATGCCAGGATAAAAAAAGGTGATGAACGATGGTCATTACTATTTAATAATTTGAGGCTCTTTCTTACTAAAAAAAAATAACACTATAATTTTTCTACTTTGTAATTTTTTTAAACAACTTAGTATTTGATATCCATGGGTTTCCCACTGTGTAAAAAATTACATTAGTTCAATACTCTAAATTTACTAAGATCAAGTTCACCTATTTTTGACTATATTTTCAATTCAGTCTAGATTTTTTATAAAGAGAAATGAGTAAAATTTTCATGTACACATTTTCAATTTATAATATCAAATGGCAGTTAAGTGTAGGTACTGTGGACAAAAAGGTTTGTAACCTATTTCTTGATGTTAAATTGTCCATCCAGACATAAATTTAAGTAGATAACGCAAGTACGTCAATAGTTATAATGCACTTTGGCGCTTGCTTTTCGTTTATAGTTGTTTTTCGGTGATCACGTGAATATTAATAAAAGTGATACTATGTTTTTATTATTATGCATTTAGACTACAAATATAATTGATGTGGTGTTTATTAGTGTATTAATTCTGTGGTACTTGTCAGAGGTGTGTAGTCGCCATTATCCTCTGATATTCTTTAGATCTGTCAAATTACACTTCAGATTTTTTTTTTATTGTGATCGGCTTAAATTATAACGTAAACATACATCAGGTTAGATTTCATATAAACTAAAAACCCGGCATAATATTAATTTACACACAACCACTCATATTATCCGCACTAAAAAACATGTTTTGTGCCGTGGGTATCAAATAGGAATGTTGATAAAATATCGATATTATTATTTAGAAATAGATATTTGTTACAAATATTTTTTTGGACGATATATCGATAGTTCGATATTGAAATATATATATCGAAGATCGATATTTTTTGACATATTTTTAATTTTTCACGTAAATTATTGATATTAACAATTTAAGAACTGGCACTACATGTACGTTTCTCCAGTATAAAGGGAAAACTCCGAGTCGCAAAGATTGGTGGAAAGCTATATCAAATGTCTAATAAGTTTATTGGCGCACCGTTTATGGTAGAAAGGAGGTAATACGTCAGGGCCAAACCCATTAGAGGAGCAAAGTTTTTTGATTACAAAAAATATCGATATATCAAACTCCGATATTGATATATTTAAAAATATCGATATATAGAAAATCCGATATTTTAAAAAATATCAACATCCCTAGTATCAAAACGACCACGGCCTTTTACATGAAGTGAGCTGAATCCTAATCCGCAACTACAGATAGTTCCCACAAATCAACCAATATAAAAAACAACGCCTAGAAATTTTGAGATCGATCTGTACTTGGGGATTGAGATTAACGTCACGGGATTAATTTAAATCGAGGGGTTTGTAGTGCACGCACAAATCTATGTCCGGAATCGATCTCATATACACAAGTTAAATAAAAACCACGTTGTTATCATCTTTTTATTAACGTAAACAAATTATTACATTAGATTATCACTGGTCGCGATCGAACCGCGCTTCACAAATAATACATCGAGACGTCACCTGACAAGGGTAAGAGAAGAGAGGTGTCTTATGGACATCCGGTTGGAACGGAGTTCCTTTTTGTTTGTATTAAGTAATTATTAAATCTTTATATAATACGTGTAACGGGAATAACGCACATCCTCAGACACCTCAGTTTAAAAATATTATTACAATCATAATTCATGTATTGAAATTAGACTGCGATGAATATAAATATTGTTTTTTATGAAATTAGTTGTACTAATTCTCAACATAAAGTTCGTAATTTTAATTTTTTATAGTGTTCGTTTATTATTGCATTTAGAAAAGACTTTATCGCATCGAGTTATGTTTCAGTTTCGTTTGTCTTGAACGTTAACTTAAAGGGCGACTATTATTTACCTGAGTGTTAATTATTTTTGGAAAAAAAATCGTCTATTAAAAAATTGTTGATATCGATTCTGTCGCTTATTCTGAACAAACTACTTTCAGAGTGTGCATTAATCATGTTACATGTTGTATATAATTCTACTGTACGTGTGTATGTCACGGAACTCCTCCTTAACGGCTGGACCGATTTGAATATTTTTTTTGTATGCGTTTGGGTGGCGCCCTGGATGGTTTCACAAATCAGCCCGGCAGATGGCGCTGCAGTCGGTGTTGCTTTTACGGACAGGACGACGTCTGCACGGTCCGCTAGTAAATTAGAAATATTGCATATTCTCAAAATTAACGGCAAGCGATTGAAAAAAGTTTTAGTTTCGTGTGATTGGGAAGTGCCTCAAAAATCACTGCAAAAAGATGTCGGTTTTAATTGTTACACTTTTTTCAGTCTAGTCCCACAACATATGATAACGTGCGATAAGTACTTCGTTCCTATAATATTCCCCAGTACCTCACGGCGCAGTGGCTCACGCCGCCCCCTTCATTGGAGGGGGTTTGGGCAGATGTGGGCTAAGAGACGGTACTAACGCCATAAGAACTCGGTAAAGTTCTACGCGCATTAAAATATATTCTGGCGTCTGATATATACCTCTAAGGCACAGAACTGACAATCACAAAATTGAGAGTAAAGACAAGCTTATGCCCGAGACTTCATTAGTCAATAAATTAATGTTGTTCGGTTTTTAAACGGTCGTAATAGTTTGAATACGAATTGTTTGGAAAGAAAAATTGGAAAATGAGAAAAAATAACTAAAAGTATGTTTCTTGTGGACAAGGTCACAAGGTCTATCACCTCTCAATACGAATTATTTGGAAAGAAAAATTGGAAAATATTAAAAACTGTTTTTTTATGGTCTAAGGCCTAACCCCTCTCATAAGTATAGGAGGCAAGTGCCGGTCAGTGGCAAATGTATAATACAAGCCAATTTTTATTATTGGAATTATTATTATATTTATGCGATTTTATTCTCCTACGGTACTGGTAAACGACACTACGCATGCGAAGCTACGGGCAAAAGCTAGTTAATAAAAAATAAAAATGCATGTAAAAACGTTTTATATATATCAGGAAAAAACCCACGAAAATTATAATAAAATGCTTTTATTTGTGCTGAATACATATCTCAATTTTGCGTAAAATGTCAGCCTTCTTATAACGATAAAAAAGAAAAAAAAAACATTTAAAAATCCTGTCATTTTTCCGAATGAAGAAAGTAGATCCCCAATTCAGTTGAATTTATGGCGCAAAATAATTGTTAATATTAATTTTATCTTGAATTTTAACTACTGAAATAGTTACACAAATGAAGACTAGACCACGGCCTAATTCTAAAACAATAGAGTCATTTACAGCATATTTCAGACTATTACAGACATAGATGTAATAGACGACGTATATATCCGTACAAACCAAATCTGGACCAAAATTATCAAACGCGTGTTCTATTGCAGGCCGCTTTTGACTTTACCTCAGAAAAGTTGAATGCACATTTTTTTTTTATTACGACACAACGCACTTTTTCTAGTCCTGAAAAAATTCCAAAGGTTATTCTGATCATCAAATTGCTCTTACAAATACAGAAAAGTGCACTCCGTTTTAATTTAAGTTTAAGGAAACGTTGTCTATTTTAGATCTATGTCTGTGGCCTTGAAGCAATTTTCAAAATAGCGAAAACAATAGATAGTTCTCCAAATAATCAAGTTTTGAAAACTGATTGCAATTAACAACGAATTTCACTCAATGATTATAATTATACTATATACAATCTAAAATAACACGCGTCAGCATTCAACGCACTAAGAGATGTAAAAAATATGCGAAAATCCACGGGTAAATGGCATTGGTCTTTTTTATTTTTTTATGCTTGTTACCTCGGAACTCCGTAATTTATTGACCGATTTGGAAAAGCCAAAACATGGAAAAACGGCTAATCAGGCATACAAAAAAATATAAAATAGATCCATACTTGGGTTTTCATGAATCTAAAAGTAAAGAAAACAACACCGGCACCGACTCCAAAAATAATTGATTTCAATTGTATGTATGAATTTTTTGCTTTCTAGTTGTGTCTGGGTTTTTTTGAAGGCGGTTTTATTTTTATATACAAAGTAATAATTTTATAATAAAAGGAAAATAATAACTATAATATGTCCAAAATAAATGTATAATATGTAATGTGGCCGGATAGAATGTTTTTTTTCCTTTTTTATAACATTGCAATAATTTAATGCATTATTTTGATTCATTACATTGTCTTGAGCTAGATATGTAGTATCTAAAAAAATATTAACGTCTGTCAATATTAAATCTTGAACCAAAAAAACATATCTACTTTATTTAAGATAGTCTTATAATTGTCATTGCCCTAAAAAAAACTCGTTTTTTTTTGTAAATATTTTTTTATGTAGGTATTAAAAAACATTTTTTTATAACTGATAGCTGTTGCTCGCGGCTCCGCCCGCGTGGAGGTTATGTATGGGAGAAAAAGTATATAATACAAAATACTAATTTTCATGAGTTTAACTTAAATAATTCATACAAACTTTCATCCCCTATTTTATCCCCTTAGGAGTGGTATTTCCATAAACCATATAGCCTATGTCACTCAGGGTGAATGTAGCTTTCCAATGGTGAAAGAATTTTGAAATCGGCGCAGTAGTTTTTGAGTTTATTCATTACAAACATACAAATCTTTCCTCTTTATAATAGTAGTGTAGATGACGCGTGTCATTTCATATTAAGCAATTTCTACATTATACACCAGTACTGCGGTGTTTATTAACAAAAAAAATGACTAAACGAACTTAACATCGCATCGTGTGCTAAGGGGCCATCCATAAATTACGTCACACGTAATCTAGTGGATCGACGAAGTGTGACATTGTGTGACAAAAAAATATTTGTGTGACGTTATTAATGGATGGCCCCTAACCGTCGCACACGTTATGCCAGACTTAAATATCTTACCATTTGACAGGTGACGAAATATAAAAACAGTCTGTCGGTTTGTCATTCTCACTCACGTCCTGGACAGTAGTGATGTGGCGCGTGACCGAATTCGGTTTCGCGTTAATTCGTTTTCGTTTAGATATAATTCGTTGGTATAAATAGCTCTTTTCACTCATCGACACTTAGATGACTGTTAGATTTCGATTTCATCTAGCCTCACTTAACTTAAGGGGATTGTTTAACGATCAACACACATCTAAGCGGTGCGTCACACCACTGTGATATATATTTAGTATCAATATGTTAAGGAACGGTTGGTGAAACCGGACATTACACTATACGACATCAAGTATAAAATTACACATAATCTGTACAGTAAAAAGAGTTAATTCCTTTTTATAAGTCCGGCAACGCACTGACAATTTCTCTGCTATTTCAGGTTCAAAGGAGATCATTTACAAGGTAACTCAGCTCGTTTGCACCCTCTATAAAGATAAAGAGCATTTGACTACAGCGTCAAAATCTGCCGAAATAGATCTAAAATCCTTTAATTAAACTGACTAATCACCCATCGCATCTACTAGGCCGTACAGTCCAGTCGTCCCACACTTCGGCCTCGTCGCATTCGGCTTCGTGCATTCGTTCGCTCGCCACATCACTACTCAAACACTACATCATCCTATTCCCCTTTTAATCGTTTGCTGAATTCTTCCTGTTGTAGTTCGCGCCATTCCTTCTTCGCTTTCATGCGTTTTAACTGACCGTCCCTGGAACGAGAGATAGTCAATACATACAATACACAAAAAAAAGGATAACTTTTATTTAAGTCTCAAAAGACTAGGCAGTATGGTCGATTGACTATAGCCTGTCCTTTGGACGAATAAAAAAAAAAAAAATCGAAAGACAATATTTTGCTGAACATTTTATTTTCATCTGAGAAGATATTTAATTAGTCATATATACAGACTAATACATTAAGACTTAGACCAAATTGCTGGATCTACAAAACTAGAATTTAGGGTAGTCCTTTAACGACACAGATATGTATTAGAAAATGTTTTTTTAACACCACATGCTGGTGGTAGGATTTTCATATCCATCCGGATAGCGACCACGGAACACAGGTTGTAAAACCCGCCATAGTGACACAGGCAAGTGTTTCGCGTTCCGGGATCAGCCAGTGTACATCCGGTTTTTGTACAAAACAAGGTTTTGGTCCCCTGATACCCAAACTAGGCATTAGCCTGTATTTTGGGGTCTGGAGTTGGGGTTTGATGATTGGACGTGTTGCGGCCTTCTGAGTATTCTGACACTAGACCCTCGACCGTTTCTTCACCTTCTTGCCCATGGCGTAGTGTGAAGAAACATGACTGTGTTGAGTAGCGAGGGATAGATTATTCGCTACTCGATACTCTAATTGGATGGCACTGCACTTTAGTGTTAGTGTAATTAGCCTGAACCAAGTAAAATAAGACTTGCATATAGTTACTAACACATAATATGTTATATCCCAAATTATGTCACTTATTATTATTTATTTTGTGGAGGAGCACTGACACCCAAAATACAGGCTAATGCCTAGTTTGGGGATCAGGTGTTTTGTACAAAAGTTTATGAAAAAAAAAAACTCTCGCTTACCACATGAGATCGACCAGCCCCCCCCTGGTGGCGATGGCCGCCTTCACCCTGTTGGCGAAGTCGACGGCGGACTCGTCCATGCGCCGCGACATGGCCGGCAGGTACCACACGTGGCACACGATCGCCCAGGAGGTCATCATGTTCAGCAGGTAGTGCAGCATGCCGTACCGGGAGCTGTTCCAGAACGCGTCGCCGAAACGGGGGTCGTATCTGGAAGAGCCATCATTGTCACATCGACGAGCAGTGATCTACGGTAGGCAGCGGCTTTTTGCTGGCATTGCAGAAGTCTATCGACGGCGGTGACTTCTTACCATCAGGTGGCCCGTCTGCTCGTCTGCCTATCAAGACACTAAAAAAAAGTGACAGCTGCCGGGATTCATTGACTTATAGAACTAAACTCGGCAAAGTAGGGTCGAATAGGCTATTTGACTAATTTTCGAAAATGATTTAAAACTATTCTTTATTACATAATAAGCACACTATATTGATATTTCCGGGAAATCTACTGTATTTTTAATAAAAATCAATGAAGTTTAAATCTCCAAAACCGCGACAAAAATGCTATTTCTGTAATGGCGCTGATCATATGACACGTGTGACGTCACATGCAAGTAAAGAAGCTTATACTGATAAGCAAAGCTAAGTTTTATGATAATTGTTTTATCAAAAATTATCATAAAACTGCTTCAAAAATAGATCAACAATAGAATTTATCACCCAGAAAACATAAAACGCGAAATAAAATCACTCGAAGAAACTATGTTTACTTGCGTGTGACGTCACCAGCGTTGCAATCAATCACAGAGTGTTCACATCTCATATAAAATTTAAAAAAAATGTACTATATTTCGTTTCATTTGCAAAAAATATACATTATATTGTTTAAAATTAAGTGAAATATGGTTTTTTAAGCTATTGTCTAACAGGATGACCACAATTTGCAGTGTATTTTCAATGTTGTCAAATAGCCTATTATTTGTTGGCAAAAAAAAACTGAATAAGCGGAAAGACAATTTTGCTGGATATTTTTTTTATCTGAGGAGAAATTAAATATATTCAATGACTATAACAATGATAAAGCTCTGAATAATAATAAGGTGGACCGTGAAAAATATTTTAAAATTTTCTAGATTGCCTAGTTTGATCCCAACTAAGGTAAGATGGTCGCCATTGCTACTGTACCGCTTAGTTTGTTTTGTGTTTTAGAAGGTTTATAGCTGTTTTTATATTATTTATTTATTTATTTAAATGGATCGCCAGTGGGTGGTACAGGTAACCACAGCTAACACAAGTATTACACCAGTCAACAAAATATAAACTTAGTTAATAAATAGTTTATATAAAACTAAATGCAATTGGATTTAGTTTTATATAAAGTAAATATAGAAGACAAATAAAAAACAATATTTCAGAAACACTACAAAATATGAATATGGAAAACTAAACTGACTTAGACTCATAAAATGTACATATTTTCTTCTTAAATGTAATATACAACAATAGCCATATATATATTTTTTCATTTTAGCCTTAATACCATCAGGTGCAGTGTGGTAACTTTGCCGCGCCAGAATAAAAAAAAAAATAATAATAATACTTTGCCGACTTTGATTCTATACGACTCAATTGGAAGTGGGCGTCACACAGTGGATCGAAAATCAGCTTTCGAAGACATAGGAATCTGATGTTGAAATTGTAATGTTCTATGGTTGGAATGGCTTCTATTTATTACTACTATGCTCGAATAAGTCACATGAAATAATTTGGCTTGAAAATTAAGGAGTTAAATTTTTTTACGAAAAGAAATGTATGGAGCCGTTATATAAAATAAAGATATCTCGAGATTTCGCGTTATATCCTTGGGTACGGTGTTAATACTGATTATTTATGATTTTTTGGTATACTCAGAATTACAGGAATCGCTGCATAAGTTTCATTAAAAAATACTCAAAAGTTTAAAAAATTATACATCATTTATTTAACGTGTTGCACACGACTTTACCCATGTGAAAAGCCCCCCCTAATACAGAAGAATAAATCAGGTCTCTCGACTCGCAAGTGTTTACGCTACTTTAAAACTAAGATGCGTCCAATTTTTCAAATTTAATTGTCCTGGTTTTTGTAACTTCAAATCCTAGTATTTGAATTCCAGGGTTGTCACCCTATATTAGTAGGATGGGATAGCTCACTTGATGGCGACTGGGTAGATGGTGCCGCCGACTTCGAAGCTGCCCTTCTTGAACTGCATGACGGAGGTGTTGTTGATGCACGTGCCCTCGGGGAAGATCAGGATCGGAGGGTTGTCGGCCACAGATATGTGCTCCTTCAACCTGGACGATTCAACAACACAATTTATATTTACTGTAAAAAAAAAACTTTATATAAAAAAAAACTATTCTAAAAATTAAAAACCAGCTCTTGTCAATTTCATAACATACAAAGTAAACGACAGCCTCCGTGACGTAGCCGGTTGTAAAACGGGAGGCCGTGAGTTCGATTCCCGCACCGAGGCATGTTTGTATGACAGACATAATTATTTTGGGCCAGGGTGTTGTGGGACCGTATTTACCTAGTGTGGGGTCAGAACTACATATGTGTGTGAATATTTTTCTAGTATTTCAATTGTTGTATTCAGTCTGGGTATGTCATGCTCGCTAAAGTGTCTGTGCTTGCTGCGGCGCCATGTGCCAGGTCGGTCTCTTCCCCGTAACATGGTTGAGGAGGCCGATGGCTGGCACATGCGTCATTATTCGTGAACGGGTGCGGCTCGTGTGGACTGGTCTGCTCAGACTATTTCAGTAAGGACCAACTGCTATAAGAAATCGAGATTTCACTCTCACGATGGTCATGTGCGGCACTAGGTGCTGTAATGAGTTTTATTTCACAATCTTGCAATAAGGCAGCTTAACACACATTGAGCTGCTCTAATCTAATGTAATTAAATTAAAATTGTATAATAATTGTATTACCAATATTGTTAACTAATGTTGAAAAAGAGCAACGCTAAAGTTTCTTGCCCATTCTTCTCTAGCGAAATTGCATTCCGAACTAGCGATAGAGTAAAAAATTTACTGAATCTAAATGATGTATAACATTTCATGGATTCAATGAATATTTGATTTTGGTTGGGGTTTTTTTTTTAACCTGGCACGACAAAGTGACCGCACTGTACCTGATGGTAAGCGCAGTGCGGTCCAAATAGAGTACTGAGTAGCGAGAAGCAAGCTGCCGGCCTGCTTCTTCACACTACGCCATGGGCAAGAAGGTGAAGAAGGGGTCGAGGGTCTAGTGTCAGAGTACTAAGAAGGCCGTAAAATGGCCATTGTACCCCAACTCCAGACCCCCGACAAAAACCGTATGTACACTGAACAAGAAGGTGAAGAAGCGGTCGAGGATCTAATGTCACAGTACTCAGACAGCCGTAACACAGCCAAACATCGTACCCCAACTCCAGACCCCCGACAAAAACCGGATGTACACTGAACAAGAAGGTGAAGAAGCGGTCGAGGATCTAATGTCACAGTACTCAGACAGCCGTAACACAGCCAAACATCGTACCCCAACTCCAGACCCCCGACAAAAACCGGATGTACACTGAACAAGAAGGTGAAGAAGCGGTCGAGGATCTAATGTCACAGTACTCAGACAGCCGTAACACAGCCAAACATCGTACCCCAACTCCAGACCCCCGACAAAAACCGGATGTACACTGAACAAGAAGGTGAAGAAGCGGTCGAGGATCTAATGTCACAGTACTCAGACAGCCGTAACACAGCCAAACATCGTACCCCAACTCCAGACCCCCGACAAAAACCGGATGTACACTGGCCGACCCCGGAACGCGACATACTTGCGTGTGCCACTATGGCGGGTTTTTCGCCCTGTGTACAGTGGTCGCTATCCGGGTGGATATGAATATCCTACCACCACCATGGGTGTTAAAAATAATACCTCTTTGTGGTCGTTTTCGACAGAAGATTTTCAGTACACTGATTGCTATTACAAAAATTTCTATGTCTGTCACAAGAACATATTTTTTTAAACAGGCAATCGTGTAATTGGGTTACCTGAGTTGTAATGGTCTCCATTGCCCATGGACATTTCAATACCAGAAGGACCCATAACTTACTAAAGGGGAAGAAATAGATTTATTTTCGAAACTGAATCTCACCTGTTAGCCACAGCGTTCCTATCCTTCACCTCAGACCTCTCGAACCAGATGTGGGGCGAAGCCCTAGCGAGCGCCCTCTGTAGCAGTCCCAAGAAACCTCCGTGCCTTTGGCCAATCTGGAATGTTTCATATAAATGATCGACCCTCTTCTCATAGGTAATTCGGTCTACATAAAAGGCGATCTGTGGCAGACATAGTTCTGGCCTCACACGAGGTCAAACCTGTATCATGGGTATCAACTACAGAAACAAAGACATGTGTATAACACAAACATTTGTCTCAGCGCAGGAATCGAATCCGCGACATTTTATTTCTCAGTAGTTGCTTGCCCATTGCGCCACGAAGATTTTCTACAAAATGCAATTTTTTTTCTAAAATATATTGATTAAAGTACTTCAAAATGATTAAATGTACTTTTAAATTCCCATTTTTTTAATTATTTACTTTTCTTTGCATCCATATTATGTGAATATATTTTTATTTATATATACATTACCTTTTCATTATATAAAATACATCTTGTAAATAATATACCCAATACATGCCATAGACATTTTGAAACAGAGTGAATTTCTGACAAGTATCGAATGAAAGAAAGAAAGTCTTGTAATTGCTAGAAAAAATACAAGAGAAAATAGAAAATAAAACTATGAAAACTGAAAAATTATAGAAAATCCTAGTCTTTGAAGTGCCTTATCCAATTTTTACATTAATTTGTTTCATTGTGATAATTAGTATTAGAAAACTTTTACCCGACCTGAGAATCGAACCCGAGACCTCAGCACAGATAACAATATTATTATTATATTCAATAAGTTACGTTAAATGTAGTACCGAAATAATATTATAAATTTCCTCAAAATCATGTTAGAAGCGATTTAAATCTGTTGGAAGGGGTAATTGTCAAATGCTAGAAAAGAGATGCACAATATGATTCATGACGTCACCGCGCGGACTGGTGCAGTTGTCCGAGAGAGATAGATATATTTCCACTACGAACACACTTTCGCTCATATCAATTTTTAAAATAATTGCGTCATTTTTCCATATTATTTTCGGTTGCATATCAAGTAATACATAAAATGAAGCACAGGAAAATATATTGTACATAAAATTCACTCCGTTTCCCCCACGACACAATGCATTCTGTACATACAAACATCAACCCATATAATAATGAGACTATGTCTTAATACTGAGGATAAACCAAGATAATTTTTCTCACCAGGTTATTTTTATAGTATAGGCCGGCAAATAGGTCACCTGATAGATTTACAGCTCACTAACAACACCAGAATGCTGGGTGTGTTCCTTTAGGGATCAGAAAGGAGGGAGGATCTAAAGCTGTTATAGACCCCGGCACATAACTTGGCAAGAGTCGTTAGATGCGCACAAGTCATTTTTTAGGTCTCTTTGGTTGTCAAGCGGGACACGGGGTACGAGGTAGCACCGTTCCGACTTCCGAGCGCGTGATTGGTGCGTCAGTCGACCCTCGACTCTCGCACCGCGGCCACCTGCTTACACTTGCGTGCACTAAAATTGTACCCTTTGTTGTTGTTAATTTTTGTTGCGAGTGTTATTGTTTTAAAGTTAATTGCAATGCCAGGACCAAATACCATTTTACGCAGACATGCCAGAAAAAATATTTATCATGTGTGACCATTTTTTGTTGCATTAAGTGTACAGCGACCATCGTACACAGGGTGTTAATCCGCCATAGTGGCACACGCAAGTGTGTCGCGTTCCGGGATCAGCCAGTGTACATCCGGTTGTTGGGGGTCTAGAGTTGAGGTACGATGTTGGCCGTTTTGCGGCCTTCTGAGTACTCTGATACTAAACCCTCGACCGCTTTTTCACCTTCTTGCCCACGGCGTAGTGTGAAGAAGCAAGCCGGCATGATTGTGTTGAGTAGCGAGGGGTAGATTGTCTCTCAGTACTCTAATTGGACTGCGCTGCGCTTACCATCAGGTGCAGTCTGGTCACTGTGCTGTGCCATGATAAAAAAAAAACTATGCGCGAACTTACCCCCACCCCTTGTCCCACCCCACACCAAAAACCTTACCAAGTTACGTGCCTGCGTGTATACTTCAAGTCTGTTTTCTCAATTACCCATGCTGTAGAGAAAACTGCCTACAACATTCTACCACTTCAAAACTTACCATTTTTTGCAACTTACCAAAGAGTAACAATTGTCGCACATAAGCACCAAGGCGTCTATCGGACTCGTGTGATTGGCGACGCATATCCCACCGTTCGCTGGCCTATAGTGGGCGTCGTGGTACGTGATCACAGCAGATATCGACCGGGATAGGAACCCGAAGCAGTGGAGGGCGACCACGCGGTTCAGCTGCTTCTTCAACGGCCCCTCGGGAACACAACCCACGCACGCGGTGCATACGATCAGCCACCACACCTGCGCGACTTGCACGTCAGCACGAGCGTCCCGGGTATGTCCGGGAGGTGATGCGCCCGGATGACCACCAGGCTTTGGATAAATCTGAGAAATTGCGCAAATTTCCCGCGTGTATGACCTGGACTTTACTAAAGGATGCAGGTCACGGATTGCCAAAATGTATCCGTATAATGATTGGCCAGTTCATAATTCCTCTTTATTGTGTAAACAAATTAAACTCGCGTAATTCTTCTAGATTTTTCCAAAGCCTACTCATGTATGTATACCCAGATGATGAATTATAGCATTCAATGTATGACACCCAAAAAATCCCCACAACACAAAATATATTCCCATTTCGGACAACACATACCCAAAATATATAAAAAATGTGTAAGGAATTTCTAAGTATCCTTAAGCACACTTTAAACACCCTAAAAATCATCCCTAAACATGCACAGCGCCTCAACACAAACAAGCTTGAAACGTAAAAAACTACCATTTTGAAACGTAAATCCTACCAAAGAGAAACACGTGTTAACGCTGAGGACGGCAACATCTATCGGACTCGTGTGGTTGGCGACACAGAAGCCGTTCGAGCGCGGCATGTGCTGTTTGTCGTGGAAGTAGATAACGCAGGAGAGGCCGCGAGTGATAACTCGTATCGAGATCTTGTAGGCGAGGCGGCCGAGGAGTCTCCGCAGCGGGCCTTCGGGCACGACACTCACCACGAATGTAGCACCGATCATGGTAAACACCTGGTTTCAATATGGTAGGTTTTGGTAGATCTTTTTATGCTGGTAATTTCAATTGACTATAAGACTGGATTTAACTGGACGGCACTGCGCTTACCATCACGTGCAGTGTGGTCAATTCGGCGTGCCAGAATAGAAAAAAAAACTATTTGTTGTTCGTGGCTTTGTTTATAAAAGCAAAGGGATAAATACATTATTTGAAGAATTTTCTTTGAATGAATAAAAAATAAGTTTATAGTGTAAATAATACTTAGAAAATTACACGGAGGAGTTACAACAGTATATATATGTAACCAGCAATAATTTTAATAAACACATCCTAGTGTTGCCACATACAAATCGTCCATTTTTCTGCTGCCATCGCGTCATAAGTAAAATCAAAATATAGCTAAGAACACTGTGAATTATTAATTTATAAAAATAAAAAGTATGACATTAAATCCAACAATGGGTTAACTTATATCGTGAGTTTAGGACTAAAAAGGGACTTATTAAAACGGTCCCATAACACTCAGATTATAAAAAAATTGTCTCGTAGCTGGGATCGAACTTGCAGCTTTCAGTTTAACAGCCACTCGCCCACTGCGCCATGAAAGTTATATTATGATTGATATCATATAACCAAATTTTTAATTTTTTTATAAAACTTTTAATCTTAAAGTTATTTCTGATTTAACTTTGGTACTTACCCCGGACACGAACACCAGTATCCTGAGCGGCAGAAGGAATAAATATCTCACTACGAAACCCATCATCCAAATGATGGTCAACCGCCATGTGAGGAACTCGTATTGTCTGTGAAAAGAAAAAAAAACATTATTTGGTATGATTTGGATGAATTTAAATGTTTTTTTTAATGGAGTTTTTTGTATAAAGAAGTTTATTATATCAGGTTTGACCTTGTATTACGGTAAAAGGTTTTTTTTGTTAATTTAAATAAATATTTTTGTCAGCTTAACACAATACTTATTAAAAGATTTCTATAAAGTATCTGGCTGAAGGACAAGTATGGCATGGCATGGCAATGAAAAAAAATGGCGGAAAATTTTACAAAGTTGCCATATTTTTAATAAAGACGGCTTAGGCCTTAAATAAATAAATCAAAATATCCATTTTATCTATAATAAGATTCATGAGGATGATATGAGCTTGAACCATTTGCCTTCCCATTATAAGGAAAAAGGAATTAACCTCTCATTTATCACAAGGACACCGGTGTTCGGAAAAAGGTAATAAGTAGTGAATAAAATACAAGCCAAAATCAACTTTATTTCCATAATGTTAACGTTACAAATACGCTTATTACACAAGTCAATAAGGGCTAGTATTGCCAGTTTTGCGTGACCAAATAATATATGTCCAGATGATATTTGATTGCTTAAAAAAATTACACATTTTTTTATACTGACTATCTGATTCTAAATTGTACGTATTTTGTAATTGAATGCAATGAACAATGAGGAAAATTATTACAATTGAATGAATGCGGATTTAATCTAGATAAGTAGATTGTAGTTTTATTGTACGATCCACTTAACAATTGACTACATAGAAACGAGAATGCTGACACCCGTTTGTACAGTCAGCAGCAGATATATATGAGCACATAATGTGTTCAAATAATTCTATACACCCAAGAAAATCAAAAACATCTACACAACAAAAGTAGTCAAATTATCGTGAGCATCCATCGCGTCAAAATGATCTACACACTCGATTTTCAAATATTTGTAAACAAATCTTCACAGTAGGAATTGACTGAATTCTCTAACCTATACGTACAGGGTTGTGCGTATGTATTTAAAATAAAAATAAATAATATTTGATTTTTGTATGAAAATAAAAATATTGCTTTTAAGATATGAGATATTCACGATTGTAATCCTTGTCACCGAAACTTTATGGCCACGGCTTAGTAAACCCTTTCTGACTAACCTTGTATATCTTATATATAATAATATTGTGTTTTTTTTCGATTATTTTTATGACTCCGCATCTAAAATTTGATTCGATAATCGAAAAAATAATTCCCTAGAAGTTATGTATAGCCCTTAATATTAATTGTAAGTACTTTCCCAGAGCTTGAAAAGATTTTCCAAACAAAATGTACCTAAATACAATAAACTTTTTTTTAAGTTTTGACAGCCTCTGTAGTGCAGTTGAAGAGAAGCCGGGTGTGAAACGAGAGGCCGTGGGTTCGATTCCCACACCGGGACAAATGTTTGTGTAATAGACAGATATTTGTGTCTGGGGTCTGGGTGTTGTGAGACCGAAAGTCTCTCGTAGTCCCTGATACCCACAACACAAGACTCGTATCTTAGTGTGGGGTCGGGGCTATGTGTGTTACTGTTGGGCGTTATTTATTATTATTATTAAGTTCTATTACGCAGCGGCATTACATACTATCACATTGCTGAATTGTGATATTTAACTTACTTGTAGTATATTTTTTTTATAATTTATTG
This sequence comes from Laothoe populi, assembly GCA_905220505.1. Taxonomy (NCBI): domain Eukaryota; kingdom Metazoa; phylum Arthropoda; class Insecta; order Lepidoptera; family Sphingidae; genus Laothoe; species Laothoe populi. The sequence goes on along the minus strand of HG992146.1, from coordinate 1,213,979 downwards.
GATAGCAGCAATTGTCTAGTTGGTAGTGGTTTGAACTGTCAAAAAGTAGTATGTTCGAAACCAGCTCAAATGGCATACGCCTCTGACTTTTTTATGGTTACGTGTGTATTCATTTTTAGTTATCATTCATGCTTTGACGGTGAAGAAAAACGTAACGAAGAAACTTTTTTTGTTATCGCGGGGAAAGCGTTTTAGTACTGCCGCCCGCCCTGGGGCTGGTTGATTCCAAGCAATGTCAACTTGGAAATTGGACAATTTAAACTGGCATTGTAATCCTTATGAGCTATTCTAACTGAAAGTGATATCGTTTTAACATAACTAGAAACGTAAAATATTATTAAAAACAAAGTAAAGTTACCTATGAGCAACGATTTATATGTACTACGTACTAGATGCGGCGACCAGAACAAATATGATGTTCCATCGAATTGCGGTTCCAATACCGCATTGACATTAGTTTGCTTCATGCTACCGAAGTAATCACGCCACAATGCATCTTTCAGTTTCGAAAGAATTTTAATTATTTGTAGCAATATTCCCGAACAAATCTGCCTTAAATTGATATACAGTGCAACTGTTAATAGTATGTAAGGTAAATGACATAATTAATTAATTTCAATTCTGAATATGGGAGAGTCTATTTTTCACAACAAAATTGGCCATCAGTTTGTCCCATTTTTATCCCCAAAAAGGGACGGAGTTATCACGCTTCTAACAGTCATAGATCAATCGACCAGAGGCTGCAAAATAGGCACTTGATGGATGAATTTTACTACTGTATTATTTAAAATTCTTTTTTTTTTATCTTGGTGCGGCAAAGTTACGACACTGCACCTGATGGTAAGCGCAGTGCGATCCAATTAGAGTATCGAGTAGCAAGAGGCGATCTGTCCCCCCCTACACAACACAATCATGCCGGCCTGCTTCTTCACACTACGCCATGGGCAAGAAGGTGAAGAAGCGGTCGAGGGTCTATTGTCAGAGTACTCAGAAGGCCGCGAAACGCCCAAACATCGTACCCCAACTCTAGACCCCCGACAAAAACCGGATGTATACTGGCTGATCCCGGGACGTGACACACTTGCGTGTGGCAGCGGTGGTCGCTATCCCGGCGGATAGCGACCAGCAAATTATATTGTTCTATCTTTGTATTGTTTATCCACATAATTTTAATACAATTCCAATTTTTCTTTTTTAAATGAGTAAGTGCCCGCTTATTATAAAAATTATTGTAAAACACTTCCAAAAATGTCAATAAATCTACTGCAATAACTTGAGGCTAAGGTAGATCCCACATTAGGCCAGCAAGCTGGACTAAGGCCTAACCCCTCTCAATAGTAGAGGAGGCCCGTGCCCAGCAGTGGGACAATGTTTAATACAGGGCTAGTAATAATCCTACTATATATAGTAGGATATATATATATATATATATAATTCGGCGAAAAGTTGGTGTACTGGTTACACCTCTGCTTACCCCTTCGGGGATTATAGACGTGACTGTATATGTACAATTGTATTATTTGGGAAGGAGTTTTTATAAACATGGTATTATTCCTTATCCAAATAAATACTTTATTTATCACAAGTATTTAATTTTGAAAAAAGTTACATCTCTTACGTCATTTGATTTCAATGAATATCTTAGGAGATATAACAGTTTTAAAATATCTCCACAGCAAAATTAATATTGTCGTTTGTATGATTGTATGATTGTTTGTTACCTTTTCATGACTAAACGGGTGAACGAATCCTAATGAAATTCAGCAGGGGGATAGATTATATCCTGGGGAAGGACATATGCTACCTTTTTAACCAACTTCAAAAAAGGAGGAGGTTCTCAATTCTTCGCAATCTTTTTTTATGTATGTTCCCCGATTACTCGTAGACGCCTGGACCGATTCGAGAAATTAGTTTTTTGTTTAAAAATTACCTTTTTTTGTTTGGTAATTTGGTAAGGCTGCCTCGGTGACGCAGTTGTAATTGCGCATGCGTTTAAGACTGCTATGCTGAGGTCTCGGGTTCGATCCCCGGGTCGGGTGAAGTAATTTTTCTATCTAGAAATTCCCAGTATTGGCCCGGAGTTTGGAATCTGTGCCCGGTATGGCGATAGGCTATCGTCCCCTATCACATCATGGGACCGAAATTTGGCGAAAAGTGGGTGCACTAGTTATACCTCTGCCTACCCCTTCGGGGATTACAGGCGTGAGCGTATGTGTGTGGTAAGAAATTAAGAAATGAACTTATGAGGTATTTTTCGAATGCAATTTAAAGCTTCAGGCACAACACCTGAGAGTCAGGACGATTCGTATAGGTGCCTCAGTGCAGAAGACAACTCCTTGGATTGTATACTTCTGCTCCCGAAAATAACCTCCACGCGAGCGGAGCAACAGCTAGTATTGTATAAAAGCGTTTATTTTATAACTAACTGTCTTCTGCACTGACGCACCTGTAGCGATTGTCCTGACTGTCAGGTGTTGTGCCTGAAGCTTTAAATTGCATTAGAAAAATACCTCATAAGTTACTATATAATAAGGGATGATTTGGTAAAAACGTTGAAACACGTAGGTATTTCTTAATTTCTTACCACACACACACACATACGCTCACGCCTGTAATCCCCGAAGGGGTAGGCAGAGGTGTAACTAGTGCACCCACTTTTCGCCAAATTTCGGTCCCATGATGTGATAGGGGACGAGCCTATCGCCATACCGAGCACAGTCGCACAGATTCCAGACTCCGGGCTAATACTGGGAATTTCTAAATAGAAAAACCCAACATCACTTTACCCGACCCGGGGATCGAACCCGTGACCTCAGCATAGTAGTTGGAAACGCATGCGCAATTACAACTGCGCCACCGAGGCAGTCTTACCAAATTACCAAACAAAAAAAGGTAATTTCTTACCAAAAGCTTACATTAGATTTTCCAGATTTGAGAAAAGAAATTGAGGTATTACGGTTTGCCCATACAAACTTTCAACCCCTATTTCACCCCCTTCCAGATGTTTTTTTGAGACATAAGTAAAAGTTATTAATTCATAAAAAGTACACCGACTTCAATAAAAAATAAATTATGCGTCTATGTAAAATTTGAGGGTAGCCCTCGATTTTTCTGTGATCCCATCATCAGATCCTGACTTGGTGTCAGTGAGACCACCTGGGGAGTATTCCTTTTTAAACAAAAAACTAATTTCTCGAATCGGTCCAGGCGTCTACGAGTAATCGGGAAACATACATAAAAAAAAGATTCCGACGAATTGAGAACCTTTTCTTTTTTTGAAGTTGGTTAAAAAGATAGCCTATGTCCTTCCCCAGGATATAATCTATCCCTCTGCTGAATTTTATTAGGATTCGTTCACCCGTTTAGTCATGAAAAAGTAACAAACAATCATACAAACGACAATATTAATTTTGCTGTGGAGATATTTTAAAACTGTTATATCTCCTAAGATATTCATTGAAATTAAATGACGTAAGAGACGTAACTTTTTTCAAAATTAAATACTTTTGATAAATAAAGTATTTATTTGGATAAGGAATAATACCATGTATATAAAAACCCCTTCCCAAATATTACAATTGTACATATACACTCACGCCTATAATCCCCGAAGTGGTAGGCAGAGGTGTAACCAGTACACCCACTTTTCGCCGAATTTCGGTCCCATAACGTGATAGGGGGCAATATAATACAATTGTTTCAGAACAAATTCGATAACCATTAAAAAGGTCGGTGAGCCAACCGAAAAAGATAGAAGCTATGCTGTCGCGGTCTTTTTTTTAGAACTTTCTAAGAGGAACAATTCCGTGGTACATGATTGTTACGTAACTTTAACAGTTTACGCAGCGCACGCAACGGAAGCTCTCAAAAGGAATAAATTTCCCCCGTTTTTGAAACATTTTTCATTGCTGCTCCGCTCCTATTGGTCATAGCGTGATGTTATATAGCCTATAGCGCTTCTCGATATGTAGACGATCTAACACTAAAATAATTTTTCAATTCAATCCAGTAGTTCCTGAGCTTAGCGCGTTCAAATAATTGTTTATTCACTCTACAGCTTTATATATAAGTATAGATTTAAAGTGATTTATTTTACACTAAAATTTAAATTTTGCATTATTTTTATTTATTTATGTGGTTACAATAATACCTCACTTTGAGTCACCTAAATAATTGTAAATACAAAAGTTTAAAATAAAAGTAATTTGTTTCAACAAAATACATGATGACGAAATACATTATTTTGCTCTCTGCCACTGTTGGGTAATAAAATAAAATTTTACACAACTACACAATCTCCAGGATAGTTCCTCAAAAATTGAAATGAACTGTCGCATCTGCTCATTGTGATGCTCTTTGGTCTTTGGCTTAGAAAATGGATAAATGGCATTAGCGTGCAGAAAAGTTATTTGGAACATTATAGCGCGCGATATTTCGGAGCAAGTTACCGATGCCGTACCATACTCGTCCGCCCCACTTTCTTCCATGCCGTACCCAGCGGGTACTCCGTACGGACTGCGCCCGCGCCGCCAACCCGCACCACGCCAGTGCCGAGCCGGCTGTGTTTCGAGATAGACGCGTGCGCGGGTGTGGCTCGTGCGTGGTCCGCGATATTGTTGAAGCAATAGTGTATTGTTTTAGTTCCGACAATATATGTGTTATTCGCGAAGATGTATTTTATTGCATTTCCTATCTGTTGACCGGCACTCACATACTAATAAAATAGTAGAACCCGATAAGTGGCGCCCAACGTGGGGCTTACGAACTTACCGTTGTTATTATTGTTATTATAGACAATCGGGTTTCCTATTTCGTTGGACAAATAGTTAAAAGACAAAAGTGCAAGTGTGTTTAGTGTATATGTGTATACGAACTGCGCTACGCAACGTGAACGAGATCGAGACACGAGTTGAAACACGTTAACACGTGTCGCCATTCGCAAAAGGGACGATAAGTATACTTATTTTGTTTCCATCAAGTTATGCTATGGACGATGTATATTGGACATTCCGCCTAGCTATCTTAAAAGTGTGTAGACTCGAACTTTCGTAACAGTGTACGTAGTTGACGCCATTTTGGACGCTTGTGTTTTACGTCGAACTATAATTACGTTTATAAAGTTATTGCGTAAATATTATGATGGCTCCTACAACACGTAACGGAGTTAAGGACAAGGGGGAGAATGGGTCACGACCAAGTTCTGGTCTGGATAGTGACACAGCCACGCCGGCTGCGTCGACCAAATGCGAAGCGGTGCCGACCGCGCCGACTCCGGTAGTCATCACTGATCAACAGCTCCTGCAGCTTGCGCAGCTACTTCGAGCACAGTCGCCGACAACTTCATGTACATTACCTTCCCGTCCATCTTTGCAAGGCAATTTCGCCAAATGCACAGCACGATTCGACGGCGCCAAAGAAAGCGATGTATTAGCGTTTATTGATGCTTTGGAGATATACAAGGAGTGTGTCAGCGTTGACGACAGTATTGCATTACGGGGATTACCAATGCTTCTCACGGGGTTAGCGGCAACGTGGTGGCAAGGTGTGAAGGCTTCCGTTAAGAGTTGGTCTGAAGCTATCCACTTGTTAAAACAAACATATGGGCCGCGTCTCCCGCCGCATAAAATTTACAAGGACTTGTTCTCCAAGGAACAAGGTGAAGAGTCGACAGACATCTTCGTGTGCAGAGCAAGGGCTCTGATTGCTCAGCTACCTTATAGTCTTACGGAAGAAATTCAGCTAGATATGGTGTATGGACTACTGCACCACAGAATTAGAGAAAAGATTGCACGAATCGCTTTCGATTCTTTTGCTGATTTATTAACGCAAGCTCGACGCTTAGAAGACTTATTTGATGAAGGTCGCCCTAGACATCGCAAGTCTGAGACAACACATGTTGATGGATTATCGCCAACCATCGCTCATAATTCTGCACCTAATATACGTACTAAGACTACTAAGTCACGACCGCTTTGTAATTACTGCAAAAAGTTTGGCCATGTAAAAGCTGATTGTTCCCGACTACGCGACCAGACCAAGACCCACACGGCAGGCGAGAGTACAGCGCCACCGCTGACGTCGACGCCGATAGTGTGCTTTGGGTGTGGTGCCCCGGGCGTGATCCGGGCTAACTGCGGGACTTGCAGAGGAAGAAGCTCGTTGGACCCTCCGGCTTTCCAATCCGTGGCCGCGGTATCATCCGCGTATCCGCCGCAAAGTAGACCCGTGATGTGTGTGGACATTTACGGAGAGACGGGAAAATTATTATTAGACACTGGCGCAAAACAATCTATCGCGAGTGTTAGTCTAAGTGCGTTTTTAAAAAATTGTAATCACAAATTTGATAGAGTACATTATAATTTTAAATTTGCTAACGGTGATACAAGCAGTAATATTGTTGAAACTGCTTTAGTTAATGTAACGGTACATGGAGTGGTGGTGCCGACGCAGTTTGTAGTGTTGCCAGGTGCAACAGAATCATTATTAGGAATTAATTTTATAAGGGACGCTGGTATGGTATTCGATTTCGTTAGGGATCGTTGGTCAATTCGCGATAGGCCTGGTACTTTTGTACTGGAATACGAGGATGAAGCGACTCGCCTCGTCTGTTCCGCTGTAGACCTATTGCGCGAGGATGAAGGAACACTCTTAGAACCTCATGAGCGTATTGAGCTCTCGACTCTCCTGGAAGATAATAAGGATATCTTTGAGCAAGGGGGAGCCGCTACCACATTTGCAATCCATAGGATTGATACTGGCGACCACCCACCGATATCCGTCCCACCATATCGTGTAACACCTGCAAAAAAGGAAATCATGAGGAAAGAAATAGATAAAATGTTAGAAGAAGGAGTAATAGAAGAAGCAGACTCCGAATGGACCTCACCAGTTGTGCTCGTGCCTAAGAAAAACGGTACTGTACGGTTCTGTGTGGACTATAGGAGTCTTAATCGAATCACACGTGCCGACAAATACCCGTTGCCCCTTATTGACGAGCTGTTGCTGTCCACAAAGCCGGACAGTGTGATGTCAAGTATTGACTTGAGGTCTGGATACTGGCAAATTGAGGTAGCCCCTGAGGATCGCGACAAGACGGCTTTCGTGTCTCCGTTCGGGACGTTTCGGTTTCGACGCATGCCATTTGGTCTACGGAACTCTCCGTCGACATTCCAAAGACTGATCGACCGCTTTCGCTCTGGCCTCAGAGATATCACCGTGATATGTTACCTTGATGACATTTTAATTATATCTGATAATTTAGAAACCCATGTTAAGCATTTACAGGAGGTATTTGACCGCCTAAGGTTATTCGGCCTCAAGGCCAATCGCGAAAAATGTGTCTTCGCGAGAAGTCGCTTGACATACCTAGGCCATGTCATTTCACCATCAGGAATTGAACCAGATCCTGAGAAGGTCCGAGCTGTGATAGATATGAAAACGCCGTCATCACTGAAGGAACTTCGGACCTTTCTTCAGACGTGTTCCTGGTTTAGGAAATTTGTTCCTGACTTCTCGGGCATAGCCCGCCCTTTAACAGAACTGACCAAGAAGAATCGTAAGTGGACCTGGGAAACGGATCAAACCCAGTCCTTCGAACTGCTTAAAGAAAAGCTTTCGTCTGCTCCTATTCTTAGACAGCCGAATTTTGAAGAGCCGTTTGTGCTGCGGACCGACGCAAGTGCATATGCTTTGGGTGCTGTTTTGATGCAAGGATCGGAAGCAAAAGAAGAAAGACCCGTCGAGTACGCGAGTAGGCTGCTCACGCCAGCTGAGCGGAACTACAACACCACTGAGCGTGAAGCTCTAGCTGTCGTGTGGGCGTTGGAAAAGTTCCGTGGCTATATCGAAGGAGCAGAAGTACGCGTCGCTACAGATCATCAGCCGCTAAAGTGGTTGATGTCCCTGAAGAATCCCAGCGGACGACTGGCTCGATGGGCCATGAAGATTCAAGGTCAAAATCTCGACATTCAGTATTGCCCTGGAAAAGCTAATGTAGTAGCTGATACTCTGAGCAGACCTGCGGGAGTCGCATCATCTGTTGAACAAGAATGCGCTTTATATCCTATAGTGATAGACTTACCCCGGCGAGGACCTGAGGAGGTCCGCACAGCTCAACTTGCTGATCCGGAATGTAAGAAGATTGTAGACGACTTTGAATCTATTGATGATGAACGCGCCTTGCGGTGGACCGATCGAGGTTATTACATGTCGCAAGGAGTACTGTACCGGTGTGATCCTGAGGGTGAAGCTGAAGATCCCTTATTAGTCTTACCTGAATCCTGGCGTGAAGATGTGCTGAAGCAGTTGCATGATGCCCCAACTGCTGGACATCTAGGTGTAGAACGCACCTTACGTAAGCTGATGGAACGATATTATTTCCGTGGTATGCGCTCGTATGTGGCTAACTACGTTAAGAAATGTGAAGCTTGCGCTAAATTCAAGCCATCAAACCTCAAACCAGCAGGACTTTTACAAACGCCCGTACTACACCAGAGATTCGAAGTCCTCGCAATGGATTTGTTTGGGCCCCTCCCAGAGGGTGACAAAGGAGAACGGTGGATTTTTCTCGTCGAAGACACTGCCACCAGATGGGTAGAGTTGTTCGCCTTAGTAGAGGCTACTGCAGAGAAGTGCGCGAAAATTCTCTTAGAAGAGATTTTTATGCGATATGGGGTGCCACGGCGAGTTGTATCCGACAACGGATCGCAATTTGTATCCGCTGTGATGCAAAAGGCTATGTACGCCATGGGCGTTAGACAGAGCCTAGTGCCAGCATATCATCCGGAGGCGAATCCCGCCGAGAGAAAGAATCGTGACTTAAAGCAGCGACTGGCCCTGGTCTTGGGACCGGAGCATCGCAAATGGCCAGAGATGCTCTCCCAAACCCGTTTTGCTCTCAACACCGCCTATAATTGTAGTACGGAGGAGACAGCAGCATATTTGATGTTCGCTCGAAAACTACGATCGCCCATCGATGTAGACCATGATATGAGGGCTATTGTGTCCCAAGAAAATTATGTACCACAAATAACGCCGTACTTGCGTAGTTTTGGTCACACACTTCAACGCGTGAAGTATCGAGTGGAGGAGCAACAGGATATCCGCAAGGAAGCGGCAGACAGGCATCGACGTTCTGCTCCTGTTATTACCGTTGGAGACTTAGTTCTCGTAGATTCCCATGTCCTCAGTAATGCTAGTAAGGGCTTTACCGCGAAATTCGCACCCCGGCGTAGTGGTCCGTATGTGGTATCCGAGGTGGCGAGTCCTACGTCTTTCGTGATCAAAGATAGTCGCGGTCAAGTAATCGGCAAGTACCATGCCAGCGCTCTTACTCCGTACCAAGGTACGAGTACTATTGCCCAAAAGGCACGTAGGGGAAGACCGGCCAGGTCACATCCGGGACGGAATTGTAACCTGGAGGGGGAGGATATAGCGCGCGATATTTCGGAGCAAGTTACCGATGCCGTACCATACTCGTCCGCCCCACTTTCTTCCATGCCGTACCCAGCGGGTACTCCGTACGGACTGCGCCCGCGCCGCCAACCCGCACCACGCCAGTGCCGAGCCGGCTGTGTTTCGAGATAGACGCGTGCGCGGGTGTGGCTCGTGCGTGGTCCGCGATATTGTTGAAGCAATAGTGTATTGTTTTAGTTCCGACAATATATGTGTTATTCGCGAAGATGTATTTTATTGCATTTCCTATCTGTTGACCGGCACTCACATACTAATAAAATAGTAGAACCCGATAACATATTGTTTCTACGACAATTCGTAATGTATGTCAATGCCTATGAGTAAGCTTTTTAATATGCATGCGCAAACACGCATTCAGACACCAACATAAAAAACTTGAAACTTCAGAAAAGTAACCTACGAGTAAGGTTTGTAATACGCAGGCGCATACGCGCGTATTAACACATACTAACTTAATAAAACCTAAAATTTGAGAAAGTAACGTTCGAGTCAGCTTTATAAGGTGCATACAAGCGTATTAACCCACGTACTAACATAAAAAAACTAAAATGAAAAAAATTACCTACGAGTAAGCTTTTTTTATACGCAGGCGCGTACACGCGTATTAACACACATTAAAAAATAATATATAATATACTGTGTAATGTATTCTATCTCATTTTCTTGCCGACTTACATTTATGTGATTGTCTCTTAGTGTGACGTATTTTAAATTTTTGTTTCATCGAGTTTCAAATCACAGCGATTTTAAATTTTAATATTATTTAACTTCAAAAGAATATTTCTAAGATTAATTAGTGATACATTCCATGTGGGTCCGCTGGTAAAGATTACTTACGGAGAAGGCAAAATCGAATCACTCTATTTTTATTTTTTAGCACACCAACAGAATGATTATATATTAATTCAATTTACATATTGTTAAACCAATTACTTAAAAAAAAGGTAATCATACCGATCATAGGCACGCATGACATTTTAAATAATGTTGATAATTTTATGCTACATTACAAGAATCTTAAATAGTAATTTAGAAATTACAAAAAAAAACATCTAAAGTTACATTATGTTAACATTATAATAATACACGAATTTATGGAAGCTATGATATCTATATCTTTAAACTATAATTCATAATTATTTGGCTTTGGATTTGGCAGGTGAGTAAGGAGCGCTTGTATGAATCGTACGCGTGTGAATATATATCACTGATATATATCAGTGGATATATTTTATTTTGATTTCATATAATTTGGACAGTATTCAAGTAATTCGAAACAAAAATATGTCACTGACGTCATACAAGGCATGAAATCAATACTTGACTAGTATTTGATAAAATAAATCCATTTGACAAATCATGGCATTATAGTAATGTTATTCCAAACAATTATGAGTCTAAATACATATATGTATAGGATTTATTATTCATGTTTGTTAATTTGTTCTGGAAATCTGCTTAGATACCAGATTGTTTATCATAACAACGGCCTTCAGTTTGCTACTAAATATTTGACAATGTTTGTGCTCAGTTATAATTGACAGATTGAGTGCTCACATCATTTTGAAACTTTTGGTGTGTAGATCATTTTGGTCACTTTGAGTGTGTAGTACTATATGATCACCTTGGTTGTTTAGCTACTTCTGCTGCTGACTGTACAGGGCTGCCAGATTGCATAATTGGATACAAAATGGGTATAATTTTGATAACTTATGTATATACTGCCTCGGTGGCGCAGTTGTAATTGCGCATGCGTTACAACCGCTGTGCTGAGGTCTCGGGTTCGATCCCCGGGTCGGGTAAAGTGATATTGGGTTTTTCTATCTAGAAATTCTCAGTATTAGCCCGGAGTCTGGAATGGTGCCCGGTATGGCGATAGGCTCGCCCCCTATCACATTATGGGACCGAAATTCGGCGAAAAGTGGGTGTACTGGTTACACCTCTGCCTACCCCTTCGGGGATTATAGGCGTGAGTGTATATGTATGTATGTAACTTATGTATATCAGATTGCCTTATATAATCAGACGGGGGTGGGGTCGAAAATCCGCTAAAATTGCCTTACGTAATTAATGGGTGCTCCCTATAGAGGTAGTTGATCGGATTTTTTTTATTACTTTAATCAACAAATTACATTACCTAAAACCTATAATCAAAAGAATTTTATGAATCCGAACAAAAATAAGTAAATTGGACGCCATTCAAGTGTGCTGGAAGGGGTAATTGTCAAATGACAGTAAAAGGATGCATATGAGCCGTGACGTCAGCTTCAGAATGGCCATTACTGTGCCGTTGTGCGAGGGAGACAGTGAGATGTTCCCACTACGCCCCCATTTTGCTCATACCAATATTGAAAATAAATATTGTGAACACATTTTTCAAACAATTTTGATTCTGTTTTCGCAAGAGTTTCTTTTTTTTTCTTTTGCTTATTATATTCGGTTGCATATCGAATAATGTACAAAGTTAAACTCAGGAAACTACCGTATTGTAAAGTTTTTGATCGGTTTATAAATACTCTGTGTCCCATAAACCGAGTGTGTTGGCATACCTGTTCGTCCTGGTGAGAAGGTTCCAGCTCCTCAACTCCTCGGCCTCGAACACCGACGTGACCTGGTCCTCGATGATCGCCTCCATGCCGGCCTTCACCAGGTCCAGACAGTGGGACAGGTGGAACTCCAAGTTATTCTGAAATACATGCACGGTTTTATGCATATAGTACTAGCCCTGTATTAAACATTGTCCCACTGCTGGGCACGGGCCTCCTCTACTAATGAGAGGGGTTAGGCCTTAGTCCACCACGCTGGCCTAATGCGGGTTGGTAGACTTCTAATACCTTCGAAAAATTCTCAGGTATGCAGGTTTCCTCACGATGTTTTCCTTCACCGTTAAAGCAAGCGATAATTAACATTTTAATACACACATAACTTTAGAAAAGTCAGAGGTGGGGCCTTGGGCTAACCCTACTTAGAGACCTGACTATTTACTCAAATAATGGCCATTTTGTCAGCGGCAGCAGTGGGACAGTGTTTGATAAAGGGCTGCTGTGTTTAGAAGAGAGCCTCCGTGGTGCAGCGGGCGAGTAACCGGCTGTGAAACGAGAAACCGTGGCTTCGATTCCCTCACAGAGACAAATTGTGTGACAGACAGACTGCTGGTGGTAGGATATCCGCCCGGATAGCGACCACCGTACACAGGGTGAAAAACCCGCCATAGTGGCACACGCAAGTGTGTCGCGTTCTGGGATCAGCCAATGTACATCCGGTTTTTTGGGGGTCTAGAGTTGGGGTACAATGTTGGCCATTTTGCGGCCTTCTGAGTACTCTGACAATAGACCCTCGACCGCTTCTTCACCTTCTTGCCCATGGCGTAGTGTGAAGGAGCCGGAGGCCGGCATGATTGTGTTGAGTAGCGGGGGATAGAACGTCTCTCGCTACTCGATACTCTCATTGGACCGCACTGCGCTTACCATCAGGTGAAGTGCGGTCACTTTGCCGTGCTAGGATAAAAAAAAGAGACATATATTTGTTTCTGGTCTGGCTCTGGGTATTGTGGGACCACAGCCTCTCGTGGTTCTTGATACATACAGATTTTACCTAGTGTCAGAACAATGTGTGTGACTGTTGGGTGTGTTTATATATTGATACATTACCTCACCCTTCCCTTGATCAGGTTTATGCCCGTTCTGGACTCGCTCCTGACTTGAGCTCCTCTTGTAATTCAGCTCTGGCGAAGGTCCGAGTATTTCGTGTCTTTCTATCACTGTCATCTTCGTACCTGCGGGAGGGAGATGGAGTATAGAATATAAAAAGTCTCTAATCGAGTCATAGATGTATGAAATACGACAAGGTAACAACAATATTTAAAATTATAATTGCGGCTGAAACTTTTAGCACGACATAGTGAACACACCACACCAGAGAGTATCGAGTAGCCAGAGACAATTCTCATTAGATTATTAATTAATAATTTTTTTTTTTACGTAAATAGGCTTGCGTTTGACCACTAACTCGCCCGATGGTAAGTGATGATGTGGTCTACGGTGGAGCACGCTTGCCTAGAAGATACCTATTCACTCTTGATTTAAAGATACCCAGATTATAATTTTCGGGAAATATAGACTCCGGCAAAGAGTTCCACTCTCTAGCGGTGCGCATGATAAATGTACTAGCAAAACGCTTCGTGCGCGCTGGTGGAATATCAACCATGTATCGATGACGCTTCGCCGAGTCTCTTGTCGTCCGATGATAGAAATTAATCATTAATTCATCAGACATTCCTCGCTACTCAACACAATCATGCCGGCCTGCTGTGTAGCTTCTTCACACTACGCTTATAGGAACATCATTAAGTTGCCTTATTGCAGAAAACATAGGCCTCCCCCAAAGAGTGCCACAATGAACGGTTCTGCGCTACCCGCATCCAGCGGACTCCCTATGTCCAGCAGTGGACGTCCTTCGGCTGACATGATGATGATGATTGCAGAAAACATATGAATTACAAAAGCTATTGGCGTCCACCCATAACAGTACGAACTAAAATACAAGCTTATAAATTCTATAAATACACCAAACAAGAAGTGTCACGTCACGCTGTAGACATATTTGTCTACAGCATGAATGGGTTGGCTCGACCGGGGTAGTACCACTGTCTCACAGAAATCAACGTAAAGTGACAGTTCACTGTCGCGTTTCGTATGGTAAGTGAGATATCCGGAGGCCCAGATTCCCACTTCCCTTCCCTAATACCTACTCCTGGCCTTTAAGGCCGACAGCGCATACATGATACTTTCGGTATTGTGGATGTTCATGGGCGGTGGAGATCACTTAACATCAGGTGACCCACTGGCTCGTTTGTCCGACTATGCAATAAAAAAAACGCGGAACACGTTAATTCGCGGAATAGTTATATCATATTTATGACGTTGACCGTTGAAGCGCTAACTAGTAAGTACACTCATTGTTGTAACATAAGTGTTAAGTGATAATATTATTTGGACTTTGTCACTGACGGTCGTCATCACTTCACTAACGAACGACTTTACTTATGACGTGTTTTGTCGGGGGTCTAGAGTTGGGGTACGATGGCCGTATTGCGAGGTTCTGAGTACTCAGACATTAGATCCTCGCCCGCTTCTTCACCTTCTTGCCCATAGCGTAGTGTGAAGAAGCAGGCCGGTATGATTGTGTTGAGTAGCGGGTGATAGATTGTCTCTCGATATTCTAATTGGACGGCACTGCGCTTACCATCAGGTGTAGTGTGGTGCTTGTCTGGTCACTTTGCAGTGCCAGGATAAAAAAGGTAACCAGTGGTGCTTGCCTTCGATGCGCCCTGTATCAAAATGTGTGTGGGGTGCCCAAATGATGGGATAAAGATGTGTTTGTAAAGACGTTCGGGGCCTCTGTAGCCCGGAGGCCCAGTATCATTGAAGCGGCGGTAACTACGCCCCTGGAGGTACTTCACCATCGGATACCATTCGTGTATTACTTGTTGTTTATAATGGTAGTAGCAGGGTATTTAGTTTAGAGAGCTGAGTATGAAAACATCGCTGTTTTTTTATCGAGCATAGGTTCTTGACTTTTTGAATTAAACTTAACAAGCATATGCGACCTTTATTCTCTTTATCCTGGCACAATATGACCAGAATACGTGATGTCTAACTGGCCGGCACTTCAGTCTCATAAGTGTGAGAATTATATTAAAAACATAGGTTTTTTTACTGCCTAGATAGGCACGCGAGCACGGACCGCCTGATGGTAAGTAGTCACCGCCGCCCATAGACTTCTACAATGCCAGGGCACAAGCCGCTGCCTACCGTTCAAGGACTACTCTTAAGTCTCGTTTAAAGAGAACATGACATAGTGCTCAGGGAACACCGCTGTAGGCAGTTCATTCCAGAGCTTGCACGTACGCGGTAAGAATGAACGCTGGAAACGAACCGTGTTTGACAGAATCGTTTCCAGGTGGTATGGATGAACTCTGTTGCGGTGTCTGGTTGTGCGATGATAAAATGGTGATGTAGGCACCATTTAAAACAGTTCCTCGGAGCACTCCCCGTGGAATAACCGATAGAACAAGCAGAGAGACCCGAAGTCTCTCCGCAGCCCCAACGGTTCCAGAATATCCGTGATATCAGGATCCTCGACAAATCGATTAGCCTGTTTCTGTACGGAGTCAAGTGGGTTTTCAAGGCTATGTTAGAAACATTTCCAATGATGTGAGCCCTAACAGCTTGATCGGTCCCTATAATTTTAAGTAGCCATGTGCCAACACGCAATGTGTGCTTTCCGCACTCGCTTACCAAATACGAACACTTATGCGGCGGAATACGCAGGCTGCGCAAAAATTGTCGCTACGAGCAAGCTTAACATCTGCTTTGCGTGGTGCCAGCCCACATAACAGGTGTATGGTCGCATGTGTGTGTACGCTCGACAGCGACAAGACGCGCACTCTCAAACATATCAAATGTGTTGCGCCGCAATCAACGCAATAAAGACCTTGAATGGGGAGGGTGAAAAGAGTGAAAAGTTGAAAGGGTGTATTTTAGGATCTGAGGGAAAACCTAATTGTAATCTATGAAAATAATATTATTATTACGAAGCAGGGATAAGATAATGTCAACATAATTTAAAAAGATGAATACACAACCAACTACACTTATACCAAAATCTACGAGGCAATAAAGAATGGGAGGGGTCGTTAGAGCCTCCAGAAATCTCACTTATCGTACGAAACGCAACAACAAGCTATCACATCAGATTTGAAGACAGTTGGTCCGTTCATACTGTAGACCAAACCATCTCCAGCGTCGCTACTACGAAGAAATATTAATTATTCAAATATCATACATTAATAATAATAATAATACTAGCCCTGTATTAAACAATGTCCCACTGCTGGGCACGGGCCTCCTCCACTAATGAGAGGGGTTAGGTCTTTGTCCACCACGCTGGCCTAATGCGGGTTGGCAGACTTCTCATACCTTCGAAAAACTCTCAGATATGCAGGTTTCCTCACGATGTTTTCCTTCACCGTTAAAGCAAGCGACAATTAACATTTTTTAGCAGCGATAGCCTAGTTGGTTGCGGTACGGACTGTCAAGACGAAAGTCGTAGGTTCGAAACCCAAGTGGCATACACCTCTGACTTTTCTAAAGTTATGTGTGTATTAAATCATACATACGATAAGCATATTCTAATTGGCACTTATTTGTTTTACATAATACGGATAAAGAAATGGCTTACAAGGATTTAGCGTGTTTTTACATTCATAATCATTTTATCGATAGTGTCAAGTCCTATCACATACATAGATATAAATGGAAACTGCAAGTATATCAACAGTAATTTAGCATTTATAACATACATAACAACATATAAGCGATGAGGATGAGTGATTCTTGGAAGTATTAAAAGTTTTTTAATTCATAAAAAGTACACCGACTTCAATAAAAAAACAAATTATGCGTCACTATAAAATTTGAGGGTCGCCCTTGATTTTTCTCAGATCCCATCATCAGATCCTGACTTGGTGCCAATGGGACCACCTGGGAAGTATAGGGTATACATATACATATTTGTATTTAAACAAAAAAAGAATTTCTCGAATCGGTCCAGGGGTCTTCGAGTAATCGGGGAACATACATAAAAAAACTGTCAAATTGCTAACGTCCTCCTTTTTTTGAAGTCGGTTAAAACAACGGTTTTTGGAAGTGGTAGAGCCACGCTGTAGACATATTTGTCTACAGCATGAATGGGCCGGCTCGACCGGGGTAGTACCACTGTCTCACAGAAAACCAACGTAAAGTGGCAGTTTACTGTCACGTTTCGTATGGTAAGTGAGATAACCGGAGGCCCAGATTCCCCCTTCCCTTCCCTAATCCCTATTCCTGTCCTTTAAGGCCGACAACGCATACATGATACTTTCGGTATTGTGGATGTTCATGGGCGGTGGAGATCACTTAACATCAGGTGACCCACTGGCTCGTTTGTCGGACTATACTATAAAAAAAAAAAAAAACATAACTAAAATTGATTAAAAAATTAGTTCGCAGTTTTTATTTTAGATATTGGTATGAATAAAGTGAGTGTGTAGTGGGATCATCTTACTATCTCCCTCGCACAACAGCACTTTTTTTTTATCCTGGCTTTTTAAGCGCAGTGCGGTCCAAATAGAGTACTAAGTAGCGACAGACGATCTATCCCCGCTACTCAACACACTCATGCCGGCCTGCTTCTTCACACTACGCCATGAGCAAGAAGGTGAAGAAGGGGTCGAGGATCTAGTGTCAGAGTACTAAGGCCGCAAAATGGCCATTGTACCCCAACTCCAGACCCCCGACAAAAAGGTAAAGGACATTCTGGGCGATGAAGTCATAAGTCATGTTGGGTATCCCTTTTGTGACAATGATCCCTTCTACCAGATTTGAATGGCTACTTACTTATATTTGAGCGGATTTATAAAATTCTTTCAACAATGTATTTTATATAACGAACGTCATTACAATAAAAAAATATCGTGTGTTTATTAAAATAATAAGAATTATCCAATTATAATATTTATAAGAAACCACGCGTAGCAAGCACATTTTAGTGCCTTTATGGCCAAGAATTATTGGCATTATTTTTAAATTAATTTAGAGGTTTTCTTGCGATAAATATTGCGCTACTTGTAATACTTGCGCCCGTATGTAAGAACAACATTTGAAAGAATTCTTTGCTATGCGTTTGCGTGATAGGTCAGAATTTGTTTGGCGCCAAAAATGTATTGATAATGACTTATACAGAAATCTACGTATAGCAAGGTGCTCTCTGTATCTCCCTTGATTACGGATGTTTGTTCCAAAAAGCGAAGTAGATACATTCGCGGTGTCTATTAAAATTATGTCTATAGTTTCATTATATACCGTATCTTTGAAGGTCTCATAGTTTAATCACTAAGCAATGCAACCACCAGCTACTAATCAGAAATGATGATGCATTATACATATATTTTTGCAGAATAATTATTGAAAATCCTTTGATAGGTTATGATAATAAATTAAAATAATAAATTGGCAATGTAATTTGTGACAGGTCATCTACTAGAAATAATGAACCGGACCAAAAACAAGCCCGCTGAGATTGATTTGCTGGATTCTCTCAGGACTGGGTCGCGCCGCGTAGTATCCAGCGGTAATGTAAGCCCGCTGAGTTTGTTTCGCCGGGTCTTCTCAGGCGGGGTCGCGTTTGGATCCGGTGGTAGCTTTTAAAACAAGCGACGTCTCGGAAATACCCATGGTCCATATCAAACCCATTAAAATATATATATATGTATTTGACCGGTATTACCTTGAATAATATTAATTCATAATATAAAAATAAAAATAATTAATAATAAATAAATAATAATAATGTTAAATACCAAATGAATAATTAATTGCTAGTGTATTGATGATGCTATGTATGTTATGTATACATAAGTTGATATGCTTTTCTTAAAATTTCTTTACTTTTTTTAATGTTCTGACTTGTCATAAGAGCTATGTAATTGCCTACTTGATCAATAAACGATTTCATTTCATTTCATAGTTATAAATACCCACATTTGAAAACCTTATATCACGTACAGTTATTTTTGTGAGATGAGATTTTTATATAGATCCCGGACATCCGTGTCACCGAAATAAGGTAAAAAGTAATTAATGAGTAATTATTAATTAAATATAGATTATCAATTCTTAAAAATCGATTACATCGCATAGAAACAGAAAGTCATTGTATTGGCAATAACACGTGATTCGAGAAAACGCGAAACCGTATTTTTACCTAGTAGATACACTGTAGAAAGTTTTGTCTCCAATACGAATAGCCCGGTTCGACTGGGTTAATGCCACTATCACAGATAATCGAAGTGAATTTATAGCTAGCTCTTGTGTTTCTATGTTGAGTGAAATTGCCAGAGGCCCAAAACTGTCCCATCTTCCAAACACACTTCAAAATTATTTTTAAACCCGGCAAGGCACTCATGATTTTCTAGCTTTGTGTTCATGGGCGGTACAGATCACTTACCATTAGGTGATCCATTTGCTTGATCGCCATATAAAAATACCCTTCGTGAAACAATGATGGAGCGGTATCAGCCACTGGGGCAAGACACTGTAGAAGGGAGTAGTTTAGTTACAAAGTAAGATACGATTGTGTTACAACAGTGTAGGAAGGTCGATCACAGTGGAGAAGACTGAGGGATCGGTGTCTGACAATGGGCAAAACGACAATACGTAGAATTAAGTTACTCAGCTAGAGAAGACGTAAAAGCTGACGGCGTTAGGACAGTAGATGTGCATCAGTCGCAGTGAAGACGACGCTACGTAGATGAGAGCTGACCGTGTAACTTACTAGACACGCGTTTGTCGTAGTGAAGACTACAGAGGGAAAGATGTCTGACAATGGGTAAGTCTACACTACCTAGAAAGCAAGAGCAGCTAAAGATGACGGAAGAGCTGACGGTGTAACAACAATGGACCCGCGTCAGTCGCAGTTAAAACGGCTAAAGGAAATTGTACCTAGCTTCCTCGCCTATTGTCAGACATTGGTCTGACAATAGGCGAGGAAGCTAGGTAGAAGGGAGAAACTTAAAGAAAATCTAGCAAGAACATTGGATCTGACCGCGTACCAATACTAGACAAGTATCTGTCGCAGTGGAGACGACTGTGTCTGCCACTAGACAGGACAACGATACGCTGAAGGTAGCACTCACCATTAATGCCGTTTTCTTTGATAAATAGCTGAAGGTGGACGTAAGATCTGACGGTCTTGGAACAGTGGACGTGCGTCAGTCGCAGTGAAACGACTGAAGAAACAATGTCTGACAATGGGTGAGGAAGCTAGGTAGAAGTGAGTAATATAAAGAAATTCTAGCAAGAACATAGGATCAGACCGTGTAACAATACTAGACACGTATCACGCAGTGGAGACGACTGAACGAGCTGTGTCTGTCTCTGTTCTCTGCTCTGTCTGAGCTGTGTCCACTAGACAAGACAACGATATGCAGAACGTAGCACTCACCATTAATGCCGTTTTCTTTGATAATAGCTGAAGGTGGTTTGTCGTCTGGCACTGGAGGCTCTTCTTCCTCATCGGAACTGTCACTTCTCTGGATCTTTTTGGCGACTTCGATGTGTTGGCGGCCATACTGTAATTTAATAAGTTCATATTATACGGTATTCGAAGTAGAGTCGTGAAATGGATACTTAGAGAATGAAAACTATATCAACAGAATGACAAATTAATTGAAATTACGAAGATGAGAATTGTAACAGATTCTTAATACGATTGCGGCCCAACATACCTATTGTGTATTCACGTGCGAATTAAATATGCGGCTGGCATACACCAGTTGTGTGTTTAACAAAAAATGTATAAAATGTAGCATCAAACGCCAGGAGCTTATAAAATCTATACACGGATGCGACCATACCCCTTTCATTTTTTTATCCTGGCTCGGCAAAGTGACAACACTGCACCTGATGGTAAGCGCAGTGCCGTGCCCTAAGTTTTTTTTAGTTTTTTTTATTCTGTCCATTTAAAGTATCAAGTAACGAGAGACAATCTATCCCTCGCTACTGAACACAATCATGCCAGCCTGTACTGTCTAATAATCCAAAACTTCATATTTTCAAACGCCACACAAGTCTATCCTGCACACACTGGTCATTATAACTACTGTAAGCTAGGATCGACAATGGGACGCATTTTTGGACACCGAGCAGTGAAGCTCTGCGATATTCGGAAGTGGTAGAGCCACGCTTTAGACATATTTGTCTACAGCATGAATAGGCCGGCTCGACCGGGGTAGTACCACTGTCTCACAGAAAACCAACGTAAAGTGACAGTTTACTGTCGCGTTTCGTATTGTAAGTGAGATATCCGGAGGCCCAGATTCCCCCTTCCCTTCCCTTATCCCTATTCCTGGTTCTTTAAGGCTGACAGCGCATACATGACACTTTCGGTGTTGTGGATGTTCATGGGCGGTGGAGATCACTTAACATCAGGTGACCCACTGGCTAGTTTGTCGGACTGTACTATAAAAAAAAAATGGGAAAATGTCTTTATCTGGCAACAAAATTAATCAAACGGATATAGAGGGAGGAATTGGAAATATAGATTCACTATCTACATTTTCCTAATAGATCCACTTTCCTTCAAAGCAAAGCTAGATGCAATATTTTTTGGACTTAAAGAATCATTTTACACGTGTGCTATCATAAGTGTGTAATAGTTACGTATGATGACATTGTTCGTAAAACGGGTTTTACAACCTGTTAAGTATTTATAGGTAAGGGAAACTGATATAAATTAGTGCTCGTTGTAGCTTCTACGAACATCAACACCTAATTAATAATTATAAGACTAGCTGTTGCCCGCGGCTCCACCTGAGTGTAGGTTATTTTTGGGAAAAAAGTATTAAATCCAAGTTGTCTCCTGCACTGACGAACCTGTACCGATCGCCCTGCCTTGTGTTCCGCTCGCCTTTTATAGAAACAGAGAAAGCGCTTGAATTTATTTTCGCGCGCGTTAATTATTTGCGATAACTCCTAAGATTTTCATTTAAATTACACTGTGTAAAAGATTATAATAATGTACATGAATTTTTGAATGTTTGAATGAAGATAGAATGGGTATAGTAAGCTATCCTTAAAAGATACTGACTGGTTGTTGACGGAACTAAGATTAGTTTATGAATGTTACAATTGATTTTGTATAATTCTAATACTGATATTAGTTAGGCATGATGTTTAGAACATTATTAATAACGAGAATTGCCCTACTGAGGTAGTGAAATTAAGGATAGTGTGGTAATGTATTGCGTCGGAGAGTTTAATGGTTGACCTTGACGTGTGAAGTAATACGGTGACTCTGCGTTTGCGCACGCAACTGTAATGTGATGAACACGGTAGTTTTATAGTAGAGGCTGGCAAACGGGTAAGTGGGTCAACTGATGGTAAATTTTTCATCACCCATGTACGACCATAATACAAGAAGAGTCATGGGTGCTTTGCCGGACTTGAAAGAGAAGGAATGGCGATCAGGAAGGTGGGACTATTCCCAAAATCTCATTAAACGTACAGAACGCAACAGCTAGCTGGTACCTCACGTCGGTTTACAGTGGTATGAACCCGGTCAAGCCAGTCCAGTCATGCTGCAGATAAAATTGTGTCTAGCATGGCTCTACCACTTTTCTAATTGTTGTATTTAAACAGTTTACCTTTAAAACATATATATCAGCGACAGCCTGGTCTGAGCTGCCGAAACTGACCTGCAGATTCGAAACTAGCTTAGTCGGCACACATATTTGACTTCACAATCATGTGTGATTGTTAATTATCACTTCTTTAGCGGGTAATGAAATCATCGCGAAGAATTGCATACCTCAGGACTTACTATTACAATTTCAAAAGTATGTGAAGTCTACTAATCCGCATTAGGCCAGCGTGGTGGCAACCTAACCCCATACATTAGTAGATGGAAAGTGTGCAATACAGAGCTGGTATTACATACATACACTCACGCCTGTAATCCCCGAAGGGGTAGGCAGAGGTGTAACTAGTACACCCACTCTTCGCCGAATTTCGGTCCCATAATGTGGTAAGGGGCGAGCCTATCGCCATACCGGGCACAGATTCGGGCTAATACTGAGGATTTTCTAGATAGAAAAACCCAATATCACTTTACCGGACCCGGGGATCGAACCTGAGACCTCAGCACAGCAGTCGTAACGCATGCGCAATAACAACTGCGCCACCGAGGCAGTCGAGCAGAGGCAGAGCTGGTTTTATTAGTTTATACATACGTATATAAGGCGTTTAAAACAATAATGCATCTTGCATGTTTGTTCCTACACGCTCATTAGAACAGCGTGCAGTTTATCAGACTGTCAAAGGTCACAGGAGCACGTGCATCGCGGCTGCGCTTCTTCACTAGGTGACTTCAATACTGTCCGCATCGTTTCATTGGCGAATTCTATTTACGCGATAGAATTTGTTAATGGATTTCAAACGCTTAAGATTTTGGAGTATGGTCTAGTTGAGTTCAAAGCATTCTCTAACTATGAAGTGTATCAGAAATTATTGGTGGATGCGCTACGCAAAATTTTACCCCTACGCAACTTTTTTTTAACAGACTTCAAAAAAGGAGGAGGTTCTTAATTCGTCAGAATCTTTTATTTATGTATCTTCCCCGATTACTCGAAGACGTCTCGACCGATTCGAGAAATCCTTTTTTTGTTTAAAAGGATATACTTCCCATCGGCATCAAATCAAGATCTGATGATGGGATCTCAGAAAAATCGAAGGCAACCCATAAATTTTATGCAGACGCATATTTTTTATTGAAGTTGTACTTTTTATGAATTAATACATTTTTATCCTGGCACGGCAAAGTGACCACACTGCACCTGATGGTAAGCGCAGTTCCGTCCAATTAGAGTATCGAATAGGGTACGGATGTTTGCCCATGTCGCGGCCTTCCGAGTACTCTGACACTAGACCCTCGACCGCTTCATTACCTCCTTGCCCCATGGCGTAGTGTAAAGAAGCTACACAGCATGCCGGCATGTTTGTGTTGAGTAGCGAGGGATACGTTGTTTCTCGCTACTTGATACTCTAATTGGACGGCACTGCGCTTACCATCAGGTTCAGCATGGTCACTTTGCCGTGCGCGGGATAAAAAGATATAAATAAACACATTTAGTGGGCACACCAATACCAATCAACAAAAATGAAGAAGTTCCAGATCTGCGAAGTTCGCTAAGAAAACTGAATTCAAGACGATCGTTTATTTATCACCACTTTAACAGCCACAACACTTAGAGTACCTGACTGAGATGACATATATAACATTACTTTTTGTGCTGTTGGGTTAAACCGACGTCACAGTCATGCCAACATGCGGAGTAGTTTCTATAAACTACGATCCTGGGTACTTCAAGCTTAGTGTTAAGAAGCTACTAAGCGGCACTGCGTTTAGCATCAGTTGCTGTGTGGTCACTTTGCTGTGAAAAAATGTCATTACACGACATAGCTCGAACAAAAGATAATTATTATCAACGCAGATATGTCTGGTGGATAAGCATTATGAAAATGATATATTTATTGTCACTATCAATAAACTCTTTATAAGTTAGGCGATGGATAAGGAGTTATTTTTGTATCAAATAATAAATAACACAAAACGGTCACACATAATTAAGTAACATATTGTGGTGATTATAAAGAACTACTAGAGTTTAGGCCTTACTACACCCAGAAAAGCAGCGATAGCCTAGTCTGTTGCGGTACGGACTGTCATGACGAAAGTCGTATGTTCGAAACCCAAATGGCATACACCTCTGACTATTCTAAAGTTATGTGTGTATTACATGTTAATTATCGCTCGCTTTAACGGTGAAGGAAAACATCGTGAGGAAACCTGCATACCTGAGAATTCTAATAAGAATTTCGAAGGTATGAGAAGTCTACCAACCCGCATTAGGCCAGCGTGGTGGACTAAGGCCTAACCCCCCTCATTAGTAGAGGAAGCCCGTGCCCTGCAGTGAGACAATATTTAATACAGGGCTAGTATTATTATTAACACCCAGACCCTTAAAAAAATATTTGCTGGTCGCAAAAACATTTGCTCGATGAATTGAACCCGCGACTTTTCATTTCTACTGAAACATTGAGTATATTTGCAGCGTTGTCTGCATTTACGTTCCGACATCAACATTATGAATATTACATTTCATATGACAATCGATATTTAAACAGCGAAAAAAAACAGTATTTCGTTATATTATGAGATCTGAACACATATGAGGAAAAATGTCGGGCATAAACTGAACAGAACAAGTGAATTTATTGTTTAAAATAAAAGAGATAACACACGTTTTTCCTTTAATTCGAACAACTATTCTTATATCGTTCTTTATCGTTACTAAATGTAAGGTTCCGTAGCTAAATGGTAAAAACGAAACCTTATAATTTAGTCCTATCCGTACGTCACAACCACTTTACTCGGAGCTTATTGTCATTAACATAACACTGCTTTTTAGGCAGTCGTGTAAAAAGTAGACAATGCAGATTAATTTAAAACATGACGAGCCAAAATCTTTGTCATCAAAACAAGCAAGATATAATTAGAGAAAGCATTGACCTCAAAGCAGAGTTTCTGGCACAATTGACCTCTCAAATGCTGGATCAATGTCATAGACCCTCAACGTCGCACAATTTCTTAACTACTTGTGTGCCTCGCATGCTAGGTGTATTTTCCGCACTACCTAGCGGACAGGAACGTCTAAGGCGGCGTATGCGGGACGCGTAGTATTTGGCGCTACGAAGATGCCGCCTAGCTACATTAGGTGTGCCCGTAACTGGGGCATACAATACCGGTTTCCCGGTTTTCATTTTTACGGTAAACGGCTACGCGACTGCGGGAAACTAAACTAGCGTTTTTTTATCGTGGCACGGCAAAGTGACCACACTGCACCTGATGATAAGCGCAGTGCCGTCCAATTAGAGTATCAAGTAGAGAGAGACAATCTATCCCTCGTTACTCAACACAATCATACCAGTGTAGCTTCTTCAATCAACGCCATGGGCAAGAAGGTAAAGAAACGGTCGCGGGTCCAGTGTCAGAAGGCCGCAAAATGGCCAAATATCGTGCCCCAACTCTAAACCCCCGACAAAAACCGGATGTACAATGGCTGATCCCGGAACGCGCGACACTTGAGAGTGCCACTATGGCGGGTTTTACGCCCTGTTTCCGGTGGCCTCTATCCGGGCGGATATGAATATCGTACCAACAGAAAAATTAGTTTTTTTTTTGGTGCCTCAATAGGCAGACAAGCAGACAGGCCACGATGGTAAGTAGTCACCGCCGCCCATAGACTTCTGCAATGCCAGGGCACAGCAAAGCCGCTGCCTACCGTTAATTACCGATAATGTGTTGGGAGCTGCAAGGGTATATGATGCATTACTGTGGGACCGCAGTCAAACTATGCGAATGTAGGAATATTCTAATCTAATGCCACCGCTATTTATTGATAATGATAAACTTGTTATCGATAACCTTTGGAATGTTTACTAATAACGCTATTTGTGTGATTAGCTTAGAAATTGCAGTAGGTGTTTGTATAAATATTATCAACCGGTTGTCAACCGTCCTGTTTGCCTGGATAGTTTTTCAGCAACGTTCTGGGTTTTTAAAGCGCCTCGGAGATTTATCAGTAGGGCCTGTATTCTAAAATTCGCGCCCCACATTTGCAATCCTTAAGTTACGGACCTAGGATCATAGAACACTTGGGTCGGTGGGCGCCAAAGATTCGAATTTGCGAAGTTCTGGAAGTTTCTAATTATTTATATTGACAAAATTGGTAATTAAAACGGTCTTAACGATGTTGTTAACTAAAACCATAAAAATAATATTGTGTATCTAAAACCGGTTACAACGATCCCCTAAGGGCCGGAATGCGACCTTGGAAAGTTCAGGAAATCTCGATTTTGCTTTGACCTACATACGCGTAATTCAAAATGGCAAAGTTCACATTGCTCCGATGATGGTTAAAATTTTGAAAGGGTCAAAGGTCAGGATAAACATTTTTTTTTTATTAAATGTTCCTGCCTCGGTGGCGCAGTTGTAATTGCGCATACGTTACGACTGCTGTGCTGAGGTTTCGGGTTCGATCCCCGGGTCGGGTAAAGTGATATTGGGTTTTTCTATCTAGAAATTCTCAGTATTAGCCCGGAGTCTGGAACCTGTGCCCGGTAGGCTCGCCCCCTATCACATTAAGGGACCGAAATTCGGCGAAAAGTGGGTGTACTGGTTACACCTCTGCCTACCCCTTCGGGGATTACAGGCGTGAGTGTATATGTATGTATGTATTTTTAATGTTCGTAATAGATATGTAATACCGAAGATATTCATAGTAAAAAGTGCTTTTATTTCGTTAGTAGGAGGGGTTATTTTACAAACAATTTTTTTCTACAGCTTGAATGAGTCGATGTGAGGATGCACCATTGCCTCAAAAAAAAACCGACGTAAGTACCTTGGTTCGCTTCTCCAAAATGATGGCAATATTGACCAAGATGTGAATAGTAGAATGAATGCAGGGTGGATGAAGTGGCGACAGGTCTCAGTAACAATATGTGACAAAATGATGCCCCTTAAACTTTACGGGAAAATCTATAAGACCTGTCGCTATGTATGGATCTGAATGTTCGGCAATGAAAAAGACGGATGAGAGGAGAGTGCATGCTACTGAGATGCATATGTTAAGATGGATGTGTGGAGTCACAAAGTTATATAGGATAAGGAATGAGTATGTAAGAGCAGGTAGATGAAAGTAGCACTTGTTGGATGCATTCGGTCAGAGAGATTATTCCAGTGTTCGAAAAGACCTACGCTAGAGTTTCTTACTCGTTCTTCTCTAGCGGAACTACATTCCGAACTGGCGGTAGAGTAAAAAAGATTGACTAAATTTAAAAATAATGTATAGCATTTCATGGTTTCAATAAATATTTTGATTTTGATTGCCTATGGCCTAAAAATACCAACACTCAATATTCGTGGATCCCATATTTACCTCGGTGCGATTGAACCTCTAATTTGACAACTACCCCTTCCAGCAGATTTGAATGTCTTCTAATTTACTTATTTTTGTTCGGATTCATAACATTTTTTCGATAATAGGTTTCAGATAATGTAACTTGTTGATTATTAAAAAAAGCGATACAACTACCGTATTATACGTTGCCGTAATTAAATCACCACTGTGACTGTTGACAGTATTTAAGATCACATCTCAACTAGACCGCCCATAATAAATACATCCCAATAATTAATTTACTTTTAATAACATAACACGTGATAACTTAATAAGGCACTTAACTGCGCCGAATAAATGGAAATCTACATAACACGCATTAGACGACCTTGAGGTTGTTATTTTAACACGCAGAGTGAGAATGCGCTGGGGTTGCGTGGGTTTGATTGAGATCGCGAACTATGATGGGATTTCAAATACCTGTCTGGACTGAACATTGCCGACCATAAGCGGTTGACTAAATTCTTAGAATAAATGATAAAAAAATATATACTGGCCGTCCACTTAGAGTATCAACAAGCTAGAGCCAATCTATCCATTGCTACTCAACACAATCATTGCGGCCTGCTGTGTGGCTTCTTCACACTGCGCCATGGGCAAGAAGGTGAAGAAGAGGTCGAGGGTCAAGTGTCAGAGTACTCAGAAGGCCGCAAAACGGCCAAATATCGCACCCCAACTCTAGACCGGCATGATTGTATTGAGTAGCGAGGGATAGATTATTACTCGCTGCTTGATACTATAATTGGACGGCACTGCACTTACCATCAGGTGCAGTGTGGTCACTTTGCTAAGCCAAGACAAAAAAAAAACCTCCGACAATGCCACACTCTTGCGTGTATCACTAAGGTGGCTTTTACACCCTGTGTATGATGGTCGCTATCCAGGCGGATATGAATATCCTACCTCCAGGAATGTTGTTGAATTTAATGTTGATCAAATTAATTAGCTTTTCCAAACGTAACGATAACGTAACGATAGTCCTTGGTACCCTAAAATAGCGAAAATAAAGATATAAATGTGGAAGACTCAAAGAGATATGCCAGGGTTATTGTGGCACTCAATAGTCTCTGCCTACACCAATTCAATACAAGTATATGGTAAAAGGTAGTTCACCAGTTACATACAACAAAGAGTTTATTATTCACCCAGTGTTATTCCCATCCTCTCCCTTCCATACCAGAACCACGCGTACTGGCTTGCGGAGCCACAGCTTCGTGGTGTCTACTATCCCGGCCCGAACCAAGAGCAGAGCAAATTCGTATTTTTGCCGCACCATCAAGCTGTGGAACAGTTTGCCAGCTACCGTGTTCCCTCCCTCCTATGATCCTGGGTCCTTTAGGCGTAATGTGAAGAAGCTAAACAGCAGGCCGGCATGATTGTGTTGAGTAGCGGGGGATAGACTGTCTCTCGCTACTTGATACTCTATCTGGACGGCACTGCGCTTACCATCAGGTGCAGTGTGGTCACTTTGCCGCGCCAGAATAAAAAAAAAATTGTACAGGTCATTCACCAGAAACAATATTGAGAATAGTAAATAAAGTGCTGTAAAAATATAATAATATACACCTGTAATCCACAAAGGAGTAGGCAGCGGTATAACCAGTACACCCACTTTTCGCCGAATGTATTACAGTCCCATAATGTGATAGGGTGCGAGCCTATCCTACATACAATTCCAGACTCCAGGCTGCTACTGAGTATTTCTAAATAGAAAAAACCCAATATCACTTTACCCAACCCGGGGATCGAAAAATTTATTATATAAATAAAAATGAGTTTTATAGTAAGGAAAACAATCTGTACAGAAGAATAATATAGATAACAAAGGTCTTTGTTTTGTTTAGGGTTTTTGTTGTACAATGAATGACTTTTGGAAATGTTGATTTTGGGATAAGATTTGATAATAATAAATTTATCATTGAAAACTTCTCATATCTATGTTTTTTTTATATCACATCTATCATATCATATAAATAAATAAATACACCCAGATCGGGCTCAGTGGCGCATCTTGGGAGAGGCCTATGTCCAACAGTGGACTGACACCGGCTGATGATGATGATGATGATGACACCCAACAGTCACAGACATAGTTCTACGAGTTCTTACGAGGGACTACAGTCCCACAACACCCAGACCCGAAACAAATATCTTTCTGTCACATTAACATTTGTCTAGGTGCGGGAATTGAACCCACGGCCTCTTGTTTCACAGCTGGCTACACGCCCGCTGCACCACAGAGGCTGTCATATTGCCTCATATTTTTGTTTGCCGAGAGGTAATACATAGTTTTGAACTAAACTTAACTTGGCTGAATAAATTTTTTCCACAGCTTAGCAATTAATTCCAGAGTCTGACTTATCAAATGGGACTTATCTAACATGATTTGGGAATTGCAAAAATCTGTAATTTGAAATCAAGGTAAAGCCTTTAAGTGTGGAATAGCTTAAAACAACAAACATCCCCACATCAAGAAAAATGTTGGTATTATAAACAAATAGCTGTTTCAATTATGAATAATGTAGTAATGTTAGTTCCTTGTTGTTTTAAAACATTCAATACACAATAACATAATGTGGGGTCAGGAATATTCATATGTTTGGTATTTACAAAGGGCAAGCACTAGAAAAAATTATATTAACTTGAAAAATCCAATCAAATCACCAATTATACTGAAAAATAAACTATAATTGAAGTAAATACTAACTTTCCCTCCAAATGAGGTAAATGAATTCATTCAATTTCATTAATATGTTAAAATTATGATGCAAATAGCCCAGATCACATGTATCATGGAGGTTTCCATGAATAAGGCAACAATTATCAATAAATAAAAAATTAAGAGATGACACATTGATATCATATTATTATTTGGCAATTTAAAATTTTATATATAAGTGGTATTTGCTAATATTTTTTTTACTGTAATGGATACTGTTCTTTTTCCAAATCCTGTTACACAATGTGACTGATTACCAAAATTGTCTGAGACTAACCCGATTATATTGAACTTCCACGCCTAAAAAAACAATAAAACGCAAGGCAACACTTAATACTTAAACTCAGGATTAACAGATTATTGTATTGGTACGTAATTTATGAGTTATTACCTATTCAAGTGATAACTGATATGTGAAACGTCAACATCATGAAAATGCCGGCATAAAGTTTTATGACGATTCATAGTAATATTTCTGCATGTTTAAACAATAGCTATTATTCTCATAAAAAGAACTCAAAACTTTTTTTTAAATATATGCAAGGGCACATACCTCGAACAGTTTAAGAAGTATGTTCACGTACAGCTTCCGCACTCCAAGAGACTTGCCGATAGACGCCAGGAATATAACACACAATATAAGAAGGAGGAACGGCGTGTACAATATTGATACCGCAACCGACACAAACGACGTGATAAACGCCATTTTGACGACTGATTGATTAATGATTTGTGATTACTTTGAATGTAATATCAGCCCGACATTGCAGTTCGTTCGCACAGCTGGTCGTGTTCCAACCACGTTCCAGCAGTTCCAGCTTAGTTAATGATGTCAGCGTTGAAAAAAGATGCTTCTATATGTATATACGTGTGCCAGAAAGAGATGGTAAAGAATGAAGAACTTCTGCTGTCATAGTTAAATGTCAAATAAGGAATTGTTTCCAGATTAAAATAAAAGGTTTGCATTATTTCATTTTACGAAGAAAAATAAAAGTAATATAAATATCAACGAAGTTATTAATAAAAAGTTATTTACGTGAATTGTACTAATAACTATATAAATAAGTTAACAATTCTGCTAATACAATTTTAATTAATCAATCTCTTAGTTGAAAACGAGAAAGAGAAAATAACATAATTAGTTTCCGTTAGTTTATTTGTATATTATCGATGATATAATATTTTTAAAAATACAAAATAAACACATAAAAGATAAATTCTACATACTCAGATAACTGTATGTTCCTATGACATTACTAGTATTTTTTTAGGCTAACAACTTTACAAATTATTATAACCTCTGTGGAAGCGAATCTTGGGAATTTTATTAGATCCTTTTTGGATTTTTCATCCCTTGTAATATAAATAAACGAAAATGTCTGACCTTCCATACGGACCTCCAGTGCGCGTGTCGCCACTTATCAGGGTAATTATTCATTTTCACTATTATTTTGTACTTATCCATAATTTTTCATACATTACGTAACCAGTGTTGTTCGAAGTGTATTCGACATTGAAAATTTTTTTTTTTTGTTATTCGAATAACCTATTTGCTTTTTTTACACAACCAGCCAGTAAATATTGGTAACTGTAACCGAAAAAAATATTAAGTAGAACAGTATAGGTATTGTACCTAACCTTAGGTTTGGAAGTAAAAAAAATAGTTCCAATACAATTCCAGTGATTGGTGAAGTTGGAGATTTAAATCTTATATTTTTTTCAGTCGCTAACTATGAATACTACTTTAAAGCAGCATGATGTCCCTATGTTCCTTTCATACAAATATTTAAAATTATACAAAGGATATTTATATTGGCGTATTTACAATAGCGTCACTGAAGCCTTGGTCATAGACAGCACTCTACAAACAAGAGAGCAAGACTTTGCCATTTTTTATTTTTAAAACTTCATACACACAACAAAGGCGTACTTAATGCCATAGATGGAAGTAGTAGAGCCACGCTGTAGACATATTTGTCTACAGCATGAATGGGCCGGCTCGACCGGGGTAGTACCACTGTCTCACAGAAAACCAACGTAAAGTGACAGTTTACTGTCGCGTTTCGTATGGTAAGTGAGATAACCGGAGGCCCAGATTCCCCTTTCCCTTCCCTAACCCCTATTCCTGTCCTTTAAGGCCGACAACGCATATATGATACTTTCGGTATTGTGGATGTTCATGGGAGGTGGAGATCACTTAACATCAGGTGACCCACTGGCTCGTTTGTCTGGCTATCCTATAAAAAAAAAGGCACCAGTATACCTATAATGTAGAGATGAGACATTAAGGATGTATATAAATCACAGAAAGTAAAGTCTTAACAAGGGTGTACTCGACAAGATAAATAATAAATGACACCCTAAACAGTCACACACATAGCCCCGACCCCACACTAAGATACAAGTCTTGTGTTGAGGGTATCAGGGACTACGAGAGACGCACAGTCTCACAACACCCACACCCTGGACACAAATATCTGGCTGTCACACAATCATGTCATGTCCTGGTGTGGGAATCAAACCCACAGCCGCCTACTTGCCATCTGCACCACAGCAGCTGTACTGATACATACACAATGCCTATTTTTTGTTTCTTCTTAACATTATTTGTCTTATGAAATATAAAAAGCATAAATAATTAATAAAAATTATGGCAATTTCAGTGATGAACTGTAAACCAAATTGTGCATCACAAAAAAACTAGATTACGTAAATTAAATATTTAGTTTTATTATCTATCTTAATTATCAAAAAGAAATGGATATTTACGGCAGAATGTATGCTTAAGAGCCTGGGGTGACAAATCTGAATATATGTCCCTGAAGGTATATATAAACATTAATATGATGTATTTATAATATCAATTTCAGTTTGGCCGTTGGTCTTTCCTGACAGCTGGTATCTTGTATGGTGCATTCCACCAAAACAGGCTATCCAAGAAGGAGACCAAGATTCGCGAGATTGAAGCCAAGGAGAAGATCATCAGGGATGCAAAACTTAAGGAGGAGAAAGCTATCGCTGCAGCGGGTAATTTAAAATTATAACTACCATTATAGTATATCAATTGTTGATTCAAGAGTGCCTCGTTGGCGCAGTTGTAATTGCGCATGCGTTACGACTGCTTTGCTGAGGTCTCGGGTTCGATCCCCGGGTCGGGTAAAGTGATATTGGGTTTTTCTATTTAGAAATACTCAGTATCAGCACGGTGTCTGGAATTGAGTCCGGTGTGGCGATAGGCTTGCCTCCTGTCACATTATGGGAACGTAATAAATTCGGCGAAAAGTGAGTGTACTGGTTACACCTCTGCCTACCCCTTCAGGGATTACAGGCGTGAGTGTATATGTATGTACCCATAATATGATTTATCCTAGCATGGAGTCAAGACTATTTGATTATAAGAGCTATTCCTGTAATGTACAATGTGTATTTAAACGGCACATTTAAAGTTAACACTTGTGTTCACATATACACAATTTATTTTCAATTTAACAAAAAAAAACTTAGTAGTTTTAATGTGTAAGCTGCATGAAATCCAGTTTACGGTTCTTTTCTTCCAGCATACTGTCAGTATAATCTTCTTACTATTGGAATATGATTCATTATGACTATACTGATGCCATGTGTCATATACGTGTCCCAGAAATCTAGCACTGGGCGAGAGGGGGATTATACCAATTATGGAAACAAAAAACATTTTACTCAGTTGAGCATGCCAAGCATCACTCAACTAAGTAAGGCTTCTGTCACCAATGTCCTCTTGACATTCAATTCCAGGAAAACATGTATATTCTGAGATCATGACTGCATTAAGTTACATGTCTTGTGTAAGTCTCAGGGATTATAAGGGACTGTAGTAGTCCCTTCCCTAGTCCCTATTCATAGACTTTGCTCATTACAAATCAACATATGTGAAAATCGTGCTGGTATTTTCGATTTGAAAACAAATTTTTCCACTTGGAAGTGTCATTTTAGACCATCTGCACTAAAGTTTAAAAACGCCGGAGCTTATGTCTGACTCTAATACACACTTAGTCGTAAAATTGCGTCTACATAAGGATCTTTTTTATCGTGGCATGGCAAAGTTTGGTCACTTTGCTAGGATTAAAAAGGAAGCAGCTGTCTAAATGCTTAGGATATATTGGATACACCCAACAAGAACACATAGTCCTGACCCCATACTAGTATCTGTCTGTCACACAAACATTTGTCTCGGTGCGGGAATCGAACCTACGGCCTCCCGTAATATAAATAATAAAATATTTTTTATATTTTCAGCTGAAATAAAAGCGCTCGAAGAATTGTCAACGTCGAAGAAATGAAGAGACCTTGTCGCTAACTAGTTAAGAGTACAGTGATAGCCGCCATCTTTAACGTGTTGCCAACGGTGAAATATATGTTGGCGCCAATTCCATCATTGTATAAATGTATTTAATGAATTATAGGTGATTATTAATATGTGTGTTATTTATTTAAATACTGAGGTAAAACGAAATTCTTAGATACTAGAGGGTTTTAAGTGGTAGAGCTACTCTGTAGACAGTTTTTTCTACAGCTCCACGGACGGGCTCCACTGGGTATCACTGTCTTAGAAAATCTATGTAAAGTGACAGTTTGCTGCATTTCATACAGTGGATGATATTTTTCTACTAATTAGGACCATAGCCATGCTTATCACTCCTCAGTGGCTAAAAGTTAGTGCAAGCTTTAGCTAACGTTTTAAAGGTATCTATTGACTCACATGAGCCGAAATAACGACTATTATATTATTACCATTGAATTAATAATAATTAATTAATTATATTTACAAATTTAAAAAAAACCTTTTAAGTAAAGAGTATTGTTCATAATAATTAATATTTTACTATATTAATTATTATGAACAGGATTCATCTAAAGGCACTCCCATTCCACTGTGGGATCAATGTAATATGTAGAATTGCCTGAATACCTTTTACATTATCTTCCCTAAGTACCTACTAAAACACATGTGTACCTGACCATTAGTCCTCGTATGATCCATTCACAGACAATTCTGACAAAATAAAAAATATCTACAATATGGTGGCTGACACGACAGTAAGTGAAAGCCTGATAGAATTTTGTTTTTTAATAGATTTTAGTCTAAAAGTATCGAAAAGTAAACCAATATGTTAATTTATATGTGATTATTTAATATTTTCAAGAAAAATAATGTAAAAATAGAGAATTTTTTCGAAGAATGGTCGGCAACGCGCATGTGATACTCCTGGTGTTGCAGGCGTCCATAGGCTACGGTAACCGCTTACCATCAGGCGGGCCGTAAGCTTGTTTGCCACCAACGTGGTACAAAAAAAAAATTGTCTCGTGACATGAAAAGACCACCAGTTATGCATGACGTCACCGGTCGAAAGATCTAAAACGCTGAGCCAAACGTCTATTACTTTTGCGGATGGTCACGTCACACGAGAGGCCATGACAGTTGGTAGCGTTTTGGTGGGAAAAATAAAATTGGTTTATAAAAAAGCAAATTAAATCTTGAAACTTATGTTTTATGTTTATTAATGATAATATTTTAATAATATATCCATATTTCGAAAGCAGTCAAATGCGCAGGAGATATTCCGGTGCACAAGTGGACGCGCAAACACAGGTGCACACTACTAGTCTTCCCCCTCCTGAGCCCAGTGGAACGGAAAACCGATACGACCAGAGGAGAGTTCAGATGGTGTATCTGGCCGGCGGTAACTATATGCCCTCTAACGTCGCCCCAAGCCATCAACATTGCCGTGCTACCCCGCCAGGTCCGCCAATCTCGACGCATATCTGCTGAGAGTTGCCTTTCCTACCGGGATAGACTAGAGACTAGAACGGGACTTTCCGCGCGCCAAAACGGGACAAACTGTATACCTAATGAGTTTTGATGTGAAATATAGACTGGCGTATTCAAAATAAAGTTAATTAATATTTATTGATATCACGTTCTAAACGTTATGAAATTATGTTATTTACCTTATATACTATTAACAGTTTCACTGTAAATCAATTTAAGGCAGATTTGTCCGGGAATGTCGCTACAAATAACTAAAATTAACTGGTGTGCATTCGGTGGCATGAAGCATACTAACGTCGGTGCGGAGTATACACCGCGACTCGGTGGAACATAACGTTTGTTCTGGTCGCCGCATCTAGTACGTAGTACATATAGATCGCTGTAGGTAGTTGTTTTAAGGCAGGAATAATAACATACCGAAATTAAGTACTATTTATCTTATTTATTTTGAGCATTATATAGCAAATGTCACTGCTGAATAGCTTTATAGATCGTTGCAATCAATATATATTTATTAATGATTACTAATCAAGCATTCAATATAATAATGATGAATGAATGATATAGGGGGCGAGCCTATCGCCATACCGGGCTCAATTCCAGACTGCGGGTTGATACTGAGTATTTCTAAATATAAAAAACCAATATCACTTGACCCGACCTAGGAATAGAGCCCGAGACATCAGCATAGCAACCATAACGCATGAGCAATTACAACTGCGCCTCCGAGGTAGTGTGTGTTTGTATATACCATTACAAACTATTTACACTGTTTTGTTTGGCAATGTAATGTATTCATTACGCTGGTGATGTACAGACCCGTTCAAGTGATTGAAGATTATCTATTGAATACTATTAAAATTGGCAGGAAGGAGAGGATTGCTGTACATAAATTATTAGCTTTGCACTTGTTGCTCCGGCCGCATATAAACTAATTCAATCAAATTCTCCTTAGGGATTGAATTTTGAACATCGTATTGCGACGTCGTGATTATGTCGAGTAGTGAGGTATAGTCGGTCGTTACTTGATACTCTAACTGGAGGGCACTGCGCTTACAATCATATGCAGTTTGGTCACTTTGCCATGCCAGGGGAAAAAAGACAGCGATATAAACTCGAGATGCCTGAACTGTCTTGGCGCACAGTTCTCATTGCGAGGGCTGGATATCTAGGATGATTTTTAGTATTTTGTAGTGACGAGGAAACCCATAAGCGTCACTTGTGGGAAGTTTTAACGAGGCTGAAGAGAAGGGTATCTAACTATATTCGCACTACGGTCCACCAGTATCATGATACTCATACGCCTTCTACAACCTATTCTTATTTGAGTGTTTCTTATTTGTGCATTATGACTTTCTTCTTCACCACAAAATTCAGACTAAGAGCAAATCACTATAATAAGCTGTGGGATATAACTATCGACTTATATTCTATAGACACGAACTGTCGAAGAAAAACGATGTTCCAAAAAACGTGTCCGCCCACTAATGCCATCTATTCATTTTACTAAGAACTATTTGGAAGTTATAACTCCCGTCACTTTCTCTCGAAAGGGACTTTCGCGCGCCAAAACGGGACCAACTATATAATGAATTTTTCTGTGAAATATAGACTTCCCGTATTTAGAATTGAAATTAATTAATATTTATTGATATTACGTTCTAAACGTTATGAAATTATGTTATTTACCTTATATACCTACTATTAACAGTTTCACTGTAAATCAATTTAAGGCAGATTTGTTCGGGAATGTCGCTTTAAATAACTAAAATTAACTGGTGTGCATTCGTAGGTGGCATGAAGCATACTAACGTCGGTGCAGTGTATACACCGCGACTCGGTGGAACATAATGTTTGTTCTGGTCGCCGCATCTAGTACGTAGTACATATAGATCGCGGGTTATAACAATCAAAAGTTGCAGATAACCCACATGCTGTAGGACATAGTCGTAGGCCCCATTCGTAGCCGTAGTCGTAGTGCTAGTCGTAGCCGTAGTCGT
Source organism: Laothoe populi (assembly GCA_905220505.1). Taxonomy (NCBI): domain Eukaryota; kingdom Metazoa; phylum Arthropoda; class Insecta; order Lepidoptera; family Sphingidae; genus Laothoe; species Laothoe populi. The sequence goes on along the minus strand of HG992146.1, from coordinate 1,175,361 downwards.
AGCCATAGCCATAGCTTGACTGTCGCCCGAATTTGATAATTTTTTTTACCTAACACTTTTAAATAAAACTTAAGATAATGTATCACGTATGATAATACAACTCTGGAGTCTGGACTGGAATACAAGATGTTTTGGAAAAACTACACCACAGACTACAAATATTCGTGCATCGGAGTTAATTACGCGGGAAGGATTCTAAGACGTTAAAACGCTACAACTCAAGCATTTTATGGGACAGCTTGGTCTGACGAATGCCAGATGTAGTTAAGAAATAGATTTAACATTCGTCCGTCTGTCCGAGTAAAGTAGTAGATACCAAAGATAAATATTTTTGTATCAATTCTATAAACTCCTAATTACTACAGATTTACATAACAATATGGCCGACGTTTATGGCGCGAAAAATATATTTGTCAGTGATTCAACTCAAAACACGCGTTCTTTAATATGTTATTCGTTCGACTCGAACTTATATCGCGGAGATAAACAGCTGTTTTTATTGTATAAGACCACAAAACAAACAAAATAGTCTAAATTAACAGTCTTTCAACAGTGACCTGTTTTTTATAGGTTATCATTAAAATATGCCTACATACGATGCCTACAAAAACCTATACTTTTTAATTTATTTTTTCATGTGGAAAATCCTCGGGAATTCCCATCTTGGCGACGGTGTATGCCAGATTTTTACCGACTAGAAACCCCATGGTTGTCTCCATCAACACTAAAGATGGATTCCTGGACCAAAGGAAACACACGGGAACCCCTCCAGAGTTACGCTGTACTAGCACGTCAAGAGCGGAGTACCAATTTCTTCCCAACAATTTTACGTACCCTTATACAGAGGAACCGGGGCCATTTCTGCCATAGTTCCGCAACCTCCTTCCGAATCATAACTGATTCACAGAAGAGGTCCACACTCTCAAAGTCGTATACCTAGGTAATGGCGCATCAACAAGAGATTCGTCTTGGTGCAGGATCAAATCCATAATTCTCAGCCCAGCACCCAGACACATCGCTGCGCCACGGAGTCTGGGTGTATTTATTATTTATGATCTTCCAAATATTCTGTAGTATCCAAGAATATTGTCAAATAAAACTCCAGTAAACGTTACGGGAATTGGAAATAAAACTAAATATTTTCGCAAGTCAACATCTGTAAAACACATTACGCCTGTGTTTATTTTCATTATATCTAGACAGACTTCATGAATCATAGTAAGTAATAGTAAAAATATACGAGTTATATAACGGAACTATTATTCCAGCAGTATATGAATTTCGAGTGTGTAATCCAAAGCAATATGCATGGAATAAGAAAAAGCTGGAACACGGCCAGCGCACGATCTCAATTGATTTCTTGTTGCACTAGTTCTCACATTTGGGTTTGATTCCAAAAAATAATATCTACTGAGTCTTGCTCAAATATTAGGAAATCGTTGTTTAGTTTAAACTGAATTCGAGGCTTTATATTTTGAACTCCAGTTACTTTAGTACGAAATACTGGTGGCTGGATGGTTGTCCAAAAATTCTCAATAATAGACTAAAAATTATTAAAACCACAGGACCAAAACTATTTTAATTTGACGTTTTTAAGTCACTCGATTTAGTTCTGTAAGTTTTTTTTTCACAATAACATTCATTCTTTATTTTTATATTAAATATTTAAAGTATTGGCAACAATTAAATGCAATTATAATGAAGTCAAACGGAATAGCTTACCTGAAATCTGAACAAAAAACAAAGTCTATAGGTCTATCTTAAATTAGTGAGTTGTACAGTAGAATAGATTGTTGATGTAAACTATTCTAAGGATGATTATTACCGTGCATAGAATTAAAACAGACGGGGTACGTCATGATCCCTTCAAAGCTTAGAGCTTAGAGTACAGAGAACCTACGATGGTCGACAGCTTTCCACTGTAAACGAACACACACGATAAAACAGAAATGAAAGCGGGGTACATAAAATCATGTGCGAATGAATTTTCTCAAATATAAACAGATACATTCTTTCGCCGACCTTGCTTTTTGTCGTTTATTTTAAACACGCAATGTACTCTTCTTGCAATTGACGATTTATCAAAATATCTACTTTATCAAACGTCAAAAACATATTTTTTTAGAAAAATATCGAACATTTTCACGGAAGTAGTAAACTATTATAGATGGTTTTTCATCACGCTGAATACAAGAAACATGTAAATTTAATTAAATATTTTATTTCATTGTCTGTTTTTATCGTAGTTCAGGAACCTTGACTTTTATGGCGGTAAATAGTGAATTTTCGAAATAAAACAAATATTATGGATTTGATCGCAATTAATTTTTATTATTTAGCCTCGATGATTCAGAAGCTTTACAGCCTGTACGGTCACGGGGCGGACTGAGTTGTATGTCGTCACGAAATGTTTGTGTAATGTTTCTAGTTTCTACCCTCAACATAGATATTATTAAGTTTTTTTTTATTCTGGCACGGCAAAGTGACCACAATGCACCTGATGGTAAGCGCAGTGCTGTCCGAAAGTGGTAGCGGAACCGTTCCAGAGGTGCAAGCAGTATTCCATACCCGGCTGCACCTGCGCTTTATATAAGCGGTAGAGCTGACCGGGCGTGATAAACCACCGACCCTGTTCAGTATTCCGACCCTACGTAAATTAGCAAATATTACGCCCTCGATGAAAATAGCATCTATCAAAAAAGAAAAAGCATTTTATAAATGTTTTTAAATCCTCGCTAAAGGCCATTTTACCGCCAAAATTAACGAGCTGTCAAACATTGTTTTTCTACGCGTGCGTTCGAAAACCTCAACCGCGAAGACTTTATTTCGGCGAACGCTCGTTAAACCATGTTTTATATGCGTTTACAATAAAATTTTCTAAACTCTATGGACGTTAATGCGCGCCGAGGTACGATTATTAGTGCGCGTTATTTTTGTAACGCCAAATAAAACATTATGATGTTACTCATAGTTTCCGAACGTTTATTTTTGCTTTTTTTATGACGCACGTCGGTAGACATAGGTTTTCTGGAATTTAATGACTTTTATTTTACACATATAATGTATAAAAATGTTCTATCGTAAATACCTAGATACTTCAAGTCGTACCTGCCACTAATAAATAAAAGAGTAGGTAATAAGTAATAGATTTTTTAAGAAAGTAAGAAACAATTTAGCCCAGTGGATACAAGACAGTATAACGGACTACCCAGACAGTGGTCTCAAGTTTCCGTTTCCGTCCTGCCGTCCATCCCGGGGTCGCCTGGTCTACCGAAATACACTTTTTTACATCCACATGGGCGCTACAACAGCTGATGCACCGAAATTGAGGGTGCTGTGACAGACCCCCGCTGCGCGCCTACTACTAGCTCTGTATTAAACATTGATCTCGGTCTCTTCCCTGTAACATGGTTGAGGAGGCCTATGGCTGACATGCGTCACTACTCGTGATCGGGTGCGGCTCGTCTGCTCAGACTGTTTCATTAAGGACCGACTGCTTTCAGAAATCGAGATTTTTATCACTCTCACGACGGTCATGTGCGGCACTAGGTCTTGTAATGAGTTCACAATATTTCAATAAGGCAACTTAACATACATTGAGCTGCTCTAATCTAAGGTAATTAAACTTAAATCGTATATATTATATGACCTATGATTATAATTATATGACCAATGCCTGATATCCGTATCAGGCATTGTGATGTGCGGCGTGAGCTGCAGTCTCTCGACGTCCGGAAGGCTAGTGGTCCTGATGGTATCCCAGCGCTTGTACTTAAAAAGTGTGCAGCGGAGTTGTCTCCTGTACTGACGCGCCTATACCGATCGTCCTACCTCTCAGGTATTGTGCCTGAATCTTGGAGGGAGGCTAATGTGCAGCCGATCCCCAAAAAGTGTGATCGGTCAGACCCTAACAATTATCAATCCCATCCCAGCCCAATCGCCATAACCTCAGTGATGTGTAAAGTCATGGAGCGACTGATAAACAGCCAATTAGTTCGCTACCTAGAGGATCACTCGTTGATCAATGACCGCCAATACGGGTTCCGTCATAACCGATCAACGGGTGATCTTCTAGCGTTCGTATTACATCACTGGGGAGAGGCGATTGACAAGCATGGCGAGGCTCTGGCTGTGAGTCTCGACATAGCAAAGGCGTTTGATAGGGTCTGGCATCGTGGCCTTCTCTCCAAGCTCCCGGCATACGGTCTGCCCGACAACCTGTGCAAGTGGATTTCCGGCTTTCTGCATGAGCGTAGAATACGTGTCCTCGTTGATGGACACGCTTCGCAGCTCATGTCAGTAAATGCCGGAGTACCACAAGGTTCTGTGATTTCGCCCACCTTGTTTCTTCTGCATATCAATGATATGTTGTCGCTTGGCAACATTCATTGCTATGCAGACGACAGCACGGTTCATGGGCGTTATAGCAGCAAGCCGCCTGGTTGCCGGGCGGATACTGAGAGGAGACGCGAGGATCTTGTCGTTGAGCTCAACCAGACCTTGGATCTCATCTCATCATGGGGTACCAGGAATCGGGTTGAGTTTAATGCCAAGAAAACCCAGGTGTGCGCGTTCTCGTGCAAGAAGTCTCCGTTTTCTCCCATCCCCGTTCTTCAGGGTGTTCCACTCGCAATGCGGAATGACCTTAGTGTCCTAGGTATGGATATCCGCTGCGATCTTAATCCAAGGAGTCACATCGAGGGCGTAATATCCGCCACTTCACGCAGGGTCGGAATCCTGAACAGGGTGCGGCGGTTTTTCACGCCTGGTCAGCTCTACCGCTTATATAAAGCGCAGGTGCGGCCGGGAATGGAATACTGCTCGCACCTCTGGGACGGTTCTGCAAGGTACCTTCTCGATGCCTTGGATGGGTTGCAGCGGCGGGCCATCCGCATTGTGAATGATGCAGACGTGAGTAACAGCCTGGAGCCGCTACAGCTGCGTAGGGATATTTCCTCGCTTAGCGTGTTCTACCGTCTGTATCATGGCGAATGATCTGAAGAAATTATTTTTTTTTTTTTTTTTTTTTATTCTGGCGCAGCAAAGTGACCACACTGCACCTGATGGTAAGCGCAGTGCCGTCCAGATAGAGTATCAAGTAGCAAGAGACAGTCTATCCCTCGCTACTCAACACAATCATGCCGGCCTGCTGTTTAGCTTCTTCACACTACGCCTAAAGGAACACGGTAGCTGGCAAACTGTTCCACAGATTGATGGTGCGGCAAAAATACGAGTTTGCGAACCTCTTGGTTCGGGCCGGGGTTGTAGATACCACGAAGCTGTGGCTCCGCAATCCAGTACGCGTGGTTCTGGTATGGAAGGGAGAGGATGGGATAAGATCAAACAATTCTTCAGAGCATTCGCCATGATACAGACGGTAGAACACGCTAAGCGAGGAAATATCCCTACGCAGCTGTAGCGGCTCCAGGCTGTTACTCACGTCTGCATCATTCACAATGCGGATGGCCCGCCGCTGCAACCCATCCAAGGCATCGAGAAGGTATTTTGCGGAACCGTCCCAGAGGTGCGAGCAGTATTCCATTCCCGGTCGCACTTGCGCTTTATATAAGCGGTAGAGCTGACCGGGCGTGAAAAACCGCCGCACCCTGTTCAGGATTCCTACTCTGCGGGAAGTGGCGGATATTACGCCCTCGATGTGACTCCCTGGATTAAGATCGCAGCGGATATCCATACCTAGGACACTAAGGTCATTCCGCATTGCGAGTGGAACACCCTGAAGAACGGGGATGGGAGAAGGGAGAAAACGGGGATTTCTTGCACGAAAACGCGCACACCTGGGTTTTCTTGGCATTAAACTCAACCCGATTCCTGGTACCCCATGATGATATGAGATCCAAGGCCTGGTTGAGCTCAATGACAAGATCCTCGCGTCTCCTTTCAGTATCCGCCCGACAACCAGGAGGCTTGCTGCAATAACGCCCATGAACCGTGCTGTCATCTGCATAGCAATGAATGTTGCCAAGCGACAACATATCATTAATATGCAGAATAAACAAGGTGGGCGAAAGTACAGAACCTTGTGGTACTCCGGCATTTACTGACATGAGCTGCGAAGCGTGTCCATCAACGAGGACACGTATTCTACGCTCATGCAGAAAGCCGGAGATCCACTTGCACAGGTTGTCGGGCAGACCGTATGCCGGGAGCTTGGAGAGAAGGCCGCGATGCCAGACCCTATCAAACGCCTTGGCTATGTCGAGACTCACAGCCAGAGCCTCGCCATGCCTGTCAATCGCCTCGCCCCAGTGATGTAATACAAACGCTAGAAGATCACCCGTTGATCGGTTATGACGAAACCCGTATTGTCTGTCACTGATCAACGAGTGATCCTCCAGGTAGCGAACTAATTGGCTGTTAATTAGTCGCTCCATGACTTTACACATCACTGAGGTGATGGCGATTGGGCGATAATTGTTAGGGTCTGACCGATCACCCTTTTTGGGGATCGGCTGCACATTGGCCTCCCTCCAAGATTCAGGCACAACACCTGAGAGGTAGGACGATCGGTATAGGCGCGTCAGTGCAGGAGACAACTCCGCTGCACACTTTTTGAGAACAAGCGCTGGGATACCATCAGGACCACTAGCCTTCCGGACGTCGAGAGACTGCAGCTCACGCCGCACATCACAATGCCTGATACGGATATCAGGCATTGTGTGACCGCAACCGGGCAGCGTAGGTGGTAAATGAGCATTGCAGTCCTCGAGTCTCGAATTAGCCGCGAAGAGGTTTGCCAGTAAATCGGCCTTCTCTTGCGAGCTATGGGCTAGTGTTCCATTTCGATATCTCAGCGGTGGCAGCGAGGGGCGACAGAAATTTGATTGGACGGCCTTAGCCAAGCTCCAATAAGCACGACTGCTTGTTGGGTTATCGGCCAAAGCACATCCAATCTTGGAGACGCGCTGGGCATCCGCTTTAACATACGCCCTTTTGCAGACCTTGGCAGCACGGTTATAGGCTGCTTTGAGTGATTTGAGGTTGGGATCCTTCGTAGCGCGACCCCCGATCCAAGCGCGATACGCCGTCTGTTTTTTACCAACAGCATCGGCGCATGCACGATTGAACCAGGAGCGTCCTCGACCGTGGCCCGCGATCTCAGAGGAAGGAATGTAATATTCCATTCCTAATCTGATCTCGCAGGCAACGGCGTCGGCACTCGCAGAAGGATCCTTTCCCTCAAAGCAGCGCTGCCGCCAAGGGATGGATGCGAAATAATCCCGCATACCATCCCAATCTGCCGACGAGTAGTGCCAGACCCTGCGCTTGACCTTCACGGGACGTGGAGGCAAAGCGCGAGGTACTGATGTCCCAACCAGGCAGTGATCGGAGGTCCCCAGAGGAGCACCGACCGACACCGTATACCCAGTCGGGTGACTCGTCAACAGAAGGTCCAGCAGAGAGGGTGCATGACTCGCCACATCTGGGATCCTGGTAGGCTGGTTCACCAGTTGTGTCAAGCCATGAGTCAAGGCGAATGCATGAGCAGTTCTGCCAGCATGGTCAGTTTTGGAGGATCCCAACCACAACTCATGGTGTGCGTTGAAGTCCCCCAGAACAACCAATTCCGCTGTTGGGAACTGCTCCTGCGCGTCGTCTGTCGCCTGGCTAATGTAATCAAATAGCCGAGTTGTCTCCACGTCCCCGTCGTGTGACCTGTAAAGGCACACGTAAACCCGACTCTGGGAGCCGAGGTCGACGTGCACCCACAGGGTGGAGAAGGAGGGGTCCTCCATGCAGCGCAGACGGCGACAGCAGACGTCCGACCGAACACACAGACATACCCCGGCCCTCGGCCTGAAGCGAATTGTTTGATCTTATCCCTTCCTCTCCCTTCCATACCAGAACCACGCGTACTGGATTGCGGAGCCACAGCTTCGTGGTATCTACTACCCCGGCCCGAACCAAGAGGTTCGCAAACTCGTATTTTTGCCGCACCATCAAGCTGTGGAACAGTTTGGCAGCTACCGTGTTCCCTCCTTCCTATGATCCTGGGTCCTTTAGGCGTAATGTGAAGAAGCTAAACAGCAGGCCGGAATGATTGTGTTGAGTAGCGGGGGATAGACTGTCTCTCGCTACTTGATACTCTATCTGGACGGCACTGCGCTTGCCATCAGGCGCAGTGTGGTCACTTTGCCGCGCCAGAATAAAAAAAAAAAAAAAAAAAAAACAAATATTGTTAACCGGCGTGAAAAGAGCAACGCTATAGTTTCTTGCCCGTTCTCTAGCGAGACTGCATTCCGAACTGGCGGTAGAGTGAAAAAATTCACTGAATCTAAATGATGTATAACATTTTATGGATTCAATAAATATTTGATTTGATTTGATCCATCTGCGGGTTGGTAGACTTCACATAGGCTTCGAAATTCTTATTACAATTCTCATTTATGCAAGGTTCCTCAGATATTTTCTTTCACCATTAAAGCAAGCGATAATTAACATTTAATACACACATATCTTTAGAAAAGTCAGAGGTGTATGCCATTTGGGCTTCGAACATACGACTTTTTTCTTGATATTCCGTACCGCAACCAACTTGGCATCGCTGTTATTTGCTGCGCGCCTACGACCCCCCATTGGTCCCAATTAGTCGCCTTGTACGACAGGCAGGTGTTACCGTGTTAGAATTCTCCAAACGCCCCCATTCCACAGGGCGGGAGACGTTGGTCAGTAGTCCACCCGGCGCCACCTACGTCTCCTCTGGCGGCGGGAGGGATCGAATCGTTCCCGATCCTTCTCGGCACTTTTCTTTTATGAGATGACGTCCTCAAAGAAGTGGGCCACTGCACGCCAGGACCTATGACTATCAACAATCGAACGGTCTCCTGTGATAACTGCTATGATAGCGCTTTGCTCTGCGCTCCTGGCTTAGTATTTCTCTAAAGTGTGTTGGGCCGTGTCCTGCGGGCAGCTTTCACAGTGACATATGCCTTACCTTTCTGCGCCGGCTATGCGACACAGGTACTCGGCAAATAACCATGGTCTGTGAGCACCTGTGTCAGCCAGAACTTTACCGTGGCGCGGCGCATAACCATTTCTATATCAACGCATTGCACTTTTGATTATAAAGGGATTTAAGCTGTAAATTCTTGAAACTTTTTAATAAACCATGAACTAGAGCTATTATAATCTCATGATTTTTCATTACACAAAGATTGTTATGATAATAAACGGATAATAACATAAAAATGGACGTTAAAAACCGCAGGTCGCGTCTGGTGTTCTCAGTTTTACGATTTCATATGAACAGTCTTTGATGAACAGTTTCATTTTAATAGAGTCGTAAAAGTTAGTATAACTTTTCAAAAAACAAAGGAGGAATACTTTGTTCTCGAGTTAGTTTTATGGGGTATTCGGATATTGTTAATTTTATAAATCTATTAATAATGAATAAACTTCTAAAATAAGCTTTACATTTGGCAATAACATCTACTGACGTTTTCTTTACTAGCATAGCCCCGCTAACGAGTGTTAGGAACATCAACAAAACTATGTAAGATGGATATTTAAAAGGCACAAATACAATATTTATAATTTATTAATTGATTTACACGACACTGTTACCCATCGCAGTGCTTAATATTAACGCACACGCATGTCAGGATTCATTTTTAGGCTTCTCTTTATAATTAATCTACCAGCATTACCCTTTAAGCTGAACTACGCGGCCATTGAACTGTTTACACATTGATACACTTACTACCCCGCGAACGAACCACGAATATCCTGGCTATCCCCTAGTCTACTTCACAAAACAACTGAACTGAACTGAGCACCGGAGCGCGGAAGGCACTCCGTTTTATAATAAACATTTACTACTCCCACTTTGGTTGTCATTATTAATCTACCCCCAACTAGTCTCCCCGTTATACCTTCGGTATTTCTAATAATAGGAAATAACCTAATACGAGTTAGTGAGGCATCTGAAGGTATGAACCATAGTCATCCGCACCTGAAGAATTACGGGTATGTTGCCAGCCTCAAAGAAAGGAATTGGAAAATAGAAAGTGATTTTGACCGTATATCTCATTGGCTCTACGAAATAATAATACTAGCCCTGTATAAAACATTGTCCCACTGCTGGGCACGGGCCTCCTCTACTACCACCACGCTGGCCTAATGCGGGATGGTAGACTTCACGTACCTTCGAAACTCAGGTATGCAGGTTTCCTCACGGTGTTTCCTTCACCGTTAAAGCAAATGATATTTTTTTTTATATTCTGGGACGGCAATGTGACCGCACTGCACCTGATGGTAAGCGCAGTGCGGTCCAATTAGAGTATCGAGTAGCGAGATACATTCTATCCCCCGCTACTCAACACAATCATGCCGGCCTGCTACTTCACACTACGCCATGGGCAAGAAGGTAAAGAAGCTGTCGAGGGTCTATTGTCAGAGTGCTCAGAAGGCCGCAAAATGGCCAAACATTGTACCCCAACTCTAGACCCCCAAAACCGGATGTACACTGGCTGATCCCGGAACGCGACACACTTGCGTGTGCCACTATGGCGGGTTTTACACCCTGTGTACGGTGGTCGCTATCCGGGCGGATATGAATATCCTACCACAAGCGAAAATTAATATAATTTAATAGGTTCATGCGTAACTTTAGAAAAGTCAGAGGTGTGTGCCTTTAGGTTTCGAACTTACGACTTTCGTCTTCATAGTCTGTACCGCAACCAACTAGGCTATCGCTGCTTTTTTTACTTTAGCTCTACGAAACGTAACTTTATATTATTTGAATGGCTCACAGATATAAAAATTATCGCCTTGTTATCTTAAAAATAAATTAACAAAAGTTTACTAAAATGATATAGGTACTTAAAATTAGGTTATTATAAATACTAAAAAAGCATGCGTGCATTTAACATGCATTTAGCAAAGAGATAAAAACGTAAATAATAAAATGGGTGCGTGTATTTATGTACGCACGTGAGAAGTTATACTTCTTTGGCATCATTAAAAAATAGTATATTGCATAATATTAATAATATTTTAATTTATATCAATAAATAATACATACGGATAGTTAACCTCAATTATATTGGAGCACTTGAAAAAGTATATAAGCACAATTTTTTTCACTAATATTTACGAATAGTAAATAATATTCAATTTAAATCACTACTGAATATAACTTATAGATAACAATAAGTAATTTAGAGGTTCTATTTGGTAGCTATATTGCGAAAATAAATTTTACTCTCATCAATTTTTCATAACGGTGTTACTTTTGTGTGACGGTATGCGCGCGCATCTTAAAATTTCACTCTCATAATTTTATCATAACGCGCCTAAAGAAGTATAACTTCAATAACAATTGTAGAGTAAGTAGCTAGTCGCCATGAACCTCAACAAAACTCTTAACAGCATCTAACCCGGTCAAGCCATGGAAAACCGCCAACAAAGTCTCTTGATAGAGCAAAATAATATAATGACTTCTCAACATTCATGGAGACACAGAAAATTACTCACGTCTGCATTATTCACAATGCGGATGGCCCGCCGCTGCAACCCATCCAAGGCATCGAGAAGGTACCTTGCGGAACTGTCCCAGAGGTGCGAGCAGTATTCCATTCCCGGCCGCACCTGCGCTTTATATAAGCGGTAGAGCTGACCAGGCGTGAAAAACCGCCGCACCCTGTTCAGGATTCCGACCCTGCGTGAAGTGGCGGATATTACGCCCTCGATGTGACTCCTTGGATTAAGATCGCAGCGGATATCCATACCTAGGACACTAAGGTCATTCCGCATTGCGAGTGGAACACCCTGAAGAACGGGGATTGGAGAAAACGGAGACTTCTTGCACGAGAACGCGCACACCTGGGTTTTCTTGGCATTAAACTCAACCCGATTCCTGGTACCCCATGATGAGATGAGATCCAAGGTCTGGTTGAGCTCAACGACAAGATCCTCTCGTCTCCTCTCAGTATCCGCCCGGCAACCAGGCGGCTTGCTGCTATAACGCCCATGAACCGTGCTGTCGTCTGCATAGCAATGAATATTGCCAAGCGACAACATATCATTGATATGCAGAAGAAACAAGGTGGGCGAAATCACAGAACCTTGTGGTACTCCGGCATTTACTGACATGAGCTGCGAAGCGTGTCCATCAACGAGGACACGCATTCTACGCTCATGCAGAAAGCCGGAAATCCACTTGCACAGGTTGTTGGGCAGACCGTATGCCGGGAGCTTGGAGAGAAGGCCACGATGCCAGACCCTATCAAATGCCTTGGCTATGTCGAGACTCACAGCCAGAGCCTCGCCATGCTTGTCAATCGCTTCCCCCCAGTGATGTTATACGAACGCTAGAAGATCACCCGTTGATCGGTTATGACGGAAACCGTATTGGCGGTCATTGATCAACGAGTGATCCTCTAGGTAGCGAACTAATTGGCTGTTTATCAGTCGCTCCATGACTTTACACATCACTGAGGTTATGGCGATTGGGCGATAATTGTTAGGGTCTGACCTATCACCCTTTTTGGGGATCGGCTGCACATTAGCCTCCCTCCAAGATTCAGGCACAATACCTGAGAGGTAGGACGATCGGTATAGGCGCGTCAGTACAGGAGACAACTCCGCTGCACACTTTTTAAGTACAAGCGCTGGGATACCATCATTGTACTATTCTGTTCCCCACAAACCTCCTAGACATCCCATCATGCACATATTTCATATTCCATTCTGTAGGACTAATATAGGCTTAAACTCACCTGTTGTAGTGGAGAATGTGTAAAATAATACAATCCGATTAAAAGTGTAATGACAACTGATTTATTGAACTGTCAGAGCTGTCAACATACAACATCTTCCTTGTCTTATAAACGAAACAAACATACGATAGAAAGTCTAAGACACAACCATGGCTTAACATATTTAAACAATAGTCGTTAGATATACTTATGTGAAAAGTACGTACAGTTGTATCTAAATTGATAAAAAAAAAACACAAAACTATTTTGCAGTAAACCAAAAATAAACATATAACGAATTGTGGAGACTCTCCCATCATAATGGTCATATATGTAAATAACACAAGAAGTTAGTAAATAATTATGATGTTATATAAAACACAATACCTACAGATCATCACAAGTGACATAGTAGGTATACATTTACACACTTATAATTAAGTACACACGAACCTTTAAGGTGACTTAATTACTCTACCACTACGAGTCGTTCTACTAGATACTGGTGCTGCCAATTCTGTTGGTGTAGGTCCCGCATCCGATCCTATGGATGTAGGTTCCCCACCTTCTTCCCCCGCACGCATTGAGAGTCTAGGCGATTCCAAAACAGATTCACCGTCCAGTGAAATGTCATCATGTACTAAATTGTGCCGAGCCCGAGTATCTACAACTACGCCTTTATTATGCTGTTTTAAAATATGGGATCGATTACGCCTGTACGTACCACCGTTATCAGCTTCAAGCTCGCGTCCGAAACAAAGCAGCTTTTATTCTTGGCCGGCTTTATCCCATGATTAGAAGTAAAATGTCTCTGCGTAACAAAGTAACTCTATATAAAACCTGTATTCTTCCAATTATGACCTATGCCTGTGTTGTATTCGCGCACTCGTCTCCTTCTAACATACATAGAATTCAAACAATTCAAAATAGATTTATGCGTAAAGCCACCGGTGCTCCGTGGTATTTGCGGAACTTAGATCTCCACCAAGACCTCCGGCTACTCACCATAGCCAGGTATATGAAAAACTGTGTCCAACAGTACTTTCATAAAGCAACCCGACACAGAAATCCTCTTATTGTAGCAGCTGCCAACTATACCATAACCGGTGAAGCAATCTCCCTCCGTCGTCGCCCTAAACATGTTTTGGGAGATCCAAACGATCCCATCACGGTCGCTGTCGAGGCAGCACTGTCCCTGCCCAATCGCAATCATAATCATACTCTGAATGCACGTCGACGTAGGACTCGCCGGCGAGTCCAAGGAGCCCGGCCGAGGCTCGGATCTTCGATACAATAGTATATCGAGACGGCCTTAAACCTATTCCAAGCGACGCGACGGCTTAATTGAAGGCCTTTTAGAAAGCGTCGTTCAGCTTAGCTGTTGACAAATGTTGCGTTTTTCTGGCTGGAGCGCCATAAGCGCCGGCTACAATGTTCGGTGAAGCTGTAAAAGCAACTATGAGCTAACAGCACAAATCCATACGAAAAAAAAAAAAAAAGCTTCAAGCCAGTACGAGCGCTCACCATCAGCTTCCTTGATGACCCGAGCTTTGTTCCAAACCCTACCATCTTTCACGCGAACTCGCTCACCTGGATACAATGCAGATGACAGCTTCGTGCCTCGGTCATAATACCCTTTCATCTTATCTATTCTTCCCTGGCGCACATTCCGTACTAGCTCCGGTTCAACGGTTTTCGGTAGTAAAGCTTGCGGGGCCATCGGCAGCCTGGTGTTCAGCGACCTTCCCATCAGCAGCTGCGCAGGCGAATATACCTCACCCGTCACCGGAGTGTTCCTAAAGTTAAGCAAAGCTAGTTGCCACTCAGTCTTGTCTTCTGTGGCCTTCTTTAACAAACGCTTGACGGTCTGAACATTACGCTCTGCTAATCCGTTCGATCGCGGATACAGCGGCGAACTCGTGACGTGTTGAAATTCCCACTTGCTCGCGAATTTCTCAAATTCACCCGATTTAAATTGTTTTGCGTTGTCAGTTACGAGCCTACGCGGAATTCCAAAACGAGAAAACATGCCTTTCATCATACTAATAACCGTCCCACTGGTCATGTCCGGTAAATAAACCACCTCCACGAACTTGGAGTAATAGTCGACAACGAGTAGGTATTGCCGCTTGTTCAGCTCGAAGATATCAGCGGCAAGCGTGTCCCAAGCTCTCGGCGGCACGGGGTGCGGCGCGAGCGGTTCGCGCGGCGGCGCTGTGCGGTGTCGCTGGCAGCTCTCACAGCGCTGCACGCACTCCTCGATTTGAGCGCCCATGCCGGGCCACCACACGGCTTCTCGCGCACGGCGCCTGCACTTCTCGATACCTAGGTGCCCCTCATGAATACGAGCTAACATATCTTTACGCAGGCTACTTGGGATTACTACTCTTTTATTATGAAATAATATCCCGTTAATTTCATACAATTCATGACTGAAAGTCCAAAACGGACGAGCCGATGCACTCACCTGACTTTTCCCGTTCGGCCATCCCTCACGATAATAGTCGATCACTGCCGACAGCACGGTATCTTTTTGTGTTTCTATCCGAATGCGCTCCAATCGCTCATCAGTCGCGTCCAAGCTCTCGTACACGGCATTCACGTGAACAGTGACATCAACCTCACAGCTGTCCGCATGCGCGCCTAAATTCGGCCGAATTTCCCGATGACATGTAAAAACAGAGCACATTTCTCCCGCGACGATGCATTTTCCTTGCCGGACGCAATTAAATAATAATCGAACGCGGATTTCCATTCACGCCAATTGGTAGCCATATTGCCGTCCTCGCTCATGGCAACCGGCTGCTGCAACGCCGAATACGCCGTATCTTTCGGCATTGTTTGAGTTGTCTCCGGCTTCACCGACATTCACTTACTTTTATTACACCGTATTTTAATCATTTACAGCATTAATTTACACCTGACACCATGTTGTAGTGGAGAATGTGTAAAATAATACAATCCGATTAAAAGTGTAATGACAACTGATTTATTGAACTGTCAGAGCTGTCAACATACAACATCACCCATAACGAGAATGTGTCGAGAACTAAATAGAATGTACAAATCTGATCCTAGTGTAGACATACTGGCATACTCGCTTACTCGTTTTAGAAAGGCCTTCTTTTCTATTAATTCGACGCATGATTAAATGTTTTCTATAAAAAAAACTATGTAAAATACAATATTGTTAATTCTTTTGTTTAATTGTTTAATGTTTAATAATATTTAGTATTTCGTAAGTTCCTATTATTATTTATTAGTTTTTAACCGACTTCAAAAAAGGAGGAGGTTAACAATTCGTCGGAATCTTTTTTGTTGGTGTATGTTACCCAATTAATCGAAGACGCCTGAACCGATTCGAGAAATTCTTTTTTTGTTTAAAAGGGTATACTTCCCAGGTGGTCCCATTGGCACCAAGTCAGGATCTGATGATGGGATCTCAGAAAAATTAAGGGCAACCCTCAAATTTTATAGTGAGGCATAATTTGTTTTTTATTGAAGTCGTACTTTTTATGGATTAATTAAGTTCTCTGTGTTTATGTTAAGTTGTTTTTGTTAGTTAAAAATAATTTTAAATGCTGTGTATACCTGTAAGTGGCATGCATATCAGCCATTTGTCACATACAATGTATTTTAAACTTAAAGATATGTATGCTGTTGGTGTACCTTATTAAATAAATAAACTACGAGAGAATTTTTGGGCGGAAACAGATATTTGTGACCAGTGGCGTAGCTTGCCTTAGACGGGCCCTATATTATTTGTTGGGAGGTCAAAATGAAGGGTAAAAGTGAGATTGTGTTTTTGCGAATTTTTGCTTAGCCTGCCTCGGTGGCGCAGTTGTAATTGCGCATGCGTTACGACTGCTGTGCTGAGGTCTCGGGTCGGGTACAGTGATATTGTGTTTTTCTATCTAGAAATTCCTCAGTAATAGCCCGGAGTCTTGAATCTGTGCCCGATATGGCGATAGGCTCGCCCCCTTATCACATTATGGGACCGAAATTCGGCGAAAAGTGGGTGACACCTCTGTCTACACCTTCGGGGATTACAGGTGTGAGTGTATCTGTGTGTGTGTGAATTATTGCTTACACTCCTTCGGGGTCACTGACGCCCGGGGGCCCGTATCATACGGCTGATACAGCGGTAGCTACGTCTCTGTTTGTGGATCTAACATTGGTGCGGGGACTGATGGGGGTTCTCGTTACGCAGACGGATTCTCACCCGCTAAGCTACGGAGATTTTTAGATTCGGATAATTTTTTTGAATGTAACACCTGTAGTTGTTTTTCATTTCAGCACTATCTTTTAATAAAAATATGTAATTCAAATAGGTGTTTACAAAGCCTCTGAATAATATTAGAGGGAGCAGTGGGGGGTTTTCCCACCACTTTAAAACAAAAAAAGCTACGGAGAACCGCTGAGCAACGCTTTCAAGTTATAACTAATGCAGATATGTATGGCTGTGATGCATGCAGCTTATGTATTCTATAACCCTGAGTTTATGTCAAAGTTACGATAGGTAAAAGTGTTGTAGCGTTGTTTAATGTATGGAGTTCGTTCTTACAGTAACAAATTTAGTTCCTCAAGTGACCGCTAGAGGCGCTGTATATCCCACCAATATTATAAATGCGAGTGTTTGGATGGATGGATGGATGGATGTTTGTTACTCAATCACGCTACATCGGCTGGACGGATTTGGTTGAAATTTGTCGAAGAGATGGATTATAGTCTGGAATAGCACATAGGCTACTTTTTATCCCTGAAAAATGTACAGTTGCCGTGGGATCGTTTAGTTTTTCACAGAGCAAGGGATCGACATGATTTTTTGCATAGTGGCAGTTTAGAGATCAGAAAATGACATAGGCCACTTTTATCCCGGAAAAATACACGCCTCCTATGGGATAGCAAAATATAGAAAGGTGTAGCTTAAGATGCCTTCATGGATTGTATACCTTTTTTCCAAAAATAATCTCCACCAGGGCGGAGCCGCGGGCAACATCTAGTTTTGTTATGTATTTTACGTTGTAGCTAGCGAATGGCGAGACAAACTCATGATGAGCTACTGTACACGAAAAAACGTCAGCGTTTTTTAATTCATAAAATGTACACCGACTTCAATAAAAAACAAATTTTGCGTCACTATAAAATTTGAGGGTTTTCCTTGATTTTTCTGAGATCCTAACATCAGATCCTGACTTGGTGCCAATGGGACCAACTGGGAAGTAAACCCTTTTAAACAAAAAAAGAATTTCTCGAATCAGTCCAGGCGTCTTCGAGTAATCGGGTAACATACATAAAAAAGATTCCGACGAATTGTTAACCTCCTCCTTTTTTGAAGTACATATTATTTCAGTGCATGCTCACTAAATCCAGCACAAAAGGTGTGTGGGTGTAAGATTATATTTGGCTTGTATTTATAGCTTACTAGCTTTTGCCCGCAGTTTCTCATGTGTTATTACGTTTATCAGCACCGGAGGAGGCTGTGATCTATGCATTAAATTAGTACACCCGAATCGAACCCCGTATTTTTTTGGATAAAATATATCCTGTGTGTTAATCCAGTTAATAAACATAAATAAAGAATTTCCGTGATTGAGTAACAAACATACAAACTATCACATTTATAATATTACTAGCTTTTGCTCGCGGTTTCACCCATGTAAGCTCATTATTACATTATTGCTATTTTCGTAGGGTTTTTTCATAATTAAATATAGCTCAGGTAATTCCGGAATAATGTAGCTTTTTTTAATCGGTTTAGTAGTTTTTGAGTTTTCCATTACAAACAATCAAAACTTTTTATCTTTACTCTTTATAATATTAGTGTAGATTAGGGTGTAGACTTGACTGGTGTGTGTGATTTCGTTTATAAGTACCGCAGGATATTAGAATTAAATAAAAAAACTTTTCAAGAATATACCGCCCAAGGTTCCTAATTTTTAACCGACTTCAAAAAAGGAGGAGGTTAACAATTCGTCGGAATCTTTTTTTTTAATGTATGTTACCCGATTACTCGAAGACGCCTGGACTGATTCGGGAAATTCTTATTTTATTTAAAGGGGTTTACTTCCCAGTTGGTCCCATTGGCACCAAGTCAGGATCTGATGATGGGATCTCAGAAAAATCAAGGGAAACCCTTTAAATGTTATAGTGACGCATTATTTGTTTTAATTTGAAGTCGGTGTACTTTTATGAATTAAAAAACTTTTACTTATGTATCACATTGGTAGACTTCATAAAACCTTCAAAACTTACATTTGGAATTCTCAAGTACGCAGGTTTTCTTGCCATGTTTTCCTTTAACGTTAAAGCGAACCATGTTTAACTATTAATACACATATAACTTCTAAAAATCAAAGGTGCGCGAGGGTTTTAATCGAAACCGTGGCATTAATAATTTGACAGCTTCAGTGGCGCAGTTGGTAAGTAGCCAGCTGTGCAACGAGAGACCGTGGTTTCGATTCCCACAACGGGGCAAATGTTTGTGTGACAGACAGATATTTGTGTCCGGGGTCTGGGTGTGAGACCGTGCGTCTCTCTAGGTCCCTGATACACACAACACAAGACTCGTATCTTAGTGTGGGGTCGGGGCTATGTGATTATTGGGTGTTATTTTTTTTTAATCTTGGCAGTCCGTTTCGGAAAATTGCCGGATTTATTAAAATATAGATCTATAACATTAAACGGGTTATGAAATTGTATGCCATTTTAAAAAGTTATTACCGTTCACAATATGTGTTACTGTTTTACACATATTTTTTACTGCCTAGATAGACAGACGAGCCGACGGGCCACCTGATGGTGAGTAGACATCGCCCATAGACCTCTACAATGCTAGGGCACAGTAAAGCCGCTGTAGTTTTTTAATTCCAGTGTATCACGTATGATTTCCATACGACCACAGAGTATATGTGTCTGATGTATAGGTCCAATAAGTTTGAGTATTATATTTACAACATTATATCAATCAAGAAGCAGCGATAGCCTAGTTGGTTGCGGTACGGACTGCCAAGACGAAAGTCGTAGGTTCGAAACCCAAGTGGCATACACCTCTGACTTTTCTAAAGTTATGTGTGTATTAAAATGTTAATTATCGCTTGCTTTAACGGTGAAGGAAAACATCGTGAGGAAACCTGCATATCTGAGATTTTTTCGAAGGTATGAGAAGTCTGCCAACCCGCATTAGGCCAGCGTGGTGGACTACGGCCTAACCCCTCTCATAGTAGAGGCGGCCTGTGCCCAGCAGTGGGACAATGTTTAATACAGGGCTAGTATTATTATTATATTATATCAATAATCTTCCGTACGCCGAATTAATCGAGTCTCGCATCCATTTTTACACTGTTTATTGACGTTTGGATGTCCCAAACCGTGTAACATCAACGCCTCGTCGATTTTCTATAAATACAACAGACTTACAGTCTACGCTCCACACTCCAGTCGTCTGGAAGTGATTCCTTGTGCTTAGAATTAAAAATTGTGTATTCGATAAAAAACAAAAATTATTTGTGAACGATAATAACTTTTAAAATGGCATTTAATTTTAAATCAAGATGTTTGGTGTTGATTTTTATGTGGTGCATGTGCTATGCGAAAATATCGGAAAATAAGACAACGGACAATATATCGGCGGAAGTGAAACCGGAAAAAATTAAGAAGGTAATATTTTTTTTATATTATTGCATTTTATATAATTTTTATCGATTATGTGCGATGAATTTAATGTTTTTAAAAGTACATAAATTATGTTATATTTTAAATTTTACTAGGAAATTCTTGTACATACATAAATTTAAATCGTTTTAAAATGTATTCTCTCATGTATTTAATTATAAAAAAATTGGGTAAATAGCACATATTTCTTAATTTAGATCAGCACGTGTGCATTAATATTATTCTGATGATAATTATAAATAAAATAAAACAAATACTCTATTAATCAGGATATTTTTTGTTGAATTACATTTAGTGCAAACTATCTGTATATATAAAAGAAGAAACTGACTGACTGACTGACTGACTGACTGACTGACTGACTGACTGACTGATCGATCAACGCACAGCCTAAACGGCTGGGGTTAGAGACTTGAAATTTTGACAGTAGGTACCTTTTATCACGTAGGCATCCACTAAGGAAGGGTTTTTGGAAATACCACCCCTAAGGGGGTAAAATAGGGGATGTAAGTTTGTATGAAAATCCGTCATTTTTGAAGATAAATTCATGAAAATTAGTATTTGGCATTTTAGTTAAAAATAAAAAATATATATTTCAGGATTTTTGGAAATTCCGCCCCTAAGGGGGTAAAATAGGGAATGAAAGTTTGTATGAAAATCCGTCATTTTTAAGTTAAACGCATGAATATTGGTATTTTGTATTGTATACTTTTTCTCCCAAACATGACCTCCACGCGGGCGGAGCCGCGAGCAACAGCTAGTCTGTATATATAAAAGAAGAAGCTGACTGACTGACTGACTGATCGATCAATGCACAGCCTAAACGGCTGGGGTTAGAGACTTGAAATTTTGACAGTAGATACCTATTATGACGTAGGCATCCACTAAGGAAAGGTTTTTGGAAATACCACCCCTAAAGGGGTAAAATAGGGGATGAAAGTTTGTATGAAAATCCGTCATTTTTTAAGGTAAATTCATGAAAATTAGTATTTGGCATTTTAGTTAAAAATAAAAAATATATGTTTCAGGATTTTTGGATATTCCGCCTCTAAGGGGGTAAAATAGGGGATGAAAGTTTGTATGAAAATCCATATTTTTTTAAGTTAAACGCATGAAAATTTATATTTTGTATTGTTTACTTTTTCTCCCAAACATGACCTCCACGCGGGCGGAGCCGCGAGCAACAGCTAGTAGCAAATAAAACAATTAATAAAATTGTTCCGTAGCGTCGTTCTTTTTGTATATACTTAAGTCTATATTTTGAAATATCGAACCAAATCCTCATATTTATCAGAAACTATGCCATTCCGATATATCTAATAGTGAATGATATTTCGAATTGTATCACTAATTCCATAGACTGCCAAACGACAAGAAAAAAAAGTGGTAGAGCCACGCTGTAGACATATTTGTCTACAGCATGAATGGGCCAGCTCGACCGGGGTAGTACCACTGTCTCACAGAAAACCAACGTAAAGGGACAGTTCACTGTCGCGTTTCGTATGGTAAGTGAGATATCCGGAGGCCCAGATTCCCCCTTCCCTTCCCTAATCCCTATTCCTGTCCTTTAAGGCCGACAGCGCATACATGACACTTGCGGTATTGTGGATTTTCATGGGCGGTGGAGATCACTTAACATCAGGTGTCCCACTGGCTCGTTTGTCGGACTATGATATATAAAAAAAATACTATATGCAGACATGAGGACTACCGACAGAAGTGAAGACTTAAAACTTTGTATAATAATAAATTACTGTATTATTTTTATTGGAACAGCGTCCATGAAGTGGTAACGTTTTTTGTTTAATATTGCTTGTCAATAATTAAAGGACTTCATAGGCGTGCATAAGTCAAAAGTAAAATAATCTGAGCGAGATGGTCACGTGATGTGAGTTCAATACTTTTTCCACATCCCAAAAAAGCTGTACATATAGATTGTAGACTACAGATGTTTCGAAAATGCCTTCTGTGCTGAAAAGAAACTCCGTAATCTGTTTTAAATAATCTGTATCTGTATATATAAAAGAAGAAACTGACTGACTGACTGACTGACTGATCGATCAACGCACAGCCTAAACGGCTGGGGTTAGAGACTTGAAATTTTGACAGTAGGTACCTTTTATCACGTAGGCATCCACTAAGGAAGGGTTTTTGGAAATACCACCCCTAAGGGGGTAAAATAGGGGATGAAAGTTTGTATGAAAATCCGACATTTTTGAAGTTAAATTCATGAAAATTAGTATTTGGCATTTTAGTTAAAAATAAAAAATATATGTTTCAGGATTTTTGGAAATTCCACCCCTAAGGGGGTAAAATAGGGAATGGAAGTTTGTATGAAAATCCGTCATTTTTAAGTTAAACGCATGAATATTGGTATTTTGTATTGCATACTTTTTCTCCCAAACATGACCTCCACGCGGGCGGAGCCGCGAGCAACAGCTAGTAAATAATATAATAATACATACTTATTATTTAAGTGGTACAATAAATTACACATCACTAAACTAAACTAAAGTATTAATAAATAATAATTACTTATTATAATAGCAGCGATAGCCTAGTTGGTTGCGGTACGGACTGTCAAGACGAATGTCGTATGTTCGAAACCCAAATGGCATACACCTCTGACTTTTCTAAAGTTATGCGTGTATTAAAATGTTAATTATCGCTTGCTTTAACGGTGGAGGAAAACATCGTGAGGAAACCTGCATATCTGAGAATTCTAGTAACAATTTCGAAGGTATGTGAAGTCTACCAACCCGCATTAGGCCAGCGTGGTGGACTAAGGCCTAACCCCTCTCATTAGTAGAGGAGGCCCGTGCCCAGCAGTGGGACAATGTTTAATACAGGGCTAGTATTATTATTTTTATTAATTATATAATTTCTTATTATTAAATTAATTATTATAATAATAATTTAACACCCAACAGTCACACATAGTTCTGACCCCACACTAGGTCAAACCTGTATCGTGGGTATCAACAACTACGAGGGACTACTCTAGCGTTGCTCTTTTCTTTTTATTTAAAACTTTTATTTCCCAATAATAGGCTTAAAGTCCCGAAAGTTGTAGATTACTTCCAGAAATATATTAACTATCGTAAATTACTATCAAAGACACTCTTACGTGTTTAGTACACGGATCGGAGTATACGTCGCGAATCCAATCCTTTGATGTGTCGGCCAGAAACTATGAAACTGTGTAATTCACAACAAAGTCTTGAACATTCTGCGTACATTCGTAGTATATTTAAAACTAGGGTATGCTCGAAGCTTTACATTTTCCGGCACCGTAGGGGCCTGTTGCGGGCGCAATAAATAGTCATGCCCAACATCTACTTTGATAAAAAAATATTTTCCCCAGCGCGAAAATCAAACCCGTAACTGAGATTAAATGTATCTCATGTTTTAATCCAGGTTATGGTCTATCTGTTTGCCTAGTTTCACTGAAATCGGTTTAGATCGATTTTATCGGTTTTGCATGATAAAAAAAACTACTACAACTGCAAATTTTTTAATTTTATTTATACCTATATAAAAGAAAAGATAAATAAATACACCCAATACATGGTCCTGACTGCACACTAGGTCAAACCTGTATCGTGGGTATCAAGAACTACGATGACTACGGTCTTCCAACAGGCGGAACCGATATCTGTCAGTCACACAAACGCGTCTTGACGCGGGAATCAAACCCACGGCTTCTCTTCCCAGCTGCATAGTCTCCCGCTGCACTACGGAGGCTGTCCGTGGATAAAGGTTGATCCTTCGACGCATTATGTTGTTTTTTTTTTTATTCTGGCCCGTCAAAGTGACCACACTGCACCTGGTGGTAAGCGCAGTGCCGTCCAGATAGAGTATCAAGTAGCGAGAAACAGTCTATCCCCCGCTACTCAACACAATCATGCCGGCCTGCTGTTTAGCTTCTTCACGTTACGCCTAAAGGACCCAGGATCATAGGAGATAGGGAACACGGTAGCTGGCAAACTGTTCCACAGCTTGATGGTGCGGCAAAAATACGAATTTGCGCACGAAGCTGTGGCTCCGCAAGCCAGTACGCGTGGTTCTGGTATGGAAGGGAGAGGATCAAACAATTCTTCAGAGTATTCGCCATGATACAGACGGTAGAACACGCTAAGCGAGGAAATATCCCTACGCAGTTGTAGCGGCTCCAGGCTGTTACTCACGTCTGCATCATCTGTATAATTAGTGCATATTATCGACGGTGGGCGAGCTATTTGATTTAAGCGACATAGTTCGAAAACTAACAGGAGAGAGATTTCATGTTTTTCGAAAAAACATTAAATGGATTTATTGGTAAAAAATTGGCTTATTCAAAACCAGTTTCGAATACGTAAGCAATATTTAACTTACTTTTAGTTTTATGTTTCAACTAGATGTTGCCCGCGGCTCCGCCCGCGTGGAGGATATTTTTGCGAGAAAAGGTATACAATCCATGGAGGCATCTTAAGCTATTACACCTTTCTATATTTTGGTATCCCATATGATGCGTGCATTTTTCCAGAATAAAAAGTAGCCTATGTCATTTTCTGTTCCCTAAACTTCCACTACGCAAAAAGACCTGTCGATCCTTTGCTCTGTGAAAAACTAAACTATCCCACAGGAAACATTTTCCGGGATAAAATGTATGTGCTATTCTACACAGTAATATATTTCTGTGCCAAATTTCAACCAGATCCGTCCAGCCAGTGTAGCGTGATTGTCCATCCATCCAAACATTCGCATTTAAAATATTAGTAGGAAGTAGGATTAAGGTACCTGAGGGTTTGCACTATTCCTGTGATATGCGAATGTATTTTCCAAAGTTCCTTAGTTATTCGATCCGCAAGATAAACTACCGTGAGAGAGTAATTTACTCTCTTGCGCCGTTAGTAAATGATATTGTTTATTTGGTTTAGACTCGTAAATTGTTCTATCAGGTTTTTTCATATCATAAAATATGTTATTCCACACTTTACAAATTACTCTACAGTTATTGATTAACCCATCTGCAATCTGTAAATGGGAGATATAGATGAAGCTACGCTAGTTCACATTTGGAAGGAAATTTATAGTTGGAGAGTCATGTTTGAGAGAACGGACCGATTCAACCTGGAAATTATCACCATCTAACAGTAATATCATTTATTTAAAATTGCGTTGAGCTCCAAGATATTCCTGAGAAGTCTGCCTGCCACATCATTAGATATGGCTATGGCTTGGAGGTTTGTCCACTAACCGTCCCATACAAACAGAGGTTTTAAAAGGTTATTTATTTAATATTTTTACCATAGTTGGAATTTTTAAGTTGAAAATGTAGCTAGACATATTTTTTTATTTCTTTTCTTCTATCTTTTAGTACAATGTTCTGCCTGAGGTCTATTTAGAAATACTCAGTATCAGCCTGGAGTCAGGAATTGAGCCCGGTATGGCGATAGGCTTGCCCCCTATCACATTATGGGGCCGTAATAAATTCGTTGAAAAGTGGGTGTACTGGTTACTGTCTATGTATATGAATGTATAAATCTTTTAGTATTAAATAAAAAATTATAGACTTCGTAGTTTTAGGGACAACTTCCATTAAACATCGTTACTATCTACTTTATGTGATTTTTGTTCATAATTTGAGGACACTTGTAAAATGCTATTGAGACGAAGGTTTCATAATGAAACCATATTTAACATAATATATGTTTTATAAAGCAATCGGTTCATTAGACTCCTCTGTTTCCTAGAATTCGACAAAAATATTTATATTTGGCGGATGGCATTAATACTAATCGTATATAACATAGCATATATAAGTATGTATATATGTTATGTATATAAAAAATATCCATCTCTCCATAAAAACTTAGAGAAATTAGGGGTACGCAAATTCGTATCTTTGCAGCACCATCACCCTGTGGAACATTCTATCAGCTATCGTGTTCCCTCTTTCCTATGATCCGTCATCCGGAGTCCTTGAGGCGTAGAGAGAAGAAACTCAGCCAGCATGATTGTTGGAAGTAGCTAGGTATAGTTATCTCACTACCTGATACTCTAACTGGGCGGCACTGCGCTTGCCATCAGCTGCAATATGGTCACTTTGCCGTGCTGATTAGAAAAATTTAGAGTATCGAGTAGCAAGAGACAATATATCCCTCGCTACTCAACTCAATCATGGCGGCATGCTTCTCCACACTACGCCATGGCTAAGAAGATGAAGAAGCGGTCGAAGGGCTAACGTCAGAGTACTCGGAAGGCCGCAAAATAGCCAAACATCGTAACCCAACTCTAGACCCCCGACAAAAACCGGATGTACACTGGCTGATCCCGGAACGCGACACACTTGGGTGTGCCACTATGGCGGGTTTTACACCCTGTGTACGGTGGTCGCTATCCGGGCGGGTATGAATATCTTACCACCAGCATTTATTAATTCATAGCAAAAGTCGTATTTTCTGTACACGTGGTTCAATACATAAGTTAGTTATTAATTAATTAGCAAAGATTAATGGATCTACGCGACGTGTAAATTAAAGAACCATTAATTTATATGATTCAAACTTGTAATATACTTATGTCTATAACTTCTACTATAAATACTTCGTAATTAGAACTACGTAACGCATAAGAAAAGTAATTTTGTTTGTCTGTATGTGAGACCGTTTGAAATAATTTTCCCGCCTTATTTGTCTTTGACATTCCTACACAAAAATAAATGAAATAAAAAATTAATAAAAATGTCGTTTTTCTCGGGGGTCTAGAGTTTGGGTACAATGTTTGGCCATTTTGCGGCTTTATGAGTACTCTGACAATAGACCTTCGACTGCTTCTTCACCTTCTTGCCCATGGCGTAGTGTGAAGGAGCAGGCCGGCATGATTGTGTTGAGTAGCGGGGGATAGATCGTCTCTCGCTACTCGATACTCTAATTGGACCGCACTGCGCTTACCATCAGGTGCAGTGCGGTCACTTTGCCGTGCTAGGATAAAAAAATGAAATGAATTTGAAGCTTTTCCGTATGTGATTGTGTTTCTGTCTGCGGCATTATTATAGTTGAAAGCTAATTAAATCGTATTTATTGTTTTGTAAGATATGTTCTAATTCAAACAACATTTATGTAATATTGTTTTTAATTTTAGTAATTTTAGTTTTACATGTGAAGACACCAACCCTCCTGTTTTAAACAATTCTATTTGTAAAAATCCTCGCTATTTCTTTTTTTTACAATACATATAGCCGGCCATTCGTTCGGATCAAGAAGGCTCATCAGCCGAGAGCCTGCTTCTTATGTTTCAATGTGTTAAATACTCTAAGGTTTCAATAATTAAATGTAAAAAAAATGATAAAATTATGAAATTTTTCGTCATCCATCTTTACCACCTTACCGATTACCTTACAGATTAAGAAATATATTTTAGTCATTTAATAATTACGATGAATTTTGTAATAGATTGGTGGTTTTATCGTCTAGGTTAATTCAACTAAGCATTATCAAAAATATTATAAACATTTGTGAATTTAAAACTGCCTCGGTGGCGCAGTTGTAATTGCGCATGCGTTACGACTGCTATGCTGAGGTCTCGGGTTCGATCCCCGGGTCGGGTAAAGTGATAGTGGGTTTTTCTATCAAAAAATTCTCAGTATTAGTCCGGAGTCTGGAACCTTGCCCGGTATGGCGATAGGCTCGCCCCCTATCACATTATGGGACCGAAATTCGGCGATAAGTGGGTGTACTGGTTACACCTCTGCCTACCCCTTCGGGGATTACAGGCGTGAGTGTTTAAAATAGTTTGATCTTTGATTTTCAAGAAAGTCAAAACATTAACTCGTACTAATATTATTTCTAAACGTAGCCGCGGTGAAATACTAACTTCCAACGTAATTAATGTTCCATAAACATTACTTTGCAATTTGCGAAAAATCCATAGAGCTAACAAAGACGTCAAAACAATGGCGGTCGTTTCGGTGCTTTCAACCACGAAAATAAACTGGAATAATGTTTACGCGCGTTAATCAGCTCCCATGTATTTAAGAATTGTGAGTCTATACTTTTATAGGAATAAAGTATGTTAGTAGGTGTTTATGCATTTATGTGATGTTGGGATTTTCTGTGACTGCCTCGGTGGCGCACTTGGAAAGCATGCGCATGCGTTACGACAGCTGTGTTGAGGTCTCGGGTAAAGTAGCGTTGCCAACCGTCCTGTTTTCCCAGAAAATGTCTTGGGATGTCCTGGATAGTTTTTAAGCAGCGTCCTGGCTTTTTAAAGCGCCCTGATCAAGTCCTGTATTTTAAAATTAGCACACTACTTTTGCAATCCTTACTTTCGGGGAGGGGGTGCGTCTCGGCTCGCAAGTGTTTACGCTATTTTAAAACAAAGATGCGTCCTGTTTTAAAATTGAATTCTACTGGTTTTTCTAACTTCAAAAACTAAAAATCGTAGTATTTGAATTCCGGGGTTGGTAACCCTAGGGTAAAGTGATATTGGGTTTTTCTGATCAGAAATACTCAGTATCAGCCCGGAGTCTGGAATTGTATCCAGTATGGTCATAGGCTCGCCCCCTATCACACCATGGGAAGGTTATAAGCTTGGCGTAATGTGTGTTTACAGGTTACACCTCTGCCCACCTTATAGGGAATACAGGCGTGAGTACGAATGCAAGACTTGACTGTCATGAAAGTAATCGCGAGCAGCGTCGAAATTGTAGTTTTTTGGTGGTGTCGTCCATCTAGACAATAGTAATATGTTTAGAAACATACCTCTCGTTCTATGTGTGGATTGCGACAGCCTCTCGTTCAGAGCTATTCGCCCGCAGAGCTACGGAGTCTGTTAAAATATTTTCATAGATCATGTTTTATTTCAAAAGTAAATAATATAGAATGTAAAATACTCACTAGTTATTTGATTCATAACAATCATTTATCATCGCAACTGTTGAACCTCGAACGATGTGGAAAACGCTTTTCACATTATTAGTCATTCGCTGAACCGAATTTAATTATGAAATTAAATAATTAATTTAATTTATGAAAGTGTTTGTAATAAAACTGAACTGCACTTTGCTTTTAACACTACACTTCGAAATAACAACGCAGATGTTCGTCTGTACATACTCATGCAGAAATGGTGTTTTCGATACACATACCTTTAAAATTTGTGTAAGAATTCTCAGGTGTGCAGGTTTCCTCAAATCAAATCATTCATTTTATAAATTAGGCCACTAGGGGCACTTTTTACATGTCATAGTAATGTTATAATCTAAGTCTACTGGTCTGAGAAGAAGCACCAAGAAATTCAGCCGTAGGTTTTTGTAGTTCTTTTTTTGTAGGTTCTTTGTGCTGGTTTCGAACATACGACTTGCGTCTCTCAGTCCGTATCGCTACCAACTCGGCTATCGCAAATTAGAGAATAAAATACTTTTTTACGTAATTTTAAGTGATTGTAAACGATGTAACATGTTTCAATACTTGTAACTAACGCCTTTTATAAAAGTACACGGGCAAGTGAGTCAGTTGATGTTAAGTGGTAGTAGTTATATGATGGTAGGATATTCAGAACCGCCAGGATAGCACCGTACACACGGTGTAAAACCAGCCATAGTGGCACACGCAAGTGTGTCGCGTTCCGGGATCAGCCAGTGTAAATCCGATTTTGTCGGGGTCTAGAGTTGGGGTACGATGTTTTGCCGTTTTGCGGCCTTCTGAGTACTCTGACACTTAGACCCTCGACCGCTACTTCACCTTCTTGCCCATGGCGTAGTGTGAAGAATCAGTCCGGCATTGTATTAGCGGGGGATAGATTGTCTCTCAATACTCTAATTGGACGGCACTGCGCTTACCGTCAGGTGCAGTGTGGTCACTTTACCGTGCCAGGATAAAAAGACGCAAAATCTTTACCTATAGACCTACCTGCTGTACCTACAGCATCCACGCTGAACCACCTCATTCATGCTTTTGAAAAGACGACTGACACTTGACTATTAAAAAGCTGTTATTTAAAAAGCTCTTGGCTTTTTGTTCTTCTTTCAAAATTAGAATCCTTTAGCAAAGATTTGGCTACAATCATCAGTTTTACGCAACTATTATTGTTGTTCAACAGTAATAAAAATTTCTTCAAACAACATTATGTTGAAACAGGTCAAAACATCTGCTATTTACAAATTATGTCAGGGTGAATTAACGCTATTTCTTTGCTTTGATCTTGCAGTAAATGAAAAAACTAAAATGTCAATAAAGCCCCTTAAATATAGTCTTCTATATATCAATGAATATAGTATGCCGATTAACGTCTACCACATTTTTAATTGGACGTATCATTAATTACGTAACAAAGTATTAGCTCTAGTTAGCGATAGCGTAGTTGGTAGCGATACGGACTGAGAGACGCAAGCAGTATGTTCGAAACCAGCACAAAACAGCACAAGGCAGAGGTATACCTCTGTGGTAATTACAGGCGTGAGTCTATGTGTATGTTCATTGAAGTGGAAGTTGATACATGTTTAGAAGTGGTAGTAAGACATATTTGTTTACAGCATGAATGGGCCGGCTCGACCGGGGTAGTACCACTGTCTCACAGAAAACCAACGTAAAGTGACAGTTCACTGTCGCGTTTCGTTTGGTAAGTGAGATATCCGGAGGCCCAGATTCCCCCTTCCCTTCCCTAATCCCTAACGTGATACTTTCGGTACTGTGGATGGTCATGGGCAGTGGAGATTACTTAACATCAGGTGACCCACTGGCTCGTTTGTCGGACTATGCAATAAAAAAAAAAGAAAAAAAAATGAGTTTTCGCAACAAGGTTTGTTTTTTATGTACATTGCGGTTATATCAAACCAACTAATAGACGACCTCCGTGGCGCAGTGGGCGAGTAGACTGTGAAACAGAGGCAGTCGGTTCGATTTCCGCACCGAGGCACATTTTTTCCGAGTTTGTGTGACAGAAATATATGTTTCGGGTCTGGGTGTTGTGGGACCGTAGTCCCTCGTAATTCTTGATACCCACGATACAGGTTAGACCTAGCGTGGGGTCAGGACTATGTGTGTGACTGTTGGGTGTATTGATTTAATATTATTATTATTTAATTTTTCCATATTAAACATATGATTTTATTATTAATCTGGGTCTTAATACAGTATTTCATATCACGTCGGCTGCGGCGCTGTACAACTAAAAAACTCAACGATGTGAACATAATATTATTTTTATACGTGCATTAATATATTTCTGTGTATCTGTATCACTTGAAGCGAATATAATAATATTTATAACAATACTAGCTGTTGCTCGCGGCTCCGCCTGCGTGGAGGTTATATTCGGGAGCAGAAGTATACAATCCAAGGAGTTGTCTTCTGCACTGAGGCACCTGTAGCGATTGTCCAGCCTCTCAGGTGTTTTGCCTGAATCTTGAGATTGCATCTAAAGAATACCCCATAAGTTTAACCTCACTTTGCCCCTTTTAGGGATGATTTTTTCAAAAACGTTGAAACACGTATTTCTTTATTTCCTACCAAAAGCCTAAATATGAATTTACAGATCCCTAAGTCGAAGAATTATGGATTTCCCATACAAATTTTGAGCTCCTATTTGACCCCTTTCAAGGTTGTTTTTTGAGAAAAAAGATAGCCTATGTCCTTCTCCAGGATATAATCTATTCCCTTACCAAATTTCATTAGAATCCGTTCAGCCGTTTAGTCGTGAAGAGGTAACAAACAAACAAACAAACAGAGTTACTTTTGCATTTATAGTATTAGTATGGATTTAGTTTACGTTGGCTGGGCGCCATCTGGGAGTGTGCTGGGCTGTCAGCTTGCGACCGTTGGGGCATTTACCGTAATTATTAATGGGTAGGTCGGGATTTGCGTAAGATTCATGTCGGAATCCTGTGAATTCTCACAATAGTATAGCAACACTGATGGTCTTATTGGATTGGTTATCGATGTAGCCGGGTTAGTTACCTGTTATAATATTCATAACCGTTATTTATAATTTCGATTTCGCGCGTCACGGCTCGATGAATATTAAACCATCGGCGAAGCTGTGAATATCAGTGTTATATTTAATGTGGATCGAAACATTGGCAAAATTTGTTATTTTAGGAGTAAGCAATTATTTGTGTAATACACAAATAAGAAGGGAATTGGAAATTAACCGACTTCAAAAAAGGAGGAGCTTCTCAATTCGTCGGAATCTTTTTTATGTATGTTCGTCGATTACTCGAAGACGCCTGGACCTATTCGAGAAATTCTTACTTGTTTAAAAGTGTGTACTTTTGAGGTGGTCCCATTGGCACCAAGTCAGGATCTGATGATAGGATCCCAGAAAAACGATGGCAACCCTCAAATTTTATAAGGACGCATTTACATATGATGTGTTTTACATATTTTATAAAGCTTTTCAAGTATTTGCGTCTGGTACTCATCATCTCATGTTGCTAAGCTGATAATGAAAAATATAACTCCTTAACTATCAGGAGTTAGTAGAAAGTTCTTTAAATATTATAGGCTCGTACATACCGCTACTTATGTTTCTTTGAGTTACTTTCGAATGCGTTGTTTTGTTATTCAATGGTAATGTTATAATTTCAACTCACTCCTGTAGGGTATTTCTTTAGCTCAATCATGAGTTTACGATACGTAAACAGAGACACTAGCGTTGTAGCGTTGTTTTTTATGTATGGAATGTTTTTTTTATCCAGTCACGGCAAATTGGCCACGCTACTCAACACAATCGGCCATCTGTGTAGCTTCTTCACACCATTGGGCCAGGAGGTGAAGAAGCGGTCGAGAGTCTCCGGTCTATTGTCAGAGTACTGAGAGGGCGGCAACACTGACCCCGGAAGGCGACACACTTGCGTGTGCCACCATGGCGGGTTTTACACCCTGTGTACAGAGCGAGCGATCCGGGTGGATATAAAAATACTACCACCAGCAATAGTTTCTCACGTAACCGCTAGTGGCGCTGTACAAATGTACGATTGTGACGAAATCGTCACAATTTTATGCTGTCGCTTGCGAATATACGCAAGAGTTATCATGGTGGAGCTACTGTATACGTCATTAGCGCAAAAATAGCAAAGTATAGTATCGTTCTTACATGGCGTTAGTCGGATTTATAGATCTTAGTAATGGGTTCAGTGACGACACCGTCTGAATTAACTGTAAAACTATTACCTAAGAATTGACTTTTTTTTTCGCGGGGGAAAACGCTTTATCGCTACCGTTACATCGTGGGGGGAGGTGGAGTGGTTATGTTGGACTCACCGGTCTTACGACCCAACGATAAGCCGTCCAGTAGAGATGGAAATTTCTGAACGGTCGTTGGGCCGAGTTCCTAACACTATTCACACCCTACACCGGAATACCAACCAAAACCCCGCGGTGGCCTTCTTCAGCGCATTATGGTCGGCCTGGGGTTCTTGAGGCTAAGTCGCCCCAACTTCTACCGGAACCTACCATTCGCAGTGCCGCGTAACGGCTCATCTCTAAAGTGGGGCGGGGTTGAACAGAACCCCCCGCACACCTAAGGACGCCCTTG
Organism: Laothoe populi; assembly: GCA_905220505.1. Classification (NCBI taxonomy): domain Eukaryota; kingdom Metazoa; phylum Arthropoda; class Insecta; order Lepidoptera; family Sphingidae; genus Laothoe; species Laothoe populi. The sequence goes on along the minus strand of HG992146.1, from coordinate 1,141,453 downwards.
GCGTCTACAACAGCAATGAGGCTACCCACCCATGCTGCCGTCCATCTCAGGGTCGCACGATGTACAAACGTTTTATAGTACAGATAGCGCTATAACAGCCCCCCGCTGCGCGCCCATAACCCCTGATGGCCTCTTTAGTCGCCTCTTACGACAGGCAGAGGATACCGTGGCAGAATTCTTTAATGCCTCCCAGTCCACAGGGCGGACCTAAGAAATGTCTGGCTTTTGCCAAATCACGACATGAGAATACTTGCGTCTAACTAGCGACCCCTGTCTTCAAATAAACACATTTCGTGTAAACTACACGCGCGAAAGGTAATTTGGCATCAAAATTATCTAGAAAATGTATTTTAGGTGCATTTGGATGGGATGAATTAAATAAGTGGTTGTGGGAAAAGTCTAATGGTTTTATATTGAAGCTGTACGCTACGTAAATCAAATCAAATTAATAAAAAAATACATCTAGTTTCAAGAAATTGTCTACTTAATCGTTAAATAATAAGTAAAAGTTTTTTAATTTCAAAAAGTTCACCGACTTTAATAAAAAACAAATTATGCTTCCCTATAAAATTTGAGGGTTGTCCTGGATTTTTCTAAGATCCCATCATCAGATCCTGACTTGATGCTAATGGAACCACCTGGGAAGTATACCCTTTTAAACAAAAAAGAAGTTCTCGAATCGATCAGGCGTCTTCGAGTAATCGGGGAACATACATACCGAAACCATTTCAAATTTTGTAAGCTTTATTCGACTAAAAGTGTTCTTTTTATCAATCGACAAATCAATTACCCCAACCAAGTAGAGAAAGCAGGTGGCCAGCTATCAGCAATTCTAACACTCCTTAGAATACCCCGGGATCGCCCCGTAAGCACCGAAGAAGGCCACCGCGGGGTTTTAGCTGGTAGTGACGGGTGGGGTATACATAGGGGTAGGGACTCGGCCCAGCGGCAGCACGGATAGCCATGATCCGGGCGATCAGCTGTGTCGTAACACCGGCTAGTCCAGCATAGCCGTTTTATTCTTATTTCGCTTCCCCCGGAGCGGGCGGCTGTAATAAAAAGCTTTCCCCGTGACAACAAAAAAAAAAGATGGCCAGCTGTGAAACACTAATAGATGGCTATACTGGTTTCTTATATTTACGCGAATATTATACATTGAAATAAAACGAAGTTTACGGATTATATCGCGGTTTATTTAACTAACCCGTGTAAAAGAACATAAAGCTGACGTGAAACACCGACGCTCTACGAAGTCTGCAGTTGCTGAACATTCAGAAAAAGGCTCCAAACATTATCTTCGATTTGATAAACCACAAATCCTTGCCAAAGAACACCGATTCCTACCTAGGATGATTCGCGAGGCTATTGAAATTAAAAAACATCGTAATTTCAATAGAGAATATGGTTGGAATCTAGCACCAGCCTGGGATCCAATTTTACATTTAATTAAATCGGAACCCAAAAGACCAACTGCCAGACCTCATGACACTGTGAGCTCTTTCTGCGTAGATCGGACTACATAAAAATAAAAATGTAATATCAACTACATGGAGGGTAGAAACATTGCACTTTCGAGATGACATACAACTCAGTCTCCCCCGTGACCATGAAGGCTGTAAAGTCATCGAAACGTCGGGTTAAAAAAGTAAAATAAACCACGATATAATCCGTAAACTTCGTTTTATTTTAATAGATGGCTGTTAAATTTAACCAAAACCTTCTACCTAGTCTGTTGGGTTGCATTTCTAGACATTTCTCAGATGGACCTCATCAATAACCTCCAGTAACTGGACTAGCCATGCATTATTGTGAATAACACGTTGAATGCACTCGAGGCCCCACCCACACAGAAATATACCAAAAACTACATATTATAAAAACATGTTTGTGTCGTACAAAACAATGATGAGATATTTTTAATGGTTTTAAAATTACTTTTCTAAATATAAATGTCATTGAGTTATTTATAACAAGCAGAACTGAATAGATAGCTAATATTCTGCTGGCGAAGTGCAAGTTAATGCCACTTTCGTATATATGTACACGAAATTTGTTGTGCTGTTTTTCTAAGCTGAGGTCTCGGGTTCAATCCCCGGGTCGGGTAAAGTGATGTTTGGTCTTTTTATCAGTATAGCGATAGGCTCACCCCCTATCACATGATGGGACTGAAATTTGGCGAAAAGAAGGGTGTAGGTACTGGTTACACCTCTGCCTATACCTTCGGGGATTACAGGCGTAAGTGTATATGTATAATATATTTTTATATATATATAATGGAACGTACTCCTTATTTGAATTCAAAATGCCATTCCGTATATTCCAATTCCCTATTCGTGGTGTACTTTCTGGACTTTCGAAGACAACAGTGTAATTATCTGTGGCGTTAATTAGGCAGATAATAAATATAATATTCCGCATCGAGCTGCTTTTATAGTAATAAATAACTACGATATGCTACAATAAATGTTAAAAATAATAAAATCATTTGCGCAGAATGTTTCATTATTTTAGTTGGCAAGAGCTAACCTATAAAATCCACACCTGACTCCATTAAATTCTGCTTTAATTTTTTTCATGACATTTTGACTGGATAATATAATGAAGTAATGTGAAAATTTATATATATAATAATTTAACCTTGAAAATCTAGTGATCATATGACAACCTTCGTGGGACATTGAGTAGCTGACCTAGACTGGCTGTCAATGAACAGGCCATGGGTTCGATCCCCGCTCCGAGACAAATGAATCGGTGTGTGTGACCTAAGTGTCCCCTATTTCACGAAACAAGACACTTATCTTAGTGTGGGGTCGAAGTATGTGAATGTTGCGCGTATTTGTGCTGTTGTTTATTCTTGCGTGTTAAGCTGGTGGTAGGATATTCATATCCGCCCGAATAGCGACCACCGTACACAGGGTGTAAAACCCGCCAGAGTGGCACACGCAAGTGTGTCGCGTTCTGGAATCGGCCAGTGTATATCCGGTTTCTGTCGGGGGTCTAGAGTTGGGGTACGATGTTTGGCCATTTTGCGGCTTTCTGAGTACTCTGACACTAGACCCTCGACCGCTTCTTCACCTTCTTGCCCATGGCGTAGTGTGAAGAAGCAGGCCGGCATGATTGTCTGTCGTTGTTCGGTGCGCGGGGGCTCCTAAGCCCTCCCATGGAGATGGGCTGCAACGCAGCACCGCGCAGGGGCGGTTCCGGCAGCAATTCTAGCACTCCTTAGAATACCCCGGGATCGCTCCGTAAGCGTCGAAGAAGGCCACCGCGGGGTTTTAGCTGGTAGTGTCGGGTGGGGTGTACATAGGGGATAGGGACTCGGCCCAGCGGCTGCCCGGATAGCCATCATCCGGGCGAGGGGGATGCTGGGTCGTAAGACCGGCTAGTCCAGCATAACCGTTTTATTCTTATTCCGCTTCCCCCCGGAGCGGGCGGTAGTAATAAAACGCTTTCCCCGCGACAACAAAAAAAAAAAAAGGCCGGCATGATTGTGTTGAGTAGCGGGGGATAGATCGCCTCTCGCTACTCGATACTCTAATTGGACCGCACTGCGCTTACCATCAGGTGCAGTGTGGTCACTTTGCCGTGCCAGTATAAATAAAAAAAAATTGTATCTATTTCTGATTACCTAATGTTAGGAGTCCAATACTCGTCTAAAATAATTAAGATAGAAATTTGTAAACAAACTTTATATTAAATTCAAGTTCATAATATATATTTTCTACCTTTAGACACTGTTTAAAGGTTTATGAAATGCATTTTTATAGCTAAGTAAGTACTAAAAATTTATAAAAGCTTTGGTCATAAGATCAGCATATTCTCCAGCATGTTTCAGAAGGCCAGAACAGAACGGGGGTCCATAAATCTCTTTTTTATGCATGCGCTCATTTGACTCAAGAGGGCCTCATAAAAATTTGGTTTATCTTATTTACTTCTTATGTTAGGGGATCTAAGATGTTACCCATGTAAAAAAGGACCATCATTTTATGATTATTCTTAATAACTTCTTTCCACAGATGACAGATGGCGCCGCTCTTATGTTCGCCGATGAATTCAAACAAACCTTAGAACGCTACTTATTCGGAATATGCCCGCAGAACTTTAAGGTAATTTTGGAGAATAAACGAATGCTTCAGATATAGGTATATAAATCTTGAAAATAATACCAGACCCTTCTTATGAAAGTCTGTCATTCGAGGAAATTAATAGTTTCAAGTAAATCAAATAGTTTTGTTCCTACTGTGATCGTATGATTTCGCGTCACGTATAATTACGAAAATATGAAATGAAAATGAAAAAAAAGAAAAAGTATGAAAAAACTTTTTTTTTGTGCCTCGATAGGCAGACGAGCACACGGGCCACCTAATGGTAAGTAGTCACCGCCGCCCATAGACTTCTGCAATGCCAGGGCACAGTAAAGCCGCTGCCTACCGTTGTAAGGTGTACCTACATACTTTCAATAAGCAATCACAATTCCGCATACACACTCAATCTCAAATTCGCTGGCGGTAGGATATTCATATCCGTCCGGATAGCGACCACCGTACACAGGGTGTAAAACCCGCCATAGTGGCTCACGCAATTGTGTCGCGTTCCGGGATCAGCCAGTTTACATCCGGTTTTTGTCGAGGATCTAGAGTTAGGGTACGATGTTGGCCGTTTTGCGGCCTTCAGATACTCTAATCGGACGGCACTGCGCTTACCATCAGGTGCAGTGTGGTCACTTTGCCGTACCAGAATAAAAAAAAACTCGAAAATAAACCCATCAAATTATCTATGGAGTTTTAAACTTTATTCTTCTTGATAGGAACGATCTGTTACGCATTGATATTGTATATTGTAACTGGCCATTACGATATCTGATTTACTAAAACATAATAGATTTATTATATTATATTTTTTTATTCTGGCAAGTGTCTACACTGCACCTGGTGGTAAGCGCAGTGCCGTCCAATTAGAGTAGCGAGTAGCGAGAGACAATCTATCCCTCGCTACTCAACACAATCATGCCGGCCTGCTTCTTCATACTACGCCATGGGCAAGAAGGTGAAAAAGTGGTCGAGGGTCAAATGTCAGAGTACTCAGAAGGCCGCAAAACGACCAATCATTGTACCTCAACTCTAGACCCCCGACAAACCCCGAATATACACTGGCTGACCCTGGAACGTGACGCACTTGCGTGTGCCACTATGGCGAGTTTTACACCCTGTAAGGTGGTCGCTATCTGGGCGGATATGAATATCCTACCACCAGCAAATAATAGAATAGAGAATTCAAAGTAGCTTAGGAGTAAAGATTAATAGCATGGTAGCAGAATAAAATAAAGTCAAGCAGTCTCGTTGGTGGCAGATGCAGTTGGGCGCCAAAGGCAAGAATATCACCACACCTACGACGACGTGCGACCTGGACGACGAACAACAGGACCTGGCTGGCAGGTGGGTGTCCACAATATCAGCATCAGTAAACAATGCCTTCATGGCTTTGAGTCTTCATGGTCATGTAAAGATTTTTAAATTACACACACATACACTCACGCCTGTAATCCCCGAAGGGGTAGGCAGAGGTGTAACCAGTACACTTTTCGTCGAATATCGGTCTCATAATGTGATAGGGGGTGAGCCTATCGCCATATCTGGCCCAGATTCCAGACTCCGGGCTAATACTGAGAATTTCTAGATAGAAAAAACCCAATATCACTTTACCCGACCCGGGGATCGAACCCGAGACCTCAGCACAGCAGTCGTAAAGCATGCGCAATTACAACTGCGCCAGGCAGTCCGTCAGTTTTAAATGACCGAATTAAAAATCAAAGTCGGTAACATTGTTTTGTTTCAGACATTTTTTTTTTGACTGGACATCGTATCGATGAGGTCGTTTTCAAATATTTATTAAGAAATCGGGTACATAGTACATACATTGTCGGGTACTCGTAGTTTCTGTTACTCACGACACAAGACTTGAGTTAGTGTGGAATCAGGGCTATGTGTGTGACTGTTGAATGTTATGATAATATACAATTAAATAAAAAACCTACAAAAAGTCACTAAAAAATTAATACAAAAAACGCATTCGAAGATCACCCAGAAATTAAAATTAAAAAAAGAATTGGTTACACAATAATTGTGTACTAATTGTATACAATTTCTTAATTTTTAATCATCTTTTGATTTTGTTTACATACAAAATTTGACGCTAGAGCTATTTACAAATAATCAATTATTTTTGGAGTCGGTGCCAGCCAAAACTTCCCCTCCTTTTTTGAAGTCGGTTAAAAAGGTGTTGTATGATCTTTTCATAGCGTCTGTTGCTTTAACTATCTGGAATAGATGTACAGGCTGTGATGATAGCTCACTGGTCGAGCTGGTCCATTCATGATAATAATAAAACTATATAGTGAGGCAAAATCTCTAAGCAAAACTGATAATAAAAAAAAAACAAGCCCGCTGAGTTTGATTCGCTGGATTCTCTAAGGACTGGGTCGCGCCGCGTAGTATCAAGCGGTAATGTAAGCTCACTGAGTTTGTTTCGCCGGGTCTTCTCAGGCTGGGTCGCGTTTGGATCCGGTGGTAGCTTTTAAAGATGCGACGTCTCGGAAATACCCATAGTCCATATCAAACCAATTTAAAAATATTTATATTTGACTGGTATTTCCTTGAATAATATTAAAAATAATAATTATAAATACCTTATGAATAAGTAATGTTATGTATACATAAGCTGATATGCTTTTCGTTAAATTTCTTTTCTTTTTTAATATACTGACTTGTCATAAGAGCTATGTAATTGCCTACATCTGTATATATAAAAGAAGAAGCTGACTGACTGACTGACTGACTGACTGACTGATCGATCAACGCACAGCCAAAACGGCTGGGGATAGAGACTTGAAATTTTGACAGTAGGTACCTTTTATGACATAGGCATCCACTAAGGGAGGGTTTTTGGAAATACCACCCCTAAGGGGGTAAAATAGGGGATGATAGTTTGTATGAAAATCCGTCATTTTTTAAGTTAAGTTTATGAAAATTAGTATTTGGCCTTTTAGTCAAAAATAAAAAATATGTATTTCAGGATTTTTGGAAATTCCGCCTCTAAGGGGGTAAAATAGGGGTTGAAAGTTTGTATGAATATCCGTCATTTTTCTCCCAAATAAGGTCGCCACGCGGGCGGAGCCGCGAGCAACAGCTAGTGATCAATAAACGATTTCATTTCATTTCAATGTAATTACAGACTGGCTACCCTAGCGTTGCGTGCCCACACAGCGTCCCGGTCGGACTGCCAGCGGCTCGGCGGCGCGCTCGCCAACACGCTCGGCGAGCTGGCGCGCACCGCCGCTAGTAGGCAGGTGATGGCTACTGGTAGGTGTCAGAATAAAAAGTTTTTTAATTCATAAAAAAATCACCGACCCATCGCTATAAAATTTGAGAGTTGCCCTCAATTTTTCTGAGATCCTGATTTGGTGCCAATGAGACCACCTGGGAAGTATACCCTTTTAAACAAAAAAAGAATTTCTCGAATCGGTCCATGCGTCTTTGAGTAATCGGGGAATATACATAAAAAAAGAATCCGACGAATTAAGAACTTCCTACTTTTTTTGAAGTCGGTTAAAAATCCATAGACATAAAGAATATCCCCACAAAATTGACCAATTTGTAGATAGAGAGAAAGCGGCTGTGCGGCCAATACCTATTTCTTTTCGCTTCTGCAAGTCAATGACGTAGTCCAATCAAAATTATAATCATAATCATAATCATTTATTCACTTGTGATACATAGGTGGTATATAGGTATAGAAAGAGACAACTGCTCGCCTCACGTTTCATACAGACAAATATTTGTGTGCGGGGTCTGTGTGTTGTGAGACCGAAAGTCTCTCATAGTCCCTGATACCCACAACACAAGACTCGTATCTTAGTGTGGGGTCGGGGCTATGTGTGTGACTGTTGGCTGTTATTATTATTATATGAAAACAAAGATACAAAAAATATTTCATTAATATAAAATGGATATTTATACATTGCTGCCTCGATGGCGCAGTTGTAATTGCGCATGCGTTACGACTGCTGTGCTGAGGTCTCGGGTTCGATCCCCGGGTCGGGTAAAGTGATATTGGGTTTTTCTATCTAGAAATTCCTCAGTATTAGCCCGGAGTCTGGAAAATGTGCCCGGTATGGCGATAGGCTCGCCCCCTATCACATTATGGGACCGAAATTCGGCGAAAAGTGGGTGTACTAGTTACACCTCTGCCTACCCCTTCGGGGATTACAGGCGTGAGTGTATGTGTGTGTGTGATATTTATACATTATTGTTGTAATAAAAATAGTTGACTATACTGGCACAATTTCCGTTACTTAACTCCAATAATCTTTCTTCCAGCAGCAGCAAACGAAGCAAATAAAAAACGGAAACTATCAAAAAGCCAAAAACTGAAGATCCAAGCGAAGCAGAGGACAGCGCTTGCCGTTAAGAAGAAGGCTGCCGCCATGGCCGCCGCGGCCGCTGCCAAGATAGCGTCTTGAATTCATTTTTATTATTATTAGATCGATTGAAGACTCCTGTCGTGTGGACTTTACGATTATCGTGATATTATGTTTTTATCGTTGAAATGAGTAAACGTCCAAGGTTATGCACCTTTCTCCATTTTCGGTTACTTTAAGTAGGTACCTTTCGCATATTTCATCTGCCAAGCAACAGTGTATGAGCAATAGTGCTCCCGGCTATTGATAATGTTATCCCTATAGCTCAACCATGAGTTTATGTTAGAGTTGCCAATCGTCCAGTTTTCCCAGGACGTGAACTGGTTTTTAAAGTGTTTTGGGGTGTCCTGGATAGTTTTTAAGCAACGTCCTGGGTTTGTAAAAGTGCCCTAGTAAGCAATCCTTAAGTTACGGGTGGCCAAACGGCTCGCGAGTGTTCGGGCTGTTTTTAAACAAAGACGCGTCCTGTTTTTAAAATGAATTGTCCTGGATTTTCTAACTTCAAATGCTAGTTTTAGAAATTCGGGATTGGCAACCCTAGTTTATGTTAAAAAGTTACGATAGTTTAAACTAAGTTAACGTTGCTGCGTTGTTTTATATTCTAAATTTAGTTTCTTACGTAACCGCTAGAGGCGCTGTATGTTTTTTAATATAAATATTTTAGGTTGTCGTTGGCGAATTTACGTGAAAACTCATAGTTGACTATACCTCGCTAGGCACAGACCTCTACTAACGAGAGGTTAGACCGTAGTCTAGATGGCCCAATGCGTCATGGTAGACTTCACACAGCGATATTCTCATATTCCAGGCATGCAGGTTTCTTACTATATTTTCTTTCGCTGTTGAAGCGAGCAATTGACAATGAATACACACGTAGATTCAACCAACTAGGCCAGGGTTTCTCAATGTGGGGTACACTAACCCCTAGGGGTTCGCCATTCGACGGTAGGGGGTTCGCGATAAGATTTACGTAATGGTGGCTTGATGACTGGCAGGCACATGATAAAAATGAAATACAGAAATGGACTTGAAACCGAGTTAGAATTAAGGTTAAAATAGTTCAAAATTACTCCTAAAGCTGACTCAATTTGGGACAAGAAACAACATCACATTAATATTAAAAAGATATTTCTTTTGGCACTGTATTTATTACCATTTATTGAAATAAAAACCTTATTTTCTTCAACAGTCAATTTTATTATTTTCTTTTGAGGGATTTAATTCGTTAGTTAAGGGATTCGCTGTCATCTGGAAATTTAAACAAGGGTTGGTGGAGCCAAAAGTTTAAGAAACCCTGAACTAAGCTATCGATGTTTTTAACTGAGAGAATGCGTTGACGTTTACATTTAACTATAAAAAAAGATGTAAATTTCGTAATTTTAAAAACAAGATGGATAGTAAGATTTGTCGGAAAAGACAGGAGCACTTATTGATATACTATTTATGTCTATGTCACGATGTAATTTCTATCGAAAAGCGACGAAATAATGTACCTACAGTAAGTACTGTTACTGAACACAACGTGGAAAGTGTACGTCTGCGAGAAGTTAATCGATTTTATAATGTTAATTGTAAAGTTCGATGTAAATAATGTAATCTAATTATCTAGGTATTACTGTTAAACTGTAAGAGCTAAGATCAAGATATATTTGTCAACATGGTAAATGCTGGCAAACCCGGAGTAGAACACAGTCTTACAGAAAACTGACTAACTATTGGAGTTTGTGTGTTGAGTGAGATCCCGGAGGTTCAAACAAACCTCGCCTCCTTAAACCGTCCTATGACATACAGGCCTACAGCCCTGATGCGCATCCAGGAATTGCATGTGAATTGAGTAAGCACCTTCTAAAGATCGTTTTTAAAATAATATTTATTTGGTGAAAGTTTTGAAATTGTAAAACAAATCTTGCAATTTGTAAAACGATAAAACCCAATATAAATCAGTTAATGTCTGCTCACTCAGTTTTAACAAGGGACCACCCAGATCTTCAGATATATCAAGTTTACTACATATAACATTTGTAGGTTTTATGGGTGAAATACTTATCAGATGACTAACTTGGTCGCCTACGCTATAAAAATATATTTAATTGGATACTGTTTAAAATTATACGTAGATACTCAGTGCCGGTTTTAGTAACACATGCCCTGGCGAGATAGCAATACGGCGCCCCCTATTCAAATAAAATAATAATAATACTAACCCTGTATTAAACATTGTCCCACTGCCGGGCACAGGCCTCTTCTACTAACAAGAGGGGTTAGGCCTTAGTCAACCATGCTGGCCTAATACGGGTCGGTAGACTTCGCATACCTTCGAAATTCTAATGAGAATTCTCAGGTATCCTGGTTTTCATTATTTATATGGCGCGAGGAAGCGCTAGAACGGGGCCTGCGACCCGTGCCCCGAGAAATAGACCTCTGCAGATCCCGGCTCCACCAAGTGCTGGAGACAGAGTGGAAGCGACGTCTAGAGCACCCTAGCTCTGGCGCGGCGACAATAGAGGCTATACGGCCTATGCTGGCGGAATGGCTTCATAGACGGCATGGCATCTTAACGTTGAGGGTGAGGCAGGTGCTCTCGGGACATGGTTGTTTCGGGAAGTACCTGTGCCGCATTCGTCGAGAGCCGACACCTGAGTGCCATCACTGCTGTTGTGTTGAGGACTCGGTGCAGCATACAGTGGCCGCTTGTCCCGCATGGGACTTGCCGCGCCGCGACTTAACCGCAGTCGTCGGCAACAATCTGTCGCTCTAGCATTGGTAGGGACCATGATCGAGAGCGAGGACGGGTGGAACTCAGTTGCTTCATTTTGCGAGCACGTCATGTCCGCAAAAGAAGCAGCCGAGAGGGAAAGGGAGCGGACTGTTAGAGTACCCTCCCTAAATCGACGCTCTCGACGCCAGAGAGATGATCTCCGGCCTCCATAAACTGGCCGGCAGGTGACGGTTGCACAGACCGGCCCGTCACCATGCAAATAAAGGCCTGAGATGATAGCGTGAAAAAACACACACGCATTTCCAGTGCTCTGTCTGAGGGGTCTATTCCTCAGACCGTGATTGGCCCTGTATAAGGGCCGCCTCCTGCGGAAGTTGCGGCTGCATGCAATTGCGTACCCCGCGACTTTCGACATAAAGGAGAGAGAGGAACATCGCGGGGCTTAGTCGGTAGGACGGTCTAGGCCGGTGAGTCCGACATACTTCTTTCGAAGATCCGTAAATGGATTCCCCGTGAAAAAAAAAAAGGTATCCTGGTTTCTCACGATGTTTTCCTTCACCGTTAAAGCAAGTGATAATTAACAATGAATACACACATAAGTTTAGCAAAGTCAGAGGTGTATACCATTTGGGTTTCGAACATGCAACTTTCGTCTTGACAGTCCGTACCGCAACCACGTAGGCTATTATATTAAATTATACTATTAAAAAAACGAACAAGGGAAGTATGAACTACAGGGGCATTATTCTCTATGTCCTTAAAAACGCGTAACGAGGCGCGTCACGTTAACTGAATGTTATTTACACGTAATTCGCATGTAATGACATTACAGAATACCATTACACGCAGTATACTCTAGCAGTCGTGTTCTAGTGTGGTTTAGTGAGTATTTAAGACTTTTATGGTAAACTTGGCGCTGAGTATGTCTTCGGCCTGCCCCGGGCGGTCACCAACCGCGCCCACCCCTAGCGCCCTCTAGGTACTGCTAAGTAACTATAAATGGTCACAGATCTTGCAAGACATGCAATTATGTTAAGGTACAAAAAGTTTTATGTAAAAATTAATACACTGTTAAACGTAAGTTATTTTTATATGATTTGTTTATAATAAATAAATTATTAAAGAATATGTTTCTTTTCTTCATTCACGCAATATACTTTTATTAATAGCGACACCCCCAGCTTGTTTTTAACTTATATAAATTTAACAAGTTATTGAGCCATTATGACGAACATATACAGCTCTACCGCTTATACATATAAAGCACAGGTGCGGGCGGCAATGGAATATCTGCTCTCACCTCTGGGACGGTCCCGCAAGGTACCTTCTCGATGCCTTGGATGGGTTGCAGCAGCAGGCCATCTGCATTGTGAATGATGCATACGTGGCCAACAGCCTGGAGCGGCTACAGCTGCGAAGAGATATTTCCGCGCTTAACGTGTTGTACCTGTCTGTATCATGGCGAATGCTCTGAAGAATTGTTTGATCTTATCCCATCCTCTCCCTTCCACACCAGAACCAAGCGGCTTGCGGAGCCACAGCTTCGTGATGTCTACTACCACGGCTCGAACCAAGAGGTTCATAAATTCGTATTTTCGCCGCACCATAAAGCTGCGGAACAGTTTGCCAGGTACCGTGTCCTTCTTATGATCCTGGGTCCTTTAGGCGTAGTGTCTTCACACTACGCCTACGGGTCTGCTGTTTAGCTTCTTCAAACTAAACAGTTGTCCTTTTCTAGAGGTTTGATTGGTCTACGTCACGGATTAGCAGGAGCGAAAAGAAATAGGTATAGGCCAAGGACCAAGGATTAAGACTGGACACGGCATGCGCGTACACCCGTAAAGGATAGACATAAAATACTTTTTTTTATTTATTTAACGGCCTTGGAAACACATAAAGTACTTGAAAAGGCAGGGTTAGCAGATCCCACATATTTTACCCGTTAAGACTAGATAATTTTTAGCGTGCATTCCGTAATTTTAACTTAATAAAAGTTGTATTGCAAACAAAATAAAACGATATTTTCATTTAATAATATGTATTGTCCTTTAAATAATATTAATGTTGTGTACAAATTTCGAACATTGTCTCCTTTGTTAACCATACATTTGGTGGCATAATGTATTCTTACAGTCAAATATTTATTGCAAATAGCTTTAATTAAAAGCGAGTGGTGATTATCAAAGACTATAGATCCATGTCTCTGAGTGTCTGTTGAAAATAAATTTAGACATATACATTTTTTTTTAATTTTTTTGCAGTAAATGATGCAGTAATTGTTTTTTATTTTTTCTATATACATCTGCTATTTTACATAGTTTTACTACAACTTAAGAAGGGTGTCTCAAACCACCTTTATCTTTTTTAAATATAAGTGTGTTACGATGACTGATTTGTGTTTCATGTCACGTGACAAAATTTGATTTCCGATATTTTTAGACTAAAATCTATAGTAAAATAACTATCAGGTTTCCACTTACTGTCAACTACCCTATTTATTGTGTTATTTAGTTAGGTAAATTAGTTTGTAACTTACATTTATATGTAGCGTCGGAAGAGAAAATGGTTTTAAGAAATTCATATGCGGAGTTCTTCGAAAGCAAATTTCTTCAAAGTGTTTTGAACATACACGAGTATATTTACCCGGTTCTCAATTTTGACGTCCTGTTGACTTAATCCATATTATTCGAAAAAAATAATCTTATGAAAATCTAAAATATATAAAAAATGGGTGCGTGTACTTATGTACGCGCGTGAGAAGTTATACTTTTTGTCATCATTAAAAAATTGTTTTTAATTGCATGCAAATATTAATATTTTAATAATTAATATTAATAATATTTTAATTTATATCAATAAATAATACATACGGATAGTTCATGGTACGCGCGCATCTTAAAATTTCTCTCTCATAATTTTATAAAGTATAACTTCAAAGAATAATTGTAGCCAGTATGGAAAGTATTATGCAAGACCGAATTACTGAAAAGAAAAACAAAATAATTGTGGCCAGTGCATATGTTATAGTATTATGTAAGACCGAAATACTAAAACAAATCTCCTTATATTTATGCCAGCCTGGTACATAAAGTGAATAATGACAGTGACGTCATGATGACGTGCCCAAGAAGTATGTAGGAACAAAAAAAAACTTGCATATTTATTACCTAGAAGCATCTAGAAGTCACTAGAAATGTAAGTATTATGAAAGACCGAAATAATAAAAAAGAATAACAACAAAATATTTTTAATGGCCAGTACTTTATAGTATCATGAAAGACCTAAATAATATTACTGTATGTATAGTAGCCATTGACGTATATTATATGGACAGGATTTCTAATACAAAATGACAGCTATTTTCTTGACTTATTTGAAGCGCCCCTCTCGAGTGTATTTGAAACTAAATTTGACATATAATAGGGATGTTGATATTTTTTAAAATATCAGATTTCCGATATATCGATATTTTTAAATATATCAATATCGGAGTTTGATATATCGATATTTTTAAATATATCAATATCGGAGTTTGATATATCGATATTTTTAAATATATCAATATCGGAGTTTGATATATCGATATTTTTAAATATATCAATATCGGAGTTTGATATATCCGAAAAAAATATCGATATTTTTATTAAAAATTTTGACTCGTCTAAGGGTCTGGTCTTGACGCCATACATCCTCTCTTCGTGAATCGGGGCGCCAATGAATTTATTACATTCAAAGATCTTGGAATCATATTTGACGACACCTTAAAACGTGATATTTTTTAGTTTTTTTAAATTATAATTTTTTGCCATGAACTTAATATTATTTTCTACTTTTTAGTTCGGCTAGCTATTAAAGCGTGCTATTTTGTAAATATAATTTATAGTTTTTATTATTTTCAAGATTTGTAAACCATCGACTGTTGTGTATCATTGTCGATATATCATCCTTCGTGTCTCAACTCTATCGTTAGTTCCGCGGACGCTCACTGCTCGACTGCACTGCTATCAGCGCCAATATGGCGAAAATCAAATAGGCACACTTTCGCGGATCAAATATCCTGTCCATATAATGTACGTCAGTGATAGTAGCAATTCGATCTTTCATAATACCATAACGCACTGGCCACATTTAAATGATTAATTAAAATTTTATAATTCACACCGAAGCTTCTAGCTCTTCTCCTTACATTTCTGCTAGCCTGGTACTTAGGAAAACTTCAGAGGTGTGACTTTTGTGTCACACGCATTTTAAAATTTCACTCTCATCATTTTATCATAACGCGCCTAAAGAAGTAAAACCTACTGCCTACACGTGAAACAATATAGAACTTATCAGGATAATACGTATACGGATTTATACTTTAAAATTTAAACTTTCCTAAGCAAATTAAATGCATTATTTTCATTTATTTCTACATACTATAATATACAGTCGTTAGTAATAATTGAAGTCTATGTTTATTTCCACAATTATACTAAATAAATCTTACTTACGAATGAAAG
The DNA here is from genome assembly GCA_905220505.1 of Laothoe populi. Taxonomy (NCBI): domain Eukaryota; kingdom Metazoa; phylum Arthropoda; class Insecta; order Lepidoptera; family Sphingidae; genus Laothoe; species Laothoe populi. The sequence continues at coordinate 1,125,756 of HG992146.1, read as the reverse complement.
GTTAAGTTTTCGGATTTACAGTAGTGCACCATATTCCTGGTATTCTATACACATAAAACACTTTCTAACAAAACACTTTTATATCTATCTCGTGCAAAAACTATAATTAAGTCGCAATTACAAAATCGCATGCCAAATGTGTTGGGCACAATTGCAACTGTGCCCAACAAAAAAAACGGAACTATGACAAAGACAGAGAATAATGTATCTTTCACTGTCACTTTTAAGTGTTTCTGTATATCTATCCTGCTTTTCCGCCGTACTACTACCTACATTTCCTGTCCATTAGATCCTTGGTCGTAGGTATAGGCACAGTCGCTTTGTCTCTTTTTACAAAGTAACCAATTTTACGAGGATATTGCTCAGTCTGAAGATGTTAAGCAGGGTAGCAATATTTTTATGTTAATTTACTAGAATATTCGACGCTGGAACGCTATAATGTCATTTCGACAGACGCCTCGTGGCATCAAAAGGTCTTAAAAATTATTGTCATACATAATTATACCTTACCCACATAACAGAAAGTTGAATATGGAATATATATATATTTATATAAAAACGCTAAATTTTACTGTGGAATAGGGGAAGCTTTCAATGGAGATGGGATTGGGGTGGGTTTTTTAATTAATCGATAACATCGTACTAATAATATTCATTTTCATGATAATAATCTATACTTATATAGCTGAAGAGTTTGTTTGTTTATTTGAACGCGCTAATCTCAGGAACTACTGTATCGAATTGAAAAATTCTTTTAGTGTTGAATATCCCATTTATCGAGGAAAAGAAAAAGGCTACAGATATATATAACAGTTTTAAAATATCTCCGCAGCAAAATTGATATTGCTTTTTATATGTTTGTTTGACACCTTTTCATGACTGAACGGGTGAACGAATCCCAATGAAATTTAGCAGAGGGATAGATTATATCCTGGGCCCGGATATAGGTTATTTTTTGTCTTGAAGGGGTGAAATAGGGGTTGAAAGTTTGTACGGGCAAACCGTAATACCTCAACTTAGGGATCTGAAAATTCATATTTAGGCTTGTGGTAAGAAATTAAGAAATACGTGTTTCAATGTTTTTACTAAATCATCCCTAAAAGGGGCGAAGTGAGGGGTTAACTTATGAGGTATTCTTAAAATGCAATCTCAAGCTTCAGATACAACACCTGAGAGTCAGGACGATCGCTATAGGTGTCTCAGTGCAAAAGACAACTCCTTGGATTGTATACTTCTGCTCCCGAAAGTAACTTCCACGTGGGCGGAGCCGCGAGCAACAGCTAGTAATTGATAAAATAAAAGCATGAGTACCTACTTAAGAAAGTAGAATGTTAACAAAGCACTGATTACTAGTATTTCGTGTTAACTTTGAGTAATAAGCGTCATCTGCTTTGGGAATGCGATAGGATGGCATATCATGTATTTCACTTGTGTAAACAAATAATTATGTTATATTCTATATTAGTAGGTACTGTGTAACGCAAATGCATAGATAAGCAAAAATCACAAAAAGTAGCAAGCGCAGTAGGAGGCCAATATCTAACAGTAAGTTGATATAAGCTAGTATATGAAGAAAATTTTAAACCAGGCATTTATTAAAAAAATGTATTGTCGAATAAACTACAATTCATAAAAATTAGAGATAAGTTATTTTCATTCATTCTTTAAATTATAATCGATTATAGTAACAAACGATTAATTAAATTAAGCATCTTTGTTCCCATCTCTAGTTTTAAGAACTTGTTATTATTATATGTACATAACCTTTTATTTCATGTTTCGCTTTTATTTACATGAAAAATAATAAAAACCACGCCATAACAGTATTTAACAAGCTATATTTAAGTGTAAACCGCCGATGTGCGGCGACAAATAACGCAAACGGTGGGTGGTTCATTCAAAAAAATTAATATTTAGATCATATTATATTCCATAAGTAGCAGTTTTTACTGGCGTGTGCAGTTATTCGACGAGATCGCGGCCTATTGTTTCGTTTTACGAATTTAAAACGCCATTTTGTCGTACACAAGTTTTTAATTATGTGTTGTGTTGTTTATATCTTTGTGATTTGTTGAAACTTTGTTACGTTTTCACGGTCCGAGTGTCAGTGATTTTTTTTTACGAAACTTTTTTTGTTCGTGGAATGCGTCGGTGTAATTATTTTACATAAACACTGCAAATGTATGTATTTATTGTCGTTTTTATGTTTGTTAAAACGCCTGCGTTGGCAGTCGGCTTTCGGGAGTTGTATTATAAAAAAATCCGAGCAATCAATTATGAAAATTTTTACTTAATTATGTCGTCAAATACCGCTATGCTCACGTGATTCTAATCACGTCCCGTAGATTATCGGGTTTATAAAGATTCATTTTTGAACACATTTTTTCTATAATTACTTATGCCAATTTTAAGTAATCCAAAACAATTATATAATTTTAACAACCATAAAACCTGTTAATCCTCTCTGATATTGCATTGTTTCAATAACTCCAAATTAATAAATAAATCATTGAACTCTAGCCAATTATTCATTGTCATTGATTTATTCTCTTGAATTTGATATTTCATATAAATTGAACTCACATTACCCAGAGAGTGTACTCAGTGGGGGTCAGATGGTGGGAGCTGCCCCCCTGAAGAAAAAATCCTGAGCCCTTGTAGTATTCATACATTTAATTGTTTAATTTTGTGCGTGTACTCTTGTGCAATAAATGACCTTCCCCTAAAAGTGCAAATCATGGATACCTCCAACTGTTGAAAGTGTTTGAGAAAATGTATGAATGTGGAAGAGGCTAAAGCCATGCCACTATCGTATGCCAAGATTGTAGCTTGTGGCACTCAACAGTCTCTGCCTACCCCGTGGGATATGTGTGTGTGTGTATGTACTCTTGTGAGGTTATAATTATATGTAAATAATCAACACAATTTGAGCTCTATGACCTCAATACATCACATACTGGCCAACAAGTGTAACATTTTAATTTGCTTCAAAATTTTTTCTTCTTCTGCAGAAAATTCTTCATTTGCTTCCCTAGGTCACTCTTAAAACTAGGTATACTTATGTACATACATACATATGCACTCCGGCTGTAATCCCCAAAGGGGTAGACAGAGGTGTAACCAGTACACCCATATTTCACCAAATGTATTATAATCCCATAATGCGATAGGGGCGAGCCTATCATCATAGTCATCATCGGGCTCAATTCCAGACCACAGGCTGATACTGAGTATTTTTAAATAGATAAATCCAATATCACTAGAATGTATATTTTTTTTGTAATATGTTAAGCTTTTACTTACATTGATCATTAACTAGTCCCTAGGCAATCAAAATGAAATATTTATTGAATCCATGAAATGTTACACATTAATTTGATTCAGTAAATTTTTTTACTCTACTGCGAGTTCGGAATGTAATATCGCTAGAAAAGAATGGACAAGAAAGTCTAGCGTTGCTCTTATCCAAATGATCAGGAACTAGTCAATAAAAATATATATTAACTGTTATTAACACATTTACATATTATGTCAAAAATGTATGACTATTCTAATAAAATGAAATTATGACTGTATAAAATTTTATTAATTTTCTAATTAATGCATTTGTATAATTAACTATTAATTGCATAATTTGATGCTCTGACTTTAACCTGGCATTGTGCCTGGTCTGCCCTCCTACTTGAATGATATTCTAATAAACAATACATAATTTCAGATGTTCTGCGTACAAGAATCAGACCATAAAGATCCATTCACCACTGGGGACCAGGACCCCCTCGGAGCAGCGCCCTCAGAATCCAGTGACGATGAGCCCGCAGCAAAGAGGCTCAAGTCCTTTGAGTCTCCGTCCCTCAACCTCAAAGTGTATCAGATACCGGCGTTCAATGCGCCGAAATCACTTGCCTTATACCCCACGACGCCTGCACTGCCGAAGTTTGTAAACAACCCACTAAATTTGGCAAATCCACTGGCATTTGCCACTAGTAATTTGGAGCCCAATAATTTTGTTAAAGGATTGCACAGCAGGTAATAATTTGACAAACTTATATGGAGTCCTGATCCCACATTTCACTATCTTAATTATAATAAATTATGGGAAGTTTTTCTTCCAACATATGACTAACTAACAGGTGATTCCTAGTTTCAAATACTAAATTTGATTTTTAAATACACATGTGTTGCTAATGTGTATGCCCAAATTGTCATGTACAAAATAAGTTAATAAGAATAAGCGCTTCTGCCTATCCCTTTTGAGTTACATGCAAGAGACTTTTTATTCTGGCACGGCAGAATGACCACACTGCATCTGATGGTAAGCACAGTGCGTCTAGTAAGAGTAACGAGTAACGAGACACAATCTATCCCTCGCTATTCAATCATGTTAGCCTGGCTATATTATAATCATAAAGTAAATAGCCATATTCCTCATGATCACAATCATATATAAGTTCTTCCAACAAGTAAATGTAACCAGAGATGATAGTTTATTATAACTAATAATTTCCAGATACTCCCTGCCAGCGAAACTCACGATAACTCCAGTACAAACACCGACAAAAGTGTGTGACAATGGTGAAGTGGTACGATACAAAAAGAATGGTGAAGTTGCCAAGAAGAGGGGACCTCCTAAAGGGTACAAACGGAAACCCAAAGTGGATCTGTCGCAGAGCTTGAATAATGGCATTTTACAAGTATGTACTTTGATTCTCATATATTTGTTTCTGGTCTGGGTGTTGTGGGACCATAATCCCTTGTGGTTCTTAATGCCTACAATAGAGGTTTGACCTATTGTGGGAATGGGACTATGAGTGTAACTTTTGGGTGTATTTATTTATTTATGCTATTATAACATATAGGTAAAGGATATAACATAAATTGTTTTTATTACTTCTCTCTTGCAACCTGTTTGGGGCTAGGACGAGATTTCTCTTCCTAGCCCAGGGCAGGAGAAGTAATGTGTCCCCAAACCACACTCACAAGCACTACTGTTGATAATATAGAGCTTGGTAAGGTGAATGGGAGAGTTATCATGGCCCAAGCCTTACTATTGGGGGCAATACATGAATGACGTCACACGAATTTCATGTTTTTTTTCCCACTCCCTAGTGTGTCGGCACATAATTTTTGCAATTTTACATTTGGAAATTATTAAATTAAAAAAGCTGTTCCAAAATTAATTGCAATAATTTTTTTTTATAAAATTAACTTCAAATAAACATTTTGAAATCTGATGTTACGAAAATTAGAACCTTTCCCACACCATGTCACACAATGTCACACTTCGTGGACCCCCCTTTACGAGTGACGTAATTTATGGATGACCACTTAATTGTAGATCATTTGCCAAGCTTCAATTTACAAAACAATGGCCTTTCTATGTAAAAGTATCTGAACCAAATAACTTTCCTTTCAATTATGTCGGCTTTCTTCCCGTAAATTAATACTTACATTGTATATGGAGGAATGTATGTGTGTTATTATTTATTTTTTACGCAACTATTTATTTATTTCAGGCCCAAAACACGATACTAACGAGTCTCCTAGCGGCTAACCACACGTCTCTGATGAACTCGAACATGCTACCCTGTCCGAGCCCACCGGTCGCCCCCCAAGTCACCATAGTACCTCAAATCAAAGTGCCAGAAGGTAAGACAACCAGTATAATAATTATATTACCAAATATTGTTAACCAATGTTGAAAAAGAGCAATGCTAGAGTTTCTTGCCCATTCTTCTCTAGCGAAACTGCATTCCGAACTAGCGGTAGAGTAAAAAAAATTACTGAATCTAAATAAGGTAAAATATTTCATGGATTCAATAAATATTTGATTTGGATTGAGTGAAGCGGGTAAGTATAGCCTTTTTATTCTTTATTCGTCACTTCAATGATATAATACTATCTACTGTTTTTTTTTTTCCAGTTTCTGTACTTGTAAGTATATATAATATATATCATATGGTAGTGTATGTAGTATATAAAGATATTTAATTTATGTAGTATATTATAGTATGAAGTATAAGATTGTATGTTATGTCTATGTATTTTGCTGTACATCATAGTATGTCTATTTCCCTACGATGACCACCCATTACTTTGTGTCTCTTCAGATCGAATCCATGTAAAGGTTGTCTGGAAGAGATCGCAGTTAGCGATAAGACCGCCGTTTGTACATTCTATTTTAAGTTTATTGCAATGTACTGTTAATATTTGTATTCTGGTGTACAATAAAGCATAAATAAATAAATATAGTGGAATATAAAGCCATAGGTTCGATCCACAGAGAGGAATGGTTTATGATCCACGAATATTTGTTTGGGGTCTAGGTGTTGTCGCACTGTAGTCTCTTGAAGTTCTTGATACCCACGGGTATAGATTAAGATTTTTTTATTAAACAAAAACACTTGTGGCTCATTACAGCAGACTCCTATTAACATTATAAATGCGAATGTTTGGATGGATGTTTGTTAAAATCATGCCCTAATGGCTGGACGGATCTGGTTGAGATTTGGCACAGAGATAAATTATAGTCTGTAATAGCACATTAAATTACATTCTGATCAATGTCACATACTAATTTTTTGATATTTTCTCGGGTTGTTACATTTTGGCATAACTATGGCCCTAAATTTTTTTTTCTTATCTGGGTTTTGGGAGTAAAGTTTTTCATAGTTGTACAGATACTCATGACACAAGACTTATCTTTGTGTGGGAACAGGCTATGTGAGTGACTGGGATTTTATTTATTATAAAATATCATTTTTAACATGTTTACCAGGAACGGAGTTGGTGGAACTGCTCCTGGACCCTGAAGATTGGTTCCCGCAGGAGCCGTACAGGATGGTGTTCAGCAGAAAGAAAAACCCCAAGTGGAAAAACTTTCCTTACCAATGCGAACACTGTTTTAAGGTTAGTAATGTGACACAATAATAAATATTAAAGAAATTAAAGATATTTTTCTCTCTGTTTTATGGGTGGTATTCCTGAATAGATGTGCTATGGAATTTAAACTATAATTTTTATAATACAAGCATAGTTTTTTTTTTAAAGTAAGTTTAAACTCAATCTTTACATTTAATTATTTTCCGTCACTTTCACCCTACCGTGGTGTAAAAAAAATGTATTGTCGCTTGAATATTGCCATTATTTTTACCCGACTACGGCGAAGCGAAAGGGCGGGTTACGTTTTTGACCGGTATGTGAGTGAAACTTGCCGTAACCGAAACTGAACCTTCGGTCGGTCACTACAAAACAGTTTCTTTTGCATATATTCTATTGCATATATGTAGAATAATGTACAAAAAAAACACAGGAAACTACCCTATTGAAATCTATAGACCATTAATCTGGTCTTGTTGTGGAACTGCAGTCCCTCATAGTTGTTAATACTTACTATACAGGTTTTACCTAGTGTGGGGTCAGGATAATGTATGTGACTGTTGGGTGTATTTATTGATCCCCACAAATTAATCAATAAGGGTCAAGTTCGAATATCACATCTATAAATGGCATACTTTGATAGGTTTATTTTGTGGTTCGATGTATAAATGAGAATTGATATTATTTGAAATCTGCTTTTAATAAAATATAATGTAATTATTGGATTAGATTTGTTACGGGTCAAGTTTCCAAAAATCCTTAGTAGACCCTTTATTATGAAAGGCAACTGCGTCTTGTGTGTGTATGATGCACAATAACCCATGTGTATGCTCTGTAGGGGTACCGCGTGGCGTCGACCCTGCTGTCCCACGCGGCGGAGCGCCACGGCTGCACGCCCGCGTCGCTGGCGGTGCCCTGCCCCTGCTGCCCGCACGTGTCCACACGACGCAAGCACCACAAGAAGCATCTGGAGTCGCACGAGGGCCGGCGGCATAGGATCTTCTGTCTATACTGTCTGCCGATGCGTGAGTTACAACACATTTATTCATTACTATATGATGCCCGCGGGTTCGCCCGTGTGGAGGTTATTTTTGGAAGAGAAGGTATGATAAAATCTATGGATGCATCTTAAGCTATTAAATTTTTCGAAATTATGCTATCCCCTAGGAAATGTGATATATTTCCGGTATAAAAAGTAGCCTACGTCATTCTCAGACCCCTCAACTAACACTATGCAAAAAATCCTTGAAGCCGGTTGTATATTGTGTCAAAATTTGAGCTCAATCAATGCAGAACTTTTTGAGTTTTTAAAGCATACACAAATCAACATAACATTTACATATATATAGATTTACATATTATGTAGAACATCATGTTAAACTCTAAGGTCTGTTTTTAATACTTTTTGTATTTATTTCTAGTCTTATGTTATATTATATCTAAAAGATATCTTATATACCTATATGCCCTCTATTGACTCGCACTCAAGTACGACTGTACCGACTTGTCATTTTTTTAATGTTCTTAATATTACGAATAAGGTGTTTAAGGGAAAATGGCAATTTAGATAATTCCCGAATAAAATTATGTTTGTTTTTCTATATATTTCTATGTGTGTATGTATGCTCCCTATGGACTCTGTAACAGCTGGAGCGTTTTTGATGAAATTTTCAGGCAATATTCAGCAGGGGATACAGTGAAATTAGGTAACAATCGGGTCAACATAATATTTTTGCGTTTTGTTAATTTTGATTCATATGGGGCTGGACGCTAGTATAATATAAAAACTAAACATATGTTTCCAGCGGAACCGGACGCACCGTACAAGAAGGAGTCAGAGCGGTTCCCATTTGATAAGTGTCCACAGTACTGGTACGCTTCAGAGGAGTCCCTCAGGTTGCACAAGAAGAGGAAACATCCCTACTCCGGCATGTTCAACTACAACTGGTTTGGAACGTGGATGGACAATCAACCAAACAGCTAGTGTATGTGAGAATCGAACCCGGGACCGGCCCAGGTATCATTGTTTTGTCTCTCGAATTGAAATTTATACCGATTGGTAAGATACAGGTGTTCACTTAAACCCAATTAGGCTATTGAGGCACTTTAAACTTGTCAGGATTTTAAGATTGATAAAATGTCCGCTAGTCTGAAAATTAACAAGAGACTCGTCTGTCTGGTCTTTTGGTCTGTCATTACGTTTTATTATCATTTGCGTTAGTTAATACACCTTACAAAGAAAAAATTTACAATGTTTTTCATTGACCATATCGACAAACATTTTCAATAATTTGAACCCCAGATTATCCCTTTAAATAACTCTATATTCATATTTTGTTTAAACTGTCTTAAAATTTATTCACAATTAAAATAAATTGTTAATCGTAGACAGACTAGTATATAAATGCCATATACTGAGTAATAAAAAAAACAACACGAAATATCACCAAAATACGAGCCCTGTCTTGTCCCACTGCTGGGCTTGGACTAACTAATAAAAGCGGTTAGACCTTAGAGTATTCTTAAAAAAATGCAGAGTAGCTTATTCTTATATGACGCGACCTTTGATAGGTTATAAATATGTTTGATGTTAGTGAACACCATGTATCACGATTGATGAAAGCGGCCATTTTAGCTCAATGATCAGTGGAATTATTTACATCCGAGTATTTTTGGGTATAATTTCGATATTTTGGTATTTAACGCAAATAACAATCAAATATTAAATTTACTGCTACATCTATACTGTGCTGTGTTTATAAAAGTATAGATACTATCACGGTGTTTGTGTCTCAGATGTCTTCTTCCTGTTATTAAAAAAATCCCAAGAATATATCTCGTTTATAAATCATTTCATAAAATAAGCTATGTACAAATCACATCTATAAGTATTGATTTTAGTATTATTTTTAGGTGTCACACTGGCAACTTTGTATAGTAGGATTTTATTTTAGTAGTATTTTTTAATTGGCAACTTTTAGACACAATGATTATTTTTAAGTATTTTTATTTGAATATGGCAACTTTTATATTTTTTTAAGATGCCTAATTGTCACAATTATTTATGTCCACTTGGTTTTTAATCTATTCACGCTAATATGTAATATTAGATCTCACTGTCCACCGCTGGGCTTCGTAACCCACATTAGGCACCTCTGATATAACACTTTACGTTGGCAGCTCTAGTGTTTAAGTATTTTTTTTCATGGCAACAAAGTTGATAAAGTATTTTAAATAATTTTATTTGATGTTTTAACAATCTTGAGTTTTATGAACATGATTTTATAATTATTGTGATTGATATATGCGGCCGTCAGCGCAAAAGTGGCCTAAGCTTGAGACAATGAGTATGAAAATACTGGGGTTTGTATATTCTTGAATTTTAAATTAATGTACATAAATGCAATTTTTGCAATGTCATCTTGTTGTCATCATATTGGCAATTGGTGAAACTAGAGATAGGCCGGTTGTGCATTAAATTTTCGCACATTTTAATTCATTTGTAGTACATAGGTCAGATTATGAAAAATTGAGGGTTAGGCCACTTTTGCACTGACAGCCTCATATATTAGTAAAAGAAAAAAAATATTAAAATTGACACCTTGAAAGATGATCATTTTTTAATGTTGCTAACTAGGCCAGTAATATTTCTGCATAATATTTAAATTATTTATTGTATTGGTATTTTTAATATTGTCTCAGGCTTTCCACCGATCACATAATGGAGCGGAATCAGCTCTGTATATGTAGGGTAATATTACCCTGCTTACCCCTTTAGGGTCGTTAGATCATAATGGTTTATGACGTTTACGCGAGTATTATTATTGGAAATAAAACTAATTTTATGGATTTTATAGCGGGTTATTTTTTTTTGTAACCCTAAGAAAACGATAAAATAAACCGCGATAAAATCCTTAAAATTTGCGTAATATCAATGCGAGTTCATGTTTTGGACGCAGTGGCGTAGCCAGGCGTGGGCAATGGGGCCCTCGCCCCTCTCACACTTAGCATGGCCTCGCGAAGCCCCAAGACTTTACCACGATTGACTAATTATTTTGATCACTTTTACACTCGAGAAACAACGTCACAAAAAGCATCTCCGCGCATTTATATTTTTTCACTAGCATGATTAGGAAAGTCGTGTCAAAGCATGTAGGATAGATCTATTGGGTAGATCTTGGGAATGAAAGAAAAGGGTCCTCGCTGATGCGACTTCGCCCATGTCTATATTAGCCTACACTACGCCTCTGTATAGACGTTTATGTAGTAATATTGATAGAAAACTGCAGACAGATAAATACTTATGATATAGAATTTACCGTCGGATTATTGAAGATTGTCGATTTAGGTACTTGTACCAAGATATTTCGTAGATGTTTGAATTAATTACCATTTAAAAATATGTGTCTCTGAATAATTATGTTCTCAAATGTATAAAAAATAATAGAGCAAATGATACTAGATTTTTATGGATATTGTTTGTATTTTTCACATGTTTTCTATATTAAAAGAACGTTGAAACGTTGTGATGTCCCAAAAATCTAGCTATATTTTTGCTCTTTTGCATGTAGTCACTAAAGTCACGACACAATGTATATGTCTTTATACATTAATCAGATATGTCTATTACTCTGTCTGCAACCTTAAAATTATTTGTTGAAATCCCAGTTGCAAATTGAACCCAGTTCTTCTTAGTATAATTTTTAAGTTCAGTTACTGAATAACGCTTTAGTATACAAGCATTTTAATTTGATTTAATATTTATTTTATTACATGATAAATGATTGTAGGGTTTAAAAACTTATAAAGGCAATATTAAGTGTCTTCAAAATGATAGACGCTTTTAATATAATGGCGCGGATTTAGGAGCTGTTTTGGGGGGCTTCGGACCCCCCAACATAATTAACAAGTAGTTTGTATGAATTCGTGCCTTCGCAGCGAGGGCACCAGTATTGCCTGTATATATCCGTATATGGGATGTTTTATTGGTAGTGTAATATAGTCACAGACTAACCTAACCCTAACCTAACTTGTATCGTGGGTATCAAAAATTACAAGGGACTACGGTCCCATACACCCAAATTCTCGATGGCAATCGAAACCCACAATCTCCTTTCGCCAGCCCGCTGCGTCACGGAGGCTGTCCTAGAAATAGTTCATAATGCCTCATACGAAAGTATTTTATAGATATAATAGTGATATATTTTGCACTATAAATAAACCAATTCGTATATAATAGTGTTGAGTATATAATGTATTAAGTATACCATTGGGTCTCACTATTCGCGGATACTATCTAAAACGACACAATGGCCAATAACTGCAGTTTGTAATAAAAAATAGACATTAATATTCGATATACTATTCGTTGAAGTGGTAGAGCCACGCTGTAGACATATTTGTCTACAGCATGAATGGGCCGGCTCGACCGGGGTAGTACCACTGTCTCACAGAAAACCAACGTAAAGTGACAGTTTACTGTCGCGTTTCGTATGGTAAGTGAGATATCCGGAGGCCCAAATTCCCCCTTCTCTTCCCTAATCCCTATTCCTGTCCTTTAAGGCCGACAGCGCATACATGATACTTTCGGTATTGTGGATGTTCATGGGCGGTGGAGATCACTTAACATCAGGTGTCCCACTGGCTCGTTTGTCGGACTATGTTATTAAAAAAAAAATACACAGGTTTAGACAGAAAAAGGTGTACCAAGCCGAAATAACTTAAAAGTACCCGGAATTCTAAGCAAGTTTTAATGCTTTTCAAAAAACGCAATAGTTTCCGAGATATTGCAATTTAAACACTTTCTTCAAAAATATGTTCACATAACCCTAAGATCAGCTGTTTTCATTGAAGGTCGTCGAACTGTGCACGTGTCCTTTGTATTTCGCCGCTGCGCCAACTCGTAGGCTATGAAATCGTGACAGGGTTGTGCGTAGTTAGAATGAAAATAAATAATATTTCATTTTTGTATGAAAATAAAAATTGCCTTTAAAAGATGAGATATTCATGGGTGTAATCCTTATCACCGATACAAGATGGCCGCGACTTACACCCTTTCTGTATAACCTTGTATAAAATAACATTGTGATGTCCTTCAAGAACGTTCGAATAAAGAATTCGCATTAGTAAAGGGTAACATTTTCTAATTGGAAACCGATTAGCTATCAATATAATTTAAGATATTTTTCGCCTAATTATGCCACATTGAGTACTTTTTACTATCAATTTTAAAGCCGAAAGGATTTATTGTATGGACTCTTCGCCACTTATCTGAACATATAAATCAACGAATAGTGAGACACCAATCAAACATCCTGTACCGCAATAAATCGTACAAACTAAGGAGCGTAACAGTATTTTTATATGAACATTTTTCAATGCATTTAAATAGTTTTTAGGATTTTTTGATAGCGTTTATAGTAATATCACAAAAGACCAAAATATCGTCAGTATTAGTATTAGTCAGGTATTGCTTGAATAATCTGAAATGATGCACGCCATCAATGAACCACTCTATTTTGTGTGCAATTAGATTCAAAATTGAGTGGCGAGGCGTGTCATTTTAGAATACGTCTGTAAGTTTGTATATACTAGGATATGACGCGGCTTCGCACTACAATGTATACTTATCGATGTACTGTCAATGAGGCTGCTATCAGACGGACTACATGCGTGCAGGCGACAGCACGAAGTTATCTATAGTATTATTCATTTGCACGAAGTTTGTAGTAGTTTTATTCAACTGCACGAAGTTATCTACAATTGGGTATGACTTCATACAGTTGCCGCTGCTTGTTTAAGTTGCACTCAAATCAAATTTGGATTATTTTACAAATATTTGGACTAAGAATGCTCTACGCATCTAATTATTTGTAACATTTTGATCAAATATGTGTAAAAATCATTGGGTAATTATATTTTATAAGTGACATGCTAAACAGCATGCACCATCCACTGCACGCAGTTAAACGTGTGAACTGTATTTTTTTGTTTGCTAGTTAAATATCTTGCACTCATTTTAAAAAAATGTTTTTATATCGAATTGTTTTTTCAAAAAATAAATGTAGTTTGCCATGTGTATTATAAAAATATATGGTATTAATGTACCGAATGTAAACAGACACAATTTCAATTCTTAAAAATAGTGACAATCCACTCTCAATTGGAGGACGATCGGCACTAATATTACAGAATGTCGGTCTGAAGGTACTTTTCACCATTTGTAAAGTGAAATGTCAAATGCTCATAAAATGGCTGCTTTTAGCAACAACCATCAGTTGTGTGCTTGTTAACTGGATTGACACTATTTTTAAGTATCAAATGAGTTAGTTAAGATAAAAATAAGACATAATACGCTTCCATAGAATAGTATTTAGCTGATAGTAAACTATTTCAAAATTCTTAACTACAAAGAAATCTGTATACTCAATTGTATGATCATGGAATACAATAAGATGATGTTTATTTTAATTAGCATGTTGACAGTGGTGTATACTCCGAAGGCCAGTTATCGTAATTCAAAATAGAAAAAGCAGGCAGGCATGATTGTGTTGAGTAGCGGCGGATAGATCGCTATTTGATACTCTAATTGGACGGCACTGCGCTTACCATCAGGTGCCGTGTGGGCAACTTGCCAGCATACGGCAGGTAGGCATCGGCTTTGCTGTGCCCTGGCATTGCAGAAGTCTATGGGCAGCGGTGTCTACTTACCACCAGGTGGCCCGTCTACTCGTTTGTCTATCTAGGCAGTATAAAAAAAAAATTAACATCAATTGTAACAATTAATTAAAAATATATTGAAAATAGATCGAAAGTATTAGTTTATTTATGATGGTAATTTCAGTAAGTATAAGAATTGGCCTTTTATTGTGTCCGCATTAGGTATCGGAATACGCAGAGTTATCTATATGCGTTGCAGTCAACATGGTAATAATCAATTTTAAATCAAAATACGAGTAAGACCAAAAATGTTACAAACTACTTTTTTTGAATTATATTTTTTCTCAACATGTATAAAAATCAAGGACCCAAGTTATATATTAGTAAGCCGCAAAGTAATGAATATGATTAGGAACTTTAGCTGATATCCAACAAAAATGTAGTTTGTAAATATCCATATTAACCTCTAATGCATTAATCGCAATATGTATGAACAGGCGCGGATTCAAGATTTCATCAGGGGGATGAATTAAATAATTTATTGCAATTTGTATGGTGTACTTACATAACGCCATTTGTAAGAATAAACTAATTTTGACCATATATCCTTTTGATCACAATTTAATTTAATTTTCGGTGATCGATTGTAGGTGGTCAGTTATATGAAGAGAAAAATCCGGCATTCCCCCATCCGTAGATTCGCGCCTATATAACAATCAATGTGATTTCTCAGTCGATGTGTGACAGTATAGTGACTATTATGTTTATAGCCCACGCCATCCCACTGCTGGGTGTATCCACCGACGCGCATAAAGCGCGACTTGTATGAAAGACTAATTACAAAATACTCCAGTAATGTAAATGAAATACTTTTTTACGATTATGTGTATGTAAATAAAGAATTTGTAATAAATTTAGTTTTTATTTTGTTACCTGAATCCTGGCATGGCTTTTCGGTCGGGTTAAATCACGTCTCGCATAAATAGATCTAAACTAGATAACGTAGCTCAGCTATGAGTCTTCTCATTTATATTTGCTAGAGACAACGTAAAATATTTATAACTAAATATTCCATAAAAAAACAACGCTGTAACGCAAGCGACTTTGTTTATTTATCATAACTTTTTGACAAAAGTCATTGTTGAGCTATTGATACCAGTTGCGTTTCGTATGGTAAGTGGCAAATTCGGAGGACCAAATATCTCTTACCGATCTCCATTCCTCTACTTACGCACCCATGCTTCTTCTGGTATTGTTCATGGGCGATGATAACTTACTTAAAGATTAGGTATACTCGTATTTGAGACGAGCTGTGCTAAAATATCTGGAAAATTACTGTTAGTAAATTACCGTAAGATGAAAATTGTTGCACGTCGCATGATAATCTGAGGGTGTGAGACATAAGGAATGTCCCCACTAGACTTCCGCTCTTACTTACCCATATTCGAAATATTAACTGCCAATTTCCATTCCTTTTTCATAGTATTTCTACATGAAAGCTTCTAGATTTCTATATATTCTATAATTAACATAAAACGTTAAGAACCAGTAAGCTGTTGTCCTTCCATCGCTAGTGACAGAGCAAATTCTATCAAGAATAAAACCATAAAAGATTACCTCCAAACTTTCTACTCGAAGATACGTTACTATTCGAAAAAACATATGCAGGATAAAGATACGTGAAATAAAACAAATAATTTGATCGAAAAATGTTTTATTACAAATTCCATCATTCGAACAAGAACAAAAATGTACGTCATTACAAATAATATAAACGTATCGTTAGCTTTAAAATAAGAATACATTTTAAATAACATGTTTCTAGTAAGATTCTTATATTGCACGAAAGTTAGGAGTTCGTGAAATAAAATAATTTTAAGAACTGAAAATTTCGTTCTAGTAATTTTATATTTCGGAAGACGGCTAACGATACACAAAGAAACTTTATACAGTGTCTGCCTAAAAAAAATATTTTTTCTTAAATTCAATAAACCGAAAGTTTTTTTATATAAATAAGTATAAATAGAATCGTGGTATGTACAATGGGAACGAATCCTGCATTTCTCCAAAATATTCCAAAAAATAATAAAATGGTCGGCCTAGAACATAAACTATTACATTTAGAATTCAAAGCTATAAAGTGTAAATTAATGGCCGACAATAAAATATAATTTTATACAATTTTTATAAGAATTTTGATATATTATTACATTAAGTACGGACAAATTGATAATAGCGGGACGCCGGTAACCAAAATGGCGGCAAATTAATAAATGTGGGTAGTTCACAAACATAATGCTTCAGTTTTACATGAACGTTTGAGCTGAAAATTCTTCTCTCTTACTCGTATCTTTATATATAAGGGTTTTTGTCAGCTCAAACAAGGTAAAAATGTGGTTTTTACAAAACATGTGTCAAACATTCAGACTATTAGATTCATTCAAAATGTGCGGCTGTTGTGACAAACGGCCAGCAGTTGGTGGGACAGCGACCGCTAGCGCCCCGCGACACTTCCCGCACGACGTTTGTATTGATTTAAAAATATATCCTTGTATATGCAACTTGTGTATATGGGCTATGGAGGCTAACACGACACACTGCTATGTTGTTACAAACGAGCCGACGACACAAAATATATGTGTTGTCGGCCGTATGAAGAACACAACACTGTGGCGTGTCAACCTTTAACTATTGTACATTGTGGAGGAAAGGGGACATCAGTGGGGGAGGGGGGTGTGTATATATATCTCTCTGTTATATTGCTATGAGTGTGGCGCCGCGCGGGAACCTTGCAACTTGTGCAACGGAGCTTCAGTCTTGCTTACGGTCGTACGTGTCTGAGGGGACAGTTTGAGAATCGCTGTTTTTTTATAATTTAAGTGATAGTAGGGTCAAAGAACTCAAAGCTGGCATCGTATTATAACCAGATAGTTTTCGATCGAAAAATAGAGTAGATCGAAAACATCCAATAAAATATCGCGCAATACAACGCTTAACTACTTTCAAACTTCAAGATCTTTACGATTCTACAAATCGTTAAATTGACGATTCTCAAACGGTGCCAGGACACGAAGACCTTATATAATTGGTCGCTAGCCCCGTCAACTGCGAGCCGTTTCTTGGTGCGCCGGAGCGCGGTTCGAAGCCCGCGTGGGCTTGCGCTGCACGCGGGCACTGTGTAACGGGCTTACAACTACCTTACAACTAGACATCTTGCCACTACAACATTCGGATCATCCTTCACTTCTAGAGACGAGAAATGATAGACCGGAGCGGTAACTTTTTAATTGAAATGTATACTTCTAGAGATCTTTATTTACGAGATCTATAGGATGAGAGGTAAGTGACCAATTTGCATTACTAAATAGCCCATTATTTCATCACAAACATCAAATGTGAAAGGAGAAATGAAAACGGTTTGAGAAACAGGTTTGTGATGTTAAATTTGAACTGTTTGGTGTACAAGGGCAATATCAAGATCCAGATAATCCAGTCTGCCAAACGATTGTTATGTTTTTTCCCCTGGGAACACTTTAGACCTTGAATAAAAGCAAGCAACCCTATTACATCAGGTTTTGTAACCGAAAGGGCTAGAAAATAAATGGCAGTAATTCCCAGTAAAGCTGTCCAAGAGACAAAATGCATTAGTGTTGCTATGTTGAAATATTAACAAAAAAAACTTTTACTATGAATTTTTTTACAAGTTCCGTTATTAACAGTTTCTTGATTATGCTCAAAAAATATTTATAATTAAAATAATTTTATGGTCGAATTATCTACAAGTTAGATTGTAATGGCTGCTTAGTTTGTTGGGTAGGTCTTCATTTTATTATAGAGCTCACACCAGATATGACAGTCTGGCATGTGGGAGCTACATATTGTATTTTATGTTTAAGTTATTGTTTTTGTGGCAAGACGTATTTTGCAATTTGTGATTACAACAGCATCTATTTAGATATTTTCTGCTCTTATATACCTTATCTAAAGTAATTAAATATAACTCATTAACTCATCGTTAGAACTAAAATAGTATTTTTTGGTGTTATTACCTATTAGAAAACTTAGACAATTAGCACAGTAATTCTTCATTAAAAAAACAATAAGCAGACGTAAAATTATTTTCATTATTACTTTCAGTTGTTTTTTATCTTTTATTTCTATGGTCCCTTTGGAGGAAAGATTCTTTTTACAACCTGGTTTATGTTTTGAAAGCTCAAGAGCACAACATCTATTCCCTTAGTCTAATGGTCAAAGGCTTAGACCATGTTGAATGAAGTATTTACTCTATTTAAGATACTGTTGGAACCACAAACCGCACAGAAAATTCCTCAGTACAAAATCAAATCAACATGTATAACACTTATTTCTAAATAGAAAAATGGTCACACAACTTGTGGGAATGCATTGTGGAGTCATCGGGAGTGAGTATGATACAATAGTAAAATGTGTATAGAAGATAAGTATTTGTAGGTAAATAATGTATAAACTTAATGGCTTTTTTTACAAATGTCCACATTGCAATTGATGCTAAGAACAGTGTAGTTAGAGTATCTAATAGCAAGAGACAAGCATATCATGCTACTCGACAATCATGCCAGACTGCTAAATGGTCTATTTCTGCCGTCTCTTCATTAAATGGCTATAGTGAATCAACTAAATTTTGAGATATTGTTTAAAACGTGGAAGCAATGTCCCTAGAAATGATGTCATGAGTGTAGTCTTTAGATTTTATGCGTTAATATAAATAGAAAATATGACATAGATTAATTGTAAGAGAAAAAATGGGCTGTATTACCTTGTGTGTCAAACTTAAATTTGCCAAAATGAAACATGATGACAGATTTGTCAACGAATTATGTTTTTTATTAGTAAGCTAATTGATTTTATTTAATTATGTAGATCTTATTCTTTTATCAAATAATTGGCAAATAGAAAATTAAATCCTCTTGCGTCAGTGATTTATTATTCCTTTGTTTAGCATAAAGATATGTGGTTTATATGTTGGTCAAAATTTTTCAGAAAAATATTTTTTAAATGTACTGCGTCTGGTTATGGGGTTTTATTAAATTTTTTCTACTTTTATAGGTAATTCTAATGGTCTAAAACATACCAATATATCAACTACAAGAGAGTTAAATATAACCGATTCCACATTATTTGCTTTAAAAGTGCAGTCATCACACTTTTAACAAAATGTGTTATACAAAATTATTCATAGGATTATTAAATGGTCCTTTTTTGTTTCATTGAATTAGTAGTCTCCTATTAAGTACAGGTAAAAATGTGTTAAAGTATTTTTACGATATTTTTATTTAGAACAGTTTGAATCTAATGGGGATAAAAATCACTAATATTAAAAGTACTTGCATAAAATAAACTATAATAGAGCAAATATGCTATGGAATGCTGGTGTATGAAGGAAAAAATATATATTCTTGCAGTATAACTCATATCTGTGTAAATACCAATCATCCACAATGCATATGCCACAAGTTTCACGATATCACATGTAATTTGTAAAAAGACCCTGCAGGTCTTAACTGAAAACTGTGTGCGTTGTGCCGAGTGCTCCGATGTGACCCGACCATCATGTGAGTACAGATAACATTGGTAACAGAGCCATCATCGGGTGGTAAAAATAGGCAGTTCGCTACGCTACGAAGTCCAGGGGCCGGTTGAACCCGCCCTTCCTGTTCATGTACTGTCGGTACTTACGCTTTAACACCACGTGGACGTCACCCTCCACATTATCCTCCACTTTCTTACCTTTGGTGGTGTCGAAGCCACAGAAACCCATGACCTTCAGCATCTCCTGTTCCTCAGGAGTTTTGCCCTCTAAGTCGGCGGCGGTGATGATGGGGCGCTCTACGAAGGACTTCTTCTGTTTGATGAAGGACGTGGTGGGCCCTGGGGTCGTGGAGCGCGAGCGGCGGCGGCGCGGCGACGGGGTCCGCCGGCGCTCCGGAGAACGTCTCCGACGGTCGAGGGACCGCGAGCGGGACCGTGTGCGCGGTCTCCGCCTCTCGCGGTCTCGGTCTCTGTCTCGCCTGTCGTCGCGGCGCCGTTCGTCGCGTCGCCGCGGGCTCGGCGAACGTCCCATTTTTACAACTGGAACACACATTTTCATAAATTATAATGTTTATTGCATTAAAATACAATAATTATGGATGATTAATAAATTACATGGTACTTACCTCAGTTTTAAGTCAACAGTTCTTAAAATTTTACATTAAAAAAATAAAAATTAACAACGCACACTTCCTAAACGAACGCCATTTTTGAAGTAAATAAAATAATACGGATCGTTCTGGTTTTTTTAACGGTAGTAGCGTTTAGTTATTCTTATTCTAAACTGTCCATTGAGTATAAAATGGTTAAATACTGTAAAAATAATCATTGTAAATAGGTTTTTTTATTATAATATAAATTCAACAAAGCTAGATATAAAAATATATAATGTATTATTAACATAATGATAAAGTCTTATATGGACAAACCAAGGACTAACAAAACGTTGTTTACGTTTCTATGAACGCAGAATTATTTTATTCTTAAAAAACTCAATTTTACGAGTTGTCACATTGCGACAACAGAGGGCACTATTAGTTTTATTACGAATATTTTCTTGAAAGTTGAAACACAATCTGACGTCAAAGCCTCATAATATTGTTATTCATACAAGTATGCATGCATACGTGTAGTAAATACAAAACAGTGTTTTAACATAAAAAGGTGAATTCTTCACAGAGAATGCATACATTATCTTGAGGTTGCAAAACCACTGTAAGCTAGTTACCAGATTATAAAAATGACAAATCTAAAATTGATATTGGCATTGAATTTTTTTTATCAATGGAATATATTATACCACGTTTTTAAAAGCTATTCCAATAAAAATGTTTTTTTTTATAATTGGTTAGATGTAACATAAAAGTTCTGTGTATTACAAGCAGCTCCTTACACAAATGTTTGTCAGACTTGGAAATTGAACCCAAAACCTCATGAATTATAACTTATAGGCAGCGTAGAAGGTTGTCAGTCAAGACACTAAGGAGTCAATAAATTTTATTTTTAAAGTTTTTCCAATTAAAGTTCCCAAGCTCTATTAGTATTTTAACAAAATACGTATATATTTTACGTCCGACACTGTATATGCATGTATGATATAATTTGCGACTTTTAGCCACTAGCTGGTAATGTCCTGTTTAAAAGTTGTCTGTGATAAATCACAAGAGTATAAAGTCCACAGAACCGTTTGTCTATCTGTTTGTCCGCTTAGATGTGGTTTTCTCTATCATCTAGGGAATTTGTCTTAAATTACTTATATTAACAATAAATTGTCTTTGTATATAATTCTTTTGTATGTGTGTTTGTCGCCTAACTCCTCCTAAACGGCTGGACTGATTTGGATGAAATTTTGTGTGTAAATTTTAATAGGTTCCTGGATGGTTTGGAAACACAATTGGTGGCGCTGCTGTCGCTGTGGCGCTGCTTTTCGGACGACGTCCGCCGGGCCCGCTAGTAATTCGTAAAAACAGTTTTTCAGACGTTTACATGTCCTTACGCTCCGTTGGTTATACATTACAAGATATATCGAAATATTAGAATTTGTAGGTCGTTAAGCCGGGGTTTCTAGTAATTAAAAAAATATGCAATTTCCGTAATTTCCAATACCTTGGCAACACTAACAGACATGGCCACGAGACCTTGTTAACAACTTTATTGTTTTATTTATGGGACACGACATTAATTATCGCTTAATGAACACTAGGTAATACTAAGATGTTTATTAAAAACCTTATCTTGAGTTATTATAAAAATATTAACTGCTTTATCTAATGGCACTGACAGTGTCTTTAGTCTACGAAGCCAGTGAGTTCTTGGGTTCAATTCCCGGATAACGAATTAATACTTTATTCTATATCAACACATAAGTCTATCGGATTGCAATTACACGTAACGTGAAATGAAATGGAAATACACTGTTGCACTTTTACCTACCCATTTATGGCAGTACCTTGAGTGTACCCTTAATAAAATCAGATTAACGGTAAAGATCTTTACCACAAAAGAGTAAAGTTTCAATGCCACGCCAACTTAACAACATAATTTGGTTGTTTTTATTTCGAATATCTGTAAGTACATTTGAGATTATTTATTTAAATGAAGTGTAATTCACTCAGGGATTAGAATTAATTACTTTGAGTAAAGAACGAATAAATATAAGCCCAATATAAATGTAAAACTATACCGTGACAGCATTTTCAGTGGTTATCATCCTTTTTTTTAAGGCAATGATATTAAGGATGTAGTGGAATTTCCTTTGCCTCTATTTTTTCAACCGTAGACAAGATATGACTACTTTTAAAAATTGTATAGTTACACTAGCGGGCTCGGCAGACGTCGTCCTGTCCGGAAAAACAGCGCTACATTAAATATGATATTTTAAAAATCACAATCTCTGACATTTCTTCAACAAATCATATTTGGTGACATAACGAGGAGCGCCACCTACCGGGTTCAATTTTGTTCTCTATTCGTCTATCTGTTCGTCATAAACTCATAAACTACTGAACGCATTTTCATGTGGTTTTCACCAATAGATAGAGTGAGTATGAGGAAGATTTAGGTATATAATTTGTTAAAGTTTTGTGTAAATTGGTTGAAATGTAACGATAATTGTAGGAAGTATTGAAAAAATCAAGCCGCCTGGGAGCTTTCATCAAAAACACTGCCTAATCTCTTTAAAATATAATTAAACAATACATGGTGGGATATTCCTCTTATATAGAAAAGTCCGCGATGGCATATATCTATCTATTAAGGATAGCTTACTATACCCATTCTATATTCTAAAAAATGGTTACTTACATAATGCGGTAATTGGAAAGCTATTTAGATGGATATAGTATTAATCAGGGATGTTATGGAGCTCCGTAACCGTAACCGAAACTATCGGATATCCGAAATAAAATTCTATCCGTAGCCGTAACCGAATCTGATATAAAAGTTTCAAATAATTTCGGATTTTCTAATTGAGACACGTTAGGACTGGTTTTTGTTTTTGCCCGGCCGAACCGCGTGCGTATCTCAATGCATTTATTATATTTAGTTCTATTGCTTAGACATAGCCTGTCACTCATTTACTCTTGTGGGATTACATTTACTTACATAAAATAGTACCAAATGAAAAACTAAAAATAAAGCTATTTGTTTTTTACTTTTACAATTTCTTCAAAATCTAATATCCATAACCGAAACTATCCGAAACTGACGGATAATCCGAAATAATTTCATATCCGTAACCGTATCCGAAACCGATATAATATTATTCACATCCGTATCCACATCCAGATCCGAAATTTCAAATCCATAACATCCCTAGTATTAATCCTTATCAACTCAAAAACTTTAGTTACCAATATAATATAATTTACATGAATATCCTAGGAGCTATCGCAAAAAAATCACGCGCGCGAAAATAAATTCAAGCGCTTTCTCACTGTTTCTAAACCGACCAGAAAACTTGAGTTGCGTTTCAGGTGCGTCATCCTGTACCGAACGCCATACCTACGACGTTTTACACCCTGCGTACGTACGGTGGTGGCTATCCAGGCGGATATGAATATCTTACCACCAGCAAGATTTCTCTGGCATTATAGGATAATTAGCGGTGGATCACTTACCTTCAAGTCTAACTGCAAGTTTGCCGCGTTTTGCTCTAAAAATCCTGTCTATATTGTTTATAATGTTTAGATAGAATGATTTCCTTCGGGAACGTAATTCAAGTTGAAACATTAAGTGATCGGTGCGGGTAAATGGGCAATCTGTCAGGTGCATGACCTTGTCTTACGGACAGAGTTTCCGTAGTTTTATATCCCAATAGAGGATGGGTTTAATCAGGGAGCAGATTAACAATAACATATTTATGGAAAGCGATAATTATATCAGAAATATCTATATTAAAATTATGGGTTTTATACTAAGGCAGTGATAGCGTGATTGGGAGTAGAAGAGGCTGGTGAAATGAAAGTCGTGGGTTCGACATCAGTTCAAATAGCATACACCTTGAAGTATTTGAAGTTATGTCTGTATTTATTGTTAATTATTGCTTGTTTTACAGTGATGGAAACCATCGCCAGGAAGCCTCTATACTTTAGTATTATAAATAATAATTTCAAAGGTATGTAAAGTCCACGATAACCTCCGTGGCGTAGCGGACGAATAGCCGGTTGTGAAACGTGAAACCATGGGTTCGATTCCTACACCGAGACAAATGTTTGAGTGACAGACAGATATTTGTTTCGGGTCTGGGTGTTGTGGGACCGTGGTCCCTCGTAGTTCTTGAGCCTCTATATAGGTTTGTACTAATGTGGGGTCAAAACTATGTGTGTGACTGTTGGATGTATTATTATTATTACTAACGCGCATTAGAGAAGCGTGGTGGGTCAAGGATGAACTCTTCTCATTATTAGAGGAACCTCGTACCCTGCAGTCACAGGGTATAATACAGGGTAGTTATACCTTCCCTAGGGCCTGCAAACACACCCTTAGTCAAAAACACCTGAGAATATAGCTATGCGGTAGGATATTCATATCCGCCGGATAGCGACCATCGTACATAGAGTGTAAAACCTACCAAAGTGGCACACGCAAATGTGTCGCGTTCCGGGATCAGTCAGTGTACATCCGGTTATGGCGGGTCTATAGTTGGGGTCGTGTTGCGGTCTCTGAGTACTCTGACTCTAGACCCTCGACCGCTTCTTCACCTGCTTGCCCCATGGCGTAGTGGGAAGAAGCCATACAGCAGACCGGCATGACTTCATTGGGAAGCGAGGGCTAGATTGTTTATCGCTACTTGATAGGTAGGTACTCTAACTAGACAGTACTGCGCTTAGCATCAGGTGCAGTATGGTCACTTTGTCGTGCCAGGATACAAAAAAAATCGCTTTTAAATATAATCGAAAAATGAGGAATTATTTCGTATTATCCTTGCCTGTTATAGTTGTTATATTAAAAAGTTTTTTATTCATAAAAAGTACACCGACTTCAATAAAAAACAAATTATCCGACACTATAAAATGTTAGGGTTTCCCTTGATTTTTCTGAGATCCCATCATCAGATCCTGACTTGGTGTCAATGGGACCACCTGGGAAGTATACCCTTTTAAACAAAAAAAGAATTTCTCGAATCGGTCCAGGCGTCTTCGAGTAATCAGGTAACATGCATAAAAAAAAGATTCCGACGAAATGTTAACCTCCTCCTTTTTTGAAGTCGGTTAAAAAAACGTGGTTAAGCAGCGTCCTTGCAATGTTTATGTTTAAAAACTGTAATGGATCATGATTCCAATAAAGATTGACAAACTTTTTGGAAACATTTAAAAGAAAACTACGTGTTATAGTTAGCGTAAGTCAGATTTTAATGTAAATGCCATTTTTTACTTTTCATGTAAACATGATAAATGTATCTTATCTGCCTACGTTTAGGTAGTTGAACTTTTTTTTATAATTACGATGTAAGAACTTGCTTCCTGATATTCATATTTTTTCAATTAACAGAGTTTAGCTTAAAAAAGCAGCGATAGCCTAGTTGGTTGCGGTATGGATTATCAAGACGAAAGTCGTATGGTCGAAATCCAAATGGCATACACTTGTGACTTTTCTATAGTTACGTGTGTATTAAATGTTAATTATCGCTTGCTGTAACGGTGAAAGAAAACATCGTCAGGAATCCTGAATACCGGAGAATTCTTATACGAATTTCGAAGGTATGTGAAGTCTACCAACCCGCATTAGAACAGCGTGGTAGACTAAGGCCTAACCCCTCTAATTAGTAGAGGAAACACGTGCCCAGCAGTGGGACGATGTTTAATACAGGGTTAGTATGATGATGATGATGTTAGCTAACCAATGGAATGACGCTATTATATAATTGAATATTTTTTTGTAACAATTTAAAAATATGTAAATCACTCTCATATAAAATGCAAAATAATATACACAGTCAGGTCATAAGTATTGTCACACAGTAAAAACTTTTATTTTAGAATGCTGGCCACAAAAAAGTTTATTGAATTCGTATTTCAAATTGTTCATGAAAATAAAAATGCATACTTTTTAGAATTTTACTCATTTTTAAATATGGAGTGGACGCTTAAAGAAGACCGTGTTGCAGTAATTGCGTTGCATCGTTGCGGTTACGCACCAATTCAAATTTTTGACATACTGAAAAATTTGAAAATAACCAAAAGATTCGTTTATCGTACCATCAAACGATACAATGAAGACTCTAGTGTAGATGACAGGTCAAGAAGTGGTCGCCCTCGGTCTGTTAGGACTCCAGCAGTGATAAAAGCTGTTAAGGCGCGAATTCAAAGAAATCCCAAACGTAAGCAGAAACTGTTGGCCCTTCAGATGGGGTTAAGCAGAACCACGGTGAAAAGGGTGTTAAATGAAGACTTAGGGCTTCGGGCATATCGAAGAAAAACAGGACATCGTTTGAATGCTCGTCTAATGGACCTGAGACTGAAGAGATGCCGCGCTTTGTTGAAGCGGTACGCGGGAAAAAAATATCGGGAAATTCTTTTTATAGATGAAAAAATTTTTACCGTAGAAGAGAGCTACAACAAACAAAATGATAAGGTGTACGCACACAGTAGTGAAGAAGCGAGCAACCGTATTCCGCGTGTCCAACGAGGTCATTTTCCATCCTCGCTCATGGTATGGTTGGGAGTTTCTTATTGGGGCTTAACAGAGGTACATTTTTGTGAGAAAGGTGTAAAAACGAATACAGTTGTGTATCAAAATACAGTCCTGACGAACCTTGTGGAACCTGTTTCTCATACCATGTTCAATAACAGGCACTGGGTATTCCAACAAGATTCGGCGCCAGCTCATAGAGCGAAGAGCACACAAGACTGGCTGGCGGCGCGTGAAATCGACTTCATCCGGCACGAAGACTGGCCCTCCTCCAGTCCAGATTTGAATCCGCTAGATTACAAGATATGGCAACACTTGGAGGAAAAGGCGTGCTAAAAGCCTCATCCCAATTTGGAGTCACTCAAGACATCCTTGATTAAGGCAGCCGCCGATATTGACATGGACCTCGTTCGTGCTGCGATAGACAACTGGCCGCGCAGATTGAAGGCCTGTATTCAAAATCACGGAGGTCATTTTGAATAAACTTTAGTGTCATAAGAATCTATGTTTTGTTAAGTTCATTTTGGTATATAAATGGTTACATAATGAATAAACTTGTTTCAATTATTTTATATTAAACATGTGACAGAATTTATGACCTGACTAGGTAATATACTCCTGAACCAGTGAATCAGCCGTGACAGCGGATAATATCGTTATCATTCTTGTCTGTATATCTTAATACCTTTAATAAGTACATATTAAATAATATTTATTATTATTTAATACATACGTAGTTAATTTGGAACTAATCTCTGAAAGATATTAAAAATTAGGTTTTCAATTTCATACCATAGTTTTTTTTATGGCTACAAGCACTGTGTTGCTGTGCTACGCTAACATACCATAGTTTTTTGTTAAGTTTTCTATTTAAAAAAAAAGAAAATTGTAAAGGTATATCACCATGCAGCCAATCGTTAGTTTTTTTTTCAAATAAAATAATTGATAAGTCAGGGACTCAAAGGCATATGAAAAAGGAAAATGGAGCCATGGCTGAAATGGATTAGACTTAATACTTACACCACTCTTGTTTGTCTCTCGCCTCCTACTTTCCCGCGCTGCAAAACAACGCCATTTTGTTTAAATTAAGAACAAAGAATTTTTGGTCCATTTTATAGATTTAGTAGACGTCTGATCCATGCTGATTAGATATTGAAAGTAATTAATAAATACAGACTTCCAAAATGCTAATTTACAAGTAAAGTAAAAATTACATCGAATTCCAAGAATTGCCAGAGAACTCTACTGTCCAATCGTTATGTTATTTAAGGCTTCATAATGACACTTACTGTCAATAATAATTCTCTATGCTCCAAATAACGCAGTAAATAGTATAAAGCGGATGTAACCGGTTTTTAATGCGATATGTCTTTAAAACTATTTACACTAAAATAACTGTTGACATCCTAAACAATAAACACTATCTATCGTCAAGGTTATTAATTTGGACCCCTAAGTGTCAGATGCGAGCGCTTGTCACTCATAGTCTGACGCCGCGTCTACGCACTACGTCAGACTATGAGCGACCATGTCAGGATAACGTCACTAAACAGCGGTGTCCTTGACCCATACCTTCGGAAAGCGCGTTTATTTTTACACACACACATACAGTCACGCCTGTAATCCCCGAAGGGGTAGCCAGAGGTGTAACTAGTACACCCACTTTTCGACGAATTTCGGTCCCATAATGTGATAGGGGGCGAGCCTATCACCATACCGGGCACAGATTCCAGACTCCGAGCCGATACTGAGAATTTCTAGATAGAAAAACCCAATCTGTATATATAAAAGAAGAAGCTGACTGACTGATTGACTGACTGACTGACTGGCTGACTGACTGATCGATCAACGCACAACCTAAACGGCTGGGGTTAGGGACTTGAAATTTTGACAGTAGGTACCTTTTATGACGTAGGCATCCACTAAGGAAGGGTTTTTGGAAATACCACGCCTAAGGTGGTAAAATAGGGGATGAAAGTTTGTATGAAAATTCGTCATTTTTGAAGTTAAACGCACGAAAATTGGTATTTGGCCTTTTAGTTAAAAACAAAAAATATGTATTTCAGGATTTTTCGAAATTCTACCCCTAAGGGGGTAAAATAGGGGTTGAAAGTTTGTATGAACATCCGCCATTTTTCTCCCAAATATGGTCTCCACGCGGGCGGAGCCGCGAGCAACAGCTAGTATCAATATATAGCGTTATTTTTTTATATGAGATAAGCGAAGTCTGGTGCATTGATAGTGACCATCCAAATTGGTGGCACAAATGTTGACAAGCGACGCTGTCGTTTTGTATAGGGAGGGAGCACATGGCGCTGGAATGATCTAGAAACAATATTTCAGAAATATTTTGTGGTACCGATTAATGTAATCATGCATGCTAAGCTATAAAAGAAGTCTCAAAAGAATAATGGTAGTAAGGCAATTTTTTTTCTGTCTGGGCGAAGTAGTCTTAAACTGTGCCAAATGTTAGTATAGAGCCGCCAGATAGACCATCGAATGGGAAGGCGCGATTATTTCTCGCCATTTCATATTATGCCGGCCAATTGCTATTTTCATACCTCCAAACAAGGTTCATGAAATGTGACTATTGTTTAAGTTCCGTTATTTGAATGGTTACGAATATTGAGCATTCCATTCCTCAAAACTCGTTATTTTTGACACATTTATATACATAAATGCATGTATAATAAACTCTTATCGGAATTATGCAAAACGAGTATTTGTTTCTATACACTAAATTTGTTAAAAATATGAATCGTCTAGATATTTCTTTTTAACCGACTTCAAAAAAGGAGGAGGTTAACAATTCGTCGGAATCTTTTTTTTATGTATGTTACCCAATTTTTCGAAGACGCCTGGACCGATTCGAGAAATTCTTTTTTTGTTTAAAAGGGTATACTTCCCAGGTGGTCCCATTGGCACCAAGTCAGGATCTGATGATGGGATCTCAGAAAAATCAAGGAAAAACAAATTTTATAGTGGCGCATAATTTGTTTTTTTATTGAAGTCGGTTTACTTTTTATGAATTAAAAACTTTTACTTATTTTAATTGACAATCATTTCTTCTTCTTCTTCAAGTGCCTCTTCAGTCTTGAAGGTTGGCCGTCAGCTTCCTGTACTCCTCCCTGTCACTGGCCAGACGGAACAGTTGTTCAACGGAGGTGATACTGGTCCACTCCTGGATATTTCGCAGCCACGATTTTTTCCTTCGCCCAGCGCGTCTCTTCCCTTCCACCTTGCCCATCAGTATTAGTTCCAGCAGCCTGTATCTTTCGTGCCTGAGACAATAATTTAGATTTTTAATAATGTCTCGCCATGTAGGCCCGTGTTAAAGTTTAACCCGCTACACATATATAAGTATAAACAGACTTTATCGCCGCTATATGTTATGCTGTTTTCTCATGTTGCAGGCACTTTTTTGATAAAATTCAAATGTGAAAATGTCTGATGTATTTTTGATTTTACTTGAAAATTTATTTGTATTTTATAATAAATGTTTTTTTAACTGATGTAATGTTTAGGTAATTTAATACAACCTTGACAGCCTACCAAGTGCATTGGGGAACAGTAAATTGATCTTGATTCCATTGTTTGAGCTTAAACAATAATTTCGTTAGTAATTTTACAAATAAAAAGGAATTTTTAAGTCATATTCATTTTCGTTAATATTTTAATATGGGAATAATACGGAATTGTTTTGAATGGCGAAACTGGTTGTCAAAATTATAATATTACAAAATTCTCTATACGCCATACCTAGATGTAGTGAGGGCATGCAGTCAGCCGTTAGCAAAGGAAAGTTACTCATTTAACATCCTACATAAATATTGTTACTAGTTCGACATAATATACCAATTACTTGTTAACATACATATACATATACGCTCACGCCTGTAATCCCCGAAAGGGTAGGCAGAGGTGTAACCATTGCACCCTCTTTTCACCGTATTTATTACGGCCCTTAATGTGATAGGGGGCGAGCCTATCGCCATACTGGGCACAATTCCAGACTCCGGTCTCATACTGAGTATTTTCTAAATAGAATAACCCAATTTCACTTTACCCGACCCGGGATCGAACCCGAGACCTAAACATAGCAGTCATGACGCTTGCGCAATTACAACTGCGTCACCAAGGTAGGCAGTTGATAAATAGATGTATAGCGAAAAGCAAGATGCCTGTCTACACAAAGCTTTGACAACGTCTAACTCTGGTATTTACTCATAATGCATTGCAGTATAATAATAAATACTTAGGATATAAAGATGATATGAAATTGACTTTTGAGATAGGCATGGTTTACGAATATATTGAGTAATCTTGACCTTGGCAAAGTTTTTTTTTCTGGCACTGCAAATTAACCACACTGCACCTGATGGTAACGTAGTGGCGTAGTACAGTCGAACTAGAGTATAAAGTACCGAGAAAAAATGTATCCCTCGCTTCTCAACACAATCATGCCGGCCTGCTGTGAAGCTTCACATTACGCCTAAACGACCCAGAATCATAGGCAAAAGGGAACACAATAGCTGGCAAACTGTTCTACAATGCTTATAATTTGAATAAAGAATTTTAAAAAAGTTAGTTTAAGATCAATCAGTAATTTAAAAAAGGAACTTTATAAATTACCTTATATAAAACAGTGTCTGCAACAAACCCATTACAATACATATAAGCATAACCAGTGTACGCACAACGTGGCCGCACACACACACACACACAAACATATTTCCTACGTGCTGTATCTACATTGATACTGAGGCAGATGTGTGACGGCCTGATGCAGTGCCCTTCGCCTTTTGTTCGCGTAATCTTTGTATTCGATATTAAAAAAAAATTGAAATATTAGGCAATAAAGAT
This sequence comes from Laothoe populi, assembly GCA_905220505.1. Taxonomy (NCBI): domain Eukaryota; kingdom Metazoa; phylum Arthropoda; class Insecta; order Lepidoptera; family Sphingidae; genus Laothoe; species Laothoe populi. The sequence continues at coordinate 1,093,656 of HG992146.1, read as the reverse complement.
GGTTTTACGTTTGTTCTAGAATTAATTATAATTACCATAGTTATATATCAGCCAACAAAACAGCGTGAAATTGAATACACATATTTTTTTTATTACGATCAATAAGTTAACTTAAAACCTATAATAGAATCAATTTTATAAATCCGTTCAATAATACGAAGTTAAAAGCCATTTAAATCTTATGTTGGGTGTAATTATCAAATGACAAGATGCACGATTATGCATGACGTCACCGACCGTAATATACATTACGGTACAGTTGTGCGAGGGAGATAGTGATTGATATTCCCACTACGCACCCACATCTGCTCATGACAATTTTTAAAACAATAATTCCGCTCTCATTAATTCAATTAAAATAATAATAATACTACTAGCCCTTTATTAAGCATTGGCCCACTGCTGGGCACGGGCCTCCTCTACTAATAAGAGGGGTTAGGCCTTAGTCCACCACGCTGGCCTAATGCGGGTTGGTAGACTTCACATACCTTCGAAATTCTTATAAGAATTCTCAGGTATGCAGGTTTCCTCACGTTGTTTTCCTTCACCGTTAAAGCAAGCGGTAATTAACATTTAATATACACATCACTTTAGAAAAGTCAGACGTGTATGCCACTTGGGTTTCGAACATACGACTTTCGTCTTGGCAGTCCGTACCACAACCAACTAGGCTATCGCTGCTTTTTTTATAAATAAATTCATCCAACAGTCACACACATAGATCTTACCCCACACTAAGTGAAACTTGTATCGTAGGTATCAAGGACTACGAGGGACTACGGTCCCACAACACCCGGCATTTGAGCTATTGAGGCACCGAGGCTATTGAGCCTCTCGTCTCAGTTACCCGCTGCGCCACGAAGGCTGTCATATAAAAAAAAATGAAAAAACAAGTACTGGGTAAATAATGTTTTATCTATTTACTTAACAGTGACCTGACCCAGACATAAATTCCTAAAACATCTCGAACCGTTATAAAATTTATATTAGGAATAGCGTATAAAAGCAGCCATTTTGATATGATTAAATTGACCTATATATAGTGTGGATGACGTCACATCCACCTTCATACGTTAGTTTATGAATATCTGAGAGTTCCAACAGAAATACACACTTGGTTTGATCTAACGACAGACAAGGCTGCGCGGTAGAAAACCTTTGTCTTTTTTTTTATAAAAAACAATATGTAATAAAAAAGGAATCAAAATTAACATATTTGCTCTGCGTTATTCGTGTTAAAATAATCAGCTTACTATTGTCATGATAAAAATAGAAGAGTAAATATGACAGGCCTCATACGACATTATAGGTTTACAGAAAACAGAAAGAAAGGAAGAAGTAGGACAGGAATATTTACATTAGTCAAATAAAGAAGACTGCCTCGGTGGCGCATTTGTAATTGCGCATGCGTTCCACTGCTGTGCTGAGGTCTCAGGTTCGAGCCCCGGGTCGGATAAAGTGATATGAGGTTTTTCTAATTAGAAATACTAAGTATCAGCTCAGGTGTACTGGTTACACCTTTGCCTACCCCTTCGGGGATTACAGGCCTGAGTGCAATATGTATGTATGTATAATTGAATAATATCTACGTTATTTCAGTTTATTTCGATATTAAATCTTTTCGGTGTTATTTTGTCAAGATTTGAAACATTTCCACTGCAAACGTTACAAAATGAAATGTAAGCAATTTAAGCGACTGCAGCAGAAACTCTAAATTTGACACAAATAGCATTTGTACCGACTACCAACGCGGATTCAGTATTGCCAACGTTTGGTTCGACACACAAAACGGAATTTTTTAAGATAATATTGCCATACTATATTTATAAAATTACGATGTTTAATTTATGATTACTTGAGATACAGAAAGTAACTCACTTGACGAATATGTGAAATGGTATCGTAAGTTGTGTAAATGAAATAATAGGGTAAGTGAAAACCTGATAGAATTTTGTTTTTTTATTAAACATGTGTCATTGAAGGAATCCTAGTAAGACTAATTAAATAGAAAAAAATATTTGTCTTTGGCGTAAATTAGGCACCTTAGTAAATAAGTACAGGGATAATTAAGAAGTTACATTTAAGCCGATCTGATCCTTGGCTCAAAACGCGTAGGGTTCAGAATAGTTTATAGTACATTATAGATTTTTACGTCATTACAGCTATGAATGACTATTTTTCTCTAATAACACCTTAGGAAGACTAAGGAAGGCTTTTCTTAAGTCCTATATTATTATTTCATAAAGTACCAACCACCAAACTTTCATCATAAACGGACCAAGGGTTTTGGTACACCTAAGTAACAAAGATACATCTCTTCTTTTATTTGAAGGCTAAATTTTGAAAAATTTTGTTTTATACATCCACAGATTTAAAACAAACACGATTAGTTGTAAAATAGTTATTCATCCAAATTAATTATAAAATCATGTTTGTTCTAAACAGTTGTAAGAGACAGCTACTTGGTACGATTTTAAAATTAAAAACTTAGCGCCCTGGTGTGCGTGCCGGCCGTGTGTCTTACATAATATATAGCCGTGTGCGCCAGCTGGAATACTGTGGATAGGCATAGAGAATTTTATTCGCCATTTTTATTTTATTTGCAAAAGATCTGACCATAAATTAAAATGTGTTCACAATTAAACAAGTATATTAATAACATTTTAATAGACTATATTTATAATTGACGTCATACTGACACTCTCTTTGCGGGAAAGGGATAGAGTGTCCTTTCCTATTCCAAACAAAAACTTTAAACACTTATATATCAGATTTTTACTAACCAATGGAATCCAAGAAATGTTATACATCATTTAGATTCTTTAAATTTTTTTACTCTACCGCCAGTTCGGAGTGCCATTTCACTAGAGAAGAATGGACAAGAAACTCTAGCGTTACTCTTTTCACACCGGTTAACATTATTTGGTCATACAAAATTATTAAATTATATTCTTCACTAAAACCCTTATTTTAACAAATCACACGTGTCCAGAAGACAATTATGATGAACTTTTCTATTTTTCTGGTGGTGGTAGGATATTCATATCTGCCCGGATAGCGACCACCGTACAAAAGATGTAAACCCGTACGTAAAACCCACCATAGTGGCACACGCAAGTGTATCGTGTTCCGGGAGCAGCCAGTGTACATCCGGTTTTTGGGGGTCTAGAGTTGGGGTACGACGTTTGACCGTTTGAGTACTCTGACACTAGAACTAACGAGGAAGGATCCTGAAGAAAGTTAACTTCAAAATCTCCAAGTATATGAAATCTACTAAATCTACATACGCGCATAAATCCAGCGTGTTGGACTAAGGCCTAACCCCTCTCATTAGATGAGGCACTTCGAAGCTGATATTATTAATAGGCATGTCCGTATGTTCGTGTCTGTGACTCTCGGGTATTGTGCTCGATTGTGGAGCGCGTGTCGGCGAGCGGAATGCAAAGCAATCCAGCCAGGGTTGACTCACTAGTGTATATTATCAGTGTATTTTTATTATGAATTGACTTTCGTTATCAGTGTAAAAGGTAATGTGATGTGATTAATACTGAGACTACTTTTAGTAATTAGCTTTTTATGTATATAATAGGGTAGTTGATTTTTATTATTTTATTTACCAAGTTACATTACCTGAAACCTATTATCGAAAGAATTTTATGAATCCGAACAAAAATAAGTAAATTAGACGCCATTCAAATCTTCTTCAAGGGGTAATTGTGATATGACAGGAAAAGATAAATGACGAAAAAACCTTTCTTTCGTCATTGTAAAAGATGCATGATATAAGCCGTGACGTAACCTCTCAGAATGACCATTACAGGAGATAGTGAGATGTTCCCACTACGCACCCATTTTTACTATTTAAAATAAATATTGTGACCTCAATTTTCAAAGAAATTTTAGTTCAAAATGGTTTCTTTTGCGTGTTATATTCGGTTGCATGTCGAATAATGTACAATATTAAACATAGAAATCTACCCCATTGCCTTGTCTTTTACACCTGGCACGGGGCTCCTCTACTAAGGGTAAGGCTTAGTCCACCACGCTGGTCTAAAGCAGGTTGGTAGACTTCACACACCTTTGAAATTCTTCAGATTTCTCAGGTTTTCTCACCATTTTTTCCTTCACTGTTAAGCGATAATTAGCAATGAATACATACAAATATACATACGTTACTTCAAAAAGTCAGAGATGTTGGGCTAATGGACTGATTTTGAACCTACGGCTTTAGTCTCTCTTCGGCAGTCTATAGCATTTCCAATTATTATCGCTGTTTTTTTTCATATCTTTATATATATAATTCTACTGTACGTGTGTATGTCACTGAACTCCTCCTAAACGGCTGGACTGATTTGATTGTTTTTTTTTGTATGCGTTTGGATAGCGCCCTGGATGGTTTAGATTCACAATTGGACCCGGTAGGTGGCGCTGCTGTCGGTGTAGCGCTAATTTTCCGGACAGGACGACGAATGCACGGTCCGCTAGTACACTTATCATATTATTTTTTTTGTGCCTTTTTTATAAAAAAATATATATGTATATTACTACAGCGCTTGAATCGCTATATGTGATATATAATAAGACGGGTATGAAAAAAAATTAAAAAAAACAGTATATGACATCAAGTACGTACGGGATTTGAAGTTTTAGTTATAAAATAATACATGTATGTAATCCCCGAACCTGAACACCAACTTTTCGCCGAATTTCGGTCCCATAATGTGATAGGGAGCGAGCCTATCGCTGTGCCGGGAACATGTTCCAGACTCCGGGCGAGTACTGTGAATTTCTAGATAGAAAAACCCAATATCACTTTACCCGACCCGGGATCGAACCCGAGACCTCAGCACAGCAGACGCGCAATTACAACTGCGCCACCGAGGCAGTCAAGTTAGTAAGTCAGTTATAAAATAATATTTGATGAAATCTCGAGTTGGTCGCAACCCTGAATTCCATATCTACTGCACACAGGCGCAGACACACAGACATACGTCATGAATTAGGGTCGATTCTATCCGCACCGCCCTCACTAGCTGAGTAAGTATAAATATTACGTTTCTGGTAAAACAAAACTAAAGACTATATCTGATTTTTTTATTTGTAATACCAATTCCAAAGGCAATGATTGGTTGTTTTAAAAAATCAATAACCAAATAAAGTTTTCAAAGGCCTTTTTGGATCAAATATTTTACATACATACGCATTCACGCCTGTAATCCCCCAAAGGGTAGGTAGTCGTATGCACCCACATTTCACAAAACTTATAACCGTCCCATGATTTCATATGAGGCGCAAAATTCTAGACTACGGGTTGAAACTGAGTATTTCGTGATTGGAAAACTTAGAATGACTTACCCGACCCGGGATCGAACCCAAGACTTTAGCACAGCAGATGTACCGCCTATGCAATAACAACTGCACCACCGAGGTAGGAAGTCATGTCCAATATTTCAAAAATACTATTAACCCATTTACCCCAGTAGGATATTTTATATCTGTATATATAAAAGAAGAAAGTGACTGACTGATCGATCAACGCACAGCCTAATAAAGGGCTGGGGTTAGAGACTTGAAATTTTGATAATAGGTACCTTTTATGACTTAGGCATCCACTAAGGAAGGGTATTTGGAAATACTACCCCTCAGGGGATAAAATAGGGCATGATAGTTTGTATGAAAATCCGTATTTTTTTAAGTTAAATTCATGAAAATGGTATTTATCAGCGATAAATACCATTTTAAATAATTTTAGTTTCTATAAAAATGACTGTTATGTTATGAATCATGAACACCTGTGCAAATCGTGTTTAATTTTCCTTTAATCATTTATTGAAAGTGTTTTATACGTGGCATATTAATATTCCAGATAGAATATATTATTATATTTAATGTATGTTTAAAACCAATTGAAAATCTGTTTGTGTATAAATTGAAGGTATAATTCCCGACAATATATTACAAAGGAATATAACATAACAAGTTCACGCATGAACTTCTACAGAGACAGGCAGACGTGTAACTTGTGCATCTATCGGTTATTTGTATCTCATGACGTCAAACGTATATGATAGGTCAATTCGAATCCCAGATAACTCTGAATTTTCAGATAGAATGAACTGAAATAAAAATTATGATTATAAGTACGTTTCCATTGTTATGAGGTGATCAAAAAATTATGTATATCAAAAAGTAGCAACCCTACGAGCAAATACAACTAATGTGTTAGTTTTCGATACTAAAACCACACATGAATTTCTATGGCTTTGAATTTGTACATATGTGGTGAAAGGCCATTATAGGAAATAAATAAGCTCAGGGAACCCTAGGATACTTCGCACGGTGTCAGCACTTTCGGGGATACATAAGCTTTTATATATCGTGAACCTTATATAACATCAAATAAAAAATATTAAAAATTAACATTCCATTTTTAAATATTTTTACTTATTCGAATATTATTTTTGCTTGGCTGTGTACAAGGGACGCAGAAAATCGATATTATGTCTTACCACACTGTGGCGCGGCGGGTTTAGTTTTTTTACGGGGCCGAGGAGCGACGCGACTCAGCCGGGCATTATTTATATGTTTTTCTATACATTTGTACATTAAAATAAATTTACAAAAATGAATTCCAAATCTTGTAAGGCTGAATGTTTTTCAACGAGAAAAAAACAACGTATATTTGATTTGTCAGATTGACGCATGCTCATTGATTCATTCATTCTAGAATATAATTTCTTTACACGTGTCGTTAGAAGGAAAAATAACAAACTCTTTCCCAATGCTGGGAATGGGCTTTTTGTATTGGTCAGGCCTTAGTGCACCCAATCGCTTTCAGGCTACGGTAGATGTTTTCTTTTTCTAAAACAAGAGATAATTGACAATGATGCACACCTTTTAAGAAAACTATAAGGATTTCTGTGATGTTTTCCTTTGCGTAAACGAGAGATAATTAACAATGCACAATTTAAAGCCTAAAGATGTCTTGAGCTAGGAATGAACTCGCGACCTCGTATTAGTCTTAGATCGTCTCTATCCCTCTGTCTGTATAATATAACTCGTTAGGCTATTAGACAAGCATAGTTCAAGACTCGAAGAAAGTACTCAATAGTTTGAATAACATTGCTAATAAATATATTTAAAGGTACAGTGTCACATTATACTAAATTAATAGATAATTCAAATAGATCGCAATTACATAACTATCAGGGCAACTATGCAGTTAAGTCTAGTAAAATTTATGTTAACATCAATTAAAACACACACATACATCACTCACGCCTGTAATTCCCGAAGGGGTAGGCAGAAGTGTAAGCAGTACACCCACTTTTCGCCGAATTTTGGTCCCATAATGTGACAGGGGGCGAGCGTATCGCCATACCGGGCACAGGTTCCAGACTTCGGGCTAATACTGAGAATTTATAGATAGAAAAACACAATATCCGACCCATTACAATATTTACGTCTGATGAGTTAATCTACGAAAAAAGCGAATACTGAATATGTAGTTGCTATGTAGTTGTCTGTGCCTGCTTTCAGAGAACGCGTGGTTTTTGAATTTGTCGTTTTGAATTCTAAATTTAAATAAACTGAATGACGTTTGTAACCTTTAGGGAATTAAAAGGGATCGGTCGAGTTTGTTTCAGAAACACTTTGATGTATTGTTATACCATAGCATATGGATAACTAGATGATGCAGCACAGGACTAACGGTTAATTTCAATCTTAAACTTAATCTGCATATATAGATCGATCCCGAAAAGTTGTATACTATTGTTATATTTATTTTTGGAAATAGTTTTGTGTAAGTGGTTGTATGCGGATTTAATAGATTTCTACCCCTATTTTATTTCCAAAAATCCTGAAATATATATTTTTGATTTTTAACTAAAAGGCCAAATACTAATTTACATGATTTTAACTTCAAAAATGACGGATTTTCATACAAACTATCATCCCCTATTTTACCCCCTTAGGGGTGGTATTTCCAAAAACCCTTCTTTAGTGGATGCCTACGTAATAAAAGGTACCTACTGTAAAAATTTCAAGTCTCTTACCCCAGCAGTTTTGGCTGTGCGTTGATCAATCAGTCAGTCAGTCAGTCAGTTTCTTCTTTTATATATACAGATATTGGTGATTTTTCTAAGAGAGAATATAGAAGATCTATAAATACCATAACTTATAGTAGAAGATTAAAGAATCTGCGGAGGTTTTCATTCGTAATTTCATTAGACGCGCTATTTTTTTTTCAATTGAAATTTGACCGGATTTCAAAGGCATCCTATCTAATAAAAATGGATTATATGAATCGCTTTGTTAAAGAATTGAGTAAATTTAAGAACCTCCTCTTTATTGTGAGTCGGTTTAAAAGTGAGAATGAGTGAAATTGTTACTAAATATGCAAATAACAAAGTATGTTATTTTTAAGCGCGTGGAACTACTAACTATGATATTATCTGGCAACATTAATTCAATAATATAGTACATATTACCAAAACCCTAACTTACTGTTACAAAATACAAATGTAATAATACAAAAATATACAACGATATAATTTTGTAATTTAAATAAATTATCAAAATATGACAAGCGTAGTCGCGTGTTTTCGTAGTATTGATAAAAATTAACGCATTACTTGCAACCGGTGTACGTGTATGTACATGTACTGTGTACACTCACACCACTGCGTTTGTTGTTCTCAAACCGAGTAGGGTTGGCAAGGATGAGTTTATGCAGACCGTATTTTTTTTATTCATTTTAAACACACAGTAAATTATACTAATATATACTTTTACAATTAGTGATATTGAAGCGCTTACCAAAGTGATTAATTAGGTAGCCTACTGGAATATGCACACACACAAACATACACACATACACAAACACACACTCGCACACACACACCTAAATGTTATTAATACATAACTTGCATTGACGTTTCACATCCTAACCTTTTTAGTAACTTGGATTGTAATTTGGTCACCTACGATACAGGCAATGCCTAGTGTAGGGACCAAGAAACTTGTTTATTGTGTAATTCGTTCTCCCAATACATTGTATTAATTTTAATTGTTACAATCTCACATTGTATTTCACTAATCCTATTTTATAAGTTATTTTATGTAAAATTGATTTTGGAGATAAAATAAAGCATTGATTATTCAGATATGAGAAACTACTACATAATTACAATATATTATAGTATGTCGTTGACGGCTGTACTAGTATAAACAGTGCGACAGCCGTCAGCGTCTTCCACCCTGAGCAGTTCATTAAAAGGTAACATAAAAGCAAGTAAAAGTACACTAGCCATAATACAGAGGAATCAAATTATATATTATATCTTACTAATAAATAGTTATTCACCAGTAATAGGATTGGGCATTCTGTTAAGTGCTAGTGTCTTAAGTATAATGTCAATGAAAAAAATTAATTATATATTAAAATGGTGAAAAAATATGATGAACAATGATTGTATTTTTAAATTTTTGCTCCAGCGTGATTGGATGAATGAAATTGATACTGTAACAAAATCTTAAACACAAAACTTAGAGTAGGCAGAGATATAATCAGTACACTCAGATTGCACCGAGCTTATTACCGTCCCAGATATGATAGGAGGGTAGACTATCACCCGGCACAATTCCGGATTCAGGACTGATACTGATCTTTCTTGATAGAAAAAGTAACATAATATTTACCAGATATTTGAACCCGAGACTACAGCACACCAGTCGTTCTGCGAACGCGATTACAACAGCCTCACCAAAGCAGTCCAAAGCTTATGCGTATTAAATATAAAATATTTAAGAACAATATAAGAGGTACTGTTGCCAGAATTACCGAGCGCAAAAAGAATTCTTCAAATAAATATAAACTAATATCAGCAATTCTATTCATATAATAACAGAGCACCGAACGCAGTTTATTAAACCAAATATTTAAAAATAATGTTTATTTGAAAAATAAAAATCATTAACATAAATATTTAATTGTTTTAAAAAAATCACATAATAATAATATTGTCTGTGTTTCACCAACCCTGACGTCGCACGCACACTACCATCGTGTGAACACACACACACTCCGGATATATGAAACCGAATGCTTGTCAAACTAAATGGATACGGTGGTGTAGGGACGTGACAGTTCCGCATTAATATATTAAATATCGATAATTTTTATTTAATATAATATTCATAATCGGCTAAGTAAGTAGCTTATATCTGATGACAATATCTGATTACAAATGTTTTTTTTGAACGGCAAAGTGACCGCACTGCACCTGATGGTATAAGCGCAGTGCGATCCAATTAGAGTAGCGAGAAATAATCTATCCCTCGCTACTCAACACCATCATGCCGGCCTACTTCTTCACACTACGCCATGTGCAAGAAGGTGAAGAAGCGGTCGAGGGTCTATTGTCAGAGTACTCAGAAGGCCGCAAAATGGCCAAACTTTGTTCCCCAATTCTAGACCCCCGAGAAAAACCGGATATACACTGGCTGATCCCGGAACGCGACACACTTGCGTGTGCCACTATGGCGGATTTTACACCCTGTGTACGGTGGTCGCTATCCGGGCGGATATGAATATCCTACCACCAGCAGAAATATTTATCAATGTGGTAATAGATACACCATTAAACTCGTTAAATCGCTATTAAGATTCCAGCGAGATAATAGTCATCTAACGTATATTATCTTAAGTCATTTTTAATGAAAGATAGTGCGTTTGTCTGTCTATTTATAACCTAAGCATGGTTAATAATGCAATCACAAAAAACCATAAATCAATTGTGCCATAAAGTATTTGATTGGCAGCCTTCGTGGCGTCCTCCGTCGAAATGGTCTATTTACCATGTAGACATTACTATCTGGACGATTTTCATGGTGAGTGAAATGAATATTGAGATATTAAATATAAACGGCTTGGTAAGCGCGATATAGTCATTATAGCTGTCGAGGTCAGTAAAACTGTCACTTTTGACATATTTTTTAGGAATTTATAACATTCGCTTAGTTCCTTCACAATGAAGTGCTTGGGTTTATCATTTTATAATTTAAATAATTCAGAAGCCGTTTTGTTATGACATCATTATGTTTCTTATCACAAATTTTGCGTGCCTTTAGATTCTATTAATCGTCAAAAACAACATTTTATTTTATTATTTGATTTTAACATAGAATGCGTACTTTGCACCTTACCTTAGGCCTTAAGGCTATGTCAATCCCAAATAATCAAAAATGCATACAAAAATATGTTATTAAAAATTCCATCGACAGATTTATCGACATTGTTCGAGGCCTACGCGTTAGCAGGGAGAGTCGCGAGGTATGCTCGTGTTATTATTAGCGCAGATAAAGCTCGACACACACACACTATTATTATTATTATTCAAAACTGACCATAGTGTTCTAAATTTTATTCAACAATGAAAATATTAAAAATAGAATTTGTCTATGGTTTTGTTGAAGTATTTTATAGATTTTATACTATTATATTTTTTGCTACTTTTTAATTCGCTAATACTTTGATGGCAAATAAATGCAAAGATTAAGGATTAGGATTTGTTAGGTTATATAAAAATAGAATCATATGGAGAGTATTTCGCGTATTATGCTAAAACTACTGGACCGATTTAAGTGAAATTAGGCACACAGAAAGACCATAACTCGGATAAATCATAAGATAGTATGATTTATAACATATAACATTGCTGTGATGAAACTGAAAAAGTCTTAAAATTTTGTTAGCGACTAATTCTAGTCCTTTATGCATACAGCGTGAAATTATCTTAAGTGTTAGTTTTACGATGGTTTCCTTGAAAGGTCACCGGCTACCAGTCAGGTTACGAATATTTGCAGTTTACGCGAAGCCCATAATAATGTCCCACTGCTGGGCATGGATGTTTAACAAGAGGTTAGGTCATAGTCCACCACGCTGGCTCATACAGGTAGAATAGACCTTCGAAATTCTTATTTAGAAATTCACACGCAGGTAAATAATGTGTACGCACATCAAAACATGCAGAAATTAAATCTGTACGGTTCAAAGACCTCCAAATAGATCGATCGATCTCTGTTAGATTTTATGAGTGTACACTGTAGACCGTAGCGTAGAGACTAGTGCAGACAAACACCCATCACAGTTTGATAACTTTCTCAACTTTACACATTTTATAGGGAATTTAGATATAAGTAAAAAATCCATGACAGCAGTACGCGTGATTGCCATATAATTAAATTACACACACAAAAACATACACGCATGTAATCCCTGAAGGGGTAGGCAGAGCTATAACCAGTACACCTACTTTTCGATCTTATGATGTGATAGGGGGCGAGTCTATTGCCATACCGGGCGCTGATTCCGGACACCGGTGTAATACTGAGAATTTCTAGTTAGGAAAACCAATATCACTTTACCCGACCCGGGGATCGAACGCGATAACTCAATACAGCAGCAGCAAAGTGACCACTCCACCATGGTAAGCGCAATGCCATCCAATTAGAGTATTAAGTAGGGAGAAAAAACTATGCTCCGCTACCCAACACAACCATGCCGGCCTGCTGTTTAACTTCTTCACACTACGCCTAAACGACCCAGGATCATGGGAAGGAGGGAAAACGGTAGCTGCCAAACTGTTCCGCAGCTTGATGGTGCGGCAAAGATACGAATTTGCGAACCTCTTGGTTCGGGCCGGGGTAGTAGACACCACGATGCTGTGGCTCCGCAAGCCAGTACGCGAGGTTCTGGTGTAAATGATATAGAAAAAACCTTGATAGATTGACATCTTTGGCTTTGCTGTGCCCTGGCATTGCAGAAGTCTATGGGCGGCGGTGACTACTTACCATCAGGTGGCCCGTCTGCTCGTCTGCCTATTCAGGCATTAAAAAAAAAGACTTTTATGTACCTAAATTGTCTTAACTGTTGCATATGTGTACTATACTAAAAGAAATATAACATTCTAATAGACAAGTCTAGCTGTATTTGCAAGATATCAAACTAGGAGATTCTCTGTTAATTGATAAATACAATGTATTACAGGAAAACTAAATTAAAAATTGAGTCGTAAAGGACCAAAGTCGGTAAAGTAGGGCCGACTTTATTTTGGCAAATTAAAAAAAAATATAACTTTTGTTTAAGCCGAAAGACAATTTTGTTAAATATTTTATTTTAATTTCAGGAAATATTTCATTTAATCAATAACAAAGTTAAAATATAAAATTTTCTAGATTGCCGAGTCTGAAGCCAACTAAGGTAAGATGGCCGCCTTTCCTACTGTACACCTGCCAAGTTTGCCATTTTTGATTGTCATTGACTTCTTGACAAATAGAATTGTTTACTTGAGAGACGCTTCTGATTGGTGGATAGTGAAAATTTCCGACTTTGGTTCTAAAGCAACTTTTGTTGTGTTTCAGTTTACAGCCAACTTTAATTATAAAACATTACATTAGTTGATGTAGATTAGAGTTGCCACCTGTCCTGTTTTCCCAGGACATGTCCTGGGATGTCTTGGGTAGTTTTTAAGCAGCGTCCTGGGTTTTTAAAGCGCCCTGATAAGGTCCTGTATTTTAAAATGAGCAAAATTGCAAAAGATGCGACCTGTTTTTTAACCGACTTCAAAAAAGGAGGAGGTTCTCAATTCGACTGTATGTTGCTTTTTTTTTTTTTATGTTTGTTACCTCGTTTCTCTGTACTGTGTGAACCGATTTCGACCATTCTTTCTTTGATTGAAAGCTGGTGCTTGTCATTTGGTCCCATAAAAATATGGTGAAGATCTGATGAATATCTTCGGAGCTGGAGAGGGTAACTCCTCAAAATTAAGTAGTATTCCAGTGGTTCTTTTTGCATTACGTTCATTATAAAAGTTAAGTTTCAGTGAGAGAGGGTAAAAGGGGTGGGGGTGAGGGAGGGGGGTGATAAAATTAAAATACACGTAAATTCTAATATCTTCAGCAGCTTTTAACCGATTTTATATAATTTACCACTAAAAAGCAAAAAATAAATTATTACTTTTTAAATAAAAATTAAACCGCCTTCAAAAAAACCCAGACACAACTAAAAAGCAAAAAATAATTGGTTACATTTAAAATAAATTAGTTATATGCAATTTAAATCAATTATTTGGAGTCGGTGCCAGCCAAAACATGGAAAAAACAGAATAATCAGGCATACAAAAAAATATAAAATAGATCCAGACTTGGTTTTTATAAATCTAAAAGTAAAGAAAACAACACCGGCACCGACTCCAAAAATAATTGATTTAAATTGCATATAACTAATTTATTTTAAATGTAACCAATTATTTTTTGCTTTTTAGTTGTGTCTGGGTTTTTTTGAAGGCGGTTTAATTTTTATAAATTGAATTGTCCTGGTTTTTCTAACTTCAAAAACTAAAAATCCTGGTATTTGAATTTCGGGGTTGGCAACCCTAATGTAGACTTTAATATCCATAATATGTTTTTTCATTTTTTCCCAACTACCTTACTTTGTAGACCTTGGTTTAATACGACTCATATCTGACCGGCCTAAACACCCGCTCCTTAGGGCCACTCAAATTGACGTGATGCCCTTGATTCCCAAAATATATGATAAGTTTGTGACTAGTTTGTGGCGAACCTTGGTCGATGCGTTATCGTGTTAATGGACGACAGACGCTCGGACTAGCAAATAGACTTAAGAAACATTCAGAACGCCCGCAATAATATATTTGTAAAAATGTTTTTCAATATAACTCCATCTGAGTAAATATGTAATTGGGTTTATTGTCTTGAAAATATAAGAAATTAAACGCATTTTACAATTATTTTATCGCGGTTTATTTTGAAATTTTAGTCTCGATGTTTCGAAAACTTTTTTTTTATCCTGGCGCGGCTACGTGACGACACTGCACCTGAAGTTAAGCGCAGTGCGGTCCAATTAAAGTATCGAATAGCGAGAGACGATTTGTTCCCTGTTACTCAACACAATCATGCCGCCTTGATTCTTCACACTACGCCATGGGCAAGAAGGTGAAAAAGCGGTCGAGAGTCTATTGCCAGAGTACTCAGATGGCCGCGATACGGCGAATCATCGTACCCCAACTCTAGACCCCCGACAAAAACTGGATGTACACTGGCTGATCCCGGAACGCGACATACTTGCGTGTGCCACTAAGGCGGGTTTTACACCTTGTGTACCATGGTCGCTATCCGGGCAGATATGAATATCCTACCACCAGCACTTTACTAATGGTCTCAGGATAATGTATTAAAAAATATGAACGTAGAAACATTACATTATTCTTTTGTGACGACATACAACTCAGTCCGCCCCGCTTTCGAATAAAAACGAGCGTAATAATCTGTAAAATTACCTTTATTTCGATGTGGTATATTCGTGAAACATAAGAAACCATTGTATATATATTTCAATCAGTTATACAGTATTTGATTAAAAAAAAAAAACCACGTAAAAATTTGCCAAATGTTACTCCTGGTGACATAAAATCCTATACTATCACCATCTTAATATAATAATTTTAAATATCCGTTTATATTTTTATTCACATCAAAATATTCATAACTCTTTTCAAGACAACATGTCTACAGATAACATTATCTTCAGAAAAATACAGTTTGATAAAAAAAACTGTAATTAAATGCTATCCGTAAAGGTTAACGCATATGACTACATGTTATAATGTAAACATCAAAACCCGACTGTGAAAAGAGGAGTGGTTTTTAGTTATTTTCTAATCCAACCCAATTTTGACAGTCGATTTTAATCTGTATATATAAAAGAAGAAACTGACTGACTGACTGACTGGTCGATCAACGCACAGCCTAAACGGCTGGGGTTAGAGACTTGAAATTTTGACAGTAGGTACCTATTATGACGTAGGCATCCACTAAGGAAGGGTTTTTGGAAATACCACCCCTAAGGGGGTAAAATAGGGGATGAAAGTTTGTATGAAAATCCGTCATTTTTGAAGTTAAATTCATGAAAATTAGTATTTGGCATTTTAGTTAAAAATAAAAAATATATGTTTCAGGATTTTTGAAAATTCCGCCCCTAAGGGGGTAAAATAGGGAATGAAAGTTTGTATGAAAATCCGTAATTTTTAAGTTCAACGCATGAATATTGGTATTTTGTATTGTATACTTTTTCTCCCAAACATGACCTCCACGCGGGCGGAGCCGCGAGCAACAGCTAGTATTAGATAAATTGGTGGCAAACGTCGGCCATATTGTTTTTGACATGTCATCCAGTGTTCTTTTTTTAAAAATCTGTCAACTTGTTAGGCCTAATAAACGCGATAGAAGATTTTATTTTTTGACTTGATATTACATCACCTTGGTCTATATAATTGATTACCTAAAATAATGTATTATAGATATAACTCGTTAGAGAAACTTTAGTTTTTTTATTTTATGGCACTGCGCTTACCAGAACTAAGAACCCTCTTTTTATTTCATACCTAAAGGGGTTGTGAAATTTGTACAAGTAATATTTTTCTGGTCTAAAACTTAAATCTAGACAGTTAATTTCTTCGACGCAAGGCGCAGGCGAACCCCGCGCACAAAGGTAGTATCATAAAAAATAGAAACAACAAAATACACATTAAGAGATTCGACTGGTTTATAAATACTTTTCGGGTTCAAAGACCTCCAAAAATCAATACGAAATAGTCTGTCCTGAGTATAGCGACAGGCTCATGGGAAATTGACCAAGGCCTCAAATTACAACCTAGCTAGCTTTATTTGCGTGTTATTTTCGCTTTGTGTTCAAAGTAACTTATCGGGTCTATAATAAATAGAATTATTATTAAGCAGTGTTATCATTGGCGACAGGCCCCTATAATGTGATAGGGGTCACATTATGGGACCGAAAGTGGGTGGGCTGGTTACACCTCTGCCTACCCCTTCAGGATTACAGGCGTGAGTGTATGTGTGTGTTATCACTATTTTTTCTCTTTATGACGTCGAATAATTTGATTTGAGGACAATTAAAAACTACCATATTAATTAGAGATTAAGTAAATTCACATAGTTTTCAAATAACAAGCTTGCATTAAAATGTACCATCCTTCATACTTATAAAAAATATTTGTGTCATAGGTTAAACACTGTTTAAAAGAACTTATAGGTTAAATCCCCAGTTTTAGAACGAACCCGACGGAGTAAGCTTGTTAAAATAATTCATACCGAACCACTTTACGTCTCAAATCGGGAAATTAGTTTACAGCGATTTATGAGTTTTGATACTTTGTTATTTTGTATCAACGGAGATTCCGAACTTCAAAGACGGATTTTCTGGGTGAATTTTTCTATTTAGACAGATGGGTGAGGGATTTGTAGGTATTATAGGCCGGCCCACTAACGGCTACAGGACAGAAATATGCTTGTATTTAGAGCTTTAATCCCGTATTGTACTAATAATTTTGTACCTTTAAAAAAATATAGTTTTTTTTTTATTCTGGCGCGGCAAAGTGACCACACTGCACCTGTTGGTAAGCGCAGTGCCGTCCAGATAGAGTATCAAGTAGCGAGAGACAGTTTATGAACATACTAAAAGCTATCTTCCAATGTGTAACGTATCAAAACGTTTCGCCATAACAAGCCACGTCAGCGATGCATACGGTTTCTAACTACCAACACAGAACTCCTTGTCGCCCGTGCACATTGACATTGCAAACACAGTGTCGACTTTCGTGTTCAATTACCGCGTAGTTGAAAAACTACACCCTCATTACACAAACTTAAGTTTGCTGTCGCGGCAGTTGAAGCGCGGTTGCATTTGTTCCGAATTTGTGGTTTGGCGACTGTTTTGTGAGTTTGTAAATGTAAAGCAAGTTTTTATTGACAAAATTGTATTCGTGTGTTATCTTCCATAGAGACTATTTTGAACTAAGCGTTCTTTGCGGTTTTACTTAGTCTTTAACTAATTTTAAAATAGGAATGTGTCAATTCGGTGAGTATTTGTTTTTATTTTCTTAATGTACCTATGCAATCGATTATACAAGAGAGAGCTATGTTGAATATTATTTTGTCAAAAATATTATGCCTTTTTGGGTTAGAAACATAAATGGCGGGAATGTGACTGATGTTGTATTGTGATTAATAAGTGAAAAAATCATATCAGACATGGCTTAGGCCTTTAAATTGTGACTATTACAGACATGGCTTCGGCCTTTAAATTGTGACTATTACAGACATGGCTTAGGCCTCTTGAATTGTGTGTGTGGAGAACCTTTGCCATCTCTTTTATAGAGTAAATAAATAAAAATAAAAAATATTATGCCTTTTTGGGTTAGAAACATAAATGGCGGGAATGTGACTGATGTTGTATTGTGATTAATAAGTGAAAAAATCATATCAGACATGGCTTAGGCCTTTAAATTGTGACTATTACAGACATGGCTTCGGCCTTTAAATTGTGACTATTACAGACATGGCTTAGGCCTCTTGAATTGTGTGTGTGGAGAACCTTTGCCATCTCTTTTATAGAGTAAATAAATAAAAATAAAAAATATTATGCCTTTTTGGGTTAGAAACATAAATGGCGGGAATGTGACTGATGTTGTATTGTGATTAATAAGTGAAAAAATCATATCAGACATGGCTTAGGCCTTTAAATTGTGACTATTACAGACATGGCTTCGGCCTTTAAATTGTGACTATTACAGACATGGCTTAGGCCTCTTGAATTGTGTGTGTGGAGAACCTTTGCCATCTCTTTTATAGAGTAAATAAATAAAAATAAAAAATATTATGCCTTTTTGGGTTAGAAACATAAATGGCGGGAATGTGACTGATGTTGTATTGTGATTAATAAGTGAAAAAATCATATCAGACATGGCTTAGGCCTTTAAATTGTGACTATTACAGACATGGCTTCGGCCTTTAAATTGTGACTATTACAGACATGGCTTAGGCCTCTTGAATTGTGTGTGTGGAGAACCTTTGCCATCTCTTTTATAGAGTAAATAAATAAAAATAAAAAATATTATGCCTTTTTTTATTTTGGCTGTTTTTTCTTCTTTCATAATCTTACATTTTTATTTTTTTAATGTATGGATTTAACAAGGAATCACAAATATAAAGCCAGTCACTGGGCATGGTAACATCTAGTTTCTTTGTTTTCTTAATTTGGCAGACATGTTATCGTGATATTATTTCTAAAGTACAACTTATAATATATACATTGATAATTTTATTGAGCATGTTTAATTTATAAGAACATTATCTACATGTCTGTACATCGGAAATGTATTAAAATGACCACAATTTAAATATTTCGATGATGATATTTAAATTGTGGTCATTTCAATCAGAACGTCTGCAATATTTTCGAATATAGAACGAAAGTTGATAGTTGCTTCTATTTTGAAAAAATATTTTTGTTATTGTGTTTACTTTTAACTCTTTGAAGATATTATTATTAAAAAAATCAACGTTCCATATTTAAAAAACTCTCCGGAACCGACTTCAAAGTTGTTCTGTGCGCACATTACCGGGTCATACATTTTAATTTTAATTTAATCAGAAAGTCTGCAATATTTTCGAATAAAGAACGTTAGTTTAGTTCGATTTGTGAAAATATATTTTTTAGTAATGTTCAAGGTAATTCTTTAAGGCTCCTATTATTTTAAAAAACGGTATTTTAGTTTAACTTTCTCCGGAACCATCTTAGAGTTGTTCTGTTCGCTCATTACCGGTCCAATTAATTTTGACTTTAATATATCTTCCGTCTCTGCTTTTAGTTCAAAATGTCACAACATTTTTATAATTGTAGACCTTCAAGAGCAAGTTCAAAACCATTTAAGTCATTAATTAACATTAATAAAATATATACGATGTTTATATATTGACCTCGATTATATGAGGTTGAGAATACGAGTCTGGGGTTCGATTCCGTGGGGATGGTACGTGAATCACGATGTTTGTGTTTTTTTTAAACATTTAAAAATAACTAGGATAATCATAGTTTCTAATGTTTAAAATATTCGAAATCCTACTATGGCATAAGTATTCCAAACAAACTAGTTTCATTTAAACATTTTTTAATTCTTACTGCATTATTGATAAACGAAAAAATAATAAAATAGTATAAAATAAAACATAACCCAACATTTCGTAGTCGGTTAAAAGGGTATAAACGGAACATATTGAAATATATTCTAACAAAAACAGAATTGAGAAAACTGTTGAGTTTGTTTGAGGCTACATTTTTTGAAAATTCTTTTTCCCTCATTTTAAAAGTTATTTGCTTTATCATGATAAGATTGATCTTAATAAACACATATTCTTGAGAATATGTGTTTATTGTGAATACTATCAGGATAAGTGGAAGATGAGATTTGAAACAATTACAGCAATTTGTTTTTCTTCCTTTTATATTACAATCTGTTTTCTAAATATACCTTTCTTCCAACCAAATGTGTCCCTGACCAAAGGTCTTCTCTCGTTACACCCTGGGTTTTAAAAAGATTGTGGAGTAAATAATTTTATCGAAATACTTTAGCAATGATGGACAGTGAATCTATGACTCTTACATTATTATTTATAATAAAAATAAATTAAATGTGAAATGACCTTGTGAATTTAATTTTGTTTGTTTGACTCATTTTGTGGATTTTATCCTAGTTAATTAATTAAGTAATTTATACTCCCCACGTTTCAAAAGCTTAATCGCCTTCATGGTCACGTTCAGGCGTGAAATTAGCTTTATTTCAATGCGTAATATTCGTTTAAACTAAAACCCAAATGATTTAATATTTATTTAACAATTTCGACTCCACTGCCCACTATGTTTGAAACGCCAGGGCCCGGGCAAAGCCTGAGCGACAAAACTTTTAATTATATCCCCGTCCCGCTCGCGCGCTAGCGCCGTCTCACTCGCACGCACGCGAACCGGAAGCATCCGATTAAAAATTGAAAACCAATTATTTGTTCAAAGAATATAAAACATTAGTGCGTAAGGTTTGTTTGTATATCCGATGGATGCGGATATTTGTGTATAGTTTGCGGATATTCGTATAGGCATGGGTAATTTTGAGATATTAATTTTAAAAAGGTGTTAAATCTTAACGAAACTAAATTGTGTATGCGCTAATATTCAAAATCGATTGGCCTTGAGGTATTTTATTATATAATTTATATTCGATCGGATACTAACGAATATGACAATATCCGAAGACCGTTCGGATATTCGATGTATACTACTAAGAATATAACGGACTCATTTTTGCCTGGTATGAGATTACACATTGTTTTTCTCTTTTGTAAAATCTTTTGATTTCCGCACTCAATGAACTTCACTGACGAAATGACATTGTCTTAAAGGTCGACAAACCATTGACTATGAAATTGTGAAAGTCCATCCGTGATGGCTTAGCAATTAGCATCTGAACCGCTCGTAATATCTTCTGGTTTCTTATTACACATTGAAATATTAATCATAATAATAATAAACCCAATGCACTTGTATTGTGTATACAGGGATAACCGTCAGCTGTCAGGTGTCACATCACAATATTCAATTAAAATTGTCTAACAGGCCTCTAGGTGTTAGCTTCGGCCCCACGCACGCCTTCCAAATGTCCGGGACTCTATAGTCCCGTGATTACGGTGTGACAAACATAACACCAAACAGTCACACACATAGCCCCGACCCACAATCAGATACGAGTCTTGTGTCGTGGGTATCAGGGACCTAGAGAGACGCACGCTCTCACAACACACAGACCCCGGACACAAATATCTGTCTGTCACACTAACATTTGTCCCGGTGTGGGAATCGAACCCACGGCCTCTTGTTTCATAACCAGCTACTAGCCCACTGCCACGTCCGTCAAAAAAAATTGTAAAATTAGTTTTATTTCAATGAATATTCTCTGTAAGAAAACCCCAGTGTTTAAAAAGATTGCCTCGGTGGCGTAGTTGTAATTGTGCATGCGTTACGCCTGCTGTGCTGAGGTCTCGGGTTCGATCCCCGGATCGGGTAAAGTGATATTAGGTTTATCTAACTAGAAATATTCAGTATTAGCCCGGAGTCTGGAACTTGGTTTTTGTCGGGGGTCTGGAGTTGGGGTACAATGACCATTTTACGGCCTTCTTAGTACTCTGACACTAGACCCTCGACCTCTTCTTCACCTTCTTGCCCATGGCGTAGTGTGAAGGAGCAGGCCGGCATGAGTGTGTTGAGTAGCGGGGATAGATCGTCTCTTGCTACTTAGTACTCTATTTGGACCACACTGCGCTTACCATCCGGTACAGTGCGGTCACTTTGCCGTGCCAGGATAAAAAAAAAAATACTTGTGCCCGGTATGGCGATAGGCTCGCGATAGGCCATACGAAAAGTGGGTGTACTGGTTACACCTCTGCCTACCCTTTCGGGGATTACAAGCGTGAGTGTATATGTATTTTAAAACGACTTTTTTGAGTATAAAATAAAAATCACCCCGTGTGCTCCACTCCGCGCGCGTTCATTTTGTTGGAGTGAAGTTGTGTGCGCAGCGCGGTGACACACTGGTGACATTTTACACAGTTATTATTATTACATAACACTAGCCTTGTATTAAACATTGTCCTATTCACGGGCCTCTACTAATGAGGATAGGCCTTCGTCCACCACGCTGCCCTAATGTATGTAGACTTCACATACCTCTGAAATTCGTATAACAATTCTCAGGTAGGTTTCCTCACGATATTTTTTATCGTTAAAGGAAGTGATAAATACGCTTAGAAAAGTCTGAGGTGTATGCCATTTGGGTTTCGAACATACGACTTTTGTCTCGACATTTCATACTACCGACTAAGCTATTGCTGCTAGTATAATTTTTAAATATCACAACACCCAGACCCCGGACACAAATATCTGTCTGTCACAACACAAACGTTTGTCCCGGTGTGGGAAACGAACCCACGGCCTTTCGTTTCACAGGATCCTCGCCTACTGCGCCACGGATGTTGTGAAATTGGTGGTAAGGTCGCGACCACGGACACTGACATTATTCACATATAGATTAAAATAAAACACTTTCAAGGAAGCAGGAGTATTTGTAAAATATCATCCAAATAGATTTATTATTATATTATTATTACATTTTTAAAATATGACGTCACGAAACTTAGGGCCCTCCCTTTGTCACACTTCGTGGACTCCTTTTTCGTGTGACGTAATTTATAAATAGCCCCTAATGTTGTCACAAGCGAGCAGCGCCGGGTGAGATCGTGTGTATAATATAAAAGACCGTACTAGCTTATTTCTTATGCACACCTACTTATCTTTCGTATTGTATTGCGTAGACGAGCGCTTGAACGAACTCAGTGGGGTTCAGGGGACACAAACCCCACCGCGGGTCGAACAGGCTGATTTTCATGTCATTATTGTAAAAATAATAATAATAAAATAATAGCAGCGATAGCCTAGTTGGTACGGACTGTCATGACGAAAGTCGTAGGTTCGAAACCCAAGTGGCATACACCTCTGACTTTTCTAAAGTTATGCGTGTATTAAAATGTTAATTATCGCTTGCTTTAACGGTGAAGGAAAACATCGTGAGGAAACCTGCATATCTGAGAGTTTTTCGAAGGTATGAGAAGTCTGCCAACCCGCATTAGGCCAGCGTGGTGGACTAAGGCCTAACCCTCTCATTAGTAGAGGAGGCCCGTGCCCAGCAGTGGGACAATGTTTAATACAGGGCTAGTATTATTATATTGTAAAAATATAAATGGGCGTTTATTTTCTTGTTTTATTATCTCTTATTATAGAGAACTTGGAGATGCAATATTGAATATTTTTACATTTAATTTTTTGTGTTTAACGCACAAAGAAATCTATTTTGTATTAAATAACTATAGGTTATTATTATTCCAAATAATTATAATTCAAAATTCGTAACCCTTCATTAATAATTGAATGCTATAAATATCCCCCATTGTAAACATTCTGAATCCGTCTGGCAGCCGTATCTGTGGATAAGATACGTAGTTATGTAAATTTAGACTTTGTTGCAGTTTAAATAGAACACACACTCGCATGCACGTGAAACTTGAGATTAAACGAATACATTTTCGTAGGAGTGATGTTTGGACACACGGGGTGAGAATTTTATACAGAAATTAATTTTAATATATACATTTATTTATTTATGGAACCAGTGGCTCAGTGAAATTAATTCCGTCCTATGATGTGATACACAAAAGGTGGCGCCTATTACTACATAGGATACTTCAATAAATGATACCTGACCTTTGAACTTACCATCGCTGATTTCTCAAGCTACCACTTGACAAATGAGTATTAAAAACAAGAAGAAAATAAAAAAAAACTAAAAATATAAAATTAATAACAAATTGTGATTTTAAATGAACCTTTTGATATTTAAAAAGTAAACAAGATATCCATGAATTATATAACAGGTAACCCATTTACGCGTTTACCAGCTTTTGAAACTATATAACAAGAAATGGAATGATTTATTATAGCAGGCCAGTAACCGACTGAGAATAGAGAGGCCGTGGGTTAGGTTCCCGCACCGAAACAAATGATACAGACAGATATTTGTTTCGGGTCTGGGTATTGTGGAACCGTAGTCTCTCGTAGTTCTTGATATCCACGGTACAGGTTTGACCTAGGGTGGGGTCAGAAATATGTTTTTTTTACTGCCTGGATAGACAGACGAGCAGACGGGCCACCTGTTGGTAAGTAGACACTGCCACAGCAAAGCCGCTGCCTACCTATGTGTGTGACTGTTGGGTGTTTTTATTTATTATTAAACCAAAAATGACGAAAATATGTCACATGACACAAGACCGTGGTTTAGTCATTGCACAGTATCAAAATCCTTGCAAATAAACTAATTCTAATATTATTGTTTATAAACTGATAAAACTTTTAGCGACATCTATTAGAAAAAAAAACAATTGAATATGAATAGCAAGATGGCTGTCATGAAAGTCGAAAACAATGAAGAAAATTGAAATTCAGTCCACACGAAACATAGCGTGTGGTATATTTCACATTGCCAAAGCCCATACATTGTCCAAAATGTTTTAATATTTTGAAATTTCGATAGGGTTGACTCTTTTGGTTATGGTGTAATTTTTGCGGTTTTAAGCGATATTTTTTATAGCATAGTCCGACAAACGAGCCAGTGGGTCACCTGATGTTAAGTGATCTCCACCGCCCATGAATATCCACAATACCGAAAGTGTCATGTATGTGCTGTCGGCCTTAAAGGACAGGAATAGGGATAAGGGAAGGGAAGGGGGAATCTGGGCCTCCGGATATCTCACTTGCCATATGAAACGCGACAGTAAACTGTCACTTTACGTTGGTTTTCTGAGACAGTGGTACTACCCCGGTCGAGCCGACCCATTCATGCAGTAGACAAATATGTCTAGAGCGTAGCTCTACCACTTCCAAGATATATATAATTCTAGCGACCCTCCCAAATATATCTAATAGGGCAGTTGACACGTTTCTAAAGCCATTTGATTCTGTTTTCGCCAAAGGGATTCCTTTCCGTTTTATATTTGGTATCGAATAATGTACAAAATTAACTCAGAATACAGAACAAACAGTTTTTTCTGTATTCTGAGAAAATTAAACACTGGTAACTACTATTATTGTATTGCGAAAGTTCAAAAAAATTAATTTGTAAGTAAAATACGACACATTACCTAAATTAAAAAAAACAGTTGATCCGATCGTTACCAAACATCACAGGATCACCCGCTGGGCTAATCTAAAGATTTCTTGAAAACTTCATCTAAATCAGTCAAGCCGTTTTGGAGCCCAAAGGGAAATACATACACACATCGATTTTAATGCATAAATAGAAAGATATTCGTGGTAAATAACATACCAGGAAAATCATACTCAAAAAAATTGTCTATTATCGACATTCCATAGCTTTTATATGTTCGTCATCACTTGTCTCTGACTCATGTTTACACCAAGAATAGACAAACACGCACCATTCTGTGTTAGTTAGTAATAGGCTCAAAGTAAATAATCTATAATACAATACTAAATACTTTTGACTGTTAATCAACATATCCACTGCCTCGGTGGCGCAGTTGTGATTGCGCATGCGTTACGACTGCTGTGCTGAGGCCTCGGCTTTGATCCGCGGGTCGGGTTTTTTTTATTTTGAAATACTCATGGTATGGCAACAAACAAGGTCGCCCCTTATCACATTATCGGACCGTAATAAATTCGACGAAAAGTGGGTGTACTGGTTACACCTCTGCCTACCCCTTCGGGGATTATAGGCGTGAATGTATATGTATGTAAATCAACCAATATAAATACATTGTGAGACCTAAAAACAGTCGTATTTGATACCCGCGACACAAGACATATATCTTAGTGTGGGATTAGGACTGTCTATGGGCCTGTAGGATGTATTATTATTACAAATATCAATCTGTTTTTATTAGGCAAAGGGTTCCTAAACCTATTAGTATTAATTTTATAAAGGTCTTATATGAGGCCGTCAGCGCAAAAGTGGCCTAAGCTTGACACAATGAGTATGAAAATAATGGGGTTTGTATATTCATGAATTTTAAATCAATGTACATAAATGCAATTTTTGCAATGCCATCTTGTTGTCATCATATTGGCAATTGGTGAAACTAGACATAGGCCGGTTTGCATTAAATTTTCGCACATTTTAAATCATTTGTAGTACATAGGTCAGATTATGAAAAATAGGCTATTTGACTAATTTTCTAAAATGATTTAAAACTATTATTTATTACATAATAAACACACTATATTGATATTTCCGGGAAATCTACTGTATTTTTAATAAAAATCAATGTTAAAGTTTAAATCTCCAAAACCGCGGCAAAAAGGCTATTTCTGTAATGGCGCTGATCATATGACACGTGTGACGTCACATGCAAGTAAACAAGCTAATAATGATAAGCAAAGCTAAGTTTTGTGATAATTGTTTTATCAACAATTATCATAAAACTGCTTCAAAATAGATCAACAATAGAATTTATCACCCAGAAAACATAAAACGCGAACTAAAATCACTCGAAGAAACTATGTTTGCTTGCGTGTGACGTCACAAAAGTTGCAACCAATAACAGAGTGTTCACATCACAGATAAAAATTTAAATAAATGTTGTATTTTATTTCGTTTAATTTGCAAAAAATATACATTATTTTGTTTAAAATTAAGTGAAATATGGTTTTAAAGCTATTGTCTAACAGGATGACCACAATTTGCAGTGTATGTTCAATGTTGTCAAATAGCCTATTGAGGGTTCGGCCACTTTTGCACTGACAGCCTCATATATAGTAATTTTATTAAAATAATTGCCGTATATTTTTTATAAAGTCCAACTTCATAGTCCTGTAAATTCCCGAATTGCACAAGGACGACAGTAATCCGGACTGCAATGGCGTAATTGTTGATTGGATTGCAAACAAACACCTATGTATTACAGTAAAAGTGCTGGAGCGGTGATTCTACATTGATAGACACCGCACGTTCTTAATACTATAGTATAATCTATGTTCTAAACATTGACTTATATCCTATAGACACGAACTGTCGAACAAAAAAGATGTTCGGAAAACCTTGTCCGCCCACTAATGCCATCTATCATTTTACTCAGAACTATTTGGAAGTTATAACACCCGTCACTGTCTCTCGAACGAGACTTTCCGCGCGCCAAAATGGGACAAACTATATAATGCATTTATTGTGAAATATAGACTTCCCGTATTCAGAATTGAAATTAATTAATATTTATTGATATTACGTTCTAAACGTTATGAAATTATGTTATTTACCTTATATACTATTAACAGTTTCACTGTAAGTCAATTTAAGGCAGATTTGTTCGGGAATGTCGCTACAAATAACTCAAATTAACTGGTGTGCATTCGTAGGTGGCATGAAGCATACTAACGTCGGTGCGGAGTATACCTCAACTCGGTTGAACATAATGTTGGTTCTGGTCGCCGCATCTAGTACATAGTACATATAGATCGCTGGTTCTAAAATAACCTAAAAATATAACGTCTACCATAACAGTTGATGGCAATTGCCAAAACACAAAAAATCAATTAAATTTATTTGCGAACACAAAGCGTTTCGTTTCAATAAGTTTTTGTAGAAATCTAGCTCGTGGTATAAAAATAAATTAACTTAACCGCCCGACACACTACGCTACTATAGTACACACAAAATTTACAGATGCTACGCTTCCAAATTACAAAAAAAAAGTAACATTTTGACGGATAAAGCAGTAAGCCTACAAATATTCCCGGTCTAAATTCATGTTGATTTTATGATATACAATTTTTCAATCCAATATCCTTCCATATCTGGTAGTTCTCAGTTCTATCTTACCTAACTTACAATAAAAAGCACTAACTGCTTCCTATATTGTTTAACATTTAACAGTATTACATGCATTGTGGATTACTATGGCATTAGTATTCATATTTTGTATAATATCATATTAGTTAATTACTCAAACTCGTTTTGCAAGTTTATTAACTTTGAAACGATGTAACAATATTATGCTAAAGCAATTCAAATGATGTTATTCAGATAACAATCATAAAAATCGATTTAAAATCTTATATAATGCTACAGAATATATTATTACTCATATTGTTAATTATAATTAGTGTTGATACACATTTACGACAAAGATAATATTGTTTTATGTAATAAACAGTTTTAATTCTGAATATATCCATAGATTAAAAATGTATGGCTGTTTATTTCAATGCATTGGCACAATTACATATTTATAAAACTAACAAATTAAAAAATGTCATTTTAAATTATACTTATTCAACGATTTAACTAATACCTAGCGATACAGTGTAATTAACTTATTGCGACACTTAGCGAGACTGGTTTCAGTATATCAATTTTATTCATTTGATGATGTACTGTGCCAATCATTATTTAAAAAATGTGTGTACTAGTGTGTCTGTGAGCGTGAGACGTTCGCTCGCAGGGCCGCCATATTTACAAATAATATTTTGTTTCATTTAAATATTATTTTACATAAATTTTAGTCAAGGTTGTATAATTTTGTTAAAGTAACGTATGTTTGCTAATGTCATTGTTTAAAAACCACATTTGTTTTATTCAATGTTATATAAACTGTATGGTGTTCATATCTACGTAAATACTTTTACGTGTGTAATGTTTTAATGTTTTAAGTACACTATTTCATTTTAACACTTAAATTCCATTGGATAAGCGTTCAGACTTTGAAAATGAATCATGCCGTTAATAACCTAGGAAGGATTGGAGATCCCACTAATATTTGTCTCGTGCTGGTATCGAACTCGCGATTACATAACATGTGTTGTATAAGTAAAAGTTTTTTTATTCATAAAAATTACACCGACTTCAATAAAAAACAAATTATGCGTCACTATAAAATTTGAGGGTTGCCCTTGATTTGTGTGAGATCCCATCATCAGATCCTGACTTGGTGCCAATGGGAATACCTGGGAAGTATACCCTTTTAAACAAAAAAAGAATTTCTCGAATCGGTCCAGGCGTCTTCGAGTTATCAGGTAACATACATAAAAAATAAGATTCCGACGAATTGTTAACCTTCTCATTTTTTGAAGTCGGTTAATTGAAAATAGTTATAAAATTAGATGTGTTTAATTCAGTAGCTTTACATGCAAAGTGATATATTAAAAAAAAACATTAATGACTAAAAAATATTAAAATACATAATAAATACACATTTAGTAGGTATTTAGTGCGGGAAATACGGGTTTCTATTTATCTAATTAGGCAGCCATATTAAGCTATCTTATTGATAAATATTTCAGTAATATTAATATATTATGAATTTTACACACATTGTCAACTAAAAAATATACATGTCAAATAGATCCTCCTCTTTTTATATCGGTTAAAAATTTGATCAAAGTAACAAAACAGTACATAAATTACTTATTTCTGTTTGTTCAGGTGTGAATATTGGTAGATGTATATTTTATAATTATTTTAAATAGTTAAATAATTTATGACGAATAGACAAGGATCAACCCTAGCAGCCTCGGCGTGTGAGCGGGCAAGAAAATATCCAACACACAGACATAGCCCAGCCGCGTACCGAAATGGCTGTGTTCATGTCAACGCGGACGAACATCGCGCGCGTATTTTGACTTATTTTTAATCAAACGATCGCCATATTGTTTTTGTTGTGTACCATAATTTGGAAAAAATAAAAAATCATCTTTTTTATTATTACGGTTGTATAATACGGTGATGTTATAGTGTTTTGTATAAACTTAAATGACATTACATGGTGATTGGATTTAAAATTACAGTGTTATCTATATTGAATAATTGAGTAATTATACCGTTTCGATCGTTATCGGACGATCGATTCCGTTAATTCGTACGTCCGTTCACTAAACCGAAGTTCCTTTAAATATTTTTTTGTGATTATAATAATTAAATTCGCGAATGTGTGGCAGTGGCCAAAAATAGCTTTTAAAAATAACAGTTTGAGAACCGTCAGAGTTGTGTTTAAATTTAGTGCAATGTCTACGCTGAAAGTTAATTTACGAATGCATTTGCCATTGTTGTATAAATAGTTAATATTGTGAGATTTTCGTGATTTGTGCAAGTGACTTCATGGATTTTTTGTCTATGGGATTTTAAAAATGGATAAACCTTTTTTCCGGGTGAGTACACAACATTACTAATTTATTTATATTTATTCAAATAAAGAACAAGTGTTCGTAATAAGTCAAATTATCATTAATAAATATCGCAATTACAAATAATAATAAAATGAGTGATAAAAATTAACACAAAATCAATTGTGTATTTAGTAAGATGTCAATTTAAATAATTGATGCTTTAGTTAACGGGATGACGTCAGCCATTGTCTCCGACGATATTTCAAAGGAAGTTTTATTCAAATCGAGTGTTTATGCATATATTAAAGTGAAAGAAGGTCCAGGCTGCCAACCATAAATATATTTGTTTTAATAGTGAATATGCACAGGCATTTAGAATGTAATTTTATTAGTTGCTTCAACCCTACTCGGTGCGCCATATCAGCAAGTACTAGTGCGGGGACACTGTCGATATTTCGACATCGATGTTTTATAATAAATTATAATAAATAGAGCGGTCTGTTTGGTGAACGTTTTTACGAGATATATTTATGCGATACGTAGTTTCTTTGTATCGTTATGTTACCGTAACTATACGTTGAATTTGCCGTCATATTAATATTTAGCTATAGCTTATTAGATATGCCTTGAACACAATGTTTTCAACCAGATAATAATCATAATATCGGTACGGGTGCTCGTGTGGTTACACAAAACTCTTTGTTGTGTGTTCTACACATGAATTTATTTATCTTTTTTTTGCGTTTGGTACCTGTTTGTTGATGTAGGCTGTCTGACTGATTAATTTTTACTGTCTTATAAAAAAAATACCATGTACCTGAATAACGAAAATAATCTAAGTATAGGATTGTATAAGTTTTATGTCTCGCTAGACAAAGCGCTCATTGCTTTTACCAATGACGTCACAAGTTCGCAGTACGGATTCTATACATACTCGTATTGTGGGAAAGAGAGCATTCTTTCCTAAATAGATTAAAAACTCTTAAACGTTATATCAAAATTTTATTAGCTGTTATTAAATATTTTTTCGTTACGTGTTACATTAATTACCTATATTTTCTAAACCTGTTATTTTTAAGTAAATACCCGACGAATAGCCAATTACCAATGAGAAGCAGTTTTTATAAGCTGTTTATTTTATGCTAAATACTAGATTTTTTAGGATTAAAAGCAGTTTATACAATAATAATATCCCCGATTTCTTCTAGGATTAAAGGCAGTCTACAAAGCTTATCTTTATAAAGGAAGGTCTAGTTTTCTAGCAGTAAAATATATATAGTATAGTATTATTGATAGGTTATTAAAATTGGAGTATTAGTTTCACATATTATTTGCATATTACATATTAAATAAAAAATGAGACCTATTTTATGTATTATAGTGTTATATGCATTAATTTGAGCTGGGTTTATCATTCAAGAGAAAAGCCACAAGCTTATGTTACAACAGGTCTGTGTTTATCATCAACACGTGTTACTTACGAAGGAGACAAATTGTTGAAGCACATATCTTTAATCACAGTATTGTTTCGCCACGTTCTTGTTTAATTATTATGAAACTTTTAGCTTCTGCTCGCGGCTGCTACCTCGTCAATATTTGTGATTATAATTAGTTTATGTCGTTCAGTGAATTACGATATATCGAAGAGCATTTAAGTTTCAAATAAATATCACCAGAATACTTTCCTATTAAAATTTCCCCATCATTCTTCTCCCTTTGAGGTTCAGTTTCAAAAGTTAAATAGTGGTTATCTATGGTATAAAAGGAATAGGCAATCAAAATCTTAGCTTCACGGTCCAACGGTCTGTTCTCGGTGTTGGTGATTCATTGCAGATGCAATTTTTTAATTAGCTAAACGTTAATATCTCAATAGAAACAATTTCAAAGGTCATATGTTATTTGTAATCATAATTAACTTATATGTAAGTATTAATAACAATCCTTTTATTATCTGTATATTAAAACTACGGAAGCGTTAGGGGCGTTTGGAATATTCCACCACGGTATCACCAAGAGGAAGAGGCTACTAATGAAGCCATCGTGAGTCTCTTGTAACGCCATTTGTGCTGTCTAAACACCTACATTTGAGTACATCATACCACTCTGAAATGGACGACAATCCGGATGTTTAGACTCATTGCTGATGCTTAAAGGCACTTTCAGTGCATAACGGTTTATTCCTTGGAAATCCTTAACCGTCCCTAATGCAACAATGAGGGCCACCGCGGGCTTAGATATTGCAAGAATGGTGTAGTGGAGTAGACCAGAGGTCTGGATGTTTCTTACTCTTCTATATAGCAAATCACCTACTCTGAGGGTCAGGGTATTGATAAATCATTTCTCGAACGAAAAATACTTACTATATTACTACTAGTATTTTGCCCAAACATGACCTCCTCCATGTTTGGGAGAAAAGTATACAATAAATAATACCTATTTTCAAGAATTTCACTTAAAAAACGAAGGATTTTCATACAAACTTTCATCCCCTATTTTACACCCTTAGGGGTGGAATTTCCAAAAACCCTTCCTTAGTGGATGCCTCCGTCATAAAAGGTACCTACTGTCAAAATTTGAAGTCTCTAACCCCAGCCGTTTATTAGGCTGTGCGTTGATCGATCAGTCAGTCAGTTTCTTTTTTTATATATACAGATAAATATAAGATTTACAAGAAAAAAATCTCAATCAATATTCTACAGTCATTAATCGATTCAAGTTTCGTGTATAAGGTGGAATATCGACGAATGTGTTGCAACTTGCAGTTCGCACCTCACTACTTCGGCTCGCTTCCTTGATTCGTGTTCCGGAATCAACCATTGTATGGAGTTGCTTTAGGCAGACTGGTTTTAAACTTTTTTTACTATAGAAAACTTGCAGACGTTCTAATGGGTCACTTAATGGTGGACACTCGTAAAAAATTAGTTGAGAGTCTTGAAATATTGATCAATCAATCACTTTCCATCAGGTGAGCCTCCTGCCCGTTTGCCTCCTTTTAACATAAAAAAAAAATATTGATCATTTAGCTAACTTAAATGGCTCTTAGGAACTTACAAGTGATATTGGATTTTTATATCACGTTATGCTCAGTATCACTTCGGAGTCTGGAATTGTGCTGGGTATGGCGATAGGCTTCCTGTCACACCATGGGACGGCAATAAGCTCTGGGTGTACTGGTTACACATCCGCCTACCCCTACGGTGTTTGTGTGCGTATGCGAAACGATCTGATTACACCATGTGTAGAATGGTCATAACAATAGTTTTTTTAAATATAAAAATCTAATACAATGAAACCATAAATAAAGGAGTATGTGAAAAATTATAAAAAGTTTATTATTTTATTGTTAATTACCTGTCAGGTTTTCGCCTAAAAGTACAAAAATAAACCAAGCATATAAATATCATAATTCAAAAGTAATTAAAAAATTATATGTGCACTAACCGTTGCACGCGGTGTCGCCCTCGTGATAGCCAGTTTGTTTAGAAAATTTTATCTTTACAACAGCATTAACTATCTAGTCCACAACTCTCATATCTTTCAAGCTGGAACCAACCATGTATATTCACAAAATTCCATTGCAATCGGTTGGGGGGTTTCTGAGATAGCGTGTGACACGTGGTTTTAATACATTAATAGCGCCCCGCCCCGACTTCGAGTGATTTTTTATATTATCGTACTAGCTGTTGTCCGCGGCTCCGCCCGCGTGGAGGGTATTTTTGGGAGAAAAAGTAAACCATCCTAGTTGTCTCCCGCACTGACGCACCTGTACCGATCGTTTTACCACTAAGATGTTGTGCCTCAATCATAGAGAGAGGCCAACGTGCAGCCGATCCTCTAAAACGGTGACCGGTCAGACAATATACAATTATCGCCCAATCGCCTTGTAACGTAACGTAAGCTCTAAAATATATCCCCCATTTTTCTATTTTTGTCTATTGTCAGAGCACTCAGAAGGCCGCAAAACGGCCAAACTTCCGTGTGCCACTATGGGGGGTTTTTCATCCTGTGTACGGTGGTCGCTATCCGGGCGGATATGAATATCCTACCACCACCACTGCTGGGCGCCCGTTCACTTTATCTCTCTCACATTTTTCTGCCCGTATTCAATTAATAGCTGGATAGAGAGCGGTCAGTCCATTCACTATGTCTATGACGGCATTGGGTAAGCCCATCATACTTCCTATTAGTCCTTCTAGTATTATAAATGCGAAAGTTTGGATGGATGGATGGATGTTTGTTACTCAATCACGCTACAACGGCTGGACGGATCTGGCTGAAATTTGGCTCAGTGATAGATTATAGTCTGGAATAGCACATAGCCTACTTTTTATCCCGGAAAAATTTATAATTCTCGTGGGATAGTTTAGTTTTTCACAGAGTAAGGGATCGACGTGATTTTTTGCACAATGGTAGTTTAGGGATCAGAAAATGACATATGCCACTTTTTATCCCGGAAAAATGCACGCTTCCTAACGGATAGCAAAATATAGAAAGGTGTAATAGTTTGTATACCTTTCCTTCCAAAAATAACCTCCACGCGGGCGGAGCCGCGTGCAACATCTAGTTTACTCATACATTGTTAATTATGGCTAACTCAAGGAAGCTCCCTAAATGCGGTAGTTATACGTATGTTTTTGAACTTCTTGCTGTTTTGGACAGCGTCAGTGGCGCAGTTGTAATTGCGCATGCGTTACGACTGCTGTGCTGAGGTCTCAGGTTCGATCCCCGGGTCGGGTAAAGTGATATTGGGTTTTTCTATTTAGAAATTCAGGACGGTGTTTGTTATTGTGCCTGGTATGGCGATAGTCTCGCCCTCTATCACATTATGGTAGCGTAATGAGTTCGGCGAAAAGTGGGTGTACTGGTTACTCTGCCTACCCCTTCGGGGATTACAGGCGCGAGCGTATATGTATGTATGCTTTTTTTTGTGATAAAGCCATGATTAAAGTATTCAATGAATATACAAGTACGAGTCCCCGGCGTCACCCGGGCTCTACATATTTTCCGCGAAATCGGACGCTTCGAGGTCAAATGTATTGCAAAGTTTAAAACGCGTTGTAAACAAACAAGCGCCGGTTCTCAATCAAATGTATCGAAATATTACGCGCGCGTAAAAAATAGAAATGGCGGAGTGTCTGTGCTCATTAAATAAATAAATACACCCAACAGTCACACACATAGTTCTTACCCCACACTAGGTAAAACCTGTATCGTGGGTATCAACTACGAGGGTCTACGGTCCCACAACACCCAGACCCGAAAAAAATATCACACAAATATTTGTCACGGTGCGGGAATCGAACCCACGGCCTGTCGTTTCACAGCCAGCTGCTCGCCCGCTGCGCCACGGAGGCTGCCATTGTCCTATGAGGCTTTAAATCAAATTAATTTATTGATCATGTACTCATGTAGTCACTGCCATAGGTAACAAAAGGATAAATATAAAAAAATATAATAGTACTGTGTTCAGGAGCGGTAGAGAATATTTACCATCAGGATGTATTGACAATACATCTCCATGCATGTATGCCATTTGTTCTGGTTTCGGACCAGCTACATTCGTCTTGGCATACCATTGCCTATCCCTGTATTTTAATATTAGGCTGAACGGTTGGCAGCGGCTTTGCTGTGCCCTTTTTTTTTTTTTTTTGTTATCGCGGGGAAAGCGTTTTATTACTGCCGCCCGCTCCGGAGGGAAGCGGATTAAGAATAAAACGGGTATGCTGGACTAGCCGGTCTTACGACCCAGCATCCCCCTCGCACGGATGATGGCTATCCGTGCTGCCGCTGGGCCGAGTCCCTAACCCCTATGTACACCCCACCCGACACTACCAGCTAAAACCCCGCGGTGGCCTTCTTCGGCGCTTGCGGAGCGATCCCTGGAGTGCTAGAATTGCAGCCGGAATCGCCCCTGCGCGGTGCCCTGTACGGGCCCATCTCCATGGGAGGCTAAGGAGCCCCCGCGCACCGAGCAACGACAGCGAACGAGGCCTTACCACCCACGCTGCCGTCCATCTCGGGGTCGCACGATGCCCCGAATTTGGGAGTGCATCGATACGGGCTGACAGCCCTCCGCTGCGCGCCCGCGACCCCCGATGGCCCCAATTAGTCGCCTCGTACGACAGGCAGGGGTTGCCGTGGTGAAATTCTCAACACGCCCCCATTCCACAGGGCGGGAGACGCCGGTCAGTCGTCCACCCGGCGCCTCCTACGTCTTCTCTGGCGGCGGGAGGGATCATATCGTTCCCGATCCCTCTCAGCACTCTCCTTCTGCGAGATGACGTTCTCGCAGAAGTGGGCCACCGCACGCCAGGACCTCCGGCTGGCGACCATGGACGACACCACGGCCGGCAGCGATAGGTCTCCTCCGACGACTGCTCTGAGAGCGCTGCGCTCTTCGTCCCAGGCTGGGCACTCCTCCAACGTGTGTTGGGCCGTGTCCTCACGGCAGTTGCCACAGTGGTGGCACACGGCAGACACCTCCTTTCCGATCCGACACAGGAACGAACCGAAACACCCGTGGTCCGTCAGTACCTGCGTCAGCCGGAACGTTGGCGCACCGTGGCGCCTGTCTAACCATCTCTTTAGGACAGGACGCACTGCCGCGACGGTCCTCAAGCCCGCACTTGGGCTTTCCAGCCTGGTATGCCACTCCTCCACAGCGGTTCTGCGGAACCGGGCCGCAATCTCCCTTGGGGCCAGTCTCTCCTGTCGGCGACTGGACGCCTCCTCCCGCCAGAAGAACGCTGACGAAAGGCTTTGCTGTGCCCTGGTAATGCAGAAGTCTATGGGCGGCGGTGACTACTTACCATCAGGTGGCCCGTCTGCTCGTCTGCCTTTCGAATCACTAAAAAAAATTTATAAAATAATGAAAACTGCCGTCACACTGCATCTCGGGCCAACAATAATGAATAGTGGAATGTATGACGAAAGTGTCTTAGTATTTCATCCTTCCCTTTATCTCCTACGTCATAGCTTTGTTCTTGGATTCTCAATTATTTATTGTAATGACGTCATGATTGAAAAATTCAAATCAAATTACTAAACGTATTTTAACTTTGCAACGTAACAATGAGAGTTTCACAAAAGTTATTGACACGAAAATAGAAATTTGAACCTGATTGAAAATGGCTATTGGTACTGTGTATTGTCATGATTATGAACTATCAAATTCTGTGATGGTTCCGTATGTTTACACGAATATTACATTGATATATTTTTATGGATTTATTTAGTTTTTTTTAGATGTCAATTTTTTTTTATAGTCATACTCTCACGCCTGTCATCCCGGAAAGGGTAGGCACAGGTGTAACTAGTACACCCACTTTTCGCCAAATTTCGGTCCCATGATGTGATAGGGGGTGAGCCTATCGCCATACCGGGCATAGATCCCAGACTGCGGGCTAATACTGGGAATTTGTAGATAGAAAAACCCAACATCACTTTATCCGACCCGGGGATCGAACCCGAGACGTCAGCATTGCAGTCGTAAACACATGCGCAATTACAACTGCGCCACTGAGGCAATCAGTTTTTATTAATATGTAGGCTTGTATTTGTCCATTTAAAAGCCTCAATTATCTGCTTTTTTTGAAAATACATAAAATTTTTCGTAGTTAAAACAATATTTATCACATACTAGTGGTCTCGGGCAGACGTGGTCCTGCCATATACCACCTTCTCTGTGGACCGAATTTTCGTTGAAACAATAAGAAATTCCGATCTCGACAACAGCGCCACCTATCGGATCTAAAACTATCGTATCTTTAAAGTTAGACCCAAACACACACATACACAAAAATTCATTGGAATCGGTTGAGTGGTTTCAATGTCTGTAGCGGACATAAGTAGAAACAACTTTTGTGTTTTATGTAATATAGATTTATAAATAACTATTAGGATTTCTTCGAAGTACCACCTTATAGTCTATCAGTGAGCCTAGTTTCATTCAAATTGGTTCAGTAAATTTTGCGTTATATGTGCATATCGACGATCCTTATTACTATTACATTTATACTAGTGGCAGACGTCGTCCTGCCCGTAAAAGCAGCGCCATCTGCCTGATTTCTGAATCTAAACCATCCAGGGCGCCACCCAAACGCATACAAAAAAACATTCAAATCGGTCCAGCCGTTTAGGAGGAGTTCAGTGACATACACACGTACAGTAGAATTATATATATAAAGATAGAGAAAAGGTATACATACATACATAATAACACTTGCATTTACAACGAAATTGCACCGTTCGGATATAGTAACAATTAATTAGAATGTTATATACGTATGGTTGATTAATTGGACACTATTTCAGGCTCGCATTACGGTGAAATCAGTTACAGTGTTGATTGAAAACCAACGCAATAATTGTGATTGATAATCTTTCTTTCTAGGGTATTTATGATGAAGTTCCTGTTTCAACTATAGGCAATTTTTGGCAGAAGGAATATTTTTGGTTTAATGTTGACATTAGCAACAGTGTTCTTTCTGACCCATTATCGGATGCTGCTGTAAAATTCTACCATTAAGCTTAAGCATTAAGTAAGTGCTTCATTAGATCGTAATTGCTGTATTGTTTAATGCCTTTCCTGATTGGGTGATATGGTCGCTCAGCGGCAAAGTCCTTTTTTGACAATAAATAAAAAATAAAAAAACTATAGTCAATTTGGAATTCTGAAAAAGGCATTTTTTTCTTATGTCAGGGATAATAAAATTCATAGCAATTTACGTTACATAAAACCAATAAGTATGTTAAGCCATTGCAATCTGGTAGAAGGGGTAATTGTTAAATAAAAGAAAGGAATGCACGATATAAGTCGTGACGTCATCGCCCGGAATTGTCGTTACTGTGCATTCGTGTGAGAGAGATAGTAAGTAAATTTAAACAATAGTAATAAATTAGCACAATAATAATGCATTATTTTTGCCATGTTAATTACTATATTGCGGATTCGCCTGTGTTATCTTTCTGAGAAAAGTTGTTGTAGTCCTTCCTCATTGTTTCAACTTTAAAATCAGAATTCATTAAAACCTGTTCAGTAGTGTGATCGCAAAAATAGATATAATGGATTATTAATTAAATTTTTCTACTGACTGTACGAAGAGCCGCCATTTTTAACCGACTTCAAAAAAAGGAGGAGGTTCTCAATTCGACTGTATGTTGCTTTTTTTTTTTTTTTATGTTTGTTACCTCGTTTCTCTGTACTGTGTGAACCGATTTCGACCATTCTTTCATTGATTGAAAGCTGGTGCTTGTCATTTGGTCCCATAAAAATATGGTGAAGATCTGATGAATATCTTCGGAGCTGGAGAGGGTAACTCCTTAAAATTAAGTAGTATTCCAGTGGTTCTTTTTGCATTACGTTCATTATAAAAGTTAAGTTTCAGTGAGAGAGGGTAAAAGGGGTGGGGGTGAGGGAGGGGGGTGATAAAATTAAAATACACGTAAATTCTAATATCTTCAGCAGCTTTTAACCGATTTTATATAATTTACCACTAAAAAGCAAAAAATAAATTATTACTTTTTAAATAAAAATTAAACCGCCTTCAAAAAAACCCAGACACAACTAAAAAGCAAAAAATAATTGGTTACATTTAAATCAATTAGTTATATGCAATTTAAATCAATTATTTGGAGTCGGTGCCAGCCAAAACATGGAAAAAACAGAATAATCAGGCATACAAAAAAATATAAAATAGATCCAGACTTGGTTTTTATAAATCTAAAAGTAAAGAAAACAACACCGGCACCGACTCCAAAAATAATTGATTTAAATTGCATATAACTAATTGATTTAAATGTAACCAATTATTTTTTGCTTTTTAGTTGTGTCTGGGTTTTTTTGAAGGCGGTTTAATTTTTATTTAAAAAGTAATAATCAATAGTACTTTAATTGCTTACGTTACAAGAATGAACGATGTTTGGTTGTAATGAAAGAAAGATTAAAATAGCCCGCTACTGAAATCACGGTTACTCACAATTTTATTTATGTTGTGCAACATAATTCAATGGTTCTTAACATTTTTTTGGCCGTGGGCCAGTTGAAGTTTTCGGCACACTGTCAGTAGAGGATACAATGAACTTATATCACCTTAAATCGACAGCGTCCGTGACGCAGCGGGCTAGTAGCCGGCTGTGAAAGGAGAGGCCGTGGGTTCGATTCCCGTACGAGACAAATGTTTGCGTGACAGACAGATATTTGTTTGGGGTCTGGGTGTTGTGGGACCTAGACCTTACTTATGTACTTAGTCTTTATATGACATCCTTCATATGGATATTCCACGTCCCACATGCATGAAAACTCTTCTGACACTTACATTTTCGGTATTTGTGTACTTTATAGGTAAATTTATAGATAAGAACAAAATAAATTATAACTTTCCCTTATTTTTTTTTTCTCCCTGTCTATAATTACGTCTTATGATGTGCTATTGATATCATATGTATTCTTCAAATCATCTTGGTTTTCAAATAACAGACTCAACAATATTTTAATTTTTACTAGTGTCCATACTTTGTGTAATTTACCTCGATCCGAACATTTTTTAATTCTATTACATGACTTTGGCAAAATTGTTTAATCGTTCCTCCGCAAAGTCTATTGAAACAAGAAGAAGACCTTAGTCCCTAGTAGTTCTTGATACCCACGATACAAGTTTTACCTAGTGTGGGATCAGCAGGCCTACCACGAGCCCTTAGAGAAGTCTTGTTGTAATATTGCGTTGCGATTTTGTACCATGTATTCTCATTGTAATAATATATAATAATAATACTAGCCCTGTATTAAACATTGTCCCACTGTTGGGCACAGGCCTCCTCTACTAATGAGAGGGGTTAGGCCTTAGTCTACCACGCTGGCCTAATGCGGATTGGTAGACTTCACATACCTTTGAAATTCGTATAAGAATTCTCAGGTATGCAGGTTTCCTCACGATGTTTTCCTTCACCGTATTCGCATTGTAATATTACAACAATACTGCTCTAAGTCGCACTGTGAGTGTCCACTTTTCGGCTCCGTAGGTCATCATGACCACTCACAGTGCGACTGATCCATCAGCTTAAAGTCGCTCAGCGTGGCATGGAGAGAGCTATGCTCGGACATTCGCTGAGAGACCGAATAAGGAATGAGGGCATTCGCGCGAAAACCAAAGTCGTCGACATAGCTCAAAGAGTAAGCAAGCTGAAGTGGCAATGGGCCGGTCACATTTGTCGTAGAACCAATCACCGCTGGGTATTAAGGTTCTTGAGTGGAGACCGCGTACAGGTAAACGCAGTGTGGGTCGCCCTCCTGCTAGATGGAGCGACGATCTGCGCAAGGCTGCAAGCAGAAATTGGATGCGTAGAACCGAAGATCGGGTTCAATGGCCAGCCTTGGGGGAGGCCTATGTCCAGCAGTGGACTGCGATAGGCTGATGATGACTGCTCTAAGAGGTCGTGTTAGGCCGGCAGAACTGTGTGTTGGATGTATTATTATTTATCACCATAGTTAATCTCATTCGATTTGCATGAAGAGTTCAATGATTACATGGTGAAGTCTATATTAGTGGCTTGTTGGTCTATGCTTTTTAGGAGTAAAATAATTACAATATTTTGAACACTTTTCATATTATTACTTTACTTAAAACGTAAAAACCTATAATACAGAGTAATTTATAACTTTACAAATGAATAAGTTAGAAGCCATTCATACTGATGGAAGAAGTAATTGTCAAATGACAGAAAAGGATGCACGATACGATGTATGACGTCACCACTGAGAATGACCATTTAAATGCAGCCGGGTGAGGGAGATAGTGTGATCAGTGCCGGTTTTAGCAATATTAGTGCCCTGGGCGAGATTACTATACGGCGCTCCTATTCGCTATCCCAATCCCCTTTTTTAC
This sequence comes from Laothoe populi, assembly GCA_905220505.1. Lineage (NCBI taxonomy): Eukaryota > Metazoa > Arthropoda > Insecta > Lepidoptera > Sphingidae > Laothoe > Laothoe populi. The sequence continues at coordinate 1,051,122 of HG992146.1, read as the reverse complement.
CCGCCGGGAATATCCATCTTACGTGATGGTTATGCCGGACTCACCGCGGTACCCCGCGGTAGCCTTCTGCAACGCAAGGTCTCGGGGGATCCTGAGTTGTACTTTGGATTGCTGCCGGAACGATCCCTGCGCTTTCTATAGCAGCGCGATGCCTCGCGCTGCCACCTAACTCGAGGTCGCACCACGAAAATAAGTATGTTTATAAAGGCATCCCCCGCTGTGCAGCCGCGATCCCCGTGACCCCTTTCAGTCGCCTCTTACGACAGGCAGGGTATACCGTGGTAGATTTTTTCAGAGCCCCCAATCCACAGGGCAGTCGCTATCCAAATCCCTGCGAAAAAATTTATGAAACAAACAAGGTAAAGAATGAAGTTATAAAATACAGTAAACTGTAGTGGTCGTGTTCTAGTGTGGTCCCTTTAGTGATTTCATCACCAGATCAAAGGATATTTAAGACTTTTATGGGGAACTTGGCGCTGCTCAGAGGCATCGTGCATCCCGGGCGGTCGCCCAACCGCGCCCTCCACTAACGCCTGCCCTGAGTGAGATCCGCCTACGTAACCCACTTTTTCACATACCAATATTCCAATTAATAATTACGGCCTCAGTTTTGAATCTAGTTTGATTCGGTTTTGGCTAGAAAGAAAAACGATTTATTTATACAATCTACAACGCGCACATACCACAATTAGGTAACATACGATTAACAAAAACTATTACAATTAAAACTAAAGGGTTTGGCACTTGCTTGTCGCAGCTGTAGGTAGGTGACCACTCAGCGCGCTGCTGTACTGTGGCACGTACATAGTAAATTTTTTTCGTGCGGAAAGGCGATTTATATCTCTGCCGGCGGGGAAGCGGGACGGTTATGTTGGGCTCACCGGTCTTACGGCCCAGCGTTGAGCCGTCCGGGAGAGATGGCGACATCCGGACGACCGCTGGGCCGAGTCTCTAACAAATACCCTACACCGGCAATACCAACTAAATTCCCCGCGGTGGCCCTCTTCGGCGCATAAGAGACGGCCCCGGGCTCACGGAACGAGAGGCGCCCCATTTTCGACCGGAACCGCCCCTGACGTACATAGTACATACCACAACACAGCGCTGGTTGCCAGTGGTCACCTTAAGTGACGTACGGACGCCAGCCAGCTGATCTGTATATATAAAAGTAGAAACTGACTGACTGACTGATCGATCAACGCACAGCCAAAACGGCTGAGGTTAGAGACTTGAAATTTTGACAGTAGGTACCTTTTATGACGTATGCATCCACTAAGGAAGAGTTTATGAAAATACCACCCCTGAGGTGGTAATATAGGGGATGAAAGTTTGTATGAAAATCTGTAATTTTTGACGTTAAACGCATGAAAATTGGTATTTTGTATTGTATACTTTTCCTCCCAACTATGACCTCCACGCAGGCGGAGCTGCGAGCAACAGCTAGTATAATAATAATAAAAAAGAAAAGAGTGAGTCTCATAATGCTCAGTAAGTTTACTGAGTTTCCTTCAACGTCACACTATAATGCTTATACTGCTGCTTGTAGTAATGTGGTAACACTCAGGGGTAATTCCACTATTACGTCAGCGAAATTTTAGTTATTTTTAACCCTCTAACCCTCCCCATTGTTAGCCAAAGTAGGCAAAGTTTTAACCCTCCCTCTTGCTTACGTGAGGACTGATATATTTTTTACAAAACCTGTTCAAGTTTCTTTTTTATAAATGCTTTTAGACTTTTGTGATTTGTATACATACTATCAAATTAAGCAACGGTTATTTTTTGTTATTTATAAGCAAGTAGATATCATAGTTATTGTGTGTGACTTAAGCATCCTTTTCGCTTTTTCGAGCATAGACTAAAAATAACAACTAAACTATATAAGGGATATTTCCTCGCTTAGCGTGTTCTACCGTCTGTATCATGGCGAATGCTCTGAAGAATTGTTTGATCTTATCCCATCCTCTCCCTTTCAAACCAGAACCACGCGTACTGGCTTGCGAAGCCACAGCTTTGTGGTGTCTACTACCCCGGCCCGAACTAAGAGGTTCGCAAACTCGTACTTTTGCCGCACCATCAAGCTGTGGAACAGTTTGCCAGCTACCGTGTTCCCTCCTTCCTATGATCCTGGGTCCTTTAGGCGTCATGTGAAGAAGCTACACAGCAGGCCGGCATGATTGTATTGAGTAGCGAGGGATAGATTATCACTCGCTACTTGATACTATAACTGGACGGCACTGCACTTACCATCAGATGCAGTGTGGTCACTTTGCCGAGTCACGATAAAAAGAAAAAAAAATTACTATAAATAAAAATTGCTGAAGTAATCGCTATTCAGACATCCCCATCCCACGTGTCATCAAAATAAGCTGAGCAAAGACCCCCTCCCCTTTATTATTTTAATTTTAATACACTAATAGTCACACACATAGTTCGGACCCCATACTAGGTATAACCTGTATCGTGGGTATCAAGAACTACGAGGGACTACGGTCCCACAACACCCAGACCCGAAACAAATATCTATTTGTCACACAAATAGTTGTCTCGGTCCGGGAATCGAGCCTACGGCCTCTCGTTTCACAACGACTACCCGCCCGCTGCGCTATGGAGGTTGCCTTTGGTGCTTACTTATACTATATCAGCCCCTTACCCAGGTGATCTTGTATACAAGAGAGCTACCACCTAAAACACTTTAATGCCATTCCATTGAACTATTACATCTTGACTAACTGGTTGTGTCGTCGGAACCCTGTCGCAGCTGGGTGCTTCACTTTCTATTTGGTTTCGTGATCTGATATGAGTTAGTACTCGCTACTTATACTAGCAAACCGCCCCGAATTCGCACGTTTACTATAAATCAACCTTATATAGACACATCCTATGGCGGACTTTTTATACAAGTCGGTAGTACATTTCAAATTATTTCATGAGATTCAACAAGCGCTTTTATGGTGGCACGGCAAAGTGACCACACTGCACGTGATGGTTAGCGTAGTGCCGCCCACATAGAGTATCAAGTAGCGAGAGACAATCTATCCCTCGCTACTCGACACAATCACGCCGGCCGGCTGTTCAGCTTCTTCACACTAAGCAGATGAAGGTCGAGGGTCTAGTGTCAGAGTACTCAGAAGACCGCAAAACGGTGAAACATGGTACCCTAACTCCAGATCCCCGACAAAAACAGGATGTACACTGGCTGACCCCGGAACGCGATGCACTTGCGTGCGCCACTATGGCGGGTTATACACTTTGTGTACGGTGGTCGATATCCTACCACCAGCCAGACACGTTGGCCATAAGTGCTGGAAAATATAGTTTGACCACATTATTACAAATTATCTACGCCTCTTTTTTTACTAGCCTTGTATTACACATTGTCCCACTGCTGGGCACGGGCGTCATCCAGTAATGATAGGGGTTAGGCCTTAGTCCACCACGCTGGCCTAATGCGGGTTGGTACTTGGACTTTCACATACCTAAATTATTTATAGGTGATTTATTTTTTAATTAACAATGAATATAGGTACACCTATATTATTTTTTATATGTGTATTTATCGTTTGCTTTAACGGTGAAGGAAAACATCGTGAGGAAACCTGCATATAAAACCTTCCGTAAGAAATTACATATAGTGCAATATAAAAAGGTAGACAAGCTAAGACTAAGCGGTCAAACAGACAGACGTAGATTGCAACTTTATTCTATACTACAATAATGTGCCGGCTCGACTGGGATGTTAACGCTGTTTCACAGAAAACCGACGTGAATTAACAACTTGTTATTGTGTTTTTTACAGTTAGATTCGTGGCTCTTCCGAATCTAGGCATCCATTTCAACAGGCAAAGGACCTATGGCACTAGTGTTATTATTGTTTCTTGGTAAATAACTTATTAGGTGACCCACTAGATCGTTTGCCAGTCTACATTAAAAAAACATCTACTGAAGGCTATCTGACACTCCTTCCTGCTTTATCGGCCTTTCTGCTCTGATTACCACGGTCACACAGCTGGGTGTGTGCACTATCCACTCGTTACAACATGCAAACTATTGCAACTAATACTAGCCCTGCATTAAACACTGTCCCACTGCTAGGCACGGGCTTCTACTACTGAGAGGAGTTAGGCCTTGGTCCACCACGCTGGCCCCATGCGGGTTGTTAGACTTGGATTGGTGATTGCAACTAAATGGCAAGTGATAAACAAAATAATAACACACAGTCCTGACTCCACACTAAGATATGAACTGTGTTGTGGGTATCAAATGCGAGGGACTTTCGAACTCAATACTCAGACCCGAAACAAATATTTTTGGATCACACAAACATTTGTCTCGGTACGGGGATTGAACCCACGGCATCTCGTTACAAAACCGGCTCTTTTAACATCCACGCCACGGAGGCTGTCAAAATCTTCGGTAATACTAATTAATGGTCAGGTGTTGTTAAATTACCCATACTAATACTATAAATGCGAAAGTAACTCTGTTTGTTTGTTGGTTACCTTTTCACGACTAAACGGCTGACCAGATTGTGATGAAATTTGGCAAGGAGATAGATTATATCCTGGAGAAGGACACAGGCTATCTTTTTTCTCAAAAAACAACATTGAAAGGGGTCAAATAGGAGTTCAATATTTGTATGGGAAATCCATAATTCCTCGACTTAGGGATCTGGAAATTCATATTTAGGCTTTTGGTAGGAAATAAAGAAATACGTGTTTCAACGTTTTTGAAAAATCATCCCTAAAAGGGGCAAAGTGAGGTTAAACTTATGAGGTATTCTTAGGTGCAATCTCAAGATTCAGGCACAATACATGAGAGGCTGGACAATCGCTACAGGTGCCTCAGTGCAGAAGACAACTCCTTGGATTGTATACTTCTGCTCCCGAAAATAACCTCCATGCGGGCGGAGCCGCGAGCAACAGCTAGTAATATATACTAAATAAATTAATTTAATCGGCTAAAGCCCCGATAAATGAAGTTTTTGGTCGTAATCAGATAGGATTCGGATTTTGTGTCGCTTTCCCGTGAAGCGACTGTCTGGCCTAATAATACAGGTTGCTTTCGATTTGATCAGGGATTATAAAATTTATTATCTATCGTGAGGAGGTAATTCCCCTCAGTTTCGGAACCCAGGTTCTAGAATTTTCTATTTACCATTTCTTTGTATACATATGCGTACCAGCAATCTCAGAGGCATATATCAATATTCAACATCTTGATGTTGTATGTATGGTATATAAATGAATGTTAATTGTGATTACGTAGTTCATATAGAATAACACAAACATATGTGAACAATAACAAAATTGTTAAATAGAATATCTATAGGTATTTGTTAAATAAAACAATGACGAATGCATTTTATTAGATTACATGGTATTTGTCTGACATATATATACACTCACACCTGTACTCCTCGAAGGGGTAGGCTAAGGTGTAACCAGTACACCCATTTTTAGCCGAATTTATAAGGGGCGAGCCTATCGCCATACCGGACACAATTCCTAACTCCGGGCTGATACTGAGTACTTCTAAATAGGAAAACCCAATATCACTTCCCGACCTGGGGATCGAACCCAAGACCTCAGCACAACAGTCGTAACGCATGCGCAATTACAACTGCGATTGCACATTGCAATAAAACTAATTTTACGGATTTTATCGTGGTACATTTTTACATCGGTCCATGAAGGCTGTGTGAAGTTTTCGAAGCGTCAGTAACTAATAAATAAAAATAAACCGCAATAAAATCCGTAAAACATTTTTTTTGTATACATACATATATATTTTTGTGATTCAGTAATCGAAGTCTGACCTGTGGGTCTCAAACCCCCGTTTTGCCGCGCCACGGATGTCATCGAATATTAAACGCAACGTATGGCCTCCAAAAATATAAATTATGCAAATTTTATTGGTCTACAATTTCGACTTCCTTTTTTAAATAATTCCCATAGAGTTTTAAAAACACATGCCATAGACATTGATTTATTGTAATGTGCTGTGAGTTTGTAATAAATTACTTATGTACATTATCTATACATAAACAACTTCCTTATATATATTGTTAATTAGTTTGTTATGTAACTGTGTATAATATTGAAATTTTTATTGTTTTGTGCTGTGCAAATTATATAGCAAATGCTAATCGTGTGAAGCCAGGACCTTAGAATAATGGCTCGTGTATGCATTCATATTTTTTTACGGAATTAACGTTTTATAACAGGACTAGCTGTTGCTCGCAGCTCCACTCGCATGGAGGTCATGTTTGGGACGAAAGTCTACAATACAAAATATAAATTTTCATGCGTTTAACTTAAAAAATGACTGAATTTCATACAAAATTTCATCCGCCGCTGCCTAACGTTACCGTTGCAAAATTAAAAAGCTTTTCTCTCATCTTTTTAACGGATTTAAGAAATATTTTCTGTTTTTCTCGTTGCATATAATACATTAGAATATCTTAAAAATTAGATGATACCGACTTTTAGTGTTATACATTTTTTATCGTGAATCGTCTAAGCAGCCAATTATAATCATAATTTTATAATCTCAAAAAATAAAACTACATTTTCAATGCTTTTCATAAGAAATTAAAATAACATCAAAAACGCTGTAGGGCATTGAAACCATTGACATATATTCATTGAAACTCCGCTTTCTGTATCAGGTTAAAATGCGCGTTGTATGTCAAACGCATGGTCATTTAAAATGTCAAAAAAGTTTTTTTATTGATAAAAAGTACACCGACTTCAATAAAAAACAAATTATGCGTCACTATAAAATTTGAGGGTTGCCCTTGATTTGTCTGAGATCCCATCATCAGATCCTGACTTGGTGCCAATGGGACCACCTGGGAAGTATAGCCTTTTAAACAAAAAAAGAATTTCTCGAATCGGTCCAGGCGTCTTCGAGTTATCAGGTAACATACATAAAAAAAAAAGATTCCGACGAATTGTTAACCTCCACCTTTTTTGAAGTCGGTTAAAAATAAATGAGTACTATGCGTATGATGGTTAAGCCATCATTCCATCGTAAAATGCTAAAATTAGTGTTTGGCGACTATTTATAAGAAAGAGCTCCGTGTACCGCTTTAGGGTCGTTTAATAGCCGGTTAATTTTAATTTACGACTCCTCAATTCGGCGGGTTAAATAAACTTGGTGTTATTTGCGTGTGTTTATTGGTTTTCGTGATTTCCTTTACTACGGTAGGGCCACGTGTCTTTTGTTTTATCGTCGCTCGATAATAGATGGCGCTTTTTTAAATCAGAGTCTGGCAAATGAGTAAGTGACCACCACACGTTAGAATACCCGAGATATTTGAAGAATAATGATGAGTGGAAATTGGGATAGGTACATTACGAAACTTTATCTCAATAGAATTTCGATAAATGTCCTCAAATAGTGTACATAAAATCTTAAAAAAGTTGGTATCGAAAAAAAATTATAAAAAAACGCTGAACCTCGGGCGCCGTCAACTCTGTTTGTATGCGGGGGTTCAAATCTTCAATGTCATCGGCGATGGGTAAGCACCCTCTTAAATTGTTCACGTGATCTCACAGCCGGTATTTAAATTTACACGCATTGCGTCACACAGATTGCGGTGTCTATAATATGTATGTCTGTGTCATTAACGATGACCTCAGTGACACACGCCAGACGAAGACGAAGCTAAGAAACGGAAGGCAACGGCTTTGCTGTGCCCTGGCATTGCAGAAGTCTATGGGCGGCGGTGACTACTTACCATCAGGTGGCCGGTCTGCTCGTCTGCCTATCGAGGCACTAAAAAACACTAGTTGACAGTAAATTACCATTCATAAATTAAGGCACATAAATTGTATGTTTTTGGAGCCTTCTCGTTGCTTGGCACAGCTGGTCATATTTGTGTAAACCACTCCCCTGATCTGACGTGACATATTTTGCTATTAAAGTTATAATATTGCATGAAATTAACAATATAAATTAAAAACCCATAAAATAGTAGACTTTGTAATGTTTTAAAGATTTTCGTGAAGAGTTTAAGTTTTAGATGTGACGTCACGAAACTCATGGATCCAAATTTTGTCACACGATGTTACATTTTGTTGTCCCCCTCCCTCAACATGACGTAATTTATGCATGGCCCATGACAGCTATCTACTGTCGACCCATGGGATTAACATGTACATTTAAAATAATTAATATGTAGTGCCTAGGTTTCCTTAAGGAAAACGACTGGTGGAAATTTTAAAATAAGTCACATGTATTCGGAAAAAAATATATTTATTAGTTAACTGTACCGACTGCAGTGTGTGTGTCGTACTGTGTCACGTACGTGTTCTATCGTTTGAATCAATCAAATCAAATCAAATATTTATTGAATCCATAATTATCCATCATTTAAATTCAGTCAATTTTTTCACTCTACCGCCAGTTCGGACGAATGCAGTCTCGCTAAAGAAGAACGGGCAAGAAACTATAGCGTTGCTCTTTTCACACCGGTTAACAATATTTGGTCATATAGTTATAATCATAGGTCATATAATATATACGTTATAAGTTTAATTACCTTAGATTAGAGCAGCTCAATATATGTTCAGAATTCATATGCTGTCTGGATTTTTTTGTTGCTTATATGTTAGCATAAGCTTATTTTAATACATCATTGGAAACCACATCCAAATTTCAAATCAAATCATTTATTCCGTAGATTAGACCACTATGGACACTTTTTACATGTCATTATAATGTTAAGGTCTACTGGTGCTTCGGAAATGCCCACTGGTCTGAGAAGAAGCACCAAGAAACTCAGCCGTAGGGTCTTTTGTAATTTGTCATTACAATTTACATTATAAAATAATTTAAATATAAAATACATACATCCTTAAACAAGTCACATTCACATGAAACAAAAAAAAAAATTACGGTACCTATACATGTTAATGCAAGGCAGTTAATACAGTTTAGTTGAGGTCCACACCAATTGATATAGCAATCAGTGAAGAAATCTCGAATATAAAAGATTTTGAACAAACGAACACGTTAATTATTTACAACAGCCTCGTAGGCGCAGTAGGCGAGTAGCCAGCTGTGAAACGAGAGGCCGTGGGTTCGATTCCCACACCGGGACAAATGTTTGTGTGACAGACAGATATTTGGGTCGGGTCTGGGTTTTGTGAGACCGAAAGTCTCTCGTAGTTCCCGATGCCCACAACACAAGACTCGTATCTTAGTGTGGGTTCGGGGCATGTGTTGTTTATGTATAAATTAAAATTTGAGTATTTTGGGCGAAATATCACCGGCTGTGCAAAAGTGTGGTGAAATAAGTGGAGCGTGTAACGTGTCAGAATTGGGACTGTATTGTTGTATGTTGACTCAGTTGTTTAAGTTTTACAAAAAACTGTTAAATTTTGTCTACAAATAATTCGTGTACCTATATTATCAACAATATTATTATTTTTTTTACCCTGTCCCTAAAGTGACCATACTGCACCTGATTATAAGTGCTTTGCCGTAAAATACCACAAAAAATTAAATCGTAGGGCGCGTGAAATTTTTATCAGCAGTCAAACGCTCATGTCTTTATAAATGCTATTTACATATTTACTCAGGTTACGCCCCACGTTTTTTTTTGGCTGATCATTGCCCTAGATTCATGAGCAGTGGTGTGTTGTACCTAAGACCTACCGAATTATTTATTAGTGTTTAGTACATTATTATCTATTTTTCAATAAATCGTTTAATTGAAAAAACGTTTTTTGACTCATAATAGTACACCGACTTCAATAAAAAACAAATTATGCGTCACTATAGAATCAATATAAAATATGAGGGTTGCCCTTGATTTTTCTGAGATCCCATCATCAGAGCCTGACTTAGTGCCAATGAAAGTATACCCTTTTATACAGAAAAAGAATTTCTCGAATCGGTCCAGGCGTCTTCGAGTAATCGGGGAACATACATAAAAAAAACATTCCAACGAATTGTAAACCTCCTCCTTTTTTTGAAGTCGGTTAAAAAGAACTTCAACAACGTTCTAACTTAACATTTTTATGAATTATCAGATTATAATGTATGAATGTATGTTGTAGCAATACCAACGAGGTGGAATAAATGAGTCCAGTAGCCCGTCAAGAAAAACTTATACAAAATACGAGACTCGAACCTAACAAGGGCAAAATAACACAAATATCTTCTAATACAGACAATATAAAATTATTTCTCGATTATATTTTACAAGATAAATACTTGAGTATTGAAGGTTCCCGTCAAAGAAAATAGAAATAAAAACATTATATTAAGTAGCTTTTCTCCTAACTACGTAATCTCTTAACTTACCTGCGACCTACATTTTACCGTCTTATTTCACCTTGTTATGACTCCATTTGAACGATCTGAATAATATATTTTGTATATAGTTAGAAATATCGGCGCTTCATTCCTATAGACAGCTTATTATCGGTCTGTATAGAAATTTGTGTGGGTTTGTCTACTTTAGTCTGTATTGGAATTTCTGTAGGGATGCAGGGGCTTCCCTGCGAAGAAAAGAGGTTTCTTTGGTTGCCTTTTTTAACTCAAACTACTTCCATAAAAAAATAACCTCAATGTTAATACTCTTTAGTTCTTTGTTTTGTCTCTCTCTTTTCTATTTGATTAATTTCCTTGTAGGGTAAACATTGTTAGGCATTTCCAGAGACTCTGAACTTAACTGCCCGGAGTCGAAAAATGCGTGGTCTCGTTTACAGGAGTTATAGTGACGGATGGGATCTAGGGTGCGAAATTATAAAAAATGACATTAAATGTTTTAAATGCAAAGTTGGCTATGGCATTCATTTCAAAGGCAATTTTGTCTTGTTTTTAAATACGCCCAACAATCACTCTCATAATCCTGACCCATAGGTCAAACCTGTAGGGTATCAAGAAGATGTCTACGGCTCCACAACACCCAGACGTGAAACAAATATCGATCAAAACTTTAATTAGCTAAATGATCGCTGTTTCTATATACAAATCATGATTCATGACTAAAATACTAATTAATAAAATAATAATACTAGCCCTGTATTAAACATTGTCCCACTGCTGGGCACGGGCCTCCTCTACTAATGAGAGGGGTTAGGCCTTAGTCCACCACGCTGGCCTAATGCGGGTTGGCAGACTTCTCATACCTTCGACAAACTCTCAGATATGCAGGTTTCCTCACGATGTTTTCCTTCACCGTTAAAGCAAGCGATAATTAACATTTTAATACACACATAACTAATTAATACTCCTCCACAATATCCTCAACACAATCTGTGTAACCCGTGTATGCGCGATCAGGGTAGGGGGATGTTAGGGGACGGGGGTTGCATCGGGTCAGTCCGACACCCGGTTACCGTAATCAGTACGTCAAATGGATTTGATATCAATGTCGCCCATGCTACGATGCAGTGTGTACAGGGAGATGGGTACGATTCCTGATGCTGGCGGAATAGAAGCTACATCAGAAGCGGAGTTATTATAAACTAATAGTAATTGCTATCAAATTACGTCAGTATAGCCCCCACCAATCATCGCTTGGTCATATAAAGAGCTTATTTGGTTCACACCTGACCGAAGATACGCAAGTTTTTTTTATCCTGGCTCGGCAACGTGACCACACTGCACCTGATGGTAAGTGTAGTGCCGTCCAGTTAGTGTATCAAGTAGCGAGATACAATCTTTCCCTCGCTACTCAACAAAATCATGCCGGCTTCCTATGTGGCTTCTTCACTCTACGCCATGCGGCAAGGAGATGAAGAAGCGGTCGAGGGTGTAACTTACATGAGAGAAAATGTAATTCCGTCAACGTAATGTCTGTTGTTATGTTATTAAATACTCATGTGTTTGATATTGGTCCCACTCTAGGGATACGTATGGCAGGTATCATATGTATATATAAAACAAGAAACTGACTGACTGACTGATATATCAATGCACAGCCTGAACGGCTGAAGTTAGAGACTTGAAATTCTGCAGTAGGTTCCTTTTATGACATAGGTATCCACTAAGGAAGGATTTTTGGAAATACCACCCATAAGGGGGGTAAAATAGGGTATAAAAATCCGTAATTTTTGAAGTGTGTTTAGCATGAAAATTGGTATTTTGTATTGTATACTTTTCTCCTAAACATGACCTCCACGCGGGCGGAGCCGCGAGCAACAGCTAGTTAAGTACAAAAGACTACTTGTAATTCAGGATTGTAAAAATATCAGCAACCAGGATTCGAATGGCCTTATTACAAACACGGTATCAAAGGTCATCGTCCGATAACTAAATTCGCACTGATGTCACCACCACCTTTCTACAATTAATTAACAAAACTTGCAATAAAATGAGTTAGTTTTATTCCTTACTCTTTTCACGCCCCCGATAATGGCAATATTTGGGCCCGGGGCACCTGCACTAAAAAGAAAAGAAGCAGAAGACGCCGAATTATTTTTCCTACTTTAAGGTCAAACACACAGGAAAAATCACGATTAACACTGTAGAAACACACTGTTGCGTTGAGTGTTAAAGAAAATCCAATTTTTTTTCCTGTTTAAAAATGTATTTTTAACAATAATTTCGACGAATTTAAAATGGTCTTCGCTTTGTTTTTTCCATCAGGTGTCTGACCATCTTATGGTGTAAGACCCATTTCAATTACTCATTTTATCTGTTGCTGGTTATAATATATAATAATAAATACCAGCAACTGTCACACACATAATCCTGACCCCGCACTAGGTCAAACCCGTATCGTGGGTAACAACAACTACGGGGGACCACGGACCCACAACACCCAGACCCGAAACAAATATCTGTCTGTCACACAAACATTTGTCTCCGTGCGGGAATCGAACCAACCTCTCTTTTCACAGCCGGCTACTCGCCCACAGCGCCGTGGAGGGTGTCGAAATGAATTGACACTGTTATTTAAACAACGCTGAGGTGGTGAATTGAACATTACCTTCAACCATCTCAGAACAAAACAAACAAACTCAACTTTATACATACATATACACTCACGCCTGTAGTCCCCGAAGGGGTAGGCAGAGGTGTATATCAGCATACCCATTTTTCGCCGAATTTATTAAGGTCCCATAATGTGATAGCGGGCACAATTCAGACTCCGGGCCGATACTGAGCATTTTGTAATATAAAAACCCAATATTACTTTACCCGAACCGAGGATCGAACCCGAGACCTCAGCACAGCGACGCAGTTTCAACTCAACTCAGCCTTATAATATTGGTATGTACGTACTGTAAAACAGGAGGCGTAATTACTGTTCAATATACAGATGGAATGGGGAAACATTTATTTATAAACTGCTTGACAAAAGGTGGTAAATTAGACGTATTTTTTGCTTGGGGAAGGGTCATTGTATTGTATACTTCCCCCATCCTCTGTCTGCTTCTAAAAGTGTCCGATTAAGGGGATGCATCGCTTTTTGATTCTAGCGCTAACTGTCTCATACAAAGATTTTAATGGAGGGTTGATGGTTTTTAATTATTATGACTACGGAAAATATAGGCATACTACTATTTTTAGAATGTTTAAACATTTCTTTTATTAGGTGTATAAAATTAGTAACTGTTAAGACAATTTGCATGGAAAATCGGTACCATCAATTTTTTTTCTATTATTAAGAACACGTATAGATATTACATTGAAACAGAGAGTCGTAAAAAAGTCATATATTTTTATATAACGGTTGGCTCGCAGGCTTTTGAGAAAATTGTTGGAACTTAAGATTTTGCTGGTGGTAGTATATCATGCATACCCGTCGGGATAGAAACCACCGTACACAGGCTGTAAAACCCGCCATAGTGGCACAGGCAAGTGTGTCGCGTTCCGGGATCAGCCAGTGTACATCTGGTTTTTGTCGGGGATCTAGAGTTGGGGTACGTTGTCTGGCCATTTTCTGCCTTCTGAGTATTCTGACACCAGACTGCTTCTTCACTCTCTTGCCCATGGGTATTGTGAAGAAGAAGGCCCCCATGATTGTGTTGAGTAGCGGGGGATTAACTGTTGTCACTCGCTATTCAATACTCTAGTTGGACGTTACTGCGCTTACCATCAGGTGCAGTGTGGTCACTTTGCCGTGCCAGGGTAAACATTACTGAGAGCACTTATATTGAAACAGAAGGTGAAGAAGTCATGTATTTTTATATAACGGTTGGCTCGCAGGCTTTTGAGAAATTTTTTGGAACTTCAGATTTGCGTCGTGATTTAGAATAGATCCATTATTATTGTGAAACATAACGTTTTCCTTATCAACGAATACTATCAACGACTTATCTGTATATGCAATGTGTTCTGTAATTTTTGCGTTAGTGACCACGTATGTCAGATATGAACCATAGGTATTGCGTGGTATTTGCGAAAGATCGCGGGGTTTGATGACTGGTCCCAGGATGGGTAAATAGGTGAAGGGTGTATTTTCTGTTCGCTTTGTTCTCGAGTTTAATTTTGTTTTTTTTTTATCCTGGCACGGCAAAGTGACCGCACTGTACCTGATGGCAAGCGCAGTGCGGCCCAAATAGAGTACTAAGTAGCGAGAGACGATCTATCCCCGCTACTCAACACACTCATGCCAGCCTGCTTCTTCACAGTACACCATGGGCAAGAAGGTGAAGAAGCGGTTGAGGGTCTATAGTCAGAGTGCTCAGAAGGCCGCAAAATGGCCAAACATTGTACCCCAACTCTACACCCCCGAGAAAAACCGGATGTACACTGGCTGATCCCGGAACGCGACACATTTGCGTGTGCCACTATGGTGGGTTTTACACCCTGTGTACGGTGGTCGCTATCCGGGCGGATATGAATATCCTACCACCAGCTATTAATGATAATATACCAGCCCTGTATTGTACTGTCCCACTGCTGGGCACGGGGCTCCTATACTAATGAGAAGGATCACATGGTTGATTGTTAGGTTAAGCTAATTAATTAACTGGTTGTATAGCCTCATTTACTAGTCTATGCCTTGTATTGACACGTCCTAAACAGTATTTTTTTGTTCATAATTTGAAGGAGTTTAAGTTTAGTAGACATTAGCGTGCGTGGGGCCGAAGCCAACACGTAGAGGCCCGTTAGACAATTTTAATTTAATTTTGTGATGTGACACCAGCCGACGATTATCCCTGTATACACTATACAAGTGCACCCAAGGACAACCCCCGGTTGGTGTAGGAGTATATTGTATGGATGGAGAAAAAGTTATGCTGGTTTATTCAGGTGAGGTGTTAGTGGATTGCGTAATTGGGTCTATGGGAAAGACTATGGCACCTGCCTGACCAATGTTAATATAAGTGTAGGAGTATTATTATTATTTGTGAATTAATATTATATAATATCACGTCAAAAATACAAAAGACCTATGGCGGAGTTTCTTAGTGCAATTTCTCAGACCAGTGGGCATTTCCGAAGCACCGGTAGATAAACTTAATCTTGATCTGTAAGAAGTGCCTCTAGTGGCCTAATTTACTAAATAAATGATTTGATTTGGTCAGACCTTAGTCCACCACGCTGGCTTAGTGCGGGTTGGTAGACTTCACATTTCTTTCTTATTTGCAACTTTTAGATATGCCAGGTTACCAAAGGTATTTTACATCGAGCGAGTGATCTGTACATAAATACTTGAAGAGATTGCACTGCACCCATTTTAAGCACATTTTGCGTATGAACGTGTGACCGATTTGCCATACTTAGTTAAAGTTTATACATAACCGAGTGCAGGAAGCTGAAGTTCGTATACATACATTACATATATAATAATTCTTCTGTACGCGTGTTTTTCACCTAACTCCTCCTGAACGGCTGGACCGATTTGGATGAAATTTGGGTGTATATTTCAATGGGTTCCTGGATGGTTTGAAAACGCAATTGGTCCCGGTAGGCGGCGCTGCTTTTCCGGGCAGGATAACGTCTGCAGGGCCCGCTAGTATTTAATATATAATATACTGCCAATATCAAATACACATTAATGACGCTCGCAGATGACGTAATAAAACAAAAAAAATAAGCAATGTTACAGAGTTGTACATTTTTTAGAATAGGAATAATGTTCAAACCTATTAATTTTAATGAATTGCGGTCGAACTGCAATCACTAGTTAACATTGAATACACATGCAACTTCGAAGTCATATTCGTATGATATCGAACCTGAGACCATCACGTCGCGTCGTCTCACAGTCCGTTCTATTCTCGCAATATCACTGCTTATGATTTCTTTACGCATTAAAAATGCATGAAAAGTTTGAAAGCCAGTCGTCAAGATCCCTAAACCCTATTCGGGCGTTACATTAGAAAACAAGGTTGGGACGCAGGGCTGCCACTCTACATTGCGCCTCGGATTGACCGCTGAGCGATACAAAAAGCCACTGAAGGATGTTTTGGGAGTCCGAGATGCAGCCTGGCTGTATTTCGTTTTTATTTGTTTCACATTTTTATTAGGAAAAATGAAAATTTACCTACATATTTTAAGGTGTAACAGAGAATGGTTTCTTATGTTTACGCGTATATGATACATAAATAAAACTAATTTTATGGATTCTATCGCGGTTTATTTCACTTTTTTAATCCCGACGTTTCCGCCCCGTGACCATGAAGGCTGTAAAGCTTTCGAAACGTCGAGATTTATTTTATTTCAATGTAACAGAGAATCTAGCTGTTGCGTTTTGTACCCTAAGTATAATTTTCAGAAAGCTTAAAACGTCAACTTCCTAACTACTCCCGACAGTGACCCTAAATAAATCTGAGTGTTACTATCTGATTTTGGTATGTGCCCTAATGTTTTTTTTAATATTCAGTATAATGTATATACCGTGTTCCCTCCCTTCTATGATCCTGGGTCCTTTAGGCGTAACGTGAAGAAGCTAAACAGCAGGCCGGCATGATTGTGTTGAGTAGCGGGGGATAGACTGTCTCTCGCTACTTGATACTCTATCTGGACGGCACTGCGCTTACCATCAGGTGCAGTGTGGTCACTTTGCCGCGCCAGAATAAAAAAAATAAACTTTTTTACTTTTATTATTGTTCCAATACGCCACCCCATTGCGCCAACCCTGACAACCGAGCGCCGGTTCACGGGCTCACGTTTTATTAACCACTGTTCGAGTGGGACGCATGATTTCTCGTCTCGCTCGCACCCGCCGCACAGCTGAGCTGTGAGTTTGTTCGGAAAAAATTAACGTCCACAGATATTGCGTTATACTTGAACGGGCCACGTGACATTTTATTTAGGGTCATTTGCGACAAACATCTTTAACAAGCGCCATGGTGTAGCGGGTGAGTGAGCGGCTGTTAGACGCGTGGCCACGAATTCGATCCCGCATTGAATAGGGTACTTTCTTGTCTTTATTTTTTTATATTATTCGATATCCAATTGAATATAATACGCAAAAGAAACCCTTTTGCCAAAAACAGAATAAAAATTGCTTGAAAATTTAGGTCACAATATTTATTATAAATATGGGTATGAGCAAAAATGGTTGCGTATTGTGAACATATCACTATCTCCCTCGCACATCGGCACAGTAATGGCCATTCTAAGAACCGTGACGTCACGGGACATATCATGCATCCTTTTACTGTCATGTGACGATTACCCCATCCAGCAGATTTGAAAGGCGTGTAATTTACTCATTTTTATTCGGATTAATAAAATTCTTTCGATAATTTATTTATTATTTATTTATGCTTTATTGTACACCAGAATACAAATATTAACAGTACATTGCAATAAACTTAAAATAGAATGTACAAACGGCGGTCTTATCGCTAACTGCGATCTCTTTCAGACAACCTTTACATGGATTCGATCTGAAGAGACACAAAATTAATGGGTGGTCATCGTAGGGAAATAGACATACTATGATGTACAGCAAAATACATAGACATAACATACATACTTATACTTCATATGTTTTAAGTAACTTGTTAATTTAACAAATAAAAAAATTCGTGTCCACTACCCTATTGTTCGATCCACAAACATTGTTTCGGTTTGGATGTTGTGGGACCGTAGGCCCTCGTAGTTCTCGATACCCACGATACAGGTTTGACCTAGTGTGGGGTCAGGACTATGTGTGGTTTTTTTTACAGCCTGAATAGGTAGTCACCGCCGTCCATAGACCTGCAATGCCAGGGCACAGCAAAGCCGCTGCCTACCGAGTGACTGTTGGGTGTAATTTAATCTTGACAATAGGATATGGTGACCGCACAAAACACCTTTTATACGTTTGTTTACGCGGTTTTTAAACCCTAAAAGAAAACCTACCTAAATATATATGCCGGATCGTCATGAATAAGACACTAAATTGAACTTGCAAATAACTTTAATTATTGTAAACTGTGGGTACCGTCACTTGTTTTGCTATTTTAAGGGTGAGTTTGATCTCGGGTGATCTCGCGCACAGAGTGGGGCATAATAGAAAATGTCACAATAAAAAGGGTGTGCCTTGTCATTAGGAGTAATTCTACATTGAATATTGAATAGCTAGTAACTTAGAGGTCGTAATGCCGAAATACTGTTTAAAGTGATAAGTGAAACTGTATGTGAAACTGTTATTAGTATAAGTTATAGTAATTGCTTTAACGGTGAAGGAAAACATCGTGAGGAAACCTGCATATCTGAGAATTTTTCGAAGGTATGAGAAGTCTGCCAACCCGCATTATGCCAGCGTGGTGGACTAAGGCCTAACCCCTCTTATTAGTAGAGGAGGCCCGTGCCCAGTAGTGGGACAATGTTTAATACAGGGCTAGTATTATTATAGTAATTTAGATTGTGCTTTGTTTAAAAGAGCAACTATGGGGTTTCTAGCCAGATTCTTCCCCATGGATAACTGCATTCCGAACTGGCGGAAGTTTATTAAACTCTGAAGTGTTAATCTCGTGTTTTTTTACCGAACTATCATGCTGTGTACATCCTGACTATATCTGGAGATCGGAGAGGGACGTGCAAGCCCTCTCCCAACCTCACCTGATGACATGCGCCCGACATATATTAAGTAGTTGCCGATCTTTAAATTAGAGTCCAAGAGTACCTAGTTAAATATGTATTTATCCAGCCACTACTTACATAACAGACATATTGTAGTCTCATTAGAGTAGATCGTGTGGGGTACGCATTATTTGCTCATTACCATGTCACTTCATGTTACTGATTATTACTAAAATGTCAGTTATCGCTTTACCAATCAGCACGATTTATTAAAAAGTGTATTTGGGATTTTTATGAGTGATAATAAAGCTTTGAAACATGTCATTTATGTATTAAAAGTAATAATTCGCAAATATATATTTTTTGAAATGCGTACTATTTAGCCGAATATTCATGGCATCCTTTATTACATTATTAATAACTGTCATGAGCCTACAATACCAGCCCTTTAATGAAAAATAATAATATACGTGATTTAATTTAGTAAAAAGACAATTTTCGCAAATTTTAGCAAAAATTTGATACAACTTATTTTACGTAACATTTTTTTTTATTCTGGCGCGGCAATGTGGCTGCCTCAGAATACAGAAAAAACCAGAAACCGCGCTCAATAAGAATTACATACCCCGCGGTGTGTCCAAAAACAATACGTAACGACCCGCGCCTACCCCACCTCCAACCCGCGTAATGTTGCTAGCTCGGAGCGGTTTCCCACTTTTTGGGGTAATCTTATAACACTAAAGAAAGTATATTAATAAAAAAACATTAACTGATATTTGTAAGTAGGGTGGTAAACTAACGTTGTACACAACTACTTCAAAATACATGACAAACATTCTGAACAGGAGGGATACAATAAAAATAAAGTAATTATTATGACTTTATCTACCCTAGTTGGAATAACTGCTTTCCTAAATCTTTTCAAACCATTTTTTGTGTCATAAAAATATTGCTCTTCAAAATGAATTGAGCAAATTACGCTCCGGCTTGATGGTTTCCAAAACTCATCTAGCCGAGTTCTTTGTATGATTTTCATCCATACCGAATTTCTCATTTCATCATTAGGGAAACTAAAATTACAAGAACGATATACAATAGAACTATATATAAAAAATAGTGAATATTCTATAAAAGTATTAAAAAAAGAAGTGGGTAAAATTTGCGATCAAAATAAAATGGCAACACTCAAAAAATGGACTCGTCATGTTCTAAGACGATGACAATAAGTAAAAGAAATTCAATAATTAAATAAATATACCTTTAAATGCGCTACTTACAGATGAAATGTGATCCCATCCTGTTTTTTTGTAATCCCAGCAGCATTTTTACATGTAAGGACAACACAAATCGGCATTTTTTAATTAAAATTGACACTTGTACAATACGTCACAACGCGCTTACTGCAAAGGAGTGACTAATCGCAAAATCGTCAAACCACTCTGTTTTAGAGTGGTTTTTGTTGCTTCAGTTTTAAGCGCGCTGGCGGTTTCTGGTTTTTTCTGTATTCTGAGGTGGCTGCAGACAGTCTATCCCTCGCTACTCAACACAATCATGCCGGCCTGCTGTTTAGCTTCTTCACACTACGCCTAAAGGACCCAGAATCATAGGAAGGAGGGAACACGGTAGCTGACAAATAGTATTTTAGTGCTTATGTTCCTTAGAACAAACAAACAAAAACAAGTCTATGGGGCTTACCCCATAGACTTGTTAAATATTCCATATAGTAAGGTTAAAAATTCAATATCGTTTAAGTATTATTATCGCATCGTTTAAGTTAGAAAATGGTGCCGATTCTTTAGCCACAAAATTATATAAATTTAAAATCACTCCGATGAAGTTTCATTGGACACGATCTATTTAAATACTACATTTAGATTTTGTTAAAACATGTTATTTACTTAGAAATAATTCAATTGCTTCTAACACTGTCTAAATTCAATGTCAGAATAAAATTTTATGCTATTATAATGAAGTAAAAGTGTAATCCAATGCAACAATAGAATAGCTTCCTTTAAGTCTGCGGTGGTGTAGAATTGACATATAAAAAGTCTAAAATCGGAATAAAGTTAAACACAAAACGCAACACCCTGTATAACTAACACATTTCAAGTTAAATGCAACGTTTCGAGAGAAAAAAGCGTAAGGTAGTGCCCGCGGCGTGTCTAAGGCACTATCCGCCTCGCTCGCACAGCAGCCCGTCCCGCTCACGCCGGGGGCTGTTTCAATTTTATACTTATTGATTCAGAGGTCGCACACGTTTGAATGTACCGTCAGCATGTATGATTGTTTATTATTTAATTTTTTACGTCATTTGAATAAATAAAAACAATAAAATTAAGATTTTCAATCAAACACTATTACACAAAACGTGGTCCTGTCTGGGAGGACTAAATCTGACATACATTATGGATATGGCAGTATCAATTTATTGAGTAGTCAGGAGGAAAGCCATAATTTTTTACTTTAACCGTTTTAAAACCATTTTTCAACGCGACAACATGTAAAAGATACTTCCAACAAACTTTCATACTATCAAAGTCTAGACGCCGTTCGGTCTAGATTCGCCTAGGGTATTTTTAATATTCTCAAAGACTTGTCTCACGGGAGGCCGTTAAAAACTCGAAATCTATTTAAGTGAATGAAATTTTTATACGATCGAGGTCAGAGTAGTCGTGAATTTGTAACGGGTTTGTAAAGATGTGTTTAATTTCTTGGACAAACTCAAGGATTTGTGTCGAAGGGTGGTGGCCTTGAATACTAAAGAGGTCGAGAGGAGGCATAGCTTCTCGATTTGAGTATTGAGCTACTCATATAAATAGATGTTTCGGACGTCCGAGATGCAGTATTTGTTATGGTTTTTTATTTTTATCTGAGAATACTTTGAGAAATGTTGATGAGACAACAAATTCCGTAATCGGTAATAAATATTTTATATGCCAATTACTCGAAACGATTGACCAGGACAATCTGGACATCTGGCAACCGACTTTTTATTTAATTACTCAAATCATA
The DNA here is from genome assembly GCA_905220505.1 of Laothoe populi. Lineage (NCBI taxonomy): Eukaryota > Metazoa > Arthropoda > Insecta > Lepidoptera > Sphingidae > Laothoe > Laothoe populi. The sequence goes on along the minus strand of HG992146.1, from coordinate 1,029,180 downwards.
TTGTCTCGTGAATTCACCAATTTCAATTAATAAATACAAGATTTAGAGGTTCCCATGCCAGTTTTATTCACAGAATAAGTAGATCGACTGACTGCGGTGACACAAGTGTTGCAAGAAAACGATGGTTAGAGGTAGCTTTAGTTATGCATTTAGAACGGTCATATTAAAAAAATCGACAACAAAATCACGATTTCTTTGGTATTCTGTGTGTTCGAATGGTGATTGCTAACCACCAGATGAAATTTGCACTTTTCATATCCTTAGGCTATAATAACAAACTAAACTATAAAATCCTTGTCGGGGGTCTAGAGTTGGGGTACGATGTTTGGCCGTTTTGCGGCCTTCTGAATACTCTGACACTAGACTCTCGACCGCTTCTTCACCCTCGTGCCCATGGCGTAGTGTGAAGATGCAGACCGGCATGATTGTGTTGAGTAGCGGGTGATAGATTGTTTCTCGATACTCTCGAAAAAACTGTACAGCATCATGCTGATCCTACTTATCACGGCCATGACACAGTGCATCACTAAACAGATATCTTTTTTATCCGTATTATGCACGATATAATAATTATAGCAAAAAAATACTTTCTTAATAAATGTACTTTTTCTGCCGACCGTCCTGTTTAAACCGTTCACATCCGGCGTTTGGATTGTTACCGACTCGTGCATTCGCCGTTAGCTGCACACACACACACACACATGTTTATGCACACACGCAGTTTTTTTTGTTAATATGATAACTGGTCGGCCGATAATCGTTCGCACGCGGTGTTTTTAGTACAATAAATGATTTTTGTTTTAACGTGAACAAGTAGTGATTTGTCAGTGAACCTTTTGATAAAATAAACACTTTAACTATGTAACTGATCAAAAAGGTCTTGATTATGATTACATTTTACGATGACATAACCCTTGTTTTGGGATACACAGTATCACACTTTAGTAGTTTCCTAAGATTTTTTAATCTCCGAAAGGGTAATCAGAGGTGTAGCCTGTACACCCAAAATTCCCTGAGTAATAACCGTCCTATAATACTTTTATATATTGCTAGTTGATGCCCGCGGCTCCGCCCGCATGTCAGATGTTTCTGGAAGAAAACGTATACAGTCCATGGAGGCGTCTTATGCTATTACAGGTTTCTATATTTTGCTATCCCATTGAAAGGGTCCATTTTCCGGGATAAAAAGTAGGTTATGTGGTATTCCAGACTATAATTTATCTCTGTGCCAAATTTCAATCAGATCCGTCCAGCCGTTCTGGCTTGATTGAGTAACAAACATCCATCCATCCATTCGCGTTTATAATAGTAGTAAGATATAAGAACACTTCCAAGCCATATTAAACACTAGCTGTTGCTATAGCTCGTTGCTAGCTCCGCCCGCGTGGAGGTCATGTTTGGATGAAAAAGTATATTTTAAAAACTACAAATTTTCATGCGTTTAACTTAAAAAATAAAGGATTTTTATACAAACTTTCATCTCCTATTTTACCCCCTAAGGGATGATTTTGAAAAAATATGTGAAACACGTATTTCTTTATTTCCTACCAAAAGCCCCATCCAGATCCCTAGGTCAACGAATTATGGATTTCCCATACAAATTGTGAACTCCTATTTAACCCCTTTCAAGGTTGTTTTTTGAAAAAAGATAGCCCATGTCCTTCTCCAGGATATAATCTAGCTCCTTGCCAAATTTCATCATAATCTGGTCAGCCGTTTAGTCGTGAAAAGGTAACAAACAAACAGAGTTACTATTGCATTTATAGTATTAGTATGGATATATTTTTATATTGCTATCGGCAGACTTGTGGATTTTTTGGGGATTCGTTAGTGACCTAATTTATTAAATACGCAACTTGATATCGCCAGTTAAGAAAACGTTAATTATATAAAACTTATCTCATCTCTAATCAGCGACAGCTTGAAATTTGAAATCAGTCAGTTGAACGCTAATGAGTTACAATCGCTTTATCTTTAACTGAATAATGATAATAAGCCGGTAGCGTAGGTTGTTTCATATTCAAGGACATGATATTATGGTGAAATCAATGGTTTATGTAATTAACATATATTGTAACGGTAGGCAGCGGCTTCGCTGTGCCCTGGCATTGCAGAAGTCTATGGGCGGCGGTGAATTATTATTTCATGGATTCAATAAATATTTTTATAGCATAGTCCGACAAACAAGCCAGTGGGTCACCTGATGTTAAGTGATCTCCACCGCCCATGAACATCCACAATACCGAAAGTGTCATGTATGCGCTGTCGGCCTTGAAGGACAGGAATAGGGATTAGGGAAGGGAAGGGGGAATCTAGGCCTCCGGATATCTCACTTACCATACGAAACGCGACAGTAAACTGTCACTTTACGTTGGTTTTCTGTGAGACAGTGGTACTACCCCGGTCGAGCCGGCCCATTCAGGCTGTAGACAAATATGTCTTCAACGTGGCTCTACCACTATCAAATATTTGATTAGATTGCATTTTAAAAGCAAATATTTTCCACCCGATGCATACATCGATATTATTTAAAAATACAACTGACAGGGGGTTTGTTACCACCCCGACCCCGACGGTCAATTTCACCTGCATACGTTACACGGTAATGAATAAAGTAGGTCGCAGTGACATTTTCTCACGATATGTACCGATGTAGGTAAATTTGCTGGTGGTAGGATATTCATAACCGCCCGGATAGCGACCACCGTCCACAGGGTGTAAACCCACCAGAGTGGCACACGCAAGCGTGTCGCGTTCCGTGATCAGCCAGTGTACAGTTTTTGTCGGGGGTCTAGAGTTGAGGTTCAATGTTTGGCCGTTTTGCGGTCTTCTGAGTACTCTGACAATAGACCCTCGACCGCTTCTTCACCTTCTTGTCCATGGCGTAGTGTGAAGCGTGCACTTTGCCGTGGCAGGATAAAAAAAACTTGAATGGCATTTACGGTCCTACAACACTCGTGGACACAGATAGTTGCTGATCAATTTGTTCCCGCTTATCGTGTTTCATCCTATTACACAGAGACTATCCAATCATCAACAAAGCAAGAATTATATTGAACTGGTGTTTTGTCGCCAGCTGGTGGGTGCTCCGTGCGGCCAGCATGGACAGTACACGTTCTACAAAGCGCTGCGCGTCATCGGCAAGCGCGAGCGGATCATCGCCATTGGAGACTTCTTCTTCGTCAGGATCTGGCAGGACTCCGAGCTGGTGTCTATTGGTAAGTTACATAAACTTCAATAGGTACTGCATAAAACATGATAAGTGTTTTCGGGCCTGTGTCTTAGTACAAAGGCTTCCATTTCGCCTGATCTTCAGCATCCTCATGATTTTTTTTATCCCCATCCCCGTTTTCTTTAGTTAGATCATTACTGTCTACACTGCAGTCAGCATGTTTACTGTCTACTGTCAGCATGAAACAGACTTACTGTTGTGTTTTTTAAGATACCTTGCCGACCAAGTTTAATTTTCAAGGCCGTCGATGAAGCTATTATTTAAGCTCTTTATATACGTATATACGTCAGCCGTGTGGTGTCGGCAGAATAGAATAGCACCACCCCATATCTTCCCGTGGGTATCGTAAAAGGCGATTAAGGGAGTGTGAAAAAGTACTGACCCTTTGTAACTTTGTTCACCGTTATGCTATACCATCTGTCTGAGTCTTTCTCTGGTCGTAACGGTCTCCGTTCCACTGGGCTCAGAAGGACAAGGATGAGTATGTGCACCTGTATCTCGCGCGTATACTTGTGCACGTTAATATATCCTGCGCAACTGACCGCTTCCGTATAAGGACTCCGATCTAAGTAGCTTAGTCCTACGGCGATGGGGGGAGGTAGAGAGGTTTGACGCGATGCTCGTTGAGCTTTGTCTGACTCCTGCACGTAGGCGGCCTTGGGGGTGTAGTATTACATCGTGGTCGCTTCTGCTCTACATCGGGGTGACAGAGCGGACTCGGCAGCACCCAGGGTGACAAAGCAGCCCTTTTCAGGGAGGCACTGCTTTCCTCGCTCAGCCGGGGAGGGGGCTAGAAAAGGTGCCCTAAACAAATGTTCGCCCCAATATATAAGGAAGGTAGCAACCGCGGCTGCCTCTGCATCTTAAATTCGCGGTCGACGTCACAAGAAAAAAATCCACAAAACATCAACACCAATGACGTTTGGCGCGTGGAATGTGCGTACACTTCTTGATCGCGAGTCAAATGCCTGTCCTGAGCGAAAGACTGCCATCGTAGCTCGAGAACTTCGTCGCTATAATATCGATGTGGCTGCACTCAGCGAAACACATCTACCCGATGAAGGAGAGCTGGTAGAACACGGTGGCGGGTACACTTTCTTTTGGAAAGGACTCGCTTCATCAGAGCCGCGAAGGTCAGGTATAGGCTTTGCTGTCAAGAATAACCTTGTCAAAAAACTGCAAGAGTACCCTGTACACATCTCCGACCGCATTACCACATTACGCCTTCACATGGAATATGGCAATTACCTTAATATCATCAGTGTCTATGCCCCTACACTAGACAAATCTGATGAGATTAAGGATAAATTCTATGAAGAATTAACGCAGTGCCTAGATAATATCCACCCGAGAGAACAGATCCTACTCTTGGGTGACTTTAACGCCAGGGTCGGACGAGATTACGAGGCCTGGCCTAAAGTTCTGGGCAGACACGGTCTTGGAAATATGAACAGTAACGGGCAGTTGTTGCTTAGTCTTTGCGCTCAGTTAGATCTTGCAATTACGAACACTATGTTCAGATTGCCTGCCAAGTACAAGACAACGTGGATGCATCCCAGATCGAAGCACTGGCACCTTATCGATTACGCTATCGTGCGTCAAAAAGACCTTTCTCAAGTTCAAGTTACCCGTGTCATGCGTGGTGCTCACTGTTGGACTGATCACCGGCTCCTTGTCACAAAGTTACGTCTTCGCCTTCGACGTCCTCTTAGATCGGAAAGATCAAAACAGGAGCGTCTGAAGCTTGAACGACTCCAAGATAACAACACGAGGGCAAAATATGCCGAAACCTTGAGCACTGCTTTGCTGCCCCTCGATCTAAAATCCGGTGAAATCAATATTGTCTGGGAGTCCCTATCTTCTCATATTCTCGGAACCGCTACATCTACTTTGGGTCTGAAAGTCCGAAAACATGAGGACTGGTTTGATGAGAATGATGGGGTACTAACGGACGCGATTGATAAACACCGTCGGCTTCTGAGGCGGCACAGCAGTATACAACGAGGTGGAAGTGTTACAGAGATACGTCGAAGTGACATGGAGCTGCGTAAACTCGCACGGAAAGCGAAAGAGAGATGGTGGCAGGAGAAGGCTCTTCGGATACAGTGGCTCGCTGATACCAACCAGCTTGGTGAGTTTTACACTGAGGTACGAAACCTACTCGGTATATCCTCCACGGCAAAAGTCCCACTCAAGCCGACTAGTGGTGAAGGGCTTCTTAAAGGCAGGGAGGAAATACTCGAGCGATGGGCGGAGCATTTTAACAACCTACTTAACGTAGATCATTCTGTCGACCTAGACCACGTTCGCTCCTTACCTCAACAATCTCTTGCCCTCGAGCTTGACGAGCCAGTGACACTTGACGAGGTTACTTTTGCTATCAAACAACAGCAAAATAAACGAGCGGTTGGTGTGGACTCCATACCGGGAGAGCTATTGAAGTACGGCGGTGAGGATTTATACTCAGCGATGTGGAAACTTTTTGTCGTTATGTGGGAACAAGAACTAGTCCCTAATACTTTTAAAGTATCTCTTATTCGGGCCCTATATAAGGGCAAAGGTGACCGAGCTGATTGTAATTCTTACCGTGGTATTTCTCTACTCTCAGTGCCTGGAAAAGTCTTCGCCAGATTTCTCCTAAACCGCCTCAGGAATTTATCTGAAAAGATTCTGCCAGAATCCCAGTTTGGCTTCCGACCTGACCGTGGTACTTGTGAGGCGATTTTCTCATTGCGTCAACTGCAAGAAAAAAGCAGAGAACAGGGGCGCAATATGTATCTTTGTTTTGTTGACCTTGAGAAGGCTTTTGATAGTGTGCCGCGAGAAGCCCTCTGGATAGTGCTGCAGAAACTTGGGTGCACGGAGAAGTTTGTAAGACTTCTAAGACTCCTGCATGACGACATGCAGAGCTGCGTCATTGCAAACGCAGATCAGTCGGAGTTCTTCCCCGTTACCTGTGGGGTAAAACAAGGGTGTGTCCTTGCACCCACACTATTCGCGTTATACTTCGCAGTTGTAGTTCAGGAAGTATTACAGATAACCCCTGAAGGAATTCGCATTCGTTTCCGCAATGATGGCAATCTTTTTAACTTAGCCAGACTCAAGGCTCGTACTAAAGTGTCTTACGCACTGATCACAGAGATCGTCTATGCAGATGATCTATGCTTTGTGACCGATTCCCCAGATGGCCTGCAGCAACTTATGACCACCTTACACGAGTCCTGCCGTAGTTTTGGTCTAAAGATTAGTGTCAAAAAGACGGAAGTGATGTCTTTAGATATCCACGGTCAAGAGACACTGACCATCAAACTCGGTGATGATCTACTTAAGCAGGTCAATACATTCCGTTACTTGGGTAGCACTATAACATTCAAGTGCGACCTTGATGCTGAAATCAACAGTCGGATCGGTGCCGCAGCTGCGGTATTCGGTAAACTGGATCGCAAGGTTTTTAGCTCACATGACCTGAGACTGGCTACCAAAATTGACATATATAAGGCGATGGTATTACCAAACATACTGTACTCTTCAGAGTCATGGACAGTTTACCGTCGTCATATACGAACACTGGATCGTTTCCACCTGAAATGTCTGCGCAAAATACTGAACATCCGTTGGTCTGATCGCATTCGGAATACGGAAGTGCTGCGGAGAGCCAATATTATGGGGATTGAGGCCTACCTCATACGCAGGCAACTCCGTTGGTGCGGACACGTGTCTCGAATGAACGATCAACGTACCGCAAAGTGCATCTTTTTTTCTGAACTTGAGGAGGGCAAGCGTAAGCATGGCGGGCAACTCCTTAGGTATAAAGATGTACTTAAGCGCCACATGAAAAAGTGCGACATTGAGCCTTCGAAGTGGGAACAAACAGCTGCTCGACGACCGGAATGGAGGACTTTGGTGAGAACTAAAGTCAAAGACTTCGAGGATAATCGCTGCTCTGTACTAGATGCTCGACGCGATGAACTGAAAGCACGTCCACCTTGTGCTATAAATTATAATTACTGCAATGGTGTGCTCACCTGCCCGCATTGTGCGCGAACTTTTACTAGTAAGATCGGCTATGTTAGCCATACCCGAGCACACCAACGACAGTTAGAACGGAGTTGAAGAGGTCGCCGTGGCCGAAAACGGTCGGAGGAGTATTATACGTATATAGGCCGATATGATGCCAAAGGTACTTTCTCCCAGTCAACCTTAAGATGGTCCAGAGATAAGTCTTGTTCTGGTGCTGTGTCAGTTCAATGCCAGTTTGTGGGTTAACTAATGCCATCATGTGACCCAAGAAAAAAGAGAAAGATATAGACTTTATTTGGTTAATACTTGAAGTGACACATAAAAGTAGCAATCTAAAAAAAACATACCCTAAGCATACCCGCTACCTCTCATTATGTACAACTGTGTCTCAAGTTTGACCAAAAAGGCCACAGGATATATGACTTGCGAATGAATAGGACCACTGTCCAGTTTGTCGGCTTTTGCTTTAAAAAATGACTTAAAGAAAAATAAAGCACTGTAAGTTATTAATGGTTTGCTGGTGGTAGGCTATTCATATCCGCCCGGATAACAACCACCGTACATGGTGTAAAACCCGCCGTAGTGGCACACGCTAGTCTATCACGTTCCGGGATCAGCCAGTGTAGATCCGGTTTTTGGCGGGGGTCTAAAGTTGGAGTACGATGTTTGACCGTTTTGCGGCCTTCTTCGTCCGCGGTATGCTGACACTAGACTCTCAACCGCTTCTTCACCTTCTTGCCCATGGCGTAGTGTGAAGAAGCAAGCCGGCATGATTGTGTTGAGTAGCGGGGGATAGATTGTCTCTGGCTGCTCTATACACTAATTGGACGGCACTGTGGTTACCATTAGGTACAGTGTGGTCACTTTGCCAAGACATCATACATTTTCTATGAATTGAGATCAAATCTTGAATTAACTATTTACAATTTTGTAAGGCAGTATTGCTCTTAGTATGAACGGAATTCTAATTATCTACTTTAATATTTATGGGAATCATTTCTAGTGTTTCTACAGACGTTTTCAAATATGCTAAAATAAATTACTTGTCTAAATATTATATCTAAGAGCTGCGATAGCTCAGTTGTTAGTGGTATGTACTGTCGGAACGAAAGTTATAGGTTTGGAACCAGACTAAATGGCGCATACACTTATGCCTTTTCTAAAGTTCATTATTACTTGCTTTAACGGTGAAGGAAAACATCGTGAGGAAACTTGCATACCTGACAACTCTTATACGAACTTCAAAGTTATATGAAGTCTCGCAACTCGCATAAAGCCAGCGTGGTGGAATAATAGTCTGGGTTACGCAGTAGTAGGTTTCCTATTGATTACTATCAAGTAAATTTTCCGTGAGTAGCTTCATTGTGAAGAGACGCCCAACGTTTCTCTTACAAAAAATTTCGATTGTGGTAGCTAACAGGGTTAGCATGGATAAAATATGTCGATTTGATGATTCTCAAGAATGTATCACTAGCTGGGCGTTTTTTTTTGTTAAATCTCAAGATAATTATCTTATCTAAATTATTCGAAAAAATACTTGTCCTACAAAATGTATGGTTTGATCAAAGAGTCCAGGAATATATGGATCACGGTACAAGTTTGCGTCGATTCCAAAGTTGTTGTGGTACTGTAAAGTATCCAAATACTATCTAAAGTTAACATTTTTGGAATTGGAACGTGGGTTTCCATGTTTTTTGTGTAAACTGTAGGTATATAAAGATTTAAACGTAAGTCTGGGCAGCATGGTCGATTGTTTCTAGCCTGTTCTTTGGACGAATAAAACAAAAACATAATAAAGTATTACGTCAATGAAAACTAGTAGTAATTTTTAATCAATAATATGTCAGATTAAGTTTTATAGAAATCCCCAATACAACACAGACATTCTTGCCAGACGACTTCAAAAATAAAGAAATTAATTTAAATATTATTTTTATCTTGAGGCGCGAGAAAAAGCAGTACCAGTACCAAGAATGGGCAGTCTCCTTACGAAGAACGCCGATGCACATGTACATTTATTTCTAACCAGAAGCCGGTATACGAAATTTCGTACTTCTCACTTTGAAAGTGATAAACTTTCATACTGTTTTTCCCTAATTTTACCCCCTTAGGGGTGAAAGGAGATCGGCAGATTTGGAATAGCATGAACAAGATATTCTTAATGTCAAAAAATTATTTGTATTTTTTTTAGACTTTATTTCTCATTTTTATTTCATCCTACACCAATGCAATCAGATTTAGAAGAAATATAACGATAACAACAAAAATATTTCTACCATTTTTTATTGTAAATGATCGTGGGTTGCTATAGCTTTTGTAAATATTGTATCGATTTGCAAATTAAACTAATATCGATAATCGGTACTCTTTCAATTTTTGTAAAACGACATTGAATGTTGGCAAAAACTATAGAAGCATAAACATTGCAAATATATTAGAAAGGCATTTGTTCGAACATTTATTAATTAAAAGAAAATACACTGAAATAAAATTATTCGGGTGGTTCGTCGCTTTTATTATTGCATTAATGATCGAATGATAATTGACACTTGAAGTTTTGAACAGCTGTCCATTTTCATTCTCTAGCTTGCTAGTAATACTTGATCTGTGGTATATGATTTGTCGCCAGAGCAATGTGTTTTCGTTTTGTGGTGCCAGTTATTTTGTGTTTATACTTTACGACGACCCTTGGCTATTATATAAGGGATTAATTATTTCTATTGGCGTATTCCCATCTTGATAGATGATTAGTGTGATATAGTAATGAAGTACATAGTTATTTATAATTATATTCATTAAAGAGATCATATCAGATGACAATCATAGTCATTGAAGATGGTAGAAAATAGTAGTTTTTGTATACCTTAAGGTTGATAAAACTTTGGAACCCTATGACCTGGCTCAAAAATACTTTATCGTAGTTAAAGTGTGTCATATCCTTGTTGTTAAAAACCATACCCCATTTGTGTTCACCACCTAGCCCAGTTTACATAGGAAACCTGCGGATCTCCTTTTCGAAAATCCTTTCTTAGTGGATGCTTACAACGTACAAAACATCAATTGCCAAAATTTCATGTTTGTAGCCCTAGAGCGGTTTAGGCTCTACGTTGATAAATCAGACAGAGAAATATGTCTAGATTACCATAAAGCATGAAAACCCATAAATCAAAGCATATTTGGACCAACCTTTTTGAAAGGGATCTCTCAGACAATTGCACTGCCTGGTTCTCTGTGTCGACAGTGCTACCCAGTCAGGCTGTTCAAAGGATTACGCCATACATAAACGATATGACCCATATCTTCATATATCAGGAAGGGTATGAAATCCATGGATGGAATCATGTTAAGCTATAACATGTTTCTATATATTTTGTTATCCGTTTGTTATTATTTGTTTTATGACGTAGGCATCCACTAAGGAAGGTTTTTTGGAAATTTCACCCCTAAGGGGGTAAAATAGGGGATGAAAGTTTGTATGAAAATCCGTAATTTTTGAAGTTAAACGCATGTACATTAGTATTTGGCCTTTTAGTTAAAAATAAAAAATATATATTTCACGATTTTTGGAAATTCCACCCCTAAGGGGGTAAAATAGGGGATAAAAGTTTGTATGAAAATCCGTCATTTTTAAGTTAAAGGTATAAAAATTGGTAGTTGTACTGTATATTTTTTCTCCCAAACATGACGTCCACGCGGGTGGAGCCGAGAGCAACAGCTAGTATAATATAAGTAAGATAAATACAACAGTCACACAAATAGTTCTGACCCCACATTCAAACCTTTACCACCTCAAGAACTTCGAGAGAATATGGTCCCACAACACCCATTCCCGAAACAAACTCTGTCACACAAAAATTTGTCTCGGTGCGGGAATCGAATCCACGCCACGGAGGCTGTCGATGTTACGTTATTTAGATTAGAACAAACTATGCAGCGTCATGTCGGTGCTTACAGGAGAGCTGCAACTGCTGTGGACGGATCGCGTGTCAGACCAGACCCTGGTCAGTCTGCGGCTGTACTTCCTGCCTGAGAACACTCCTGAGGGTCGCGGCCAGCATGGGGAGGTGAGTCCAGTAGATGTACATTTATTTTCACGGTTTGTACGTATTCTCGGCGTCCGGGATATGTCATTATTTTCCGGAAACATTTTCAAATTTATTTATTTACTATTAAAAATTTTAACTCATAACAGCAGGTCAGTACCAAAGAGGGATTATAATAAACACATCATAATTACAAAAATATGACTACTAAATAGCACAAGAAATATAAAAAAAAATTAATAAATAGCTATAAAATAAAACTTATCCGTTCACATTTTTGCGCTGCTTCTAAAATATCTATTTAACATTAAGAAAACCTTCAACATTTGAAGTTGTTTAAGGGGTCTAGTGAAAGAGTAAACTCTAATTATTTTCAAGTAAATAAACTGAATATAAAAATGTAAGAAGCTATAAATTCTGTAATCATAATTGTTATGATTAATAACAATACAATGCACAGTATAATACACAACGACAAAGAAATGATAACAAGATTTAAAAGAATATCTCACATTTCAACGAAATTATTGTAATATTTTTTTAGGTTTGTAGGTATTGAGATCAATTACAAGATCCTCGCGTCTCCGCATAGTGTCCGCCCGTCATCTGGCTACTAGGCAGATGCTAGAAGGATGTAATAGCGTAATATGCCTCCATGGATAGTATGCCTTTTCTCTTAAAAATAAAATCCACGCGGGCGGAGCCGCGGGCAAAAGCTAGCTACCAAATATAATTTTTAAATGAGTCCGGTTTTCCGGAATTTTTTCGCCACTGATTCCCAAGACGAGACAGTACCTAAGGTAGCTAAGGTGTTTAAGAGGTTAATATCCGGTGGTGTAAATAATGTTAATATTAAACTTTGTGAATCGTTTCCGATGTGTTTAAAGCAAAGACAAGTTCATTGTGTTTTTTATTACTCTATGAAGAGTATGATTATTTATGACAATAGTTTCGATCGTTTCCGTTTAGAATATTAACACTGAACCAAGTGTTGTATGAAAAGTATTTGTCGGAGTTTGTATATGAACGTCAAAAAACACACATACATTCACGCCTGCAATCCCATAAGGAATAGGTGTTGCCAGTAGGTACTATTCGCAGAATTTATTACGGACCCATAACGCGATAGGGGGCGAGCCTATCGCCATACCGGGCTAAATTCCAGACTCCGAGCTGATACTGAATATTTATAAATAGAAAACCCTAATATCACTTTACCAGACCCGGAGATCGAACCCGAGACCTCAGCACAGCAGGCAGTAAAAAAAAATTTTTTCCGGAGATGTCAACAAAATGATGTTCGCGCATCACGTTAAAAACATTAAATATACATACATACATATACACTCACGCCTGTAATCCCCGAAGATGTGTAGACTAGTACACACACTTTTCGCCGAATTTCGGTCCCATTATGTGATAGGGGGCGAGCCTATCGCCATACCGGGCACAGATTCCAGACTCCGAACTGATACTGAGAATTTCTAGATAGAAAAACCCAATATCACTTTACCCGACCCGGGGATCGAACCCGAGACCCCATCAGACATAACACATGCGCAATTACAACTGCGGCACCGAGGAAACATTAAATATATCCTAAGATTGTTGACTGAAGATTTGAGAGCAGATCACCCCATAAAAAATCTATCGGACGTCCTTTTTTGTTAGGAACGTGGAAATAAATCTAGTTTTTAGAATATGTCACACTTTTAGTACTATAAGAAGTGTCGTGACATACAAAAAACCGGGGCATTCACAAGGTTCCTAACCAAAAATTAAATACGCTGTATCAGAGGCGCCCTAAATATCAGCTCCATCCGTTCTTTGCATGTTACACTCTAATCGTTAAGGTTATGGCTGTGTAGTACAGCCTTAATGATGTCTACTGCAAAATGAAACTTTATAATCAATAAATTGTAACAAAGTCGCTATCAACATGTATCTGTTTGACCGCTTAGTTCTCCTAAACTACTCGACTGATTTTGATGCCGTTTTCACTATCGTTTAGAGAATTTCTTCCGGAAGGTTCATGTGTAAGTTACTTTCTGGTTCAATGCATAAATAATAGAAAAAAGGTGGTTTTGTAAAAGTCAAATATTTTTTTACACGATACATAAAAATAATGTACTACGAAATTGTATGTATTAGAAATTCCTACAGAAAATATGTTATGGCATTTGTCTAACTCCTGTGGTTACAGGAATCAAAAGAGGAGTGAGTAATGCACAAATAATTATACCGCACTAATTCGATCCCGTGTACCTACAGTCGATAGTAGACCACTAAAACGACCACTATACACACACCACTAAAACGATGTCGAATTCTGTAATCGCTTATCAGTGACAAAAAATACCAACACTATGAAAAAGTTAAAAATCGAGACGATGGCCTCAAAGCTGTAGGGTTGGCACGAGCCGGATAATATCGAACGGAAACTGTTTAGGACTAATGTGGGTACTCACTACTCACGTGATGGAGATGTTAAGGTACCGGTGTAATTATAGTGATTTGTGGTAGGGTTTTTAAATGCCTCGATAGGCAGACGAGCAGACAGGCCACCTGATGGTAAGTAGTCACCGCAGCCCATAGATTTCTGCAATGCCACGGCACAGCAAAGCCGCTGCCTACCGTCAAAACAGTAGTTTTGTTGATTTGTATAATTTATGAAGTCAATAATAAGACTTTATATATATCACCGATTTAATTTAATGTACACTTATCGTGGTTCATGATTGTCTTTGTGTTATAAATAATATTCATCAAATATAATTTTATAATATATAAACATGTGGAATACAAAATCAACGATGCACGCCCCTATCACTGTACTCGCCCCACCATGTGTTTGACCCCCTAGAAGACAATCCTAATTGCGGAAATGTTAAAAAATCGAACCGTTCGGGTGAAACCCTGTCGCGTGGCAACCCTACGCGGACGGAGGCCGATAGCGCCGTCCTTGTCGCACGCTTCGCCATAGTTCTTCTATCTCGCTCTAATCCCTATTTGGTAACGCCAACTATTTCATGGATGAAATTACTGAGCGGACGCGATGCAACGCATAAGCGGTGAGCGGGAGCGGTTTAAATGTTTTGTTCTTTGTATGTATTGATATTTAATTAATTGAGGAATGATATTTTAATTTTTAAATCTATAACGTTGTAAATCCAGCCAGAGTATGAAAATCCGTTTCTGTAAATAATATAATTTATCTAAATTATTTATTTTATAAGTGATTTTGTTTTCAAAGATTGATTTTAACAAAACTAAATTATACATTTCTAACAGCCTAAGTTCTACCAGTCACTGGTGAAATATTGGGCACACATATTCACCATTCAATTAACAATAATAGGCTGTTTAATTGTTATTGTTTATGGTCTTATAATTAAGTATTACTTAAGAAGATTTAACAACAACCATGACTACTAATTTTATCTGTAGATAAGCAGATTTTTTAAATTCAATATATATTGATACTTTTGCAAAATTAATTCTCCAGAATGATCTAAAATGAAGATAACTCAAGATCACATTATATATTATAATATCTTCAACATACCCTCGTTTAAAACGAATAATATATTGCATTAATAATATCTAACATTTAACATGTGACAATTCGTGACCTCAAAAGTACCAACAAAACGCTAACTTCTAGAATAATAATAATAAATTCACAAAGAATATTTGTTTGCGCTCGGACCACACGTCTATCGGTATTGCTTTGTCGGTTCACGCGAATATCGCCTCTACTCCACGGACATAACCGTGAGAGTCGTGTGCGGCCGTGGAAGAGTAATTTTGTAGTACGTTATGGGATTTTTGTACTGCGCGCGATGTGGCTTGAGCGTTGTTGTTTTTTATTTTAGTTTTTAATGTTGATTCGGAATTTGGGTTAAGGCAAATGCAAATACTAATGTCGAAATGCAAAAAAATAATTAAGCCAAATAGTCAAATTACTTTTTATACTCTAGTTTCTTCCCATATCTTCACATACATAACTAGGATAATATAGGAGACTGAAATCTTGTAGAAAAAAGCAGTTTCAGACTTTTTACCCAAATAATCTTATTCTGATTATGACGAACATATAACCACAATTTTCTTCAACAAAACTATTTTATGTAATATATTATAAAATCTTTAAATCATTTAATTTATACTGCACACAACTAAATTATGCATTTAGAAATATTATATTTAATATTTTATTGTTTGAACGATTTTCCGCCCGTAAATTTATGTTTAAAGTAAAGGTCAACATCATTTACATAATTATGTTGATAGCAAGCCAATTAAATTAACTCATAATAATTATCATATTTAATTTACATTTTTGTACTAATATTTGTTCACGGTTCAAGTAGATAATGCTAAAACAATTATGTCAAAAAACTACAATAGTTAAAACGACTTGCATACTTGAATAAAAGTTTTGCATAATTTATATGAAATTAACATTAAAATAATTAATAATAATAATAATAACATCTGTGAAGTATCAAGACTAGTCGGCCGCACTACACAATACACTCGGCTGTGCGACGCGCCATGTGACGACTTTCGGTTGGGGCTGGCCGTGGAGACGACTTCGAATTACAATTTTTAATAATAATTATTCATTATGAAGTCATTTTTATTTTGTAAATAACGTATGATAATGAACAATGCACACGTCTGACGTCATACTACAATTGTTCGAAAGTGCATATAAATTGACAAGAATATTTTCTTAAAATCCAAACCTGATATTATTTTGTTTAACCTAGTAATTGTTTAGTTTCTTTTTTCGTCAAGTAATTTGATAGTGAAAGTGAAAATATCTCAATTGTTGAATACGTGCAAATCCCTTACATTGCATTAAGTATGATACTTATTAACCAGGACCATTCGAAATATTACAACAATTACAAAATGAAAAAAAGATTATGAAGGCTTGTTGCTATGCCAACATGCTAAGAATCTTAAATTTATTTAAGTTCGTAATAGACCGACGGTGAAATGAAAGTCTCGAGTTTGATCCCTATATTGATACAAATTTTTGTGTGCCTTACAAATATTTGATTCGGGTCTACGTGTTATGAGAACGAAGGGTTACGTAGTTTCTGATGTACGACGGATGGCAGTATCTTGCTGTTGGGTCAGGAATATGTGTGTGACTGTTAGGTGTCATTTTTGTTTATAGAAATTCGAAGTAGGTTTATAAGTTACATGTTTTCTTCTAAACATTATTGTTGATTTTAACTACTAATCGATCGATAAAAAAATTGTGACATTAATAATAACAATAATAATCATTTATTTAACAAAAACAAATTTTACAAGAGGTGATACATAATAGATGTTCTTAGTCTTAAATAACTATACAGGAGGTAATTAGTGTGAGTCGATGCCATCCACACTAAGTCGAGTCTGTCTCGTGGATGGCTTGGTGCCGTTGAACAAACTTATAACTATTATGGGATCAAACTTAACATTTGGATTAAGTTGTGAAAATACAATTATTAAGACTCATTACTGACTAGTATGATGACCACATTAATCACATATTTTGTGGTACCTTCATCCTATAGAAATTAGTTATATACTATCATTTACCGGCCATACACAAGGCAGATGCCATTAGCTTAAAAATAATCTTTTAATAATTGTAGTGTATCTTTGAATTAGTGATAGAATTTTAGAATTTGATAGATATTATTTATTTCTGTAATGTTAAAATACCATCTAATTTGATCATACAATGTATTGATAAATCTGATGTTTTATTATGAAAAAAATTAAAAATATAGGATGTAAACTATAAAAATTGTATGTAATAATGTTACACTCAAACCGTAACGAGTTCGGTAGGCCAACACTCAGGTTGTGTGTGTAGGTACGCATGGCGGCTATCTTATCGCGGGTTCATTCTCTGTGTAAATAACTGATAACGCAATCGGTCGTAAGCTGTACATTCACGGCCGTAATACTAAAGCTTTTCTTTTTAATTATTTTTGTACTCTTTTATTACTTTAAGTGGTAAAGAATAATACTATGAGATATAATACATTTAATAATAAAATGTTATGATAATTACGTTTTTGATTACGAAAAAAACCGTTGGAGGTTAAAATTGTTGTCAAACATCGTAATTATTTCTTAACAAATCATTTGTCACGGTTGGTCGCAGTTCTTTATTCATGAATTTAAGTAGAGAATTTAAGTAATAAAGTTAAAGAAACATCTAGAAATATTTATATTTTTGATAGAAATTATTAATTCGGTATAGAAAAATTAATATGTTTACGCAGCTGTAATAAACTTGAGTAAATATACTATATCTTCACAATGTACCAGTGTTTCAAATGAATAATTTGATGAGTCATTATTCGTATATATTGAAATCATATATTTCTCATCACATATTTTTTATATAGCATCGACATTGAACTTAGTTAAAATTTTAAAATATAAAGCATGTAATAACACATTTTACTCCAAATATTGACTAAATTAGTTAAAATATCACCTAATTGCATTGTTTCTTGGATGTTATCATCTCATTGGCCCTTTTCATGGAGAAAATCATCTTGGATTCCCGTAGCTACGACGGGCATGCCGCATTTTGACCGGCTAAAAACTCTATGGTTGTCTACATCAACGCTACGGAAGAGACAAGAAAGACGCCGGAAACCCTCCAGTGCTACGCTGTACTAGCACGTCAAATCATCTCATTGACCTAGTGACAGACAACATTTTTGAGTTGTGATACCAATAAAATTTGTGTGTAGTTTTTCGGCTTTCGAGTTTAATAATCATTAATGCTGTACACAAAACTGTCTACAGCGTGGCTTTATCACTTTTAAATTATTATACATTGCTAGCACTTTGTAACGTATATCCACTCTATAGGAATATAGTGTATGTGTGGTTTAAGTACTAGTGTAGTAACAAAATGCAGTGTGTTTAGGTCGCGACTGTACGAGGTTATAACTGAACGATTGTGGTGATATTCTGCCATTTGATATATTTTCGTAGACACTGATAAACTCAATGACTCGCTGAGTTTCCCAAACTTTCGTCAAGTTGTAAATTGGTTTTCGTTATATACCTACTTTCATAAATAATGAAGTTTTTAAGGCATTTAATAATATTTATAACTAAACCATACTTCTCGAAATTACAGTACATACATATACACTAACGCATGTAATCCCTTAAGTGGTAGGCAGAGGTGTAACCAGTACATCCACTTTTCGCTGAATTTGGGTCCCATAATGTGATACGTATTACAGTTTATTTAAAAACGTATTCAATGAAGAAAAATGTAATTACACCTATTAAATACTCGCATTTTAAAGGTTCTTCAAACAATTCACAATGTCACCTTCGATAATTTACATATCATATGTTTTCATAGAATTTGTATAGATACAATTTCCTTTGTTCAAAAATATTGTGTAAATAAGGCCGACTCCACGCCGTTCGAGTTTAGCAATTATTTACCCGTGACGCGGCGCTCCACCGCTGCAGGGTTGGCAACCTTGCGCGGATTATATTTTTTAATGATGCCAACATTTGAATAAAATATACACGCACACATACACAGAGTGTATCTGTCGTTGTGTAGGTACGTGTGTTTGTTTGTGTGACGTCTTTTTGTCTTCTCCCACAGCTCGTTGTGTTTATGATTATTACGCTTGTGTTGGTTTTTAATATTTTTTTAATTAGTGGATAATGTTGTTGTCGATTTGGATATTGGTGTTTTTGATACTGTATTGCCAATTAATAAATCAGATATCGACAATATAATTACAATTATGAAGTACAAATTATGTGTCGTGGATATTGAAATTAAGTTTAATTTTAAGAATATTAAGCAAATATTCAAATTAATCAAAAGCGAATGCTCGAGCCGGGAATCGAGCCCGTGAATACTTGTGCCAGGAAATAGTTTTATTGATATCAACAGCTATGCTTATGTACGATACTCTACCCGTTGATTTTACTGCCTTATTTCTCTCTTTATAATGTAACCACACTGTGATGTTTTTACACAATACTATAATATTGTGTCAAAACGGTTTTTCTATTTAGAAATACTCAGTATGACTGCCTCGGTGGCGCAGTTGTAATTGCGCATGCGTTACGTCTGCTGTACTGAGGTCTCGGATTCGATCCCCAGGTCGGGTAAAGTGATATTGGGTTTTTCTATCTAGAAATTCTCAGTATTAGCCTGGAGTCGGGAACCTGTGCCGGTATGGCGATAGGCTCGCCCCCTATCACATTATGGAACCGTAATAAATTCGGCGAATAGTCTGTACTGGTTACACCTCTGCCTACCCCTTCTGAGATTACAGGCGTGAATGTATGACTATGTATATTATATAGCCATATAATAAAGCCATTTGTATAACATATGCATGTATACGTTATACATATGTATTTGAGGAAAAATAATTAGGTAACCAAATGTTATTTAATGTAAATTTATTAGTTCTAGCTACCGTAACCTTTTGTACTTGGTTTTATTTACATATTATACAGAAAACTTGTTTGTCTGTTTGTATGTCAGATGTAATATCTCAAACTAGTAAATCTTTACCAGTCACGTATTATTCGGACACCGGTGTCCGGACAAAAACTGGCAATACTCGCCCTTATTGACGAGCGTATTAAGCGTATTTGTACCCTTAAGGTTATGGAAATAAAGTTGATTTTGGCTTGTATTTTTACTCATTACTTATTACCTTTTTCCGAACACCGGTGTCCTTATCATACTTGCGAGGTTAAAATTCTTTCACTTATAGAAAACTTTTTATAATACAGTTTAAGAATATTCTTGAAAATCTTTTAACCCTGAAAAACAATTAGCATCTCGAAGCCCTGATCAAAAGCTACAACACAGCTGGAACTATTATTGTGAATAATTATAGACGACGCGGTGTCGATTTTCACGTTCAGAATTTTAGAAATATCGATTTTATTTCTGTTTGCCGACAAACGCTCAACTGGGTCACCTGATGCTAAAAGAATCATGAACACCCCCAGACCCAGATCAATACGTGTTAAAACGAAAAAATTAGTAGCCATATAAAATCACTGTTACCACGCGACAGAAGACGCGGGAAAAACTTAGCAATTGTTAATTATTCAATTGTGAATAATGAATAACAATATGAAGAATAAAATTTTTATTACCAACTAGCTGTTGCTCGCGGCTCCGCCCGCGTGGAGGTCATGTTTGGGAGAAAAAGTATACAATACAAAATACCAACATTAAGGCGTTTAACTTAAAAATGACGGATTTTCATACAAACTTTCATTCCCTATTTTACCCCCTTAGGGGCGGAATTTCCAAAAATCCTGAAAAATATATTTTTTATTTTTAACTAAAATGCCAAATACAATTTTTCATGAATTTAACTTCAAAAATTACGGATTTTCATACAAACTTTCATCCCCTATTTTACCCCCTTAGGGGTGGTATTTCCAAAAACCCTTCCTTAGTGGATGCCTACGTGATAAAAGGTACCTACTGTCAAAATTTCAAGTCTCTAACCCCAGCCGTTTAGGCTGTGCGTTGATCGTTGATCAGTCAGTCAGTCAGTCAGTTTCTTCTTTTATATATACAGATTGTTGTATTTTTGTAGGATGTTTCGAGTTTCGGCTATCACGTAGATTACTTAAAACTCGGGTAAAAAGGAAAAAACGTCGCAAGCGAGACGGCGATGCTTCATGCCACTGGTGTGAGGGAGACAGTCGCCTGTGCTGTCGGGTCAACTGTTTCTATACAAGATTTGCTCGACACTAACCGATGCACACGACTTTGCGTGTATTTTTATCTATTACTAGCATTTGCTCGCTGCTTCGCCCGCGTAATTTTTTAGAGTATAGGGGATTTAAAAAAAGTAATGTACACTATGCCCATTTTCGGGGTATCCTCATACTAATTGGCATTAAAATTAGTTCTACCGGCATACCGCCTACAAGCCTATCGCCATAGCGGAATAAATTCTATTTTATAGTAGTATTTCTAAATAGAAAAACCCAATATCACTTTACCCGACCCGGGGTTTGAACCCGAGACCTTAGCATAGCAGTCTTATTTTTTTTGAGTTTACTAAAAACTTTCTTTGCTTATCTATACATAGTATAAAAGGAAGCCGCCCTCCGCGTTTGTCTGTCTGTCCGCTGCCTCCGTATAACCACGCAACGGATTT
This sequence comes from Laothoe populi, assembly GCA_905220505.1. Taxonomy (NCBI): domain Eukaryota; kingdom Metazoa; phylum Arthropoda; class Insecta; order Lepidoptera; family Sphingidae; genus Laothoe; species Laothoe populi. Next base: position 1,007,674 of record HG992146.1, on the reverse strand, counting down.
TAAAACGATTTCACCATAAGGTTTATACATACATATATATTCTAAAATTTCGTATGTGTAAATAATAAAGATATTTCGGAATAAAGTCGGCGAAAAAATTACTTTCATGGCTTGCATAGGCTAAGATATAGGACATACAGAAATTCTTATGAACATGGTGTTTTTATATTTATCAGCTAAATATTTACTTCCTGTGCAGCATTCCTAAGCAGTTTGCAATTCTTTAAATCTAATTTGTTTTTTTCTAGTTTTTTCTGTAATTAGTTTTACTTAAAAAATATATATATTTAAACACTTTTAACCAGCAGAAATATAAAGGAAATGTTACACAAAAACTTATTCGGGTCAGATTTCAAGCAATTTCAAGTAATTTATTCAAATAAAGTACATGTACAATTATTTAACAATTATGCTAGTGGCTCCCACACTAAGCTACGCTTGTATCTTGGCCGTAATGTCTACAAATTACAAGAATAGAATTTGACGCGTACGTACATTTTTAACCGACTTCAAAAAAGGAGGAGGTTAACAATTCGTCGGAATCTTTTTTTTTATGTATGTTCCCCGATTACTCGAAGAAGCCTGGACCGATTCGAGAAATTCTTTTTTTGTTTAAAGGATAACTTCTCAGGTGGTCCCATTAGCACCAAGTCAGGATCTGATGATGGGATCTCGGAAAAAGCAACCCTCAAAATTTATATTGACACATAGTTTGTTTTATATTGAAGTCGGTGTACTTTTTATGAATTAAAAAAAACGTTTACTTACTCTAAATTACTTGTCTTAAAGTTAAGTTAAGCTGAAAAGTTAAAGAAGATTTCACCGTAGTCCCTTTTAGATGCCCACGATACAAGTCTGACCCAGTGTGGGGTCAGTGTGTGATTGTTGGGTGTATCATTATTCTCCAAACCCGGAAACTATTGCGAATTACATAAATTCGAACCTGTGACCTCTAACCGTTTGTTCACTCGCGGAGGTCGAGGTGCCCTTGTAATAATCGCTTCCCAGACTCTGTTAACAGAAAAAAACACTAATTACAATCTATATAAATAAGATTAAATGCTGATGGTAAGCGCATCACTTGAGAACGGCTGGACTGATTTGGATATTGTTTTGATGTTCGTAAGGTATAAGGTATGAGGGAAAGAAAAAGGTGTCATGTGGCCTACTGACAGAAATGTAAACTTAACTTTTGATGGTGGTAGGATATTCATATCCGCCCGGATAGCGACCACCGTACACAGGGTGTATACCGCCATAGTGGCACACGCAAGTGTGTCGCGTTCCGAGGTCAGCCAGTGTACATCCAATTTTTGTCGGGGGTCTAGAGTTGCGGTACAATTTTTGGCCATTTTGCGGCCTTCTGAGTGATCTGGCAATAGACCCTCGACCGCTTCTTCACCTTCTTGCCCATGGCGTAGTGTGAAGATACAGGCCGGCATGATTGTGTTGAGTAGTGGGGGATAGATCGTCTCTCACTGCTCGATACTCTAATTGGACGGCACTGCGCTTACCTTCAGGTGCAGTGCGGTCACTTTGCCGTACCAGGATAAAAAAAACCTCTTCAATGACTGTGTTCTTTTTTTGTAACAGCGTCCATGAAATAACTTTTTTATTTATGAATGCTTGTCAATTCTTAATAGGCGTGCTTATTGCTTATGTCAAAAGTAAAATAATCATAAGTTCAGTGCTTTTTCCCCATCACAAAAATGCCCAACGTGCGTAAATAATTTTTCACTTAAAAAATGGAAACTTTTTTGAGTATATATAAGGAACACCCTATTGACTCCAAAATGGCTGGAGCAATTTTGATGTAATTTTCAGACAATCTTCAGATTAACCCAGTGGGTGATCTGAAGATTGGTAGCGATTGAATCATGAAGAAATCAATTGTTTTTTTTGTAATTTAGTGTCATATTTTCCCTGACGGTAGACATTTTACAATAAAACGAGTTATTATAAGTTCAGTTGAGTATCCATTTTCGTGTTGCTCTGACATATAAATGAATATTTAAACTCATAGATCGAAGTCGCGGGCTAAAGTTAGTTTTGAATAAAACGTCAATAAATTTCCAGTACGGACATGTTTTTATCAAATTTTAGAGTTCCGTAAGTCACAATAATGGATTGCCTCGGTGGCGCAATTGTAATTGCGCATGCGTTACGACTGCTGTGCTGAGGTCTCGGGTTCGATCCCCGGGTCGGTTAAAGTGATATTGGGTATTTCCATCTAGAAACTCTCAGTATTATCCCGGAGTCTGGAACCTGTGCCCGGTATGGCGAAAGGCTCGCCACCTATCACATTATGGGACCGAAATTCGGCGAAAAGTGGGTGTACGTACTGGTTTACGCCTCTGCCTACCCCTTCGGGGATTACAGGCGTGAGTGTATATGTATGTACAATAAATGTTCAAAACGGAAGCTCATTTAAATGTCAGTACAAATGTGTCTCAGCTGTTTTCCCAAACTGTTGGCTGTCGATTTGTAATTTGGCACACTTATAGAAGACGTTGCCTAACTCTATTCAAAAATGTTGGATGCTAGTTTATTTTTGTCTCAATACAGGTTCGGGGGAGGAATAAAGATTCCCATATTTCAGTCTTGAGTCCTGAGTATCAGGAACTATGATAGACTTTCGGTTAAAACAACTTAACAATAAATAAATACACCCAACTGTCACACGCATAGTTCTACCCCACATTAGGTCAAACCTGTATCGTGGGTATCAACAACTACAAGAAGGGACTAATCCCTTAGATCCAGTTCGAATCCAAATCGGTCCAGCCGTTAAGTAAGAGTTAGGTGACAAACACACGTACAGAATTATATATTATACTAGTGGGCCCGGCAGACGTCGTCCTGTCCGTAAAAGCAGTGCCACACCGACTGCAGCGCTATCTGCCGGGCTGATTTGTGAATCTAAACCACGTCCAGCCGTTTCGGAGGAGTTCAGTGACATACACACGTACAGTAGAATTATATATATAAAGATATAGAAAAATATAATCCAGACTGATCAATAAAGAAAAACTTTATTGATCAGTCACTTACCGGCCATTTAGTAATCGGAAATTAGATTTATAATGCATACGGAACCTCCTACAAAAGGTAACGTCTCGCGCTTGTCGTTTTGTAATGTTTTTTCATAGCTGCAGCAGAGTGCGCACCCTTGGCCCGCTTACATTGATGTTTTTGTAATGAACGGTCCTAACTGCTACCGGTACACTAGTGAGGGGGTCGGGTTCGCTCACGATGGTAAGGAGTTCGAATTCGTCAGTAAATTTCAAAACGATAATGAAACTACTCAGCAGGCACTATTTTTTGTCGGGGGTCTTGAGTTGGGGTATGTTGTTTGGCCGTTTCGGGCCTTCTGAGTACTCTAGACCCTAGAACAAGGACCCTCGACCGCTTCTTCACCTTCTTGCCCATGGCGTAGTAGTTGAAGAAGCAGGCCGGCATGGTTGTGTTGAGTTGCGAGGTATAGTGTTGTCTCGCTACTAGATACTCTAATTGGACGGCCCTGCGCTTACAGTGGTGGCTGCGCAGGTGCAGTGCGGTCACTTTGCCGTGGCAGGACAAAAAAAAAGGCCAGCATGGTTGTGTTGAGTTGCGAGGTATAGTGTTGTCTCGCTACTAGATACTCTAACTGGATGGCGCTTACCATTAGGTGCAGTGTGGGCACTCTACTGTGATAAAAAAAACTCCTATTTTACACCAGCCAGAGTAGCCAGCTGTGACGTGAGCACAGGTTCGATCCCAGTGTCTTCCGAACCAGTACACCTACATTCCGCCGAGCTTATATAACGGGATTTTCCTTTAATTATATTGTCAAAGGCAATAGCCTAATGGAGGGGTAATTGCCCTGACAGATGCCGCGGGTTCGATACCCAGTCTACACCTGATTTTTTTTAGCTATCTTATTTTTAATCCTACTAATATTATAAATGCGAAAGTTTGGATGGATGGATGTTTGTTACTCAATCACGCTACAATGGCTGGACGGATCTGGTTGAAATTTGGCACACAGATAGATTATAGTCTGGAATAGCACATAGGCTTTTTATCCCGAAAAAATGTACAGTTCCCGTGGGATAGTTTAGATTTTCACAGAGTAGGGGATCGACATGAGTTTTTTGTATACTGGTAGTTTAGGGATCAGAATATGACATAGGCCACTTATCATTTGGTTTTTTTTTTTTTTTTTTTTTCCTCGTATTTTGACGTGTAAGTGTTGTTTGTTTCGCTGCATAGAGTTGTGTATGTAATGTGGGGTGTGCCCGACAAAAGGATTAGGACCCTCGCTATTTGATACGTAGGTCCATCCTTTGCCGGTTATGTGTGCGTGTAGGGGGATCTTCTGCAGAGACAGGACTTTCACATAGCTGTGATAGCATGTTTCCGTCCGCCTCTCGTAAGCCCCCCTGAGTGGTGTTATCGGGATTGAGTGTATGAGTTGAGTGTGGTGTGATGAGGACGTATTTTTATCTGCTTAAAATTACAATTACATTAAAACAACAATAATGACTGTGGTTTTGCACAACAAGCTCATGGTCCAGCCGGTGTGGTCGCCTGATTGTAGGTCTTGATTTGGCTGAGGATGGTATTCACCAACTCCACGAAGGCCGCGAACGCCCCCTCCCTTCCCTCGGCGAGAAGTTGGGAAATGTCAAACGGTGACACCCCAAAGCGGCGACACACCATCTCATGTGTATGCCGATGTACACCAAAAATAGGGCAGTCCTCCAGGAGGTGAGCCAGGCTTTGGGTGGTGGCGCCATCGCAGGGGCAGTGGTCCACGTCTATAATATGGAACCTGTGGAGGTAGGTCCTGTGGTAACCGTGACCGGTGAGAACCTGAGTGAGGTAAAAGTTGGGTGCGGTCACCTTCCACAGTCTGCGGATGTCTCCGAGGCTGGGGAAGAGTGATCGCGTATGCTGGCCTTGTTCAGCTGCTTCGTAACGTGACTGCCAGGTGTTCAAGGTGGATCCCCGAAGATGAGCTTTAAGGTAAGAAATGGGGAATTTCATGTAATCAGGGGCCTTGTGCAAAGTGCAGGCGGCGTTGGCCGCTTTGTCGGCCATCTCATTGCCCAGTATGCCAACGTGGCTCCTGACCCAAGAGACCCGCAGGTTACCCACCCCACGATAGTCCCTCAAAATGCGATGTATCGCTGTAACCAAGGGGTGGGTGTTGCTTCTGTTCTGGATAGCCATGATCGAGGACAGTGAGTCAGAGAATATAATTACCTGCTGGTATCTCCGGCCAAGAGCCCATCGGCACGCGTGCAGGATGGCCAGAAGTTCCGCCTGGAACACCGTGCAGCAGTCGTGTAGTTTAAGCTTTCTTACGGTGGGCGTGATGTTCTTCCCTCCAGGGTCGAAGCACACGAAGGCAGCTCCCACCTTATTGTTATCCTGCTTGCTCCCGTCCGTGTATATGTGTACTGTGTTTGTGTTACTGCGGATCGCTTTGTCGACTTCCTCCTGGTTAGAGGAGGTCACCAGTGGGATTGTGACGCGATCCGCAGGGTGTAGTAGTTCGTGGATGGGAGTGGGGAGCTCGAAGCGAATGTCGTCGGGGAAGAGATGTGTGGTCCCGGAAAGACGAGTACTCTCCACATAGTGGACCTCCCGGACCCTTAGATCCAAGGGGATGAACTGCGCAAGAGCCAGGGCGGCCGAGGTGGAGACTGTGCGGAAGGCCTTAATAGCCTTGATGGCAAATCCGCGCTGTGCACTCGCAAGAAGTTTGCGAACATACTTCTTCTCGGCCACGTGCCCCCAAACGCCAGCGGCATAGGTGATGGTGGGCTCAATCACATGCTGGTAAATGATTTGCACGTTTTCGGCGTGCATACCCCAAGTAGGCCTCGCATAAATGCACAGCTTGCGGAATATGCGATTGGCCTTACCTATGGCATGGAGCACATGAGCGCGAAAAGTTAGTTTCTCATCCAGGACCACCCCCAGGAGCTTAATACTTCTAGCAAACTCGATTCTGCAACCGTCCATGGCGAGTCTCGCAGTCCTAGCCCCGGGCGTGAAAGCTATGGCCTGGGTTTTGGCGGCGCCAAAAGTAAGTTTGACGCTCCTCCCCCACCCAGCAATCACACCCAGAGCATTGTTGGCTGTGGTCTCGAGCGTGCTCAGGTCTCCGGCAGAAACCATGAGCAGCACATCGTCCGCATAGGCCTGCAAGTGGCACCCAGGCGGCAGCACCTGCTCTAGCAGTTCGTCGAGAATAATGTTCCAGAGCACAGGCCCACAGGTGGACCCTTGGATGCAGCCCTTGGTCATAATTTTGGTAACCCGCGCACCCGCATGGTCCAGGGCGACGCTACGATCGGAGATATAGCTAAGAATAAGCCCGAATATGTTTTTTGGGCACTCTGTCACCCTGAGCCTGTACAGAAGCGCGGGCCACCAAGCATTGTCAAAGGCCGCCTTGATGTCGAGTGACACCGCGGCGACCAGGTGCTTCCGTGCCCTGGATTTCTCGACGAACTCCAGAGCGGCGCGGATGGCAGCAGTGGTGTTCGTCTGCTCTTTGAAGCCAAACTGACGGTCGTTGGCTTTGCCGCACTTGGATGCCCTGTAAGTGACCCTCTTAATGAGAAGTCGCTCCAGGAGTTTGCCGAAGACGGGCAGCAGGCCGATCGGCCGAAACGCTCCCGTAGTGTTGTAGTCCGTCTTCCCGGGCTTGGGGATTATCTTGACGAAGGCTTCCTTCCACCGCCGAGGAAAGTGCTGCAGGGTGAGACATCTGTTGAGGACATCTGTTATTAGTTTGGGGAACTCTTTACAAAAATGGAGGCAAATGTCCGAAGTGAGGCCATCGAGTCCCGGGGCCTTCTTTGGATTCATAATGCTGAGATGTTCCAGCACCTCCTCGACAGCGAACGGCGGATCATCGGGAGTGTTGGGATAGGTTCTGGACTGGTACCTGAGGAGATGGTGATGCGGATCGGTATCCGGGCCGTCGTCAGGGTAGAATTGCTGCAGCAGGGCTGCAGCAGTTTCCTCCCCCTCTTCGGTGAACCGGTCACCGACCTTCAGGGTAGCGGGAGGGCGTCTTGGTGCAGTGTCTTTGAGTAACCTGTTGGTGAGCGACCAAACGTTCTCCCTGGTCTGGAGTCGACAAAATTCCCGGAAGCTTTTTGTCGACTCTGCCCTGAGCTCCTGAGCGTAGATCGCCCTGATGGCCCGAAGTTCCTCGACCAAGGAAGACGGTGGCCGCCGTCCGTGTCTTGTGGTGTTGTGCATTTGACGGTGCAAGCGGATGACCTCGCGCTTACGAGACTCCAGTGCCTCCGTCCACCAGGGCGGCCGGTACTTGGCGCCACCCTGTTTTACCGGCATGGATTCTCGGCAAGCGGTGTGTATTGTATGAGTGATCTCTTCAATGAAGGCTTCAAGCTCTTCACTGTCGAGGGTGTGTATTTATTTCCCTTTCCAGTATTTCGGACCCGGCGAAGGTGGTGAGGAGCGAGTCCGTGAAGCGTCCCCAGTGCGCACTGTCGCTTTTGTACCGGAAAGTGGAGTTGTTGGTGAGGTGTGTAGTGTATCCGGAGACCCCGGTATCGACGCGGAACACTATGGCATTGTGTTGTGATGTAGGACAGAGTGTGAGGTCAACCCGCCATCCCTGAATTGCGTCCAAGATGTTATCGGACGCCATAGTAAGGTCCACGATGGACGAGCGGTCACGCCCGTGCGTGACGGTCTCAAAGGTGGGGGCTGTACCGGTGTTGCATATGTATAGGTCGTTGGCGTAGGTCAGCTCCACGACCTCGTTACCACGAGAATTAGCAACGGCACTTCCCCATAAGGGGTGCCAGCCGTTGAAATCCCCGCCGAGAATTATGGGGCTTCCCCTTGCCGACCTGAGAAAGGTGTCTAAGTGATGAAGTGTGTCGTGTGTGTCGTGGTTGGGCTCCACATAGGCCGATGCCACGTAGTAGCGTCGGTTGCCTATGCTCAGCCCCACCACGCACATGTTCGATGTGGAGTGTTGTGTAAGTCCGAGTAGAGGGACGGCGCGCTGCGAAATCGGGAGCTCCGTTTTCGAAAAATCGCAAAAATAGGTTTTATTCAACGTATTCCCAAGTGTTTTACATCAAAATGTGCTGCGACCAGTTATCGGGCTTTGAAAGAATCATTTCAATCAATACAACTTCCGCGAAGTTATTACGAAAAACTTCTTAAAAAAAAAAAAAAAACTTCCATCAATAAAGTGTGCGTATCTCCGCGGGGCAATCTGTCACATACGGTTTTCGGACTGCAGTTTGGCGGGCAACCCCTCGGCCCATCTTCCCGCAAAGATACTGCATATTTTCGGGAACAATCGCGAAGATACAGGGTGAAAACACGGGTTTTCAGTGAATTTTAGTGAAGTTTGACAGTTAATTTTGGTCACTGATCGCTGAAACTGTCTGTAAGGTGTACTTTTAGGAAGTTTCCCTGTGCGCCAGACTTGTCACCATCTCTTCGCTGGTTCTGAGATTTTTCCGGAGCTGGACCAGGGAGAAACGGACCAAAGACTCTGCCGAACTTACTCGTGCCCCGGGATAGCAGCTTCGCCCTACTTCGGGGTATGAATACGAAGTCTGTTTCGCACCAGCACATGAACCACGGACTTTTCAGCTATCCGGAGGCATTTTATTCTTCATGATCAGACAATAGTAAGTAAGTGAAATCAAGTGATAAGTGCGGGACAGTTTTTTCCAAAAACTTTAAACTCGATAAGCCATGAAACTGTGCTGCCTCCAGGCTTAGTGTTAACGCTCTATCATCGGCCTAGGGACCCTCAAGCTACCCCCCAAATTTGATCGAGATAGGTTCAGGGGTTTGGCCGGGACCTCGAATTAAGCTCTCGACCAATAGGAACATTTCGTCTCTAAGCCATTAAAGTACAACAGGTACGGGCACAGCGAGAGTGCCTCCAGATGTGCCTTGACCTCCTCTAGGTCCTGACAATTGTCTCAAATTTGTGCGTCCAGAGAATCAGCCAGGATTCTGGGAAAACCGAATTCGCAACATTCAAATTTCGGTTACGACAGGCAGTACTCGGACGGGTTTCATTACGAAGTCTGTCTGCGTGTGTTACTCGACTGTCCAGGATCTCACCTATCCCTGGACACCCCAAACTCCTCGGTCTGACATCTGCAACTCGAGATTTGGAGCCTGCATTGGAATTTTGGGGAAAATCTCATCATCGGAGGAGCGCATGATCCATGTTCCGAGAATCGGTCGATGCTCGACCTTCATCAGACACCTAGATTGACCAGATCCGACCACGGGAGGACGAAGTTCTTTCCACCATTTAGACAACGCACAGAAGCCCACCCCTAATGGAGGTGGCCCCTTCACCACCGGACCTCCCCCCATCCAGGGAGCAGGAGGAACACGCACCTGCACCCCCGCAACCCAAGAAAACTAAGGGACAAAAAACGTCCACCCTTAAAATGGACACCATAGATTTTCCGGCAAAAGCCCGAGCGGACCAGGCGACCTCCGTGGAGACACTGGCGACAGTACTCTCTTCTCTCGCCAGCACCATACACGAAGCCATGACTCAAAACAAAAGTGTCACCAAGACAAACAGAGCCACCATAGCAATGGCAATTGAGGAAATTCGTCGGCTCACCGTCAAGCTCGGCAACATCTCCGGGCTAAAAGATGGCACCACACCTGCCTCCTCCACCTCTGTCACCTCGTCACCAGCGGAACTTACCACCACCAGAGAAGACATCACAGAGTGTGTCCGTAAAGAGTTGGCCAAACATCTGGCTGAGGTCAACGCTCTGACACAAAAATCTCTAAAACTACACCAGCAGCAGATACAGCAAATTACCGCGCGCGGGTCCTACGCCGCAGCCGCCGCGTCGACACCTGCCAATTGGAGGGCGCCTAGCTTAACCTCCACCACCACCACCCCTAGACCGACTCCAGTGCCGCCGGTTAACCGCCCGGCACTCATCGTTACCCCAAGCGCCCCTACAAATAACAAACAAGAAGTCATGGAGGCCTTTAAAAAGGCCGTTTCGTTTAGGACAACCACCTATGCTCCAACCAAGGTCCAGCCTGTTTCCAACGGGAAGCTGAGGGTGGAGTTCGAAAATACCCAACAAAGAGACGACACCTTGAAGCGGCTGCAGGCTTCTACTCAGGTGAGCGCAGAACCCGCGCGTCGGCTTAGGCCGATGCTAATCATCAAGGGCGTCTCCAGCGAGGTACCGGCGGAGGACCTGGTAAGTGTCATTCGCAGGCAGAACCCGAGTGTGGACTCAGTGGTTGCTGACGACGGGGACCTGTCACTGAGGTTCAAAAGAAATAATAAGAACCCCAAACTATACAACGCAGTGATGCTTGCACACCCCAACGTATGGCGTCGGATCATTGAGGTAGGCAAGGTCTGCGTGGACCACCAGAGGGTCCACGTGGAAGACTTTTCGCCCTTCCTACAATGCTTCCGATGTCTTCAGTTTGGGCACACGCGCGTCAAGTGCACACACAAAAATACACCCTGCTCATATTGCGCAGACAATAAACACACAGCGGACAGTTGTCCTATAAGGGAGAAGAAGGGTGCTCCCAAATGTTATAACTGCGCCACACACAACGCCCGGTTCAACTCTGGGCTTGACGCGGGACACAAGGCCACCTCACCACACTGTCCAAGACTGAGAGCCATGAGGGAGAAAATAGATATCAGGATTGATTATGGATCATAAGACTATCCTAATCGCACAGTGTAACTTAGATAGGTCAAAAAACTGTCTTCATGAATTTGTTTCCTCCTTCATGGCCAGTCCCTACAAAATCGCCCTCGTGTCGGAACCGTATGTCGGGGCCGGCATGGAGGTAAAATCCACCCCCGGTGTGAACATTTTTCAGTTCTGCACCGGAGACAGAGTTAAGGCTTGCATTATTGCAAAGCCAGAACTATCATTTGGATTGCAAAATAGAGAAAGGTGTAATAAGTTAAGATGCATCCATGGATGGTATACAACCTTTCCTTCCAAAAATAACCTCCACGCGGGCGGAGCCGCGAGCAACATCTAGTTAAATAATAAAATTAAAAGAAGGAAATATCCCATTGTAAATGAAAATTGCGGTATGTTAAGTTTGCCGATCTGTATTATGCCTAGTGGGCAAAGGCCTAACATTTTATTAGTAGGGGAAGCCCATCGGTGGGACAGTAATACTGGGGTCTTCGTTATAATCTGCAGCTGACTTCAATAAAAAAATATTATGCGTCCTTATAAAAATGATGGTTGCTCTCGATTTTTCTGAGAACCCATCATCAGATCCTGACTTGGTGCCGATGGGACCACCTGGAAAGTAAACCCTTTTAAACAAAAAAAAATAATTTCTCGAATTAGTCCAGGCGTCTTCGAGTAATCGGGGAATATAAATAAAAAAATCTGATGTATTGAGAACCTCCTCCTTTTTTTGAAGTCGGTTAAAAAGACGAATGACATAAACTGAGCGAAATAAACGTTCCGATTTTGAAAATAGAATGTAGTACCAACCAACGATTAAAAACTATTTTTACGTTGCACAACTGTGTTTTTGTAATAATAATAAAAATACACTTAATTCTCGTCTATTCGATTAATTATATCATTGGTTTGTATAAAAAGCATTTTTTACGCTGACACGCAATCTGTGACAAAACGACTTTCCATTGAACAGAGCCTCGTCCGTCGATAAATACCGAAAAATAAACAAGTACAAATAAAACTAACTAATTATTGGCCCAGTTACGTCACTACCGCAGCCATGGTAACAAGAACTCAACACAACATCCAAAGGATTTTCAACCCTATCGCGTACACTTTACGGTCTACTATCGTATCAAACCACGCTTGCCAATGTTTTGAATCTTAATACTATAGCAGGAGAGTTTAGAATCAGATGTTTCCGAAGATTCGGTTCGCTCTCGACTCGGTTCTTTACATCACTGTGTACCATTCTGTGCCATAAGATCGCGAGTGCTTCAACTTATTGCTCAATTTTGGACTTTAAGTGAATAAGGTAGGGTTGATAATTCGTTGGCAGGAAGTGTGGGGATATAAGAAATGTATGAACGGTCATAAAATTAGATGTGCTTGTGTGCGTGTATTAAAGGTCGCCTCGGCGGTATGAATGGTATAGCGTTGTAGCTCGAATATTAATATTAATTTTATTTATTATTAGGATAAATATGAAATTTATAACTTGATCAAATCGCAGCCACCATTCTTTTTAAGTAATATTTTGAAGGGGAAACTTCTTGAGACTACTCACCAACCGAAGATTCGGTTTCGGTTTCGGCAAGTTACGGCAAAAACATCTAGTTTCGGTTTCGGCAGAAAACCTACCGAACCATCGGCTGCACCGAAACTGCATTCGTGCGCAATGGGGAGAGTTCGTGTATCGTGTATCATCTGCCATCGTCAGATCGCCGGCTGGTCTGGCGTGATTGTATTGCCAAAGAACTAATTGACCTCATAATTGTGGACATACCGTATATGGTACACTGGTCACTACGCGGTTCATAAATATCGCATGACGTCTGTCCCCATGACTGCCTTTTTTTATGATATAGGTTTTTTTTGGACATATGAGATATTTCATGTGGTTTTTTTAAGTTTGCATCGTATTAATGTAAACTTGTTACTATTAGTAAAAAAGTATTTTGCATTTAATCGTCACAATACCGTGAAATTTATTTCGAAACCTTGGACGCGTACATCGAACTTGTGACTACTCGGTTTACTTTCCTAATGAAGTGTCGATACTCTCTGATTTGATGCGATCACAAAGATTATTTCAATGAATGTAAGCACCGATAAGCGGATTTGAATAAATCATGTCGTATAATAAAATTTTCCATTTCGCTTGTTTTCCACTATTGTTAATGTGACTCGCCATTTTCTTATCGTAGCTATATTAATTGTAGATTTTATCGAATATGACATTCATACATTAAGTACATATTTTTAAAAGAAGTATTTTTATTCAGTTTATCGATATATATAATCTAAAAACAATTAAAAGAATTGCTATATATTTATTTGAAGTTATTAGTAACATCGGCTATAACAAACTAAAATATCCTTAGGTTTCTGACCAGCCATTTAATCATATTTATCAATATATGTTTATACAATATAAATAATAATGTCACCTATTAAAAATATTCGTCTAAAACACGAATCCTATTTTGAGAAATTGAGATATTGCGAAATACATAATAAATATAGTGACCATGATAGCCTTCTCCTATTTTAAGTCGGTTAACAATATCATTTTTCCCCATCAGTTATCCAACTAAATGTTGGTACGACGTTGACGTCAACACCTATGTAAAATATTAAAGGGAAATAGAAAAATATTAAAAATTTTGTACTCAATATAGAACACGACTAGTATTAAGTAAGCTCGTAAATTGTATTCCTAAAGACCGTCAAACTGAGTGACTCCAATTACTGGCCATAATAAAAAAAAACAATCCATCTTCCATAGAAGAAATAAACAATATATTAAACGCAGCTACAACGCTTGGCGCGTCAGCCGCATAAATATCAATGTACAATCGAGGTAATTTCTCTACTTCGATACAACGCGCGCACGGCTGGTTTGCTTGCGAAATTATTTTTATTTTATTTCTTAGTTAAATTATTACATAAATGCAACTGTATTCGCCAGGGAATAGACAGAATTAGGGGTAGACAATTACAACACTTATCGTTCGCTGAGGTTATTTTCGTACCATGATATGTGAGACTGTTGCCACACCGGCCGCAAATTCAGGTGTGATATCGGAATTTGTGCAAAGTATTGTGAGATGTGAAATCTATAATGTATCTTTATTTCTCTATCTTCATAGTGGTAGAGCCACGCTGTAGACATATTTGTCTGCAGCATGAATGGGCCGGCTCGACCGGGGTAGTACCACTGTCTCACAGAAAACCAACGTAAAGTGACAGTTTACTGTCGCGTTTCGTATGGTAAGTGAGATATCCGGAGGCCCAGATTCCCCCTTCCCTTCCCTAATCCCTATTCCTGTCCTTTAAGGCCGACAGCGCATACATGATACTTTCGGTATTGTGGATGTTCATGGGCGGCGGAGATCACTTAACATCAGGTGACCCACATGCTCGTTTGTCGGACTATGCAATAAAAAAATCTCTCTTAATGTAACTCAAATTAGTTTTTTTAATCCTACAAACAGCCGCATGTCGGAGGGACTTTAGGCTATAATCACTTCAAACTGGGTCCAAATATATAACAAGTGGCATGGCAGCAGACCCAGAAGAAGGTGACGACCTTGATCACCGTTCAAGGTCAGGACGTCTCTGGCAAGAGACATGGACAATTGGGAAGCTAGTATGGAGGACTTTGCCCTCCAGTGGGACAGACCAGGCTAATATATTGATACTACAAATAAATGGTGACTGTGATTTTCGAAATTAAGGTCTGTTTGTTAGTCTGTCTCCAAAATGACAATAAAAAACGGCTGAACCGATTCGGCTATTGTTTTTTTGTCAATATTCGTCACAGTTCTAAAAAGGTTTCTAGGAAAGTTTCACCCGAAAAGTTCTATGGCATATTGGTCTTTGATAAACAAAGATGCGCGCTGTAAACTAAGATAGTACATTCAGAGGAAGGCTCCAAGCATTATCTTCGATTTGACAAACCACAAATCCTTGCCAAAGAACACCGATTCCTGCCTAAGATGATTCGCGAGGCTATTGAAATTAAAAAACATCCAAATTTCAATAAAGAAGATGGTTGGAAGCTAGCACCAGCCTGGGATCCAATTATACATTTAATTAAATCGGAACCTAAAAGACCAACTGCCAGACTTCAAGATATTGTGAGCTCCTTCTGCGTAGATCGGACTACAACAAAATAAAAATTAAATATCAACTATATGGAGGGTAGAAACATTGCACTATATTTTCGTGATGACATACAACTTAGTCTCCCCCGTGACCATGAAGGCTGTAAAGCCTCGAAACGTCGGGTTAAAAAAGTAAAATAAATCGCGATAGAATCCGTAAATGTCGTTTTATTACAACTAAGATAGTATATAATATTCAAATATTTCGAATTAATAATTTTGATCTCTTGGTTTTATTATGACATATTTAGGCTACACAACTGGAGGGTTACTCTTGACACTCGATGCCTATTTAAAATTGGGATTGGGTTCGAAAACTGTACATTTGGCACTCTTGAACGCAACACCAGAGCTCGATTTAACTGAATACGGCGGATTTTTCAGTAACTAAATGAAATAGAGTATTTACGATCGCAAGTTCGTAAATACTCTATTTCATTTAGTTGAGTGAGTTAGAGTTCCAATATCTTCTAGATTAGAATTGAAACTGTTTCGAGTTCGGGATTGGAATTGATTTCAAGAGTAGGCCCACAGATATGATATTAGGTTCGAATTCCAGCTGAAACAATCAATTTGAGTTGCATTTTAATTTAAAAAATCAAATGAGTTGCTTAGGTTTGTTGAGGTGGTGATAGGCTTACCACCTATCATGGGACGGAAATAAACTCGAGCCTTGGGTGTTGCACATCTGCTTACTCTTTGGAGGATACATAAGGTTGCTGGTGGTAGGATATTCATATCCGCCCGGATAGCGACCACCGTACACAGGGTGTAAAACCCGCCATAGTGGCACACGCAAGTATGTCGCGTTCCGGGATCAGGCAGTGTACATCCGGTTTTTGTCGGGGGTCTAGATTTGGGGTACGATGTTTGGCTGTTTTGCGGCCTTCTGAGTACTCTACACTAGACCCTCGACCCCTTCTTCACCTTCTTGCCCATGGCGTAGTGTGAAGAAGCAGGCCGGCATGATTGTGTTGAGTAGCGGGGATAGATTATCTCTCGCTACTCGATACTCTGATTGGACCGCACTGCGCTTACCATCAGGTGCAGTGTAGTCAATTTGCCGTGCCAGGATAAAAAAAAAGCTAGTGTTATTTGTTATATTACTTGAACTTGACTTTGCTCGTCATTGAGGTAGTAAGGTCACCCGGATGACTTTTTGTGAATTTCAACTTTGTTTTGTATAATGGTTATTGTCTATTGTGCAGTAGTTATCTACGGAATTTAATTAAAATTATTAATTAGGGAATGCATGGCGTTTCTCAAGTCTGTTATAATGTGACCACACTATTATCAACAATTATCATAAAACTGCTTCAAAAATAGATCAACAATAGAATTTATCACCCATAAAACATAAAACGCGAAATAAAATAACTCGAAGAAACTATGTTTACTTGCGTGTGACGTCACCAGAGTTGCAATCAATGACAGAGTGTTCACATCTCATATAAAATAAAAAAAAATGTTGTAATTTATTTCGTTTAATTGGCAAAAAATACACATTATTTTGTTTAAAATTAAGTGAAATATGGTTTTTTAAGCTATTGTCTAACAGGATGACCACAATTTGCAGTGTATTTTCAATGTTGTCACAGCCTATTGTGTTGCCTATTGTACAGTTTCCAACCCAACCCCAATTTTAAATTGGAATGGAGTGTCAAGAGTAACCCTCCTGCTTCGCGTCGACTGGCTGCTTCGAGGCCAAACTGGTCTATAGTGGCTGTCTGCGACTTACAAAGTAAATCCAAATATGCATTCAACAATAATCTAGACATGAACATATAGCAGTGAAACGCTATTTTATTTATATTATGTAAGGCTAATAATACGGTAGGCAGCGGCTTTGCTGTGCCCTGGCATTGCAGAAGTCTATGCGCGGTGACTACTTACCATCAGGTGGCCCGTCTGCTCGTATGCCTATCAAGGCACTAAAAATAAAAAGTACACCGACTTCAATGAAAACAAATTATGCGTCTCTATAAAGTGTGACGGTTACCTTAGATTTTTCTGAGATCCCATCATCAGATCCTGACTTGGTGCCAATGGGACCACCTGGGAAGTATACCCTTTTAAACAAAAAAAGAATATCTCGAATCGGTCCAGGCGTCTTCGAGTAATCGGATAACATACATAAAAAAAGATTCCGACGAATTGTTAACCTCCTCCTTTTTTGAAGTCGGTTAAAAAGTGTAGTTGGCACACTTTTTTAATTATTTCAATCAACAAGTTACATAAACTAAAACCTATTAACGAAAGAATTTTATAAATCCGACCAATAATAAATAAATTAGACGCCATTCAAATCTGCTAGAAGGGGTAATTGTTAACCGACAGAACAAGGATGCACGATTATTCATGACGTCAGCACTTGCAATTGTCATTACGGTGCAGTCGTGCGAGGGAGATAGTTAGATGTTCCCACTACGCTTTTTGCTCATACCAATATTCAAAATAGTAATTACGACCTCATTTTTTGTATTTTGATTACTTTCTATTGCATATGAAATAATGTACCAAATCTCACAAAAACTACTCTATTGATAATATTTACATATATTTACTCTTTATCACTGGATATTTAGACGTGGCGCAATGGGTAAACAGTCGGCTGTGAAACGAGAGGTCACAGGTTCGATCCCCGGACTAAGGTAAATGGTTGTGTGATTACAAACGGAGTCAGGATTGTGTGTGACTGTTGGTTATTTATTATAATTCACATAAAAAGAACATAGCGTCCATTAATATTGTTACGTAAAGTCGCGAGTGAAAGTTAGTGTGTTTTCGTCCATTCCCACGAAATAAAACCGCATTTAATTTCTTAACGTGGCAATTGGAGTTGAGCTGTGCCGTTAACCTCATTGATAACACGCGTATGTGTGTGTGTGCTGATAACGGAACGTGTGTGTGTGTGTGTGTGTGATTAAGATTCAAAATGGAGTTTATGGAAAAACTTTAAGGAATTAGTTTCACATAAAACCGAACAATATTGATAATAATTGATTGCGAAAAAAGAAGAATCACGATTGGACGTATTTTTGAATGTTCTTTTATAAAAAATACAATTTGAAATGTCCTTTTTTAAACTAAGAAATTTTGGTAAAAACATGAGTGTTTTATAAATATGTACTTGTTATTTAAAAATTGTAATTTTTACGCATTTTAAAGTGATACCCAGTCATAAGTATTTTACCATATTCATATGGGTGGTCCCCGTTAAAGTGAACACTATAAAAGTTTTTTAATACATAAAAAGTACACCAACTTCAATAAATAACAAATTATGTGTCACTGTAAAATTTGAGGGTTAACCTTGATTTTTCTGAGATCCCATCATCAGATCCTAAAATACCCTATAAATATACCCTGTATACCCTTTTAAACAAAAAAATAATTTCTCGAATCGGTCCAGGCGTCTTCGAGTAATCGGGTAACATACATAAAAAAAAAAGATTCCGACGAATTGTTAACCTCCTCCTTTTTTGAAGTCGGTTAAAAATAAAAAAAGAACCACAGTAATTAGCGAAAGTATCGCGTTACATACATACAAATATACAGATAATTCGAGAAACTTTTTTATGCAGCTTACGACTAAAACAGGGATTTCTTGGAAGTTAAAAATACGGACAGCCGAGAATGATCATTTTAAAATAGTTTAAAAGTTAAATAATTTTGTTATTTAGTAATAGCTGTTGCTCGCGGCTCCGCCCGCGTGGAGGTCATGTTTGGGAGAAAAAGTATACAATACAAAATACTCATGCGTTTAACTTAAAAAATGACGGATTTTCATACAATCTTTCATCCCCTATTTTACCCCCTTAGAGGCGGAATTTCCAAAAATCCTGATACATATATTTTTTATTTTTAACTAAAAGGCCAAATACTAATTTTCATGAATTTAACTTCAAAAATGACGGATTTTCATACAAACTTTCGTCCCCTATTTTACCTCCTTAGGGGTGGTATATCCAAAAACTCTTCCTTAGTGGATGCCTACGTCATAAAAGGTACCTACTGTCAAAAAGTCTCTAACCCCAGCCGTTTAGGCTGTGGGTTGATCGATCAGTCAGTCAGTCAGTTTCTTCTTTTATATATACAGATGATTAATACTCATGTCATAATGTTGATGCCTTTTATGTTGGAAGTATCCACTAAGAAGGGATTTTTGAAAATTTCACCCCTAAAGGGGTAAAATAAGAGAAAAACGTTTGTATGGAAGTCCGACATTTTCAAAGTAAGAAGCGTGAAATTTCGTATACGTGCTTTTGATAGATATAAAAGTAAAGTTTTCTGTATGTAACGTTTTCACGAATAAACCAATGAACCAATTTTTTTTAGTGCCTGGATAGGCAGACGAGCAGACGGGCCACCTGATGGTAAGTAGTCACCGCTGCCCATAGAGTTCTGCAATGCCAGGGCACAGCAGAGCCGCTGCCTACCGTTTAGCAGAGCCGCTGCCTACCGTTAGAATATTTTGATAAGATTTGATATTAGTTATTTATTTTACGCGGGTGAAACCGGGCATATCCTTGTAAAACATATATGTATGTTGAATATGACTTCATTACGAAACTCTCTGTCTCAATAGAATTTATATAAGCGTCCTCAAATATTGAGATTTTTAATGTATATTGTCTGGCAATCTTCGAAGTCTATTCAAGTGTATGCTGTACTAAAAGAAGTATTATTACATCCCAAAAAGATTGCTTATAAAAAATAACAAAAACGCAGTATCTATCGCTCGGAACCCCCGCTTCAGACGCTGTTTGTATCGAGCGCTTAGCTGCAGTGTGTAAGTACATGTTGTATGTAACTAATTAAAATAAAGAGTCTTAATCGAACCACAGTCGTATTAACACGTCTCTTCCATCTCCTGCCATTACATAGCGTTCAAATCGCCAAAGTCACTAGTTGACTACAGTCTTAACATTCAACGAAAAATAAGACATAATCACATTTGATAAAATTCAAAATTGCTCAAAAATAATTAAAATTATAATAAAAACAAAATAAGTGCTCGGACCATGTTATTGTTTTATTCGTCAGGAAAAACTAAGTTATTGTTTTTTTTTGTATTCGGGAGATTAAAGTCACTTTACTTTTTTTTTATTCGTCCAAAGGACAGGCTATAGTCAATCGACCATACTGCCTAGTTTTACGTTTAAATCTTTTTAACAGTAAATTATGTCATTTGTAACAATTGTCAAATTCAGGTGAAAGTAAAATCCATTTTGTCAAACGTCATTTAAAGTCACTTTACGTGTTTGAAGTTTTTTTGACAATTTACATTTGTTTTTTTGTATAAAGTTTATACAAATTTAATTTCTGGTGATTGCGTGCTTGTGTGTTATTTAGAATTATATAAGTGTCAATTCCATTGTCACGACTCGAACTTGTAATATATTTCACTCAGTGACAACTAGACGGCAACGAACTAAACGACAAAAATAAACTCATTAGCGGAACAATGTACAATTCTAAATTTAAAATTTGATTATTATATTTTTTATTTTTTGATTTGATGCCAACACAATTGACACAATCATCCTTATTATAAGATAGACATTTAATTAAAAAATAAATAATAAAAATCATTTATCTATTTTACAAATCAATCATTTAAAATTAATCAAATAAGTAGCACTTATATATGCGCGGTAAACCCTTCGTGTGGAGGTGCGCGGGGGCTGCGGGCGGTGCGGGGCGTGGCGGCGGCGGGGGCGTGCGGGGTGCGGGCGGCGCGGGTCGGATATAATGTGCGACAGGGACGGACGATTGTTGTGCCGCTACCGAAATTAATGGAGCTGTGTATAAAAAATATATAATTTGATTTGAGGTGAAAATTTAATATGATGAAATAGACAGAACTCTCTGGTGACCAATGTAACAGTTTTTTTTACGCTGTAACCAAAATAATTGCAACTTAAGATTAGATACTTTGGTCTCACAAAACCCACTTGCTACCCTTTGCTGGTGGTAGGATATTCATATCCGCCCGGATAGCGACCACCGTACACAGGGCGAAAAACCCGCCATAGTGGCACACGCAAGTGTGTCGCGTTCCGGGATCAGCCAGTGTACATCCGGTTTTTGTCGGGGGTCTGGAGTTGGGGTACAATGGCCATTTTACGGCCTTCTTAGTACTCTGACACTAGACCCTCGACCTCTTCTTCACCTTCTTGCCCATGGCGTAGTGTGAAGAAGCAGGCCGGCATGAGTGTGTTGAGTAGCCGGGGATAGATCGTCTCTCGCTACTCAGTACTCTATTTGGACCGTACTGCGCTTACCATCAGGTACAGTGCGGTCATTTTGCCGTGCCAGAATAAAAAAAAAAAAAAAAAAAAAAAAAAAAAACCCAGACTCGGAACAAATATGTGGGAATCACACAAACTTTGGCTTGGTTCGGGAAGTCTGCAGCCTCTCGTTTCGTTTCTACTGAGCCACGAAAGCGGTCAAAATGTGTATTATAAATAATTATTTAGTATTTCTTGATATCTATAGAAAGGGATCCATTTAGCTAAGACGTAAATAACTGATGGGAATTTATTATATTAAAAGAGAACAGCGCATTGTAAAAGCCTTTAGAGTTTGTTAAAACTACTTATTAATTCGCGCAGCAAAAACTATTACGTTTTTATGTTTGAATATTAATAGGTATTAAATTTGACGTGTGAATAACAAAATAAAATAACAATGCGTACGACCTTTGAAATACTAGTATTTAATTAACAAAGATTATTTTCTAAAACGTAATAAAACAATAAATTTTAAACCTGATGCTATGGTCAAAATTGTAAATTGTAATGTAAATTTTCTGAATTGTATAGAATAGTTGCTATTTTTGTCTGTCTGTGTGTGCTCCTAGTTCCTAAACCATGCAACGTTTCACTCTCATGAACATTAATTTATTCTGGAAGATTTATATGTATAATACGTGCATATTATATTTATATAATATAGACAAAAGTCGATGTTTTGTAATCGTGTTGTCAAACTATATTCTCAGACGATTACATTGCTCAATGTTCCCGGTGGCTAAACCTTATGAGATACATCAAAATATTGTGTTTCTTAAAAAAACTCAGAAAATATTCGATGACATGTGTCTATTTCTTTCGGATGACTCACAGTAGACGTGCGAAGCCGCGATGGGTCGTTAGTACATAATAGAATATTTTTACTCAGGTAAATATAGCCTAGTTGGTTGCGGTACGGACTGTCAAGACGAAAGTCCTACGTTCGAAACCCAAATGGCATACACCTTTTAATTTTGTAAAGTTATGTGTGTATTAAATGTTAATTATCGCTTGCTTTAACGGTGAAACCCGTATACCTGACAATTCTCATAAGAATTTCGAAGGTATGTGAAGTCTACCAACCCGCATTAGGCCAGCGTGGTGGACTAAGGCCCAACCCCTCTCATTAGCAAAGGAGGCTCGTGCCCAGCAGTGGGCCAACAGACGGCACGCTACGTTACCACTCTTGTGTCGTGATTGGGAAACTTTCAGTCTCGCATCACTCAGAACCGATGATAATATTTTTGGCCTAAAGTACCTGTTTCCAAGGCCGTTAAATAAATTAAAAAAAGAAATGATAATATTTGTCATGACATTCAATTTAATCTAATTAATGACATTATGTGCGAGTATTGAACCCATACCCTCATGTCTCAGAACACTTTTTCGTACTCTCCCAAACCACAAACCATGCAGTTTTTTTATAAATAAATAAATCAGAGATACATACGTAAGCTTGTTATGGACTGTTTATAATTTGATAGTTAATGCAAATAAATAAATAAAAAAATATCATATTGAGGTGACTCTACGGCTTTATGTGTCGGTCGGTGAAAAAATATCGGTTGGAGCATACTCCGCTCCGAGTGTTCAGGGCTACCAACCACGAATTATTATTATTATTACTTGTTATTTGCGTTTTTAATTATTTACCGGTATAGTAAAATAAATGATATCAGTAATACGTTATGTTTTGTTACTGTTATTTATTGTGATAATTTTAATATGTGCTTTAAATTAAATTTGATAATTGTGATTTCTTGTTTGTGTTCCTTAAAAAATACAAGTTATCGATCTTTCTAATGTAACTTTTCTTTCTCAAGAACTATACTATATTTATGATAGTGATCGTTTTTTATAAATCACTAGATGTTGCCCGCGGCTCCGCCCGTGAAGGTTATTTTTGGAAGAAAAGGTATACAATCCATGGAGGCATCTTATGCTATATTTTGCTAACCTATAGAAAGCGTGCATGTTTTT
Source organism: Laothoe populi (assembly GCA_905220505.1). Taxonomy (NCBI): domain Eukaryota; kingdom Metazoa; phylum Arthropoda; class Insecta; order Lepidoptera; family Sphingidae; genus Laothoe; species Laothoe populi. Next base: position 984,505 of record HG992146.1, on the reverse strand, counting down.
CGGGATAAAAAGTAGCCTATGTCATTTTCTGATCCTTAAACTGCCACTATGCAAAAAATCATGTCGATCCCTTGCTCTGTGAAAAACTAAACTATCCCACGGGAACTGTAAATTTTTCCGGGACAAAAGTAGTTATGTGCTATTCCAAACTATAATCTATCTCTGTGCCAAATACCAACCAGATCCGTCCAGCCGCTGTAGCATGATTGAGTAACAAACATCCATCCAAACATTCGCATTTATAATATTAGCAGGATTACACGGCTATTGCTGCCAGTACGCTAAAGTACGTTTTATTATTTTTATTAACAGTTAAACCACTTTAGTTGTTATTAAAGGTCAACTTATACCTATTTGAAAATAGAATACGCGTCTATTTAACCCGTGTCACGTAAGTATGACAAGGGTAATGTATGAGAAGTACATTTTACGCGATCTTTTTGTATTATGTATATTTACATTTCAGAACATCTATTCCTCAAAGTTCAATGTCTTTAGTATTACCCCATACAAACTTCCAAACAACCTTTTTAGTTATAACTAGCGATCATCCCGGCTTCGCATAGGTAGCATTAATAAAGCCAAAATAAGTTCACAGGATCACCCGCTGGGCTGATCTGAAAATAGCCCGAAAAATTTATCAAAATCGTCCCAGCTGTTTGGAATCAATATTGCTGTAAATTCTAAATCAAACACACATACAACTCTAGGTATTCGAATATAGTAATTACGAATATAAATAATAATAATACTAGCCCTGTATTAAACATTGTCCCACTACTGGGCACGGGCCTCCTCTACTAATGTTCTCTCTCCTCCTCCACGAATATAAATAACATAGTTAAAAATAAATATTCATTATTCATTATTTGTTATAATGTGGTACGTGGCAGCCCTGTGCCCTCGAGTTTGCTTCGTTTGCTTGCTTTACTTAGCGCGCGCCAGCCGCATCAGGACGCAACTGTTAACTGCCGATGGACACTAGTTTTGAATTAATTTTAATATTTATTAACAAATAAATTAATTTAAAAATGGAATGCAGAGAACTGCTTTTATATAATTTCTTAACAGTAAATAAGTATAAATTTGACTTTGGAATATTTACAAATATATTTTAATTATCATTTACATGTGAATGTATTTTGTGCGCATTTTGTTGAAATAACTCTTGAACGACTTGACCGATTGAGATCATGCTCCTTAAATATGAGCTTTGCTAAGATTCGACAAGTAGCGTCATAGGCAAGATATTCATAAAAGGAGACGGTTTTTATGTATTTAATTTGGGACTGCGACAGATTTACACTGTTATGAACAAATATCACAATTAATTTGTCTTATAGGTATAACGATCTTAGATATTGATAATATTATTAATTATGATGAGTCGTATCAGAATGACAGACAGAAAAGCCTGTGTTGGTTTAGCTCGTGTCTTATTCTTAATATATATAATTCTACTGTACGTGTGTATGTCACTGAACTCCTCCTAAACTGCTGGACCGATTTGAATGATTTTTTTTATCGCGTTTGGGTGGCGCCCAGGATGGTTTAAATTCACAAATCAGCCCGGCAGATGGCGCTGCAGTCGGTGTGGCGCTGCTTTTACGGGCAGGACGACGTCTGCACGGTCCCCTAGTAACTTATAAATACTGCTGTTGCTGGTGTATCTAAGAGCATCATACTTTTCTTCAAAATAAAAACATCGCAATCTCTTTTCACTATATTTAGGGATGGAATATAAATTAATCCTTTAATAAATAATTATCTATAATTTTATTAGGGACGCTGTCAACATTCCCATTTTTGAAAAACTAGTAGATAATATGAACGTGACATGTAGGATACACAACGGATTTCCTATTCCTATTAAGCTTATAGTTAGCTAGTTTTTACTACGTCGAAACGAAACAAAAAGATTTAAAAAAGTTCTTCGGGGGTTATAAATGTATATATGTAATAAACCGCGATAAAATTCGTAAAATGTTTTTTTATGATATGAAAGTTTAAATAAAATTTGATAAAACAAATTACAGTTCTCGATGGCGATGGCGTGCGTAGTTAAGCGGTTGTGCGTTTGGCGCGCGGTAACATTTCGTAAGCGACGCGCGACTCCGGATTCCGCCCGCGATACTACGACACAACACACTTGATACTTTAAATATAAATACATCAGCCTTGTGACTAGTATTAAAGTATCAATATACTAGTCGACAATAATATTTCCAACTCCATATATTTCTATAATAATAACACTAGCCTGGTATTGAACATTGTCCCACTGCTGGGCACGTGTTTCCTTTACTAATGAGGGGGGTTAGGCCTTAGTCCACCACGCTGGCCTAATGCGGGTTGGTAGACTTCAAATACCTTCGAAATTCTTACAAGAATTTTTGGGTATGCAGTTTTCCTTCACCGTTAAAGCAAACGATCATTAACAATGATCACACACGTAACTTTAGAAAAGTCAGAGGTGTATGCCATTTGGGTTTCGAACATACGACTTTCGTCTTGACAGTCCGTACCGCGACCAACTAGTTACTAACCTATCAATCTAATATAGAATTCTATAAATCTGCCTGAAATTATGTGAGTTAGATTTCAAGCGTATTGGAAGGGGTGTTTGTCAAATGATAAAAAGGATGCACGATATGACTTATGACGTCACTTCCCAGTATTGTCATTACGGTGCTTGGTGTGAGGGAGATAGTGACGTGTTCTCACTACACACGCACTTTTACTCATAATATTTAATATAGCAATTGCAACCTTATTTTAATCAGTTTTGATTCTGTTTTACCAAAGACTTAGTTTTTGTATTATTTCGGTTTCATTTCAAATAATATTTGTTTTGGGTCTGGGTGTTGTGGTGTGGTAGTCCCTCGTAGTCCCACGATACAGGTTTTACCTAGTGTGGTGTCAGAACTATTATTAGGGTATTTCCTATTATTAGAAATACCGAAGGTATTTCGGAGGTATTTAGAAAACTAGTTGGGGGTACATTAATAATGACAACCGAAGTGGGAGTAGTAAATGTTTAATATAAAACGGAGTGCCTTTCGCGCTCCGGTGTTCAGTTCAGTTGAGTGGATGACGAGACGATAGCCAGTATATTCGTGGTTCTGTGTAGTAAGTTTAAATGGTAATCAGCTCTATGGCCGCGTAGTTCAGCTTAGAGGGTAATGCTGGTAGATTAATTATAAAGAGAAGCCTTAAAGTGAATCCTGACATGCGTGTGTGTGTGTTAAATTAAGCACTGAGACGTGCAATAAAATTATAAACATTGTATTTGTGCCTTTTAAATATCCATCTTTCATAGTTTTGTCGATGTTCCTAACACTATGTGTGTGACTGTTGGGTACAACAATAAAGTACGAAATGAAACAAATAAATATATTACGATTTTTATGAACAAGCAACGATTTAATGTTGAATTTGAAATGGAAACTTACGAGTTGAGAATTTTAATGCTAGCCATTATTTATCACAAGGTGGTAAGGGTGTGATGGCCATCTGCGTCGGTAACTGGATAGCTAACTGCACGGTGAAAATTGCCAAGCGTTTTAGGATGTGCGAATTGCAAGTGTTTATAAATTTCATATATTTTTGTTTTCACCACCACTAGCCGGCTGTGAAGCGAGAGGCTGGGGGTTCGATTCCCGCACTGAGACAAATGTTTGTGAGACTGACTGATATTTATTTTTGGTCTGGGTGTTGTGGACCGTAGTCCCTCGTAGTTGTTGATACCCACGATACAGGTTTGGCCTAGTATGGGGTCAAGACTAAGTATGTAGCTGGTGGGTGGATAAAAAAACTTCTCTTCAACAAGAAGTTCCTTTGAATCGAATTTCAATGCCGAGATTTAATTATATGTCGCAGAGAAGCAGAATAATAAGGGGCCATCCATAAATAACGTAACACGAATTTTCATGATTTTTCCCCCTCCCCCGTCCTTGTCACAGCTGGTCACATTTCTGAGGCTCCCCCTTCCTAGTGTGACGTCACATACATATTGCAATTTTACATCTAGAAAATATTAAATTAAAATAGCTGTTCCGGAATTAGAGTCTTTTCCATTTTATACGATGAACATCAAACGATCATTTTAACGTGTGACGTAATATGGATGGCCCCTAAATTATAATGATATAGCGTGAATTGACTCGCACTTAACTATGGTATAGCTTAATTATATTGGACTATAAACACGATTCTTTCATACCAGTATGACACGATAGATATTAATCTTGCATTTTACACCTCAAATTATTAAGAAAATGAACAGACCGAAAAAAGTGATCTTATAAGGGTTCTGCAAGACCCTGTTGACACAATTTATCATTGTTTTAATCAAAAGTTTACATTACATAAAACCTATTATCGAAAGAATTTTATGAATCTGAATAAAAATAAGTAAATTATTATATTCGATTGCATATCGAATAATGAACAAAATAAAACACAGGGAACTACCCTGTTCTCGTATCTAAATAAACTCACAAAAATGTCAGTTAATCAAGTAATCCCACAGTACGGTTTTAATTAGTGCATATGCGATGTCTATGCGGAATATTTTGGATAATTCCGGTTGTATCCGGTCCGTACCGGTGCGAGCCGACTTATGCAGCGGCGGGGCGTGAGTTACAAGGGGTAGCGATTATATTCGATTCGGGGGGCACAGCGACCCTTTGTTTACAATTACCACAGCATCAGGTGTAATGCCGTCGTCACCTTCATGTATCAGGATAAGTGAAATTAGCTCCGTTCATACTTTTTCTATAAGATTTTTTTTTTGTAAAAATAAAAAAATATATATTCTGGTACGGCTAAGTGACCACTGATACTGCACCTGATGGTAAGCGGAGTGCCGTCCAAAAAGGGTATCAAGTAGCGAGATCTATCGAGGCCTGTAGCTTCTTCATACTACGCCATGGGCAAGAAGGTGAAGAAGCGGTCGAGGGTCTAGTGTCGGAGTACTTAGAAGGCCGCAACATGACCAAACATCGTACCCCAATTCTAAATCTCCGACAAAAATGTTACTTATTAAAAAGTGTATGCTATTAGAGATGCTTCATTGTCGTTGTCTATTTTACAAAGATTAAGTTTCCCGTCTGCGTTTTTTTTTATAGCACAAACGAGCCAGTGGGTCACCTGATGTTAAGTGATCTCCACCGCCCATGAACATCCACATTACCGAAAAGTATCATGTATGCGCGCCTTAAAGGACAGGAATAGGGATTAGGGAAGGGAAGGGGGAATCTGGGCCTCCGGATATCTCACTTACCATACGAAACGCGACAGTAAACTATCAGTTTACGTTGGTTTTCTGTGAGACAGTGGTACTACCCCGGTAGAGCCGGCCCATTCATGCTGTAGATAAATATGTCTACAGCGTGGCTCTACCACTAAAGAAACACTATAGCGTTTCAGACATTCACCACTCGCTTTCACCTCTGTGTGGATTGAATATCAAAAATCATCTTTTATTGGGTTATGTATAGGAATACGCTATCAAGATTTCTGTTTTATGGTCTGGGTGTTTAGCCTCAATTTCATCAGTTTTGATCTACTATTAATCTAAACTACTATTATAAATGCGAATGTTTGGATGGATGGATGGATGTTTGTTATTCAATCACGCTACAATGGCTCGACGGAGCTGGTTGAAATTTGGCACAGAGATAGATTATAGTCTGGAATAGCACATAGACTTTATATAGCTTTTTATCCCGGAAAAATGTGCAGTTCCCGTGGGATAATTAAGTTTTTAACTGAGCAAGGGATCGACATGATTTTTTGCATAGTGTTAGTTGAAGGGTCTGAGAATGACATAGATTTTTTATCCCGGAAAATGCACGGTTCCTATGGGATAGCAAGATATAGAAAGATGTAATAGCTTAAGATGTCTTCATGGATATTATATATTTTCTTTCAAAGATAAGTACCACGCGGGCGAAGCAGAATATATTTTGTCATATAAATATTTTGTGTTGTCGTTAGTGAATATACGTGAGAAAAACTTTCTACCTTTCTCGAAAAACCCATCGGAATTTCCTTTTTTGAATGTCGCTGCCCGCTCCGCTCATGACCCAAGGCGCGGGTTAACGCATTCTATTATTAGTGTCCAATCGATAAGCTGACATAAATGAGACAGTGTATGTAAGCGGAATATGTTTGTATGTAGTGTTGTTTAACCGACTTGCCGAATGCGGTGTTGTGTTGTGATGACGTAGAATGATATAATTACTATTTAAGTCGTATTAAGTTCAACTTTGTACAATAAATTAATGTTTGCAATAGGAATATTTCTAAAATATTCCATTTTCAGTAATATTGTTTTTTCTAACCTAACCTAACCTAACATATTCTACTACCAAGACTCCATTTGCATAAAATTGCTTAATTTTCCACATTTCTGTGGTTTTACAGAAATTGTTATTATTGTGATTGTTGCTAGTCAATGACCTTTATTTGGTGAAGGTAAAAAACGAATTAAAGAACTCTTATCTGAACTCGCGCCTCCACTCGATTATGAATCTTATTACATTGGAAATTAGTGCGCATATACCTTGTATTAGTATAACCAGTATTGCAATAAGACGAGCTATTTTGATAGCAAAAAAGTAGCTCGAGCAAATGGGTCACCTTATGGTTAATGATGATGATCTCCATCTTCATCATCACCCTATGATCTTCAATGCCCTTGAACACCAATACTAGGGTATCATGGTTCCGTTGTCGTTAAAGGAAAGGAAAAGGGTTCAGGGAAAGTAGAGGGTATAGAGTTGAAACTCAAATTACTTAAATAGTAAATGAAGCCACTAGGAGCACTTGTTATATGTCAGGGTTGTAAAAATCTACAGGTACTTCGGATATGCTCACTGGTCCGAGAAGAAGCACTGTGGGTGTACTGGTTACACCTTTGCCCACCCCCTTAGGAGATTACAGGTGTGAGTGCGTATTTATGTAGCCCTATAGCCTTACAACGCTTATTCAAAAATACACTTTTGAACTGGGGCCCAAACCCCCCTGGTTGTAATAGGAGGTCCAGGCCTTTCCTTTTATGTAGGTCGTTGGTATGTCGCATTGAGTGGTGACGTCACAAGCAAATCAAAATGGCTGATCTCGCGTTAAGCCGACGCAGCGCTAGATAAGATTACTAATGAATGCCTTTGGATGGGTTTGTTGCAGGTTCGAATCTAGGCGGGATTAAGTTTTGTGACCCGTTTGTTTAGTGTGTGTGTGGCGAAAGTTAAAGTATAGTTTTTGTGTCTATTTTTTGTCTTAAGATAGCTTTGTGTGTTTGTGACAGGCTTAATATCAACAGATTTATTGACTACATACATATACATATACACTCACGCCCGCAATCCCCGAAGGGGTAGGCAGAGGTGCAACCAGTACACCCACCCGTCGCCGAATTTCGGTCCCATAATGTGATGGGGGCGAGCCCATCGCCACACCGGGCACCATTCCAGACTCCGGGTTAATACTGAGTATTTCTAGGTAGAAAAACCCAACATCACTTTACCCGACCCGGGGATCGATCCCGAGACCTCAGCACAGCAATCGTAACGCATGCGCAATTACAACTACGCCACCGAGGCAGTCTTTTTTGACTACTGATTGACTATAATTTGCTTAATAAAGTTAAATTAAAGTTAAATTATTGGAGCTGTTGACTGTAAACTAATTTTACAGGGACCCTAGGATCTGTATGAAGGCTGTGAAGCTTCCTAAAAATAAAACGCAATAAAATCTGTAAAATTAGTTTTATTTCTATGTGTGAATAAATCACGTAAACATAAGAAATACACATATACTCTCACGCCTGTAATCCCCGAAAGGAAAGGCAGAGGTGTGACTGGTACACCCATACTTCGCAAAGCTTATTACGGTCCCATAATGTGATAGGATGTGATACCATACCGGGCACAATGACAGACTCCGGGCTGATACTAAGTATTTCTAAATAGAAAAACCCAATATAATAAGAAATGATTATATAAATAATTTCAAAATCAACAACAAAGATATAAGCTATTAAATGTCTTGCTAGAGAGAGAGCGAGCGAATAAATGACGTCACTTGTAAGTACGTCATTAAATTCAATACTGACACTCGCCTTGCGGGAAAGGGACAGAGCATCCTTGCCTAATTGAAACAAAAATAACCCTATTACCTATATAAAGCTAATTTGAACAATGTTTCAGTACCTAACTTTCAGGTACATAACCTAAGTGATTTACAGCCTTCGTGGCGCAGCGGGCGATTAGCCGACTATGAAACGAGAGGCCGTGGGTTCGATTCCCGCACCGAGACAAATATTTGCGAGACAGACAGATATTTTTTTCGGGTCTGGGACTTGTGGGACCGTAGTCTCTCGTAGTTCTTGATACCCACGATACAGGTTTGACTTCGTGTGGGGTCAGAACTATGTGTGTGACTGTTGGTGTATTTATTTATTTGCCGCTAAATCTGTTATTTGTATCATAAAAACACCTGACCGTTTGGCTTTTCTTGAAAGTCAGCTAAAATGTTTTGATATGACCTTTATGTCTTTAGACAATTAAAACCCAGTATTAATTACAACATGTCCTAAAAACTCGTTCAGGTCGTAAAATTATATTACATAATTGAATATGATGAATACCAGCTCTATATTATGCACTGTCCCACTGCTGGGCACGGGTCACCGTCACATACTTTTCAAATTCATTTTGAATTCTCAGGTATATCGGTTTTCTGGCAAAGTTTTCTTTTACCATTAAAGCGAGCGATAATTAACAATGAATACACACGTAACTACGAAAAGTCAGAGGTGTATGCCCTGTGCATCGAACCCAGGACATCTGTCTCGGTAGTCGGCTCCCCTCTCTACTATATAACCGCTCTTTTTATTCATTAACATAGTGAATGTACTGTGCAATATCCACACAAATTGACCACTTTGTAGAAAGAGACAAAGCGACTGTACGGCCAATACTTCTTTTCACTCCTGCAATTCTCTGACTTAAAACAATCAAAATTCTATAAAAAGACAACTGTTGGCCGCACTTTCGCTTTATCTATCTGTCTATGTTTTTATTTTAATAATAGAGATCTAATCTTCTCTTTATGCATATCAAACTTTATGAATATTAATTAAACCCTTTTTGTATCAGAAATAGGTTATGACAATTTTTCTACAATTAATATAATGAATTTATTGTGCCAAAATATGAACAAAGGCAAGATTTCATTATGTCAGTCCTAACTCCATACATCATGTCAGTCGTCAGTCAATACATAGAACTGCGATACTGGCCGAAACGAAAAATATTTCGCACAACTTAAATCGGCAGATTCTATTTTTAAAATTCAAATATGTAGCCGTCACTCGCCATAGACACAAAGTTTTTACCCAAAATCGCAAACTCCTTTTTTATTGTTCCACAATTTGTTTATTATCTGTACCACGGACTGCCATGCAACGTAAATAGGCGAAAAAAAACTAAACCGAAAAAAAACACGGTTTCCTAATCTCCAAATTCTATATAAGCTAGGTATATTAATAAGTTGCGCAAACATTGTTGCAATTTTCGACTTTGTTGTGTATGCGGTAAAGGTATGTTTTGATTTGGGTGAAGTTTGACTGATTTAGCACTTACGACCTTTTGTGCTCTCGGCTGTTTCAAAACTTCGTGAGCAGTCATCAAGTGCGATCAAACGGTTTTGAAACTTTTATTATTTTTTATTGTAATGGTAGAAAGGAGGTAATTACAATTCAATAGTGCTTTGTAATGTGTCATTAACAAAGAAAAATGAGAAAACGTTTTTAAACCGAGTTAAATTAATGGCAATTTTGCATACAGGTTTATGTAACATTTTAAATGTGGTTACGTATGGATGAACAGGTGTTATTTTTTGTATTATAATAGTTAAATATTTTATTGTAATACCTGCTTGGTATATTTATTGTGATGACGCAAAATTATGTTGTTCTCACATTTGTTACATATGTTAATATAATGATATATGTATTTGCAATTAAAACTGCTTTGCATAAAAGATAAATAAGATGATGTACTCACTAACACATAATATTGTAACATAGTACGGGGGAACAAACTAGCATTTATCGTATCGTAAACTATATCACATCGAGCGGTGTTAAAATTATAAACTAAATATATTATTTTTAATAATATGGTTGTAAGTTGGCAAGGATTTGGTATTTATACCATAATAAAGTGCGTGATTGAGACCCGTTCTTTAATTTTATAATCTATAATGTCCAAGGTACGACTGTAAGAGAATGACTCAGGTGTTAAGTACACCTTTATATTTTAATGTATGTGTGAAGTGTAAATAAATAAAAAATGACAAAGTTCATACATGCGTACTACTGAAATACATTATAAATCAATTGTATTTTAATAATATATAATTCATAGCAGCGATAGCTTAGTTGGTTGTGGTACGGACTGTCAAGACGAAAGTCGTATGTTCGAAATCCAAATGGCATACACCTCTGACTTTTCTAAAGTAACGTGTGTATTAAATGTTAATTATCGCTTGCTTTAACGGTGAAGGTAAACATCGTGAGGAAACCTGAGAATTTCGAAGGTATGTGAAGACTACCAACCCGCATTAGGTCAGCGTGGTGGGATAAGGCCTGAGCCCTCTCATTAGTAGAGGAGGCCCGTGCCCAACAGTGGGACAATGTTTAATACAGGGCTATTAGTATTATTATAATTAAATTCACAGTGAAAGTATCAAAAAAGTTGGATCGCACTAGCCGACCCAGCTCCTCATCTTTCACTGGTTTCGAACAGGTGCGGACTGAGACGCACAATTTAATGTTATACACATTTAAATAATGAGACTATTATAATTGATTTTGAATAGACATTTTATATAATTTATCGGTTAAACTGTTGAATACGAGTATTTAGCGTAATTACTGATAAAATATATTTATTCTAAGTACAGTGAAACACAATGAGGCATTTACAATTTTTCTCTTTGACTCCTCGTCTGCGGCTCTTCCACGAAATGTTTAGTGCAGCAGCGGAATCACCAAATTTTATTTGATTTACTGTTAGTCAAACTAAGACTTATTTGAAAAAAGCAAGCACGAAAGTGTACTTTTAATCGTTATCATTTTCGTAATAATGTCTCCTACTAAAGTAAAGTTAAAGTTAAAAAAGTGGCTCTTTGAATAAATTTCAATTGTGTATTTTCTATATTTGGCTCTTTTAGATGTTAAGGTTGCCGACCACTGGTATAACCTATTTGTTTTTGGATTGCACGCAGAGATTTTGTTTGATATCTCACCTGAAGATTAATTACAACATTCGTTAAGTCTTTGACGAACTTTCATATTTAAATCATACTATACCTATATAAAATAGGGTTAAATATCACTTTTACAAGTAATTTTAAGCTATCTGGCGCCGGAAATCCTATCTGACCATACCATGAAAGAAATGCCGAAACAGACACATTGTGTAGCGATATTACCCATCTTATATCCTCCGATTGAGTGATTGTCATGTGACATTAAAGCCTCATGTTTCTTAGTAGCGATGAGTCACGTGTCCTGCCTAATTAGATGCCGATATTATAAAGGTTCGTTTCCTGTGCCACTGTTGTGGTGACTCAATCACTAAAAATCTTATGATGCAATATGCATGTTTTGAGTTATAACATTCCTATGTTTATGCAAAAGTAGACTTAAATTGTTTTGTATTTATCAGTATCCATTGCGCTGTAGGGTAGCTGGTTGTTAAACTAGTCTGAGAGTAAGATGGATTTGTTTATAGCCTACGGGTCGTAGGTTTGATAATTCATAAAAATTACACCGACTTCAATAAAAAACAAGTTATGCGTCACTATAAAATTTGAGGGATGCCGTTGATTTTTCTGAGACCCCATCATCAGATCCTGACTTGGTGTCAATGGGACCACCTGGGAAGTATACCCTTTTAAACAAAAATAGAATTTCTCGAATCGGGCCAGGCGTCTTCGAGTAATCGGGTAACATACATAAAAAAGATTCCGACGAATTTTTAACCTCCTCCTTTTTTGAAGTCGGTTAAAAATAGTCAGTTACAACACAAGATTTATATGTTAGTTTGGGGTCTGTGTGACTGTTGGGTATATTTTTAACTATTTATATTTATTGATTTCGTCACTAACGTCTGTATTGTATGGCGCGAAATATTTGGGCTAGTAGAAACCACCCGAAGAATTTATAGACTCCGAACCTGCACCGTTTGAGCTATGTTACATAGTTTACTGCTACCCACTGAGCTACAATGTTATATGCATAAAATTATTATGTCAATATGTTATTATTTTATAAAGCAGGTAATAATGATGATATTTAAAATGGTGATTGTATAAAATGGGCAAAAAGTATTTCATATTTTTGACTGCGAACTCTTTTAACCTATTTGTAGGAAAAATGATTATGTATTATTAAAATTAGTAGTCAGTGTATGTTATTCATAATGGCTGAATCAATTTGGATGTGGTTTCCAGTAATGTAGTGAGGTATTGTTTATTCTTATTCAAATAAAATTGGGTTTTCAATATAAAATATATATATATATATATATATAAAAGGTAATGATTCTCGCTTCCTAGCACTTACTTATACGCAAATAGTGAATTTGACAGAAATATTTTTAATTCTGGCTTGCGGAGCCACAGCTTCGTGGTGTCTACCCCGGCCCAAACCAAAGGGTTAGCAAATTCGTATTTTTGCCGCACCATTAAGCTCTGGAACAGTTTGCCAGCTAGCGAGTTCCCTCCCTCCTATGATCCTGGGTCCTTTAGGCGTAATGTGAAGAAGCTGAACAGCAGGCCGGCATGATTGTGTTGAGTAGCGGGGGATAGACTGTCGCTCGCTACTTGATACTCTATCTGGACAGCAATGCGCTTACCATTAGGTGCAGTGTGGTCACTGCCGCGCCAGGAATAAAAAAAAAATTTAGTACTTTTATTAATTTTTATAATACTCCACCGCCCATTTAATGCTAATATAACAATCACATAATTAAAATACATTGTGTAATAAATATGAATGTAACATTAATTAACAATATAATAAAAAATCACACAATTGTAATTAATAATAATAATTTTAAAATTGTTCATCTTCCGGAGTGCGTCCCTGCGCCGTCGTCCCCCGCGCGTCGCACCGCCGTTTCGTGTTATTGAGAATTTATGTCGATTAGGCGGCGCACACACCGAGCGGTTGCCACGCTAGTTCGACAGATATTTAGGTTTAAATTTGGTAGGGTTGGAAGGTGAAGATGTACATAATGATATATTTTACAAAGCTTATAAGCTAACTAATTAAGTATAATTTAGTTCTTACAAACCAACTAATGATCGTAAATTTATAAACAATTCGCTTTATCTAAGGTAAACAATAAAAGAATTCTTATAAATCTATTCAGATATTTTTTCGTAATGCGTGCACAGCGACGAAAAAGTTATGTTAGAACAAATACTTTTAAATGAAATAGAGTATACTATTAAAGTATTAATTTAAGAAAATATGTATGTTGTTTAATATGTACATGTATAATTTTTTGTACAAATTGTTTAATTTGGTTGTTATTTATTTATTTTGAAAATAAATAATAAATAACACCTAGCAGGCACACATCAACTACGAGAAGCTTTCGGTCTCAACACCCAGACCCGAAACAAATATTTGGGTATCACACAAACATTTTTCTTGTCTCAGTGCGGGAACCGAAACGCGGCCTCTCATTTCACAGCCAGCTACTCGCCCTCTGCATTAGAAAGGCAGTCTAAAACAAATACACTACCGCGATAAAATCCTTAATATTAGTTTTTATCAATATGTTTACACTAGTGGGAAAGTATGAGGGTGAAGTCACTCACTTCGAACTGGACAAGTTAAATACGTATTCTACAGTACGCTGAAGTTTAAAATTCAGCCGTGTCTGCACGCGCCCTAACCCCGGGGCGTTGCACCGTCCGAATAGATCCGACGGGCGCTATCAATTCTGGTGCCGGGCGCTAGTGTGCGTGCGTGTGTGTGTGTGCGTGTCACATGTGTAACAACAGGGTGTTTGCGAAATTACTACCATACAGAAACGACGTGCAAACCTTGATATGTACAAGTCATATTAAATAAATAAATAAAATACACCCAACAGTCACACGCATATATCTGTCCTAACACTGGGTCAAACCTGTATCGTGAGTATAAAGAACTTCGAAAGACCACGGCCAAACAACACCCAGACCCCAAACTAACATCTGTCTATCACACAAAACATTCTTTTTATTTCCGGTCTCGGTGCGGGAATAGAACCAAAGCCCTCTCGTTTCACATCCGGCTGCGCCATGGAAGCTAACATTTAATTATACATGTAGTGTATAATCTTTTGCTTAATTTTTTTTTTCAATTTCCTCACTATGATATTTATTTCATATATAAAAATATATGTAAGAAAACAAAAGAAAAAGATTTTCGTTTTTATATTTTGCGTAGTTGTTATTATATTGACATTATTTAATTGCTGTGAATAATTATAATACATATGTGGGAAACGGAATGTAAGAGGAAATAAGAGAGAGAACATGATGTGTGAAAGGGACAAGATACGGAAGGGAAATTATTACAATATGGAGGATTAAGACGTCAAGATGACAATTGTGCACATTGTAAAAATATTAAAGAAATAATTTAACTTCATTTAAAGACTGTTTTAATCAAGAAACAAATTATATACATATCATACATATTTCTCTTTATATAAGTAACAGAGTGGATGTTAGTTGAAGACTGGGTTAAACCAATTTTTATTGAAACATTTAACAAATAGTCAAAACTACATCTATTTTAAATACAAGAAATCATATTAATATAAGAATTTACGGAAATGAAACGCGCTACCTCACAATACAGAAATCTAATCGGTAGCCTTATAAATCAAGACAAGAGGTAACGATGTATATGCATAAAGTAGTTTTTGGTATAAATAATAATAATAATAACATTAAAAGTGGGACATCCTGTATTGTTTCACCTTGTTCTGAGCCAAACAAACACACAGCGCCGTGTGTACACTATATATGTGTGCATTTGTGTTAAATTTAATTGTAAACGTAATCCGCATGTTCACTATATTATTTAGGGTTCCGTGGTTAATTTATAAAAACCTTATGTTTGTCTTATGTTGTGTTTTTTTGTTTGTGTTATATTAAACCTTATGTTGAGTTTAAATATTCTTTTTTACACCTTTTATATTCGCTTCAAAAAATGGAGGAGGCTCTCAATTTGTCGGAATCTCTATGTATGAATTACTCGAAGACGCCTGGACCGATTCGAGAAATTATTTTTTGTTTAAAAGGGTATACTTCCCAGGTGGTCCCATTCTCACCAAGTCAGGATCTGATGATAGGAACTCAGAAAAATCGAGGGCAGCCCTCAAATTTTATAGGGACGCATACTTTGGTTTTTATTGTAGTCGGCGTACTTTTTATGAATTATTATGTAACTGAATCTGTCAACTAAATTTTCATTCAACGCGAAAAAGTCGCAGGCAAAAGCTAGTATAAGATAATAATGTTTAAAAGTCTACACGTTCTTCCCTCGAAGGTGAACCGAGAGTGCTTACGAAGCAACCTTCAGTAATCACAAAGGATTGAATCAGTTTAAAATATTTTCGCAGTAAACTGTGCGCGGCCGTATTCTGAATCGTCATTAAATATTACATCTATACTAGGGCTACCAGCCCTGGAATTCAAATCCTAGGATTTGAAGTTTGAAAAACCAGGAGAATTCAGTTTAAAAACAGGACGCATCTTTGTTTTAAAATAGAGTAAACACTTGCGAGCCGAGAGGCCGCCCCTAAAGTAAGGATTGTAAAAGTGGTGTGCGAATTTTAAAATACAGGACCTTATCAGGGCGCTTTAAAAACCCAGGACGCTGCTTAAAAAATATCTAGGACACTCTAAAAACCAGGACATGTCCTGGGAAAACAGGATGGTTGGCAACTGTAATCTATACGGTTATCATCAGATGTTTAGAAGCTTATCATGCCGCCATTTTGTTTTTCATTAACGTAACTTGATTTCGAAGTTTATGTCCATCTGTCCTCGTGGTCATTATTGTCATAAATTCTCATAAATCAGATATATCGGACACTAGTTCGAAATGCAAGAGGGATTAGGTTTTGTATATCCTGGTAAAGTGACCACATTGTACCTGATGGTGTGCAGTGTCGTCCAGTTAGAGTATCAAGGGAGAGAAATTTACCTCGCTACTCGTCACAATCATACCGTTTCGTTAATGCTTTCACTAAGCACCCAAGTTGGCTCATACTTACGATGGCGGTCAAATTCTATCAGTTTTAATTCTGTATTTGCAAAATAATTTCACATTTATATAAAAACTAGCGGGCCCGACAGACGTTGTCCTGCCCTGAAAATTGAAGAACGCTATTTGAGCGCCACCTACCGGATCCAATTGTGTTTTCAAACCATCCAGGAACCCACTGAAATATTCCACAAAATTTTACCCAAATCTAAGAATTATATGTATTAAGATATACAAACTTAAACACAGGAACTTATTGTCAGTTAGGTAATCTATAAAAATAGGATTTGACTACCACAAAGTAACGTAAGATCTGTTCGACTGATGGCCATGGCTATTCATATGGCATTAAAGAACTAACTATCTGATCACCCTGCATAACATTAGAATAATTCTATGTATACACAAAAAAAAACAATAAGAATAAATATTATGAGTTTTGTCGCTTTTTCTTCTCGGGCTGAGTCGCCATATAATTAAAATGTTAAAGTTATATTCAATTACATTATTTAAACAATAAACGATTTGATTTGGTTATTATCTCGAAATATTCTGTTTAGAAACGATATCGCGCACTCGACGCGTAATAGTGCCGCGGCTCTGTTACTTATTTGAAAGCAATTTTAGCTCACCCCCTTTCATTTGGAGCCGTGCGGGGCGGCACTCGGCGCACTGGGGCGTGGTGTGGACCCCCCAATAAATTTGTACAATAGGGGTCTAGTGGCAGTAATTGAAGTGGTGTGTACGGTAATTGTTAATTAGGTAAAACTGTTGTTTATTTGTGAATTATCGTAGTGTTTTATTGCTACACAAATATGCTTAGGTGTTTTGGTAACACGTCGTACTCGATGGGGTTATACCGATTGAAAAAAACAAATAGATAACAAAACACATTTGGAGCTTTCATCCATTAAGTTTTGAATCGGTTCCTGTAGTTGTTTAGTAATAACAAGATAGTCGTTAATATGAGCAACAAATCTTATGAACAGTTTATAATAAAAATACAAATTCAGCATGATTAGTTATGGAATCAACACGATGTTATTAAATTATTTTTAGCTAGAGACTATCCCGCCCACTCACCCGCCATTGGAAATCCTGTTTAGCCAGGATTAACAATGGCACGCTTTTTCAACATCGAGTAATGAATCTCGGCGAGTCTCTGGGAATGCTGTCTTTTATTCCCGCAACGAAATTAATCAAATAGAAATTGAGTTGGAAATATTAATATTTAAATTATTTGTATCTAGTCTACTTTTAATATTACCTACTCCAATTTACCACCCATATAATAATCGTGGGTCTAGCGGCCCCACGACCTCCGTCCTAGTCCGTACCTCACCTCCCCCACGGCCCCAGCTGAATGGCAAGCGTGTAATTTCGCCGAGCCAGCGCCCCCTCCCGTGGACAATTTATTTGTTACCTATTTAGTTATGTACACAGTATGTACTACATACGCGTATAGAGATCACTAGGATAGCAGGTTCGAATGCGTGATAACACTTATCAGTAATGTAGGAGACTACAATTAGAACAGAAAAGATAGAAAAAAAATATTATTTGGTCAATACTTTACATGACATACAAATTAAATATAGGAATAATACAAAAAAAATAATAAACCCTAATCCCGTTACTCCTCAATTTGGAACACCTGTGTCTAAAGTATGACCAAAAAGACCACAGGGTCAGCATTTTCCAGGTAGTTAAATACTGTCTGGCACTGCTATTCTGAAAGGCTGTTTGTTTCCCAGAATTTTCCAATTATCGTAATGATGAATGCGAAACTGTATACAAAATGCTAGTTTTAAATAATTATTACATGCAGTTTTATAAAAAGGATGCACGCAAGGCGTGACGTCACTAACTAGAATTGTCATTACAGTGCAGTAGTGCGAGGGAGAGAGTGAGATGTTCCCACTGCAGGTACACTTGCTCATGATAATTATAAAAATTATAACTGTGACATAATTTTTAACCAATTTATAATCTGTTTTCACTAAAGGATTATTTTCTGTATTTTCAATTAGATACGAAATAATACATGGATAAACACTATCGTATGTAATCCCCGAAAGGGTAGGCAAAAGTGAACCAAATTTTGACGAGCTTGTAACGGTCCCGTAATGGGCATAATTCTAGACTCCGGGCTGATAGAAAAATGCAATATCACAATTACCCGATCCGGGTATCGATTCCGAGAACTCGTCACAGAAGTCGGTATCGCGTACGCAATATAATACGCCACCGAGGCAGTAGGGTAGATACGGATAATGTACAAAATTAAACACAGGAAATTACCTTATTGCCGCTATCAGTTACGAAACCGTGTTACCTTTAATTAAGACTTAATAAAAGAATAGGATACAGAATATACAACATTACATTTCTTTCATCATTAGTTTATTTTTTTTAACACCTGACAGTCACACATAGGCCTTACCTCAAACTAATATGTGACTGAAAATAAGTCTTGTACCGTGGGTATCAGAAAGGAGAGGCTTTTGATCTCAAAACACCCAGACCAGAAAAAAATATGTCTCAATCTGGAGATTGAACCTGGGCATCTCGTTTCACAGCCGGTTTACTCACTGCGCCCCAGAGGCTGTCTGTTTACTTGCTAACAAAACACTTTCCTTTCCAGGACGAAGTGCTAGCCATCAATGACAAGGTGGTGGTCCGCGCTGAAGACCTCATGAGCTGGATGAGCGAGGGCGAAGGCTGGCGATGGGGCTTGCGTGCCGTGTGGCGAGGGGCCTGCGCCCCGCCCGCCGAGCCGAAGCTCACGCAGCCGCTGCACCACACCAGGCTGGACTTCAGCGACGTGGACAAGGAGAAGAGCACCATTGGTGAGTTATAATAATAATACTAGCCCTGTATTAAACATTATCCCATTGCCGAGCACGGGCCTCCTGTACTTATGAGAGGGGTTAGGCCTTAGTCCACCACGCTGGCCATTAGGCCAGCGTGGTGGACTAAGGCCGTGGTGGACATGCGGGTTGGTAGACTTCACATACCTTCGAAATTCTTATGAGAATTCTCAGGTATGTAGGTTTCCTCACGATGTTTTCCTTCACCGTTAGAGCAAGCGATAATTGACAATGAATACACACGTGTCTTTAAAAAAGTCAGAGGTGTTACATGCTATTTGGGTTTCGAACATACGACTTTCCTCTGGACAGTCCGTACCGTAACCAACTTGGCTATCGCTGCTGCTTCGGTATCTATCTTCGCTATCGATGAGTCAGTGAGAGCTATATTGATCTTGGGTACATTTACACTCTTAGGGTGGTTTATTGCAACTGGGTCACTTGATGGTATGTGCTCTAGACCCTAAAAACCACAATAAATAACACCCAACAGTCACACACATAGCCCCGATACCACACTAAGATAGAGTCTTTTGTCGTGGGTATCAGGGACTACGAGAGACGCACGGTCTTACAACACCCAGACCCCGGACACAGATGTCTGTCTGTCACACAAACATTTGCCCCGGCGTGGGAATCGAACCCACGGCATCTCGTTTATATGTGTTTGATATCCTTAAGAGTTCCACATAGTCCTGATTCTCCTACACTAGGTCAAACCTGTATCGTGGATATCGACTACGATGGACTACGATAAAAACAGACCCAAAACAAATATATTTGGGTCTCACAAGTGTGCAAGCAAGGGATGGTTTTCTCTGCTTGATACTCTATCTGGACGGCACTGCGCTTACTATTAGGTGCAGTGTGGTCGCTTCGACGTGCCAAGAATTGTGATTTAGCTTTAGTTCATTCATATTCCACAGCACAAGACGCGGATTGCGCTGGCGTGGTGGTGTTCTCTTACCCACGGTACTGTCGGTACCGCGCGCTGGTCTCGCGGCTGGAGGGCATCCAGGCTGACTGGCTGCGGGACTCGCTGGTCGCCGCCCTGGGCGGGTACGCGGCACCCACTAAGAACACCACCATTTTGTATTGCAAGGTATTATAACAGTGCTAACTGGTTTAGAGCATTAATGTTTTCGACTAAGAGCAAGGCATCAAGATCCTCTACTTTGGCTGGTCTTGGTAAATAGACTTGAAAAATGGGCAATTGCCATTTATAAGAAACCCATCACGGTAGACAGTGCCTCTGTCATTGCTAGTTCCCGGTGTACTGCCAGTTGTCGTTTAACAGGTAAATGAACAATGTGTGTCTGATCGATTTTGGTGATTTTTCGAGCCTCCCTCTCCCCTTGGTGAGATTGGGTGAGGTTTGGTGGGACTATCCCCCCCTAAACGGCTGAATTTATTAATGGACAACCCCTTGCCAATCCCTTATGAGGTTCTTGGTCAGACATTGTCAGTATACAATAGCCTGTTGTGTTGATTCCAGGACACGTTCGAGTACCCCGAGCTGGAGGGTCACGAGTTCGTGTGCAACCACCTAGCGCCCCGGCTGAAGGGCAGGCCGCGGGGGCGCCGGCGCCGCGCCGCACGCTCGCGCTCCCGCTCCAGATCCTCGCGCTCCAGTGACTCAGACCGGGATCGGGACGGAGGACTGGTGAGTACCGAAGAGATAGCTATATCTCGCTACTCAACACAAGCCGGCCTGCTGTGTAGCTTCTTCACACCACGTCTAAGGATCATAGGAAGGAGGGAACACGGTCCTGGCAACTGTTCCACATTTTGATGGTGTCGCATAAATATGAATTTATGAACCTCTTGGTTCGAGCCGTGGTAGTAGACATCACGAAGCTGTGGCTCCGCAAGTCAGTACGCCTGCTTCTGGTTTGAAAGGGAGAAGATGGGATAAGATCAAACAATTCTTCGGAGCATTCCCCAGGATACAGTCGGTAGAACACGCTAAGCGGGAAATATCCCTTCGCAGCTGTAGCGGCTCCAGGCTGTTGGTCACGTCTGCATCATTCACAATGCGAATGGCCCGCCGCCGCAACCCATCCAAGGCATCGAGTAGGTACTTAACGGAACTGACCCAGAGGTGCGAGCAGTATTCCATTCCCGGCCGCACCTGCGCTTTATACGCCCTCGATGTAACTCCATGGATAAAGATCACAGCGGATATCCATACCTAGGACACTAAGCTCATTGCGCAGTGAGAGTGGAACACCCTGAAGAATGGGGATGGGAGAAAACAGGGATTTCTTGCACGAGAACGAGCACATCTGGGTTTTCTTGGCATTAAACTCAATCCGGTACCCCATGATGAAATGAGATCCAAGGCCTGGTTGAGCTCAATGACAAGATCCTCGCGTCTCCTCTCAGTATCCGCCCGGCAACCAGGAGGTTAGCTGCTATAACGCCCATGAACCGTGCTGTCGTCTGCATAGCAACGAATGTTGCGAAGCGACAACATATCATTGATATGCAGAAACAAGGTGGGCGAAATCAACCCTTTGCCCGATGGCGTAGTGTGAAGCCGGTGGTAGGATATTCATATCCGCCCGGATAGCGACCGCCGTACACAGGGTGTAAAACCCGCCATAGTGGCACACGTAAGTGTGTCGCGTTCCGTGATCAGCCAGTGTACATCCGGTTTTTGTTTGGGATATAGAGCTGAGGTACGATGTTTGTCGGTTTTGCGGCCTTCGCAATACTCTGACACTAGACCCTCGACCGCTTCTTCACCTTCTTGCCCATGGCGTAGAGTGAAGAAGCAAGCCGGCATGATTGTGTTGAGTAGCGGGGGATAGATCGTCTCTCGCTACTCGATACTCTAATTGGACCGCACTGCGCTTACCATCACGTGCAGTGTGTTCACTGCTGTGCCAGGATAAAAAAAAAGAAACTACGCAGCAAGCCGGCATGATTCTGTCGAGTAGCGAGGGATACATTGGCTCTCGCTACTTGGTACTCTAACTGGACAGCACTGCGCTTACCATCAGGTGCAGAGTTGTTAACTTTGCCGTGCCAGGATAAATAAAAAAAAACCGAAAGATCCAATGAGAACTATTGCCAAATATTTCTGTAAATCTAACGAGAACGTTATCGCTACAAATAGTAAACAAAAAAGTATATATTAATGACATTTGATAATGAAACATTATATGAAATTTGATGTTCGCCCACTTAGGTAATTTGTTGACATTATTGGTAAAAAGTACATAATGTTGTCATAAATGAGCTTATCTTTACTTTAAATGCATGCGATTACACTTCATTGTAAATTATATGTGTATACTTAACAACCTCCGTGGCGCAGTAATCGGCTGTGAAACGAGAGGCCGAGGGTTCGATTCCCACACCGGGACAAATGTTTGTGTGACAGACTGATATTTGTGTCGGGTTGATACCCATGACACAAGACTCGTATCTTAGTGTGTGATCGGGGCTATGTGTGTGACTGTTGGGTGTTTAATGTATTATATGTTGCACATATATGTAGTTTTTTGACGTTTTAAATGAAGTAACTACTTTAAACTAATGAACAAAAACGTTACTTCTGGAATGCCCGAAAGCTCAAGTTTTAAATTGGGTGGTTAACCAGAGACGTTATGTATCCCCCTAAAATTATAAAATAACTAGCGGACCGTGCAGACGTCGTCCTGCCCGTAAAAGCAGCGCCACCTACCGGGTCCAATTGTGAATCTAAACCATCCAGGGCGCCACCCAAACGCATACGAAAAAAAAACATTCAAATCGGTCCAGCAGTTTAGGAGGAGTTCAGTGACATACACACGTACAATAGAATTATATATATAAAGATACTAGCCCTGTATTAAACATTGTCCCACTGCTGGGCACGGGCCTCCTCTACTAATGAGAGGGGTTAGGCCTTAGTCCACCGCGCTGGACTAACGCAGGTTGGTAGACTTCACTTACCTTCGAAATTCTTATGAGAATTCTCAGGTTTTGTCACGATGTTTCCTTCACCGTTAAATCAAGCGATAATTAACAATTAATACGCACATAACTTTAGAAAAGCTAAAGATGAGATGCCATTGGGTTTCGAACATACGACTTTCGTCTTCAGTCAGACAGTCCGTACCGCAACCAACTAGGCTATTGCTGCCTTATATTCCCTAAAAACTCTCAATTTTCCACAATTGACAGACTCCACGTCGCCTCTCTCTCCGTAACGGCGCTCCGGAGAAGCTGAGCGATGGCGAGGACCTGGAGGAGAAGCCTCTGGAGGAGACGCAGGAGGACAGACACTTCCTGATGCAGCTCAAGCAGTTCTACAAGGACCGGAACGAGCATATGAAAGGGCACACGCTCAAGGACTGTGAGTATTACAAACAGATATCTGAGAGTCATTGTCACTTAACATTCTTGTTGGAATTTACTTATGCTAGTTGACCCACAATATAATAGAGTTGCCAACCGTCCTGTTTTCTCAGGACATGTCCTGGTTTTTTAGGCATCGTCCTGGTAAGGGGAGGGGGTGCATCTCGGCTCGCAAAAGATGCGTCCTGTTTTTTAATTGAAATGTCCTGGTTTTTCTTACTTCAAAAACTAAAAATCCTAGTATTTGAATTCCGGGGATGGCAACCCTACAATATAATAATGTAGAAATACGTAAATGTTAATATTTATTCCATAATAAATATTTTAATGTACAAAATAGTAACGACTTGACTGCCTCGGTGGCGCAGTTGTAATTGCGCATGCGTTTACGACTGCTATGCCGAGATCTCGGGTTCGATCCCCGGGTCGGGTAAAGTGATGTTGGGTTTTTCTATCCAGAAATTCCCAGTATTAGCCCGGAGTCTGGAATCTGTGCCCGGTATGGCGATAGGCTCGCCCTCTATCACATCATGGGACCGAAATTTGGCGAAAAGTGGGTGTACTAGTTACACCTCTGCCCACCCCTTCGGGGATTACAGGTGTGAGTGTATATATGTATGTATGTAAAATAGTTACGAAATTAGTCTTATACGAAAATGGCGTAATTCTAAATCAACGATACAACAAATTAGTTCATTGTACTGTCAACAGATGGCACTGTTGATTTTTCATCTTTTTTGGCTAAACCTATAATTTACACTAGCTGTTGCTCGCGGCTCCGCCCGCGTGGAGGTCATATTTGAGACAAAAAGTATACACTACAAAATACCAATTTTCATGCATTTAACTTCAAAAATGAAGGATTTTCATACAAACTTTCTTACCCTATTTAACCCCCTTAGGGGTGGAATTTCCAAAAACCCTGAAATATGTGTTTTTAATTTTTAACTGTTAGGCCAAATACCAAATTTCATGCGTTTAACTGCTAAAATGACGGATTTTCATACAAACTTTCTTCCCCTATTTTACCCCCTTCGGGGTGGAATTTCCAATAATCCTGAAATATATATTTTTTATTTTTGACGAAAAGGCCAAATACTAGTTTTCATAAACTTAACTTCAAAAATGACGGATTTTCATACAAACTATCATTCCCTATTTTACCCCCTTAGGGGTGGTATTTCCAAAAACCCTTCCTTAGTGGATGCCCCCGTCATAAAAGGTACCTACTGTCAAAATTTCAAGTCTCTAACCCCACCCGTTTAGGCTGTGCGTTGATCGATCAGTCAGTCAGTCAGTTTCTTCTTTTATATATACAGATAAGCCTTAAAATGGTGTTTGAATCATTCTACACTATTAAATATTCATCATCATCATGCCAGCCGATGGACGTCCACTGCTGGACATAGGTCTCCCCCAAAGAGTGCCACAGTGACCGGTCCTGCGCCACCCGCATCCAGCAGACTCCCGTGACCTTTACCAGGTCATCAGTCCACCTTGTGGGGGGATTAACCGGGGCACTGGGGGTCGGCGGAAACTCGGGGCCGTGGTTCATGTGTGTACTGCATGGGGGGTGAATGCAGTAATCGCCACGCTTGGCATGCGGGTTGGCAGTGTCTCCACCTCATTCCAGGGATGCTGCTGCCCATCCCACGGTGGTCTATATTATATAGAGATAATTACTATATATTTTAAAATGAACGGTCCCGGGTTTATTCCTCGCAACGATGTAAATTTTCATAATGATCTGTGTTTGGGATTTGGGTATTGTAAGATCGAAACTCTCTCGTAGTTCATAATATCATGTACCTTTACTGTATTATTGATATTTGTGAATAATGTGTTGTGTTGCGTGCAGTGTCGCTGCGCGCTCTGTACTCGAGCGTGGTGTCGCGCGGGGGGTACGCGGCGGTGTGTCGCGCGCGGCTCTGGAGACATCTGCACCTTCACGCACCGCATGCGGCACGGCGCAGATACGAGAGGTAAATCACGACGTTCATGTGACTCACGACACGCATGTGACCCACGACACTCATGTGTCCCACGACACTCATGTGATCCACGTCATAGTTGTGATCCACGTCATAGTTGTGATCCACGTCATAGTTGTGACTCACGACACTCACGTGACTCACGACACTCACGTGACTCCCACGACTCACGTGACTCACGACACTCACGTGACTCCCACGACTCACGTGACTCACGACACTCACGTGACTCCCGACACTCATGTGACTCACGACACTCATGACACTTATGTGACTCACGACTCTCATGCAACTCACGACACTCACGACACTCATTTACCCACGACGCTCATGTTACCTACGACTCACGTGACTCACGAAACTCAAGTGACTCACGACACTCACGTGACTCCCGACACTCATGTGACTCACGACTCTCATGCAACTCACGACACTCATGACACTTATGTGACGGACTCACGACACTCATTTACCCACGACGCTCATGTTACCCACGACTCACGTGACTCACGAAACTCAAGTGACTCATGACACTCACGTGACTCGCGAAACTCATGTGACTCGCGACACTCACGTGACTCACGACACTCATGTGACTCACGACTCTCATGCGACTCACGACACTCATGACACTTATGTGACTCACGACACTCATTTACCCACGACGCTCATGTAACCCACGACTCACGTGACTCACGACACTCAAGTGACTCACGACACTCACGTGACTCGCGACACTCATGTGACTCCCGACATTCATGTGACTCACGGCACTCATGCGAATCACGACACTCATGTGACTCATGACACTCATGTGACTCACGACACTCATGTGGCTCACGACACTCATGTGACTCACGACACTCATGTGACTCATTTTGCCGTTTCATCATAAAAAAATATGATTTCTAAGAATAGGAATATTACGTAAACAGTCCACCCTGGAATTCTGTGCGGGCACAAATATTGATAATATCTAATATCGTCCCCAGATTCCTCCTCCCATTCGAGAACCACGAGCGGAAAAACGGCACAGCGTTCAAAATAAACGGCAAGCTGGACGAACCACAGACCATAGACACCATAGACGTGACAGACTCCCCCCTCCGGGAAGTAGACCACCCCCCCGACCTACCGCAGAAGCGTCTCCGGACGCCATCCCCGAAACGAGAAGTGAAGGTCAACATAGATAATGAAACGGGGGAGTGCAAGGAGGAGATGAACCTGGTGTCGAAGCCGGCTGAGGAGCTGAACAGGGAGTTCCTGGACTCGCTGAAGGAGGAAGTGAAGATCAGCGTGAAGCCGGTGGAGCAGCTGCTGCAGAACAGGACCCCGGAGAAGGCGTACCTTAGCGAACTGGCGCAGAAGCTTATGGGTATGTTTCCTTGTTTGTTTGACTGCACTAATCTTAATTTTTTTTTGTCTGGGGCTCTAGAGTTGACGTACGATGTTTGACCGCTTCTTCAACTCCTTGCCCCATGGCGTAGTGTGAAGGAGCAGGCCGGCATGATTGTGTTGAGTAGCGAGGGATAGATTGTCTTTCGCTACTGGATAATTGGACGGCACTGCGCTTACCATCATGTGCAGTGTGGTCACTTTGCCGTGCCAGGATAAAAAAACCGTGTAATTACCAACCAAATTAGTAAAATTATTTTTGTATGTTATCGCATGTAGGTTCTGAGGAAGGTCATAGGCAGGGCTGTGCGAGTAATTCGAATTATTCGTAAAATTTCGCACACCCCTAATCATAGGCTATTTAAAATCACCCAACAAACCCAAGGGAGTGGGGGAAATATCATGGCGCCAAAATTTATTTTTAATAATAAATAATAAAATAAAAAATGTAATATATTTAATTATCGCACAGTGTCTGTGGGTGTGGAGCCGCGTGTGCCGGAGACGGTGTCGTGTGCGGGTGTCGCTAGTGTCGCGGGGGTCACGGGAGTCACGAGTGTCACAGGTGTCACGAGTGTCGCGTCACAACCCTGCGTCAACGGACATGCGCCCGCCGCGGCCGCCGCAGTGAGGACGCTCAACGAACAGGTAATATTACTATAATTTTTTTAATAAGAACCAAAGGTAACGGTAGGTCAAATCGTGATCCTTTTATTTGTAATTAGTTTCTAAATTAAAGTGTTGGCACTCAAAGTCTGTAAGTTGTAAACATGTAATCAAACTTATTTTGTTGATGTATGTGACTGTTTGTTGTCTAAAATAAAATAAAATAAAGTAACACTGCAGTCAGCTGTGAAACGAGGGGTCACAGGTTCGATTCCTCACGAGACGATTGTAATCAAAATATATTTCCTTCTGGTCTATGTGTTTACCGAAAGTATTAAGCCGAGTTTCTTCTTTTTAGACCAGTGGATATTACCAAAGCACCGGCAGACTTAAATGTTATCTTGATATGTAAAAAAAGATATTTTTAAGTTCTATAATAGTATTCTGGTTCCCAAGATACAGACAGAGCCTAGTTGTCGAACACTGAAATTAATATTATTGTAAGCACAAAGCAGTATAGCAGCGATAGCCTAGTCGGTTGCGGTACGGACTGTCAAGACGAAAGTCGTAGGTTCGAAACCCAAGTGGCATACACCTCTGACTTTTCTAAAGTTATGTGTGTATTAAAATGTTAATTATCGCTTGCTTTAACGGTGAAGGAAAACATCGTGAGGAAACCTGCATATGTGAGAGTTTTTCGAAGGTATGAGAAGTCTGCCAACCCGCATTAGGCCAGCGTGGTGGACTAAGGCCTAACCACTCTCATTAGTAGAGGAGGCCCGTGCCCAGCAGTGGGACAATATTTAATACAGGGCTAGTATTATTATTATTATTAAGCACAAAGTGTGTAGTTAAATTCTAAGTTTAATTCTATGTATGTATGTTTGTGCAAAATAAATAAAATTATTATTATAAACAGTGCCCGTAGTGGCCAAATTTACTGACTAAATTATATTGTTATTACGTAGTATTAATATGTTTTAAATTTGAGTTAACTGTTGTGTGTTGGATTTATTATGTGTGTGTCTGTTTGTTTGTAGAAGAGCGGTCGTCCTGCGGGGCGCAGCTCCCTGCGTGCGGTCCGAGTGAAGCCCACACGGCCGCAGGGGGCCACCGCGCCCAATACACGTCAGTATCTACTATACTATATACATTGAGTTTAGTTAGAGGTCAAAATATCCATACATCGATATAACGTTTTAATTCTATATTTAAAACGTTATAACGATATGCGGTGTTATATAACGGTATAACGTTATATCGTTTTTGACTACACATCGACACATGGATGTTTTCCCATCGATGCAACATGTTGTTAGTAACGATAAATAAATAGAAAGATTTGATTAAGTCATTTTTTAATAACCTTTTTCAATAACAAAGGTTATCCAAAGACGTCAGAACTCATATCGATATATTGATGTATTGAACTCTATATCGATAAGACATCACTATCATGAAGCACTTACTGAAGAGATAGGTATATCTATTCTTCTCACTCTTATGTCTTAGATTTGAACCCATCAATCGGTTATTAAATGGAGCATTTTCGATGACTTTTGATAAATAGCGTTTCTTATTAAAATTTGATTTGTCCATAAAGAACCGACAAAAAATTGAGTCATAAACCTTTGTTATTTAAAACTACACATGGGTTTTTTTTAATGCCTGGATAGGCAGACGAGCTGTTAAATACTTTAACAGCGCCGTCTGGTGGTAGGTGGCCGTCTTCTAGAATACATAACAGAATCCGATAGTATAGATAGACGGGCCACCTGATGGTAAGTACGCTAAGCTCAGTCGTACGGTAAGCCGCTGCTTACCGTACGACTGAGGCAGTGGGCCTTCAACATGGGATACTCAGTTCAATATTTTTAATATTAATATTTATCTATATAATGTGTCTGCAGCGCCGTCCGTGCCACTGCGGAGCGGAGACTCATCGTGTTCGCCCCCCGCGCACCCCGGACCCCCCACCTCGGCGCCCCCCGCCGCATCGTTCGCGCCCCCCACCTCCGTCGCGCCTCTCGGCCTTCTCGCCCCCTTCGCCCCCGCCACCATCAACAACTTCGGCATCCACCATCCGCCGCCGCACCGCACACACCACAGCGACGATGAAATCGTAGAGGTAAATATAACTTATTGAACTTCATCGAAATTGGCTCAGCAGTTTCTGTGTTTCGTATAAATTAGTAATTTTTTTTTTATTTATTTATTAAAGACACATTACAGAATACAATCACAGGAAAAATAAAATAAACAGAGTTAGTGATTATGATCTAGATTGCACTCCAAAAATTGTGCCCAAATCGTGATTATAAAATATTATGTACGTACGCAAAGATTACACCTTAAACAATTACACTGCCTACCTTTAAACAAACAAAAATTAAAAGATATATGTAAAATTAAAATAAAACTTTCTTTATAGATTTTATAAACTTCGCCGAGCTATTATCCATGACGTCGATGTGTTCATGTTTTTTTGCCAAATCATTATACAAGCGACACATTCTTATAATAGGATTATAGTATGAGGTATTGTTAACACAAACTCGAAGCACAAAAATGTTGGGATTACGCATTCTGAAGCTCTTATTAAACGCAATCAATGAGAGTAATTCAGGAGAATCCACCATTGAATGTATAATTTTGTGTAAGTAAACCAATTCTGTACAACTGCGTCTGGTATCCAGCCTCTGTACTCCAAATTTGGATAGTCTCTCATTATACGTCGACACACTACGGCCAAATCCACTACGATAACACATAACTTTAAGGCACTTCCTCTGTACACCTTCAATTCGATTTACATGAACCGAATAAAAAGGATTCCAAATTAAAGCTCCATATTCCAAAACTGATCTAACTAGACTGTAGTAGAGCAAAAGTAAGCTTTTAGGTTTCTTAAAGGAAACGGTGGTCCGAAATACAAAACCTAGTAGTCTGTTTGCCTTAGCAATTATATGGTCGTAATGTTCACGAAAAGATAACTGATCATCGAAGATTATCCCGAGATCCTTAACTGATGTTTTACGTTCCAGGGGTTGATTGTCGATACAATACGAAAAGTTAATTTTATTGTGCTTTCTGGTAAAGGAAATACTGTAGCATTTTTCAACATTCAGGTACATATTATTAAGATAGCTCCATTGTGATATTGTGTTAAGATTTTCTTGGAGACGTGAGGCGTCTCGAGCGCATTCAACTGTAGTATACACTTTTAGATCATCAGCATATAACAAGCATGGACACGACAACTGCTTTACAAGATCATTAATAAAAATAATGAAAAATAAAGGTCCCAGGTGTGACCCCTGAGGGACACCAGAGCTAACGATAACCTCAGATGATATGAAACCCTTTAAGGCCTTTAATTTCGTGAAACCCTGTGTATTATAATCAATCAATGTTAATTCCAGGTGCCGTACAAGCCAAAAACACCAGAAATAATCGATCTCGACGAATACCCAGAGAGTCCTCAGGCGGTCAAGAAAAAAAAACTGGACATCCTCAAGGAGCGCGGGTTGGAAGTGACCGCCCTCCCCGCGCCGGGTGTGTGGCCCCCTCCTCCACCCGCGCCCGTGCTCCTCCCGCTACAGCATCAGCTCCTCACACAAGCGCAGCTGCTGACCGCCTACAGTCTGCCAGCTTACCGCGCGCCGACACCTCCCACCCTGCCCCGGCCGCCGCGGGTCCTCCAGTCCACATGCACCTACGGCAGCAGTGGACCTCAGAAGACCGTTTACGGGAACCCCAAGGACCCGTTCATGCCTCCTCCGCACGTACTCCAAGGAGCGCCCATCAAACCGGCTAGGACGGTGCCGCTGCAAGAGCCTCAGGACATCCTCGACCTGACCTGCAAGGTGGGCTCTCCACCACCCAACCAGCACCCCCCACCGGCCGTGGAGATTGTGAGGGTGTCGGCACAGAACCTGACCAAGAGCTATGTACCAGATAGCAAAGTGGGGCCTAACTTGGAGATCACATTAGTGAATAAGACGCATGGACCGACGCCGACGAAGAGTCGACCGCCGCAGAAACGGTCCTCGAACGGCAAGTTTGTGTCGGCGAAGACCCCGACACCACCCAAGGAGTTCCCTTCGCCCTCGCCGTCGCCTTCGCAGTCCCCATCACCGAAACCCAAGAGGCCCTCCATAGTGGTGCCCACGTACCAGCTGGACGTCCATAAAGCAGCGCCGTTGACCTCGGTGGCGTCGATGATGGACCCTTACGTGGCGCTGTACAGCTCCCTGGCGGGTCAGATGGACCACAGACAGCTGGCGGTGTACCGCGACCTGATGGCGACCCAGTTCCGATCCTACAGCGGTCTGCTCAACATGACCACGCCCACTACGAAGAACTGAGTCGATAAGTGATGTCGTTGAATGGGAACAAATTTTCCTTTTTTTGACCTTGTAAATATTAGGGTATTTATTGCAACGCGTGACTGTTCGCTCTTGACTGATTGAGATGGTTTGTTGGACCGGGTCGGGCTAGGGATGTGGCGGAAACATCGATTCCTTAATCGATAAGTGTTCGTGTGTTTGGTGATACTTGTGAATTTTGGATATTTGTTAGGCTAGATAGCGAATGGTGGACTGTCGAGTCATATGTGTGCAGTAAATCAGCGTGGTGGACTAAGGCCTAACGCCTCTATTACTTGGGATCTGTGACCAGCGGAGGAAAAGTGCAGAAACTGATTGACATAAACAAAATGGATACTACAATCGATTACAGAATCGATGTTTTTATCTCAACCGACCCCAACTCAGTGTAACAGATCATCCCCAGCGTGTTTCCCGCAGTCTCGCTCGCGATATTTAGTTCAATTGTTAGTTTAAGCGTCTCCAATAAAGTTGACAGCATTAGTGTTGTAACGTTACGATAAAAAATTATCGACTTTTGTACTTGATAGTGAACCAAACATTGGCTAGCCCCGCTCCAGGATCGGCCAGTGTGTATCCTGTTCATTCAGACCGGCATAATTCCAGCAAATTCATTTAATAAGCTTATAGCAATTTTTAAATAAAAAGTTTTCACCTTAATGTCTTAGTTGTCAACTAAAGTTGGTGAAAACGAAGTTACAATAACAAGTTGTCAATTTCCTTGGAGATTAAATTTATCCAGCGACCTACCCTCGCCCGCGCCTGTATATTTTTGTGATGACCTTGAAAATAAGTGATGTGTGATTCAAGGACATAAATTAATACTGATTATATCCGGGAATTATTAAGGTGTCTTGTGTCGTGGATATCATAAGGGTCCGGTGTATTGTTTTTTTTGTTTTAAAAGGATTATTCAAAGTTTTCATTCGAGCAACTTGCTCGTCTTGGTTTTTTTATCCTTTTTATATATGTGATTTTCGATTAATAATAAAAGATAGATAATTTCAGACCATGTGTGACCAATTAAAATCATTATTGATCTCATAATTAATGATAATGAATTTATTTGGTAATGCTTTATTTTTTGAGTTTCCTATAGAAAGGGGTTCAGTGAATTTACCGAACAGTGGTTGAGCCAAAGCTCTTTTAAATTTGATTAATAAATTGATATATAAGCAGTTTTTACTGGTCAGTGACACCGATCCGATATCGGTAAATTTTACTCGGAGCTCTCGAATTATGCTATCGCGTTTGATTGCAATCAACAAAGGTAAATGAGACAATGTGAAAGCATTTAGTGCCAAATAGACTTTTTTACCTGTTGAAAGTTGACCTTAAGGTCTTTTTAACCGACTTCACAAAAGGAGGAGGTTAACAATTCGTCGGATTCTTTTTTTTTTTTTTTTTTTTTTTTTTTTTTTTTTTTTTTTTTTTTTTTTTTTTTTTTTTTAGTGCCTTGATAGGCAGACGAGCAGACGGGCCACCTGATGGTAAGTAGTCACCGCCGCCCATAGACTTCTGCAATGCCAGGGCACAGCAAAGCCGCTGCCTACCGTTGAAGGACTACTCTTTTTAAGCCTCGTTTAAAGAAGGACATGTCATAGCGCTCAGGGAACACCGCAGCAGGGAGTTCATTCCAGAGCTTGCACGTACGTGGTAAAAAGGAACGCTGGAAACGAACCGTGCTAGACGGAATCGTTTCCAGGTAGTATGGATGAACTCTGTTGCGGTGTCGGGTGGTGCGATGATAAAATGGAGATGTAGGCACCATTTTAAACAGCTCCTCGGAGCACTCCCCGTGGAACAAACGATAGAACAAGCAGAGAGACCCGAAGTCTCTCCGCAGCCCCAACGGTTCCAGGCTATCCGTGATATCAGGATCCCCGACAATTCGAACGGCCCGCCTCTGTAAGGAGTCAAGTGGGTCTAGCAAGTTTTTCGGGGCTCCTGCCCAGAGATGAGAACAGTATTCCACGTGGGGCCGGACTTGCGCTTTATAAAGCGCCAATCTATGGCCCGACGTGAAATACCGCCTCGCTCTGTTCAGGATCCCCAATTTTTTGCTAGCCAATTTGGCTTTGTCCTCCA
This sequence comes from Laothoe populi, assembly GCA_905220505.1. Lineage (NCBI taxonomy): Eukaryota > Metazoa > Arthropoda > Insecta > Lepidoptera > Sphingidae > Laothoe > Laothoe populi. Next base: position 950,469 of record HG992146.1, on the reverse strand, counting down.
CTTGACTCCTAAACTGGACCAAGCTCGATATATTGACGCCGAGGATCCCAATACCCTCGGAAACCCGGAGAGTGACTCCTTGGAACTGTGGCGCCATGACAAATGGGTCCTTCTTTGCGGTGAATGCGCAAACTTGTGTCTTCGTGGGGTTGAAGTGAACTAGGTTCCTTTCACCCCATTCAGAGGCCCGCCCTAGAGAGCTCTCGATTTCCGACACAAGTTCTAACCGTCTTTCTTCCAAAGTGCTCCGAGGGATACCCTGCTGGCCGGTGTATCGCACGTCGATAGTACTATCATCTGCATAACAATGCATGCTATCGATAGACAGCATGTCATTGATATGCAGAATGAATAGTGTCGGCGACAACACCGAGCCTTGTGGAACGCCAGCATTAATGGACAAAGCGTCGGAGCAGTAGCCGTCTACGACGACTTTAATGCTCCGACCATCCAAAAAGCTAGCGATCCAGTTGCAGAGTCCCTCGGGGATTCCATATGATGGTAGCTTCGATAGAAGGCCCTCATGCCATACCCGATCAAACGCCTTCGCGATGTCTAGACCGACGGCCATAGCCTCACCCTTGCTCTCTATAGCCTCCGCCCAGCGATGTGTGAGGTAAACAAGAAGATCACCAGCCGAGCGACCGTGACGGAAACCGTACTGACGATCGCTAATCAGCTGGTGCTCCTCCAGATACCCCATAAGCTGGGCGTTAATTACTCTCTCCATGACTTTAGAGAGCAAGGATGTGATGGCTATCGGTCTATAACACGAAGGGTCCGACCGGTCACCTTTTTTAGGGATCGGATGGACATGGGCAACCTTCCACGAAGCGGGAACCCTTCTGGAGTTGTACGAAAGACGATAAAGGCGCGTGAGAATGGGGGTCAACTCAGGGGCGCACGTCTTAAGAACCACTGCGGGGATGCAGTCCGGCCCACTCGACTTTCGGATGTTAAGGAGCCTAAGCTCCCGCCTGACCGCACGCTGATTGATGCGGATTTCAGGCAGAGAGTACTCGCACCGGGGAAGTTTTGGTGGAGTGGCTCCTCCGTCATCCAAAGTCGAGTTCGAGGCAAAGGATTGGGCCAAGATATCGGCCTTTTCCTTTGCACTATGGGCCAAACTATCATCAGTCTTACGCAGTGGCGGGAGACTGGACAGGCAGAAGTTACCTTGGACAGCCTTGGCGAGCGACCAGAAGGCCCGACTGCCAGACGGATAACTCTCTAGCCGCTCACCAATTCTGCCAATATGTTCTGCCTTGGCCTTGGCTATAGCCCTTTTGTTGGACCTAGAAGCGGCATTAAATTTCCGCCTCTCCTCCTTCGCGCTTGGACCCTGATGCTTTTGGGCATCGTTCCACGCCCCGTATGCGGACCGCTTAAGGCGTGCAGCTTCGGCACAGGTACTATTATACCAGGGCCGGCTGCGACACCCCACAGGTACCCTGGAATTGGGGATGAACAGATCCATCCCCATGACCACCAGGTCCCTGACGCGGTCCGCACAAGCATCAGGATCTTCGGAAGAGAAGCAGAACCGCTTCCATGGGAAGGACGCAAAGAATTCACGCATCCCTTCCCAATCTGCTGATCCATACCGCCAAACCCTGCGGAACCTAGTCGCTGAGGAGCGATCGGGATAAACCGCAGGGGCTGAGGTTCGAATAAGGCAGTGGTCTGATGACCCCAAAGGGGGATCGACCACTACCTTATATCCCTCAGGATTTGTGGTCAGCAGAAGGTCCAACAGAGAGGGCTCATGGGTCTCAACATCTGGAACTCGGGTGGGCTGAGCTACCAATTGTGTGAGACCGTAAGCCAAAGCCATCTCATAAGCAGACCGACCCGCAGCGTTAGTGGTCCGAGAACCCAACCACTCAGCATGATGAGCGTTGAAGTCCCCAAGGACCACCACTTCCGCGGATGGATACTGCTCTAGAGATCGGCCAGTCCCCATTTGGACGTTCTCGAATAAATGAGAAGACCCCGCTTCACCGGCATGGGACCTGTAAAGGCAAGCGTAGACTCGGGTACGACCCCCGTACTCTACGCATAGCCACAAGATTGACAGGTCCCGATGCTCGAGGCCCCGAAGGCGGCGACAACATATATCATCCCTGACGAAAACGCACACCCCGGCTTTACGTAGGAACGAATGTTCCAGTACGTAACCGGGGTAATTAAGGTACGAGATATCGTCAGGGGTAGATATCTGAGTCTCAGTTAAAAAGAGTAGGGCAGGCCGCGCCGACTCTAGGTGGTAATGTACAGCGTCCAGGTTACTGTGCAGACCCCTGACATTGCAGAAGTCTACTGTTAAAGTGGATATGGTATCCGCCGAAGTACGCTTACTCTTTTTTTTAATTGCCTTCATTTTAAATTTTTGATTTGGTAGTGGGGGAAAGGAGATGTGAGGGGGCAGTGAAATTTAGACGGCACTCGAAACATAAAGTCGCAGAACAAGGTGCAGGATGGTTACGCAGGTAATGCGAGGAGCCAGCGCGAAGCACGGAAGGGCCCCCGATGCCCCCCTGTATACAGTCGCCGGGATCCACTCCAGTCTCCCACGCTGGCACGACGACTGTATTACAGGATTTTCGCCAGTTGGCGGGACAGCTTCCCGGGGAGGGAATTTTTGAAAAGTGTATCCCCGGGTTCAGGTCCCCTACTGACTGGCAGGCGGCCGGCGGTGGTCGTTCCCATCGGGTCTCCCTGTACCCCACGCCAGCCCCCCACAGATGATACCCACGCGACGACCAACACCAAAGTTCCGCATATTACGAGTACCGTCCAAACTGCACCACCAGGGAAAGGAGAGGAGAGAGGGAACGGCTATCTAGCCCTTCCGCCGGAACGCATTTCTACTTCGCGGCAGAAATAGGCTGGACGGTGGTACCAATCCGTTCGGGCCCAACTCTAAGTAAATAAAATTCACTCAAAGTTAAGCCCTACCACCAGTAACGGGACGGGAAGGGATGGAGGAGGTCATCAGAGCCACGGGTGGAGTGATGGAACGCGGCACTGACGGCTCAAGTGGCCGGGGTTGCACTCCCGAACCGCTCTAAATGACAACCGGACAGACTGACATAAGAACGGCCTCTGACACTCTGTTTTATGTATGTTACCCGATTACTCGAAGACGCCTGGACCGATTCGAGAAATTCTTTTTTTGTTTAAAAGGGTATACTTCCCAGGTGGTCCCATTGGCACCAAGTCAGGATCTGATGATGGGATCTCAGAAAAACAAATTTTATAGTGACGCATAATTTGTTTTTTATCGAAGTCAGTGTACTTTTTATGAATAAAAAAAACTTTTACTTATTGGCTAAACTTGAGACCGATGACCATTCAGACGTAGGTAGAATTACATAGAATTTGTTGGTCCCTTTTTATGTTTCTTTATTTTTTTGTTTTTGATTTAATAATGTTAGTATGAGTATGTGGTCTATACTAGCCTCAAGTGAGTGGTCAAATAACAGATTTTTCTATTTTCTTACTTAGTGAATTTCACTTACCGATATCGCATCGGTATCGGTCGATGTAAAGTTCTGCCTTAGTTTTATTTTGAATTTATTACTTTTAGTTGAAGACTTTTGATATTATTTTGTTTTTATCCAGGATACAACTATGTAAACGATACGCTAGGACCGCAATCGGTTGATAAGCGAGCGTAACGTATGTCGAGACTGCAACCTTAGGTCTTGTGGTTATGTCGCGCGGGCGAGGGGTCGCTGGTTCGTGTACAAACGCACTGTGAACTCACGATTGGTGTACAAATAAAACGTTTCAAACATTATACTGTGTTTTGTTCTGGTACTGCGTTCAAACCCTACTTCGGGCAATCTTTATGAAAAATCTCATTTGGGATTTGGTATCAATATAGTGACTATGGCGCAGCGGGAGAGTAACCTGCTATGAAACGAGAGGCCGTGGGTTTGATTCCCGTACTGAAAGAATTTTTGTGTCATATTTGTTTCGGGTGCTGTGGGACCGAAGTCCGTCGTATTTCTTGACACCCACAATACAGGTTTAACCTAGTGTGGGGTCAGAACTATGTGTGTGACTGTTGGGTGTATTTATTTATTTAATGGGCCCTATCACTGGAAGGAAAGCTTTTTATATTTAATATGACAAAGAAATCAAAGAAACAAATTACGAACATGTCTTTATTAGAATCATTCCGCTTCGTCTAACTTTATGTTCTGTTCAGTTCATTCCTCCCCCATCTCTTGGGTAGTGCCATGTGAAGAGATCAGATCTAATGTCTGTTCTACGCCAGCTCCGGTGCCCAGAGTTTGAATGTCCTGTCGTAGGAACAACTCGCTACATACTTGTTGTCTTGTGATATGTCCACTCCCATCACCTGCACATTAGAAACAATATTATCAGTAGTAAATTCAATTCAACTCTGCAAGACAACACAAAAGGAATTAAAACAGGTAATTAAAGAAATATGCGAAAATTAAAATATACAAAAGTAAGGTGAAGGAAAATATCGTAAGGAAACCTGCATACCTGAGAATAGGGTAGTTGACTCGATTTTTTTTATTAATTTAATCAACAAGTTACATTACCTAAAACCTATTATCGAAAGAATTTTATGAATCCAAACAAAAATAAGTAAATTAGACGCCACTCAAATCTGCTGGAAGGGGTAGTTGTCAAATAACAGTACAAGGATGCATATCTGATACCGTGACGTCACGGTACTATGAATCGCCTGTACTGTACCGTTGTGCGAGGGAGATAGCGATATGTTCCCAATACGCCATCGTTTTCGCTTATGCCTGTAGGTATTTGCTCATACCAATATTTAAAATAAATATTGTGACCTAATTTTTCAAGCAATTTGGATTCTGTTTTCGCAAAAGTGTTTCTTTTGAGTATTATATTCGATTGCGTAGAGAATAATGTACAAAATTAAACACAGGAAACTACCATATTCTCATAAGACTAAGGCTTAAATCCTCTCATTAGTAGAAGAGGCCCGTGCCCAGCAGTGGGACAATGTTTAATACAGGGCTAGTATTATTAAGATTAACACACACCGCATCTCGATTTTAGCTCCATACAAAAAGCGACTAAAATTGAGATGTTTTAGGGCATTGCAAATTGAATGCGATTTTTTTAAAAGAATTTGCAGTATTTAGTATAGCACACTTGAATATGACGATCACGAATATGAAGTCAGTAATATTTGCTTTTTACTATATTTAATTTATAATTAAATGAAAAATTACCTGCAGCTGCTTTTGTACCTAAATAATATTTTATTTCATCTGAGAAATTTTAAAAAATCTGTCAATTAAATTTTTTTTTATTTATTTATTTATTTACTCTTTATTGTACACTTAAGGTTAAAAAATAAAGAAAGATTACATTTATATATTAAAAGTACAAATGGCGGTCTTATCGCTCTAGGCAATTTCTTACAGACAACCATGGGATGGATATAAGAAAAGGAGAAAGAGAGGGCAGTCTAAAGAATAAAGGATTAAAAACACCAATAAATATAAATAAACAAAAATACTTTAAATAAATGTATATTTATACAAATATATACACAAATACATACACATATACAAATGTATGATAAATAAATAATTACACATAATATATATAGACAAAAAATTCGCTACTATTGAGATAAAAAAGCCCATCATTAACCCTTATATTGTGTGTGTTTGTGCGTGTGTGCGTGCGTGCGTGTGTGCGTGCGTGCGTGTGTGCGTGCGTGCGTGCGTGCGTGTGTGTAGTACCTTGTTGTCGTGTCCGGCGAGTGTCCTGAGCGGATGCCAGGCTGGGTTGGACCACAACTTGGCGCTGCCGTCATACGAACACGACGCCAGGTAGTGCCCGCCATTACGCTGGTACCTCACGTCTGTATGTCATACAAATCATTACTCGCAACAGTAGATTGAATAAATAAAATGAATTCTTAATTGTACATTTAAAATTAATAAACAGATCGCTGAGTCCAATTTAATGATTCCAAACTCGATAGATGTGATTAAAAAGGTGAATTCCTGTGGCCATGTTATTCCACCTGACTCTGATCATAAGCAACTACACAACGAATTAAATAAATCGCATTCAAATTAGTCCATTTGGAATAGACAGACAAATGACAGTCAGATAAATATACTGACCTAATGTATACAGACAGACGACCAGAAAGTGGTCAACACCTTCTTTTTTTTGAGAGGGTTAAGGTAATGAACATCACCATTCAATTTCTTGATAAGTGGTATTTTAGAATTGCAACCATTGACTCTGCTTTTGAAATTTATCCAATATTTTTATATGGCAACAAAATTAGATGTTATTTAAAATTTTCTGAAAAATCTCAATCTCTATTGATTTATCCATAGACTTTTTTTCATTCTCTCTTTTTTATATAAAAGTGAAGGCAAAGGTTCTCCACCATGCAGCCTTGTCTTTTGTAATTTTTTCCAAACTTGGCTAAAATTGAAAGTCTTCTTTTTTGGTTTTTATAAGTCAAAAGGCCAAAGACACATCTGAAATAATTAATTTACTTACTAATCACAAAAATATTTATAGATTTTTTTTGTTTAATTTGTCTCCTTTTATTAGAAAAGAAAAGGCAAAGATACTGCAGGCTTGTCTGTTACTTTTTTCAAATTGATAAATACGCGTTAAAAGGCCAAAGTCATGTTTGTAGTTTACAGATTGTATTTCGATAATTGATTGTCCGTCACTCACCACTGACCAGATGTGTGTGAGCTGGTATCGTATAAATCGGCGCTCTCCGCCTTAAATCCCATATTTTAACCTGTAATTAAATAAACATTGTAGTAAAAACTGGTGTGCTGAGGTCCTCGAGTTGTTTTTTTTATCTTGGCACGGCAAAGTGACCACACGGCACCTGATGGTAAGCGCAGTGCCGTGCAATTAGAGTATCGAGTAGCGATATCATATCTGCCTACTGTGAAGCTTCTTCACACTACGCCATACATACAGGGGGGTGAAGAAGCGGTCGAAGGTCTAGTGTCGGAGTACTCAGAAGGCCAAACATCGTACCCCAACTCTAGATCCCAGACAAAAATTGAATGTTCACTGGCTGACCCCGGAACGCGACACAAGCGTGTGCCACTATGGCGGGTTTTACACCCTGGTGGCAGACATGAATATCCTAGTACCAGCAATTCCTCCTAATCTTTATTATTAAGTAATTAGGAGGTGGAAAATATTTAATTTATTCCTCGCTACTCGACACCAAGCCAGCTTGCATAGGATCTTCTTCAAGTCAGCTCTCTGTTCAGGAGTATAAGATGTTAGTGACCTGGTGGTCCGCGGCGGCGGTGGCGAGCTGGTGTCCGTGCGGCGCCCAGTCCGCTCCCAGGACCCCGGCCAGGTGTCCCTCCAGGAACATGACGCAGCGCCCCGTGCGCAGGTCCCACACGCGACCGAACGCGTCCATACCACTACACAACACACGTATACAGGGTGTTGCAGAAAGGTGGTATAAATAAAACAACGTAAAGGTGATTGGTAACTTATCAATTAAGTTTAAACTCTATAAAACATTTATTTGAGTAATTTAAAATTAATTAAAATTTGTATATAAATATTTTTATAATCCTTGAACTTTTAGATGGCGTTACAAACAATAAAACTTATTTTGTTTTTTAACTTTACCAAAGAGTTATCGCTAACTATATTTTAGCTTTCATAAGTACCACCAGATTCATAAGTACCAGATGGGCAAAAATTGACACCGAGTGGGTGCCTTCTGACCGACGACGGCGAGGTAGGCCTAGGAAGAGATGGCGGGATGACTTAGCCGCCTTCGAAACTATGTGGCCCGAAAAGGCACAAAATAGAGAGCAATGGGACACAATAGGTAGTTTAAAAAAAAAGTACCACCATTCTGCAACACACTGCAAATCATGAATGAACTAGCTCGACCGAGGTAATGCCACTGTCGTACAGAAAACCATAGTAAAATATTAATAATGGCTTGCTGGCTAATATAAAAAATATATTTTATTGAATTCTTACACACATGTATCATTTACAATTTTTTTTTATTAAAAATGGAGATTTAATAACAAAAACTAGTATTTTATTATAAAATCTAATCTTATTATTATTCTAATTACACGTCAAAGTACTCGTGGGTGTCATGGCGTCTGCTTTGACGGCACTTCTACCAGATCTGTTGTAATTTATAAACACTATGTCACGTCATATGGTGGCGCAGTTGTAATTGCGCATGCGTTACAACCGCTGTGCTGAGGTCTCGGGTTCGATCCCTGGGTCGGGTAAAGTGAAATTCTCAGTATTAGCCCGGAGTCTGGAACATGTGCCCGGTATGGCGATAGGCTCGCCCCCAATCACATTATCGGACCGAAATTCGGCGAAAAGTGGGTGTACTGGTTACACCTCTGCCTACCCCTTCGGGGATTATAGACGTGAGTGTATATGTATGTATGTCACGTCAATGCTCTGATTTGTGTTTTACTTAACATGTAGGTTGATGTATTTTGTATTTTTGTTTTAAACAAATTTTGTTTAAATATTTTTTTTTTATCCTAGCACGGCAAAGTGACCGCACTGCACCTGATGGTAAGCGCAGTGCGGTCCAATTAGAGTATCGAGTAGCGAGAGACGATCTATTCCCCGCTACTCAACACAATCATGCCGGCCTGCTCCTTCACACTACGCAATGGGCAAGAAGGTGAAGAAGCGGTCGAGGGTCTATTGTCAGAGTACGCAGAAGGCTGCAAAATGGCCAACATTGTACCCCAACTCTAGACCCCCAAAAAACCGGATGTACACTGACTGATCCCGGAACGCGACACACTTACGTGTGCCACTGTGGCGGGTTTTTCACCCTGTGTACGGTGGTCGCTATCCAGGTGGATATGAATATCCTACCACCAGCAAAATATAAATGCGAATACACTTTTTAATCAACTTACGACCAATTTCAATAAACAATATAATTCGAAACTACAGATCGTATTACAGATGAGCCAGTAAGAATTAAGTTTGAATGCGACGCCTACTAATGACATAATTTGATTGGTTTATTATCTGGCTCGATCTGAAACTGCAGATAGAGATTGCATATGTAATTGGCCATTAAGCATTAAACCTTATTTTGTCAGTATTTTTTTGTTACTTTGTGAGACTTCTCAGTATAGTATAATCTATGGTATAGTAACTGTATTATCTGTATAGTACCATTACCCTACTCTGAAACTACCATGGAAGGTGAATGGGTTCATTAACGACACTAGTGACATGAGGTGTACTCACCCAGTGACAGCGAGCGAGCCGTCTCCCTGGAAAGCCAGGCAGTACACAGGCTTGGCGTGCCCTTCTTGATGGAGCACCTCCGTAGCTGGAAACATACTATTATGATCACCTTGGTCACACATTCAAACCAATCTGTATTGGCAAACAGACAGAAGTTTGATTTGAAAAAAAATATGGTTAATAAAATTAAATGTTATACACTAAAGTAATAAGTAATACGAAGATTCCAATCTTTTCAATAATGCATTATTTCTTTGAACTTTTATTTCTTCAGGGTTTATGAAAAAAATCATTCAAAATCTTAACTTTTAAGCAGTTATTCAAGCTGAAGTAGTTCAAGTTTCAAACGGTGAAGGAAAACATCGTGAGGAAACCTGTGAATTTCAAAGGTACGTGAAGTCTACCAACCCGCATTAGGCCAGCGTGGTGGACTAAGGCCTAACCCCTCTCGTTAGTAGAGGAGACCCGTGCTCAACAATGGGAAAATTTTAATACAGGGCACCTATTAATTGTTTCAGCGAGCAAGGTAAAAAAAAGTGATCCATCAATACACTACCCAATTTTACAAGGAATAAAGTTCAAAATTGAGTGACGCATCATGTCATTAAACAATTTATACTTGGTACCTGTGTTGAGATCCCACAGTCTCCAGGAGTGGTCGAACACGGCCGCGGCGAGGAACCTGCCAGACGGGTGGAACTCCACCCGGGACACGCGGTACGGACTGTGGCCCGGGAGTGACGCCAGGGGGGACTCGCTGGAAGAAAAACATAACAGTCAAACACTTGGACCTGACCTCATACCAGGTCAAATCTGTATTGTAGATGACATTTGTTATGGATTGTAAACTCAATAGTAGTCGTGAAAAAAAAATATACTGACATCTGTCTCTTGGTATCTGTCTAGCTTTTTTAACATGTAACCCTGCGTAATACGATTAAATCTATCTGAATACGATACAGACTTTTTCTGATCCAACAACCCAGAAACCCAGACCCGAAACAGATATATATGGATCACACATATCCAACTACTCATCCGAAAAAAATCATAGTATTGGCCACCATATCATGTATCATGGCGAATGCTCTGAAGAATTGTTTGATCTTAACCCACCTTCTGCCTTCCATGCCAGAACCACTCGTACTGGCTTGCGGAGCCATAGCTTCGTGGTGTCTACTACCACGGCCCGAACCAAGAGCAGAGCAAATTCGTTTTTTTGCCGCACCATCAAGCTGTGGAACAGTTTTTCAGCTACCGTGTTCCCTCCTTCTTATGATCCTGGGTTCTTTAGACGTAGTTTGAAGAAGCTACACAGCAGGCCGGCATGATTGTGTTGAGTAGCGAGGGATACATTGTCTCTCGTTACTTGATACTCTAACTGGACAGCACTGCGCTTACCATCAGGTGCAGTATGGTCACTTTGCCGTGCCAGATAAAAAAAAACATAACAAGGATTCTGTAAGTGTTAAGTTACCTGGCGAAATTCCACAGGTATACTGTCCCGTCATAAGCGCAGGTGGCCATTGTACACGCCTCGGACTTTTCCTCTGTGTCCATGGTCTGTGGCACTTCACTGTCTTCCTCGCTCGTCTCCTTTGCTTCCTTCACATCTTCAATCTAGGAAAAATACGAATGTATAAGGTATTCGCTGGTTAGAGGGAACCAACCTGATATATATTTGAACTCTGGATATGAACTGAAGTATATGGATACTGGATATGAACACCAAACAAATGGTGTAAAATGCGCCATATGGCGAGTTCACCTCACTCAGAGTGCACCCTAGGACCTGGTGTATACCATGGAGCTATGGAGCTCACCTTGTCCCTGAAGTGTTGTGGCAGCGTGGCGGCGGGGTGGAAGGCGGCGCCGCTGACGTTACACGTGTGACCTCGCAGCTGCTGCAGCGGAGTGCACCCTGGGACCGACCACACCTTGCTCAGACCTGACCTGCACATGTCAATATACGAGCATTATAACTTGAACCGGGCCAAGACCGTCCAGGAAACATCATATGGACTGGCCTTGGCTCGAAAACAACCCCATAGATATACAACACATTAAGGCAAAAAGAAAATAAATATGTAAAATTATCATTGACAACATTCAATGAAACTCAATAGGAACCAAGAAAATAAATATAATGACCAGCCTGTTTAAACTGGATCAGTTAAATCGACCATACTGTGACTTACCAGCTCGCTGTGATGAGCATTTTGCTATCAGAACTGAATCTGCAGAAACTTATTGGACGAGTGTCTCCAATCTGTTGACAAAAAAGATTTATTCCAGTTTCCATTTCACTAACCATCGGAACTAACTAGAGGCCAATAGTATCCCCACATTGATTTACGGTTTTAGGACTCGAAATTGATACCCAGAACCTCATTGGAAGGTGTGACTGTAAGATGATAAAGGGTCGGTGCTCACTTGACTGCAGTAGATGGATGTGGCGGAGGCTTTCCGCTGTGACTCCTGTTTGGCAGCTGCACGCACACTGCCCGCCAGTTTCAACTCCTCACGGGCCTTGTTCAGTCTGGAAAGGTTTATCTACATTTTAGATTAAGGCCAGGGTTTGGCCATTGAAAGCCTTCGATGAAAAATATCAAATCAAATCAAATTGTTTTATTGCGGTACATTGGAATCAATGATGTTATGTTGTTTTATATTGTACAGCTATGTCCCGCCATATTGGCATACAATATTACAATATCATGAGAAACCTGAATACTCGAAAATTCTCTAAGCAATTACAAAGGTATGTACAGTCTACCAATTCCATTAGCGTGATGGACTAAGTCCACTGCACTTAGCACTGGGACAATATTTAATACAAAGCTGATATTGTATTTAAGGAATATCTAAAACGAACCTTTTCTTAGCATTAGGAAGTGAGTAGCGCGCGATCCACAGCCTAGCCTGCCTCAAATCAGGTGGTCCCTCGTGGTACCAGGTACCCTCACGGCCGCGGTCCCTCTCTATACGCGCTTCTTCTTCCTCCAACTTCTTGTTTATTGCATCTTCACCGAGGCTAGAAATTTGAATTTAATCAGATGGTTTTGACTAGGACATCTCTCAATTTTTCACTTATATGAACTGTAACTACATGGTGTGGCAGAACGGCGGTATACATAACAACACCAATAAGAGAGTTGATTGGTTACTTATCTATAAAGTTGGAAATCCCGAAAATCCTTATATGAGTAATTGAAATAAGAAATTTGTATGAAATCATTCATTTATGTTCCACAATTCAATTGACAAATTACGAACTAATTTTGCGTATTAATTACGTTTAATGTTTAGTTAATCGGATAACACTTCTAGGTTTCACAAGACTCAATATAAATTTAAGATAGCACCACAAAAATGTCAGAGAATTTCATTTTTTTAACAATAAGATATGTGTCGACAACTCTATATGTGGAAATTTTATTAGTACCAGCTTTTTGCAACACCTTGTATATGACATCTTAGACAAACATAATGATATAGTCTGTATTGAATGTTGCCACAGTAAGCATTAAACAATACATAGAAACTGTCTCTTCGTACTGTGAAACATTCAAGAATTATGACTACATTGCTCTTCTAATGTTACAAAAGGTATATCAAAGGTTATATGATAAGATAGTACAAGTGTCAGTTTATAAAGCTTTGATTATTGTATGTTAACATCTGTGTATTAAGCTAAACATAGCCTGACTTTATATTTGGAGTAACAGATTAACTTTAAATCAAATTAACAAACAAGTCCCCTGATTAACGTCCAATGTCCTTTTTAATACTATAAGAATCATGTCAACCTTAAAGGCAAGGAATGGGATTCTACTATTAAAGCTTAATACTTACTAACTAAGCAGATCTCTCAATCGCACTCTCCTCTCAGCTGGTCCTTCTCCAAACAAGCACACCGGCTCTCCCAACTGTCTGAGACTTCTACGAACCTGGTGTGAAATAAACACCATTTTACCTCCATAACTAAAGATGAGGTCATTGGTTTTACTAAAACACAAATAAACCCAAACATAGATGGAATAGATAACCTGATAGCATACACTGCTATGTCCATAGAGGATTATCTATTATAGTTTAAGTTGTAATTGCAATTTTAGTTTTACAAATATACAGGGTGTTGCAAAAGTGTGGTACTAATGAAAGAACCATGTCTAGATTGGTGATTAGCAATATGATGGTGAAGAAAAAAGTACCTTTTTCAAATTTATATCTGTTATTAATAATACCTACTAAGAAATTGTTGCAAACATAAATTTATTTATTTATTTATTTTCCACTCTTACATCTACTATTACAGATGAACTAATGCAGTAGAGTAACACAATACAAATGAATTAAAATTATTTCTATGCAACAATCATTATATTAATTTGCAATTTACATTCTATACGAAATGATCATGGCCGCTAACTTTGTGAATTCACTCAGAGAACAGACAAATATATCCGTTTCGACTGCTATGAGGTTGAGAGTGCGAAGGGCGCGCGTTATCGGCGCTTCTTGAAGAAGATTGGTACGCGCGCGCGGCACCACTAGCAGCTGTGGCCGCCGTCGTCTCCACACATACTTTTCCGGAACCCATATCCCCACATACCTTAATAAATTGCTATTTTCTACCTTGCCTCTAAATACTTGGAAAATGTACGACACCAGTGCAAGATCCCTCCTAACCCTTAATTCATTGTATCCAACCATACCTAAATTAAATAAAGTTGGATACATTAATGGGTAAAATGGATATACCCTGTATAGTTTCATATATAAAAACCTTACATTTTTTTTTGTACCCTCTCTACCATTAGTCTATATTTAGTCTCATACGGAGCCCAGATCACTGCATTATACTCGAGCACACTCCTGACCAGCGCGTTATATAAGGCTTTTACAGCATTAAAATTCGTAAAATCACTAACCATACGAAGCATAAACCCTAAATTCCGAAATGCTTTTTGGCATACTGTAACAATATAATCGTGAAATGTCAGCCTTGAGTTAAGAGTTACCCCTGAAATTCTGGTGTTTGTATGTAAAAAACGTGTATGGGTTGGTAAAAATATGAATCTCATCTGGTCTTACTTAGTCCCTGTAATGGCTGGTTGTTGGCATATTACAGCTGAATCTAGGGCTGAACGATGAAAATTATGATCTAATTTGCAAAGTTTGACTACTCAGCAACTATGAGGGTTTAGGCTTTTCAGTCTTCATCAATATGTTACAAATCACCGACTCTATACATGGAGCTGTCATTAGTACCTCCCTTTTGCAACACCCTGTATATTAAACAGATTTTACATCAGTTGTAGTTTGAAAATTATTACCTCATCATCATCTGTGGACACATTTAGCTGTCGAGCCTTCCGTCTCCTCTCAAACTCCTCAAGCAGAGCCTTCTTGTCTCTGGACATTTCTTCTTCTAACTCCATGTATTCTGCAAATAACATGTGTTTTATACTAGAGATGTTATGGATTTGAAATTTCGGATCTGGATATGGATATGGATATGTGAATAATATTATATCGGTTTCGGATATGGTTACGGATATGAAATTATTTCGGATTATCCGTCAGTTTCGGATAGTTTCGGTTATGGATATTAGGTTTTGAAGAAATAACTTTATTTTTAGTATTTCATTTGGTACTATTTTATGTAAGTAAATGTAATCCCACAAGAGTAAATGACTGACAGGCTATGTCTAAGCAATAGAACTAAATATAATAAATGCATTGAGATACACGCGCGGTTCATGTGTCGGTTCGGCCAGGCAAAAACAAAAACCAGTCCTAACGTGTCTCAACTAGAAAATCCGAAATTATTTGAAACTTTTATATCAGATTCGGTTACGGTTACGGATAGAATTTTATTTCGGATATCCGATAGTTTCGGTTACGGTTACGGAGCTCCATAACATCCCTGTTTTATACCTACTGTATATTTTAAAATTGATAAATATACAAATTAAATGTTGTTGTTGGTATGTACATCACATGAGATATGTCTGGACCAATCCAGCTAATCTATAAAGTATTTGTGATGTCACAAAAATAAAATATTTTAGGTATATACACATGCTACAAAAAATAACAACACAATTAGTGACTAACAGACCAGAAAAATCAAATTACATGTCAAATGTTAGCAGGCTATTTGATTTAAGCATTATTTTTTAAAAGTTATGTCATTTTTTAAAGTTAGGTTTAAAGTTTTTGTTTTCAGAAAAAAAACTATTACTTTTGCATGGATTTTAGTGGAATTAATATATTACTTGTGTAAGCACATACTGCATATTTACGACTTATTTTTATACACTTATGAGCGTTATTTTCTAAAATAAATGACCCCTAAAAAAATTTGCCCTGTTTTACTACTGGATTTGAGCCCCAAACAAGTACACAAAAACTAGGCTCAAAAGATGCAGAAAAGTTCAAATTATCAAACAGTTTGTGATTGTGTCGAGTAGCGAGGGACAGATTGTCTCTCACTGCTTAATACTCTAACTGGACAGCACTGTGCTTGACAATCAGTTACAGTGTGATCACTTTTCGATACCTAAATAAAAAAATCTTGTGTACAGAAATCATCACAATTAATAAAGAACTTGCATAAATTTTGTTTTGGTATATAGGCCAGTATGTCAATCCATGACATGAATTCTAATGTTACTTGGTGTAAATGTCCTGTGAGATTCCATTTTTTATCATCTCTTTAGAGTGAGTTTAGTAGTATTTAGTATTTTCTTGATGGACGATAAATACATTTGATAATGTTAAATTAACTCATAGTAGTTTTATGGGTTACGTCAGTCAGTTAAACCCTGTGTGTAAGGAACAGGGATATTCCAAGAATGTTTCATCAAATGGAAGTTTTACCGCTTGATATTTGGATGTCTCCGAGCTCTTTCCCGGTGCCTTCTTCGACCCCTTCCTTGGCAGCGGCGGCCAGAGCCGCCAATCTTGCCTTCTCCTGCTCCTCCAGAGATCCATAGTGAACCTGTTTGCTCTTTTTCGGTAAAACAATCTCTTCATCGTCCGACATTTTGAGGTTATGTTTACAATTAAAGTTTACAATGTAAAGTAACTTTTTTAAGACAACTTAATTGACTATGTCAGATTAGTGTGTAATTGAAGTTAATAAAGGCACAGTTTTAATTGAATCAATAAATTTATGTGCCAATGTTTTGCATCTTTTGATGACAATTTATACAAATTGACAGATTTAACTTTTAAGTTTTTAGACCATAGAGCATTATAATATGATGTTATACAAGAAAAATTATTTAAAGTGGGATATATTATAGTCATGATATAGTACAGTGAATAATAATAAAATACGGAAAGACAATCATTTAATTATAAATTAACTACTAGTGGAATAGATTACCTACATTATTTGTTTTGTTATATAAAATTAGCAGTATGTTATTGTACATTTTTATAAAAACTACTTTGCGTAAAATGAAACGGATAGCATAGTCAATAAAAACTAGTATTGCCTAAGAAAAAAACCTAAAATATAGGATAATTATATAAAAATGATTTTTATTTTTTACTTTGAGTGTAAACCACATAAATATAACCCATATATATATTTATGAAAATAAATCAAAAAATGCATAGTCCCAACATTAATAGGAGTAAAAGCTATAAAATTCAATTAGTAAAATATAAGGGAAATAACAAAAAAAACTGGTAACATTAATTGTCTATGCCTAATGTTTACGTCAGTGCAAAGAAGCATCAGAAAAAAAGCGCGGGAAACTTCGAATGGTGGTGGACGTATTTTTCTAAGCTCTTTAATTTTATTTGATTAATTTGTAAATAAAGCTGCGTTTAAAGCTGAGTTTTAAATTGTTATATATTTGTAGTTTAGCTTTCTTTTGTATATTCATTTATTTTTCTTCGCTTCTTGGTAAGTTTTATCACAAATATTTAATTATAGTACACTATAATTAAATATTTGAAGAATTTGCCGCCTGATCCGGGGGGCGTTGAACCCCCGGCGGGCAATTACATCACAATAGAATCGGAAAAGACTACACAATGTGATGTATCCGAGTCTGGCATGGAGACAGATGCGTCTTCATCAGCCCGGCCAATGAAAAGAAGTCGTCGACATGTCTGTAAGCGATGTAATAAGAGACGCAGAAAATTAGACACTGGCGAAAAGAATTTATTTGGTTGTGATTGTGATGATCTATCACAGACACCTCAATCACAACCAATTAGTAATTTAAATAATGAATCCGAAAAACCAACAATTCCCGCGCAAAATGTGGGAAGAAAAGTTTATGACGGAACGGATAGCGCGCCCTTCGTTATTCATGTACAAAAGACTACTAATCTGGACAATGATTCCACCACACTGCATCCGCTTTCATTTGGTAGATTTCTACAACGATGTAATTTTCGCAATATTATTAACGGGAGCGTGAAAAGGATAGGAAGAAATAAAATAGCTTTGCAGTGGCGGCGTAAGGGGGGGGCGGTGGGGGCGGTCCGCCCCGGGTACCAAGCACCAAGGGGTGCCATCGTGGTGATAACTCTCTCGAGCAGCTCAGTAGCCGTTTGCGTATCTCATGCCCGACGAGGACGGCACGGGCGGCCAGGAGAAATGACCCAACATGCTGGACTAAGATTGCCAGAAGAGCTGCAGAGAGCTATTTTAGAACGTCTTAATAGATTTCATGGAGACCTAGATCATAGTTACAAGGCAATGAATACATTCTTATAACATTTGGTGTTAAGTTTTCAGCCTTAAGTTCTGCTCACGCGAACTTCGTGGTACATTTACAATTCTGACAAAATCTATGATGAATTTTCCGCACTGGAAATTATTTTGGAAGTTTTACGACTGAGGCTCCACTTGGAAGCTGCTCGAATTTCTTTCCGGGAAGCGGTGACCGTGAACGTGGTAATAAATGGGGGCGACAAATAATATAACGCATACAACATGTGATGGACTTGGTTGCTGTGAAAGAAATATATCATATGTCGCGACAAAAAAGAGGATATACTGCCTGCGACGAAAGTCGACGACGCGCAGTGTATCGAAAATCAGCCTTTGAAGACTTAGGAATCCGATGTTTAATTGTGATGATTTAAAAAAAACTTCTGCAGCATTTTCCTTTATTTTAATAAGTACTATAACCGTATGCGAGGATATTACGGAAAACCGTGTGGTTCCCGAGATATCTTAATTTTATATATCCACTTCATACAATTTTGTCGTTTGAATGTTTGTTAGAAGTAAGAAAGAAAGAAAGAAAAGATTTATTATTGTTGGAACGTACACAAGAACTAACACATATACCGAGGGGTAAACTCAGAAAAGGCTGAACAGGTTTAGATAAAATTAGGTACAAGTATAGACCATGTCCTGGAGTTACATATGGGGCATTTTACGCGAAGCGGACAACGAAAAACAGTGAGGTTCTGAAATTCGTTCATATTAGACAAACTAATACTTCTAGGTCATATGAAGTATACACATAAAAAAAAATATTTGAGGTTTAGTTGTTAAGATATGGGATTCTAAAGATTTCATCTGATTGCGGGAAGGGTTTTTTGGAATTTTATTTTCATATTGAAGTCAATTATAATGAAATAATAAATGTAGTAGTTTTTATAGCAAACTTACTGTTACTTTTGATTTTGGACTCGGATTCTAAATTTGTTTTTTTTCTAGTTATAAACTGAAAGTAAATATTTAAATATTTTTTTTAATGTCCCGTTTTAATTTTATTTATTTTTACGCACATCGAAAATATCATAAAGCGAGCTTCAAAATTGTTAGGATTTATCATTGTAATACTGAAGGATTTCGCAGTTGCAAAACCAAAGTTATGTTATACTTACTACAATTTAGTTCGAAACATGTTAGAATATTGTTCGATAGTGTGGAGACCGCATTACTCTAGCCATTCCTTGCGCATTGAACGTGTATACAAAAAAGGTTCTTACGGCATCTTTTGTACCCTAGTTTCATTCCTAAAAATAATTTTCCCTCTTATAAATCTCAATTACAACGTTTCAAAATGACCTCATTAGCTGATCGCCGATTAATAAATGACCTTGTCTTTGCATCTAAAATTTTTAATAATAGAATCGACTGTCCTCAATTGTTGAGAAAAGTTAAACTACGTGTCCCAGCAAGATATCCTCGTTACAGAATAACTGCATACGAAAAACAGTCTTCGGTTCAAACTCCCCTATTATCAAACTATTGAACGAATATAGTGACTTAGTGGATATTCACAATGACTCACCTAATAAGCTCCGCAATATTATTCTAAAACATTTGAATGTATCCGTGTTATACGCATATTTGATTTATTTTTTATATTTAATATTAATTGTTTAATAATTAGTTTTTAATTTTGTCATTTATAAGAACATTTTTTAAATTGATTATTTTTTTATGCTTTTATTAATATACACAGTCAGGTCATAAGTATTGTCACACAGTAAAATTTTTTATTTTAGAATGCTGGCCACAAAAAAGTTTATTGAATTCGAATTTCAAATTGTTCATGAAAATAAAAATGTATACTTTTTAGAATTTTACTCATTTTTAAATATGGAGTGGACGCTTAAAGAAGACCGTGTTGCAGTAATTGCGTTGCATCGTTGCGGTTACGCGCCAATTCAAATTTTTGACATACTGAAAAATTTGAATATAACCAAAAGATTCGTTTATCGTACCATCAAACGATACAATGAAGACTCTAGTGTAGATGACAGGTCAAGAAGTGGTCGCCCTCGGTCTGTTAGGACTCCAGCAGTGATAAAAGCTGTGAAGGCGCGAATTCAAAGAAATCCCAAACGTAAGCAGAAACTGTTGGCCCTTCAGATGGGGTTAAGCAGAACCACGGTGAAAAGGGTGTTAAATGAAGACTTAGGGCTTCGGGCATATCGAAGAAAAACAGGACATCGTTTGAATGCTCGTCTAATGGACCTGAGACTGAAGAGATGCCGCGCTTTGTTGAAGCGGTACGCGGGAAAAAAATATCGGGAAATTCTTTTTTCAGATGAAAATTTTTTTACCGTAGAAGAGAGCTACAACAAACAAAATGATAAGGTGTACGCACACAGTAGTGAAGAAGCGAGCAACCGTATTCCGCGTGTCCAACGAGGTCATTTTCCATCCTCGCTCATGGTATGGTTGGGAGTTTCTTATTGGGGCTTAACAGAGGTACATTTTTGTGAGAAAGGTGTAAAAACGAATGCAGTTGTGTATCAAAATACAGTCCTGACGAACCTTGTGGAACCTGTTTCCCATACCATGTTCAATAACAGGCACTGGGTATTCCAACAAGATTCGGCGCCAGCTCATAGAGCAAAGAGCACACAAGACTGGCTGGCGGCGCGTGAAATCGACTTCATCCGGCACGAAGACTGGCCCTCCTCCAGTCCAGATTTGAATCCGTTAGATTACAAGATATGGCAACACTTGGAGGAAAAGGCGTGCACAAAGTCTCATCCCAATTTGGAGTCACTCAAGACATCCTTGATTAAGGCAGCCGCCGATATTGACATGGACCTCGTTCGTGCTGCGATAGACAACTGGCCGCGCAGATTGAAGGCCTGTATTCAAAATCACGGAGGTCATTTTGAATAAACTTTAGTGTCATAAGAATCTATGTTTTGTTAAGTTCATTTTGGTATATAAATGGTTACATAATGAATAAACTTGTTTCAATTATTTTATATTAAACATGTGACAGAATTTATGACCTGACTAGGTATATTGGATCATTCTGTATTTACCTGTAAATGTTTCGTTACATTTATCCTGTGTTCTGTGTTTTTATTTGTCAATGTATTAATGTATACAAAACGTTGGTAAATCAAAAATAAATGAATACTGCAAAATAAAGCTATATGTTTGTAAATTGTGCTATAAAAATTGCAGAATGGGGTTGGAATTAGTTTAGGAAATAAATCAATTAAATTAGAGCACGTACATGTCACACTGGACGCTTGCTCAAGTTAGCTGGTTGGTACAAAACTGCGACGTCACCTGTTTATGCATAAAGACAAATATTCTGAACTAGTTTTACACTTTATACCTATAAACTATTAATAATGATTAACAACTAAACGAAAAAAAAATGTGTCAAAAGAAAAATATTTTAATTTATATTTTTTACAATTTTATTAAGCCAATCAACACTAGCGAGATTTATAGCCGTGAGCAACACTTATTGTTAAGATAATTTACGATGATTTTTTAAAGAAACTTACGCAGTGATTCCCGTAATTCTGAGTATACCAAATTATCACAGCGCATACGTGATACTTTCGGTATTGTGGATGTTCATGGGCGGTGGAGATCACTTAACATCAGGTGACCCACTGGCTCGTTTGTCGGACTATGATATAAAAAAAACATTACTTAAACCGCCTGCAAGGATATTACGGGAAACGGTTCTCGAGATATCTTAATTTTATATACGTGCTCCATACATTTCTTTTGTAAGAAAATTATAACTCTTCAATTTTCAAGCCAAATTATTTCATGTGACTTATTCGAGCATAGTAGTAATATATAGAAGCCGTTCTAACCATAAAACATTACAATTTAAACATCGGATTCCTTTTTTTTTTTTGTTGTCGTGTGGAAAGCGTTTTATTACTACCAAACATCGGATTCCTGTGTCTTCGAAAGCCGATTTTCAATACACTGTGTGACGTGATCTTATCGTACCTTTTTTAAGAATCTCAATGTTTGCTAAATGAACTGATTCAGAACCAAATTGAAGAAAAGTCCCGCCCGGATCCTAGGCCCGTCAAATCTAGTCTCATGAAGATATAATATAAATCCAGAAGATTAATAAAAACGATTTTGTAAGCTAATTTTCATCTTTACGTTGCTATAACTCGATACATGTGACTTACAAAAAAAAAATGTAACAACATATTATGTGTGAAATGTTATTTTCTTCAATTTTGTATTGTACGTTTTTAACCGTGGGATCTACCGTTGAGGTATTATATTGAAAAACCTAGATTTTTGCAACTTTCATTCAAGATGGCTGCCCGAGCGACCACTCGTCAAAGTTACAAACTAGGATTTTTCATCAGTCACGAGCGTAGCCAGATTTGTGTATCGGAGGAGGTTCAAAAAAATTCAAATTCAAGATAATAATAGTGTTAATTAAGTAATCATTTAATACTCCTCGCCTCATAATACTTCGCTAGGGATTTAGACCTCCGACAACCCCCATCCCCTCGGCTATACGCCCGTGATCAGAGAACCACAGATCAGAGAGATTAACGGTAGGCAGCGGCTTTGCTGTGCCCTGGTATTGCAGAAGTCTATGGGCGGCGGTGACTACTTACCATCAGGTGGCCCGTCTGCTCGTCTGCCTATCGAGGCACTAAAAAAAAAAAAACCACCAACCACACCAACTTTTGTAAGTGGTGTAAAAAGGTCTTTATCCCTACTGACTGGACTATGTTTAGTATTTATTGTTTTATTTTGAGGGTGCTCAACAGTAAACCGCCCCGGGTGCCAACGCATGCTACGCCGCCACTGTAGCTTTGTCTTTCTCCTCATACATTGACGCCAATTCTTTTATTACTAATGAAAACCTAACTAAATGTAATTATAAGGCATTCATTCCATCTTTTAACGTGACTAGAATGGGTTTGGTGCGTGGTGTGCCAGCAGAATGGTCTCCGGAAGAGGTCATAGAGAATACATCTGTGCCAATTGGGTGTGGACCCATCTTAAAAGTACGCAGACTAAATTTTAAAACTATGGTAGATGGCTCAGCAGTATGGAAATCCTCACAAACAGTTGTATTAACTTTTGACGGACAAGTTCTCCCAAAACGAATTTTTATGTGTTATAATGCATTGCCAGTAGATCTATATATTTACCCAACTATACAGTGCTTTAATTGCTGCCGGTTTGGGCACACAAAAAATCAATGTAGGTCAATACCAAGATGCTACAAATGTGGTGACAAACACAGTGGTGATACTTGTGAGAGGGATGAGCGAAATGCTAACTGCTGCTTATGTTCAGGTTTCCATTTTGCTACAAGCAAAGTGTGTCCCGAGTTTTCACGTCAAAAACAAATAAAAACCCATATGGCACAGAGTTCCATCTCATACGTAGAAGCAAGTAAATTACTCCCGCCTGTTACCAGATCTTTTGCTGACACCATTATAGCTCAAACTCCCAGAGACCTGGAAACCACTACACCAATCACTTTCAAACAACACTCATCTACAAGTTACAAAAAAACTGTCTTTCGGAAACCCCAACCGCCCCCAAGTTATTCTAAAGGATACAACAAAGAAGCTCATAATGCCACAATAAATGAATTTAGAATCCCTGACCCTGCCAATGGCTGTGCCATTAATAATACACCTAAAGATGAGCAAGTTAATATCATGGAACTTATTACAGCATTATTACGCCTTTTATCATCTTTTAATATTTCACCGTCCAACGTTGCCACAATTCAAAGTTTAATCTCTTCAGTCTCACCCCAAAATGGACAATCAAGTCCACATCATTCAATGGAACTGCCGCAGTGCAGTAAGTAAAAAAACAGATATTATTTATTTAATTAATAAATATGAGCCTTTGGCTCTCGCACTATCTGAAACATGGTTGAAATCAAATCATGTTTTTAAAATTCATGGATACACAATTATAAGAGAGGACAGGTCTGATGGGTATGGTGGTGTCGCCATACTTGTCAAAGATTCTGTTCCCTTTGATGAGATCTCTTTACCCTCACACAGTGAAGACATTTCTATAATAGCTGTAAATGTAAATAAAACTTGTCTTGTTTCTGTATATATTTCACACCCTTCACATTCCATACTTCATGAAATAAATAATCTTCTTTCTATTCTTCCTAGGCCTTTTCTTTTGTTGGGGGATTTTAACTGCCATCACCAATCATGGGGTAGCTCTGTATCCAATACTCATGGTGAAAAATTACTTGAAATTCTAGACACAAACAATTTATGCATTTTAAATTCCGGTTCTCCAACCCGTCGCAGCAATCATAATCATAACAACAGTGCAATAGACCTATCTGTCTGCACTCCTAATTTTGCATCTTTTCTCACTTGGTGTACCCTTACTTCATCATTTGGAAGTGACCATTTTCCAATCAAAATCTCTTTTCCATTTCCCATCAGATACTCACAACACAAAAAGTCTCACATAAGATATAAACTTCCAGATAATACTAACTATGCTTGGGTACAATTTAAAAATCAAGTTGACAGTCTGCTTTCTTCCCTCCCTGTTATTAATAATGGTAATGAGCAGATTTGTGCTGAAGCCCTTGCTCATATTCTGGTCACAGCCGCAGATCATGTTTTCCCTGTGAAAAATAACCAGTCATTAAGAAAAATTCCCATGCCACCGTGGTGGGACTCTGAATGCACAGATGCAGTTAAGAAACGCAAGCAAGCAGAACTAGAATATAGTTATAATATGACCGAGGAAAATTTTACATCTCTTTCTATTATCACTGCACAGACACGGAAATTTTTTAAGACAAAGAAAAGAGAGGGTTGGCATAATTTTTGTGCTTCAATTTCCCCTAACACTCCCCCTACACTTGTTTGGCAATCTATTAGAAGATTCAGGTCAGCTTTTTCCAATCCCAAGACTCCTCATATTCCTGATAATTTAGCTAATGACTTCCTGGACAAACTGGCACCTCCTTGGGTACCCCAAGAAGTTATTCTTCACCCATTAAATAATGTAGAATCCGACAACACTACATATCATCACGAGTCGTCTCTAAATTTACCTTTTAATATTGATGAATTAAAACCCGTGGTTTCAAACACTGTAGACTCTGCACCTGGCCTCGATGGTATACCATACTCATTCATAACCCACGTAAGTACGACCGTTCTTAATTATTATTTATCCCTCATCAATTCCGTTATGGTTACAGGTAACATTCCTCAGGAATGGAAACACCACGTAGTATTGCCATTCCTCAAACCCAATAAAGCCTCATCTGACATTTCTTCATATCGTCCCATAGTTTTAAGCTCGGTTTTAATTAAATTAGCAGAACACCTTATTAAAAATCGGCTAGAATGGTACATTGAAAATAAAGGACTACTGGCAAATTCTCAATACGGGTTTAGAAAGGGTAAAAGTACCTTAGACTGTCTAAGTATTTTTACCACAGACATTCGATTATCATTCTCCAAAAACTATTCAACAGTCGCTGTATTCCTTGATATCAATGGGGCGTATGACAACGTAGTATTATCTATCTTACAAAATAAACTACACTCCCTCAAAGTTCCTATAAATCTTATAAATTTTATTTTGAACATTTTAAATAATCGTACGGTTAGTATCTCGACTAATGAAAAACAGTTATCACGCAATGTATGGAGAGGCCTTCCGCAAGGCTCGGTTCTCAGTCCATTGCTATACAATATTTACACCTACGACTTGGACCGCTCTATTGGTAACGACGTTCAAGTTTTACAATATGCGGACGACCTACTATTATATTATACTTCTCATTCAGTGGAACACGCTTGTTCAGTTTTAAATTCTGCCTTACGCTCTCTATCGCTATGGCTTTACCAAAATGGCTTAGATCTATCCACGTCTAAGAGCGCTGCTGTTTTATTTACTAAAAAGAGAATTTCTCCAGCAATAAATATTACATATCGTGATGTTCCAATCCCAGTTAAAAATAATTTTAAATATTTGGGAGTCATCTTGGACTCTAAACTTTGTGGTACCCCTCACTGTGACTATATTGTTAGCAAAGTTGAGCGTCACATAAACATGCTTAGGTGTTTATCTGGTGTGTGGTGGGGCGCTCACCCTCAGTCTTTAAAACTTGTGTACAATGCCATCATTAGAAGCGTCTTTGATTACGGTTCATTCATACTGGAATCAGGTACGTCTTCTTCTTTTAAAAAACTGGACATACTTCAGTCTAAATCGCTACGAATAATTACAGGAGCAATGAGATCGAGCCCTATTAATGCATTACAAGTCGAGTGTGGTGAACCTCCGTTACATCTCAGAAGACAATTTCTTGCTGATAAATATTTATTCAAAATCATCCAGTTTTCCACCCATCCCCTCTTTCCTATGCTTGAAAATCTATCCAAATATTATACTAATCTTCCTATTCATCGCTCACACAAACTTCCATGTCTAATTTTAAGTTATCAGAAACTCTGTTCCATCCCTGCTCCTACTCATCGTTTTAATAAATTTCCGCTGTTTACTAACAATTACAACTCTTTACTTTTCGCTCCCAGTATAATTTACAACTGCGTTACTAAATCTGCACACAATATAAAAACCGTATTTAACGCATTTCTTGCTGAACATTTCGAGGGCTTTCATCATTTATACACAGATGCCTCTAAGTCCTCAGCTTCGGAATGTGTTGGAATTGGTGTTTTTCACACCCAATACAACATCATCCAAAAAATTAAACTTCCTCCTGAATCATCCGTTTTTACAGGTGAATGTTTTGGTATACTCAAGGCCATAGAATATGTGCTACTACTTAAACTAAAAAAGGCCGTTATATTTTCCGATGCCTTAAGCGCTCTTCAAGCTATCTCCAAATTCCCTTTTAAATATAATGCTATTTCACCTGCTGTTCTCCAAATAAGAGAGTTGACGTTCAAATGTATTTCGAGGGGATACTCATTGCTTTTTTGTTGGATTCCTAGCCACTCTGGAATACATGGAAATGAAACTGCTGATAGACTCGCCAAGGATGCGGTGCAGTGTGGTGATTTATTCCCGTTTAAAAATTTCAGCCAAGATCTGCAATCTTTGCCTAAAACTTTTCTCCAGGATTCTTGGAGAGAAACTTGGTCATCCAGTTGTTTAATGAAGGGCCGTTATTATTCAATTATTCAACCGGAGATACCAGTGAAACCGTGGTTTTTCCGGTTTAAGCTTGGCAAGGTTGAGACCTCCATCCTTATTCGGGTTAGGCTTGGTCACACTTGTGCCCCTGCTCACCTTGCCAAACTCAAAATAGTTAATAACCCTATGTGCTCGTGCGGATCAGATGTCGGCGACTTGAATCATATTATGTTTTCTTGCTCTCAATTTGATCGCATACCCATGATTAGATCCCTTCTGGACCTTCAAATACCTTTTCCATCCTCTATCCTCTCCCTTCTCTGTACTAATAACATCTTAGTGTATAAATGCATAGCATCATTTTTCATTAAAAACAATATAAAGCTGTAAATAATTCATTTTCCACCATCATTATCTGTATATCTGTGAATATATGTTATGTATATAATTTATATATCTTGTTATCATACTTTT
Source organism: Laothoe populi (assembly GCA_905220505.1). Taxonomy (NCBI): domain Eukaryota; kingdom Metazoa; phylum Arthropoda; class Insecta; order Lepidoptera; family Sphingidae; genus Laothoe; species Laothoe populi. Next base: position 922,838 of record HG992146.1, on the reverse strand, counting down.
CCTTTCCTTTACCAAAACTCTCCTGATAGCGCCTTTAATCCGTAACTCCTAAATTAATATATAAGTTTCCCTACCTTTTTCGTGTTTTACCAACTTTAAACCAACTTGTCTTTGGCTAAATGCACAAGAAGTGCGAGGCCACAAAAAAAAAAAAAAAAGTAGCATCAATAATCGTAATATTTTCTGTAATTTACATAAAAATGTAAAATTACATTTATTTATTGCTCAAGAAATTAAAAAAATATAAGCAAACCTGAAATTCACTTTTAAAAACTCATAAGACGTAAGTTTCAATGGAGTATAACCTCAAAGGATACTTGAATTAATATCTAAAGGTGTTGTGTTATCGAAGTTTTTTTCTGATTATGGCGATCCAACTTTCTCGGCGGGACGTGGAAGACCTCCGGTCGTCGCTGGACCGAGCTATATACAGGACGATCGGGAAATCGGACAGTTCTTTGCTGTCTGTAGTTTCCTCCTGTCTTACCAATGGGTACGTGGTTCAAGCTATTTGTTTATTTACTAATATTGTAATAGAGTTCAATATCGAGATCTCTAAATCCGACTTACGTCTAATACCAAGAAACTACGTTCTACTCTTCAAAATGATCAGAAGTCAATTTTGCCAAGTCCACTTTAAAGATGCTCGTGTAACGCATTTTGTTTGCCGAAAATGAACAATATTCGATTATGTTACTTGTAAAGTAGTTTGAGTAAAAAGCAATAAAAATTCTTCTTCTTTTTTTTATTTGGACTCCACTGTTTCATCGGTGATTTGCCAATGTCAAGTATCAGACTTCCTTACGTTACGGCCCGACGCGACCTACACTATACACACAGATACACAAATAATTGTTAAAAACTGATTAACTAAAGCTAAGAGTGAACATTGATGTATGGAACTAAAAAATTTAAAATAATAAAATATATATATACGTAAAAAAATATATTGAAAGTTATTCTTATTAATTGTAAATTGTGGATTCGATATATAACATATACAGGTGAACTGGCAATGGTAATAAAAATTACCGAGGCCACAAACAAAAACAATACATAAGAAAGCTGTTTGCTATGCATTGATTTTAGTACATTATTAATCAGTTTTTGTTTGGTAACAATGGAAATATACAGAAATGTACCCACAGCAAAGAGCTAATTAACATTTTTTTAAAATGAAGTTATGAATTGAATAAGTTAATGTACATTGTATTATTTATTTACAAATTTCAGTGAAATTGCTGAAATAAATGCTGACTTATATACAGGTGATATAGGAAGGTGGTATACATAAGAATTCAATGTAAAAGGAAGATTATTGGCTACTTATGGGTAGCTGGGTTTGTAGTGACATCTAGCTAACCTTTTGGCACCTGCTTGATGATATGTAAAGGGTGGAAATGTGACGTCACAATCTATTTAGTTTTTTACCAGTTATTGGCGTCTATTTGGTCGCTGTCTTGGTATACCTCACTTCACAGTCTAACTCCTTGTCAGTCTCGGTGTTTAGTATACTTTCTATGTGGTATTACCCTTTTAAATTTCACCCTTATACAGAAATAACCCAGTGTGACACTTATAGTTACCTTAATTCCAGATATGAACGTCGAAAGATCATTGACAGAATATCAGCGCACATAGACCCTAAGAAAGCGAGTAAACTAGCTGACAAAGTCATAGCCTTAAGTCAAGAATTACTATCATCGTCCAAATCTCAGAAACGCAAGCACGAGTCAAGTGACAGAGATAGAGATGGCAAGAGGTCCCGTCATGAGGAGAGAGATGAGAAGGATAAAGAGGAAAAGAAGAGGGAACACGAGGATAAGATTGGCAATGGGTTGGAGCTGCCGTCTGTGTTACCAGAAGGAGAGACGGTCGGTTCGAAAATTGCTGTGCTCAGTGCAGATAGGATCAAGGTAAGAATTAATCTAGCAATCAATATAAAATTTATATTAAATATGTTTGTCCCAAATTTTTTTAACAAGCTTTTATTTAAGTGGTCTACATTGATGTATTGAATGGCTATAAACATACTTGTTCAGACAAATCTAATGCTCTAAACACAATATAGCTGCTGTAATCGTCAAGTTGATTGGTCTGCAGGTGGTCCTGGCAGTATATAATATTGAATTGTCATCAGGCTTATGCATGAATATCAAATTTCAGTCTATTCAGGTTACGAGAACATACATACATACATATACACTCACGCCTGTTATCCCCGAAGGGGTAAGCAGAGGTGTAACCAATACACCCACTTTTCGCCGAATTTCGGTCCCATAATGTGATAGGGGGCGAGCCTATCGCCACACCGGGCACAATTCCAGACTCCGGGCTAATACTGAGAATTTCTAGATAGAAAAACCCAATATCACTTTACCCGACCCGGGGATCGAACCCGAGACCTCAGCACAGCAGTCGTAACGCATGCACAATTACAACTGCGCCACCGAGGCAGTCAAACGCTTACGAGAACTCGTTCAAAATTCAGTTACAAATTTTTACCTAAACTAACATACAAACATTGCATATTAAACAAAGCTTATAAAAACAGTATTTATGTATAAGATGACAGACATTACATAACTTGGTATTAATCTTTTACAGTCAAAATAAAATGCAAAGTCTTTGTATTATTTCTAAAATACCCAACATCTTTCCAGCTGATGATGGCTAATGCACAAAAGGAAATTGAGGAGCGTAAACGGGCACTGATCGCTATGAAGGGTGGGACTCCGGAGCACAAGCCCGGTGTGAACGCAGCCGTGGCCGCGTCGCAGCACCTCAAGGTCCAGATGCAGCAGAACAATGCGATCCCACCGCCCAGCGTCATCAAACCTGTGCTGTACTCTAGACCAGGTAATCATAGAGACTAAAGTGATTGAACCATGGTGTTGATAATTTTGTATAGAATAAGTAAAAGACTTGCTTTGTCTGGTAAATACCATTGTTTTATATTCTTATTTTACATTCTGCGATTTCTACATGTAGCTGCGATGACCCACGAAGAGATGGAGAAGCAAAGAAAGATAGCTGAGCTGCAAGCCAGGATACAGAGGAAGCTGGCGGGTGAGTTGACATTTTGACGCTTTTACGACAATATTTATAGTTAAAAATGACAGTTATGTGACATTGTGTGTCCAAGAACAATATGTAAGTGAGCTCCTTGTATACATTTCTACAGACATGATTGGTTAATTTGAATTTAGCGCTAAAAACTGACTAATAACATATACAGGGATGTTGCAAAAAGGGGGTTCTAATAAAAGCACCATGTAAAGAGTTGGTAGTTAGTCACATATAGATAAAATGAAAATCCCGTAAACCTCGTCTTAACTGAGTAATTGTAGTTTGAATGTTTTATGAAATTTTTGGTTTCATGATCCCTGAAGCCAATATTTTTTGCTAACGAATTATTATTGCAGTGCTTACTTAATGCTTATATGCTTAATGCTATATTTAATGCTTAGATAATCGGTTGCTTCTCTATCACGAGTTTTAAAAGTAAGAATTAAATTTTAAGATTGTGCTACAAAAATGCCAAGAAAAAAATCAAATTCCAATTTTCGTATTTGTTTCTAATCACCGATTCTATACATGGTGCTTTCATTAGTACCCCCCTTTTGCAACACCGATTATAGAAATCGACATATAGCAAAAAGCTAACTATAAACCGTGCTTCAATTTTAGCATTAATCAACTCAAAGAAAATGCTAAATGGGAGGTTTTTAACGCCTGTGATGCAGTGTTTTTGATGGTTCTCAGGTGCTTTTTTTTAATATCACAAGCCGTTTAGCATAAGATACATACATAGAATCATTGGTTCTAAAGCGAATTGATATTGAAAATCGTCACAATATTCCTCAAAAAAAAAAAAACGAGAATATTTATTTATTCTACTGAGACAAAAGTTTCATACATATACACTCACGCCTGTAATCCCCGAAGGGGTAGGCAGAGGTGTAACCAGTACACCCACTTTTCGCCGAATTTCGGTCCCATAATGTGATAGGGGGCGAGCCTATCGCCACACCGGGCACCATTCCAGACTCCGGGTTAATACTGAGTATTAACCCGTACAAAAGTTTCATATCAAGCTATATATATATATATTTTATCGTGGCACGGCAAAGTGACCACACTGCACCTGATGGTTAGTGCAGTGCCGTCCAGTTATAGCATCAAGTAGCGAGTGATAATCTATCCCTCGCTATATTTTTTTTTGTAACAATTGAGTTAGAGGACTTAACTAGCTTTTTATAGTATTTGACATAAATATTACGCTTTGTGCACCATACAGCCTTAAGAGATGAGGCTGGACTCCAGAGACATTTATACTTAAAAAAGTTTGACAGCCTCCATGGCGCAGTAGACGAGTAGCCGGCTGTCAAATGAGATGCCGTGGATCGATTCCCACACCACAAGACTCGTACCTTAGTGTGGGGTCGGGGCTATGTGTGTGACTGTTGGGTGTTATTTATGTCCACTATCTATCGTCACCAGGTGGAGCCCTGGTGTCAGCCGGTCCTACAGGCCCCGCGCCCCTGATTCTGGACCGCGAGGGACGCACCATAGACACGTCTGGGAAGAGGGTGCAGCTCACGCACGTGGCGCCTACTTTGAAGGTCAGTTGAAGGTCGTGTAGTGTGCCGTTAATATTTTGAATGATCTATAGAAGATGATGACAAATACAACAAGACAAAGTAAAAAGGTCAGCTGATGGTGAGTTATCTTCACTGCTCAAGAACACCACATTGATAGAAGAATAATGGCTGCGTGGCTCTTCATGGAGAGGAATGGAATTCGCAGTAGAAGGCAAATTTGGGCCTCTGAAAATCTTACCCGCTACACGAGTGTTACTTAGCTATGGGTGTATTTAGAAGATATTACGATACAGGATGTTGCGTAAAAGAGGGTTCACATTAAATTCTGCATTTTTTTTCATATAAATATAATGATTTTTTGTAGTCATTTTTGTCTATAATTTGTTTATTGAAATGATATAGTCATATTAAAAAAAGTAGTGTGTTGTGGTTTGCATTATTATGCTGAGCTGGCCACTGTCGATTGAAGGCGCCACGCGGGCATGGATTCATTCTCTAAATTCTTATTTCTTTATCATTATTAAGTAGGTTGCATTTTAATGATGGCAATAAACATTTCTTTCTCACATTATCAATTCTTAAGATATATTATTATTTATCTCACAGCCTCTGTGGCGCAGCGGGCGAGTTGCCGGCTGTGAAACGACAGGCCGTGGGTTCGATTCCCGCACCGAGTCTTTGCAACAGATAGATATTTGTTTCTGGTCTGTGTGTTGTGGGACCGTAGTCCCTAGTAGTTATTGTAATAACTATACACCCCTTTCCACTAGGAGTGGGCGTTGAATCAACGAACCGTTTTTCAAACTGTTTTTCTACTGTTAACGAGTGAACAGTTTTCCCTTTACCGCAAAACTAGTTACATTTATCAACCTGTTTCATTCAACGTCGTTGAATCAACGACAGACGCTTACAAAACGGGAAATTAACGTATAGATCTGTAGACGTTTCCGCGAACCAGTTAAGAACGTCAACTGGTTTTTCAACTAGTTCAGCGTTTATGAAAAACGGTTTCAACGACAACGACGTTTAGGTTAACGACCCATCTCTACCTTCCACTACCACCAGGCCAACATCCGCGCGAAACGTCGCGAGGAGTTCCGCGCGCAGCTGTCCCTGACCAGTGGCGAGCCGACGGAGGCTCCGTGGCAGGACCCGCGCGTGCACGCCAAGCCGGCGGCGCGCGTGCGCAGGCAGATGCGCTTCCACGAGCCCGGCAAGTTCACTGTCATGGCCGAGCGGCTGAGGATGAAGGTATGTACAGTGTGCCATCAGTCAAACACAACACTTCACATATCCTTAATATTAAATGTAGCTCCATAACTTCATTGTAATTTTTGTGCCAGCACTCCTGACTTATCTTTTCCATCGCTATAGGAACGATATTTTTAGTAATATATGGGTCCAGTGACACAACCTACGAACTGTAGATCCATAGGTCGCTGGTTCATATCCGGCTCGAAAGACCAAAAAATATGTTGTGCTTAGGAGTCCGTACACCTTTTTTGTATAATGAAACACGTTAAACTGCTTTAGATTGATATATTGAGTTCAATTAATGATTTATTTAATGCTATATGATAGTATGTGCGATGCGGACGCGATATGAGTGTGAACTGATTGATTTGCACAATATAGTTAATGTACGCGTGTCATGCTAAAGTGCTGAGTGTGTAAATATGTGTGGTTATTCTGTACAGAACTTTTGATCATACATTAAGAATAATGTCTCCAATAGATCTTTACATTTAGAACTGAAGATTATTTCCAAAACATTTTTATTACGCTAAGTAAAACAAGTTGTTTTCTTAAAATTATTCGTAATCAAGGGTTAGACTAATCAACAATTAGAACCCTGGTAAAAAACTCAACCTGTATAGTTAATCTGAAAATGTTGGTAAAAACCTTTTTTTTCACGGGGAACCCTTTTATGGATCTTCCAAGGAAGTATGTCGGACTCTACGGCCTAGACCGTTCTACCGATTAACCTGCGATGTTCCACTCTCTCCTTTATGTCCAAATTCGTGGGGGCGATATTTACTGAGCAGGACGGAGGTATACTCCCCACACTTTCCGCCCTGTGGACTGGGGGCTCTGAAGAATTCTATCCACGGTATACCCTGCCTGTCGTAAGAGACGACTAAAAGGGGCCACGTGGGTCGCGGTTGCACAGCGGGGGCTTTGTGGCTTTTATAAATATACTTATTTTCGTGGTGAGACCCTGAGTTGAGTGGCGACGCCAAGTTTTTTTTATCTGGCGCGGAAAAGTGACCACACTGCACCTGATGGTAAGCGCAGTGCCGTCCAGATAGAGTATCAAGTAGCGAGAGACAGTCTATCCCTCGCTATTCAACACAATCATGCCCGCCTGCTGTTTAGCTTCTTCACACTGCGCCTAAAGTACCCAGGATCATAGTATTGTGCTGCTATAGAATGTGGAGGGCAACTAGCCCTAGAAAAGACGGGCCGTAAAGGCACCGTGCAGGGATCGTTCCGGCAGCAATCCAGAGTACACTCAGGATCCCCTGGGACCGTCCCACATGAGCTGCAGCAGGCTACCGCGCGGTATTTAGTCGGTACACCGACGTAGGAAAATTTATTAGGGCCCCGATCCAGTAGGCTCTCGGGTGAACTGGTTCGGAAGGTCGATCCAGTCTCTCCGAGATCATTGTTCTGAGATTAAAGAACAGAGGTTTTTTAATCACTCGTGCCTATAAGGATATTAAAAAAAAGTAGGGAGTAAAATACAAGCCAAAATAATTTTTATTTCCATAACGTTAAAGTTAAAAATAGCATGCAAGAACGGCGAGTGATACATGACTGGATAATAGACAGTTCGTTCGCGTGAATATAAAATCTGGTTTCTCTCCTCGCAGGCGCAACTAGAGAAGCTGCAGAACGAGATATCCCAGATAGCTCGCAAGACAGGCATCTCGTCAGCCACCAAGCTGGCGCTACTGGCCGCAGACACGCCGGATTCAGACAGGGTGCCGGATATTGAATGGTAAGTGCTGGACACTATTCCACATACATGAATGAATTTTCCAAGAGATTAAAAGAAGGTTAAATATTTTATCGGGGGTCTAGAGTTGGGGTATGATGTTTGGCCGTGTTGCGGCCTTCTGAGTACTCCGACACTAGACCCGCGAGTTTCCTCATATTGCCCCATGATTGTGTAAGCAGGGTCACTTTGGCGTGCCAAGATAAAAAAAAAACTCTTTTTTTTGGAACGCTGTGCCTTTCAATTTTGATTGATTATTTTTTTGTAATAGATAAGATTTATCCCAAAATCGCACATCGGCAACAAGACTGTCACAACACAAAAAACTAGTTTTTAGTAAATCGCAATTTTTTTTAGAAGTCGCATTTAATTTATTGATATTGGATACAGAAAAAAATTGTATGGTTATTTTTATATTTTAGTAAATAAATTTCGAGATCAACCGATCTTTTGGCATATTTTACCTATTGTGGTATTTCTGTGTTGTAACGCTATCATTGACGACGTGTCATATGTCAATGTCGTTAATGTACGTCCAGGTGGGACAGCGTGATCCTGATGACGGCCGAGGAGCGCGAGACGAAGCGCCAGCGCTCCGCCCTCCGCGCGGTGGATTCCGCCCCCGACTCCGCCCCTGACCAGCGCACCGACACGCAGCGCGTGGACGACTGCAACGTCGGCGCGGACGACATCATAGACAACCTGAACGAGGACGCCATCACCAACCTGGTGGAACATCCGCAGCAGCTGCGCCCGCCCAGTGAGTACTGTGAGATCAATAAATAACACCCAACAGTCACACACATAGCTCCGCCCCCCACTAAGATACGAGTCTTGTGTTGTGGGTATCAGGGACCTAGAGAGAAGCACGCTCTCACAACACCCAGACCCCTGACACAAATATCTGTCTGTCACACAAACATTTGTCCGAGTGTGGGAATCGAACCCACGGCCTCTCGTTTCACAGCCGGCTACTCGCCAACTGCGCCATGGAGACTGTCAACAAGATACAATACCAGCTTGGTCTTTTTGAATCGGTTCAAAGAAGAGCTGTGAGAATCGTTGACAATCCCAAACTCACAAACGGTATCGAGCCTCTAAGTCAACGGAGAGACATTTTTTTTATCCTGGCACGGCAAAGTGACCGCACTGCACCTGATGGTACGCGCAGTGCGGTCCAATTAGAGTATCGAGTAGCGAGAGACGATATATCCCCCGCTACTCAACACAATCATGCCGGCCTGTATCTTCACACTACGCCATGGGAAAGAAGGTGAAGAAGCGGTCGAGGGTCTATTGTCAGAGTACTCAGAAGGCCGCAAAATGGCGTAACATTGTACCCCAACTCTAGTCCCCCGAGAAAAACCGGATGTACACTGGCTGATCCCGGAACGCGACACACTTGCGTGTGCCACTATGGCGGGTTTTACACCCTGTGTACGGTGGTCGCTATCCCGGCGGATATGAATATCCTACCACCGGCAAAGACATAGCCCCCTTGTATGTGTTCTACCGTTTGTATAATGTTTTATGTTCCGAGGAATTGTTTGACATGATGCCCACGGCCACTTTCTACCATCGCACCGCCCGCCATCGACAGGGAGGTCATCCTCACACATTGGAACCTAAATGGTGGTTTCAGAGGAATTTCCTCCCGCGAACGCTCTGATTGTGGAATGAGCTCCCGAGGTTTTTCAAGGGGACTACAGTATGGGGCTCTCGGCAACGTGCATGTGATGCTCATGGTGTTGCAAGCGTCCATAGGCTACGGTAACCGCTTACCATCAGGCGGGCCGTAAGCTTGTTTGCCACCACCGTGGTATAAAAAAAAGATAGGTGTTAAATTCTTTACCTATCTATGCCATCATAGCTACTTCATTTATAGTGATAGAGCTATATAGTAGACAGTGTGACTACCATGAAGGTTGCTGCTGCTTTTACGGATTTTCAGAGACCCAAAATCCCTTCACCTTCCCAATCGTACCTTTCCATTTGCCCCATGATTCTTCTGATACTATGTGTATTCCTGGAAACTTACTAGTGACCCAGTTGCTCATTTACCAGCCTTTATATATATACTCGATGTTTTTATGAATTTAATCAACAATTTACATTACCTAAAACCTAATATCGAAAGAATTTTATTAATTCGAATAAAATTAAGTAAATTAGACGCCATTCAAATCTGCTGGAAGGGGTAAATGTCAAATGAGAGTAAAAGGATGCATGATATGTACCGTGATGTCACGGTTCTCAGAATCCCCATTACTGTGCCGTTGTGTGAGGGAGTTAGCAATATGATCCCAATACGCAACCATTTTCGCTCATGCCTGTGAGTATTTGCTCCTACCATATATAAAAAAAATATTGTGACATAATTTTTCAAGCAATTTTGATTCTGTTTTAGCAAAAGAGTTTCTTTTCCGTATCATATTCGGTTGTATATAGAATACATACATATACACTCACGCCTGTAATCCCCGAAGAGGTAGGCAGAGGTGTAACCGGTACACCCACATTTCGCCGAATTTCGGTCCCATAATGTGATAGGGGGCGAGCCTATCGCCACACCGGGCACCATTCCAGACTCCGGGTTAATACTGAGTATTTCTAGGTAGAAAAACCCAATATCACTTTACCCGACCCGGGGATCGAACCCGAGACCTCAGCACAGCAATCGTACCGCATGCGCAATTGCAACTGCGCCACCGAGGCAGTATATAGAATAATGTACAAAATTAAACACAGGAAACTACCCTATTGCCATATTTTTAAATTATATTCAGATTTTACCATCGTAGTAATTGCCGAGGCTATGTTTGAGAAGATACGCCGAAGAGAAGGTGTTTATCTGATTGCAAGGGATCACAGTCCATATACACTTGCCCAGTGTCTTACTGACTTCGATTTCGATTAAGATCGATTATTAATATTAGCCATTAGAGTATTATACCAGAAGATTACATACATACAATTTCCAAAAGTAAAAATTTAAATAAACACAACATTGTAAACAAAATATATTCATCTAACATATTTATTTTAATATATATTGCAATATACATCTATATCAAAATTAAATTAAAAAACTCTCAGGACTTATATAAACCTTTTCAAACGTGATACAATTGCTATAAGTGTTCCAAAAAGTGGTATCTAAAATTCTAGTACATTAATATGTTTATACCATCTTTTTGCAACATACTGTATACATGAAATCATCTGGTCAATCATAATCATCATCATCATTCACACAAAACAGTCCTATTCTCTTCATGAATTTTGGACACTGTATATTACATGCAAAAATGCACGCAGCCTGCACGCGTGGTGTCGTTGATGACACGGCGGATGAGTTGTATCCGGGTGTTATTGACCCGGGTATAGGATATCCATATCCGGTGTTGTTATACGGACTGTATGTGTTTGTGTTGTAATTTGCGTTATTGTAACCTGGGTACTGATTACCCTGGTTTGGATTATACCCCGAGTATGTGTTATTAGAATACGGTATGTAGGCTGTGTAACCGGGATTTTGGTTGCTACCCGGGTATGTGTTGTTGGGATACGGTATGTAAGCTGTATAACCGGGATATTGGTTGTTACCCGGGTATGTATTGTTGGGATATGGTAAGTTGGCTCGATAACTATGATATTGACTGTTACCAGAGTTTGAATTATAACCTGGGTGGCTAATGTTTACATAAGGTGTATAAACCGGATATGTGTTGTAGGCTGGGTACGTGCTGTTCGGGTATTGATAATAACCGGGATATGATAATCCTGGATAACCGTTGTAACTGCCGCCTGAATAATTGTTTCTTCCTGATCCGTTCGGTCCTGGTGTATTCACCGAATTGGCGTCATAATAACCCGGGTAAAAACCGTTATTGTTCCAAGATGTGTTTACTTGACTCACATATCCTTGTTGATAACCCGGGTAACTTCTTTTAGCTCGTTCTTTAAAATATTTTCCATCAAAAATCCTCTTGATGTCATACTTTGGATTTTGTACCTTATTAACTCCATAGCTGGGTTCAAACTCTGCTGCACTTCTTCTGACTCGTATGTCTTTGAATTCTGGGGTGTTTGGTATGTTAAAGTCGTTTATGGTCGCCAAAATGTTTATGACACCCACCACTATGTATATTCCGAGAAACATTTTCAAATATAATAGTTCAAAATTTTTCGTTAATGGCGCTGTTGGCACGTGTGATGCGAAATTGCACCGTAAGTCACAGCGATAAGGGCTTTTTCAATTTTTGCTGCTTCAAATCACAATTTCAATGTGTGATGCCTCGAAATAAAATATTCTTATGAAAAATCTTATTGACCACACTTCTTCAATAGTCGTTTTTTATCTGAGATAATTTGACAGATATAAAGGTCAAGTCCATCCATCAAGGTCAAGGTCATGGGCCTTTGTGAAGCGGTACCTTGCCAAAAAATCCGATCGTTAACACACCTTACTTAGATTACCTTACAATGTATAGTTTGATATATCTTCAAAATCACACAATACACTTAAAACACTCGAAACGTATTTTCTGTTCACATAATCAATTGTCTCCATTGAAATACCGTCAAATCTATCTATTAAAGGTCTGTAAATTATACCAATATAATATTCCCACGGGATTTGAATAATGCGTTGTGACACACGTGATTTCGTATTAATACACTAACCTCAGTATGCTTATCAATCTTGACCTATGGAAGCGAACCTAGCAGTTACGCAGATGTGTAATAATATATTGAAATTGTCTGTCTGTATGTTGAAATCATTATTTAGGTTAGAAATTAATTTTATTTGATTTTACCCCGATTTCTAACTAAGGGTGGGTCTTGTGGGGTTTCTCAAAGAGAGAGAACCTAGGAGAAATGCCAAATAAATATAAAGGGTACGTAAAAAAATTACAAAATCACGTCTCAAAAGTCGTCAAAAGCATCGACATAATTTGCGGCAAGAAAACCGCCTACCCATCATTTCAATTAATAAGACATATAAGTGACTGTATTGTTAAATAATATTTGACTGTGTTCAATTGTTACCATTTTTAAGTGTTTTGCGGTTCGTCTTGAAATCTGATAGAGGTCATGGAGTTATGATTTAGAAACCTAGGCCCTACAAAAAACCACCAAAACCATCATTTCGTGTAAAGAAATCGTAATAATGTGTTAAACAAAGCGTAAATTGGGAGCTTCATCATTTTTGTGTCAGTCGAAAAGCTAGCTAGCTTAAATTATAATAAAGTTTGACATACATTTTTTTTATTTATTTTTTAAATTTAATTTAGTTAACTTATTACCATTTCACAAGTTTTCGCATGTTACAATATGCTTTAAAAATATATCTATTTTTCATTTGTTGGAATTTTTATTAGAGATGTGCCGAATGTTCGGCGACTAGTCGGTAAAGCCGAGTACCCGGCCACTATGTAGCCGGCGACTAGTCGGCGATTATTCGGCAAAGAGCTCCGACTATCCGGCTTCTTACTTTGTACGTATTTCTCAATAAAATGTATGCAGGGGGAATCACATTAAATAAAAACCTTGATCGCAGAACCTAACTGAGGTATCAGGGTTGGATGTCGCTATTTAATATGGTTGTTCATACTTGTAGTATTTGCTGTTTTTCCCTACCCACCACGAGAAATTATCATTTGGCATTGGTTACACTTGACTGTACAAGAATCATTGTCTAATTGTTCAAAAAATTCATACATTTGATTCATACACTTTTTGATATGATTTATTAATAGAGCTCTTCCACTTAAATCAACAATAACAGTATTATCTTTACACAAAATTTTTTTTTTGCACAAAAACACAGCTCTGACCAGAAAACCAAAAATTAAGAAACTGCGAAGTACTACACGACTAAACAAAACACTACACGACTAGTCGGCCCACTATTCGGCTTATTTACAACCGAATAATCGGCTAGTCGGCCAGAGTCATAATCGGCACATCTCTAATTTTGATGTTCATTCTATTGTTTATACGTTTGCAGACAAAACCGGCAGTTTAAGTTGGCCATAGATAATGAAATCGTTTTGTGAATTGTTAACCGCAAATAATTCCGACGTTGTTTGTAACAATACACTGAATCATTATTTACAGTTAAAAATGATATGTAATTAATAGTTTCCATGTAAATTATAATGACATAAACTACTGTAAATAAAGTCGAATAATGTCATTTTTTTCTCGGGGGTCTAGAGTTTGAGTACAATGTTTGGCCATTTTGCGGCCTTCTGAGTACTCTGACAATAGACCCTCGACCGCTTCTTCACCTTCTTGCCCATGGCGTAGTGTGAAGAAGCAGGCCGGCATGATTGTGTTGAGTAGCGGGGGATAGATCGTCTCTCGCTACTCGATACTCTAATTGGACCGCACTGTGTTTACCATCAGGTGCAGCACTTTGCCGTGCTAGGATAAAAAAAAATCAAATCCCCTCATTGGCATGGCATCATGCTTAGGATCAGCTTATAAAAAGCTCAGTTCGAGTACTCGTAAATATTTTCCTACTTTTTAAACTAATGAGAAATAGTTTGCGAAAACAGTATCAAAATTTATAATTCTGTCATTTGAGATTCACCTCCCGACATATTTCATATTAAGATCTCAAGATGATGCTCAAGATTATATCAGCGGTTGGCAGGCCATTTTTGAATTTTACAGGAGAGTTTTAAAGATTTTTTGATTTTCGGTAACAAACTTACTATAAAAAACTATTGCATGGATTTTAGTAGAATTAAATATTACTTGCGAAAGCACGTGCTTATTTTTGTGTGTTTATGAGCATTATTTTCTAACATAAATTTGCCCTGAAATAATTGGTTACATTTAAATCAATTAGTTATATGCAATTTAAATCAATTATTTTTGGAGTCGGTGCCGGTGTTGTTTTCTTTACTTTTAGATTTATAAAAACCAAGTCTGGATCTATTTTATATTTTTTTGTATGCCTGATTATTCTGTTTTTTCCATGTTTTGGCTGGCACCGACTCCAAATAATTGATTTAAATTGCATATAACTAATTGATTTAAATGTAACCAATTATTTTTTGCTTTTTAGTTGTGTCTGGGTTTTTTTGAAGGCGGTTTAATTTTTATTTAAAAAGTAATAATTTATTTTTTGCTTTTTAGTGGTAAATTATATAAAATCGGTTAAAAGCTGCTGAAGATATTAGAATTTACGTGTATTTTAATTTTATCACCCCCCTCCCTCACCCCCACCCCTTTTACCCTCTCTCACTGAAACTTAACTTTTATAATGAACGTAATGCAAAAAGAACCACTGGAATACTACTTAATTTTAAGGAGTTACCCTCTCCAGCTCCGAAGATATTCATCAGATCTTCACCATATTTTTATGGGACCAAATGACAAGCACCAGCTTTCAATCAAAGAAAGAATGGTCGAAATCGGTTCACACAGTACAGAGAAACGAGGTAACAAACATAAAAAAAAAAAAAAAAAAAGCAACATACAGTCGAATTGAGAACCTCCTCCTTTTTTTGAAGTCGGTTAAAAATGAGTCTGTTTTACCGGTTGATTAGAGCGCCAAAAAATAACACGAAAAATTGAAACTAGGCTCTAGGATAAGATGCAGAAAAATTTGCTAATTCCGAATAATCGTCGATATATGTAAACACTAGATGTTGCTCGCGGCTCCGCCCGCGTGTCAGTTATTTTTGAAAGAAAACGTATACAATCCATGGAGGCATTTTAAGCTATTATACTTTCTATATTTTGCTATCCCATAGCAAGCGTGCATTTTTCCGGGATAAGAAGTAGCCTATGTCATTTTCCGATCCCTAAATTGCCACTATCCAAAAAATCATGTCGATCCCATAATATGTGAAAAACTTTTGTATCCCACGGGAACTGTACATTTTTCCGGGATAAAAAGTAGCCTATGTGCTATTCCAGACTATAATCTATCTCTGTGCCAAACATCAGCCAGATCCGTCCAGCCGTTGTAGCGTGATTGAGTAACAAACATCCATCCATCCAAACATTCGCATTTATAATATTAGATAGATAAAAAGTTTATTAAGGCAACAATGCATATACAATTAAACTTAGCTTAAAAGACGACAAAAATAACTAACTATAAACTAATTAGTAGGATTATGAATATTAATAAAATGAACATAAGCTAATCATTTTATGGCATCGTAGTGGGTTAGTGGATTATAGTCTGGCATAGCACTATGCCAGACTATAATGCATCTCTGTGCCAAATTTCAACCACATCCGTCCAGCGGTTGTAGCGTGATTGAGTAACAAACATCCATCCAAACATTCGCATTTATAATATTAGTAGGATTGAGTGTATTATGTCTAATTCTGCTAAAAACATTTTACGTTCTAACATCAATAGGGTAGTTTCCTGTGTTGAATTTTGTACATTAGTCGTTATGCAACCCAATATAATACGCAAAAGAAACCCTTTTGCGAAAACGGAATCCAAATTGCTTGAAAATTGAAGTCACGATACTTATTTTAAATATTGGTATGAGCAAAAATGGTTGCGTAGTGGGAACATATCACTATCTCCCTCGCACAACGGCGAAGTAATGGCCATTCTGAGAACCGTGACGTCACGGTACATATCATGCATCCTTTTACTGTCATTTGACAATAACCCTTTCCAGCAGATTTGAATGGCGTCTTAGTTTTTTTTTGTTCGGATTCATATAATTCCTTCGATAATAGGTTTTAGGTGATGTAACTTGTTGATTAAATTAATAAAAAGTAAACGTGTCAAATAATAAATAACACACAACAGTCACACACATAGCCCCGACCCCACACTAAGATACGAATCTTGTGTTGTGGGTATCAGGGACTACGAAAGACTTTCGGTCTCACAACACCCAGACCCCGGACACAAATATCTGTCTGTCACACAAACATTTGTCCCGGTGTGGGAATCGAACCCACGGCCTCTCGTTTTACAGCCGGCTACTCTTCTACTGCGCCACGGCTGTCTTCGTGTTCGGCTGTGTTCTTTTGGAAGTGGTAGAGCCACGCTGTAGACATATTTGTCTACAGCATGAATGGGCCGGCTCGACCGGGGTAGTACCACTGTCTCACAGAAAACCAACGTAAAGTGACAGTTTACTGTCGCGTTTCGTATGTTAAGTGAGATAACCGGAGGCCCAGATTCCCCCTTCCCTTCCCTGATCCCTATTCCTGTCCTTTAAGGCCGACAACGCATACATGATACTTTCGGTATTGTGGATGTTCATGGGCAGTGGAGATCACTGAACGGAGATCGGTGAACATCAGGTGACCCACTGTCTCGTTTGTCGGACTATATTATAAAAAAAAACCCTATTCTTCATTCTCCAGCGGAACCATTGAAGCCGACGTACATGCCGGTGTTCCTCACGAAGAAGGAACGGAAGAAGCTTCGCCGCCAGAGTCGCCGCGAGGCCTGGAAGGAGGAGCAGGAGAAGGTCAGGCTCGGGCTGGAAGCACCCCCCGAGCCCAAGCTCAGGTCAGTACTGGTCTTTTTTTATTTTGTAAATTAGGTCACTAGGGGCACGTTTTACAGGTCAGGGTTAAATTTATCTACCGGTGCTTCGGAAATGCCCACTGGTCTGAGAAGAAGCACCAAGAAACTCAGCCTTTTGTAGTTTATCGTAATATATAATATTAATTCACAATATTTCTACCTTAAATTCCATACACAATACCCACATGAATGTATCGAAATTACCAAATTTATTTCATGACTCAAAAGGATAACGGTGTTCGGAAAAAGGCAATACGTAGGGAAGTAAATACAAGCCAAAACAAATTTTATTCCTATAATGTTAAAGTTAAAAATCGCATGTAGAAAGGTAGCACCGCCGGCAAGCTTATGATACATTACATGACAATGGGCGAAGTGTCCCTACCATTGATATATATAAGGGGATATCACACAAGATCGCGTGACCTGAAGCCAAATTTTTTCCTAAAATGGCGTCGACGTCGCCCACAGCAAATTGTGATGCATATTTGTTTCGATCTTATTGTATTTTGTACCACAACAAAAATTACTTAAACACGCACAATTCACTTGAAATCGTAAAACAAATCTCGTACGATACATCAATGACAGTCAAACTACTTAGCAAACTGTTTTCATAAAAAAAAGGCGTCATGTCGAAAAATGAGCTTCAAGGCGGAGCTTGATGACATATCAAAAATTGACAACCGAAAATTTTAAACAATTGCGTATACTGTACTCTTGTTGACATAAGTAAATTGAGCAATGTTTCTATTAGTGAAGTTCATATTTGCAACATATTTGTTTAACTAGAAATTATATAGGCAAATAAGTGCTTATCCCCTTCTATATATCAATGGTCCCTACCGACTAACAGGTTGAAAATTGATCTCAATCGATTCATCTAAGCAATGTGATCATTTTTGGTATGGTGTCATGATATGTACAGGGTTTTTTTATATATATAATTTTTTGTGGTTTTACTACACTCATTTGCAAAAAAAAAACGGGCGGTTTTGATTTTAATTCTTCTTTAAAAAAATACGGTACCAAAATGATTTCAATCATTTGTACATGTTACTGGCCGGTTTTAAAAATGCCGTGGTGTTTAAAACAGTACGTTCTAAATTCAAATTTTCGTTTAATGCTCGTTTTTACAGAAAACCACTTTTTATCCTACATTTTTGGTGCGAAGTTCCAAAAGATAATATCGGTTTTCATAACTTTTAGTCAATTTTTATGAATTTATTTCATATTCTTAATTGTCAAAGCTTCATTTATTGCAGCTAAACGCTGTCTCAATAATGTTAGAGAAAGTGGTAAAAGCTACCAAAATTATTGCGCTGCTCGAAGAGGGTTGCAGCCAATGCTTCGTGGCTCAGAGGCTAAGTGTGAGTCGCTCGACGGTTCAAAGGACCTGGCAACGGTATCAAGACACCGGTTCCGTCGAGAGAAGGCCTGGTTCTGGAAGAAAACCATGTACCCAACCACGGGATGATCGTTTTCTTGTGAGTCGCGCATTGAGAAATCGCAAGTCTTCGTATATGGACCTTAAGAACAACCTCGAAGAAGTAAGAAATGTGCATATTAGTCTATGGACGGTCAGGAGGAGGCTTCTTGCGGCCAATATACGCAGTCATCGCCCGGCCCGCGGCCCTAAGTTACTCCGTGAGCACAGAGTTGCCAGGCTTAGGTTTGCTCGAAATTGTGAGTCATGGACTCAAGAAGACTGGAATAGGGTATTGTTCTCCGATGAAGCCAGGATATCTCTGTCCGGTGAAGATCGACGTCGGCGAGTGCTACGAAGACGAGGAGAACGCTTTGCAGAGGCTTGTTTTGAAGAAATCACACCTTATGGTGGGGGCTCTGTTATGTTTTGGGCAGGAATAAATTCAATGGATCGTACAGAGTTAGTCTTCATTGAAAACGGCTCACTGACTGGACATCGATACATAACGGAAGTTCTAATTCCTCATGCACAACCCCCATTGGCTGCTTTAGGCGAAGACTCAATTTTTATGGACGACAACGCTCGCGCCCACCGGTCTGGCGATGTGGAAGCGTATGTGCAAGAGGTCGGCATTCGTCGTTTGGATTGGCCAGCTCGAAGTCCCGACCTCAATCCTATAGAGCATGTCTGGGACGTTCTGAAACGACGCGTGAGATCAGTACAACCGGCTCCGCAGACCATCAGAGAGCTGAAGAATGTGATTACCGCGGAGTGGGAACGTATTCCGCAAGCAAGTATCCGGGATATCCTCGCTAGCATACCCAGACGAATTCAAGCTGTGATTTCAGCTAGAGGGGGTCACACTCGATACTAAACATTTATCTGCTTTTACTTTATTAAAGAAAAAACAAACAAAAATCTTTGTTAACGTTTACTTCACGAGCATATGCACTACTAGTGAACTTTAGCATTAAAACCCATAAATTTTATCAAAATTTTATGATAATACTGACGAAAACGATTATTTGCTTATTAATTTACAAAATTGTGAAAGTAAAACTACCTATAATTATCAAACAAACCAATAGTAACATTTGAAATGGTTCATTGCTTAGGTGCCCGGTTTTTTTTGCAAATGAGTTTATATTTTACTATGCGAAAACAGTAATACTAGGAATAATTTTCATTTTTATTTTCTAGGGAATTCCTATTATATATTTAATTTTAACGATGTAGTAAGAGTTTTTATATGTTAGTTCACAAATATTCAAATTTATGGTATCTGTTGGTAGGTGGGGACGAAACTCATACCAATTCGCCCATTGTGCTTTTCAAATATATTTATAAAGATACAGACATTTTAGCTTTATTATTTGTCAAAAAATAGTTATTGAGTAACCCAATTTCAGAATCCCTTTGACCCAGGGTCCTGATCTAGGATCCTGGGTATTTTTATTAAAGTAACGGAACTGCTGATAAGCACTGAATCATGGCATTTCGGAGTCTGCATCAGCCTGAAGGTTGTCCATAGGTTGATGACGGAAATGATCGTTGAAGTGAAAACTTCTTTAGGCAGATTGGGCACTTTTGTGATGGGGAAAAAGCACTCGGGTGACCGTCACGCTCAGATTATTTCACTTATGACATGAGGACGCTTATGAAGTTCCATAATTATTGACAAGCGATAAACAATAAAGTCACTACGGGCTAATTGAAAAAAAAAAACAATAATTCCAAAGTTTTCAGTTTTTACTTTTTTTTTCTGCCTGGATAGACAGACGAGCAGACGGGCCACCTGGTGGTAATAGTCACCGCCGCCCATAGACTTCTGCAATACCAGGGCACAGCAAAGCCGCTGCCAAAATATTACTACTTCTGTCGGTAGTTTCCATGACTGCCTATGTGTTTGGTAGCTATTGCGTCAGTCTTTTCCTGATGAGTTCCACTAACTTCCCACAATCCCCTGCAGGATATCGAACCTGATGCGTGCGTTGGGCACGGAGGCGGTCCAGGACCCCACCGCCATCGAGGCCAAGGTCCGAGAGCAGATCGCCAAGCGGCAGAAGACGCATATAGAAGCAAACAAAGCGAGGGCCTTGACCAAGGACCAGAAGAGGGAGAAGGTATGGATGATATGTGTTTTTAGATGCTATTGGCGCAATTGAGAAGACAGAGACGATAAGTCACTTCGGTAGCCACGTTAGAAAAGTATTTATAAAATACTAGCGGACCCGGCAGACGTCGTCCTTCCCGGAAGAGCAGCGCCACCTACCAGGTCCAATTGCGAATCTAAACCATCCAGGCCGCCACCCAAACGCATACAAAAAAAAACATTCAAATCGCCCCAGCCGTTTAGGAGGAGTTCAGTGACATACACACGTACAGTAGAATTATATATATAAAGATTAAATATACACGTATATCTTTATACACTTACACCTACCCTTAAGGTTGACACGGAGAGAATGAGATCTGCTCTGCTATACCTATTAAAGAGAAATTAAAATAAATCCCATAATCCATTTTTTTCTTTATTTTATATAATAGGGTAGTTTCCTACTCTACTCTAACTTTTAGTTTACTACCCGCCAATTGTTCTTTGTTTTTTAATATCATATATTCTAGTGTACAATACAGAGTATCCATAAATAAATAAAATATTGTCTACGGCCTATCTCATAAGAACAAACTGGTTACCTACCGAGTTCATTGGCACATATTGTTTATTTCCAGGTGGACCGTAAGATCAGAGAAGACACGTCGATGGGAGTTCACGTTGCAGTATATAGGTATGTTATTCGTGTCGTGTCGTATCATGTCATGTCATACCATGTCATGTCATATTATGTGTTGTGTCGTGTCATACCATGTTGATATAAAGAAGTTGTACTATTGTTTGTATCAGGGTGAAGGATCTTTTCGAGTGTGCATCGGCCAAGTTCAAGGTGGAGGTGAACGCCCAGCAGCTGCACATGACTGGGTGCGTGGTGCTTCACCGCGGCTGCTGCGTCGTCGTCGTCGAGGGAGGGCCCAAGCAGCACGCCAAGTACAAGAGGTACACTACATACATACAGTTACATATTTATATACTACATACACATCTCTCTACTCATACACAATCAGTCCATGGACATTGGAGTTGACTTAGGCCACATGCTCATTATCCAGCTGTCGCTATAGAAATGTTATGCTGCTGGTAGCAAAACCCGCCATAGTGGCATACCTAAGTCTGTCGTGTCAGCCAGTCGGGTTCAGCCAATGTACATCTAGTTTTTGTCGGGGGCTAGAGTTGGGGTACGATGTTCTGAGTACTCTGACGTCTACCTCGACCGCTTCTTCACTTCCTTGTCCATGGCGTGGTGTGAAGAAGAGACCCTCGACCGCTTCTTCACTTCCTTGTCCATGGCGTGGTGTGAAGAAGATTTGCTTTGAGTATTGATTGTGTTGAGTAGCAAGGGATAGATGGTTTCTCGTTACTTGATACTCTAATTGGGCGGCACTGCACTTACCATCAGGTATAGTGTGGTCGTTCGCCGTGCCAGGATACAAAATAATAAATATGATGGTTATCTAACTAAGGTGTGCTTCAAAATTGTTGTTTGCAGACTGATGCTGCACCGCATCAAATGGGAGGAGGAGATGGTGAAGAACGCGGAGGGTCCGGAAGGCTCGGAGGTCGGCAACACCTGCCACCTGGTGTGGGAGGGCACTACCACGCAGAGGGCCTTCGGAGACATCAAGTTTAAGGTCAGCTGTATGCAGTCGTATTTGGATCTGCTTTTTTTTACTGCCCTGGATAGGCAAACGAGCAGACGGGCCACCTGATGGTAAGTAGTCACCGCCGCCTATAGACTTCTGCAATGCAAGGGCACAGCAGAGCCGCTGCCTACGACATTATATATCTTTCTAGATTTTTTTGAAGTTATACTTCTTTAGGCACGTTATGAAAAAATTAGGAGAGTGAAATTTTAAGATGCGCGTGACACAAAAGTCACACCTCTGAAGTTTTCCTAAGTACCAGGCTAGCAGAAATGTAAGGAGAAGAGCTAGAAGCTTCGGTGTGAATTATAAAATTTAAAGTAATCATTTAAATGTGGCCAGTACGTTATGGTATTATGAAAGACCGAATTGGTACTATACAGTAATATTATTTAGGTCTCTCATGATACCATAAAGTACTGGCCATTAAAATATTTTGTTGTTATTCTTTTTTTACTTTATGTACCATGCTCCCATGAAATGTAAGGAGATTTGCCACTCGTGTCCAGACTGTTTTAGTAAAATGTGTATCAGGATAGTGTAAACACTAAGGATATTTTTTTAATTAATCATCCTTATGGGAATCTATAAAAGTAGAAAAAAATGCCCGATTTTTTGTTTTCGATTGGCTGCAAAACTGATAACTTTGGAGCCCTGTAGTCACAAAAAATAAATCTAAAATTAGAATCGGAAAAAGGGGTAGATATTTTGTTTTTGGTTCAAAGTTGATTGACTTCAAAATTGGTAATATTTTTAGCTATTTTTGCTAGACTGATATCTATGGAGTTTTATGATCACAAATAATAAATCCCATGTTAGAATGGGAACAAGGGGCTGTCATCTTATTTTCGTTTAAATCTAATTGACTTTCAAATCAATGCCTCGGTAGCGTAGTTGTAATTGCGCATGCGTTATGACTGAGGTCTCGGGTTCGATCACTAGGTCGGGTAAAGTGATATTGAGTTTTTCTATCTAGAAATTTTCAGTATGAGCCCGGAGTCTAGAATTGTGCCCGGTATGGCGATAGGCTCGCCCGCTATCACATTAAGGGACCAAAATAAATTCGTCGAAAAGTAGGTATATTGCCCCTCTGCCTAGCCTTTCGGGGGGAGTACAGGCGTGATTGTATATGTATATGTATGTTTTCACAGGTGATACCGACAGAGAAGCAAGCGCGGGAACATTTCCAGAAACACGGCGTCGAACATTACTGGGACCTCGCTTACAGCAGCGCTGTGCTGGGTTCGGGGGTCGATGAACCGTAATCACATGGCTTTACACGGACTTATAAATAAAAAAAAAACATATAACACAACTCAGTCTTCAAGAAAGCGAACATGCGGCCAACAGTCTTTTTCTAGAATTTTGATTGGTCTATGTCACAGACAGGCAGGAGCGAAAAGAAAAGTATTGGCCGCACTGTCGCTTCGTCTCTTTCTACAAAGTGGGTAATGTGAGGATATTGCTCAGTCCATGAACCCGATACAGACAACGGTAGGCAGCGGCTCTGCTGTGCCCTGGCATTGCAGAAGTCTATGGGCGGCGGTGACTACTTACCATCAGGTGGCCCGTCTGCTCGTCTGCCTATCGAGGCACTAAAAAAAAAAAGACAGAATTATAGGCAGTGTTGCCAATTATTTACGTACCATAAATACTTGTCCGTGACTTCTTTTTTTCGACTTTAAATATGATTATATAAGTCGATTATATAATCGATTATATAACTTAAAAAAACTGATTTCTTTTGTTTAAGTTGAAAGACAATTTTGCTGAATAATTTCACACACATAGCCCCAACCCCACACTAAGCTACGAGTCCTGTGTTGTGGGTATCAGGGACTACGAGAGACGCACGCTCTCACAACACCCAGACCCCGGACACAAATATCTGTCTGTCACACAAACATTTGTCTTGGTGTGGGAATTGAACCCACGGCCTCTCGTTTCACAGCCGGCTACTCGCCAACTGCGCCACGGAGGCTGTCATGAATATGTCATGCCTTATGGACATACAATGTTGGTGAAGATAAGTTTCATGTCTTATCTTACATTTAGTCGGCCAATAAATTTGTATAATTTCCTCCTATACTTAAAGTTTATGTGTAGAAATATTCAAAAGTGATGTATAATAAATGGATTTTTACATTAAATTTTGTATTATTTATACCTTAATCCTTCAGGCCCGGCCCGGCTGAATATGACCGGGCAAAATAGGCGAAAGTCGCCCTTATTAGCATGTATTAAAGGCGTATTTAAGGTAATGGCCGCTGACGGTTTGTTTTCATTAAGTATTTTATTTCATGTTGATGTATAAGAGTGGGCATTTCTTCATTTACGTTTCTTTCTACTTCAGATTTAAAGGGCGACTTTTGCCTGTTTTGTCCTGTGAGGTTATACGTAATCTCAAACCTGGGATCAGACTCGTTTAAAATAAAACTACCGCTATGTTGCATCTTTGCATGAAACCTCTATAATGGCAGCTTTTAGCAGATGTACACAGTGCTAGAATCGTTGAAAATATACCGAGGTGGATGGAGAAGCGGTGGCTAGAGATAAGGGTGAGTATACAGATGGGCAAGAATTTATTGGCGTCAGTGGATATGAATCATAAACAATAAACATACTAAACATGTTTGAAATGGTAAAGCCACGCTGTGGTTAGTTTCGTCTATGATAGGGTTACCAACTCCGAAGTTCAAAAACTAGGGTTTGAAGTTTTTTTTTTATTCTGGCGCGGCAAAGTGACCTCACAAGTTGAAGTTGGACAAACCAGGACAATTCTGTTTAAAAACAGGACGCGTCATTGTTTTAAAACAGCGCGAACACTCGCGTGCCGTGAGGCCACCCCTTACGAAGAATTCCAAAAGTGGGTTGCGAATTTTAAAATACAGGACCTTACCAGAGCGTTTTAAAAACCCAGGACGCTGCTTCAAAACCTATTCAGGACACTAAAAACCAGGACATGTCCTGGGAAAACAGGACGGTTGGCAACTCTAGTATCTCAGAAAATTGTCGTGAAGTAACAACTTCATGTTAAGGTTAATGGCGTCGAGCTAAGAAAGAAAGAAAAGTTTTTTATTTTTGGAACGTAAACAAGAACTAACACATATAAAAAGAAAATATTACAATAATAATAATAATCGAAGCAACAATGAGAGTTCCTATTCAGCTACATGCTGCAGTACAGGCTAACCCATACTGCAGCGCTGGTTTTCAATAGGGAACCCAGTCAGTGTAGTACATATATTACACAATATAAAAAGTACTGAGAGAGAGAACTGTAGTGTACTGTATTCCACCAATGTTACGTAAATAGAGTGAAAACAATGGAGAATTTTCAATACACCGGATTTGAATCTTATCTATAATACTAACTGCTGTACTTAAAACATGAGTAAGATCAAGTAAGATTTCCAGAAGCTCAAAACCCCTTCCTTTCTACTCTTAAATACTTTCATAGATCAACGACGCACGCATCTAGCGATCCACTTGTACAGTCAGCAGCAGAAGTAGCTAAACAACCAAGGTGATCATATAGTACTACACACTCAAAGTGACCAAAATTATCTACACACCAAAAGTTTCAAAATGATGTGAGCACTCAATCTGTCAATTATAACTGAGCACTTACATTGTCAAATATTTAGTAGCAAACTGAAGCCCGTTGTTATGATAAACAATCTGGTATCTAAGCAGATTTCCAGAACAAATTAACAAACATGAATAATAAATCCTATACATGTATGTATTTAGACTCATAATTGTTTGGAATAACATTACTAGAATGCCATGATTTGTCAAATGGATTTATTTTATCAAATACTAGTTAAGTATTGATTTCATTCCTTGTATGACGTCAGTGACATATCTTTGTTTCGAATTACTTGAATACTGTCCAAATTATATGAAATCAAAATAAAATATATCCACTGATATATTTTCTCACGCGTACGATTCATACAAGCGCTCCTTACTCACCTGCCAAATCCAAAGCCAAATAATTATGAATTATATTTTAAAGATATAGATATCATACATCATACATCAGTGTGGTCACTTTGCCGAGCCACGATAAAAAAAATATAGATATCATAGCTTTCATAAATTCGTTGTGTATTATTATAATGTTAACATAATGTAACTTAAGATGTTTAATTATTTTTTTTGTAATTTCTAAATTACTATTTAAGATTCTTGTACTGTAGCATTAAATTATCCACATTATTAAAAATGTCATGCATGCCTATGATCGGTATGATTACATTGTATTTTAAATAATTAGTTTAACAATATGTAAATTGAATTAATATATAATCATTCTGTTGGTGTGCTAAAAAATAAAAATAGAGTGATTCGATTTTGCCTTCTCCGTAAGTAATCTTTACCAGCGGACCCACATGGAATGTATCACTAATTAATCTTAGAAATATTCTTTTAAAGTTAAATAATATGAAAATTATAAAAATTTAAAATCGCTGTGATTCGAAACTCGATGAAACAAAAATTTAAAATACGTCACCACTAAGAGACAATCACATAAATATAAGTCGGCAAGAAAATGAGATAGAATACATTACACAGTATATTATATTCTAGGTTTATGTATTTTTTAATGTGTGTTAATACGCGTGTACGCGCCTGCGTATAACAAAGCTTACTCGTAGGTAAATTTTTTCATTTTAGTTTTTTTATGTTAATACGTGGGTCAATACGTTTGTATGCAGCTGCGTATTATAAAGCTGACTCGCACGTTACTTTCTCAAATTTTAGGTTTTGTTATGTTAGTATGTGTTAATACGCGAGTATGCGCCTGCGTATTACAAACCTTACTCGTAGGTTACTTTTCTGAAGTTTCAAGTTTTTTATGTTGGTGTCTGAATGCGTGTTTGCGCATGCATATTAAAAAGCTTACTCATAGGCATTGACATATATTCTACCGATGGACACGAATTGTCGTAGAAACAATATGTTCCAAATAACTTTTCCGCACATTAATGCCATCGATTCCTTTTCTAAGCCAAAGACCAAAGAGCATCACAATGAGCAGATGCGACAGTTCATTTCAATTTTTAGGGAACTATCCTGGAGATTGTGTAGTTGTGTAAAATTTTATTTTATTACCCAACAGTGGCAGAGACCAAAATAATGTATTTCGTCATCATGTATTTTGTTGAAACAAATTACTTTTATTTTAAACTTTTGTATTTACAATTATTTAGGTGACTCAAGGTGAGGTATTATTGAAACCACATAAATAAATAAAAAATTCTGCACTGAGGCACCTATACGAATCGTCCTGACTCTCAGGTGTTGTGCCTGAAGCTTTAAATTGTATTCGAAATATACCTCATAAGTTTATATATAATAAGGGATGATTTGGTAAAAACGTTGAAACACGTAGGTATTTCTTAATTTCTTACCAAATACATACGCTCACGCCTGTAATCCCCGAAGGGGTAGGCAGAGGTATAACTAGTGCACCCACTTTTCGCCAAATTTCGGTCCCATGATGTGATAGGGGACGATAGCCTATCGCCATACCGGGCACAGATTCCAAACTCCGGGCTAATACTGGGAATTTCTAGATAGAAAAACCCAACATCACTTTACCTGACCCGGGGATTGAACCCGAGACCTCAGCATAGCAGTCTTAAACGCATGCGCAATTACATCTGCGTCACCGAGGCAGCCTTACCAAATTACCAAACAAAAAAAGGTAATTTCTTACCAAAAGCCTAAATTAGATTTTCCAGATTTGAGAAAAGAAATTGTGGTATTACGGTTTGCCCATACAAACTTTCAACCCCTATTTCACCCCCTTCAAGATATTTATTTGAGACATAAGTAAAAGTTTTTAATTCGTAAAAAGTACACCGACTTCAATAAAAAATAAGTTATGCGTCTATATAAAATTTGAGAGTAGCCCTCGATTTTTCTGTGATCGCATCATCAGATTGTGACTTGGTGTCAGTGAGACCAACTGGGGAGTATTCCTTTTTAAACAAAAAACTAATTTCTCGAATCGGTCCAGGCGTCATCGAGTAATCGGGGAACATACATGAAAAAAAGATTCCGACGAATTGAGAACCTCCTCCTTTTTTGAAGTTGGTTAAAAAGATAGCCTATGTCCTTCCCCAGGATATAATCTATCCCTCTGCTGAATTTTATTAGGATTCGTTCACCCGTTTAGTTATGAAAAGGTAACAAAGAATCATACAAACGACAATATTCATTTTGCTGTGGAGATATTTTAAAACTGTTATATCTCCTAAGATATTCATTGAAATCAAATGACGTAAGGGACGTAACTTTTTTCAAAATTAAATACTTGCGATAAATAAAGTTTTTATTTGGATAAGGAATAATACCATGTTTATAAAAACCCCTTCCCAAATAATACAATTGTACATATATACTCACGTCTATAATCCCCGAAGGGGTAGGCAGAGGTTTTTTTTATTTTTATTATTCTGGCGCGGCAAAGTGACCACACTGCACCTGATGGTAAGCGCAGTGCCGTCCAGATAGAGTATCAAGTAGCGAGAGTCAGTCTATCCCCCGCTTCTCAACACAATCATGCCGGCCTGCTGTTTAGCTTCTTCACGTTACGCCTAAAGGACCCAGGATCATAGGAGGGAGGGAACACGGTAGCTGGCAAACTGTTCCACAGCTTGATGGTGCGGCAAAAATACGAATTTGTGAACCTCTTGGTTCGGGCCGGGGTAGTAGACACCACGAAGCTGTGGCTCCGCAAGCCAGTATGCGTGGTTCTGGTATGGAAGGGAGAGGATGGGATACGATCAAACAATTCTTCAGAGCATTCGCCATGATACAGACGGTAGAACACGCTAAGCGAGGAAATATCCCTACGCAGCTGTAGCGGCTCCAGGCTGTTACTCACGTCTGCATCATTCACAATGCGGATGGCCCGCCGCTGCAACCCATCCAAGGCATCGAGAAGGTACCTTGCGGAACCGTCCCAGAGGTGCGAGCAGTTTTCCATTCCCGGCCGCACCTGTGCTTTATATAAGCGGTAGAGCTGAGCAGGCGTGAAAAACCGCCGCACCCTGTTCAGGATTCCGACCCTGCGTGAAGTGGCGGATATTACGCACACACATCGAGGGATGTGACTCCTTGGATTAAGATCGCAGCGGATATCCATACCTAGGACA
Organism: Laothoe populi; assembly: GCA_905220505.1. Classification (NCBI taxonomy): domain Eukaryota; kingdom Metazoa; phylum Arthropoda; class Insecta; order Lepidoptera; family Sphingidae; genus Laothoe; species Laothoe populi. The sequence goes on along the minus strand of HG992146.1, from coordinate 893,344 downwards.
CTAAGGTCATTCCGCATTGCGAGTGGAACACCCTGAAGAACGGGGATGGGAGAAAACGGAGACTTCTTGCACGAGAACGCGCACACCTGGGTTTTCTTGGCATTAAACTCAACCCGATTCCTGGTACCCCATGATGAGATGAGATCCAAGGTCTGGTTGGTGTAACCAGTACACCAACTTGTCGCCTAATTATATATATATATATATAGTAGGATTATTACTAGCCCTGTATTAAACATTGTCCCACTGCTGGGCACGGGCCTCCTCTACTATTGAGAGGGGTTAGGCCTTAGTCCAGCACGCTGGCCTCATGCGGGATCTACCTTAGCCTCAAGTTATTACAGTAGATTTATTGACTTTTTTGGAAGTGTTTTTACAATAAGTTTTATAATAAGCGGGCACTTACTCGTTTAAAAAAGGAAAATTGGAATTGTATTAAAATTATGTGGATAAACAATACAAAGATAGAACAATACAATTTGCTGGTGGTCGGATATTCATATCCGCCCGGATAGCGACCACCGTACACAGGGTGTAAAACCCGCCATAGTGCCACACGCAAGTGTGTCACGTCCGGGATCAGCCAGTATACATCCGGTTTTTGTCGGGGGTCTAGAGTTGGGGTACGATGTTTGGCCGTTTCGCGGCCTTCTGAGTACTCTGACAATAGACCCTCGACCGCTTCTTCACCTTCTTGCCCATGGTATAGTGTGAAGAAGCAGGCCGGCATGATTGTGTTGTGTAGCGGGGGACAGATCGCCTCTCGCTACTCGATACTCTAATTGGATCGCACTGCGCTTACCATCAGGTGCAGTGTCGTAACTTTGCCGCACCAGGATAAAAAAAAAGAATTTGAAATAATACAGTAGTACAATTCATCCGTCAAGTGCCTATTTTGCAGCCTCTGGTCAATTGATCTATGACTGTTAGAAGCGTGATAACTCCGTCCCTTTTTGGGGACAAAAATGGGACAAACTGATGGCCAATATTGTTATGAAAAATAGACTCTCCCATATTCAGAATTGAAATTAATTAATTATGTCATTTACCTTACATACTATTAACAGTTGCACTGTATATCAATTTAAGGCAGATTTGTTCGGGAATATTGCTACGAATAATTAAAATTCATTCGACACTGAAAGATGCATTGTGGCGTGATGCTACCGAAGTACGGTAGCATGAAGCAAACTAATGTCAATGCGGTATCGGAACCGCAACTCGATGGAACATTATATTTGTTCTGGTCGCCGCATCTAGTACGTAGTACATATAGATCGCTGCTCATAGGTAACTTTACTTTTGTTTTTAATACCTAATATTTTACGTTTCTAGTTATGTTAAAACGATATCACTTTCAGATAGATTAGCTCATAGGCATTACAATGCCAGTTTAAATTATCCAATTTCCAAGTTGACATTGCATGGAATCAACCACCCCCAGGGCGGACGGCAGTACTAAAACGCTTTCCCCGTGATAACGAAAAAAGTTTCTTCGTTACGTTTTTCTTTACCATTAAAGCAAGCGATAATTAAAAATGAATATACACGTAACCATAGAAAAGACAGAGGTGTATGCCATTTGAGCTGGTTTCGAACATGTTTCGAACATACTACTTTTTGACAGTTTAAACCACATCCAACAAGACAATTGCTGCTATTCAATAAATTATAAAAAAAATATGCTACAAGTTAAATATCACAATTCAACAATGTGATAGCATGAAATGCCGCTGCGTAATAGAACTTAGAAAAGAGTTTATTGTATTTACGTGCATTTTATATGGAAAATCTTTTCACGCTCTGGGAAAGTACTTACAATTAATATTAAGATCTATACATAACTTCCAGGGAATTATTTTTCGATATATCGAATCAAATTTTAGATGGGGAGTCATAAAAATAGTCAAAAAAAAACACTATATTATTATATATAAGATATACAAGGTTAGTCAGAAAGGGTTTACTAAGCCGTGGCCATAAAGTTTCGGTGACAAGGATTACAATCGTGAATATCTCATCTCTTAAAGACAATATTTTTATTTTCATACAAAAATCAAATATTATTTATTTTTATTTCAAATACGCACAACCCTGTACGTATAGGTTAGAGAATTGAGTCAATTCCTACTGTGAAGATTTGTTTACAAATATTTGAAAATCGAGTGTGTAGATCATTTTGACGCAATGGATGCTCACGATAATTTGACTACTTTTGTTGTGTAGATGTTATTGATTTTCTTGGGTGTATAGAATTATTTGAACACATTATGTGCTCATTTATATCTGCTGCTGACTGTACGTTTCCCGACTTCTACTTAATAAAAAGTACAAATGACTGTTTAAATTAAAAATATATTTGCATAGGCTATATGGTCATTGATCAATAAAGTAATAGCGTGACTGTTTCTAGTTTGGTGACTCACGACATTGGCTGTATAAAAAACCTACAGTGGACTTAATTTATTGGTTCAAAGAAAAAAAACAATTGACAGGTCATTGCTACGCAGTACGCGATATATGAGCTGTATAGAACCAAAGTTGACAAAGTAGGGCCAACTTCTTTTTTGGCAAATAAAAAAAAACTGATAACTTATGTTTAAGTCGAAAAACAATTTTGCTGAATATTTTATATAATCTGAGGAGATATTTATTTTAATCAATGCAAACAATGATAAAAAGGAAGCTTAACCGTGAAAAATCTTATTACATTTTCTACATTGCCGAGTTTGATTCCAACTAAGGTAAGATGGCCGCCGTTGCTAGCCAAGTTTCTCGTTTGTGATTGGTCATTGACTTCATCAGAAATAGGATTGTTGACTTGACAGACGCTTTTGATTGGTTGATAGTGAAAGATTGTTTACTTTGGTTTGTGTTTTAGAAGGATTTATAGCCGTTTTTAATATAAAAATTTGCAATAGTCGATGCAGATATAGGAAATTAAAAAATATCCTATATTTATCTCATTTTTGCCCAACTACCTACTTTGCCGACTTTGGTTCTATACGACTGGTATGAGATACATTTTCAATTCACACAGTTCCCTTCCCTTCACATGGCACTCGTCAATTTTTTGTCGTTGAGTCTATTCCAAAGAGTAGGTAATGTACTATATACGGAAAGTCTATTCTCTGATTCTCTGTAATATATTTGCTATAGTTTTTCATAACTTCTGTTGACCAGATTCCACGACGAATTGTCAGAAAGCCATCAAGGACTGAAGTAAATTGCTTACATGGTATGGACTGCGTGAGTCTAACCCGGGGTCTCTAAATAACCAACCATAAAGAGCTCTCGTCATTTTTATAATGTCCTGATATTATTTAAATCATATTATATCTTTTTATAATTATTTAAAGGACAATGGCGAAATCGTAGTTACAAAAAAATATTGCGTTTAGGAATTTCATACTTTGTAATCTAAATATTATTATTTTGCATGATTTATCAGCATACTAACAATAGCTGTGTAAGTATAGATAAGCTGTTTAATTTATTAAAAATCTCAATTGATTTTTTGTAACGTGTTATGGCCGTAAGATTTTTTTAATGAATAGCTTAAGGTCTTTTAGGCCAAAGAAAAATCTTTTTCATAAGAATTCTATAAACTATAAAATAAAAAACTATAAAATCAATGCAAGTGTGTGTGTCCCATTGATATATAGAAGGTGTTCCTACAATTACAAATAACAAAAATAAATCAGCTTTACTTTTTACCAACTTAGTGAATGACTGGATCGCACTGACGTATATTATATGGACAGGATATCTAATACAAAATGACAGCTATTTTCTTGACTTATTTGAAGCGCCCCTCTCGAGTGTATTTGTAACTAAATTTGACATATAATAGGGATGTTGATATTTTTTATTATATCGGATTTCCGATATATCGATATTTTTAAATATATCAATATCGGAGTTTGATATATCGATATTTTTAAATATATCAATATCGGAGTTTGATATATCCGAAAAAAATATCGATACATACATACATATACACTCACGCCTATAATCCCCGAAGGGGTAGGCAGAGGTGTAACCAGTACACCCACGTTTCGCCAAATTTCGGTCCCATAATGTGATAGGGGGCGAGCCTATCGCCATACCGGGCACAGGTTCCAGACTCCGGGCTAATACTGAGAATTTCTAGATAGAAAAACCCAATATCACTTTACCCGACCCGGGGATCGAACCCGAGACCTCAGCACAGCGGTTGTAACGCATGCGCAATTACAACTGCGCCACCAAGGCAGTCGATCACCAAATATCGATATTTTTAAAAAAAAATTTGACTCGTCTAAGGGTCTGGTCCTGACGCCATACATCCTTTCTTCGTGAATCGGGGCGCCCGCGCCAATGAATTTATTAGATTCAAAGATCTTGGAATCATATTTGACGACACCTTAAAACGTGATATTTTTTAGTGTTTCTAAATTATAATTTTTTTCCATGAACTTATATTAGATATTATTTTCTACTTTTTAGTTCGGCTAGCTATTAAAGCGTGCTATTTTTTAAATATACCTAATTTATAGTCCCAAAATAGCATCAAACCTAGTTATAATAAAATATTCGATTGTAAATTAAGACCCCATAAAAAAATATGATCTAAAATGATACCTTATATTTTTTATTATCTTGGTGAACCTATAGATCATAGGTCCTTTATACGTGTGTAAATATTCAAGTAAATCGAATGTCTTGAAGGTGGTGAACATTGCGTTGAAAGATTCCGTTACATATATACTTAGTCTACTTGGATACAATTGTAGCTAATATAAAGTGTGTAAAGACAATCATAATGGTAATGAGCTACAAAATTATTTAGCTACACAGTTTATAATCCACTATATTTATTATAAAAATGTAAGTGAATACTATACTAAGCAACTAACAACTAAATTAAATAGGGAAAGAGGAAACACATATTATAGTGTAACTAAAGTACCGTAGATTAAGTTGACGATGATGTAGTAGTTTCAATAATTTACGAGTATAAATATCTATCTCCGATATCTATATTTCAATATTAAAATATCGATATATCGTCCAAAAAAATATTAGTTATAAATATCGATATTTCTAAATCACAATATCGATATTTCGATATATCGATATTTTATCAACATTCCTAACATATATATATATGGCCGTTTTATTGTTTCGAGTGCGTCTGTCTTGACAGTGGCTTTTAACTGATTATTGCATTGAAGACCTGAATTTGAAGAATTATTTGTGTGTGGTTTTTGTTAATAAACCATGAGAGTTTGTGTTTTTTGTATGACCCGTTACCAAACGGGAAGTGGAGTAACATTTCACAAGTTAGTAAACTTGCATCATGTTTTAGCTATGTATATTGTAACTAGTCATTTTAAAGATGAAATTATAATTTGTAAGCAAAAAATAACTCTAATAAGACATATTTTTATGTTAATTTGTTTTGTAATAGCAAATTTATATATAAATTATATCTAGGTAGGGTTGCCCACGTTTAATTTCGACAATACATATCGATATATTCTGTCTAAGGAATAGGAAATATTCATTTCAAATCATAAAATTACATTATAAAATTTCCATTATAGGTTTCCAACTGACTCGGTGATACAAAAACTATGGCTGAGAAACATGAATGTTGAAAATCTAACTATTTTATGGAAGATTGTTTTATTAGACATGTTTCACGGACCCAGTTAAAAAAGGGCAGTGTGCCCACAATATTTTCCGGTGGGTTTAAGCGTTTTATACATAATATAGTAGATTAAAATATGTTTTGCTAAGGCGATGTTTTTATTATTTTTAAGATTTGTAAACCATCGACTGTTGTGTATCATTGTCGATATATCATCCTTCGTGTCTCAACTCTATCGTTAGTTCCGCGGACGCACACTGCTCGACTGCACTGCTATCAGCGCCAATATGGCGAAAATCAAATAGGCACACTTTTGCGGATCAAATATCCTGTCCATATAATATACGTCAGTGCTGGATCGCCTGTTATTTGGCTGTATAGTTACGACCATAGCTTATCTTATTTAGGAAAAAAATCACTACTTCCGTCATTTCATACCGACATATTGTGACATAGTTTAAATCATTGATATATAGTAGGTTTTAATACACGAATACTTGAAAGATTTCACTTAGAAAATAATCTAGCGAACATGACTGTGGCCAGTGGCCACAAATGTGATCTAGAGATCGGCTAATTTCCAAAGCATAGCAGACCGATATAATATGCTATATTTGCCGTGAGAACGTACCAAATTCGACAAACACGTTCCTATTATAGTGAACATGTACGTTTCCACAGTAGTTCTAGTTCTAGTTAATTGAAGTGTGCAAAGAAACAATTCGTTTATCTTAATTTAATTTAAGAGGCAGTTCAGATACCTTATTGATAAGAGGTAAAATAAAATCACACCATGTTTCAAATAAACAGTATTATGTTTAATTTCTAATTGAAAATAATGTACCTGGTCCGACCAGGCTGGTCGAGCAGGCATTATAGAATACTATTGTAGTTGCTTGGTTGTGCGTCGTACAGTGGGCTGCTGCGCTCATACCATGATAGTAATCTGGTATTTGGGACGGGCCAGACATCAAGACATATCTGCCCCTGCAGCATTTTTAGATATATAAGATAGGATAATTATGAAGATGAATAAACATAAAAAAACAGTGTTTTATTTTTATTTAGAACCCGTTTTTATTTTCTAATTTAATTTCTAAGTCCAGGATTTAGGGTCTGAAGATATTTTCTGCACAACTATTGACAAACTCTGTGTCTTCCATTCCAACTTAGCTTGTATTGATATAATTTATATGTGGCTTATGTTACTTTTGGTGTAAATCTAATGGTGAATTATTAAAAATGGTTCAGCAGTTTATAAGTTTAAAGGATTTATCGATTTCCAAAAAATAAGCAAATTATTCCTATAATTAAGTATAATGTGTTCATATCTGAACATGTAAACGTAAACTCGAATGTAAACACTTTGTGTAAGTACCTACGGTGTGGCGGATCATCCTTCCCAACAATAGTTGTCCCCTTGTTCATCTCTGCACCACCTTAAGGTTGACTGGTAGAGAATGCCTTCTGGCATTAAGTCCGCCTATATACAATGTATGTATATGAAGTGTATAAATAAATAAATAAATAAATAGTTATAAGTCAAGTTCAGTAGGTACATGTTTAATTCACGACCCTGCCTCAGGTGACAATAGCAGTAGTATTATAATGCTCTTTGGAAAATAGGCAAATAACATTTTTATCAGCTTCATAGATATAAATATTTTATTCAGAAATGTCAAATAGATCATAACCTCAAAATCTTTAAATTGAAATATCTTTAGTATTAGACTTTTTCATCAGAAATCACTAATACATTATTGTTTATGAATTGCTGCTGAATTTTTTGATATTTTTTTCACTTCTAAACGCTACATATTTATGTCAACTAATTTCATGTATGGGAACCTGCCATTGTCCTTTAAAGCCGTATTCGTAAACGCTTTCTTTTTTATTGTGATTTGTTTTTGTTTTTTTTTTTTTAAATATTATTTATTCATGGCCATGGATACATGTCCTTCAGCCGGATACATTATAATAATTGTATTTCACACGAATCAAATCACTGTAAATAGTTCAATAGTCTTCATTTTTCACGAATTCTCCGGCCGAAGCCACGTCTCTTATTCCCGCCATTCTCCATCCCTTTTCCATAGGTTTGTTATGTTGTTCAAATAATGTCTTCAGTATGAAATCTTCACTCTTCAATAACTAGGCTTTAATTAAGCCATTTATTTATTCATTGTCGTCACATTTCCCTGATTTTACACTCGGTTCACATTTACAAACGACGGAAGGCGCGGGAACGTCTTTTCTCACACAGACGTTCCCGCGCTCCCGCCTAAATCGATTTGTTTTTGACGTTTAATAGAATACCAACTCCTGATTTTAAGACTCCTTAAATTACTTTATTTATAATTATTAGATACGAGTGAACTGATCACATATATTTTAATATATATTTATGTAATAGACACAGCATTAGTTAATAGATTTCATCTACAACTATTTAAAGATAAAATAACACTATGTACTTACTTATCAAAACGATTTCGTATATCAATTAAAAGTATAAATTGGATTAGTGCCGAAAGACGGGATCTAATTGGATTACATAGATTCTAATCAATCCCAAGAAACAAAGAGTTGTATAACACTTTAGACCGTGAATCTTTTTACGAAATGTTTCTTTTACATAAATTGCACATCCTCGATTTATGACATGATATGGCGATTTTGATAACATCTGTTTGATACTTTGTATTTGGTACCTATATTAGACTCAGTATTGAATGCCAATAGTTAATGTATTGTTCATAAATAATACATTCTAAAAATAGTCACCACTTTTTTCATTGTTCACTACGAACTTTATAAGCCACTGTGGCGGCACACAAGCGCCTCACACCGACGAGATAGCAAAGACGCCAGGCTCGATCGCGGTACTTAAAATTGCGCGACACTTTGTATATATACAAGCTCCAAATATAAACGGTTGGAGTGATGTGGCGGCACACAAGCGCCTGACACCGACGAGATAGCAATGATGCCAGACTGAATCGCGGTTCTTGAATTTGAGCGAAAGGAGGGGCCGCGGCCGGTCGGGTATAACACCTGCCTGACTGGAGATACCCCCCCTTCGCTAGAGGAACACTACCACCCGTTCCTCTACAGTGGTGACCCCAGACGCTGAACAACATCCGCACCTACACCGGAACTCCAACCAACCATCCGCACCGCATTGCCATCGCATCATCATCGCTTCGCATCGCATCGTCATCGCCACCGCCATTCGTCACTTCCTCCCTCCATTCCAGCCATTCTGCACTTCACCCAGCCAGCCATCACTCGCAAGCCAACAGGGTTACCACAAGCACGCTACTAGACGCAGGCCTGGTACCTACCCTCGGCACTTCAACAGCGCGACATCGGCGTCAAATCACGGCACAACTGCGCTAACAGCCGGGTCAACTACGGGCAGCATTCGCCGGTTCTCGCAGTATAGCCACGTGATAGCCACACTCATCGCAGCTACTCAAGCTTCGAATCCGACTCACTGGATTTCGAATTACGCAGTTCCGACTCACTGGAGCTGACTACCGCATAGTTCTGACTCACTAGAACTACTTGCGCACATTCCCGACTCACTGGGACATTGGAGCATCGGCATTGGCACGGGGAAAACTATACCAAGCAACGACAGCTGAAGAATGAAGTTCATCGACCTCCGGTCTCCGGGGGGGAGTGATGTGGCGGCACACAAGCGCCTCACAATTTTCGTAACGTTGTTACGTTTAAATTATGATGGATTTTAATATTTTTAAGTACAAATCACAATTCCGTTCTTTTCTCAGCCATTCATTATATGGTAAGTGAATTCCCAAGCAAACTAGGATAATGCTAAACACAGGAACTCACTTCATTACCTGGTATCCCGAAATCTCAGCGCACCCATTGGTCGTAAAAACCAACATCCCGCAAATGTCATTGACATCGTACGAGAGACGAGCTCTCGCACTAGTTTCTAAATTACATACCGTTAATTAATTGTGAATGTAAAGTACACCTACCATACAATCTCATTACGATAAACCGATAAAAATCTACAATCAATTAATACGGATTTTTATTAACGCGCTAGCATTCCGCCGCTAGTCGTCGTTCTGTGAAGACGTGGTAGAAATAATAATGGTGATCGAAAAGATTTGCTGTTTAGGCGCGGGGTACGTCGGCGGGCCGACGTGCAGTGTGATAGCTCTGAAATGTCCCAACATCACGGTCACAGTATGCGATAAGAGTGTGGAGAGAATAAACCAGTGGAACTCCGAAAAACTGCCAATTTACGAGCCCGGTTTGGACGAGGTCGTGAAGAAATGTCGAGGTAGAAACTTGTTCTTTTCCACGGACATCGCTAAAAGTATACAAGAAGCAGATTTGATATTTATTTCCGTGAATACACCGACTAAAACGTTCGGCAATGGGAAGGGAAGGGCAGCCGATCTGAAGTACATCGAGAGCGCGGCTCGAATGATCGCAGACTTGGCTACGAGCAACAAAATTGTGGTGGAAAAGAGCACGGTGCCAGTCAAGGCCGCGGAAATCATCATGAAAATCCTTAGAGCCAACACAAAACCTGGGGTAGAGTACCAGATTCTTTCAAACCCTGAGTTTTTGGCTGAGGGTACAGCTATAGTTGACTTAGTTGAGTCAGAAAGGGTCCTCATAGGGGGTGAAGATACTCCTGAAGGTCAGAGAGCAGTGCAGGCCCTGTGCTGGGTGTATGAGCACTGGATACCAGCCAAGAACATCCTAACAACCAACACTTGGAGTTCGGAGCTGTCCAAACTTGCTGCAAACGCATTTTTAGCTCAGAGAATCTCAAGCATCAACTCATTATCTGCAGTGTGTGAGGCTACAGGAGCTGATGTGTCAGAAGTAGCAAGAGCAGTCGGTAGAGATTCCCGTATTGGTCCAAAGTTCCTTGAAGCCTCCATCGGCTTTGGAGGCAGTTGTTTCCAGAAAGACATACTGAATCTGATTTATTTATGTGAATGTTTGAACTTGCCTGAAGTAGCTGCATATTGGCAGCAAGTTGTGAGCCTTAATGACTACCAGAAGACTCGGTTTACACGTAAAGTCATTGAGTCATTATTCAACACTGTCTCGGATAAGAAGATTGCTGTCCTTGGATTCTCGTTTAAGAAAAATACAGGAGACACTAGGGAGTCACCTGCTATATATGTTTCAAATACTTTACTCGATGAAGGAGCTAAGTTGCACATATATGACCCTAAAGTGGAAGTAGACCAGATTTACTATGAGCTGACGAATCCGTATGTAACGTCCGAGCCAGAGAGGGTAAGCATGCTTTTGTTTAGTTAAATATTTATAGGTCTTTAAGGAAGGTTATAAGACATAGCGTGTTCAAGTGGATAAATAAATAAATACATACAATAGTATCGTAGGTATCAAGAACTATGAGAGACTATGGTCCCACAACACCGGGGCCCGAAACGAATATCTGTCCCACAAACATTTGTCTCGGTGTGGGAATCGAACCCACAAAAAAAAAAAAAGAAAAACCTGCAGAAAGAGCATTTAGTGAGGCACAGTTTATAGTCATTGGTATATCCAATAACTTCAGTTATTTTTATTTAGTGGTTTGTGCCTGCCCATATCAAGTATTGTGGTATTTTCAAGTTTAATTTCAATTTTATCACACATTATCAAGTCAAAGTTGAACATAACTTGTCAAGTCTGACTTCACTGGACACTTATATGGGCTACATTATATAACTGCCCATACTATGCACATAAACCAACAATTATTGAAACCATTTACACATTGACATTTAAATAATTACTTCTGCAAAATTATACAAAGTGGTGACAACTTTCCATGTTGCTGCCAAAACTCCAGCCATGTCAAAATAATTCTGGTTAAATTGGGACTGGCATGTCATATAATAATGCACTGCTGCAATTAGATAAGGTTTATATGTAAACACTGTTTGTATACATAAATATATATTTGATAGTCAAATGTAATAATTTTTTATTTAATGCTTAAGTAATCATTTTTGTTGTCTGCATTATACCGTTTTTTTTATATCATAATCTGACAAACGAGCTAGTGGGTCACCTGATGTTAAGTGATCTCCACCGCCCATGAACATCAACAACACCGAAAGTATCATGTATGGCTGTCAGCCTTTAAGGACAGGAATAGGGATTAGGGAAGGGAAGGGGGAATCTGGGCCTCCGGATATCTCACTTACCATACGAAACGTGGCAGTAAACTGTCACTTTACATTGGTTTCCTGTGAGACAGTGGTACTACCCTGGTCAAGCCGGCCCATTCATGCTGTAGACAAATAAGTCTACAGCATGGCTCTACCACTTCAAATGTTTTTTGATTTCTTCAAGTACACAACCTTTTCAGTTGTCATATAAATATTTAATTGACAAATAATTTAGAGTCTGGGTTTTTATCATGTAATTCCAAAATAGCTAGTTTATATTGTTGTGTATTTGTTGTTGACTTGATAATATGGTAATTTCCTTTGTTTAGTTATGGATATTATTTGATTATGATAATGACTGCCTCGGTTTCTCAGCAAATGATTAGCGGCAGTGAAATGAGAGGCTCTCTGATCGATCCCAGCAGCAATACAAATAATTGTTTTGCAGTTACTGGTACCCAATACTCTAGACTCGTATCTTACTGTGAGGTCAGGATTTTAGTTGACTGTAGGATGAAATATTTTTTGATACAACCGCAGATGTGAGAGTGAAGTAGGAACTTATCACCGTCTCCTTTGCACAACTGCACAGTAATGGCTATTCTAGGCAGTGACATCATAATGTATCATTTTGTCTTAAGGTTTCTAATTTCAAGTGAATTTATAAAATTATTTCAATAATATATTTTAGGTAATTTAACTTTTGTTATCTAGTGAGAAATAATTAGGCAAGTATTCATTTACCTTAATTTATTGAACTAGACTTCACGGAACTTAATTACTTATGATGAATCACACAAAATAAGAACAGGTTTCGTTAATTGTGTGTCACTGTTTTTCCTGCTGTATTCTGTAGGAAAGAACCCACAGCAACCTTTTTTGGCTTACATGAATAAATTTGTAAAACTTTCCCATATTTAAATTTGGTAATAACACTTTAAGGCTATGTGTGAGGATGTTCCTAAATCTGGAATAATTATAATAATTATTATTCTGGTTACTAATAGAAACATTTAATAATATATTTTAATATTAGGGGCCAGTAATTGAACAAGTGGATCACCTAATGGTAAGGGATGTTCGCTACCCATGCCCTTATGCCTTAAAGATAGGAGTGGAGAGTGATACAAACTTGACCTAGTGTGGTCGAATATGTGTATGACTGTTTGGTGTATTATCAAATATATAATTGTTTATTGGACTGCCTCGGTGGCGCAGTTGTAATTGCTCATGCGTTACGACAGCTGTGCTGAGGTCTCGGGTTCGATCCCCGGGTCGGGTAAAGTGATATTGGGTTTTTCTACCTAGAAATACTCAGTATTAACCCGGAGTCTGAAATGGTGCCCGGTGTGGCGATAGGCTCGCCCCCTATCAAATTATGTGACCGAAAGTCGGCGAAATGTGGGTGTACTGATTACACCTCTGCCTACCCCTTCGGGGATTACAGGCGTGAGTTTATATGTATGTATGTATAATTGTTTATTGTCGAACCTGCAAACGCTTATTTGACACTCAGTTTAAGGGGAAAGGGCACGCAAAGCGGTTAGAATTACGTTGAGTTCGAAGAACATTTTGAGATATCTGCTGAACCAAGCGCTATATTAAAAATATATGTTAAATATAGACTCATTACGCAACTCTAAAGCTATACAGAATTTGTTTAAATGCCCTCAAATTATTTAAATAAAATCCTAAACATGAAAAATAAAAAATACAATATCTCCAATAGGGCTTATCGATTCACATTAATTCTAATCAAAATAATTACTTTGTTATCAATAAAAAAGACGAGTCTTATTACTTTTAGAACATTTCTAACAAAATGTGTAAATAACAAATAAAAACCTTAATTTTGCCGCAACCGAGGTATGCGACAACTAGCGCTTTGTTGTTTAAAAGCACAACTGAAATTGAAGATTAATCTCACTACTATGCAATAGATGGCAAAATTGTCAGTTTCCTGAAGTATGCATGCCTGCATGGTGTAGAACCTTTGCCTTCTCTTTTATATAAAAAAGAGAGAATGAAACAAAAATTTCACGTTCATAATATTTCGTTCTCAGTAATTAGGTACTTTTTGAACTATTGCTGGCACTACGTTTTTGCGCTTGGACTCGATTCCAAACAAAAATGACTATTATTACAATTAATTGCAAAACAAAAGTGCTTAAATAATAATAGACTGTGTTAAACCTTTAACATTTGTTCAGAGTCACCGACAAACAAAATTTAGTCAATAATAATAAATTAAACGTTTTTAAATAGTTATATTTAGCTTGCCCTGGTTGTTTTTTGTGTTTATTTTTTTTATATATTTATTTGTGTATTGCTGAACAAGTAATTTATAAAATTATGATATCGGGAGCAAATTCTTTCCATTTTTTTTTCTTTTACTATGTGTATAAAAAGGAAGAAAATAAGATTTAAAAAAATACATATTGAAAATAAATCGTGTAGATGATTTGAACACCTGTCATAATGTTAGTATAAGGACGACGTTTACCCCAAGACCAATGCCTTTCTTATAATACTTGTTGAAATTTTATATTAGTTTCTATTTATACTAAATGTTTAACCATCATAATAAGTAGGAGGAAAATACAAGCCAAAACCAATTTTATTTCCATAATGTTAACGTTAAAAATCGCTTAATACGTCAAAGATTTTTTACTGACAAGTATTATTATTACATTGAATTGGTTTGATACCCCCGCCAGCGTAGTTGTGAGATTCGTCGAATTTGAAATGATCTTTAGATTCACATACATAAGCCGTAGATTTGCATGAACAAACATATTATTTTGTTTTGGAAACGGTTTCTTTACGTTTTGTACGCCGATTTTGAATTTTGGTTTTGCATTGTTTAAATAGTTTGCCTCGGTGGCGCAGTCGTAATTATGTATGCTGTGCTGAGGTCTCGGGTTCGATCCCCGGGTCGGGTAAAGTGATATTGGGTTTTTCTAACTAGAAATTCTCAGTATTATCTCGGAGCCTGGAACCTAATCAAATAATATAATTACCGACTACCTAGTCGTGGGCATCCGTTTACAAATAGACTATATTCATGATACTATATGCATTAAGATTAAAATTATGCATATCAATGATATTATTAAAACAACCATGGAAAATCCCAAACATTATTATAAATCACATTACAATAGGCTATTATAGCAAATAAATACAATAATAATAAAATAAAAAAATTAAAATCGCCAACGGCGTTGCCATGCCGCGCGTGAGTGAAGAAATTAGCAAACACTATATAATAGCCAATAGGTAGATAATTCGAGACTCGGGCACCGCGCGGCACATCAAATGGACCTTCGATCAACAATACAACTAGATAACGGGTCACATATAAACTCAAAGCTAAAATCTGTCCGCGTGAATATATATTACACAGCTATATATTTTTACTAACGAACTGATATAAAAGTTTTAAAACCATTTTAAGTTCAAAGTAATCACAACTTTAAAATATTATCTTATACTTACGATAACTCATCGCAAAACAATAAATTACTGAGAAATGAAAAGACATAGGTTAAATAACATTTATTGTGAAATCAACCTAAGACGGCAAAAAATAAAGTGCCTTTTTCTGTAATTGTCTTGCGAGTTACGTCGTTTTGTTTCGTATCTGTTTGCTTCTTCGAATTTTACGACAGGAGGTATGGAGCCGCATTGAACGGGAAACGCACCTAGCGTGTGCCAGCCGCGTATCGTCGCAATATTTGGCGCCGCAGTCAACGTGTTAAGCGATTTTTAACGTTAATATTATGGAAATAAAATTGGTTTTGGCTTGTATGTTCCTCCTACTTATTATGATTGTAAACATTAGTATAAATTGAAACTAATATAAAATTTCAACAGGTATTATAAAACAGACATTGGTCTCGGGGTAAACGTCGTCCTGATACTAAAATCATGACAGGGGTTCAAATCCTGCGCACATAATATTTTCAATATATATTTTTTTTAAATCTTATTTTCTTCCTGTTGCTCCCGATGTCATAATTTTATAAATTACTTGTTCAGCAATAACCACATTGAACCTTATCAGCGTTTATATAAAAATACAATAAAATTTCTCAAGTGCACTTTGTCCATGAGTATAATAGACTCTAACACTCTAAATTTAAAGCACATTTTCCTTCATTTCGTGGCTGGTTGTTTTGAATCTTCCAATTGCCAATGACAGATATGTACCTGCTTATTAGTGCAAGTTGTAAGAATTTAAATACATACCACGATTTGTTTTTACTAATTATAAAACCATAATAACAAATAATTATTATAAGCAGCGATAGGGGTTAAAATTTCAATTAGTAAATTTGACCCAAATAAATACAACAAACAACCAGAGCAAGCTAAATATAACCGTTTAAAAACATTTAATTTATTATTTGACTATGTAAGCAAAAACGTAGAGCCAGCGGTAGTTCAAAAAGTACCTAATTACTGAGAACGAAATATTATGAACATAAAATGTTTGTTTCATTCTCTCTTTTCTATATAAAAGAGAAGGCAACGGTTCTACACCATGCAGCCTTGAATATGTCAAAACAATAATCATCTACAGCCATCGTGCAATGTGATTATACTTTATTTTTATTTCGTTAGTATCCGAATCATGCACGAAATTAAAAAGTAACTACACTTAAAATTGTGCCAAATAAATCGATTTTCTTTCTACTCTATAGTCGTTCGTGTTTACGGTGATGCTTAAAATTTTTTATCATGCCATCTATTGGCGTATACTATCTATAGCCATCTATCAGAGAGTAGCACGGCTAGCTTTTTGAAGGTCGAATCGTCAAAGTCATTGGACTACGTAATTCCCTTAACTCTCCGCTGTGCTATCGCTTTATGCACATATAATCAATTCTCTCCAATATTTTTCATGCTAATTATATTTTCCATGTGTAATTATATGTGTTATCTGCATTTTGTGTAACAGTTGGCCATATTTGCCAGTCCTAGATGCAATGTCAACCAGTTGATACTTCCTGTGTTATTTCATTCTTTCTAATTTGACAATAAATAGGGTATTTGACAATTTTTGAAGATTGATGGACATCGATAGAGGACTCTTCACTTATAGCCCCCGTAATATTTTTATTATTGAAATAAACTCAATTTATATAAAATCCGTGATTTAATTTTTTCATATATAATTTCGCGCTAAAACGCGTTATCACGTGACATTATCTCTATGTGACGTCATCGCACATCTACAAACATTCGTGACACCTAACAACATAACAAATTATTTGCATTTATCTCTAGTTTTTCCACAAAAATGAATGAGCTAGCATATAAATATTGTTCAATGCCTTTGTGTAAAAACTCGACACTAAATCACGATAAATTGTTCATCCATGTGCCAAAATCCAAAGTTTTAAGAAAGAAGTGGCAGATTTCGACTATCAGCCCTTGTAATGCCTTCTTCCATTCTTATAGAAGACTTGAAGACGAAATTAACACGTTTCCACACGTTTACACATCGAAAAATATGTTCTTCCTTACAATTTTATTTGTCGTAGGATGCAATGTTTATGTGCGACGTCTTCACGAGTAATGGCGGCCGGTATTGCTACGTTTTTGGCACCGAGTGATACAGATTAAAAATTCTAAATTTTAATGACGAAAATAAAATGTTTATAATACATTTAAAATAAAAAAATGTATTTAATAAATATGTTTGCCCACTATCCTTTCTCCTAGTGCAGTTTTATATTTTTTGGTTACACCAGTCAAACACCCTATTTTACGATAACTAGCTTTTGGCCGCAGCTCCACCCGCGTGGAGCATCCACGGTGATTGACTTTGTAATTTTTATTACGTTTTTCTTAATTTCTTATCAAGATCTCTTGAGGAATTACGGAGTGACCATACAATTTTTAAACCCGTATTTCACCCCTTTAAGATTATTTTTGAGACAAAAGTGTCCTTTTCCATGATATAATCTATATCCTTGCCGGACTTCGTTACGATCCGTTTAGCTGTTTAGTCGTGAACGGTAACTCAAGCTGTCGGAACCGCTCCTGAGAGTTGCGTTTTCTCCTTTAACACCGCGACTTCTCGTCTCCGTAGTCTCTGAAAATAATTGATGCAACCCATTTGGTATTAACTTCAGTCAAGTTAAACAACGCGTATTCTCCATGCTCTCCCTTCCACACACCAGAACCACACGTACTGGCTTGCGGATCCACAAGAGGTTCGCTAATTCGGATTTTTGTCGCACCATCAAGCTGTGGAACAGTTTACCAGCTTCCGTGTTCCCTCCTTCCTATGATCCTGGGTCCTTTAGGCGTAGTGTGAAGAAGCTACACAGCAGGCTAGCATGATTGTGTTGAGTAGCGAGGGATAGATTGTCTCTCGCTACTTGGTACTCTATCTGCACCGCACTTACCTTCAGGTGCACTGTGGTCACTTTGCCGTGCCATATTTAAAAAAAATCTCACATTGATAATTTCATAAATAACCAACTTTCCTCCCTCCAGGTGAAGAAAAACATCCAGATCCACGACTCAGCGTACTCAGCAGTAACGGGCGCTCACGCCATCGTCCTCTGCACCGAATGGGACGAGTTCAAAGAGCTGGACTTCAAGAAGATATATGATGCTATGATGAAGCCTGCCTATATCTTCGACGGAAGAAAGATCCTGGACCATGAGGCGCTGATCAATATTGGATTCCATGTTCAGACGATTGGGAAGCGGCTGTCCAGAGCAGGGAGCATCAGGGCACAGGGCAGCCAGACGATGCCGTAGTTAATGTAAGTGTTTTTAAGTGATTTTTTTTATCTTTCGTGAGCAGTGCTAGCCTAATTGGATGTACGGATTTCCAAGACCAATTGTGTTCTAGAACAGACCGGCAGGTGGGTTACTCTTGACACTCGATTCCAATTTAAAGGGATTGGGTTCGAAAACTGTACAATTGGCACTCTTGAACGCAACACCAGCGCACAATTTAACTGAATATGGCGAAATTTTTAGTAACTAAATGAAATAGAGTATTTACGATCGCTAGTTCGTAAATATTCTATTTAATTTGGTTGAGTGAGTTAGAGTTCCAATATCCTTTAGGTTGGAATTTAAACTGTGTCGATGATTTCAATTATCGTATGATTTCAAGAGTAGGCCTACTGAGTCGCCGGTTCGAAACCAACCCAAATGGTATACACCACTGGCTTTTCGAAGTTACGTATGTAATCATTGTTGTCATACTAGCCCTGTATTAAACATTGTCCCACTGCTGGGCACGGGCCTCCTCTACTAATGAGAGGGGTTAGGCCTTAGTCCACCACGCTGGCCTAATGCGGATTGGTAGACTTCACATACCTTCTAAATTCGTATAAGAATTCTCAGATATGCAGGTTTCCTCACGATGTTTTCCTTCACCTTTAAATCAAGCGATAATTAACATTTAATACACACATAACTTTAGAAAAGTCAGAGGTGTATGCCACTTTGGTTACGAACATACGACTTTCGTCTTGGCAGTTCGTACCGCAACCAACTAGGCTATCCCTGCTTTGAATCATTGTTGTGAAACTGTAATATTCACACATATTCACAGTCAGATATTTGTTTTGGGTCTGGGTGTCGTGGGACCGTAGTCCCTCGTAGTTGTTGATACCCACGATACAGGGTTTTTTAGGTTTTAGTGTGGGATCAGACCTATGTGTGTGACTGTTGGGTGTATTTATTTATTCAACTAGATATGCTCTTTGTTATGCTATAGATTTCTGTCATTGGTTAATTTTTGGCGCCAAACAAAAATTGATAATGCATAAAAACAGCTGATTTGACTTCCTTCTTTTTGCTTTGAGAGACTGACACCCTTCACCTTTGTGTTATGTATGCCACGTTAGTGATCAACTAAATTTAACGACAGATCGGTGAAATTGAGCATGAGTGATGACACATAGTTCTCCACTGAAGGTCTCACGTGCCCTGTGTGGATGACCGTCAACACAATTTCCCTAACAGCCCTTTCATGTTCGACACCATATCAAATCAGATTAAAAATGAAGAAAGATCAATTTCTTGTATACGGAAACTGATATTTAACGTTATCTTGCCACGGCTTATCAGATCTGATTAGGTTCTGATTGAGAAATACTGGGTGTGTTGACTTATTGGAAATATATGTATCGTAAGACTCGATAAAGTCTAACGCTCTTTAAATCTGTTTTGCAAGTGTCTTACTTGGTTTTTTTCGCACGAGCCGGAAACGACACTGATCCGACACGATATACAGGTCCGATATCGTTGACCGACGCACCGATATTTTTTGAATGTCTCTAGTAAACGGAGAGCGGCGCGCGCAATACCGTTCCTTCCCCCTGCCCGTTGGTCCAGTGTATTCATTGTTAATTATAGTTTACTTTTCGGTGAACATGAGCAGCGATAGCTTAGTTGGTTGCGGTACGGACTGCCAAGACGAAAGTCGTATGTTCGAAACCCAAATGGCATACACCTCTGACTTTTCTAAAGTTATGTGTGTATTAAAATGTTAATTATCGCTTGCTTTAACGGTGAAGGAAAACATCGTGAGGAAACCTGCATACCTGAGAATTCTTATAAGAATTTCGAAGGTATGTGAAGTCTACCAACCCGCTTTAGGCCAGCGTGGTGGACTAAGGCCTAACCCCTCTCATTAGTAGAGGAGGCCCGTGCCCAGCAGTGGCACAATGTTCAATACAGGGCTAGTATTATTATATTATTATTTCGGTGAACGAAGACATTTCCACATCATAAAAATTCTAAGACTATGGCCAGTCTCATTAGTACAGGAGGCCGGTGTCCAGCATTGAGACAGTGTATTTTACAAGGCTGTTATTATTTTATTATAGCAACGTATGATTACAGACTCAATGATTTCTGAACAAGGATCAAATATCAATACGATACGGTCAGACCACGTTATTCTTTCCATGTGTTGATATTTCTATGACTACAGTAACTAAGTGCAAGTGCTGTAATGGGAGTTATATTAGTAATGTTAAAGAATTCATTGACCTCACAACTGACGAAATAGTTTGTTCGCTCAACACTGAAAGTTTAAATTGTTTAGATCTAATTCGACCAAATGTTGCTCCAATTAATTTTTATTCGCTTATTGTCAGTTTAAGTGACTCGTTATTTTATCACACAAATAATAAACTTTTCTTGGGATAGCTGTTGCCTACGGCTCCGCTCGTGTGGAAGTTATGTTATACTATTTATAAAATCATTTAATCTCTCACAACTACTCTTTGCATAAAACAGATATTCGTTCAAACAGGAATAACTTTTGATTGAATGCATAGATTTAAATGAAATAAAGACTAAAGGTTACCTTGAGATACACTATTTATTCATTCGACAAAAGAAACAATAAATATACATATATTTATTGATTCTTTTGTCGTAATACAGTACTTTTGACGTAATGCCTTGACAGACAGACAATAATTCCAAAATAATTGTTTTGGGTTCTATACTGATAAAGTGTATGTACTAATGTACAAAGTGCCTCTTCAGCTTTAAATAAGTGTGAATATAACGAATAAAAATGGAAACCAAACAGATACGATTGCTTTGAGTTTGTTGAATTGTCAATTAATTAGTATATCATCTGATTTTAATCGATGTCATTCGTCAGTGTAATAACAGCCTATAACTTCCATTTTTGTTTCTCTTTGAGAACAAAACATGGTATTAACTTAAAACAGTTTTTAAGCCATTAAACTCCATCAGGTAATTTACTGTTTTTAATCAATTTCCCGGCAACTTTCTTTTTCTTTCTTTCTTTAAATATGTTATTCGAACTATAACTAACATAAAAAAGGCCAAATCGGTCCAGCTGTTCTCAAGTTGATGCCCTTACGAATGAACATCAATTTATATTTATATAGATTTATAAAACAGCTAAACAAATAGACCGAAACCTTGGCACTATTTACATACTGTAATAATTGTAGCTTCCATTACAATATTTATATTATGTTTATTTATTTTTATTGTTTTGTCTGCTAATTTTGTTACTTTACATCCTCACTGAATACTCTCGTTTTAATGAATAATGGCTACAATTTTGCCATCTACAATATTGTTAAAAATAATATCAGCGGCGCTAATCTACTCTTCGTTAGACACAAACTTGCGAAGTTCTTTAGAGTTCTGGAAAACTCTTAGGCGTGAAGGTTTTCTTACATAGGTATTTGAGCTTGTATTGACAGCACTTAGGATACTCTGTGTCAAAAATGACAAAATATAAAGTCAGGGACGTCCAATTTATTATGGACTATAAATAAATCATTATGACTTTTGAATATATAAATCAATAAAATAAAATGTCAAGTCATTTAAAGTAGATCAAATATGTTTTAGTTTGTCGTCGCGTTGTGATCGTATTTCATACAATTTATTCGTTTAATTTGATAGGGCTATAAATAGATATGTCTACAAAATAATTAGGTGGGTATTGAACTGGATTACAGCTTGCTATTCCATTTGATACGTTAAGGAGTTCCAAATACCCAATAATATCCTTGCCAGCTACTTTTTTTTTCTTTCTATAGCCTATTTTATGTCCCACTGCTGGGTACTGCCTTGGTGGCGCAGTTCTAATTGCGCATGCTTTACAACCGCTGTGCTGAGGTCTTGGGTTCGATCCCCGGGTCGGGTAAAGTGATATTGGGTTTTTCTATCTAGAAATTCTCAGTATTAGCCCGGAGTCTGGAACCTGTGCCTGGTATGGCGATAGGCTCGCCCCCTATCACATTATGGGACCGAAATTCGGCAAAAAGTGAGTGTACTGGTGTAACACCTCTGCCTACCCCTTCGGGGATTATAGGCGTGAGTGTATATGTATGTATGTACTGCTGGGCAAAGGCCTCCCTCTTCCTCCACTCCTCTCTGTTATCAGCCATATTGCGCCATTGCTTACAAAAAGAATCCAGGTCGTCCCTCCATCGCATTCTTGGCCTTCCACGTCTTCGCCGACCGTCGTGTGGTATCCAGTCAGTAGTGACTTTCGCCCACCTTTTTTTTTTTTTTTTTTATTCTGTCGCGGCAAAGTGACCACACTGCACCTGATGGTAAGCGCAGTGCCGTCCAGATAGAGTAGCAAGAGACAGTCTATCCCTCGCTACTCAACACAATCATGCCGGCCTGCTAAATAATACCAGTCTGGGTGCATTCTACAGACGTGGCCTGCCCAGTCCCATTTTAACTCTGCACACTTTTTTCCCACATCAGTCACTCCTGTGATGGAACGCAGGTCGGTGTTTCTAACGCGATCAATGCGTTTTATGCCTAGCATACTACGTTCCATCGATCGTCGACAAACGCTTAGTTTGGCCTTCTGACTTTGAGTTAGAGACCATGTCTGAGAACCGTATGTTAGAATGGGCAGGATACACATGTCGAGCTACTTACCAAGTTTTTTCTGGTATTGTAGGTGACCATGGACTGTGGAGGTTGCCCAGTTTACTATTAAAAATTAAACACTTATGTGTAATACTTATTCGTTAAACTTGTTCCTTTTTTTTTAGTGTTGATAGGCAGACGTGCAGACGGGCCACCTGATGGTAAGTAGTCACCGCCGCCCATAGACTTCTGCAATGCCAGGGCACAGCAAAGCCGCTGCCTACCGTTGAAGAACTACTCTCTTTAAGCCTCGTTTAAAGAAGGACATGTCATAGCGCTCAGGGAACACCGCAGCAGGGAGTTCATTCCAGAGCTTGCACGTACGAGGTAAAAATTAACGCCGGAAACGAACCGTGCTAGACGGAATCGTTAATACATAATGGTCATAAATACACCCAACAGTCACACACATAGTTCTGACCGCGCATTAGGTAAAACCTGTATCATGGGTAACAAAAAACTACATGGGACGACGGTTCATTTTCTGGTATTAAAATCTTGCTTTTAACACTAGAAGCGCCACTGTCCCGTTTTTGTCCCATACGCAAGTTTGATTGTATGTAACTTTTTTATTTGTAAATCTATGTCGATGAGACTTTTTGACTTTTAGTAATTTTATACATTTACATAATTAAAAATATTTTTAATTTTATATCAGTCATATTTTTGAAAAAAAAAAATACTTTTTACCTGGAACTGCCGCTGGGTCATTTTTGTCTCGTCATTATTTGAAGGAATAATTCGACATACGGTCATTGCTCCGGAAAGATGCGGGGGTGGAGGGGTGATGCATGTGCGAACAAACAATTGAACGTTATGTTTGCCAATCAGTTGGACATCGCTGTGCGTAAAGAGCGCTTTTTTCGTACGGATTTGTGCTGTTAGCTCATAGTTGCTTTTACAGCTTCACCGAACATTGTGGCCGGCGCTTATGGCGCTCCAGCCAGAAAAAGCAACATTTGTCAACGGCTAAGCTCAAAAACGCCTTCTAAAAGACCTTCAAATAAGCCGTCGCGTCACTTGGAATAGTTACAGGGCTTCTCGATGTATTAGTGTATCGAGGATGTGAGTCCGAGCCGGGCTCCTTGGACTCGCCAGCGAATCCTACGTCGACGTGCATTTAGAATAGAATTGTGCTATTGGACAAGGACAGTGCTGTCTTTGCTTTTGGATCGGATCTCCCAAAACATGTTTAGGTGAAGTCAAAATGCTCAAATAATAAGTCATCTGTGAAGTGCCACATATACAAAAAACTGTCTGTAACAAATGCACTGATAAATAATATTATTTGAGCATTACTTATTCTAATGATAATATTAACTAGTTTATAGATAACTAAACATTTTATAAGAATTATTAAGAAGTTGTCACGATTTTGATCATTATAACAAGTAGATTGGGACAAATTTGTCACGACGGCGGTTCAAGGGGGGTCTTAATCTTCGGCGCTTCTAGTGTTAAAAGGATATTCATCAATATAATGTTTAAGTCACGAAAAAGCTATTAAAGTCATTCAATTCATAGGAATTAGAAACAAACTTGTTCATAGGAACAAACTTTTAAAATCATCGAAGTTATTTCCAACAAGATTTTGCTTAGTATTCATTGCGACTACTAAGATCCCAAGAATTCGAAGCATGCTAACTAAATGACGTGTTTTATCTCTCTCGCTCTCGTTGATATCGGAATATCCGTCCCACTCCCGCAATGATTTGGAATTCCCACTGCACTGTGCGTCATTGCTAATCTCCTGAAACAGTTATGTGTAATTCCGTCGACTATTGATTTTGTGATAAAATCCGTGATGTTACTTAGATAAAATGTCTTAAATGTAGCTTTAAGTCTATACCGAACGCGTTGGCTGAGATGCGAATTACAGTGTAAACTCCATGTAACGTCACTCTATTTAACGACAAACTCTCTTAAGCGTCGAAATCAATTGGCTTTGGTTGGTTTAGCTTGTTTTTCATACAATGTTTCACTCTATATAGCATTACACCCACTCTCAATAACGACAACAATTAAGTTGCTAAAATTAGTAAAAACTGCGCAGCTGTGTACGATCTATTGTCGCTTTATTATCCTAGCCCGCAATAAACTCGACTGTCGGCATCATGCATACCGAACTTTCTAAGAAATTCATTCTTTTGTTTACAAATTGGGATTGCTTGCACGTGTAGACTGTTATTGACCATGATTCATAACTAGGAGTCATGGATTATCTATACCTTATCATATTCTTAGTTGCTCACAAACTTGCAAACTGTAAACATGGCTACTAAAAGAAAATCACTGTGTATTGACGAAAAAGTTTTACTGATACGCGCAATAGAAACGGGAGAGAAGATAAGTGATGTTGGCAAACGCTTTGGATTTAGTCGCTCTACCGTGTCCACAATATGGAAAAATAAAGAAAAAATCCTCCACGCTGCGGGCGAGGGAAAATCTTCCAAAAAATTAAAGAAACCTATATACGAAGATTTGGATAAAGCTGTACTATCATGGTTTCATCGACAGCGCCAGAATAATATGCCTATCTCGGGGCCGCTCGTGAAAGCTAAGGCGGAGAATTTTGCTGCTGAACTTGGTTTAACTTCTTTCAAAGCATCAGAAGGATGGCTCGGAAAATTCAAGCAGCGTCATCATATCAACTATGGTAAAATAAGTGGGGAAGCACGAAGTGTTGATACAAATGTGACTCATGATTGGATTAACAGAGTGTGGTCAAAATTCATAGAAAAATACGCCCCAAGTGACATTTTCAATGCTGATGAAGCAGGAATTTTCTATAAGTTGACTCCAGATAAAACTCTGAAATTTAAAGGGGAAAAGTGTGTGGGAGGAAAGCTTTCCAAGGAACGTATTACGGTGCTTGTGGCTGCTAATATGGATGGCACAGAGAAAAAAAAGCTACTAATAATAGGCAAATCGAAAAATCCGCGCTGTTTTAAGAACATCAAAAAATTGCCAGTGACGTATAAAGCTAATAAATCAGCTTGGATGACCAGTCAACTTTTTGAAGAAGAAGTGCGAAAGTGGGATGCAGAATTAAAGGGACGAAAAATTTTACTTCTTGTTGACAACTGCCCTGCCCACCCTTTTATATCAAACCTTCAAAACATAGAGTTGGCATTTCTTCCTCCAAATACGACTAGTGTCTTACAGCCAATGGACCAGAGTGTGATTAAAAGCCTCAAGGGTCACTACAGAAGGAAATTATTGATGGAGCTAGTCGAATCTGAGGGTAAAACTTCTGTTAATATGCTGCATGCAGTAAATTTTTTATCTAAAGCCTGGGAAGAAGTGACACCCACAACTATACAGCACTCTTTTCGACATGCTGGACTTTGTACCAATTCTACGAGTGATGAGGTGGAAACAGAATCTGAGTTTGAAAGCGACGACGACCTTCCATTAACTGAGTGGATTCAACAATTCAACATGGCAGGAAATACGGTAAATCTTCAAACCTACATTGAAGTGGACGACCGCCTGCTTACAACGGCTTCACTCACAGACGAAGAAATTTTGGATTCAGTGAGAAAAACTGAGGATCAAGAACAAGGTGATGAAGAAGATGAGACGGATGAGCCTGAGCTTCCGCCGAGCATTAAAGAAGCTCTGGAAGCAGCAAAATTATTGGAAAAATATTTCCTTTATAACCAAGATGCCTCAGTATTGCTAGATATTAATAAAATAACTAAAAAAATACAACAAAATTACTGGTGCAGCAAAAGACGTCAGACAAAAATAACAGACTATACTCAATAGCGTTCAAATAACATTCTTTTTTATGCACATAACTACTAACAATAGTCAGAAATAAAATTTTTATTTTTCTAATTCTGATGTTTCTTCTCTCCATTTAACGACAACTCTCTATAACGCCATAAAATGCACAGTCCCTTCAGTGTCGCTATATAGAGTTTACACTGTATATAATATTTTGATAAATAAGCTTGGAAATGTCTACAAGAACAGGGAGTCTTACTGCTTACTGATTTCTTCAATAGGGTATTTGACAATTTTTGAAAATTGATGGACATCGATAGAGGACTCTTCACTTATAGCTAGGGCATCGAGGCCGGGTTTACCCGGACCGAAAAAACCCGGGTTTTCCCGGTTCTGGGGATTAAAAAAAAACCCGGGTTTGATTTTTAAAACTCGGGTTTTTCGGGTTTTTTTTAATACTTTTGTTTTTGTGTTATTTAGTAAGTTTAAGCCACTTTGAATGCAACAATAAGTAAATGGAATAAAAACACGCTTTGATAAATTATTATTTATTACGTAAAAATTAGCTTCATTGCTACGTTCCTACCAATAAAACAGCTAATGCATTTAAACGGCAAATTACCCACTACTGCTGATACCGTTCGCAACATAATTCTCAAAGACTTTGATAAAGGAAGCTAGAAATAATCAACGAGATAAAAATTATACTGTCAGATGAAAAGAAGCTTTCGATATCATTCGATGAATAAACATCCAATAAAAATAGAAGATATATAGGGCTCATTTTACATTCACCAAATTTTGCAAGGGATAGCAGTTTTGGAAATCTAGGTCTCATACGCATTCACATGAATGCAGCCTCATGCGTACAATTGATTGAGGCCAAGTTGGACGAATATGGGGTATCTCTAACAAATGACATCGTCGCTCAAACCACAGACGGTTGCAGCCTAATGGTTGCATTAGGGAAGTCCCTTAAGTCATACCATAAGCTATGCATCGCTCATGCCGTTCAGCTGGCAATTGTGGACGTAATGTACAAACGCAATGCCGGATTCGAGGAAAACGTCGCTCAGCTTGCCGAACTTGACGAGGATGAAGATTTGCCTTTATCGGTATTGGCTCAAAGACTGCGAACTGTAGAATTTAACGACGACATGAATTCTACAGACAATGACGAGGATGGTGTTGAATTTAATAATGAATCCCCGTTTATGGAGTCTTTCAGTTCACAGTCTTTTAGATACAACGATCTGCTATCAAAAGTACGAAAAGTGGTAAAAAACTTCAAGAACTCTCCGACAAAAAACGATGACATCCTTCAAAAATACGTCAGAGCTGATTTTGGACAGGATTACTCCCTGCTGTTAGATGGGAAAACGTGCTGGAGTAGCATTTCTGCCATGTTAGGTCGGTTTCTGAAATTGAAAATACATATTACAAAAGCTTTAATTGATTTAAAAACAGACATTGCAATTTACTGATGATGACTGGAGAAATATAGATGAGATCCATAAAATATTGGATGTTATTAAAACTGTCGTCGAGGCGCTATGTCGACGCGATGCAACATTACTTACAGATGATGTTTCTCTAAAATTTGCATTGAAGAAAATGGATGAAATGAAGACACCACTAAGTAACAAAATGGCAACTGCATTGAGCAAACGATACGCAAAAAGAAGACTAACTCAAGCAGCAACACTACAGTAATTGACTAATCCGGGTAAATATTTTGAGAACATTCAAAATGAAGATTAAACTGTTTTTTATCGGCCTACAGGTGGTGAAATGCTAAACAAAATTGTTAATCTGATTAAACGCACAACCAAAAAACAAAATATACCTTTTGAAAATTTGCCAGCGCCAGACCAAGACCTGCGAGAAATTGACATTCAGATGTCTACTTTGACAAATGAAGAGGAACTGAACAGACAGTTAAGTCAAGCTGTTGCTACTGATAATACTGCTCCTGAAACTGGATCAGCTTGTCCATCAGACGATTTGCTTACTAATGTAAGGGTAGAAATGGCACTCTTCGAGAATGGCGGTACGCGACAGCGAGGGCTTTACCTATGGCTGGTATATGAAAATTTAAAAACTATTCCACCAACTAGCGTCGAGCCAGAGCGCATATTTTCTTCGACTGGAATTGTCTGCAATAGATTGCGTTCGTCTTTGAGTGACAAAACTTTGGATGCCCTAATTTTTTTACGTTCATTTTACATAAGTAAGAAGAAATTCTAATAATTCAGTTCTGATTTCCGTTACGTTACGATATATCCAAAATGGTATTAGTTATTATATGAATATCTCTGTTTTTCTAAAGTGGTCAGATGGTCAGAGGGTATGTCTTAACTATGTTGTTTAAATAATGTGTCAAATGCATAACTACTTATTTAATTAGTATTTTAGTTAATTAGATAAAGAACTGATTATTAACTAAACGACTGCAATTTAAATTATATTAGAACTAGATGTTGCTCGCGGCTCCGCCCGCGTGGAGTTATTTTTGGAAGGATATATAATCCATGGAGGCATCTTAAGCTATTACAACTTTCTATATTTTGCTATCCCATAGGATGCGTGCATTTTTCCGGGATAAAAAGTGGCTTCTGTCATTTTCTGATCCCTAAACTACCACTATGCAAAAAATCATGTCGATCCCTTGCTCTGTGAAAAACTAAACTATCCCATGGGAACTTTTTTCCGGGATAAAAAGTAGCCTATGTGCTATTCCAGACTATAATCTATCTCTGTGCCAAATTTCAACCAGATCCGTGCTATGTATCAGAGATGGCGCTGTATGTGAAAAAAGATTTTCCCGCTTTTCTGTTGAAATTTTTCCTGAATTTTCTTTGCTATAAACCTCACGGAGCCCAAGACCTTTCCAACGAATGCAAAACCGTGGAAATCGGTTCGTGCGTTCTGGAGTTATAGCGTCAGGAAGGAAAACCTGACTTATTTTTATATAATAGATAGTAGAATAGAAGACTAGAACTATTCGTTACTTAATTGTTAATGCGAAGAACGGTTTTATTAATGTTAAAATTATTTGTGATACTACAAAAATGTATTTTGAAGATATTATTTTTATTAGCTTTTAAATAAGTGAACGTTACCAAAATAATACATTTAATGTTAAAACTAATCTCTGCAAGTCTGTGAGTTAAAAAAGACTAGATTACTCACTAAGTTTTAAGATATTCTGAAGAAAAAATAAATCTTTATCACTTTTTTAAACATTTAAACTGTTTTTGTAATTTGTAAAGTACTGTTTCATTTATTTAAATTCTTCCTCATCCTTTATATTTTGTACTCATTGTACAAAATCGATATATAAACGCAGATTAGTGTATTTAAAAAAAATACAATAAAAAGATCGAAATGCTCGAAAAAACCGGTCTACCCGGGTTTTGATTACTCTTTGACCCGAAAACCCGGGTTTTCAAATTTGAACCGAGTTTCGATGCCCTACTTATAGCCCCCGTAATATTTTTATTATTGAAATACAGTGTAAACTCTATATAGCGACACTGAAGGGACTGTGCATTTTATGGCGTTATAGAGAGTTGTCGTTAAATGGAGAGAAGAAACATCAGAATTAGAAAAATAAAAAGTTTATTTCTGACTATTGTTAGTAGTTATGTGCATAAAAAAGAATGTTATTTGAACGCTATTGAGTATAGTCTGTTATTTTTGTCTGACGTCTTTTGCTGCACCAGTAATTTTGTTGTATTTCGTATTTCGTTTCTATTGCGCGTATCAGTAAAACTTTTTCGTCAATACACAGTGATTTTCTTTTAGTAGCCATGTTTACAGTTTGCAAGTTTGTGAGCAACTAAGAATATGATAAGGTATAGATAATCCATGACTCCTAGTTATGAATCATGGTCAATAACAGTCTACACGTGCAAGCAATCCCAATTTGTAAACAAAAGAATGAATTTCTTAGAAAGTTCGGTATGCATGATGCCGACAGTCGAGTTTATTGCGGGCTAGGATAATAAAGCGACAATAGATCGTACACAGCTGCGCAGTTTTTACTAATTTTAGCAACTTAATTGTTGTCGTTATTGAGAGTGGGTGTAATGCTATATAGAGTGAAACATTGTATGAAAAACAAGCTAAACCAACCAAAGCCAATTGATTTCGACGCTTAAGAGAGTTTGTCGTTAAATAGAGTGACGTTACATGGAGTTTACACGTATACTCAATTTATATATAATCCGTGATTTAATTTTTTCATATATAAACGCGCTAAAACGCGTTTTCACGTGACATTATGACGTCATCGCACATATACAAACATTCGTGACACCTAACAACATAACAAATTGTTTGCATTTATCTGTTAGTTTTTCCACAAAAATGAATGAGCCAGCATATAAATATTGTTCAATGCCTTTGTGTAAAAACTCGACACTAAATCCCGATAAATGTTCATCCATGTGCCAAAATCAAAAGTTTTAAGAAAGTAGTGGCAGATTTCGACTATCAGCCCTTGTAATGCCTTCTTCCATTCTTATAGAAGACTTGAAGACGAAATTAACACGTTTACA
The DNA here is from genome assembly GCA_905220505.1 of Laothoe populi. NCBI lineage: Eukaryota > Metazoa > Arthropoda > Insecta > Lepidoptera > Sphingidae > Laothoe > Laothoe populi. The sequence continues at coordinate 861,803 of HG992146.1, read as the reverse complement.
CAGCGAAAAATATGTTCTTCCTTACAATTTTATTTGTCGTAGGATGCAATGTTTATGTGCGATGTCGTCACGAGTAATGGCGGCCGGTATTGCTACGTTTTTGGCACCGAGTGATACAGATTAAAAATTCTAAGTTTTAATGACGAAAATGAAATGTTTATAATACATTTAAAATAAAATAAATTATTTAATAAATATGTTTGCTCACATTCCTTTTTCCTGGTGCAGTTTTATATTTTTTGGTTACACCAGTCAAACACCCTATTATATGTTGTCCTCCTCACAAATTCCTGACACATAAAGTTTGAGTAATATCATACCAATTAACAAGGGAAAAGGTAGCAAGTGTGATTGTAATAGTTTTAGAGGAATTAAGCTAATATGCCATACTATGAGGCTATATGAAAGAGTGATTAATAGATCATTAAGAATTGAGGGTAATCTGCCCAAATATCACTCCGGCTGTATCCCAGACATATCCACTACCGAACCATAAGTTCCTTTTCGTCTGATTAGCATTCCAAAATGAAGTCAGTGTGAATGATATCATCATAATGGAAACTCGGATTTAGTAGCATTGGCCAAGTCACGAGAGCATTATCCTTGTGAATGAGTCACATATGTTGATGATGCTATGCATCGTGCGATCTTCCTTGGTCGGGTTCTACATCCGGGTGAGGATGTTAGAAGACCTATAGCTCAATCGTGAGTTTTCTCATGTATATTAGCTAGCGCTTCGATAAACTAAATTCGGTACTATAATAATGAAACATTCCATAGATAAAGCAACGCTACAAGTTACAATGCTAGCGACTTTTACCTATTGTAACTTTGACATCTCATGGTTGAGCTGAAAGGAAGGTGATCAGGAAGGGTAGGGGATATAAGGGTAGCGAGCTGCTATAGTCTTGTATCAATGGTATGCCGGCGCGCCACACATACTGGCAACACTCGCCGTTCTTACATGCTATTTTTAACTTTAATGTTATGGAAATAAAACTGATTTTGGCTTGTTTACTCCCTACTTATAACCTTTTTAATATCCTATTGATACATAAGTGGTTAACCCGGAGGAACTGGCTTCAGCTCTACACAGCATACAGCGTGTCTCTATCACTTTCAAAACTTACTGCTTTTGGAACTGTTGACAGAAATGTTTTACTATGCCAATAGAAAAATCATAGGCAGTCATGGGGACTACTGACAGAAGTGAAAACTTTGGAATTATTGTGTTCTTTTTTGAAACAGTGTCCATGAGTAGTAACTTTTTTTTATGATTGCTTGTCGATGATTATGGAACTTCATAGGCGTGCCAATCAAAGTATAATAAACGGTTGGACGAAGTATAGCATAGGTTTTCACTCTACCAAATACGCTCAATGCGATTAAGTTTTCACTTCAAAAATCATAGATCTGGTCTTTTGGTGTTCGGAAAATGAACTACTGATTTCAACATTAAATCTTCCCTGATAATATAATACATCTGTAATAGGTTTAAAGCGATATAAAGAATAGTTCAATCTCTAAACAGACGTAGGTAACGATTCTGCCTGCCTCGTCAAGGTCGGAACGTGCTGCTGTTCAATCTATAGTATGTGAAATAGAATTACTAGGAATTGCATATATTGCGTCAAATTCATAAAAGTCTGGTTTCACCGACCATTGCGTAACTAAAGTTGACATCTAACAACACATCAAAAGATACATGTGTTAGGGATGTAAAGTAGAGCGTTTATCGGTGAAAAATAAACACTATTATACTGTTACTTAGGGGGATGGTCATAAGAAACGTGGACGACCAAAAAAGAGATGGAGAGACGAGCTAGATGCATTCGATAGAGAATTGCGGAAGATGACGGAAGATAGAATGAAGTGGAAGAATAGAGGGGAGACCGTTGCCCTGCAGTGGGACATTACATAGGCTAGCTAAAAAAGGGGTTACTGAACATTAACGAAAAATAATTAAGCTCAAAGACGTCTCCTAGAAGACATTCATTATGTCGCTTGGGATAGTAACAGGGGCCATCTTGATATATTACTGTATCGGGAATTTGAACTCTGACAGAGTTTTTTCGACTCGTCGGCGAGTCCTACGTCAAGGATTTTGATTGCGGTTGGACCAGGACAGTGCTAACTCGATAGCTACCGTGATGGGATCAGAATCTTCCAGGTTTTGGGCGACGATGGTGGGATATAAAAAAACAATATGCTATAGGTATACATAGGCAGCGGCTTTGCTGTGCCCTGGCATTGCAGAAGTCTATGGGCGGTGGTGACTACTTAACATCAGGTGGCCCGTGTGCTCGTCTGCCTATCGAGGAACTAAAAAAAAAATTTACATGACGAGACAGCGACGGCTCAAAAAATAACTATTTAAAACGCATGTGGCTAACAAACTTTTTGCCCTTGCAAGTAGTACTTTAATGAGTCTTTTTACAAAGCCATATACAGAAACATGTGGAATGAACAAAAAAGGGTCGGTTTCCTGTGTCGTTAATTTGGTCTGTCGTCTCTCGTGTTCCTTACTGCCATACTCGACCTTTTCAATGTGGTGTGAAAAACAACAAGTCTGTAACAGGATTATGGCAAGACAAAAGAGTATAGAATTTCAAATTGCTTTGGAAAGCCTTGCTTAAGGCTCTCGTATGATTAACACCTGCGTCATCATTTATAATTAGCAGACAGACAAAATCGTGTTTTAACCTGCAGTTTATTAATTTTCTTAGTTTCTAGATTGCCTCGGTGGCGCTGTTGTAATTACGCATGCTTACGACTGCTGTGCTGAGGTTTCTGGTTCGATCCCCGGGTCCAATAAAGTGATATTGGGTTTTTCTATTTCGAAATGCTCAGTATCAGCCCGGAGTCTGGAATTGACCCCGGTATTGCGATAGGCCCGCCCCTATCACATTATGGGACTGTAATAAATTCGGCGAAAAGTGGGTGTACTGGTTATACCTGGGCCTACCCCTTCGGGGATTACAGGCGTGAGTGTATATGTATGTTTGTCTTCTAGAGATTAAATTTTTTTCATATAAAGCAAATCTTATCATATTTAAAAGTATCCCAGATTACTTTCTGAAAAGTCCCCTGCGTACCCAATGCGAACCCCATCGACTAAGCTATTTACAGATTAGCCCGGACTAGCAAATAAATAGACACAATAAATGCTCAATTACGAGTTTCCAAATAATGTGTGGGCTTGATGAAAAAGTATTCTGTAATCAAAGACAGACATTTTATTTATTTGTATAAGCTATTGCCGGCATCGACCTTAACTACGCTACAAAAGCCTTCGCGGTTGTCCGCATAACAATTCAAAAGCTTAATTAAAATATGATTATTAGCAGAGGAACGTGGTTTACGGTAGGCAGCGGCTTTGCTGTGCCCTGGAATTGCCGTAGTCTATAGGCGGCGGTGACACTTACCATCAGGTGGCCCGTCTCCTCGTCTGCCTATCCAGGCATTAAAAAAACCGCATAGATGCGATAGACATGGATCTAAAATAGACAACGCAAGTGCGTCTTTGTGTGGTGGGACGAGCTTTGCCGTGCAAGCATAACACAAATAAAAATAAAGCTAGCATTTTGCAAGCGGCTAGGACAGTTAAAATCCATAATAGTCCACTTGTTAGTGTTAAGCAAATATTTTGCAAGCATTGTTAAGGAAGTAATTGTTTACGTAACGCACACAGATGCACAGCTTCGAAGCATACGTTACCACGCTAGCGACCTACATTGTATCTATATTTGTAGAATATTACATAAACAAGTAACATTTATTTTTATATAGAGAGTAGAGACTATCCCCCCCACACACCCGCCATAGGGTTAGTTGACTCGATTTTTTTTAATAATTTAATCAACAAGTTACATTACCTAAAACCTATTATCGAAAGAATTTTATGAATTCGAACAAAAATAAGTAAATTAGACACCACTCAAATCTGATAGTAGGGGTAATTGTCAAATTACAGTAATAGGATGCATGATATGTCCCGTGACGTCACGGTTCTCAGAATCGCCATTACTGTGCCGTTGTGCGAGGGATATAGCAATATGTTCCCAATACGCAACCATTTTTGCTCATACGTTTCAGTATTTACCTTAGAGTATTTAACACTACTCTAAGGTATTTGCTCATACCAATATTGAAAATAAATATTGTGACCTAATTTTTCAAGCAATTTTGATTCTGTTTTCGCAAAAGAGTTTCTTTTGCGCGTTATATTCGGTTGCATATCGAATAATGTACAAAATTAAACACAGGAAACTAACCTATTGAGACTCTTGTTGAGCCAGGATCGACAATGGCATGCATTTAACACCCAGTAATAAGACTCAGCGAGTCTGGGAATACTGAACTGTCTTTTATCCCGCATCGAAATTAATCTTGATAATATTTAGTTATCTAACTGGATGGCACTGCACTTACCATCAGGTGCAGTGTGGTCACTTTGACGAGCCAGGATAAAAAGAATAAATAGGTAGGAGTTGGAATTATTAATTGTCCATTTCCCTCCATAGCAAAGCAGAGGACAAATAATGAACTAAAGTGGCATTTATTAACAAAAAGTTTTATTTTTACAAAGCAAAAATGCACATAAAATCACGACTGTAATCCACGAAGGGGTAGGCAGAGGTTTACACCTCTGCGAAAAAGTTCGGCCCCATAATGTTATAATGGGCGAGCCTATCGCCGGGCACAATTCCAGAGTCCGGGCTGATACTGATTTCGTGATAGAAAAACCCTGTATCACCGTACTCGACCCGGGGATCGAACGCGAGACCTCAGCAAAGCAGTCGTACCGCGTACGCAAATACAACTACGCCACCGAGGCAGTCTAAAATGTTACATCATATACAATCTACCGGATGTAATGCTATCACGATTTTTATCTCTTATTTATGCAAAATATTACATAATTTACATTTGCATTCGGGAAGTTAGTTGATCATTTTGCGTTCTTCTTAAAAACACTAATAGATTTTACTTCAAATTAAAATCAAATGGTTTATTGAACACTAGCTGTTGCTCGCGGCTCCGCCCGCGTGTAGTACATGTTTGGGAGAAAAAGTATACAATACAAAATACCAATATTCATGCGTTGAACTTAAAAATGACGGATTTTCATACAAACTTTCATTCCCTATTTTACCCCCTTAGGGGCGGAATTTCCAAAAATCCTGAAACATATAATTTTTATTTTTAACTAAAATGCTGAATACTAATTTTCATGAATTTAACTTCAAAAATGACGGATTTTCATACAAACTTTTATCCCCTATTTTACCCCCTTAGGGGTGGTATTTCCAAAAACCCTTCCTTAGTGGATGCCTACGTGATAAAAGGTACCTACTGTCAAAATTTCAAGTCTCTAACCCCAGCCGTTTAGGCTGTGCGTTGATCGACCAGTCAGTCAGTCAGTCAGTCAGTCAGTTTCTTCTTTTATATATACAGATGTAGACATTGAAATAAAACGAATTTTATTGCGACTTATTCTAAATTTCTTAATCCCGTTTCGACATCTTTACCCTTCATGGTTACCCTTAGTTAAGCTTAAGCTTTCATGATTCCGCGGAGTTATATCGTCACGAATGAATAGTGTTGCTACCCTCAATGTAATTTATTTTATTTTATTTATTGCAGTATGACTTACGCAAAATGAACTCATAGTGTCTTGAGGTATGTCAGTTGGTCTTTTTTTTATTCTGGAAAATAGACCGAACAAAACCCAACGCAGAAACACCAATGAAAGAGTCACAGGAAAATTCGCAATTTGGTATCTCGGACAACATATTTTTTCAAGTTATTTTGGTTTTAAAACCAAACTACTCGACCCATTTTAATAAAAATTCTATGGGACCAATCTGGAAGCATATTCTCTATAATAGAAGAAGAATTTTCCAAACCGGTTAATAAATGACTGAGTTCTGAGGTAACAAACATAAAAAAAATACACGTCGAATTAAAAAGCTCCTCCTTTTTTTTGAAGTCGGTTAAAAATGGACATGTATCAATAAATTTAAAAACCACACTATACTACAACACTTTTTTTAATCCTGATACGGCAAAGTGACCACACTGCACCTGATGGTAAGCGCAGTACCGTCTGGTTAGAGTATCAAGTAGTAAGAGACAACCTATCCCCCGCTACTCAACACAATCATGCCGGCCTGCTGTGCAGCTTCTTCACACTACGCCGGTCTATTGGGTTCCGATTTAATTAAAATAAATATAACTGGATCTCAGGCTGGTGCTAGCTTCCAACCATCTTCTGTATTAAAAGGATGTTGATTAATTTCAAAAGCCTCGCGAAACCTAGGTCGGTGTTCTTTGGCAAGGATTTGTGGTTACTGGTCTAAAATCATTTTATATCGGCGGTGTTTCGCAAGTCACATCGCACCCAAAAACATTGTAAAGGTCAGAGTGGTAATTAGCTTGTCGGTGTTAAATTGACACGCGCGGCGCAATCCTGGGTCTGTAATTGCCGCCGAGGTCCTATTGATCAATCGTTTGACCTCTCGTGGATCGATGCGGCGACCTCCATCGCTTCCTGCTATTGGTTTGATCATATTTTTTTAATGAACAGGTTTATTTCTGGCTTGTATATAGTCCTTATTTTTATTTTATTTGACAATTTCTAATGGTAATTTCAAACGGAACGACAATCCTGAATCGCGGCAGCAGAGTTTGCGCGTTACTTCTCATATTATAACAGCTATACATGGTTGGAGGGGCCGGTCAGCTATAACACCCGCCTGACTGGCATTCTTCCCCTTCGTAAGAGGAACCCTGACGGCTGACACTGCCTCTACAATCAGTATGTTCCCAGTCAGTGCCCTGTCAATCTTCCTTCACCCACAGTCAGTCCTAGGTGTGTACAGTCAGTGTGTTTTTAGTCAGTGTCAAGGCGATTTCCATTCAGAATTGTGCTTAGTCTCCAATCTGTCAGACTGTGTTAAATTAATTTGTTTTGTAGTCACCAGGTCATCATAGTTAGTCAAGGTTACCTGGGGCCGCCTCTGGTCGGTCTTTGGTTCTTATCTACGTAGTCTCTTTACTGTCACATGCTGTCTTTGATCAGTTTCCAGCCAGTCTTCAAAACAATTGTTGGTCATCATTTTCCAGTCTATTTAGTCTATTTTTTCTGGGAAGTCTTCAGCTTATAATCAGTTTCCAGACAGTCTTTGAGTATTAAAGGTATGGTTTCCTTAATCTAGTTACTTGTTCGTTTCGTCAGGCCAGGTTTTGATTTTTATCCTAGCATGGCGAAGTGACGACACTGCACCTTGGCGCGCGGTGCCGTCCAGTTAGAGTATCAAGTAGCGAGAGACAATCTATCCCTCGCTACCCGATACCATGACGGCCTGCTGTTTAGCTTCACACTACGTTTATAAGATCCAAGAGTTCTATTAGAGTGTAGATTTAAATAAAACTAATTTTACTGATTTTATCGCGGCTTATTTTTTGTTTTTAATTTATTTTTCGATTTTGAAAGCTCTAGCCTTCATGGTCACGTAAAATTTGTTTTTATTTTTATTTAAATTTTTTAAATTCCTGAATGGGCAGACGAGCAGACCGGCCACCTGATGGTAAGTAGTCACCGCCGCCCATAGACCTCTACCAGGACACAGCAAAGCCTATGCCTACCGTTAATGTGTAATATTGGCGTATACTTGAGAAACCATTGGAAAGGTCCGGAAAATCGAGAAAAAAACTGGCTTTTCCTTTGAGATTTCAGTCTAATGTGTCGTTAACGTAACCACAGTTGCAATGCTGCGGACGAGTTGATAACATTCAACCACATTTGAACGTTTTTATCTTGCTTTGTAGCGTCATGACTTCCTCTCCGTGATATGAGAGTGACCTCGATGAAGGCAAGCCTAACCTTAGCTGGTGGTAGGATATTCATATCCGTCCAAATAGCGACCACCGTACACAGGGTGTAAAACCCGCCATAGTGGCACACGCAAGTGTGTCACGTTCCGGGATCAGCCAGTGTACATCCGGTTTTTGTCTGGGGTCTAGAGTTGGGGTACGATGTTTGGCCGTTTTGCGGTCTTCTGAGTACTCTGAAAATAGACCCTCGACCTCTTCTTCACCTTCTTGCCCATGGCGTAGTGTGAAGAAGCAGGACGGCATGATTGTGTTGAGTAGCGGGGGATAGATTGTCTCTCGCTACTCGATACTCTAATTGGACGGCACAGCGCTTACCATCAGGTGCAGTGTGGTAACTTTTCCGTGCCAGTATAAAAAAAGCCTGTCTCATTATGTCCGGGGTCCGATTCCCGGTGAAGAATATTATTTTAGGCACGGATTTAGGGGTTTGTTTGGGGGTCGATATTTGTTCGATTAAAAAGGAGTTTTAGGTTAATGAGGGATGGGTGTATGTTATATATTTCGTTTGAATGTTAGATTTTTGCTCCCTTTTCTTTAAAATTGCACATGCAAAATCTCGTTTTAAATTGTAGTATTTACTCCCACTAGCATAATACTTATATCATACCTTCCCCGGGGAAGGCAAAAAAACATGTAAGAGAAATCAATAGCTACCCACTTTTCAATGATCTCTGATATTATTTCGTATTGGATGTTAACAAATCTAATGTTTTGCAGTCGTAAGTTTAACTAAACGTGTCCTAAATAGTTAAACGCTTCAGTAATATGTTGGGGAGTTCCACATATCTTGTCATTAGATATGACCATCCTACACTCTATCAAATCCAAAAATGATTATCAAATAGTGTCCAGATTTAGCGGTGATATGTTGTTCAATGAATACAGACAAATTTATAACCTCTTTTAGAAGATTGACTTGGTATTTTGCTTCAGTGACCAATCTGTTTTTGATAATATTTTTAGCAACGTAACTGATTCGCTATTTAAAGTGGTTTTAAAAGGCGCATAAACGAAGATTACTAATCAATGATTTATTTAATAATCACTGTTGCACAATTTAGTGCTTAACGTTACCAACCCTATGTCAGGATGTACTAAATACGGCTTTGTAACTATATCTATAAGTACGAACAGCATGACGCTCTAAGCTGACTACAACTAGACATCAGGGTATAGGCTGACGTGAACTAAACAGGTTGCAACCCTCTGACTGTACGACTACACTGCTGATGAACTGACGATGGACTGACTACCAGTACGTCGCGGGTGGTCTCTTTTTAACCGACTTCAAAAAAGGAGGAGGTTCTCAATTCGTCGGAATCTTTTTATTATGTAACTTCCCCCAATACTCGAAGACGCCTAGACCTTTTTTGTGTAAAAGGGTATACTTCCCAGGTGGTCCTATTGGCACCAAGTCAGGATCTGATGATGGGATCTCAGAAAAATTGAGGGCCAACCTCAAATTTCATAGGGACGCATAATGTGTTTTTTATTGAAGTCGGTGTACTTTTTGAGGCTATCATAATGGTTTTATATTACATATTGCAAACGTTCAACCCGGTCAGTCCATAACTTATTAATCTACCGTAGTTATTTTCTAAAATACTGTCGATATATCTTCGTTATTTCTAATAAATGGGAACTACCCTGACAATATAATTAATTAAATTTTTTCTCATTTTCAGATACATCGAAGAACAGGAGGAGGAAGAGCTCGTCATCCACGGGTCACCAGTGACGTGGTTAATCCGCACATGTATTCTATTATTTCTCAAAGTTCCTAGTGTTTAACTAAAATAATTTCAAGCAAGTGTAATCAGATTTGTGAGTTATCAGCGAATGTCGAAATGGGTGAAATATAGTAAGAATTTATAATCTCAATTCGGCAAGGTGTTGACGGTAGTTCATGGTGGTTTTTTTATGGTAAAAGGGGGCAAACGGGCAAGAGGCTCACCTGATGAAAGTGATCACCGCCGCCCATGAACATCTGCAACACCAGAAGGCTTGCAAATTGTCGGTCTTTCAGGAAAGAATATGCTCTCTTCTCGAAGGTTCAAGGAACTTCACGGTGTACTAATCAATTCAATATATTTTTAAAATTATGTTTGGTAGTGAAATTGGCAAAGACACAAATGCCTAACTAATCCCTTTTCCCTTAATGAAGGCAGAGTTTAGGTGACTCCCTTGCTCGCTATACGAGCTCTGACAAAAAATCAACCAATATTAAATAATTAAAATATAATAACATTAACATGGCCTTTCGTAGTGATGTATAAAGCAATCCCAAGGTCTTATGTACGTGGTATGAATTAATCATTGACAACCGTATTCGTGATGTTTTAAAGTATTTAGGTTTGACAGCAGTATTTTAGCCTCTGTTCCTTTGTTGGGTACGTGACAAAGAAGAAAATCTTCTAGGCTTCTAGGCTATACCCTCAGAATAGCACAATAACTGGCAGGAAGGGTTCCGAAATATAGGCAGCGGCTTTGCTGTCCCTGGCATTGCAGAAGTCTATGGGTGGCGGTGACTACATACCATCAGGTGGCCCGTCTGATCGTCTGCCTATCGAGGCACTAAAAAAAGAAAAAATATGTCGCATGAGGCAGTTGTTAAGAATCAAAATTGTGTCTTGAGAGTAAAATTATAAATTAGTTATACATTGTCACCCATTTTGTCATGTTAAAAGTATCTATGAAGCTATAATTCAATATTTTTATACAAATGTCCCATACCATGATTTGAACCGAGGACGATGGTCTGAAACTTGACTGATGTAACAACTCGGCCAATGCTCGTACTTCATTGACACTGGCATTGAATGTTAACGAACTGAGATTGACATTAAATTTTGAATTAACTAAAAGTTGGTATGCTACTGTGTTTAAAATGCGTTTTGTCTATCAACTTGATCAATTTCCAATTTTATTTCAATATAATGTCACAATAGATGCATACTTATTCTGACATTCTTGACATTGAGACTAGATTGAAATGAGATTAATAAATGTTTATTCTGACAATTGATCGTCCGGTTGCTTTTACAAAAATAATAAGCAATAATATATTAAATATGGTCAAATGTATCTAAATATAATATATTCAGGGTCGGATTACAGTGAAATGAAATGGTATGGGGACCCCCCATCTTAACAATAGAATTCCTTTTTACAATAGCACATAAGTCTTATTTATACTTTATCAGAACCTGACTTGTTGCCACTGGGACCAAGTATATCCTTTTAAACAAAAAAATAATTTCTCGAATCGGTCTAGGCGTCTTCGAGTAATCGGGGAACATACAAAATAAAAAAATATAAAACTGTGTTTGGGGAGTTATAAGTCTATTATCTATAAGTTATTGAGCGTAATGACCTGATTGTATAGGACTGTGTAGCAAAATTCGACCTTGAGTTGACTAAACTATATTTTAAGTAATTCCTTAGTTTTATTATGGCATACACCTCTGACTTTTCTAAAGTTATGTGTGTATTAAATGTTAATTATCGCTTGCTTTAACGGTGAAGGAAAACATCGTGAGGAAACCTGCATACCTGAGAATTCTCACAAGGATTTCAAGGTATGTGAAGTCGACCAACCCGCATTAGGCCAGCGTGGTGGACAAAGGCCTAACCCCTCTCATTAGTAGAGGAGGCCCGTGCCCAGCAGTGGGACATTGTTTAATACAGGGCTAGTATTATATTAGTTTTATTGTGGAAACACACATTGAATAATGAACACTAAAAGTAATAAAAGATTGTTGCCTTATTATTCTTTAGTAATGCACCTCCTAAATAATACACCAAACAGTCACACACATAGTCCTTCACACTAGGTCCAGAATTACCTGGCTTTACGGTGCCATAACACCGAAAATCTAATCCAATATTTGTCACAAAGGTTTAAATCATTGCTTTATCCTTTTTCTTATGTCAAATAATTTTAAAGTAAAAGGTTAGTAAATCTTCTAAAACTCAACTTAAAGATAACTTGTTCACATTAAAAACTTGTATGTTTGATTTTTAGCTAATATATTTTTGATTAAGTTTCTTCACTTGACCGGTTTTTATCAGTTTTATTCAAAGGCACTAAACTATACCTCATCTATCTAATAATCTTTTAATTATATAATATTCTAAAAGTATTATGTGAGTGTAAAAAAGTGTTTCAGGGAATTATTTGTGAATTCATATTCACTCTAGTTCTTTGTTTTCATTTTGGCGCATTGTGTACTTAACCTCTCAGGCCCGGCCTGGTCGAATATGGCCGGACCAAAACATGCGAAAGTCGCCTTTATTAACATATTAAAGGCTTATTTAAGGTAATGGCTGCCGACGGTTTGTTTACAGTAAGTATTTTATTTCATGTTGGTATAAGTGCCGGCATGCGTTTCTTTAAGTATTAAAACGACACTAACAATTTATACTGCGCTAACTCGGATTTTAGGTAAATTCGTTTGTTTATGGGTTTGTTTATATTTAGGTAAATATGCATTTATAACTTCATTATTTTAGTATATTTCTTCACGGTTTTTTATTCCATACAAATTAACACATTCTAACCACTTGGCATAAACAAACGAATTTACCTAAAATTCCGAGTTATAAATTGTTGGGTTTCGGAATGCGTGTTAATAAGGGTGACTTTCGCCTGTTTTGTTCCGGCCGTATTTAGCCGGGCCGGGTCTGAGAGGTATTATAAGCTGGTCACTCTTTTACCTTATTGTAATTATTTTATGAGGCTCGTTTATTTCCTGTTATGTATCTTTATATGGTGATACATAAAGCCTTTTTACTCATATACGTCTAGATAAAAACTGGTCGACCTATATTTAGTTTTAAGTATAATTTTGCTTCCACAAACCTTTTTTAAATGTATAATAAACAAATGTATGGGAATGGTATATTTTTACTTGCTTTTTAGCAACAAGTAGTAGAAAAATATTACTTTAGTATTATATTTTGTTCTTATTACTTATAACAGGGCCAGATGTAGGTCGCAGGACGGGGGATTTGACCCCCTATATTTATTTAAGCACAATTTTTTTGTAATGTTTTATGTCTTTAAAATATGCGAAATCCCAGTCTCAAAAATTGGTTAATCTTATAATTAATGAAGTGTAATGAAATTATTATTTTATAAATAAAATAAATTTGTGTCGTGTATCGGCACATCGGAACGATCTTGTTGGTAGTTTTTTTTAAAGCAATATTATTATACATATTTATACCGTATATTTATGGAGTTCGATTAAAAAAAGTAATAGATAAATACCGTTTTATGATAAAATAGCATTAAAGATTTCATTTATTTTATATATATTAATAAACTGACAGATGCTGAACCGAAACAGAAAGCGTAACGATTATTTAATTAACCTATCGATCGAACCAGTATTAAATATGAACTTGTACAACACAATCAGGCCTCCCTCTTCACATTACGCTATGGGGCAAGAAGGTGAAGAAGCGGTTGGGGGTCTAGTGTCAGAGTACTCCGAACATCGTACCCCAACTCTAGACCCACGACAGAAACAGGATGTACACTGGCTGATCCCGGAACACGACAAACATGCGTGTCCTGCTATGGCGAGTTTTACATCCTGTGTACGGTGGTCGTGGCCAGTATATGTATTATATCTTAGGGAAGGACATAAGCTATCTATTGTCTCAAAAATAATCTTCAAGGGGGTGAAATAGGGTTGAAAGTTTGTACGGACAATCCGTAGTTCCGCAAGTTAGGGATCTGAAAATTCATATTTAGGCTTTTAATTAAAAATAACAAAATACGTGTTTAAATTTTCCAAGGATCCACGCGGGTGGAGCTGCGGGCAACAGTTAGTTTTGGATAAATTGGAAATACAAAAACTTAACATGATGGTGTTATCTGATTAGGCAACGTTTACACATGCTTTTTCCCCTTCTAAGTAGGGATTTTTGATGTTGGAACGTATTTCCTCAAATTGCCATCGAATTACAGCTTAGATGTTAAAATTGCGCCTTATAATTTAATCGATGCAATGTTATACGCTGTCGTTTTTGTAATTAGCTAAAATGTATCAATCTACATCAGTGATAGCAATAATTATAAATACATAGGTGTGTATAAGGAACAATTATTATTGACTTATCATACCTTGTAGCGGGTGGATGCGGGCTACCCAAGACCGGGATGGTTGGCCTTCACTTGGGGAGGCCTACGTTCAACAGTGGACGGCAACAGGCTGAGTATGTCATACCTTGTCATAGATTTTTTTATACTGGCACGGCAAAGTGACCACACAACACGTAATGTTAACAGTCCAGTTAGAGTATCAAGTAGCGAGAGACAACTCATAAGACTAACCTTTTAGTATATAAATATTATTACTACTAACATAACATAATCGATCAATTAGCGCGCCGGGCAATACTCGCTGCTGACCATTTCCCATAACGATATGTAGAGGAACGTGTTCCTTTAGCGAAGGGGAAGATCTCCTGTCAGCCCTACAGCCCTTGCAACTGTTGATACTATGTTACACATCAAACTTAACTACCGCGACTCAGGAAGGCGTATTTGCTATTCGTCGGTATGCGGCGCTGTGTGCCGCCACAGATAATTGGTCAAAATGTCCAAATATTTAGAACTGCCTTATTAGGTTGACATGTGAGATGTTAACTCGGCAATAGGGTAGTTTCCTGTATTTAATTTTGTACATTATTCTCTACGCAATCGAATATAATACGCAAAAGAAAGTCTTTTGCGAATACATAATCCAAATTGCTTGAAAAATGAGGTCACAATATTTATTTTAAATATTGGTATGAGTAAATACTCACAGGCATAAGCGAAAACGGTGGCGTATTGGGAACATATCGCTGTCTCCCTCGCACAACGGTACAGTACAGGCGATTCATAGTACCGTGATGTCACGGTATCAGATATGCATCCTTGTACTGTTATTTGACAACTACCCCTTCCAGCAGATTTGAGTGGCGTCTAATTTAATTATTTTTGTTCGGATTCATAAAATTCTTTCGATAATAAGTTTTAGGTATTGTAACTTGTTGATTAAATTAATAAAAAAAATCGAGTCAACTACCCTATTGTTGCTCCGATAGTTGTGTTCGCCAAAGAGCCTCAACCAACATCTCCAGAGGCTATACAGGTGTTTGATCAGATACAAAAGGCAGTATTATTGGTGATGGCACGTATTGTCAGGAGGTTCCTCACTCTGTGGTTCTAACCGCCGGTGGCTTGGGACTTAGACCTCGCCATGGAAGAGTGCTGTTTTTATATATTTATAGCATTTATACTGTTTAAATTCCGCGCCCAAGTCTGAGCTGAACGCTCCGAGCCCTGCAGGAAGATATTAATACAATTTCCGTACCCCGTATATTAAAAATCATTATCTAGGGACCACAGTCAAACTGATAGTTTATAATTACTGTCGTTTTCGGTGGCGAGGCAGATGTAGGTACATTGTACAGGTATATCAAGTACTAGATGTTGCCCGCGGCTCCACCGGGGTGGATGTTATTTTTTTTAAAAAAGGTATACAATCCACGGAGGTATCTTAAGCTATTACACCTTTCTATGTTTTGCTATCCCATAGGAAGCGTTTTGCTGGGATAAATAGCCTATGTGCCATTCCAGACTATAATCTATCTCTGTGCCAAATTTCAACCAGATCCGTCTAGCTGTTGTAGCGTGATTGAGTAACAAACATCCATACATTGGCATTTATAATATTAGTAGAATTCATCAGTTATGTTGCATGCATTTTTAAACAAATAAAAAACAAAACCCCACAAGAAAATGGAAATAAATAATTAGACTATTCAAATAAAAATACACTGACTGCCTCGGTGGCGCAGTTGTAATTGCGCATGCGTTTACGACTGCTATGCTGAGGTCTCGGGTTCGATCCCCGGGTCGGGTAAAGTGATGTTGGGTTTTTCTATCCAGAAATTCCCAGTATTAGCCCGGAGTCTGGAATCTGTGCCCGGTATAGCGATAGGCTCGCCCCCTATCACATCATGGGACCGAAATTTGGCGAAAAGTGGGTGTACTAGTTACACCTCTGCCCACCCCTTCGGGGATTACAGGCGTGAGTGAGTGTTCAAATAAAAATACATTAAATGATATTTATTCATATCTAGTCTGTGTCCCAAAAGGGTAAGCAGACATGCATCTAGTACGCCTGCGGCTCACGACTGAGACCATTTCCGTCCCATCACGTGATAGGTGACGACCTTTTCGCCACATTGGACATAAATTTCAGTCTCGAGCTACTCAATGTCATGAAAAATAAAATCTTAACAAAATTTTAGTTCATAATAGAGGGACCTTAAAATAATTACCACCCTGTAAAAAGCCCTCCTAAGTTGAATAACTTGTAAATTGTAACTCCAAAGGAACAAAGGAGGATAAACAGCAGAAAAAACAATTTATTATGTTTATAAATAATACCATGACGTACACAATTCTTGTTCCGTAGATATAGTTTTAATTCACATACATTAACACTATTATCATATTTAATGTCTCATAAATAATAAACTAGTTTTGTTTACAAACATTTCATACAAACTTAACAAAGTTTTGTAAAGTGAAGGATAGATGGCGTTGAAAGTCGCAACGAAATACATAATATTCCGGTTTTCAATATATTCATAGCAATCTTGTAAGACAACTGTAGACACTACGTTACTGGGTTCAATACAGAGTTTAGTTAATATACAGGAAACATTCCATTCGGTAGTTCAGAATTGTGCCTAAAATAGCGAAGTTTAAAAAGTAAGCTTGGTGAACAATAGCTACTCTAGTTTGCTTCTGACCATTTATTCGAGATATCGGTGTTCGAGAGAGGTATTCCAATCCCAATTCAATGCACCCATGGTTGCTGAGGTATGGTGGGGTTGTCTGATTCACGTCATAAATCCAGTCTTTATTTCCCAGTGCATGACCTCTTGGGATATAAAAACAATATAAGGAAGATTTTGATAAGATATATTGTCAAAATCAAGTTTCATAACCGCTGGCCTTTGCGAAATATTAGCATTTTAATGTATTTTTTATTCTTAAATTTATGGTAATTTGCGATTTATGGTAATTTTTGTAAAGAACATTTTTTTGAATATCTCAGGTTTAGTTATAAAAAATACCAACAGAAATCAGAGAAAATCTTTCCAACCTCTCAACGAAGTCAAGCACCTTTGTCCAGGAGTTGCCAAAATGTAAATTTATATGCGATTACATTTTGCCCGGCTCCGAAAGATTCAAGCGAGAATTGTTCAAACTCAAAATGTTTATTGAATCCATAAAATGTCACACATTACTTAGATTCAGTCATCTTTACTCTACCGCCAATTCGGAAGGCAGTTTCACTAGAGAAGAACGGATAAGAGACTAGCTTTGCTCTTTTCAAAAATGTTGCAATATTTAGGTACTCTACAGACAAATAAAATAAAATAAAATTCAAATTTGATTACTTTAGATTAGAGTAGCTCATTGTATGTTTATTCAAGTTGTCTTATTGTAATATTGTGAGAAAGTAAATTACAAAACCTAATGTCATATATCTTTTATTTTATCCTGGCACGGCAAAGTTACCACACTGCAACTGATGGTAAGCGCAGTGACGTCCAATTAGAGTATTGAGCAGCCAGAGATAATCTATCCCCCGCTAATCAACACAATCATGCCGGCCTACTTCTTCACACTACGCCATGGGCAAGAAGGTGAAGAAGCGGTCTAGGGTCTAGTGTCGGAGTACTCAGAAGGCCGTAAAACGGCCAAACACTGTCCCCAACTCTAGACCCCCGACAAAAACCGGATGTACACTGGCTGACCCCGGAACGCGACACACTCGCGTGTGCCACTATGGCGGGTTTTACCCCCTTGTGTACGGTGGTCGCTATTCCGGCGGATATGAATATCCTACCACCAACATATGACCCACAGGAACGTGATGAAAATTCTTAATGTAGTAAAAACTAAACCAGACGTTTCAGATTGTTCCTGTTGTGTTATATTTAATAACTAGCTGTTGCTCGCGGCTCCACCCGCGTGGAGGTTATTTTCGGGAGCAGAAGTATACAATCCAAGTTATTTTTTCTTGCAATTAAAATAGCCTGGTGTTTCTGTACCTATTTCTATAATTCTTTTTTTATTAAATTAAATAGGTAATAATGTTAACATTTATTAATTAGGGATGATTGAGAGTGTTATAAACGTAAGAGTAGACAAATATAATCAGAAATCTCCGAACTGCTAAGCTATCGGGAGTTACACGTGTTATTGTGAGGCAACCATAAAATATAGACATTTGCTGTCGTGGAATATTTTTTATACAATTTTAAGGAGAACATTTCCGTCATACATGATTTCTGTGTAGCTTTAACTATTAAGGCTGCACACGCGACGGAAGCTTAAAAAATGGAGTAAGTTCTCCTGTTTTCCTAACATTTCCCTTCACTGCTCTGCTCCTATTGATCGTAGCGTGATGAAAAGTATACTATAACCTGCCCAGGAGTATGAAGAACAATTGTACCAAGTTTTGTTGAAATCCGTCGAGTGGTTTTTGTTTCTATAACGAACATACAGACAGACAGACAGACAGACAGACAGACAAAAATTTTACTGATTGCATTTTTGGCGTCAGTATCGATCACTAATCACCCGCTGATAGTTATTTTGGAAATATATTTCATGTACAGAATTGACCTCTCTACAGATTTATTATAAGTATAGATAGATAAACAGGCAGGGCAGCTTGTGGCGAGCTGTTGGGAATTAGCGACCCCAGGTAGCCGAGTGCTCCCGGGTTAGGCCCTGTTCTTCATCTCTACCTTGCCTTCCTCGTAATTCGTGAACAAGGAAAAGATCCCCCACCTCTGGCTTGCATTTACCGGTCGATCAGAAGTCGCCAGAGCGTAACGCTCGGAGGGTGAAATGTAGTGGTGAGTTAGCAACGTGATGGGACCCTAAGGGAGCAAATGATCGTTGTTTAAAGTCTAGAAGTAAAGGACGAGAAAACTGTTTTTTTTAGTTCCAAGATAGGCTGACGAGCAGACGGGCCACCTGATGGTAAGTAGCCACCGCCGCCCATAGACTTCTGCAATGCCAGGGCACAGCAAAGCCGCTGCCTACCGTATATGTTTAAACACTGGTAGAGAATATTTACAATTGGCCCGCAGCTAAAACCCCGTAGATCATAACCTAATAGAACAAAGCACTTTTCCCGTGATTATTTAACAATTTTTCTTTCCTAACAACGAATCGGTTTACCCATTCTCAAGTGATGCGCTTCTGGAGAAAATATAAATAATGAATAATTTGTGAGCACTCATTTATTTCCTCACACCAGAATCAAAATCAAACAGAAAAAGTCATATAAAATATTTTACAACTAGCTGTTGCTCGCGGCTCCGCCCGCTAGGAGGTCATGTTTGGGAGAAAAAGTATACAATATAAAATACTCATGCGTTTAACTTAAAAAATGACGGATTTTCATACAATCTTTCATCCCCTATTTTACCCCCTTAGAGGTGGAATTTCCAAAAATCCTGAAACATATATTTTTTAATTTTATCTAAAAGGCCAAATACAAATTTTCATGAATTTAACTTCAAAAATGACGGATTTTCATACAAACTTTCATCCCCTATTTTACCCCCTTAGGTGTGGTATTTTCAAAAACCCTTCCTTAGTGGATGCCTACGTCAGTCAGTCAGTCAGTTTCTTATTTTATATATACAGATATGTCAACTGAAAAATATGAGAAATCATCAAGTCATTTACGAAAATGTATTTGTGTGATTTGCTCCCATAGAACAAAGCCTTAACCAAGCACTTTTCCCTGATAATCTAATAATGTATAACAACGAATCTGTTTAGCCGTTCTCAAGTGATGCACTTGTGGGGAAAATATAAATAATATTTTTTTTAAGTAGGTATATATACGATACGTGTTTCGCTTTGTTATTCAGTTGGACATCGAAATAAGTCCTTGAGGTTTAGGTGATGGCATCTCGTATGTGGGCGTGGCAAGCGCAGTGCATTGCACTTTATATGAAAGGTTTTGGGTCGTGATATAAACAGGTTTACGCGACATTAACAATGTTGATTGTTTTTATTCATATAATAATAATACTAGCCCTGTATTAAACATTGTCCCACTGCTGGGCACGGGCCTCCTTTACTAATGAGAGGGGTTAGTCCTTAGTCCACCACGCTGGCCTATTGCGGGTTGGTAGACTTCACATATCTTCGGAATTCTTATGAGAATTCTCAGGTATGCTGGTTTCCTCACGAAGTTTTTCTTCACCGTTAAAGCAAGCGATAATGTGCAAAGAATACACACATAACTTTAGAAAAGTCAGAGGTGTATGCCACTTGGGTTTCGGGTTTCGAACATACGACTTTCGTCTTGACAGTCCGTACCGCAACCAACTAGGCTATCGCTGCTACTGAAGATAATAAGTATATATTTTTCATCCACAATCCTGGTTTTACCGCGGGATCTCGTTTTAAAAACAAGATTACATTTATTTATCTTATATTTATCCTCTTGGTTTTCCTTATTGATACAGATTGTAGCCTCAGTTATGAGTTTGTTTATACAATATGTAAGTTTTATGATATAGATAAATAAATTCTTATCTACTGTAGACGTTGTAATATTTTTCAATGGGGAAGTTGACTCGTTTTTTTTTATTATTTTAATCATCAAGTGATATTGGGTTTTTCTATCTAGAAATTCCTCAGTATTAGCCCGGAGTCTGGAATTTGTGCCCGGTATGGTTCGGCGAAAAGTGGGTGTACTCGTTACACCTCTGCCTTCGGGGATTACAGGCGTGAGTGTATGTATGTATGTATGTATTTAATCAACAAGTTACATTAAAATGAATAAATTAGACACCATTCAAATCTGCTGGAAGGGGTAATAGTCAAATGACAGTAAAAGGATGCATGATATGAGCCGTGACGTCACCTCTGCGAATGGTCATTACTGTGCCGTTGTGCGAGGGAGATAGTGAGATGTTCCTACTTCGCCCCCATTTTTGCTCATAACCAAATTTGATTCTGTTTTTGCAAAAGATTTTCTTTTATATATTATATTCGATTGCATGTCGAATAATGTACAAAATTAAACACAGGAAACTACCATATTAGATCGTATAGAGGAGCGCAACAAAATTTGATCGGGCTGAAGTTAGCTTTTCCTAGAGTTGCCAACCGTCCTGTTTTCCCAGGACATGTCCTGGTTTTTAGAGTGTCCTCGGGTGACCTGGATAGTTTTTAAGCAGCGTCCTGGGTTTTTAAAGCGCCCTGATAAGGTCTTGTATTTTGAAATTCGGACACCACTTTTGCAATCCTTACTTTCTTGGGGGGTGTCTCGGCACGCAAGTGTTTACGGTATTTTAAAATAAAGATGCGTCCTGTTTTTAAATTAAATTGTCCTGGTTTTTCTAACTTCAAATCCTAGTATTGGAATTCCGGGGTTGGTAACCCTAGTTTTACCGCCATATTTTCTCCGATGACAAAAGCCGCGAAAACGCACGTGCCTATTCTGGCAGGTTAACATCGCATGTGTATTCATTATTAAATTCCCTAGGTACAAGTTATTATTTTTCCTTATAAGATATAGGTAAAATTACGTGTAATGTTCTCCTTATTGCAGTCAATAGCAGGACGAGAATGGTATAAATATGCACGCATGGCTCCATAATGCACAGACAAGCGAAGAAATTCCTAGTCGACACAACCGAACTCCTCTGCAACCATGGTCAAGTTCACGTCCGTATTCCTGGTGGTGCTGATCGCCCTGAGCGCGTTCTCCGTGGTCACGGAGGCCGTGAGGGTCCCGCCGTGTGACCAGGTCTGCAGCCGCATCGTCAGGGAGAGGGCCGAGTGCTGCAGGGCCCATGGACACTCCGGCTACTCCAACTGTTCCGGCGGAATGAATTGTTACTGATTATCATCATTGTAATGCTTTGCAAAGGCAAATCTTTTTCAGCTGATTAGCATGTTTCGAAATAAATAATTTGGCCTACTATTTTGTTTTATTTTCTGGTATATAATAATAAAATACGGAGGTCAATATTCAAACGATATGCCACTTACAGTATGGTATATTTGAAATTTTTGACATTATATTTTCGTTTGTCCTGGAACGGCAAAGTGACCACACTGCAACTGATGGTAAGCATAGTGTCGTCCAGTAAGAATATCAAGTAGCGAGAGACAGCTATACTAAGTAGCTTCTTCACACTACGCATAAAGGACCCAGGATCATAGGAAGGAGGGAACACTGTTCCACAACCTGATGGTGCGGCAAAAAATCGAATTTGCGGACCTCTTAGAGGCCGCAGGGCCGAGGTAGAAGAATGAAGCTGTGGTTCCGCAAGTTAGTACGCGTGGTTCACGTGTAGAAAGAAGAGGATGGGAAAAGAATAAACAATTCTTCGGAGCATTCGCGATGATACAGACTATAGAACACGCTAAGCGAGGAAATATCCCTACGTAGCTGTGGCGGCTCCAGGCTGTTAGTCACAGCTGCATTATTCACAATGCAGTATGCATGCCGGTAGACTTAGATTTTAACATTACTATGACATGTAAAAAGTGCCCCTAGTGGCCTAATTTACAAAATAAATGATTTGATTTGAATGCGCCCGCCGCTGCAACCTATCCAAGACATAGAGTAGGTATTTAGGGGAACCGTCCCAGAAGTGCAAGCATTGCCAGGCTGATAGCAAATAAATCATTATTTCAACGTCAACTGTTTATAATAACTACAAAGCAAGCTTTATAACTCCAGTCTGTTATTTGTGTTATTAGTTTAGGATTTGCGCTTAAATAAATATGAAAAGCTAAACGAATTTGCACAAAATGTTTTTTTTAATACCAAAACGACCCAACTTAATATTGTCACATGCACGCGATATATGTATAAAGAATTATATTTGTTATTCGAGTCACTGGACGAATAACAAATTGGGATGCTTCAGAAATACCGGTTACAAGCGAGGTTTATACATGTTTGCCTGTTTGTTTCGCAGTTAGCCACTCTGCACTCATCCCACATACATTTGAATTGAATTTTTTCCCTCTTTTGCATAATTAGCTAGTGGTATTTCGTATATACTTGTACCCGAATGGATGGTGGCCACATCAAATATTTTGGGATTGCACTGACAAAACAAACTTCGTGGTTTGTGTTAGCTCTTTGGCTTCCGCTTGGTAGGCCACGATTTCCATATAGTATGCTTAAATTATATCATTATTTTAAGAGGATTGCATAAAATATAACTTTACATTACGGATTACGAAGGTCGCTGGACATTTTTCGAGGGTGTGGCGACATCTAGTGGCGACTATGAACTACAAAACCAAACATAATGATTCGCTTAGAGAAGTCCGAGATAACAGGCTGGCGCGTACATACAGTACATACGTGACAGCGCATACATGACACTTTAAGTATTGTGGATGTTCATGGGTGGTGGAGATCACTTAACATCAGGTGACCCACTGGCTCGTTTGTCGGACTATGCTATAAAATAAATTGCAAAAGTCGTCGCAGCCCGGCACTCGAAGCCACTCCTCATCAACGTCCTCCGTGGCCGCCATGATTGCACTCAAAGCAAGCAGAAGGGTTAAACTGATGTGTGTCATTGTTGAAATATTTCGTTTCACACGGATCGTTTGCGTGTATTTATTATTGCGGGTTCAAAAAGGAATGAATACGTAAACTTGTTTCTTGCCAATAGAACATCAGCATCAAGAAATGTCCCAACGAAGCGACGCACAGTTTTGTAGTGTTCGTTTTATCACAAGCTTTAAACTAATAAAAAGTACACCGACTTGAATAAAAAACAAATTATGCGTCACTATAAAATTGGATGGTTGCCCTTGAAATTTCTGAGATCCCATCATCAGATCCTGACTTGGTGCCAGTGGGACCACCTGGGAAGTATACCCTTTTAAACAAACAAAACATTTCTCGAATCGGTCCAGGCGTCTTCGAGTAATCGGGGAACATACATAAAAAAAAGATTCCGACGAATTGTTAATCTCCTCCTTTTTTTGAAGTCGGTTAAAAATACGCCTTTTTGGCAGATTCTTTTTACAATATCAGCGCCTGGACACGAAGCAGGTTATCAAAGTAAAAGAATCAAATGTTTGGTTCAGGTTTTTTTTTTATTGCATAGTCCGACATACGAGCATGTGGGTCACCTGATGTTAAGTGATCTCCACCGCCCATGAACATCCACAATACCGAAAGTATCATGTATGCGCTGTCGGTCTTAAAGGACAGGAATAGGGATTAGGGAAGGGAAGGGGGAATCTGGGCCTCCGGATATCTCACTTACCATACGAAACGCGACAGTGAACTGTCACTTTACGTTGGTTTTCTGTGAGACAGTGGTACTACCCCGGTCGAGGCGGCACATTCATGCTGCAGACAAATATGTCTACAGCGTGGCTCTACCACTATAAAATATGATTTGTATGATTCTCTGATAGTTCTGATTCGACAAAATATATTTTTAAGTTGTGTGATTTTGGGTTTATTTATTTATTGATAAAGCAATAAATTTTATTTATATAAGTAGGTAAAATTAATTTGTGTTCAGATATAATGTTGGCACTACTACATAAATTAAAAAATCTGTTACTCTACTTTGCACCTTATCCCTGGGTAAAGTAAAATATATTTTTATCAAATAAAATATTTTTTTTAAGTTGAAATCTCAATATTTGTCAATATATTCACATGAAATAGCATTGTTTGCTTATCAGCTTGCTCTGGCCTCTGCCCAACTGGTTAGTTAAATTGTTTAATAATGTACTACAACATTTTTTTTACTTTTTCCCTAATAATGAGAAGGCAAAGGGTTCAAGCCCATACAGCCTCGACAATCGTAGACTGTATTAAAACATATCTGACAACTAAAATTTTTAAAAATCTACGGCCCGGATATCTCTCTAATAAAGCTCTTTGTTAAAATAAGCGTGAAACCGTTATGACACTTTTTATCCCAGTAGCAAGTTCAACAAGTTTTTGACTGCCTCGATGGCGCATTTGTAATTGCGCAAGCGTTACGAATGCTGTGCTGAGGTCTCGGGTTCGATCCCCGGGTCGTGTAAATGTGATATTGAGTTTTTAAATAAATACACCCAACAGTCACACACATAGTTCTGACGCCACACTAGGTAAAACCTGTATCGTGGATATCAAGAACTACGAGGTACTACGGTCCCACAACACCCAGACCCGAAACAAATATCTATCTGTCACACAAATATTTGTCCCAGTGCGGGAATCGAACCCACGGCTTCCGATTACTTTAAGGTTGTTCTAGAAATATCCAAACAGGTTTGTTATAAGATGGTATTTGATACAATCTCGTACACGGAGAAAATAACAAAAGTAAAAAATGGTTTTAGTATTAAATAATTTATTTCAGTTCGCAAACTTAACGTCTATAACAATTCATTCCGTCGTGACAGTTGGCGTGGAATGCGTGGCCGTGCGCTTTGCAGCACTCGTCCTTCTCAGGGTTGCTGCGGCTGCAGACCTGGTCGCACGGCGGGACCCGCACCCAGTTGTTGATAGCTTCCGTCGTCGCTATGAATGCACTCATGGCAATAACAAGGATTAATGCGATATTCACGAACTTGACCATGGCTGAAGCAATGTTTCTGTTACAACGGCTTTTACTCGTCTGTTTTGGTGAGAGAAACATGCGCGTATTTATACCAGTTTCGATTGACTGGCTCTTGAGGAAAACTCTCGTAAAAATAAAAGGAAAAAATTAAGATCACTTGTTTCTAGTGATGTAGAAATATAGGGACACCGCATGTCGATCTGGGATTTCATTTAACTATAGATTGACTGGAATCTACATTTTTTGCCTAGATAGTGCCTGGATTATATCTATATACTACCAGGTCATTGACTAGATACTGCCTGGAAACGGATTGGACATTGACTGGATACTGACTGAATACTGACTGGCTACTGATTGGATACTGGCTGGAAACTGACTTGATACTGACTGGATATCGACTGGATACTGACGGCATACTGACGACATACTGACTGGGTACTAACTGGATACTGACTGGATACTGTCTGGATGCTGACTGGATACTGAATGGTTACTAACTGGATACTGACGGTATACTGACTGGATACTGACCGGATACTGACTGGATACTGACTGGATACCGACTGGTTACTGATTGATTACAGACTGGTTAATGACTGGATACTGACTGCATAATTATTGGTTACTGACTGGATTCTGACTGGATACAGACTGGATACCGACTGGATGCCGACTGGATACTGACTGCATAATTATTGGTTACTGACTGGATTCTGACTGTATGCTGACTGGATACTGACTGGATACTGACTGGATGCTGACTGGATACTGTCTGGATTCTGACTAGATCCTGACTGGAAATGGTTGATGGTAGTAGAGTGTATATAGTTTTGTTCATATTACAAGTCAACCGACTCTACCGCAGAAGTACTACAATCTCAAGAAAACCGACTTGACAAAGCAGATTCCTTATTGATATTTAAGAAGATTACGAAGATTCAAATCCTTCCTCCCTTCCCTTTCTTTTTACGTTCCGTATTAGCAATGGCGATCACTGTGGTATAAAAAATAACACCCTTATTCAAAATTCTTGCTTAAAGCGAGCGCTTTATGCGCAGATTTCTGTTGGTTTGGCGCCAAGTAAAAACTAACCAATCACGTACAGAAATCAACGCATGGAGAGCTTTTTGATATTAGTGTTTTTGCATACGGATGTAAGTTCCTTTCGTCCTGTGCCTATTTGTTGTAATAAAAAAAAACAAATTGTAGGAACGTATTGTTCGTGAAATGGATAAAAACCACAGACATGGCTTGGTTTTTTTTTTTTTTTTTATTCTGGCGCGGCAAAGTGACCACACTGCACCTGATGGTAAGCGCAGTGCCGTCCAGACAGAGTATCAAGTAGCGAGAGACAGTCTATCCCCCGCTACTCAACACAATCATGCCGGCCTGCTGTTTATAGAAACCAGAAGATGAAGACTTTCAATTTTAGCCCTGACTTGAAAAAAATAACGACAGACAAGGCTGAAAGAAAAAGAGAAAAAGAAAAAAAGTAATGGTCGTCATTCGTAAATCAGCAGGTAGCTCGATTGCCTCACTAGTGTAGCTTAATTAAGCGCACGTGAGTAATCTGTTATCTGGGTTTTTCGATATAACATTTTCCTGTTTTCTAAGTTTGTGTTCCAATTTTAATTGTTTGTTAACGACTGCCACGTGAGCACTCTATCGAGGTCTCAAGTATTTGTATGAGCACGCGCATTTTTTTTGATATGTAGCCTTATTGTGTTATTTAAAAATGCGTTTTATCTTCTATTATTTTTTTATCCTGGCACGGCTACGTGACCACACTACACCTGATGGTAAGCGCAATGCCGTCCGATTAGATTATCGATTATAGAGAGACAATCTATCCCCCGCTACTCACCACACTTATGCCAGCCTGCTTCTTCACACTACGCCATAGGCAGGATGGTGAAGAAGCGGTCGAGGGTTTAGTGTCCGAGTAATCCGAAGGCTGCAAAATGGCCAAACATCGTACCCCAACTCTAGCCCCTTGATGATAACCGGAAATACACTGGCTGATCCCGGAACGCGACACACTTGCGTGTGCGCCACTATGGCGGGTTTTACACCCTGTGTACGGAGGTCGCTAACCGAGCGGATAAGAATATCCTACCTATTTTCAATCTCCCATTTTAATGCATAGTAAGTAAATATAAGTGGAAATACCACTGACTGACTTATCACGAGATCTCTAAAACTATACGCCTGATTGACTTGATGTTTAGTATAGTTACTCAATTCGCGATGTAGACGCATGCTAAGAACGGATTTTTAAAAATGTCTCCACTAAGGAGGTAAAATAAGGGATTATTGGTTGTGTATGGAAATCTGTCATTTTCAAATTGAGAAAATAGCGCCATAGTCATTCAAGACGAAGTTGCGGACAAAAGCTAGTTGATCAAAGAGTATTATACTATATACGGTACCCCCAAAAAACCGGATGTACCTACACTGGCTGATCCCGGAACGCGACACACTTGCGTGTGCCACTATGGCGGGTTTTTCACCCTGTGTACGGTGGTCGCTATCCGGGCGGATATGAATATCCTACCACCAGCAAAAGCTTATGTTCATTTTCTTAATATTCATAATCCTACTAATAATATTATAAATGCGAATGTTTGGATGGATGGATATTTGTTACTCAATCACGCTACAACGGCTGGACGGATCTGGCTGAAGTTTGGCACAGAGATAGATAATAGTCTGGAATAGCACATAGGCTTTTTATCCCGGAAAAATGTACAGTTCCCGTGGGATAGATTAGTTTTTCAGACGGCATAGGATCGACATGATTTTTTGCATAATGGCAGTTTAGGGATCAGAAAATGACATAGGCTACTTTTTATCCCGGATGAATGCACGCTTCCTATGGGATAGCAAAATATAGAAAGATGTAATAGCTTAAGATGCCTCCATGGATTGTATACCTTTTCTTCCTAAAATAACCTACACGCGGGCAACATAGTGGCACTATATGATTCGATATGAGTACTATATCGTTTTTAATGTAACAAATTTTTTTTATTTGCTAAATTACTACTTTTTTTTTTTTTAAATTATGGGCGGGGTAGGCCCGCTCAGTTTTCCCCCTAACATACAGGTTAGTCAGGGACGTGAACATCGTTAAAATAAATAAAAAAAAAAA
This sequence comes from Laothoe populi, assembly GCA_905220505.1. Taxonomy (NCBI): domain Eukaryota; kingdom Metazoa; phylum Arthropoda; class Insecta; order Lepidoptera; family Sphingidae; genus Laothoe; species Laothoe populi. The sequence continues at coordinate 833,089 of HG992146.1, read as the reverse complement.
TCTTGGTTTATTTAATATACACAGACTAAAAATAGTAGTATAAAATCCTACTTTAAACGATTGCCGATGTATGGTCGGTTTGTCGTGTAAAACATAAAATGTAGTCTTTATTGACAATTAAAATATACATTTGAACTAATACTAACATTGCAATATAACTTAATCTAGTGTCCTTTGTGCACTTGTTCCTACTTATGACTACGCTAGCTAGTTTTATGCAGTAGTCTAAAAATTTGTACCTTGTCTTCTTATTTACTAGCCATTCGTGTAGGTTATCTATAACTAACTTATCATCTAATTCTAACTCTAGTTCCATTCTTTGTGTTCCGAAAACTGGGCATTTCATCAGTATATGTGTGACACTTTCGCTTTCGGCAGGGTCGCAGATGCACGATGGGCTCTCCTTGCACTTGAAACGATTCAAGTATTCGGAGAAACCACCATGCCCCGTTAACACCTGCGTCAACACAGGATTAATACCGATCTTTCTCTGTATGCGGTACGCTTGTTCAACATCTGGGAAAAACAGCTTCGTTACCGATGCTGTTTCACCCAGCTTATAGCGTGCGTTCCATTCAGCGATCGAGTCGCTACGTATCAGTCGCTTGGCGTACGACACTGAGCATCTGTCATAAGCGGGCTTCGTCTTCAAGGTTTGGGCTGCCTCCTTCGCGAGTTCGTCTGCCCTCTCATTCCCCTCCAATCCAATGTGGGCTTTTATCCAGAAAAGTTAAATTTTCTGGCCGCGTTTACTTATCATCTTAAGATTCTTTGTTATCTGAAACGCTAATGGATGTAGAGACTCGCCACTGGCGATGAGATCGAGGGCTGACCTGGCGTCGCTGAAGATACAATAGGATGCGGCCTTCCCCTTGAGGACTTCGTCCGTCGCTCTTTTAAGGGCTAGTAGTTCCGCCTGGAAAACGGTACAGTATCTTTCCAACTTGAGCTTTATAGCTTTGGTCTCGGCAGCATTATCCCAAATGGATAATGCCGCTCCGACTTTACCGTCTATTTTACTCCCGTCCGTGAAAATGCAAGCACTTTCACGGACGTGTCGGGCCAACTCCGCACCGTCCACCAAGCTTTGGTAACTCCAGCTCCTTCTTTCAGCCGGGTGATCCAGGCTGGCAAAGGCCTCCGGCACTTCCATCTCCCGGTCACCTACTACTCGCCGAGACAATCCTTTCTTGCTCTCGTACAAGAGTGCTGCTTCTCTCACTCTTATATCTAGCGGTATCATCCCGGCCAGCAGCAGTGCCGAGTTCAGGGATACAGTCCTGTAGGCCCTTGTCAGCTTCAGCGCAAAACCACGCTGGATTGCACACAACTTTTGCCGTACGGACATCTTGGTCGTTGCTGGTGCCCACGCACTTGCCGCATACAGAACTACTGGTTCAATGACCGCCGTATATATGGTCTTAACTACATTCGGATTTAGGCCCCAGTGAACTCTGGCTGCTCTGGAGAGTTGCCTGTATAGGTTGGTAGCCTTTTTACATGTTTCGGCAACGTGCTTGTTGAATGTAAGCTTGTCATCAATGACTAAGCCTAGCACTTTCAGTTCGTTGGTTAACTGAATATCAACATCACCCATGCGCAGGATCGGCGAGTCGTATTTTCGCCTTCGGGTCAACACCATCGCTTTTGTTTTGTGAGGTGCGAATTTCAGCTTGTTACGCTCTCCCCAGTCCCGCACACAGGCGAGTGCTGAATTTGCCTGGCTCTGGATCTCACAGGTTTCACCAGCGAATATCAAGATTATATCATCAGCGAAAGCCTGGCAGTAGTTCCCTCTACCGTCAAGTATCTTGAGCAGTGGGTCAAGGAGCAGGTTCCACAAGATAGGACCCCCAATTGATCCTTGAACGCATCCCTTGGAGGTCCCTCTTGCGTGCTCTTCCCCGGCATATCGAACCTTTACTTTCGGCTCTTGAAGTAGCTATCTACAACTCTTCTTAAATTTATCGGACATTTTTCCTCCGCTAGTCTGACTCTAATTATCGGCCACCACGCGCTATCAAAGGCTCCCTCTATATCCAGTGAGATCACAGTGACGATCTTTTTCTCACTTATCCGGTCACGGATGTAATTGACCAGGGTGTAGAGGGAGTCTTCGGTGCTCCTTTGGGGCATAAATCCATACTGACGGGTACTCATCCTCGGAAGTAGATGCCATTTCACTCTTCCCACTAGCATCTTCTCCAGGATCTTCCCCATCACCGGCAACAGTCCTATCGGTCTATACGACTTAACATTTGTGTAGTCTTCTTTTCCGGGTTTCCGGAGGACTACGACCGTGGCTTCCTTCCAGATGGTCGGGAAGTGGCCAAGTTCGAGGCACTTGTTTGCCAGCGATAGGTACAATCCTGGGTCCTTGACAATTGCTTGTTTGCAGATGTCTGCGGTGAGACCATCTGCACCAGGGGCTTTTTTAGGGTTAAAGCTTGTTGTAGCCTTTATCAGTTCATGCTCGGTAAATGGCGGGTCTTGATTGTTATTATCTAGAACGTCATTTATCTGCTCAGCTACAACCCTGACGTGCTGGTGGTATGCACTGTCATGTTCCCTCTGGTCTTCTGGGTAAAAGGTCTCCGCCAGGAGCTTCGCTGACTCTTGCGGGTTTAGGGTCCTCCCATTATTGACTAATGGGAGATCTTCCTTTCTCTTTGTTATTCTGCTGATTACCCTGTAGATCCCATCCCACAGGGTTTCCCTCTCCTGCTTCTCGCAAAACTCCTTCCAACTGTTCGTTTTTGCCGTAATCACCTCATCCTCGTAGATTTTCTTTGCTTCCAAGTACTCTTTTACGACATAGGATCTGCGAACCGGCGCTGCGCAGCGGATCCTCCTCTTCCGGGTGACTACGGCTTTCTTCAGCTCGGCAAGTTTTTCTGACCACCACGGTATGGTGAGTTTACTATTTTGTTTCAAAAGGGGCATGGAACAACTACATGCTTCTGTAATTTTGTCTGTGTATGTATTTACTGCCTGATCTAATTCCGAAAAGTTTTCTACTTTATCTATTGACTCTACATTTAAATTGTTTTCCCGGTTTAATTGGACAAGTTTGTCATCAAACTTGCTCCAATTTGCTTTCTTAGTATTAAATTTTCTTGTTGTTCTAACGGTTTCCAAATTTTTGATTTTACCTAAGTTAATTTTGAAAAGAATCGTGTTGTGGTCAGAGCTCTCCAAACTGTCGTCTACCTTCCAGTCCTCTACCCTGTTGAGGATGTCCGCTGTGCAAGCCGTAATGTCAATGAAGCTTGTGTATGTTCTCCCTCCTCTGACAGTGTCAAAGGTTGGGGTGTTTCCTATGTTGAGCACCTGTAAACCGTACTCGTCCAGCGCACTTGCAGTCTCCCTTCCCCTGCTATCGGTGAGTGCACTGCCCCACCAGATGCTCTTCGCATTAGCGTCACCGCCAATGAGGAGATTTTTGGGTCCTAGCTTTAGCGCAATTTTCCCCAGGTGCTCCAGATATGGGGTAATAGGCGTGTTTGGCTCAAAGTAGAGCGAGACCATGGCGACCTTTCGGGTATTTACCTGGATTATCACCACGCAGATGTTATTTGTGGTGAGCTCAGGGCATTGTAGCACTTTAAGTCTCTGGTCAAAGACAGCTATTGCTGCCTTGACTGTGCTCTCCCGGTTTTCACCCTGGTAAATCCTTACACCGCCATAATCCCTCACTCTACCTTGGTTCCCCACATATGGCTCTTGCAGCATTGCAATGGCAATCTTTCTATTTTTCGATTCGAGCAAAAGTTCTTGTGTTGCTAGTTGCTTGCGTTGCAGATTTATTTGCGCTACAAGAAGTGACCTGTCCTGGGAAAATGCCAGCTGATGTTCGCTGAAGACGCCCTTAACAGTACTCGTATGTTCGAAACCCAAATGGCATACACCTCTGACTTTTCTAAAGTTATGTGTGTATTAAATGTTAGTTATCGCTTGCTTTAATGGTGAAGGTAAACATCGTCAGGAAACCTGCGTACCTGAGAATTTCGAAGGTATGTGAAGTCTGCCAACCCGCATTAGGTCAGCGTGGTGGACTAAGGCCTAACCCCTCTCAGTAGTAGAGGAGGCCCGTGCCCAGTAGCGGGACAATGTTTAATACAGGGCTAGTATTATTATTATGTATATATTAGTTTTTATATCACATGTTTCCTCATGTTATCTGAGTATTGACATTAAAACCCGTTTGTTTCATTGATAAATAGATCACGAAAGGTTTGTTTACATTGTGGGGTTATCGTGTAACACTTTCCTTATTATGAATTGTTTGCCGGCGCGGATGTCAGCTGACACGCCTTCCGTTTTTCCTCCATAGGTTTTACCCAGACGCAGTCTTGTGAGGATTACTGCGCGGCAGTTTGTATTAAAATCTATTGCGTGTTTACAAAAACTTTCTAAACTTACTGTCTTGTTACAAAAGATGGAATTAACATAAGATGTTTTTTGAGATTTAGACACGTATTGTACAAGTTCCTTTTATATAAAATTGTTACGCTTTGTTTGACTAAATATCGGAGGTTTTCACACAGTGAGCAACACAGAAAATGTATTTAAACGCTTTTACACACATTGTTCTGACCCCACACTAGGTATAACCTGTATCGTGGGTATCAACAACTACGAGGGACTACGGTCCCACAACACCCAGACCCGAAACAAATATCTATCTGTCACGCAAACATTTGTCTTGGTGCGGAATCGAACCCACGGTCTCTCGTTTCACAGTCGGGTACTCACCCGCTGCGCCACGAAGGCTGTAAATATTATAAATTTATTAAAAAAACTAGCTTTTGCTCGCGGCTTCGCCCGCGGATTGTTATTTTTGAAAGAAATGGTATAAAATCCATGGAGACATCTTAAGTTATTGTATTATCCAATAGAAAGCGTGCATTTTCCGTGATAAATAGTAGCCTATGTCATTCTCATACATCTCATAACACTATGCAAAAAACCATGTCGATCCCTTGCTATGTGTAAAACTAAGACGAACGACGACTTTTTATCCCGCGGGAACCGCACATTTCCCGGGATAAAAAGTACTCTATGTACTATAATCTACCTATTTTTCATACATAGTAAAATAAGGTTTATATATAAATTTTGTATATTATAATTTCAGATTTCCAATGAATGATAATCTTAAAAGATTATGGAATGACAGCATAGGCCTGAAAATATACAACCCGTGTCAGCTATAAGAATATGCTCTAAGCATTTTGAAAAAACAGTATTAATAGATCTTTGGAAATGGTGCGTCTAAAAGCCATGAAAAAACATCCGTCACATGTACCGAAAATAAACTCTTTAACTAAGTTCATATTATTTCGACATGAATAAATTATTTTAATAAAAATATTTTTTTATTTATTTAGAAGATATTTATTTAAGATTTCCATTTTTTGAATGAACAACACGCCAAACATGTGCCAAAAGATAATTTTCAGTGACACTGACAGACTGACAGAGGGCTTTTTTATTTTTTCATAGCCATGGATACATGACCTTCAGCCGGACAGGGGTCTTTAAGCTTCTGGCAATAACAGGGTAATAAATCCCACAAGGGATAATATATTATTGTCTGTAGGTAGAATACGAAATGAAATACTAAAACTTCCATATTTATGCCCGTCAGCTCGAAACTTTGACAAGACATTCGAGGACATGCTCAAGGACCCAGCCATAAAAATGTTTTGACTTTTATGGAAAAGAGCGGCAAATTTATAACAGTAAAAAAACGTAATTGATTCATAACGCTTAGCATTCCGAGCATGTCGTAATTGTCGTACAATACGACTTGTTTGATTTAATACGTTCTAAGTCAATTATTGTACATAAGGAAAAATTATCGGCAAATGAGTATATGGGGTGGGTGTGTGAAGTTGTGGTGTGTAGGTGTGAAGAGATAGTCCAATAAAGATGAAGTAGAAGTTTAAGATAAAGTTTATTCACAAATTACACAGATAAAACAGTTCACTCAACACGGAAGATACCATATACATAGAAGGAGTAATAAAGATAGTACAGTGAAGTATATAAGATACAGGTAACAGCGGAAGCTATGAATGATATTGCTATAGCGTAAGCGTAAGCGTAAGCGCAAGCACTAGATCGCAGGTGACACGGGCTTCGCGGGCGATAGTGTGTACCGACTGGTCGGGACTCGGGCCGTGGCTCACGAGGGGAACGGACCCCCGCGCCTCGTCGCTGCATACGAAACCGGTTGGCTCAGCGGCGCGGTGGCGCTTTTCCATTGTACAAGTTGCAAGTGCAGATATAATATTTAAATGCATATTTGATAAGATAGTTTTAATTAGATATTTAACTGTGTAAATATTAATGTGTTGTAAATAATAAATAATGTTGTGTAAATATAAATGTTAATTAATTTTATTGTAAATAGCATATGTAATTAAATATGTAAGCTATAAATATATAAAATGTAAATATATATAAAATATAAATATATAAAATATATTGAGTACACCACATCACTCCCCCCCAGAGACCGTCACTACGGGCGATAATAATCAGGAAAACGTACAGTACGGCCTGAGCGCGTTCTTCTGACGTCATCCTGAGCTAGGATATTCTGTTCCGTAGGAATAGGATCAGGTATGGGATCAGGTTGAGGGTTAAAAGTGGGAGTGGAAATAGGGATGGAATCGGGATTAGGGTCGATCAGTGTATAGGCCGGTTTGAGGCGGTCTATGGATACTGTAACACTCTTCCCTTTGACCTGTATTTTAAAGGTCTTATCGCCTCTTTCAAGGACTTTGTAGGGGCCGGTGTATGGAGGCTGTAAAGCGCCACGTAATGCATCGTCCCTTAAAAATACGTAACCACAGGACGATAATTCTTTATAAACAAAAATGTTGTTTTTATTGTGGCGTGCTGCTGGTGCAGGTTGGAGCTTTGATGCAAATTTTTGCAGACGAGTGGTGAAGTCCGATATGTCGGTGGAGTGAGGAACAGAGGTCTGAAAAAATTCTCCGGGTAAGCGTAATGGCTCCCCATAAACCAACTCGGCAGAAGATGATTGGAGTTCATCTTTGAATGCACTCCTAATGCCTAACAGCACCAGAGGTAATGTGTCTACCCAGTTTAAATCGGCGTGGCACATAATGGCTGCTTTCAACTGGCGGTGGAATCGTTCCACTAGCCCGTTACAAGATGGGTGATACGCGGTTGTCTTGCGATGTTTGAATCCGATCATTTTTCCTAGATATTGGAAGAGTGACGATTCAAACTGTCGTCCGCGATCGGTGACAATATCGGTTGGACATCCAAATCTGGATATCCACCATAGTAATGCCTTCCCAACTGTTTCGGCAGTCATATCCACCATAGGTGTGACTTCTGGCCAGCGAGTGAAACGATCCACCGCTGTGAGACAGTAGCGAAAGCCTTGTGAAATAGGCAAGGGACCTATAATGTCCACGTGAATAAAAGAAAATCGAGCGCGAGGAAGATCGAATGTGCCTAATGGAGATGACACATGACGATGAACCTTGGCGCGTTGACATGCCAAACATTGACGAGACCACTCTCGACAGTCTTTGCGCACTCCAGGCCAAACAAATCTTTCGGCAACCAATTTGGCCGTTGCATTAGCGCCTGGGTGGCTGAGACTATGGAAACTGTCGAAGAGTTGTTTTCTCAATGGTTTGGTGACAAATGGTCTAGCTAAAGAGGTACTGACGTCACAATAAAGCTCATGGCGAGCGTTAGGGATCCTCAATTTTTCTAGGCTGAGTGAAGAGTCTCCTGCTAGAAGTTGAGTTAACTCCATATCCGATGCTTGAGATGAAGCCAGCACATCTAAATCGACTGGTATCTGCAGTTCCTCGACACGTGACAATGGATCAGCAACGACGTTCTCTTTTCCAGAGATGTGTCTAATGTCGGTAGTGAACTGCGAGATATAATCGAGGTGACGGAATTGCCTAGGCGAGCAGTTAGCTTTCCTTTCGTTGAAAGCGTAACTGAGCGGCTTGTGGTCAGTATATACCACGAAATGTCTCGCTTCCAGCATATGACGAAAGTATTTTATGCTTTCGTAAATGGCTAAAAGCTCGCGGTCGTATGGCGAGTATTTTTGCTGAGAAGGGCTCAACTTCCGCGAGAAGAATGCCAGAGGTTCCCAGGCATTATCCTTAAACTGCTGCAAAACTGCACCCATTGCCAAGTCAGACGCATCTGTTACCAGAGCAAGTTCAGCCTGGCAATCTGGGTGTGCCAGTAATGCAGCATTGGCAAGACTCTCCTTACATCTGTTGAAAGCCAGTAAGGTTTCACCAGAAATATCGACGGGATGAGATGCTTTGACGCTGCCAGCAAGTAAAGCATTTAAAGGTGCTTGAATGGACGCAGAATGCGGGAGAAATCTTCTGTAAAAATTTACCATTCCCAAAAATCGTCTCAGCTGTCTGACTGTTGTTGGTATCGGAAAGTCGTTTATGGCTTGAACCTTAGATTCCAAAGGTTTGGTGCCAGATGCGGAGATTCGGTAACCTAAAAACGTTACCTCTGATGCACCAAATACGCACTTTGAGGTGTTGACGAGGACGCCATATTCCTTCATGCGACTGAAGATCTGATGGAGGTGAGCTTCGTGTTCAGTTTCGTCCTTGGAGAAGATGAGGAAGTCATCCAGGAAACAGTAACAAAACTCAAGTCCTCTCGTCATTTCGTCAACAAACCTTTGAAATGTTTGGCCTGCGTTCCTTAGGCCGAAGGTCATAAAAGGGAATTCATACAGGCCAAAGGGAGTAGTTATGGCAGTTTTAGGGATGTCGTCTTGGAAGACAGGGATTTGGTTGTAAGCCTTCATCAAATCTATTGTAGAAAAGACTGTACAACCAGAAATGGAATGGGCGAAGTCGTGGATGTGCCTAATAGGATAACGGTCTGGGATAGTCCGTGAATTAAGCATCCTATAATCGCCACAGGGCCGCCAGCCGTTATCCTTCTTAGGCGCAAGGTGCAAAGGAGATGCCCAAGGACTTTCAGAAGGACGCGCTGTGCCGTTATTGAGCATGAGCTCGAATTCCTGCCTCGCAATTTTTAGTTTATCCGGTGCCAATCTGCGGGGAGTACACGAGATAGGAGGTCCTGGTGTGGTCCTAATATGGTGTACCGTTTGGTGCTTTTGAAACACCGGCGTGCCTGAAGGGCGTGTAATTTCCGGAAATGTATTTAATATGCCGTGATAACGCGTGTCACCTGTTGTAACCTTAACAGAAAATATATCTGACTTAGCAATACAAGCATTTGCTGACAAGGTTGTGGTATTATCTATTAAGCGCTGATTACGGCAATCTACAATTAAATTATAGAAACTCAGAAAGTCAACGCCTATTATTGGCTTAGTGACGTTAGCCACGATGAAACGCCAAGCAAAATTTCGCCTTAGACCTAAATTTAAGCTAAGCTGGATAAAGCCAAAGGTTTCGATGTTTGACCCATTGGCTGCAGTGAGGTCGAAGTTTGTCTTCGGTCGACGCTCCCGAAGCGCAGATCGAGGGTAGACACATAAGGCGCTACCGGTGTCCACCAGGAACTGGATTTTCGAACTGTGGTCGGTAACGAAGAGGCGACCTGTATGGCTTGGGCAGTCGTTTGTCGCCACTACCGGCTGCCCGCAGAGTTTTCCGGCTTGGTGTAGTCGCACGGTTGGATACACTTGCGAGCTTGTGCACCGAACTTGGCGTGGTACCAGCACAGAGGGTATTTTCTGTAGCTGGAGTTAGACCTGTTGCTCTGACGGGATGATGAACGTCGTCGCTCTCTTGGTCTTGAACGGTCCATGGTGCAGCAGGCTCCACGAGTATGCTCTTCTAACTTAACGGTAAGGTGTTGAACCACCTTCTTCAGCTCAGCGATCTCGTTGGCCTGCTGTGACTCGTATGCTCTCCTAAAAGAAGCTACGGAAACGTTGGGTGGTGACGTCAGCTCTTGAATGCGGTCGGCTAGGTCGGCAAGCTGTTGCAGTGATTGAGTGGGCTGGGAGGCCAGCACTTTCTGGATGTCTTGCGGTAAGCGATTGCTCCAAATAGACCTGAGAAAGTCGTCGGGTGCAGAAGCTCCGGCCAAATCTTGGAGATGGCGTAAAAATTGAGACGGCTTCCTATCTCCAAGTTCCTCATGAATGAGTAACTGTCGGACTTTTTTATCATGAGAGGCTGATAGACGCTTGATCAATTCGGACTTAATTTTCTCATAGCGGTTCTTTGCTGGAGGATTGATCACAATGTCCTTCACAGCCTTTGCATATTGCAAATCCAGGTTATTTGTGACATTGGTGAATTTTGTATCGTCGTCGGTAATATTATAATTGTCAAACTGACCTTCAAGCAATGCGAACCACAGCTCAGCATCCTCTGGTGAAAATGGAGGAACTTTAATTTTTATTCGCCGTGTGTCGTAAAGTTCGCGGTCAGTGGAAACACGCACTCGGCGCGCCCGCCGCGTGGCCACGTTGGTATCTGTTCGCTCACCGACGGTTTTCGTAGATTCGGCACTGCTGCTCATAATGTTACCTGGATATCTGATCCTTGTGTCCTTTTCGGGGTCACCAGTTATGGGGTGGGTGTGTGAAGTTGTGGTGTGTAGGTGTGAAGAGATAGTCCAATAAAGATGAAGTAGAAGTTTAAGATAAAGTTTATTCACAAATTACACAGATAAAACAGTTCACTCAACACGGAAGATACCATATACATAGAAGGAGTAATAAAGATAGTACAGTGAAGTATATAAGATACAGGTAACAGCGGAAGCTATGAATGATATTGCTATAGCGTAAGCGTAAGCGTAAGCGCAAGCACTAGATCGCAGGTGACACGGGCTTTGCGGGCGATAGTGTGTACCGACTGGTCGGGACTCGGGCCGTGGCTCACGAGGGGAACGGACCCCCGCGCCTCGTCGCTGCATACGAAACCGGTTAGCTCAGCGGCGCGGTGGCGCTTTTCCATTGTACAAGTTGCAAGTGCAGATATAATATTTAAATGCATATTTGATAAGATAGTTTTAATTAGATATTTAACTGTGTAAATATTAATGTGTTGTAAATAATAAATAATGTTGTGTAAATATAAATGTTAATTAATTTTATTGTAAATAGCATATGTAATTAAATATGTAAGCTATAAATATATAAAATGTAAATATATATAAAATATAAATATATAAAATATATTGAGTACACCACAAGTAATAAAATAGCAGTGCAATACATAAAGGTGTTATTTTCCTTACCACAAGAAAATCCCACTGTCTCGGTTTTGACTATAGACATGGTTTTCACCTTTCGAATGGAACATATTGGATATGGCGTTTAACTTTTAAATTGAGAAAACTAGAGATATAGCTCTGGCATTGCATGCTGGCATTCTTTGGCTCCCTGAGTTTTCAATTTGATCCCGGATTTGAAAAAACCAACAATAGATAAGGCTGCATGGTGGCGAACCATTGGCTTTTTTTTATTATAAGAGAAAGAAAATTAAAAAAAAAAATTTTTTTTGTTTTTTTATAATACTTCAATGTCAGGTTTCTGCGCCGTAGCTGTTCGATCATAGTGTTCGATAAAATCGTAGATCTGACAACATCATAAAAATTGGCACGAATCGAATACAAAATGAAACATTAAAAACTGAAAATTAACAATAACGACATTTAATACCTACATGTCTCTACATATTGAAACATCAATTAGATCAGGAGGGTTACTCTTGACACTCGATTCCAATTTAAAATTGGGATTGGGTTCGAAAACTGTAAAATTGGCACTCTTGAACGCACCACCAGCGCATGATTTAACTGAATACGGCGGAAATTTTAGTAACTAAATGAAATGAGTATTTACGATCGCTATTTCGTAAATATTCTATTTCATTTGGTTGAGTGAGTTAGATTTCCAAGATCTTCTAGATTGGATTTGAACTGTATCGATTTCCAGATTGCAATTCATTTCAAGAGTAGTAGAGAAGTATATTGTATTTAACAAAGGAGAATAATATAATCACAACGTTGGGTGTAACAATATACAATATGTAAATCACATTGAGTCATTTTGTATAAGTTAGAACCAGTTTACATAATGATTTCTCATGTTTATGTTAATATTATGCGTTGAAAAAAAAAACTAATTTTATCGCGCTTTATTTTTACCTTTTAGTCCCGAAATTTCGAAACAAGAACAGCCTTTATGGTCACGGGGCAGAATGACCTCGCACCCGAAATCGAAGAGGAAAGATTTTGAAACGTAGTAGTGACTAAAAAGTAATATAACCGTAGATAAAATACGTAAACTAGTTTTATTTTAATCATAACCAAGTTTTTATATATAGAGCAGAATAAGTTTTTTTTTGTTGGCTATCGTATCGTGTGATTATTGTTACGTATTATAAATTTAAAAAGTAATTATGATTCCTTTTATATTTGTTTATTTTTTATTAGCAAAGTAACTGCGGTCCATACAGCCCTCACTAGACATACGTACGGGATCATCATCGGCATCTCTTCCTGTAGTTATCTACAGTGATAAGTTGTATGTTTATTTTTTAATTTTTCCTCAAGATAGCTAATAATTTTAGCCGATATAAATATGCTGTTATTTTGTTGTTAAACAGAAGAGCAAAGGCCGTCAAACAGAACGCTTATCACTTGTCATTACAGATCTAAATATGGTCAAGTTCACAAATATCGCTTTGATCCTCGTTATTGCTATGAGTGCGTTCATAGCGACCACGGAGGCTACCAACAGGTGGACGCGGGTGCAGGCATGTGACGTGGTCTGTAACCGCAGTGCCCCTGAGAGGAACGAGTGCTGCAGAGCTCACGGACGCGCGGCCTATGCCAGCTGTGAAGGCGGAATGTATTGCTATTAGTGTTATATGTATTGAAAATAAATGTGTTCCTATATTATTATTATTTTGAATTAGCTGGTGGTTGGATATTCATATCCGCCCGGTCAGCGACCACCGTACGCAGGGTGTAAAACCCGCCATAGTGGCACACGCAAGTGTGTCGCGTTCCGGGATCAGCCAGTGTATATCCGGTTTTTGTCGGGGGTCTAGAGTTGGGGCACGATGTTTGGCCATTTAACACTAGCCCCTCGACCGATTCTTCACCTTCTTGCCCATGACGTAGTGTGGAGAAGCAGGCCGGCATGATTGTGTTGAGTAGCTAGCGATATATTGGCTATTGCTACTCGATACTCTAAATGGACAGCACTGTGCTTACGATCAGGTGCAGTGTGGTCACTTTTCCGTGCCAATATATATATAAAAAAAAGAATTAACAGAATTACTATCATCTCTTCATGTTTTCACGTCGGGTTTTTGTACTCCTAACATGTCTATAAAAGATTTATTTCTATTGATTGCTGTAAGTAATAACGAGAGATAATCTATCCCTCGCTCCTCAACACAATCACTTCGGCCTGCTGTGCAGGTTCTTCACACTACGCCTAAAGGACCCAGGATTATAGGAAGGAGGGAAACAGTTCCACTTGTTGTGGCAAAAATACGAATTTGCTCCACTCTTGGTTCGGGCCGGGGTTGTAGACACCACAAAGCTGTGGCTCGGCAAGCCAGTAGGTACGCGTAGTTCAGGTGTGGAAGGGAGAGGATGGGATAAGACTAAACAATTCTTAGGAGCATTCGCCATGATACAGACGGTAGAACACGCTCAGCGAGGAAATATCCCTGCGTAGCTGTAGTAGTTCTAGGCTAACTTCTATCTTTTCTACATTTGTACCCTGGACAGAGGCCACGTTTAGTCGAGTCACGTCCTAGAGTCCACACGTGTATACCTAGTTACCCAGTGAATTTGGAGCCGCTGATTTCTGCCGAGTTTCGAAGAACGCAACGTGTATGTATATTTGGACTATACCATTGTAGGTATATGTATTAACGCGACACTTTTTGCTTTTAAGAGAATGACAAATTATATAGTAATTGAATTACACGCGATTCAAAGTATTAGGGGTAGCGAATGGAATAGTCTGAAGAATCGATTCAGTAAAAATCGAGGTAAATAAATAACAAACACGATATTATATCGGTTTATCATTATTAAAAGCTGTAAGTTTTCCGAGTAATAAAAAAATAAACAACGATTTTCTATAATTAACTTCTCCATGAAAACTTATTTTTAATATTAATCGTTACATTAATGTTATTTATGTAACATAATTAAATAGGTTTAATAAACGTATTAACATATTAACATGTGGGTTCACAGAATTGTCGGCGTATTATTACCGTGACCGAAACAGATACAAATTTAATTTCGATTTCAAGTGTCTGAGAGCGTTCATTGTTTATGATTCATTAAAAAATCGATTCTTCATTTAATCGATATCATATTGCCTCCCTATCGTATAGTCTCTATCACATATTTTTTCAGATTCGACTAGTTCTCGATTCAACAAATGTGTTAATTGCCATTCATACATAACGACTGTGACTGATAATAATTATAATCTCAGGTGTAGGCTACAGCTGCAGGTAGTCATATTGCCGAGCGATATTGATTTTCCTCATTATTTTCCTTCTTTTTGACATTACATTATAAACAGTATAAATAGTCTCAAACGATTATTATTCAAACAGAACAGCGGGTGAAATTGAATAGAACTAAACGTCATTTCTAGTGGCCATTAAATTAACAATGAAGTTTATCAATATCAGTTTAATTCTATTGATTGCTGTGGGTACATTCACGGCACCCACGGAAGCCGCCGATGGAAAGTGGGTTCGAGTCCCGGGCTGTGACGTAATTTGCGGAGTCCATGTTCAGGTTGAGAAAGACGCATGCTGTCGAGCGCATGGTTATTCCTCGTACGCCGGTTGCCGTGACGGCACTTATTGCTATAAATAATATTCAACTTTAATATCTACACAATGATATTTGACAATAAATCATAAAATTTTTATTTATTGTTTTTTTTCATATATCGATTTGACAGCCTCCGTGGCGCAGCGGATGAGTAGCTGGCTGTGAAACGACAGGCCGTTCGATTCCCGCACCGAGACTAATGTTTGTAGACAGATATTTGTTTAGGTTCTGAGTGTTGTGGGACCATAGTCCCTCAAAGTTCTTGATAACCAGGATACAGGTTTGAACTATAGTGGGGTCAGGACTATATGTGTGACTGTTAGGTGTATTTTGATTTTTAAATACCACGTCACGTTACTCGACTGCAGAAGGAGAGTAGTGTTTTAAAACTGATTTATTATTTATGTTGAAATCAAAACTTCTTTAGACACGTTGGGCACTATTGTGATGGGGTAAAAGCACTGAACTCGAGTGACCATCACGCGCAGATTATTTCACTTTTGACATAAGCACACCTATGAAGTTCTATAATAACTTGACAGGTGACAAAAAAGTTACTACTTCATGGACTATGTTTCAAAAAAGAACACAGTAATTCGAAAGTATACTGGTGGTAGGCTATCATATCCGCCCGGCTAGCGATCACCGTACACATGGTGTAAACCCGCCATAGTGGCACACGCAAGTGCGTCGCGTTCCAGGATCAGCCAGTTTACATCCGGTTTTTGTCGGGGGTCTAGAGTTGGGGTACGCTGTTTGGCTGCTTTGCAGCCTTCTAGGTACTCTGACACTAGACCCTCGACCGCTTCTGTACCTTCTTGCCCATGGCGTAGTGTGAAGAAGCAGGACTTGATATTCATGATAGTGGGATGTCCCCACTACGCACCCATGCCCATACCAATATTTAAAAAAATATTGTGACTTCAATTTTCAAGCAATTTTGATTCTGTTTTCGAAAATGGTTTCTTTTGCGTATTATTTTAAGTTGCATATCGAATAATGTACAAAATTAAACAGATGAAATTCTATTTCAGCAATTCCGGTGCCTCTTTCCTGTGGATAAGACAGATCAATTTGGCGGGTTTCCCGGGAACGGAACTCGAGAATGCGTAAGGATTCTGACATACTACGTATGATACTGTGTAACCGGTATTATTGTAGCTGTAGTATGCCACTTTATTACCCGTACAGTGAGTGGAATCACGATTATATTCTTTTATTTATTGACTTCAAAATGGCAGCCGTGATGGGTATTTTTGGAATCAAAATAACAAGTCTTGTTCCGCGTTTGTGTAAAAAAAGTATTATACAACTTTGTTATCTCAAATTATAAATAAGGAAAAGTTCAAATATAAATAAAAATGTAAATGATTTGATTAATGTTTGTTTATGTTATACTATCACAAGTGCAAGATGGCGACTGAATTAACAACGATTCAGTCATTTTGTTACATTTGTAGACGCTTTTTATTAAGGAAACAAGCTCCGTTTATTGAGATACAGATAGGCCAGTACAATAAATAATAAATAACACTCAACAGTCACACAGTCTACACCCCACACTAAGATACGAGTCTTGTGTTGTGGGTATCAGGAGCTACGAGAGACTTTCGGTCGCACAACACCCAGACCCCGGACACAAATATCTGTATGTCACACAAACATTTGTCCCGGTGTGGAAATCGAACCCACGGCCTCTCGTTTCACAGCCGGCTACTCGCCTACTGCGCCAGGGCGGCTGTCAAAAATAAGATATATTAAGGTCGAATGGAGCAACCACTTGACACAGAAGAGATGCGCCTCCGTCTAGAGGACACCCACACCTTACTAATAATTCAAAAACTGACTAACTATTACTATTACTAGTAAGTCAGTTGCTGCAAGTTGGAGAAGTTCTGCATTTTTGGACAAAAATATTTATTTTAAGGAATTTTATTCCCGAAAATCTTAGCTGTACTTCAAACTCCATATACTTAGATAGATAGATAGATAGATAACACTTTATTGCACACCAACATAACAAATTACAAACAAGAAACCTTAAAACTACACAATGTTACAAAAGGCGGTCTTATCGCTAAGAGCGATCTCTGCCAGACAACCTTAATGTGCCGTCACAAAATATCACTCTTACTGTCTCTACATCAATCGATGAGTGGAAACCTCTTCTATTATTAGGCTTATCCTTGTAATCGTAACATAGTATAAAACGAAGTCACTGTCCGTCCCTATGTATGCTTAAATCTTCAAAACTACGCAACGGATTTGAAGCGCTTTTTTTAATAGATAGAGTGATTCAAGAGGAAGGTTTATATGAATGATACATGCATAATATTGTAGAGAAACACTGATGAATTTACAGGTTTCTGGATTGTACACCTTTTCTTACAAAAATAACCTCCACGCAGGCGGAGCCGCGAGCAACATCTAGTTAGGCCCGTGTAGTTATGCAACAGCATAGATAGAAGTGGGAAGGATTTTCAACGAAAGTGGTAGGTCCGAATCCTGCCTAAATGCCATAAACCTTCGACTTTTCTAAAGTGACGTGTGTATTCATTGCTAATTATCGCTTGCTTAAACGGTGAACGAAACATCGAGAGACAACCTGAGAAGTGGTGAATTTGGAAGAAAAAGAAAGAAAGAAAAGGTTGTTTATTGTCGGATGTTAAAAACACATAACAAAAATAGAAAAAAAGCACAATAATAATTGATCCGACAATGGGAGTCCCTATTCAGCTACATGCTGCAGTACAGGCTAACCCATACTGCAGCGCTGGTTTTCGATAGAACCCAACCAGTGACGTACCTTTGAAATGAAATCGTTTATTGATCATGTAGGCAATTACATAGCTCTTATGACAAGTCAGTACATTAAAAAAAGACGTAAAGAAATTTAAGATAAAGGATATCAGCTTATGTATACATAGCATACACAGCATCATCAATACACTAGCAATTACTTTATTCATTTATGGGGTATATATAATTTTAATTTTTAATATTATTCAAAGAAATACCAGTCAAATATACATATTTTTAAATGGGTTTGATATGGACCATGGGTATTTCCGAGACGTCGCACGTTTTTTAAAAAAAACTTTGCTGGTAGGATATTCGTATCCGCCCGGACACCACCGTGTAAAACCCGCCATAGTGATACACACAAGTGTTTCGCGTTCCAGGATCAGCCAGTGTACATCAGATTTTTGTCGGGATCTAGAGTTGGGGTACGATGTTTGGTCGTTTTGCGGCCTTCTGAGTACTCTGACAGTGGACCCTCGACCGCTTCTTCACCGTCTTGCCCATGGCGTAGTGTGAAGAAGCAGGACGGCATGATTGTGTTGAGTAGCGGGGGATAGATTGTCTCTCGCTACTCGATACTCTAATTGGACCGTACTGCGCTTACCATCAGGTGAAGTGCGGTCACTTTGCCGTGCCAGGTTTAAAACAATAGTACCAACTACCAACCCGTATCAGGCCAGTGTGGTGGACTGAGGGTTGACTCTTCTTGTTATTAGAGAAAGACCGTTTAGACCGACATGTGATTATTTTAATTAAATATTAATGCTCTGCGACACGAATATTTCTTTATAAAAGACTAGCTGTTGCTCGCGGCTTCACCCGCGTAGAGGTTATTATCAAACAGTTTTTTACACCTTGGGTAAAATTATTGTAGTTTTAGTAGGGATCTTTATTTTTTTATTGCAATTAAAATAGCCTATATTAATCAGTGATAATGTAGCATTCAAATGGTGAAATAATTTTTAAAATCGGTCCAGTACTTTTTGAGCCAATTCGTTACAAACATACTTACATACAAATCTTTCCTCTTTATAATATTAGTATAGAAAACAATATACATTTTAATTCTGCATTACACAATATACAGAAAAAATCCCAATCAACGTCAGTAAAAAGAGGAAAGTATACTCAAATTGAAAATAGATACATAAGATTATTATCTTCTATGATATAATGTGCTTTCCGTATGTAAGATAACCTAGTTGTGGTTTTACCTTATTTATTACCATACAATATATGTGATGAAATGTACGTAAAGTAACGGTGATACAGCCTTTGTTTATTTATGATTAAATAAATAAATAACACCCAACAGTCACCCGTATAGTCCTGACCCCACATCAAGATACGAGTCTTGTGACGTGGGAATTGACTACAAGAAGCTTTCGGTCTTTTTTTTATCCTGACACGGAAAAGTGACCACACTACACATGATGGTAAGCGCAGTGCGGTCCAATTAGAGTATCGAGTAGCGAGAGACGATCTATCCCCCGCTATTCATCACAATCATGCCGGCCTGCTTCTTCAGACTATAATAATCTATAATAATAAATCTTTATTTTGCACAAAATATTTACAATCTTAAACAAAAAATTTAATAAATGTGCTTATATTATAATTAGATAACAATATTTGGCAGAGGGCCCCAAACTAGGCTTAGCCTGTATCTTGGGGACCTGACTGAATAATTAGTTAAACAGAATTTGTAAACAAAGTAAAGTAAATTTAAAAAAAAATATCAAAACTTATACCTAAATAAAAATTATACTTAAAACCTTTATATAAACATCTATGTACTAAAATTAAGTCTTGTTTTTCCATTTATTAATACAGGTACTAATTGTTTTAAAAATATAATTATAACATACTAATACTGTAACATTGGTCTTCCTATAAATCTTATTGTATCATATCATTGACCATACACTCAGTTTCCACATAATCTAATGTCTGTAGCCAGTTTGTCACCGTCATCTTTGCCTTTGAAACAGTGATACTTTTCAGGTCGCAGTATTTTAGCACAATGTTATAGGTATGTGCCCTATGAAAGTCACCAAATCTGCGTCCAAACGATGTTTTTATAGTGGGAAGTGGTAGTCTAAATACTCTTTTTTGGAGAAGGTGGTGGGAGTTTGGAAATGCAGCAATGCGTCTGTGAGTGTTAATACATGTTCTTAGAATATAAAGTTGGTGTACTGTTAGGACCTTAGTGTCTTACTATCTATTGTCAGAATACTCAGAAGGCCGCAAAACTGCCAAGTATCGTGGGTATCAACAACTCGTAGTTACGAGGG
This sequence comes from Laothoe populi, assembly GCA_905220505.1. Taxonomy (NCBI): domain Eukaryota; kingdom Metazoa; phylum Arthropoda; class Insecta; order Lepidoptera; family Sphingidae; genus Laothoe; species Laothoe populi. The sequence goes on along the minus strand of HG992146.1, from coordinate 813,137 downwards.
ACTACAGCCCCACAACACCCAGACCCGATATATACAGTCACGCAAACATTTGTTTCTATGCGGGAATCGAACCCACTGCCTCTCGTTTCACTACCGACTAATCGCCCGCTGCGCCACTAAATAACCGGGCTATAATTAGTAATTTTACCCTTTGTAATTTCTATCGCCTTTTCTCAGATGACAAAAGGCGCGAAACTGCACGCACAAAACTCCATTCGGATGAAATTAATTTACATCTCATTTGTGATGCATTATTACATTCCCTAGGTACAAGTTATTGTTTATATACCTACAGGTATTTAAATGACATGTTTTCCTTATTGCGGTCAACTGCGGGATGAGAATCGTATAAATACGCGTGCATTTCTCCATAATGCACAGACGAGCGAAGACATCCCAAGTCGACACAACCGAACTCATCTCTGCAACCATGGTCAAGTTCACGTCCGTATTCCTGGTGGTGCTGGTCGCCCTTAGCGCGTTCGCCGTGGTCGTCCAAGCCGCCTATGTCTCGCCGTGTAACCAGGTCTGCGATCGTATCGTACCAGAGAGGCACGAGTGCTGCAGGGCCCATGGTTACTCCGGGTATTCCAGCTGTTCTGGCGGAATGCATTGTTACTGATGAATTAACTTTCTACGTCTTGACTTAATGATGTTCACGATTTTTTAAAATAAATGATTTAGCATTCACTTGTTTTGTATAATTTCTTAAATATCGTTGATAATTTGCAGATATGGATTGTCTGCTTACATCTTAGAGTAAGGCTTACATATATGATCCAATGTTTGTTTCGAGTGTTGTGCGACCGAAAGTTTCTTTTAGTTCCTGATACCCACGCCATAAGACTTGTATCTTAGTATGTGGTCAGGATTATATATGTGACTAGCTGTTGCTCGCGGCTCCGCCCGCGTGGAGGTCATGTTTGTGAGAAAAAGTATACAATACAAAATATAAATTTTCATGCGTTTAACTTAAAAAAATATGGATTTTCATACAAACTTTCATCCCATATTTTACCCCCTTAGAGGCGGAATTTCCAAAAATCCTGAAGCATATATTTTTTATTTTTAACTAAAATGCCAAATACTAATTTTCATGAATTTAACTTAAAAAAATGACGGATTTTCGTACAAACTTTCATCCCCTATTTTACCCCTTTAGGGGTGGTATTTCCAAAAACCCTTCCTTAGTGGATGTCTACGTCATAATAGGTATCTACTGTCAAAATTTCAAGTCTCTAACCCCAGCCGTTTAGGCTGTGCGTTGATCGATCAGTCAGTCAGTCAGCTTCTTCTTTTATATATACAGACTATTGAGTGGTATTTATTTGTTATTTTATTTAATTTTATTTGGGAAACATTTTATAGCTTTCTTTTTTATCCTGGCACGGCAAAGTGATGAGACTGAAACTTATAGTAGGCGCAGTGCCGTCCAGTTAGAGTATCAAGTACCGAGAGACAATATATCCCTCGCTACTCAACACAATCATGCCGGCCTGCTGTGTAGCTTCTTCGCAGTACGCCACATGGGGCAAGGAGGTGAAGAAACGATCGAGGGTCTAGTGTCAGAGTACTCAGAAGGCCGCAACACGGCCAAACATCGCACTCCAGCTATAGACCCCCGACTAAACCGGATGTACACTAGCTGACCCCGGAACGCGCCACACTTGCGTGTGCCACTATTTTACATCCTGTACACGGAGGTTGCTATCCGGGCGGATTTAAATATCCTACCACCAGCATCTCTTCAACTTATAGTCTTGCACGGGAAAATGAACACTACACTCATAGTAACTAGGGTACAGTCTGAATAATGGTGATCGATGAGTGTATCTCGACGATCGCCGGAATAGTAGTTGAAATTATATTTCAAATAAATAAGGTTCTTTACCTAAAACCACATAAAAAGAATATTATAAAACCGTATAGAATAATTTAAATCCATTGAAACAAGGTGGAAGGGTGGTTGTCAAATAACAGAAAAAGATGCACGATAAGAACCATGACGTCATGAAGGATGGTTTATGAAAATAAAAAAAAATATGGCATAATACAAAAAAAACGTTTAATTAAGAGAACAAAATGATAAATACTTGCAACGTGTTCTGAGGTGAACAACGCTGCATATGCAATAGAGAGCGGTACAGTGTTGTCGATATAGGTCTTTTACAGCTAAATTCAGCTCTATTTACAATGAGTTAGCCTCAAAAAACGTATTTGACTCCATAGTTTTTTTTACATAATTATAGCTCTTTTTCCTACCATTGAAAATCGATAAATAAATAGATTGGTGTATTTAAATACTCTAAGATTTCAAATATGGAACATAGCATTTGGAAAGTTGCGTCACATATTTACGTCGTGAATACCGCAATGCCTAAAGACTAAAGTATACAACCAGTGCGTCCTACCTGTTATGACGTACGGCGCTGAGACGTGGACACTAACAAAAGGCCTAATACACCGATTCTAGGTCACTCAACGAGCTATGGAACGGGCTATGCTTGTAATAACTCTGATGGATAAGATCCGAAACGAGGAGATTCGTCAGAGAACCAGATTAGCCGACATAGCCCAGCGAATTAGTAAGTTGAAGTGGTAGTGGGCTGGTCATATCTGCCGTCGTAATGACGGCCGCTGGGGCCGAAAGGTACTGGAGTGGAGACCACGTCTGTCCAAGCGTAGTGTTGGCCGACCTCGTGCCCGCTGGACTGACGACCTCAGAGATGTTGCGGGAGGCGGCTGGATGAGGAAGGCGGAGGACCGTCAAGGGTGGCGTAATCTGGGAAAGGCCTATGTCCAGCAGTGGACGGCTACAGGCTGATAGAGAAGATTTCAAATATGGAACTGGAGCCATGGATGATTGTTTTGATTCAAAAGAAAACTCTTTTGAATCTTTTGATGATTGGACAGGTTCGCTTTATTGATGGTTCACCCCGATGATGAGTTCGTGTTTACAGACCTCGAGGATCTCCACATCAAGAGGTCTACGTCCTGGTAACCTACCCACATATATACTTATATCTGAAGACACACAACCTGAAAAGAAATAAGTAATTCCAATAACCCAGTTAGATTTAGATATAAGATATCTCGTCAGAACAAGAATTGAACTACATAATAAAATTGGTATATAATATTGATTGAGTCATAGAGAACCACAGTCTGCAAAATAGGTAGTTGAGCAAAAATGATAAAAAATATGCCAATATAGGAAATTCAAATCTACATCGGCTATTGCAATCCATACTAATACTATAAATGCGAAAGTAACTCTGTTTGTTTGTTTGTTACCTCTTCACGACTAAACGGCTGAACGGATTGTAATGAAATTTGGTAAGGGAATAGATTATATACTGCAGAAGGACATAGGCTATCTTTTTTCGCAAAAAACAATCTTGAAAGGGGTCAAATAGGAGTTCAAAATTTGTATGGGAAATCCATAATTCCTCGACTTAGGGATCTGTAAATTCATATTTAGGCTTTTGGTAGGAAATAAAGAAATACGTGTTTCAATGTTTTTGAAAAATCATCTCTAAAAGGGGCAAAGTGAGGTTAAACTTATGGGGTATTCTTTAGATGCAATCCCAAGATTCAGGCACAACACCTGAGAGGCTGGACAATCGCTACAGGTGCCTCAGTGCAGAAGACAACTCCTTGGATTGTATACCTCCACGCAGGCGGAGCCGCGAGCAACAGCTAGTGTTTTTTAATTAAAGACCTCTTCCTCGACTGCCTCGGTTAATCTCAGGCATGTGTGAATCTATTTTGAAGAGTAATTGTTGCACTGTTAGTTTGTTTTCTTGCGTGATATAGGTACATAAAATATTGTATTGGTGACTGCCTCGGTGGCGCAGTTGTAATTGACCAAGCATTACGACTGCTGTGCTGAGGTCTCGGGTTCGATCCCCGGGTCGGGTAAAGTGATATTGGGTTTTTCTATCTCAAAATTCCTCAGTATTAGCCTGGAGTCTGGAATTTGTACCCGGTATGGCAATAGGCTCGCCCCCTATCACATTATGGGACCGAAATTCGGCGAAAAGTGTGTGTACTGGTTACACCTCTGCCTACCCCTTCGGGGATTACAAGCATGAGTGTATATGTATGTATGTATAATTAAAGACGGCTGTAAACCCTTCTAAAACACAACAAAAGTTGCTTTAGAAGCAAAGATGGCAATCTTTTACTATCAACTTATCAGAAGCGTCTGTCAAGTCAACGATCCTATTTCTCATGAAGTTAGTGACAATAAAAAACGGCAAACTAGGCAGGAGTACAGTAATAAAGACGGCCATCTTACTTTAGTTGGGTTCAAACTCGACAATCGAGAAAATTTTAAAATATTTACCGTTAATCTTAATTTTTTATCATTGTATTGTCATTGATTAAATTCAATAAGTTTCCAGTTTTTTTTAAATTGCCAAAAGATAATTCGTCCCTACTTTGCCGACTTTGGTTCTATGCGAGTCAGTTATAAGAATAAAACCAAATATGATAGGATATTGAGTGTTATGTGACATTCCCATTAAATAAAGGAAACATGCTAGATAAAAATGGTCCTAACAAGTATTTAAGAAAACAGTAACATCACATTGAACAGTCTATAAATTAAACATAGAAGTACAAACTAAATCATTTATTATTAAACACTAAAATCTTTTTAAAATTTCATCACTCATCAGTAACAATGCATTCCGCCAGAACAGCTGGAGTACCCGGAGTATCCGTGGGCTCTGCAGCACTCGTGTCTCTCTGGTACGATACGGTCGCAGACCTGGTTACAGGCCGAGACATAGGCGGCGTCGGCGACCACGGCGAACGCGCTCAGGGCGATCAGCACCACCAGGAATACGGACGTGAACTTGACCATGGTTGCAGATGTTTGTTTGACTTGCTGGGCTCGTCTGTGCTGGGAGGAACAATTCGCGCGTATTTATACCGTTTCTGTGACCACTAACTGGTTATAACAAGGAAAAATTTTTGTTTTTCAGTTACTTGCAAGCATTAGGCTTATGATTCAATATCACCCTCATCAGGATCCGCGTCAAGAAATGCTGTTTCGTGCCATAATCAATAGATGGCATTATAGAGACGATGAATCATTTTTGCTCAGTTTCAAAAATAATGTTACTAATTAGATTTATGTTTTTTTAGCTTATTAATTTATCTCGGGCAAGTGTGAATCTATTTTGAAGAGTAATTCTTAATAATAATAATAATAAGGGGTGTAAGGGGGTAGTTTATGTTGTAACTTCTCCAAATGTCAACCTCACCTGCACGTGGTGCACCCTGCCACTTACCGACGAGGCTCTGGCGACCGTTTAGTAGCGGGATTTCTGCAAATTTAGGCTGCCTACAGGCTCAAGAATAGGCATGTTCTGAGAGGCTGAGGCAGGACAGTCGACATTAGTGTAGGATGTCGACTCAGAACGGCGGCGGAAGAGTACCCAGAGTACCAACGGCGGCGTTCCCGAGCTTAGTTAGTTAGCTCACTGCACACTCTCGTGTCTTTGACAAACACGATGGGTTTCAAAGTCTAGATAAAATTATGAATATGAAACCAATGGCCCATCCCCAAGTGCCCGGGGACCCTAAGATGAACGCTAATGATGGTAGGCAGGTAAATCGAAGGGTCAAGGGAGAGAAGAATCTCCGGGTGGCGGTATCTAACCATCCGACAACGCAAGTTATTCCCACGGAATCCGATGACTATATGAAAAAGAAAAACAACGAACAGAAAACTATGACAAGCCGAACTACAAGATATTATTTGAGGACAAGAAAGACAATAAGTATCACACCAAAACAGCATCAGCTATCATCCTCATCCTTATCATCCACTCAAAGTCTCTTCGGATCACCCGATTCTTCACCACGTTCTTTTGAAGGACGCCATAGAGCTGGCTCATCGTCTAGCACATCTGGCCCAGAGGACGTTGTGCATGCGGCAATAGCTGCAACTCATGCACCCGCCACTGGCCAAAATCGCGCGAGATATAAATGGACACCAGAAATGAATGAATTTATAATGCGCACATATTTTATAATAACAAAAATAGAGACAAAAACCAGAGGATATCTGGATCCATTACACAAACAGTTCATAACTAAGTTTAAAGACCTCGATGTTTCAAAACAACGGATTGGCGACCAACGTAGAGCAATAGTCAGAAACAAACTTATACCTCACAATACTTTAGATGCTATAAAACAAGATGTCAAAACATATCTCCAGTCTACTCACTTAGATCTACATAACAAAAATACAAGTCAGGGCCCCAATCAATCAAGGATGCGATGGACTGATGATATTAATGAAGCTATCATGAAGGAATATTTTAGAATAACCCGCTTAGAATCTAATAAAACAGCTTACCGGGCACCGCTACATGCTTCTATTATTGATCAGTTTCCACAATTCTCACACGTATCAGAACAACGAATATCGGACCAGAGACGAGTTATCGTAAATAATAAACTTTTATCAGCCGAAAAACTGCAACAAATCCGACTCGAAGTTGAACAAGCATTGCATACTCAACAAAATACACTCGGGATGATCACCCTAACAAACAGAACCCAAAACGACAACTCACTGACGCGGCCCACAACACCTATTAATAATACCGAACAAAGACAACAAACAAACACTTTAGAATATATACCAAGTTCAACGGCTGAGGTAACTGATTCCCCAACATTAACTAATTCTGTACTGAATGAGAGAATTAAGGACACATTTTTAACTACATACAATACATTTAAAGGCACTAACCCAACACAAAGACCATTCATACCCAAGCAGAAAACTTCTAAAAAATTATCATATATTGTAGTCTATATCGATCAAATTGTTCTCCCACTATATTTTACAGATGAACATGATTTTATCACAACGCAAACATTAATATACTGTGCCGCATACACTGCAGCTATATGCAACGGCTCTAAGATCAAAGACACACTCCAGCATAATCAATCACAATACAATAAAGAAGCAAAAACACCGGCGTGGAAGAAGAGATTACAGAATAAAATACAATCACTTAGAAGAGATATAGGGAGATTGACACACTACATAAAAGGTAATACAAGTAATAAAATAAAAAGACATATAGAAGCCATTAAGGATAAATATAAAACACACTCTCGTCACGAAGAACCAAACTCTACAGATAATCAGTACTTAGATAGCCTAAAACAAAGACTTTCAGCAGCAAGTAGTAGACTGAGAAGATATAATAACTGCACTCTCAGGAAAAAACAGAACACACAATTCAAGAACAACGAAAAATTATTCTATAGAACACTAAACATTAGCTCAAGCAACACTCAAACACTAAACAGTACACTAACAACTAATTTACCCTCCACTGAAGCACTGCAGAATTATTGGAGTAATATCTGGGCAAATACAGTAGAACATAACTGCCAAGCAGAATGGATTCAGACAGAAACCCATAGAACAACAAACATCCCTCAAATGTCGTTTGATTATATCCCTGTAGATTTATTTATAAATACACTTAAGAAAACACACAATTGGAAGACTCCTGGTTCTGATCATATCCATAACTATTGGTACAAAAAATTTTCGTCTGTTCATCCTTTGTTACATAACTACCTAAATATGTTTTTACAAAACCCCAACTCACTACCATCTTACATAACCCAAGGCATAACTTTTATGATCCCAAAAGATACTAATGAGACACTTAATCCCGCCAAATTTCGACCAATAACATGCCTACAAACCATATATAAAATATTAACAGCCTGCATAGCACAACTTATAAACAACCATATATCAACTCATAAAATTCTCGCTGAAGAACAGAAAGGGTGCCGAAAGCATAGCCAAGGTTGCAAAGAGCAATTGATTATAGACTCGGTAATAATGAAACAAACCCATGCCAATAAAGAAGACATTTGTTCAATGTACATTGATTATCGGAAAGCCTTCGACTCTGTACCCCACAGCTGGCTAATAGAAATCCTGCAAATATATAAAGTCCACCCTACATTAATAACATTTATGGCCTATGCAATGCAACAATGGAGAACTAAATTAAAAGCAGGAAATGGCACTCAAGCTATCGAAACAAGCGAAATACCCATCAGACGAGGCATATTCCAAGGGGATGCTCTGAGTCCGCTTTGGTTCTGTCTCGCTCTAAACCCCCTCTCTAATCTTTTGAACAGCCTTGACTTAGGAGCTACAGCGACACCCCATCAATCCACATCTATAGTCACCTTATCCCACCTAATGTACATGGATGACATAAAATTATATAGTAATAACGTACAATCTCTTCATAGACTTGCAGATGTAACTCAACAATTCTCTAGAGACATAAACATGGCGTTTGGCATAGACAAATGTGAGACACTAACGTTTAAACAAGGCAAATTACATTTAAATAGCTACACTCTCGTTACAGGTGAGCAAATGGACCCCTTAGACCAGAATGACACATATAAATACCTTGGTTTCCAACAGGATCGACAGATTTGCCAAAAAATTACAAAAGCAGAACTTACTCGCAAATTCAAACACAGACTCACCTCCATACTCAAAACACAACTGAACTCAGGAAATACTATTAAAGCAATCAATTCCTACGCTATCCCCATACTGACTTACTCTTTTGGAGTTATCTCATGGTCCCAAACCGCGTTAAAGAACTTGCAACGCGTCATTAACACCAGTATGACCAAACAACGGAAACACCACCCGCGCTCATGTACGCAACGGCTGACGCTCCCAAGAGAAGAAGGAGGTAGGGGTGTTATAGATGTAGTCAATTTACATAACACACAAATAACTAGATTACGTAATTTCTTCCATATCCGCGCAAAAGAATGTCACCTTCATGAAACCATAGTAGATTGTGATAAACACTTTACACCACTAAACTTGCAAGATAGAAGCACACAAAATAATGAACACATAATAGATAAAAAAGAAAAAATTGCAGCATGGATTCAGAAGTCTCTCCACGGGAGACATCGCCAAGACTTACTACAATCACATGTCGACATGTCAGCGTCGAACGCGTGGCTGAGACGAGGCGATCTCTTTCCTGAGACTGAGGGATTCATGCTTGCAATCCAGGATCAAATAATAGATACCAGAAATTACCAAAAGCATATTATCCGAAGACCTAATATCATAGATTTATGTAGACAATGCCAAAGTAGTTCAGAAACCATACAGCATATCACCGGTGCATGTAAAGCTATAGCCCAAAGTGATTACAAACACCGCCACGACCAAGCTGCAGCCATAATCCACCAACGCCTAGCTTTCCGTTATAAATTAATTGCAGAAAAAGTCCCGTATTACAAATACCAACCAACGTCAGTGCTCGAAAATACTAATTATAAAATGTATTGGGATAGAACAATAGTGACAGATAAAACCATCCACTTTAATAGACCGGACATCACAGTGTTAGACAAGATCAACAAAACCGTGTATATTATAGATATTGCAATTTGTAACACCCATAACCTAGCTTCCACTCATACACAGAAAATCGCAAAGTACACAGATCTAGCAATTGAAATTAAAACCCAATGGAAAGTGAACACCACGAAAACTGTCCCTATTGTTCTATCGACAACAGGAGTCATACCACACACACTTCACACAAGTCTCAACATGCTGAACATTCACGCTTTCACTTACACCCTACTTCAAAAGTCAGTAATACTAAATACGTGTCGCATAGTCCGCAAATTTCTATTAAATTAAGTTAAAATCCTAAATAATTATGCACTTGGCTTTGGCCCGTGTATAGTTATTATAAACCCTCCAGTACTGGAGGAGACTGTAAAAGGTAAAAAGTAAAAATAATAATAATAACACCCAACAGTGACACACATAGCCCCGACCCCACACTAAGATACGAGTCTTGTGTTGTGGGCATCAGGGACCTAGAGAGACGCACGGTCTCACAACACCCAGACCCCGGACACAAATATCTGTCTGTCACACAAACATTTGTGCCGGTGTGGGAATCGAACCCACGGCCTCTCGTTTCACAGCCGGCTACTCGCCAACTGCGCCACGGAGGCTGTCAACTGTTAGTTTGTTTTTTTCCGTGATATACATAAAATATTGTATTGGTGACTGCCTCGGTGGCGCAGTTGTAATTGCATGTAACATGCGTTACGACTGCTGTACTGAGGTCTCGGGCTCGATCCCCGGGTCGGGTAAAGTGTTATTGGGTTTGTCTATCTAGAAATTCTCAGTAATATCCCAGAGTCTGGAACCTGTGCCCGGTATGGCGACAATGTGTTTTATATTTTCTAAAACTATTTAAGTATTTGCATCTGGTACTCGTCATTTCATGTTGCAGAGCTGATGATGGAAAATATAACTCCTTAACTATTAGGAGTTAGATAATATAGGCTCGTGTAGACCGCTGTTTATGTTCCTTTGAGTTATTCAGATGAGATGATGGTGAAAGGCACAACTTCTTGTTAGTTAGGGGATATTTCTTAAAGTACCGTATAGATCGCTAGTTTTATTCTTTCAAATTATTTCGGTGATTGCGTCGGGAGACTTAATATTATGCTACTGAACACTAAAGATTATTTTTATATTTGCACCACTAAAAAGCAAAAAAATAAATTATTGCTTTTTAAATAAAAAAAAACGCTTAAAAAACCCCAGAACCTGAAACACAAATAAAAAAACCGCATTAGAAAAGCACCCAGAAACTAAAAATAATTGGTTAGATAATAAATTATATATCCGACCACAATAATCTGCAGCAAGCAGCACAATTATAAAATAATATTATAAAACACTGATTTTAATAAAAGAAAAGATTTTTTTTATTTACGGTTAAAATTTTGCACTAAAAGTAATTTAAATATTTACAGTTGAAATCATTTATTTTTAGAGTCGGTGCCAGCCGCATAATATCGATTGACAATGTTAAGGTCGCTTCCAAATATCGAATTATTGGATGCGCGTATTTGCAATTTGTTAGTTTTTGTTTTCTTTACTTTTAGATTCATATTCATAACAACGAAGTACATACATACATACATATACACTCACGGCTGTAACCCCCGATGGGGTAGGCAGAGGTGTAACTAGTACACCCACTTTTCGCCGAATTTCGGTCCCATAATGTGATAGTGGGCGAGCCTATCGCCATGCCGGACACAGATTCCAGACTCCGGGCTAATACTGAGAATTTCTAGATAGAAAAACCCAATATCACTTTACCCGGGGATCGAACCCGAGACCTCAGCCCAGCATTAGTAATGCATGCGCAATTACAACTGCGCCACCCAGGCAGTCACAACGAAGTAGGGATCTATTTTATTATATACTAGCTGTTGCTCGCGGCTACGCCCGCGTGGAGGTCATGTTTGGGAGAAAAAGTATACAATACAAAATACCAATTTTCATGCGTTTAACTTAAAAAATTACGGATTTTCATACAAACTTTCATCCCCTATTTTACCCGCTTAGGGGTGGTATTTCCAAAAACCGTTCCTTAGTGGATGCTTACGTCATAAAAGGTACCTACTGTCAAAATTTCAAGTATCTAACCCCAGCCGTTTTGACTGTGCGTTGATCGATCAAACAGTCAGTTTCTTCTTTTATATATACAGTTTTTTTTGTTTGCCTGATTATTTTGTTTCTTTTTTGTCTTTTGGCTGGCACCGACTCCATAAATAATTGATTTAAATAGTAAATATTAAAATTACTTTTAATGTTAAATTTTATACGTAAATAAAAAATCCTTTCTTTTTATTAAAATCAGTTTTTATATCATCTGTATATATTTGCAGTCGGTTATGTAAATAAAACTAATAATTTTTTGCTTTTTACTTTCTGGGTGTCTTTTTTTATTCTGGCGCGGAAAATTGACCACACTGCACCTGATGGTAAGCGCAGTGCCGTCCAGATAGAGTATCAAGTAGCAAGAGACGGTCTATCCCTCGCTACTCAACACAATCATGCCGGCCTGCTGTTTAGCTTCTGCTTTTCTAATGCGGTTTTTTAGTTTCTGGGGTTATGTTTTGAAGGCGGTTTTTTGATTTAATTAGCATTAATTTATATCATGCATGTTGTCCTGACGTCGCACGATAAGCATTAGCTTATGTAACTGAAAAAAGGAATTCCCGCACGCTTTATTTTTTGTTCCAATTTTTCCTTATTGTAACCAGTTAGTGGTCAGAGAAACTGTATAAATACGCGCGAATTGTTCCTCCCAGCACAGACGAGCCAAGCAAGTCAAACAAACATCTGCAACCATGGTCAAGTTCACGTCCGTATTCCTGGTGGTGCTGATCGCCCTGAGCGCGTTCGCCGTGGTCGCCGACGCCGCCTATGTCTCGGCCTGTAACCAGGTCTGCGACCGTATCGTACCAGAGAGGCACGAGTGCTGCAGGGCCCACGGATACTCCGGGTACTCCAGCTGTTCTGGCGGAATGCGTTGTTACTGATGAGCGATGAATATTCTTTTTAAAAAGATTTTAGTGTTTAATAATAAATTATATAGTTTGTATTTCTTTGTTTTAATTTAAAGACTGGTCAATGTGATGTTACTATTTTCTTAAATACTAGTTCGGACCATTTTTATCAAACATGTTTTCTCTATTTATTGGATAAGTCTCAAAATAATTAATATCTACAGGGTTTTTATTCTTGTTTTCTGTCAAAATATCTAGTATCTAAAATGCAAATTTCTGAATCTATGATCTTAAAAAAAGATATTAAAAGTCATAAAGCATGGAATAGTACCTACACATCCAAATAATCATTCAAGCCTCTAGCATATTGCACGTTGCTTGTTTGCTTGCTTGATTGATTATGGTGGACGGTGGTCTGTGCCCGTGATGTCACCGAACGGCCCAGCGGAAGACCAGCACTGGTATTTAAACCAGTACACGCTGAGACTGTGGCCGTATTTGTTATGAGCACATAATTTTTCTTATTTTAATCTTATTTTGTTTAAACACAAGATATTTTTTTCCCCTGTGTTTTTACATGTTTAGTATAATTATCGTTTTATTATAATTTCTTTTAGTTTGTACCTGTGTAAATGCTTGTAACAAATAAAATATTTCTTTCTTTCATATTTAAGGTACACCAATCCAAACGAATCATATTAACTAAGAGGTGGGCGCAGCGATCATACTTTTCTGATTGGACAATTTCCATGGTCGCTAGATCGTCGAGCTATTTCAATTATAGTTCATTAATTTTTACGGTTAGAATATTAATTGGTCGATCAATGTTAATATATTTAGTGTTTACAGCGTGGAAGTATATTTTAATTTGTTTCCATTTATGGCGGTAAGGGACCTTCTGAAAGCTTTCATCTTAATTTCCGTTTTTTCTTTCGATTGTGGAATATGATCGAAAACTTCAAAAGAAGGGGCTCACAAATCGGCTGTATTTATCATGGCACGGCAAAGTGACCACACTGCACCGGATAGTAAACGCAGTGCCGTTTAGATTAGACTATCGAGTAGCGAGAGATGGTCTATCCCCCGCTACTCAACGCCATCATGCCGGCCTGCTTCTTCACACTAAGCCATGGGCAAGAAGGTGAAGAAGTGATCGAGCGGTCTAGTAGTTCCTCAGGTAAACTGGGTCGGAAGGTCGGTGAGTCTGGCATAACCATCACTCCTCCCCTGAGATTGAGAAGGTATCCGTAAGATGGATTTTCTCCGCAGGAAAAAAGGGCCTAATCAATAAATAGGCCCATGACGTCAATGTCAGTCAGTGACATATAGACATTATAGATATAGAAAATGGACTGAGCAATATCTTCACAAAATTGTCCATTTTGTAAAGAGAGACAAAGCGACTTTGCGGACAATACCTGTTTCTTTCCGCTCCTGCAAGTCTGTGATGTTGACCAATCAAAATTATAGAAAATGACAACTGACGCTCGATCTATTCTCTATTTCTATGGTTTTGCTTCAGTACAACAAACAAATGGCACTTATGCGTAAATTATAATACAAAAATAGAAAAACCATCTGTACATATACAAATAAAACACACATATATATAAAAAAAAATATTACTTTAGGCACACATATTTAAAGTCCCATTCCTCCACCGTTTAATCGCTTCCGATTCGATCGAAACGAACACGAAGATCGAAATGTACGTAGAACAACGACGAACTAGCAGAATGAGTGAGTGAATGAACGATTTTGAACGCCATCTAATGTTTTAAAATGCTCGATATAATTGTATTAGTTGGCGTTGCCCTAGATAGCCAAGTTTATCAATACTTTTTCTGTGTCCCTATTGGTAACAGATACACTTAATCACTGAACAGGAAAATGGTGTCCGGTGACTTTTGCTCTTTAATAATAATATTTTTCATTTATGCAATGCATAAAACAAATTAAAATGATAAACTGTGAACTGGCAATCGTCTTAAAATGTAGATTAATTGAACATGGCTTGTTTACGCTTGTGGATGTAGAAGTCATTAGAATATTGCCCTACTTGTAAGAATATAAAGGATGTGTTTGCTATTGTTATCAGCCCTTATAACACTGCCCCACAGTTGGGCACTCGCCTTTACCAATGAACGGGGTTACGCTTTTTTACTGAGATTTTTCAGGCATGTGAGTTTCTCATGATCGTTTACTGCATCGTTAATACGAGCAATAAATAACAAGGAATAAACAAATATCTTCGAAGTTCGATCTGAGCCTTTGGGGTTGGCATTGAACAGAATCGAATGTTGGTAGCAAAATATTGCCGACTATGATTTTGAGGTTTGGACTATTGCGAACTTTGGTTCTAAATCAATTACTTTATGGGTTTTAGAAGGGTTATGCCTTTTTATAGTCTTCGACTATAAAAAACTTCAAAAATCAGTCCAGATTTGAATTTGTTACATATTTTTTTCATTTTTTTCAGCGAGTGGTCGAAATTTTGTGGACATCTAATCTAAGTAAGCCTGTGGGTTTTGGACACTATCTACTCCCTCAGTGAGACTTCTACGACGCCTCTTCTCTGTCCCGTAATTCACACGTAAAAATGAAACAAAAAACAAGGAAGACATAAAATAACAATTGAAATAAAACGAAATTGACGGCTGCTATCGCGGTTTATTTTACTTTTTTAACCCGTTTGTCACGGGGCGGATCATGAAAGCTGTAAAGCCTTCGAAACGTCGAGTTAAAAAAGTAAAATAAAAGTTAAAAAAGACTCCGTTCCCACAACACCCAGACCCGAAACAACTATCCGTCTGTCACACAAACATTTGTCTCGGTGTGGGAATCGAACCCGCGGCCTCTCGTTACAGCCGGCTACACGCCCGCTGCGGCACAGACGCGGTCTAGGTATATAAAATACAAAAAAGGTATAAAATCCATGGAGACTCTTAAGCTATTTATATCTTCCTGTATTATGCTATCCCGTAGGACCCGTGCATTTTCTGGTATAAAAAGTAGCCCCTTAACTAACATTATGCAAAAAATCATGTGGATCCCTTGCTCTGTGTAAAACAAACACAAAACTATCCCACGGGAACCGTACAATTTTCCGGGATTAACGTAGCCTATGTGCTATTCCAGACTATAATCTATCTGTGTGCTAAATTTCAACCAGATCCGTTTAGTCGTGCTGCCGTTATTGAGTAACAAACATCCATCCATCCATCCATCCATCCAAACATTCGCATTTATAATAGTAGTAAGATATATTTCAAATAAGGAAGACTATAAAAAGGTCGTAATAATTAATAATTGATGCCTTTAAAACATTGTTTACTTATACAGCTCATTCCATAGATAATGTAATGATATGATAATATGCCCCTTTGTTTATGAACTACTAGCTGTTGCTCGCGGCTCCGCCCGCGTGGAGGTAATTTTTTTTTCGTATGGATTTGTGCTGTTAGCTCATAGTTGCTTTTACAGCTTCACCGAACATTGTGGCCGGTGCTTATGGCGCTCCAGCCAGAAAACGCAACATTTGTCAACGGCTAAGCTCAAAGACGCTTTCTAAAAGGCCTTCAATTAAGCCGCTCTAGTCTCGTCGCTTGAATAGGTTTAGGGCCGTCTCGATATACTACTGTATCGAGTATCGTATATCGTAGAGTATAGTGTATCGTTTGGGAGAACAAGTATACAATACATAAAAGTTTTTTAATTCATAAAAAGTACACCGACTTCAATATAAAACAAATTATGCGCCACTGTAAAATTTGAGGGTTTCCCTTGATTTGTCTAAGATCCCATCATCAGATTCTGACTTGGTGCCAATGGGACCACCTGGGAAGTATACCCTTTTAAACAAAAAAAGAATTTCTCGAATCGGTCCAGGCGTCTTCGAGTAATCGGGTAACATACATAAAAAAAAAGATTCCGACGAATTGTTATCCCCCTCCTTTTTTAAAGTCGGTTAAAAATACCAATTTTCATGCGTTTAACTTAAAAAATGACGGATTTTCATAGAAACTTTCATCCCCTATTTTACCCCCTTAGGGGCGGAATTTCTAAAAATCGTGAACTATATATTTATTATTATTAACTAAAAGGCCACATACTAATTTTCATGAATTTAACTTCAAAAAATACGGATTTTCATACAAACTTTCATCCCAAATTTTGGTATTTCCAAAAACCCTTCCTTCTACGTCATAAAAGGTACTGTCAAAATTTCAAGTCTCTAACCCCAGCCGTTTTGGCTGTGCGTTGATCGATCAGTCAGTCAGTTTCTTCTTTTCTATATACATACTAGATGTTGCCCGCTGATCCGCCCGCGTGGAGGTTATTTTTGGAAGAAAAGGCATACAATCCATGGAGACGTCTTAAGCTATTACACCTTTCTATATTTTGCTATACCATAGGAAGCGTGCATTTTCTGGGATAAAAATTATCTCTGTGCCAAATATCAACCAGATCCGTCCAGCCGTTGTAGCGTGATTGAGTAACAAACATCCATCCATCCATCGAAACATTCGCATTTATAATATCTGTATATATAAAAGAAGAAGCTGACTGACTGACTGACTGACTGACTGACTGACTGACTGACTGATCGATCAACGCACAGCCTAAACGGCTAGGCTTAGAGACTTGAAATTTTGACAGTAGGTACCTTTTATGACGTAGGCATCCACTAAGGAAGGGTTTTTGGAAATACCACCCCTAAGGGGGTAAAATAGGGGATGATAGTTTGTATGAAAATCCGTCATTTTTGAAGTTAAGTTTATGAAAATTAGTATTTGGCCTTTTAGTCAAAAATAAAAAATGTATATTTCAGGATTTTTGGAAATTCCACCCCGAAGGGGGTAAAATAGGGGAAGAAAGTTTGTATGAAAATCTGTCATTTTTGCAGTTAAACGCATGAAATTTGGTATTTGGCCTTACAGTTAAAAATTAAAAACACATATTTCAGGGTTTTTGGAAATTCCACCCCTAAGGGGGTTAAATAGGGTAAGAAAGTTTGTATGAAAATCCTTTATTTTTGAAGTTAAATGCATGAAAATTGGTATTTTGTAGTGTATACTTTTTGTCTCAAACATGACCTCCACGCGGGCGGAGCCGCGAGCAACAGCTAGTTATATTATATAGTAGGATTAAACGACTCACACTACTTAGCGTACATACATTGTTAATCGATTCCTTTGCACACGGTGAATATATTTGCTTCTATATGGAATGTCCATACAATCCATTGCATCATCACCTGAGGTATATGTAAACCAAGCAATGAATATTAATAAAATATTCACTATCATTTTGATAATTTCTTCCAAAAGGTTTAAATATGTATAATACATACCTATTATACACAGTCAGGTCATAAGTATTGTCACACGGTAAAAACTTTTATTTTAGAATGCTGGCCACAAAAAAGTTTATTGAATTCGAATTTCAAATTGTTCATGAAAATAAAAATGTATACTTTTTAGAATTTTACTCATTTTTAAATATGGAGTGGACGCTTAAAGAAGACCGTGTTGCAGTAATTGCGTTGCATCGTTGCGGTTACGCGCCAATTCAAATTTTTGACATACTGAAAATTTTGAATATAACCAAAAGATTAGTTTATCGTACCATCAAACGATACACTGAAGACTCTAGTGTAGATGACAGGTCAAGAAATGGTCGCCCTCGGTCTGTTAGGACTCCAGCAGTGATAAAAGCTGTGAAGGCGCGAATTCAAAGAAATCCCAAACGTAAGCAGAAACTGTTGGCCCTTCAGATGGGGTTAAGCAGAACCACGGTGAAAAGGGTGTTAAATGAAGACTTAGGACTTCGGGCATATCGAAGAAAAACAGGACATCGTTTGAATGCTCGTCTAATGGACCTGAGACTGAAGAGATGCCGCGCTTTGTTGAAGCGGTACGCGGGAAAAAAATATCAGGAATTTCTTTTTTCAGATGAAAAAAATTTTACCGTAGAAGAGAGCTACAACAAACAAAATGATAAGGTGTACGCACACAGTAGTGAAGAAGCGAGCAACCGTATTCCGCGTGTCCAACGAGGTCATTTTCCATCCTCGCTCATGGTATGGTTGGGAGTTTCTTATTGGGGCTTAACAGAGGTACATTTTTGTGAGAAAGGTGTAAAAACGAATGCAGTTGTGTATCAAAATACAGTCCTGACGAACCTTGTGGAACCTGTTTCTCATACCATGTTCAATAACAGGCACTGGGTATTCCAACAAGATTCGGCGCCAGCTCATAGAGCGAAGAGCACACAAGACTGGCTGGCGGCGCGTGAAATCGACTTCATCCGGCACGAAGACTGGCCCTCCTCCAGTCCAGATTTGAATCCGTTAGATTACAAGATATGGCAACACTTGGAGGAAAAGGCGTGCTCAAAGCCTCATCCCAATTTGGAGTCACTCAAGACATCCTTGATTAAGGCAGCCGCCGATATTGACATGGACCTCGTTCGTGCTGCAATAGACAACTGGCCGCGCAGATTGATGGCCTGTATTCAAAATCACGGAGGTCATTTTGAATAAACTTTAGTGTCATAAGAATCTATGTTTTGTTAAGTTCATTTTGGTATATAAATGGTTACATAATGAATAAACTTGTTTCAATTATTTTATATTAAACATGGACAGAATTTATGACCTGACTAGGTATTCCTAGAATGTAGATTACTCGATTTTTTGTAACAGTGTCTTCTATCATTTCGGGTGCTTAGATTACGCTGGCTAAACTATATGGCAGGGGGGGGGGGGCGGTCAACGTGCGGCTCTTTGAAGGATTATTTATGGCTCTCGATAAATGTACCCGAGTTCCCTTTTCATTTTTGTGCTATTATATTTTAAAAACATTAATTTAAAAAAAATTAATATTTAAATTCAATACATATATTTTACTTTTATTTATATGTTTTCAATAAATATAAATTCTCTGCTCGACTGCCTCGGTGGCGCAGTTGTAATTGCGCATGCGTTACGACTGCTGTGCTGAGGTCTTGGGTTCGATCCCCGGGTCGGGTAAAGTGATATTGGGTTTTTCTATCTGGAAATGCCTCAGTATTAGCCTGGAGTCTGGAAAATGTGCCCGGTATGGCGATAGGCTCGCCCCCTATCACATTATGGGACCGAAATTCGGCGAAAAGTGGGTGTACTAGTTACACCTCTGCCTACCCCTTCGGGGATTACAGGCGTGAGTGTATGTGTGTGTGTGTATAAATTCTCTAAAAAAAACTTAATACCTATATAATACACTCCTGTCCAATAATTTTAATTACCTAACATCATTAACATAGCTTACCACACTTCATTAACTTCTAAACCCCGGAACGCAACACACTTGCGTGTGCCACTAAGGCGGGTTTTACACCCTGTGTACAGTGGTCGCTATCCGCGCGGATATGAATATCCTACCACCAGCAAATAGCGGGGGATAGATTGTCTCTCGCTACTCTAATTGGACGGCACTGCGCTTACCATCAGGTTCAGTGTGGTCACTTTGCCGTGCCAGGATAATAAAAAAGATAAACTACCAAAAGTCTAAATACAATAGCGCTTGCAGACTGCTACCTGGGGGCAGTAATGGACTAAAGATTCACCCAGATGAATATTATAATACACTAACTTTAGCCCGCGGCTTCGCCCGCGTGGTAGTTATTTTTGAAAGAAGAGGTATAAAATCCATGGAGACACCTTAAGTTTCAGACATCTTTCTATATTTTGCTATCCCATAGAGACCGTGCATTTTCCGGGATAAGAAAGAGCCTGTTATTCTCAAACCCCTCAACTAACACTTACTTTCAAACATAGTTACATTTTATAGTATTAGTGTGGATTAGTATGGCTATAGCTTTAGGGATGATTTTGCAAATTTAGGAATTATGGATTCCCCATACAAATTTTGAACTCCTATTTGACCCACTTTCAAGATTGTTTTTTGAGAAAAAAGATAGTCTATGTCCTTCTCCAGGATATAATCTATCTCCTTGCCAAATTTCATTACAATCCGGTCAGCCGTTTAGTCGTGAAAAAGTAACAAACAAACATACAAACAGAGTTACTTTCGCATTTATAGTATTGGTATGTAAGTAGGCCTTGTACGATTATTATTGACCATGACCTTGAAAAGATGTTTAATTAATATTTTGTGGAGTTTTGGTTACAACTGATTTTGTTTCATCACGTTTTTTAGATTTTTTATTCGAAACGTGTTTAATAATATGTAAACGATTATGGAAATATGTAGGGGAGAATTCTATGATAACATTACAATCCCGGTATTTACGGGAAAGTAACTGTTCGATCCCGTGTGAGCAAAGAATTTGAAGGCAATATAATTTACACTACCCGTGTAAAGGACAAAATACAAAATGTTATTTTTATCTTGTAAATAGTAATAATTAATGTGTAAACTGTTTGTACATTTAACGCCATAATTTAACTCCATGTTGTAAATTGTATATAGAACTTTGCTAAATTAGAATTGTACGTTTCTACAGTTAAAAAATCGAAAATCTGATTATGTTTTTTTATTTACAACTCCATGGTACAATAATTATTACAGACCTAAGAAAATGTAAAAAATGTGTAAGTGATACACAGTCGCACGGGCTTATTTTTTATATAAATAGCATAAATAACTTATGGCTAAATCCCGCAAAATCTATTCCGGGATCCCGGCATTTTCTTGTTACACTCCCTAGAAACGAGTTAAACATTTTTTTGATAAACTACATCTATATTTTTCTAATCGTTTTCCTTATTCTAACCGGTCTTTGATTAACAAAGTTGTATAAAAATACGCGCGAATTGTTCTTGAATGTTGAAACACAGCACAGACGAGCCAAGCAAGTCAAACAAACAACTTCAACCATGGTCAAGTTCACGTCCGTATTCCTGGTGGTGCTGATCGCCCTGAGCGCGTTCGCCGTGGTCGTCCAAGCCGTGCGTGTCTCGGCGTGTGACGAGGTCTGCGGTCGTATTGACCGGGAGAAGGACGAGTGCTGCAGGGCCCACGGATACTCCGGGTACTACAGCTGCCGTTCTAACAGAATGCAGTGTAACTGATGATAATAGCGATTTTTTATAATTATTGTGTTTATGAATAAATAATTTAGCTTGTATTTTTTTTGTTTAATTTCTAGTTGCATTGGTTGTGATCGGGATTGGGCCAATTGTGTTTTTATAGGAACAACATTTAACTTTTTTCATATGACATAATAGCAGCGATAGCCTAGTTGGTTGTGGTACGGACTGTCAAGACGAAAGTCGATGTTCGAAACCCAAGTGGCATACACCTCTGACTTTTCTAAAGTTATGTGTGTATTCTTTGTTAATTATCGATTTCTTTAACGGTGAAGGAAAACATCGTGAGGAAACGTGGATACCTGATAATTCTCAAAAAAAAAAAACTATTTCGAAGGTATGTGAAGTCTACCAACCCGCAATAGGCTAGCGTGGTGGACTAAGGCCTAACCCCTCTCATTAGTAGAGGAGGCCCGTGCCCAGCAGTGGGACAATGTTTAATACAGGGCTAGTATTATTTTTATTATCATATGAAATAGCAGACTGAGTCAGCTATAAGAGATGTCTGTCGCCCATGACCAGCTCTGATATCAGAAGATTCATGAGTGCGTTGCCGGCCTTGAAGGAATTGGGAATACGGGATATGGCCTTTAGAAAGCTATCTATTATGCGGTCTCTTGTGAGACAGCGGAGACAACTTGGTCGAGCCGGCTTTGCGGCAGCCCTGAGGCGTGGCTCTATATACCATTGTATAAAAACAACTAGGGTTTAAATTATCAAATGGAAATTAGCACTGTTGGTACGTGAAAACAGGTGGGAAAGGAGAAGCTTACGGTCGGCAGTGACAAAAATACATACATACATGTACACCGTGGACTGTTTTCTCCGAAGGGGTAGGCAGTGGTGTAGCCAGTACACCCATTTTTCGCCGAATTTATTACGGTCCCATAATGTGATAGGGGGTGAGCCTATTATTTTTCATCGCATTTGTGATGCATTATCACATTCCCTAGGTACAAGTTATTATTTTTCTTTATATGTATATATTTAAATGACATGTAATCGTATAGGTATGTCGGAACTTCGGAATAGCCGGCTGTTGCTTATTCATGAACTTGTATCACGGAATTCTATGGTAGGCGTTAAACTTCAGGAATCGTTTCAATAAGTGGACTATGGCCTTGACTTTACAATATTTTAATAATACAGACATTTCGATAACTTAGACAATTAGGGATTACAATATTAATTAGCGACTTAGAGCCAATGGGTTTGCGAATTACCACAACGCAAAAACGCTGTCAACCAGAGAACTAACTGACCAGCCATTTGCACGCAATGACAGACGCAACTCCATTCGGGGTTACCCGCTCTTAATTACAAATAGTATTTAATCGAATACAAAACCATAATTCCTTAGACATAATAAAGTTAATGGATAATTCTCAAAATTGACTGATTTTCATTATTCAATAATATCGCGTGCCGTTAGGTATATACGCGTGCATTACTTCCTAATGCACAGACGAGCGAAGGAATTCCAAGTCGACACAACCGAACTCATCTCTGTTCTGGCGGAATGTATTGTTACTGACGAACTAACGTTACTTTCTACGTCTTGACTTAATGATGTTCACGATTTTTGAAAATAAATGATTTAGCATTCACTTCTTTTGCATAATTTCTTAAATATCGTTGATAATTTTCAGATATGGTATGTCTGCTTACATGTGTGATCAAATATTTGTTTTACGTCTGGGTGTTGTGAGACCGATAGTTTCTCGTAGTTCCTGATACCTACGACATAAGTCTTGTATGTTAGTATGGGGTCAGGATTATGTATGTGACTGTTAAGGGGTGTTTATTTGTTATAGTCTTGTACCGGAAAGTGATCACTACACTCATAGTAACTACGGTGCTACGGTTAGTGACTACGGTTGAGAGATGCACCTCTCGACGATCGCTGGAATAGTAGTTGATATGATATTCCAAACAATAAGTTTATATACCAAAACCCATAAAAAATTATAAATCCTCTCAAAATAAATTAAATCCCTTAAAATCTGGTGGAAGAGGTATGTTGTCAAATGACAGAAAATGGATGCACGATATGATTCATGACGTCACTGAGAATGGGCATTGAGGTGCATGTGTAAGAGGGAGATAGTGAGATGTGCCCAATACATATCTACTTTTGATCATAACATATACTATGCCGGCCGGAAATAACTTTACGTCCATAGTCCAAGCTTGGAACGGAACTCCTAGGATCCAGCCACAATCACGAATTTCACAATATACCTGCCGGTCTACTCTGTAACACAATTCCGACCGATCGGTATTGGATTTGACAGATTTCGTTCTCCTGAACGCCATATTATTTCAATATTGTGTATCCATTAATATACAGTAATTGGAATTAAGATTATCATATGAATGGTTATACATTATTGAAATAATATGGCGCTAGAGTCGCACTCAGAATACGAAATCTCACAAATACATACTGGTAAGTAAATATTATACAACCAACAGTCACACACATAGTCTTGATTCTATATTAGGTTAAACCTGTATCGTGAGTATCAAGAACCCACTGGCACTCGTTTCACAGCCGGCTACCTATCCGCTGCACCATGAAGGCTTACATGGAACTATCATGCAGCTTGTTTACGAAATATTTAGAACGCTGGCGCCCACCGCCACAAAACCACGCGTACCGGCTTGCGAAGCCAAGCTGTGGCTCCACTACCACTGGTGGTGTCCACTACCACGGCCCGAACCAAGAGGTTCGCAAAATCGTATTTTTGCCGCACCATCAAGCTATGGAACAGTTTGCCAGGTACCGTGTTCTTCCTATGATCCTGGGTCCTTTAGGCGTAATGTGAAGAAGCTAAACAGCAGGCCGGCATGATTGTGTTGAGTAGCGAGGGATAGACTGTCTCTCGCTACTTGATACTCTATCTGGACGACACTGCGCTTACCATCAGGTGCACTGTGGTCACTTTGCCGCGCCAGAATAAAAAAAAATAACCATTTCCTCAATAACGTTTACACAGAGTTAGGTACTTAGGAAATCCGAGAAAAACCATAACGACATATCATTTTCTATTGTTTATCATTATTTCCTTTAACGCCGTTCGTCTGGCAAATCATAAAAATTGCCTACCAGGTGCAGTGTGGTCACTTTACCAAGCCCAAAGCTTGACAGTAAACTACACCTAGATCAGCATGTTATATTAATCTTAAAAACGCGTGTGTATCCATCAAGCGGGGCCCCTCGAGCTATGAATTTCTCCTGTTCTGTTAAAGATACCTTGGAGTTTATACATGAATTGAAAGGTACATTGGCTCAAGATACGAGCAATATTATTTTTATGTATTCCGAGCGTAATACGACCGAGGGCCTCGCTGGATGGATGAGGCGGTTTATTGTAATTTCTATCAAAATAGTTGAGGTACATTGGATCTTGTTCATAAATTCGTGAGGTACATTGAACAAGCAAAGCATTGCCACTTGTTTTGTCGGTCTAGCTCGAGGGGCTCCGCTAGATCGATACACACTAAAAACGCCTATCGTATGTATGGCTTCGTGATGAGGTCCTCTAGGGATTTTAGATATGCTACTTACTACTTACATTCACTTGTATAAGTCACTTGTCAGATGTCACATGGAATAAGTTAAGTAATTAAGTTTTTATCCAAAAAATTAAGTGCCGCAGCTTATGCTGTGAGTAAAATACGTCAATTGACCGACGCTGATACGGCTAGGTTGGTCTATTTTGCGTATTTCCATAGTTTGATGTGCTACGGGATTCTACTATGGGGTGGTGCTGCTGACATCAATATCATCTTTACTCTCCAAAAGCGAGCTATAAGATCTATCTACTCGCTAAATTCTAGGAGTTCTTTGAGAGAAAAATTCAAGGAAATTAATATAATGACAGTAGCATCACAATTTATATTCGCTAATTTAATGTATGTTCATAAGAATATACAACAATTTCCAAAAATTTGTGATGTCCATAGTGTAAATACTAGAAATAAAAATAATCTTGTTAGTTATAAAACAAGGCTCCACAAAATCGGCAACTCTTTCAAGGGGCTTTGTATACGCTTCTACAATAAGGTTCCCAATCATATTAAAAAATTTAATGAAAGATGCTTTAAAGCTACTATTAAGCGAAAACTAAGTAATAAAGCCTATTACAAAATTTCTGAATATTTAGATGACCGAAAGGCTTGGGAATAAGTTATCCTATTACTTAGAAGTTAGTCATTAATTTATTATTGGGAACTTTATATGCTTGTATAAGAGTTATATATATTAAGTTATGCCAATATTTTATTTGCTTAACATTGCGAACTTATATGCCTTACATGACTTTACTTGATATTATTGTCTTAGTATTTAATTGTTGTATTTAGTCTGGGTATGTCATGCTCGCTAAAGTGTCTGTGCTTGCTGCGGCGCCATGTGCCAGGTCGGTCTCTTCCCTGTAACATGGTTGAGGAGGCCGATGGCTGACACATGCGTCACTACTCGTGATCGGGTGCGGCTCGTGTGGACTGGTCTGCTCAGACTATTTCAGTAAGGACCAACTGCTTTAAGAAATCGAGATTTCACTCTCACGATGGTCATGTGCGGCACTAGGTGCTGTAATGAGTTTTATTTCACAATCTTGCAATAAGGCAGCTTAACACACATTGAGCTGCTCTAATCTAATGTAATTAAATTAAAATTGTATAATAATTGTATTACTGTTAACTTAACTATTACTAAATTGTAATATTGTTAACCAATGTTGAAAAAGAGCAACGCTAAAGTTTCTTGCCCGTTCTTCTCTAGCGAAACTGCATTCCGAACTGGCGGTAGAGTAAAAAATTGACTGAATCTAAATAATGTATAACATTTCATGGATTCAATAAATATTTGATTTTGATTTTATGATTTTTATGATATGCTGACCAAATGTGGAAGAGGAGAAGGAGGAAGGAGAACAATGCATTACCGGTGTTTCCATACGTCTGTTTCTTATAGTCACCTCCTTCGCCTCTATATAATGTTGAGCTTAAAATCAAGACGAACTTACCTTGAAATTATGTTTCTTTTCAAACTGTGTAAATTATTTATTTATTTGTCGTATCAACATTGTAAACATCAACGTATTCATATTTATGCAAGAATAAGTCAAACCCATGCCAAGTGTTAGAACAATTATAGTTCCATTTAATTTTTTTATTTAATGTAATTATAGTTATCCATGCAATTTACACATCCTTTTAACTAACTATAATTTGGATATATCAACATCATCTGAATAAAAGCTATTAATTATTATCATAATATATGCATTGAATTTATCAAATTTAAGATTCAAATTGCTTGACTGTGTTGATTTGACTAACAAACTGTATTAAATTGATCCAAGGACAGTAATAAGACGTGAGGTGCGCACCGAACCTCTTTTTGGTGTACACAGCTGTCGCACAAATGTAGGAGGAATGCGTGTACCTCTTCGTCGCCTGACCAAGACTTACAATGAACTTAATTGTGTTTTAACTTCTTCTGTGATTCTATTTTTTGTACTTTTTGTCTCTCTATTCTATGTTTAATTACCATGCATATTCCATTAGTAGTTAAATGAAATTATAGTTTTTAATGTTAATTTATGTGTAAATTATATTAGGTATGTTATTTATAATACAGTACAGGCTTAAATAGATAACAATATGTGGAAGCTTGTTGTCAGCAAATTGTTTAAATAATTTTCTTTACTACCTATATTTATAACTATTAGTCTGTAAGCTTTCCTAAATAAATAAATAAATAATAAATAAAATAAAAAAAATCTATTTTCCGAATTAGATCTGTTTGCTTCATCACCCAACTCATTTCGCATAAACTTGCTTCGAACTATATTAACGACTAGCTTTTGCCCGCGGCTACGCCCGCGTGGTGGTTATTTTTGAAAGAAAAGGTATAAAATCCATGGAGAACTTTTAAGCTATTACACCTTCCTGTATTATGCTATCCCGTAGGAACCGTGCATTTTCTGGTATAAAAAGTAGCCCTTTAACAAACACTATGCAAAAAAACATGTGGATCCCTTGCTCTGTCTAAAACAAAACGAAACCAAAACTATCCCACGGGAACCGTACATTTTTCCCGGGATTAACATAGCCTATGTGCTATTCCAGACTATAATCTATCTCTGTGCCAAATTTCAACCAGATCCGTCGAGTTGAGTAACAAACATCCATCCATCCAAATATTCGCATTTCTAATATTTGTAGGATTATTGATAAACCCCCGATAAAAGAGACAATATAAACTTTCATCACCTATTTTACCTCCTTAGGGGTAGAATTTCCAAAAAATCCTGAAATATAGTTTTTATTTTTACTAAAAGGCCGATACCAATTTTTATGCGTATAACTTAAAAAAATGACGGAGTTGCATACAAACTTTCTTCCTCTATTTTACCCCGTTAGGGGTGGAATTTCCAAAGATCCTGAAATATATATATTTTATATTTATAACTGAGAGGCAAAATACCAATATTCATGCGTTTAACTTCAAAAATGACGGATTTTCATACAAACTTTCTACCCCTATTTTACCCCCTTAGGGGTGGAATTTTCAAAAAGCCTGAAATATATATTTTTTTTTTTTAACTAAAAGACAAAATACTAATTTTTATGAATTTAATTTCAAAAATGACGGATTTTCATTCAAACTTTCTACCCCTATTTTACCCCCTTAGGGGTGGAATTTCAAAAATCCTGAAATAGATATTTTTTACTTTTAACAAAAAGGCCAAATACAAATTTTCATGAATTTAACTTCAAAAATGACGGATTTTCATACAAAATATCATCCCCTATTTTACCCCCTTAGGGGTGGATTTTCCTAAAATCCTGAAATATATATTTTTTATTTTTAACTAAAAGGCCAAATACTAATTTTCATGAATTTAACTTCAAAAATGACGGATTTTCATACAAACTATCATCCCTTATTTTACTCCCTTAGGGGTGGTATTTCCAAAAACCCTTTCTTAGTGGATGCCTACGACATAAAAGGTACCTACTGTTAAATTTCAAGTCTCTAACCCTAGCCGTTTAGGCTGTGCGTTGATCGATCAGTCAGTCAGTCAGTCAGTCAGTTTCGTCTTTTATATATACAGATAGATAACATACTTAAGCCACCAAATGCTCGATCTCTTAATTGTTATTATTTTTAGTATAGTTAAGTTAGTTATTTGTTTATTTTAGTTATTTTATTTTAAGTAAAATTTTTCTTTTCTTCTTGGTTTTCTCTAACGTTTGAAAATGTAACAATTATGTATTCTGTGGAGAACGTCGTAGGTTGTACATATGTATTTTTAGATATACAATTAATTAAATATTATTACAATGTATAACTGTTTGATTTTCCTATATAAATAAAATAAATAAGATAATTATGTATGCTAAAACGATGCAAACGATCAAAAACATATTAGACAAGAAGCTGATGAATTTGCAAAAAACAATATATGTAACCAGAAAGACGTAGCAAAAAGTCAATGAGACAAAAAACTATGGGACTTATGGTCAAGGCATGGTTAAATTTTCACTCGGTTTCAGCTGGACGGTAATAATCCGAAGCGTTATAATCATCTTAATACAAAAAAAGAGAGAGGTGTCATATGTCACCCGTTTGGAACGGAGTTCGTTTCGCTATATCTTTTTTTTGTTTGTATTAAATTGAATTAAATTATAAATACATACTCTCAAAATTGACGGCAAGCTGAATCGATTGAAAAAGTTTTAGTTTCCTAGGTGATCGGGAAGTGCCTCAAATATGCAAAAACATGTCGGTTTTTGGTGTCATTTTTTATTGTTACTCTTTTTTCGGTCTAGCCCCTCAGTCCGCAATCAAATAACGAATTGAATTGTTTACTTGTAACTTCTTCTAAAGAATTCCATATGTATACAGCATTTTTGTCACTGCCTCGGTGGCGCGGTTGTAATTGCGGAAGCGTTACTACTGCTGTGCTGACGTCTCGGGTTCGAACCCCGAGTTGGAAAAAGTGATATTGGGTTTTTCTATTTAGAAATACTCAGTACCAGTCTGGGGTCTGGCATTGGTTTGGCGATAGGCGCGCCGCCTATCACATTATGGGACATTAAGCTTCTCCTTCCTATCTGTGTTCTCATACCAAAAGTGCTTAAATTAAGAAATTTCCAATTGATTATATAACACCCTGTTGTTTTTATACAATGGTGTATAGAGCCACGCCACAGGGCTGCCGCAGAGCCGGCACGACCAAGTTGTCACCGCTGGCTCACAAGAGACCGCATGATAAATAGCTTTCTAGAGGTCATATCCCGTATTCCCAATTCCTTTAAGGCCGGCAACGCACTCATGAATCTTCTGATATCAGAGCTGGTCATGGCGATAAAGATCTCTTACAGCTGACTCAGTCTGTCATGCCATGTAATATAAAAAAAAGTTGAATATAGTTCGTATAAAAACACAATTGATCCAATCCCGATCACAACCATGCATTGGTTACCACTAGGAATTAAACAAAAAAATACTAACTAAATAATTTATTCGTAAACACAATAATTATTAATTCGGCGAAAACTGGGTGTACTGGTTTAACCTCGGTCTACCCCTTCGCGGTTTACAGACGTGAGTGTATAGGTACGTATGTACAATAATTAACAACTTCTTGCACAAAGAACTTCTCTTTCATCATCATTTACAATACATCCGGCCATTACAGCTGGTGTGCCCGGAGTATCCGTGGGCTCTGCAGCACTCGTTCCTTTCCTGGGCACTACGAACGCAGACTTTGTCACATTGCCAGACACGCTCGGCGGCTTGGACGACCACGGCGAACGCGCTCAGGGCGATCAGCACCACCAGGAATACGGACGTGAACTTGACCATGGTTGCAGTTGTTTGTGTGACTTGCTTGGCTCGTCTGTGCTGGGAGGAACAATTCGCGCGTATTTATACCATTTCGTCCATCCGGTTAGAATAAGATTAAAACGATTAAAATATAGATGAAGTTTATCAAAAAAATTATTAACTTCTAGGGAAGTTTCTAGGGAGTCTAACATGAAAATGCCGGGATCCCGGAAAGGATTTGGCGGGATTTAGCCATACGTTATTTATGCTATTTATATTATATTTTTTTTTAGTGCATGGATAGGCAGACGAGCAGACGGGCCACCTGATGGTAAGTAGTCACCGCCGCCCATAGACTTCTTCAATGCCAGAGCACAGCAGAGCCGCTGCCTACCGTTTAAGGACTACTCTTCTTAAGCCTCGTAACATAATCTCGTAATATAACAAATAAGCTCGTGCGACTTTGTATCACTCACACATTTTTCACATTTGCTTAGGTCTGTAACAATGATCTATATTTTACTGTAGAAACGTACAATTTAATTTAGCAAAGTTCTATATACAATTTATAAAATGGAGTTAAATTATGGCGTTAAATGTACAGACAGTTTACACATTAATTATTAGTATTAACAAGATAAAAATTACATTTTGTCTGTTGTCCTTTACATAGGTAGTGTAAATACACTACCATCAAACTATCACCTTCAAACTCTTTGCTCCCACGGGATCGAACAGTTACTTTCCCGTAAATATCGGGATTGTAATGTTTTCATAGAATTGTCCCCTACATATTTCCATAATCGTTTACATATTATGAAACACGTTTCGAATAAAAAACCTAAACGTGTTCAAACAAAATCTGTTGGAAACAAAACTACACAAAAGATTATTTAAATATATTTTCAAGGTCATGGAACCATAACCGTACAAGGTCTACTTACATATATTATAATATTCGTCTGGGTGATTCTTTTGTCCATTACTGCCCCCAGGTAGCAGTCTGCAAGCGCTATTGTATTTAGACTTTTGGGAATTTATCTTTTTTATCCTGGCACGGCAAAGTGACCACACTCCACCTGATGGTAAGCGCAGTGCCGTCCAATTAGAGTATCGAGTAGCGAGAGACAATCTATCCCCCGCTACTCTACTCAATCATGCCGGCCTGTTTCTCCTTCACACTACGAGATGGGGCAAAGAGGTGAAGAAGCGGTTGAGGTTCTAGTATCAGAGTACTCAGAATGCCGCAACACGGCCAAATATCGTACCCCAACTCTAGACCCCCGACAAAAAATCGGAAGTATCTACACTGGCTGACCCCGGAACGCGACACACTTGCGTGTGCAAGGTGTGTAAGGCGGGTTTTACACCCTGTGTACGATGGACGCTATCCGGGCGGATATGAATATCCATACCACCAGCTATAAGATCATATAAAAGGAAACACAATTTAATTAGTATTTCTGGGCAAGGATAATTTGTAATAATAATCTATTTATTTTCTTCCGATGCAAGCCTTATTGCTTGAGTTATTTAATGGCATCCATACTAATACTATAAATGCGAAAGTAACTCTGTTTGTTTGTTACCTTTTCACGACTAAACGGCTGAACGGATTGTGACGAAATTTGGCAAGCAGAAAGATTATATCCTGGAGAAGGACATAGGCTATCTTTTTTCTCAAATAACAACCTTGAAAGGGGTCAGATAGGAGTTCAAAATTTGTATTGGAAATCCATAATTCCTCAAGTTAGGGATCTGAAAATTCATATTTAGGCTTTTGGTAAGAAATAACGAAATACGTGTTTCAACGTTTTTACCAAATCATCCCTAAAATGGGCGAAGTGAGGGGTTAACATATGAGGTATTATTTAAATGTAATCTCAAGCTTCAGGCACAACACCTGAGAGTCAGGACGATTGCTATAGGTGCCTCAGCGCAGAAGACAGCTCCTTGGATTGTATACTTCTGCTCCCGAAAATAACTACCACGCGGGCGGAGCCGCGAGCTACAGCTAGTAGGGAATAATTGTTGATTTTTTTACTCAAATGAGCATTAGTGTACTGAATTATCACATAACGAGAAGAAAAAAAGCACGACAAATCACGGATGAACTAGTTGATTTCTACCCCAAAACAGATATAGAGCCAAGTTTTCTTTGATAAACAACTCTGCCTATACCTTTTAATAGAACAAATACCCACCCGTCTGCACTGAGGTAACGAAATGTAAGTTTACACTAATAATAATGTCTACGCTAAAGTCAAGTTCATATTATTTACATATCGTAACTCATAAGGCAGGATGGTATGTACAATTAACAATTCATCATCATCGGCCTGTAGCAGTCCATTGCTGGACATAGGCCTCCCCTAAAACGCGTCATTTAACCCTGTCTTCAGCTTGTCTCATCAACCTTCTGCCAGCGACCTTTCGCAAATCGTCACTCCACCTAGCTGAAGGGCGTTCTACACTACGCTTGCCGAGTCGCGGTCTCCACTCAAGAACTCGTTTAGCCCAGCGGTTATCGGTCCTTCGACAGATATGGCCAGCCCACTGCCATTTCAGCTTGCTAATCCTGTGTGCTATGTCGATGACTTGGGTTCTCTGTCGGATAACCTCGTTACGAATTTTATCCTTCAGAGAAACTTCAATTAACAATTACAATTATACAAACTGATCATATCAGAAAACCACAGCAAAAAGAAACTTACATCATCGCCAGACAACATCACCATATCAAAACCAGACAAACGTACTCAAGCTAATAAAAATAACAAAACGCAACAGTCTGGCACAACAACCAAAAGGTCGAACAGCATTTCAGGAGTTATAAAACCCAGCATGCTCAACTTCTTAGTTAATAAATATCCTATATATTATATCCTATCCTATTATTATTCCTATCCTATTATGATCCCTATCCTATTAGTTGTGTTACGTAAAGTTTTTAGTTTTGTTTTTTTTTTTTTAATTCCATTTTTTTTGCTGTTTTTGGTGTTGTTTCTTTATTTTATCATTGCCTTTTTTTAGTTAAGTTTTAATGAATGTTATGTTTGCTGCTCAAACTAGTGTATGTGGTGCCTACCTTTAAGTGGTTGCTACACTTACACAGAGATTTATGTATGTTGTTATTGTATGTTCTAGTGTAAGCAATTGTTGGTGGCCAAATAAATAAATAAATAAAAAAGTTTTTTTAATTCATAAAGACTTCAATAAAAAGCAAATTACGCGTCAATATAAAATTTGTTTTTCCTTGATTTTTCTGAGATACCAACATCAGATCCTGACTTGATGCCAATGGGACCACCTGGGAAGTATACCCTTTTAAACAAAAAAAGATTTTCTCGAATCGGTCCAGGCGTCTTCGAGTAATCGGGTAACATACATAAAAAAAAGATTCCAACGAATTGTTGAGCTCCTCCTTTTTTTGAAGTCGGTTAAAAATGTTACCAAAACCAACAACAATCAAGATAGCAAAAGCATAGCCATCTTTGAAGGCATTATAAACAAGCTAGACTGTAGCAAATCGGGAATCTACATAAAAGATACATATTCAAGCCATCTGAGATTTGCTGACGACCTAGTACTGCTATCCGAGACAAGCTCCCAGCTGCAGATCATGATGGAAAACCTGCACTTAGCGAGTGTCAAGGTGGGAGTAGAAATGAATCTTACAAAGACTATGACAATGAGAAATAGCTGGAAAACACCAATAATAGGCAATAGCAAGCCACTGGAATATCTGAAGAATTACGTCTAACTGGGAAAGAAAATCAGCTTCGACTGAAAAAATAACAACCTAGAAATAGAAAGAAGAATACAACAAACATGGAATAGATACTGGAGTCTCAAAGAATTTTTTAAAAGTAATATGCCAACTGATATTAAAACAAAAGTCATGAACTCGAGCCATTTGCCATGCTTGACATACGGATACCAAACATGGAAATTCACTGCCCAAGAAAAAAAGAAGATAACTACCTGCCAAAGAGGACTTGAGCGCAGTATGCTAAAGATAAAGAAACGGGATAGAATACGACACACATATAAAAGTTAATTTTCGTTACTATAAAAACACAATTGGCCCAATCCCGATCACAACCAGTGCAACTAGAAATTAAACAAGAAATGCAAGCTAAATCATTTATTTATAGGCAACATAATTATCAATTTCGGGTACAAAGAGCTTCGCTACTATCATCAGTAACAATACATTCCGCCAGAACAGCTGGAGTATCCTGAGTATCCGTGGGCTCTGCAGCACTCGTCCTTCTCCCGGTCAATACGACCGCAGACCTGGTTACACGCCGAGACATAGGCGGCGTCGGCGACCACGGCGAACGCGCTCAGGGCGATCAGCACCACCAGGAATACGGACGTGAACTTGACCATGGTTGAAGTTGTTTGTGTGACTTGCTTGGCTCGTCTGTGCTGGGAGGACTATGTTTTTGACCGGTATGTGAGTGAAACTTGCCGAAACTGAAACCGAACCTACGGTCGGACACTACTATTTATATACCTAACAACTATGCCCGTGTGATTGTGTATCACTTATACATTTTTCACATTTTATTAGGTCTGTAATAATGATTGTACCCATGGAGTTGTATTTTAAAAGAACATAATTAGATTTTAATTTTTTTGTAACTGTAGAAAAGTAGTATTTTAATTTTGCAAAGTTCTATTAAAAAATTACAAAATGAAGTTAAATTATGGCGTTAAATGTACAGACAGTTTACACATTAATAATAATATAATAACAAATCAGTATATTGCCTTATTATTACATTAACAATAATAATAACAGAAATTATTACCGTAAAACCGCATGACTTTGCCCAGATTGCTTGCGTTTTCAAATTCAATTTGAAATATTTAAAATAATATTATGATTTTTAATTTGTTATTGTGTTGCACTATAGTTAAATGCACTGTTCTTTGTATAGAATATATAAGAATGTCCCAAGACTGTATATGTATATGATAAAAACCTCAATTTAGACAGCGGGCCAAATGCGTACCACTTTTTACAAGTTTGCCCATTTTGCAGAACATTTCATAACTTCGGTATTTTCTACTTTAAGTTCGTACTATTTAAGGACTATTGTAGAAAAATAACCAATGTATGATGTGACCTTAAAATTAAACTTCTAAACATTCAGTTTACCTGTAAAAACAGAATGGGCAAAGTCCCAAAAAATATTTTGCAAGTTTTCATACAAATAAAATAATGGTCTAGGGTTGTCACTTTTTATATCAATAAGAACTAAGCAAGTACATTACAATAACGTATATCAGACTTTAACATTATTCTTAAAATATAATATCAAAAATCCTTCAATCCACATATCACTGGGTAATTTGCCATAGAAATAATCAGATCGGGAATTTTTCTACGTAGTATACAGTAACATTTTTACACCAATTTTCGTCATAGGACTGTCGAAATTTGCTGAAACTACCAACAAATTTTCCAGTTTTCTTCCTCGTGAGTTTCTTTTGTCCCCCAGTCGGTTACATGTATATTTTTTTTATTTTATTCAATATAGTCCGCCGAGGGATCCTAAACCTATTTCTGCCTCCAGACTTGATATTCTGTTATTTTATACCAAATAGATTGCTAGCTCCAACATATTGAATAATTTCTATGTGGTCTCCATCCCAATACTCTTATTTTTTTGAATTTTTAGGCTTAATATTATTCATTCTGAAATAAATGTTAAAATTATCATGGAGGTGACAACCATAGCGGTATTACTTTGATGGACAAAGTCGTAAAAACTGTTTCAGAAAAACTGATTTGGCATTGCCCACCATCATATTATCTAATCTATGAGAGTAATAGCGTACGAGATTCGCTCTTTCTTCCTAATTTCTTACAAACCAACAGCAGTTAAAAACGTACTTACCTGCTGTAATTGCAAATCGAGTTGTGGAGAAAGTTTTTAAATGTCATTTGGCTCGCAAATTACACTACCAACTTTGAAAAGGCCTGACAGCCAATTGAACTGATATTGCCAAAAGTCACTTAGTTAATGTCGCCAGAGACATATTCAGATTTCATCCCCGGATTAAATCATAAACCTAAACTTAAAATGTTTCCAGTTATTTAAGTTTTTGTCACGTGCACCTTTCTGGGCAAAGTCAGATTGGATGGGCAATCTTGTAAGGTTTTACGGTATGCTTAGCCTATAATAATAATAAGACAAAGGAGACGACTCAGCTTGTGTTGACCGGGACAGTAGTTCCGGGCAGCGTTTTCTTTCTAAATTTAGTAAATTACACTATGTGAAACAAAGAAAAAAATAATATTAAATAACTATATAGTAAGAACTATAACGGAACTCTAGAGCGTGTGTGTGTGTGTGTGTGTTTGTACATACCAAGTATACAAAGTTGGCTCTTAATTGAAATAGTCACATAGGCTCAAATATTGCCAGTGGGAGTCAAGTTTTCTGCTGCAAGCTGTGTTTTAAGTAAAGCCTTTTTGTACTTCAGTTCAAATGTCGGTAAACTCATCATTTTCCTTAGAGGAGAGGGGGGGGGGAGGTCGTTCCAAATTCTTGCTGGAGTGGTGTGGAACTATGCACTGGTGTAACAAGAGAGTTACAAGTAGCTGACCGTAGATTTCTGTGACTTATGTCTTTTACCAATGGAGGTGAGTTTTTAAAATAAATATTCTGGATTTTTATTCCAAAATTATTACTATTTACAAAATAAAAATTATATAAGTATTTGTCTGTTGTCCTTTACATAGGTAATGTAACTCTATCGCCTTCAAACTCTTTGCTCCCACGGGATCGAACAGTTACTTTCCCGTAAATACCGGGATTGCAATGTTATCATAGAATTGTCCCCTACATTATGTCCATAATCGTTAAGATATTTTGGAACACGTTTTGAACAAAAAATATATTGGAACCAAAACTCCACAAAATATTAATGAAACATCCTTTAAATTTGAAGGTCATGGAATAATAATCGTACAAGTTACATCTATTATAATTCGGTTGGCTGAGTCTGTTTTGGCCATCACAGCCGCCAAGTAGCAATCTGCAAGCGCTATTTTATTTAGACTTTTAGGAGTTAAATTTTTTTCCTTATCCTGAGGTGCAGTATCCACTGCACCTCATGGTAAGCGCAGTGCCGTCCAATGAGAGATTCGAGTAGCGAGAGACAATTTATCCCCCGCTACTCAACACAATCATGCCGGCCTGCTTCTTCACACTACGCCATGGACAAGAAGATGAAGAAGCGGTCGAGGGTCTAGTGTCAGAGTACTCAGAAGGCCGCAACACGGGCAAACATCGTACCGCAACTCCTAGACCCCTGACTGTCATAATTGAAAGACGTGCAGACCAAAACTAAAACTTTTTATTTCTATTCTATGGTTTATCCATAGATATTTATATACATACTAGCTGTTGCTCGCGACTCCGCCTGCGTGGAGGTTATATTCGGGAGCAGAAGTATACAATCCAAGGAGTTGTCTTCTGCACTGAGGCAGCTGTAGCGATTGTCCAGCCTCTCAGGTGTTGTGCCTGAATCTTGAGATTGCATCTAAAGAATACCCCGTAAGTTTGACCTCAATTTGCCCCTTTTAGGGATGATTTTTCAAAAACGTTGAAACACGTATTTCTTTATTTCCTACCAAAAGATTAATATAAATTTACAGATCCCTAAGTCGAGTAATTATGGATTTCCCATACAAATTTTGAACTCCTATTTGACCACTTTCAAGGTTGTTTTTTGAGAAAAAAGATAGCCTATGTCCTTCTCCAGGATATAATCTATTCCCTTACCAAATTTCATTACAATCCGTTCATGCGTTTAGTCGTGAAGAGGTAACAAACAAAAAAACAAACAGAGTTACTTTCGCATTTATAGTATTAGTATGGATATGCCACTACTATACGACATATTCCCTCTTTAATTTTTTTTTTAATTTTAAATATCTACTAAATATGTGCGCCACTGTCATCAGCGCCACCGCTGTCGCTGCCGCCCTCACCGCCAGCTCCGCCGCACCAAAACGTGCGTTGCGGCTGGCACCACGACCCCGTCCGGTCGAGGTGCCTCGCGATATGCCTGCGCCGTCACCGCTCGTGCTCGCACGATGCTGGCCGCGCGCATAAATCGCATCTACTACTATCACCTGAGTTTTGGTTCCCTTTTATCTGCGTTTGCTCCTCTAAGGACAGCTCGTTATATTCGTCCACCCTTACTAGCCGATCGCGTAACTTGATGTCTCGGACCCCGCACACGATTCCGTCTCGCACCAGACCTTCTTCCAGACAGCGAACTCGCACCCTTGAGTGAGGAGGTTAAGAGCCGTCACCTAGTCCCCTATAGAATTACTGTCGCCATCTTTGCCACGCTTTGGCTCGACTGGTCGTTCCGCCATCCAGGAATAATTCCACCGGAGGCTGTGCGTTTTCCATTAATAAAAATTATTAATGATCGCTACTAATGGCATAATATCTAGCTGGTGGTAGGATATTCATATCCGCCCGGATAGCGACCACCGTACACAGGGCGAAAAACCCGCCATAGCGGCACACGCAAGTGTGTCGCGTTCCGGGATCAGCCAGTGTACATCCGGTTTTTGTCGGGGGTCTGGAGTTGGGGTACAATGGCCATTTTGCGGCCTTCTTAGTACTCTGAAACTAGACCCTCGACCCCTTCTTCACCTTCTTGCCCATGGCGTAGTGTGAAGAAGCAGGCCGGCATGAGTGTGTTGAGTAGCGGGGATAGATCGTCTCTCGCTACTCAGTACTCTATTTGGACCGCACTGCGCTTATCATCAGGTACAGTGCGGTAAATTTCCCGTGCCAGGATAAAAAAAAAAATTGAAAGACGCGCAGACTAAAACCAAAAATTTTATTTATTAACAATAGATAATTTATATACATATATTCCAGTACTATACGACACCGACAAAAACCGGAGGTACACTGGCTGATCCTGGAACGAGACACACTTGCGTGTGCCACTATGGCGGGTTTTACACCCTATGTATGGTGGTCGCTATCCGGGTGGATATGAATTTATTTATAGCTCGTTTTAACCATGCAGTAAAAGATCGTGAGATACTCACATATTACATACATACATATACACTCACGCCTGTAATCCCCGAAGGGTTAGGCAGAGGTGTAACCAGTACACCCACTTTTCGACGAATTTCGGTCCCATAATGTAATAGGGGCGATCCTATCGCCTACCCACAGATACTGTGGGTAGGTCAATACAGATTCATTGTCTCTCACTACTCAATACTCTAATTGGACGACACTGCGCTTACCATTAGGTGCAGTGTGGTCACTTTGCCGTGCCAGGATAAGAAATAATGAAAACTACCCTAACAACAAATAATTCAGATCACGACAATGAACAAAAGTGCTATGGAACTTGTGATCAACAAAGAAACGCGACCGTAGTATGAAGCCACACCCCTTGGTTATAAATTTATTCCTAACTCTACATTTTAAGACGATTGCCAGTTCATAGTTTATCATTTTAATTTATTTAATGCACTGCAATGAATAATATTATTATTAAAGAGCAAAGTCACCGGAAACCATTTTCCTGTTCAGTGATGAAGTGTATCTGTCGACTGTTACCAAACGATATTTATGTTAATGTTATATTCGTGGTGTAGTATGTAGCGTAGTACACGAGTCACCCGTGAATTAAATCACAGCCGTGGGTTCGACTCTCTTACTGAGACAATTATTAGTGTGACAGAC
Source organism: Laothoe populi (assembly GCA_905220505.1). Taxonomy (NCBI): domain Eukaryota; kingdom Metazoa; phylum Arthropoda; class Insecta; order Lepidoptera; family Sphingidae; genus Laothoe; species Laothoe populi. Next base: position 773,002 of record HG992146.1, on the reverse strand, counting down.
AGAGATTTCAAAATCAATAAAATCAAATATTTATTGAATCCATCTAAATAATGTATAGCATATACATTATATTTTAGATTCAGTCAATCTTTTTTATTGTACCGGCAGTTCGGAATGCAGTTTCGCTAAAGAAGAACGTGCAAGAAACTCAAGCGTTGCTCTTTTCGAACAATGGTTAACAATATTTGGACATACAATGAATATACGATTCAAGTTTGATTACATTAGATTAGAGCAGCTTAATGTATGTTAAATAAGTTGCCTTATTGTAATATTCTGAAATAAAGTTTATTACAAGACTTATTGCCTCACATAAGTAAGAAAAGTGGTAGAGCCACGCTGTAGACATATTTGTCTACAGCATGAATGGGCCGGCTCGACCGGGGTAGTACCACTGTCTTACAGAAAACCAACGTAAAGTGACAGTTTACTGTCGCGTTTCGTATGGTAAGTGAGATAACCGGAGGCCCAGATTCCCCCTTCCCTTCCCTAATCCCTATTCCTGTCCTTTAAGGCCGATAACGCATACATGATACTTTCGGTAATGTGGATGTTCATGGGCGGTGGAGATCAATTAACATCAGGTGACCCACTGGCTCGTTTGTCGGACTATGATATAAAAAAAAAAAACATGACCGTCGGAAGAGAGATGAAAAGATGAGAGATTGAAACATTGACGTCATAAAATCAGCCACTGACACAATTTCTCTTCACCCTGACACAATACTACAAACTTTTCATTCGACCCCTTTATAACAATTTGTATTACTTCAAAAATCTATATTTACTAATTAACAGACACCTTCAACTTGAAGCGTTCATTATGTTTAAAGAGATATTAAACCTATTAATAAAAATATATTTTTTCTATATCGTATACATTTTAAGGATGTGTTTTTCGATTCTAGGATGTAGTATTATGTAAAAGGAGTACACGATTCAATGATTTTTCTTGACACATAAAAGTAATATATTTTTTTCGTTGCAAGGCGTAATGCTTAAGCGTTTTTTAATGGGATAGAGATTAAATGTATTGATTATTTCACATGCTTAGTTTCGTGTATACTAGAAATGAAAACAAGCATATATTATTTGTTGGCATAGTGTTTTTTTCAATTCTCTCTATTAAAAAAAAGTAAAGGTGTAGATTATCCACCATACAGCTTTGTCTGTCGATATTTTTTTAATGGGCATAGCTTTCTTTTTGTGTATAATATTTTCCTGTACGGGAAGGCAAAGGAATCTTAGCTTATACCATAAACGCGATCAAAATGCCTTGAAGAAAGGATACAATATTCTTTGGTCTTTTTTATCCTGACACGACACAGCGACCACACTGCACCTCATGGTAAGCACAGTGCCGTCCAATTAGAGTAGCGAGAGACAATTTACCCCCGCTACTCAACACAATCATGCCGGCCTGCTGTGTAGCTTTTCACACAAAGAACCCAGAATCATAGGAAGGAGGGAACAAGTTGTAACTGAAAAGAATAATTTACAAACTTATACATTTTTATTAGTTATGATTTTTTTTGATAACCTTCAATTATTATTTTGTAATCGATTTCCTTATTATAACCAGTTAGTGGTCAGTGCGATGGTATAAATACGCGCGAATTGTTCCTCCCAGCACAGTCGAGCCAAGCAAGTCACACAAACAACTTCAACCATGGTCAAGTTCACGTCCGTATTCCTGGTGGTGCTGATCGCCCTGAGCGCGTTCGCCGTGGTCGCCGACGCCGCCTATGTCTCGGCCTGTAACCAGGTCTGCAGCCGCACTGTACCGGAGAGACACGAGTGCTGCAGGTCCCACGGATACTCCGGGTACGCCCACTGTTCTGACGGACTGAATTGTTACTGATGATAGTAGCGAAGCTCTCTGTGCCAGAAATCGATAATTATTTTGTCTATAAATAAATGATTTAGCTTGCATTTCTTGTTTAATTTCTACTTGCATTGGTTGTGGTCGAAATTGACCCAATTGTGTTTTTATAACGATATTTAACTTTTTGATGTGAAACACCTAATGCTGCGGGTCAGGCCGACTGTTGTCGTTCGCAGCGGGGGGCTGTCAGCCCGAATTGATGCACTCCCAGTTTCGGAGCATCGTGCGACCCCGAGATGGACGGCAGCGCGGGTGGTAAGGCCTCGTTCGCTGTCGTTGTTCGGTGCGCGGGGGCTCCTAAGCCCTCCCATGGAGATGGGCTGCTACGCAGCACCGCGCAGGGGCGGTTCCGGAAGCAATTCTAGCACTCCTTAGAAAACCCCGGGATCGCTCCGTAAGCGCCGAAGAAGGCCACCGCGGGGTTTTAGCTGGTAGTGTCGGGTGGGGTGTACATAGGGGGTAGGGACTCGGCCCAGCGGCTGCCCGGATAGCCATCACCCGGGCGAGGGGGATGCTGGGTCGTAAGACCGGCTAGTCCAGCATAACCGTTTTATTCTTATTCCGCTTCCCCCCGGAGCGGGCGGTAATAATAAAACGCTATCCCCGCGACAACAAAAAAAAAGGCCGACTGTTGTCGTGGCGACGCGTCGCCACGCTATATGATAATATGAAATATCTAATGCGGTGTGGTGACGACAGTAGTCACTGATTAAAAGAATTGAGTGGAGTGGGAGTGAGAGTGGGACTGGGAGTGGTGTATGAGAGGCAGAGTAAATTTTGGATCAGAAACAATTATTGACCTCATTATAGACGTCAAAAGCTATTGTTTCTTTGCCTTCAACCCTTCCTTCACACATACACACACATAAACATACATAGCTACATGCACAACCACACATACCCACTCTCGACACACTTGGTCCACCCGTGGCGCCCGTGACATCTCGGTCCAAAGACTAAACCCCGCTTTTGGGGCGTCGGTTAAACACCCAGCGCTGTTAACCGTCCAGGCTCGCTCAACAGGTAGTCTGTTCAGAAAGAGAATAAAAGGCTAGTTGACATTTTTTGGGAGACCGTTTTATTTTATTCTTCATAGTCTATATTATTAAAATATTATCATTAATAATCTTAAAACATAAGTTTTCAATATTTAATTTGCATTTTTATTAACCAACTTAATTTTTCCCACCAAAACGCTACCAACTGTCATGGCCTCTCGTGTGACGTGACCATTCGCAGAGCTAATAGACGTTTGGCTCAGTGTTTTAGATGTTTCGAACAGTGACGTCATGCATGACTTATGGTTGTTTCATGCCACGTGAGATAATGCTTAATTTTTTACATATTTGTTTCTTGAAAATATTAAATAATCACATGTAAATTAACAAATTGGTTTAATTTTAAAATATATTATGAAAAACATAGATACATAATAAATTCTATCAGGTTTTCACTTACTGTCAACTACGCTATTGTAAGATTCGATTGCACTAGTAAGCTTGGTTACCGTTTTACTTGGACAAGTGAGACTTTATAAATATACTAGCGAACCCGGCAGACGTAGTCCTGTCCGTAAAAGCAGCGCCACCTACCGGGTCCAATTGTGAATCTAAACCATCCAGGGCGCCACCCAAACGCATACAAAAAGAATCATTCAAATCGGTCCAGCCGTTTAGGCGGAGTTCAGTGACATACACACGTACAGTAGAATTATATATATAAAGATTAAATCGACGGGTCCTACGTATACTGATACAACCAACAAAATAACGAAAACGGTTTTCTTACATCAATAGCTTTAAAATAACTTAAATTTCATATCCTGTAGGCTGTAAATTTTATTTTTAAATGTCTATTAGTTCCAAAGATACAAACTAGTAATTTGGTGCAAGTGACAGTATTTTTAACCACACGACTGTGAACACTGGTGCAAGTCGCTTGCACCAATGTAGATGGTTACAATGTACGCGGCACAAGCGTGCAAGTGACCTTTACACCAGTATGCGCGCGGCGCCGCTAGCGAATGAACGTGTTACACTGGTACAAGTGCCATGGCTCACAGATTTATTTGTACAACTAGCTTTTGCCCGCGGCTCCGCCCGCGTGGAAGTTATTTTTGAAAGAAAATGCATATACAATCCATGGAGGCATCTTAGGCTATTACATCCCTCTATATCTGCCTAGTAGCTGGATGCCGGGCGGACACTATATAGAGACGGGAGGATCGTGAAATGGAGCTCGACCAGACCCTAGATCTCATGTTTTCGCAGGATATCAGGAATAGAATAGAAGAAAAAACAAAAAAAAATCAAGAAAACAAAGGTGTACGCGTTTTCATGCAAAAAAACTTCCCCCTTTTCTCCTGTCTCCACTTTCATGGTGTTCCAATGACAATGCAGAATGAATTAGGATCTTAGGTGTAGATATCTGATTTAATTTTGCGGCGATTTCTAACGCCCGTTTAGCGTATATTAGCGTGCTACTAATATAAAGCGCAGGTACAGCCGGGAATGGAATACTACAAACTTCCACCTCCGATAATTGCTTGCTCGGTGGTTGATATGGATTACAGCGACGGGCCATCCGCATTATGAATGATGCAGAAGTGACCAACAGCTTAGAGCTGCTACAGCTGCCCAGGGACATTTCTTCACTTAGCATGTTCTACCGTCGGTATCATGGCGAATGCTCCGAAGAATTGTTTGGTCTTATCCCATCCTCTTCTCTACAGGCCAGAACTACACTTACTGGCTTGCGGAGCTACAGCAGCGTGATGTCTATTACCCTGGCCTGAACCAAGAGGTTCGCGAATTTGTATCTTAGCCGCACCATCAAGTTGTGGAAAAGTTTGCTAGAGCACTGGTTTGCTTACTGAAATGATTGTGTCAAATTGCGAGGGATGTTCGTCTTTTCTACTTGATAGTCTACTTGGACAGTACTGCGCTTACTATCGGATGCAATGTGGTCACTTTGACGTGCCAGGATAAAAAAAACGTTTTAGTTGTACTCGTATACAGCGAAATTATATAAAAAAACATCGAATATTACGTAACAATCTTAATAATAATAACAATAGGGTAGTCCTGTATACATACACTATGTACATATACATCGACCCACTGCTGGGCATGCGTGGCCTCCTCTATGTAAAACAACAATTCTCATCAAGCGAGTACTCATTTTACAGCTAAAGCCTAAAATCTCATTTTGGCCTGCAACCGAGATCTAAATGTACATACATAACACTCACAACTGTAATCCCCGAAGGGGTAGGCAGAGGTTTAACCATTACAGCCACTTTACGCCGAAGTTATTACGGTCCCATAATGTGATAGGGGGCGAGCCTATTGCCATACCTGGCCCAATTCCAGACTCCGGACTGATACTGAGTATTTCTAAATAGAAAAACCCAATATCACTTTACCCGACCCGGGGATCGAACCCGAGTCCTCAGCACAGCAGTCGTAACGCATGCGCCATTACAACTGTACCACCGACGCAATCTAATATTAGTCAGGCAGATCTAAATGTATTAGATGATTTTATTAACCCGCGGAGAATCTTGACATGTCGATTTAGATTTTTTTTAATCCTGGCACCTCTAAATCACTACACTGCACCCGATGGTAAGCGCAGTGCCGTCCAGTTGAGTGTCAAGTAGCGAGGAACTATCCACACTTCATTACTCAACACAATCATGCCGGCCTTCTGTGTAGCTTCCTCACACTACGCCATGGGGCAATAATATAATTAATTAATTGTATAATAAACAAATAAATTAAATTTATTTTTAATGTAACTTACACACACATACACTCACGCCTGTAATCCCCGAAAGGGTAGGCCGAGGTGTAACCAGTACACCCACTTTTCGCCGAATTTCGGCCCCATAATGTGATAGGGGGCGAGCCTATCGCCATACCGGGCACAAGTTCCAGACTCCGGGCTAATACTGAGAATTTCTAGATAGAAAAACTCAATATCACTTAATTTCGATCCCAGGGTCGGGCCCTGAGGCGACTAATTGGGGCCATCGGGGGTCGCGGGCTCGCAGCGGGGGGCTGTCAGCCCGAATCGATGCACTCCCAGTTTCGGAGCATCGTGCGACCCCGAGATGGACGGCAGCGCGTGTGGTAAGGCCTCGTTCGCTGTCGTTGTTCGGTGCGCGGGGGCTCCTAAGCCCTCCCATGGAGATGGGCTGCAACGCAGCACCGCGCAGGGGCGGTTCCGGCAGCAATTCTAGCACTCCTTAGAATACCCCGGGATCGCTCCGTAAGCGCCGAAGAAGGCCACCGCGGGGTTTTAGCTGGTAGTGTCGGGTGGGGTGTACATAGGGGGTAGGGACTCGGCCCAGCGGCTGCCCGGATAGCCATCATCCGGGCGAGGGGGATGCTGGGTCGTAAGACCGGCTAGTCCAGCATAACCGTTTTATTCTTATTCCGCTTCCCCCCGGAGCGGGCGGTAGTAATAAAACGCTTTCCAAAAAAAAAAAAAAAGGGTCGGGCCCTGGAATTGAACCCGAATCCTCAGCACAGCAGTCGTAACGCATGCGCAATTACAACTGCGCCACCGAGGCAGTCATTTTATTATCTTTATATATATAATTCTACTGTACGTGTGTATGTCACTGAACTCCTCCTAAACGGCTGGACCGATTTGAATGATTTGTTTTGTATGCGTTTGGGTGGCGCCCTGTTTGGTTTAGATTCACAAATCAGCACAGCATATGGCGCTGCAGTCGGTGTGGCGCTGCTTTTTTTTTATTATACACAAAATAGATTTGCAAAATTGTTACAAAAATAAACTTAAAATTATACAGTTTAAATCTAGATTGTATTCCAAAAATATGTGTACACAGAAAACTAAAATGAGCTAGACGTTACAATTATTTAATAAAAAATAAAATTTAGAAATTAAACTACAATTACCATATACAAAGTACAAATGTTGATCACGTCCAAACAAAATATCTAAGCTGAATCTAGGTTGTCAGGTGTGGGAATGAGGATATCCTTTAGTATTTTAATAAACGAAGCAAGATTATGGGTGAATATATCCAATTCCCAATGACTTTTCACCAATTCGTTATACTGACGAGCCATCCTAACCAGTGGATTGTAATATGAAATATTATTTTTATAGGTCTGTAATGCAAAAATATTTATTTGAGTGGATCTACGCGCACTATACTTGATATTAAAAGTAACATGTGAAAGCAAACAAAGAACGAGATTTTTTGAAGCCCTTAGTGGATCTAAAAACAAACCCAAGAAGTTGATTATCAAACAGGATGCCCAGATCTCTAGCAACGCTGGATCTTGCAAGAATCTGACCGTCAATCATGTAATCATTAACAATCTTAGAGCGCTTGTTAGTAAATTTTATGATAAAGCATTTGCTGATGTTGAGACACATATGATTTGTCTTGCACCAGTTAGAAACAGTGTTCAAATCCTTTTGTAAGAGGATGCAGTCATTAGATGATGAAATAGTATTAAATATTTTCAAGTCGTCTGCGTACAACAAATGTTCGCAAGACAAATGCTCCATGAGATCGTTAATGAAAATAATAAATAAAAGGGGGCCCAAATGTGACCCTTGAGGCACCCCGGAGGTTACTTTAGTTGGAAATAAGATGAATCCTTTTAAAGCGACCAATTGACTCCTGTTACTGAGATACGAAGTTAACCAACGATATAAGCTGCCATGAATACCGTAAGACAGAAGTTTGTTACAAAGCAAACTGTGACTGACCTTGTCAAAAGCTTTCGAGAAGTCCGTGTAGATAGAGTCAACCTGACCACCTATGGCAAAACTGCTGCAAAGATAGTTTTTGTATACTAATAGGTTAGTCACGGTTGATCTACCTTTTACAAAGCCATGTTGTTTATTAGATAGAAGAGGCTTAACATAATTGTATAACTGACTGTAGACTAATGATTCGAACAATTTTGCGAAGCAGGATAAGATACTAATAGGTCTATAGTTTTCACAGCGAGACTTATCTCCGCTTTTGAAAATTGGTATTATATGAGCTGTCTTCCATCGCTTGGGGAAGATTCCATTGGTGAGTGATTTATTAAATATATTGTTCAATGGAACACTTAGCTCTTTACCACATAGTTTAATAAATGATGGAGGAAGTAGGTCTGGCCCAGCGCCTTTATTTTTGTCAAGCTGTTTAATTTTAATAATAATATCCCTTTCCGCTATAAAAATACACGACAATGAATCTGTAGCTCTGTTTTTGAAAGATTCATAACTATTGCCTAATTGATGTGAAGAGGATGCGCTACTTTGATTGTCTGTTTCAAACACTGATCCAAAATAGGTTGAAAACAGCTCACATATACCAGGTCCATTTGAGGACCAAGCATTGCCAAATTGCATAATATGTGGCATTGAGACGTGGCCTTTCCTATTATTCACAAACGTCCAAAAAAGCTTAGTATTCCTTTGCATAGATTCTTCAGTTGAGGAAAGTTATTTCTTGTAACATTGATCAGCCATTTTCTTGAATCTGTCACGTAGTAGTGAAAATGAGTCATAATCTCGGAGACTGTTGAATTTTTTATAAAGCTTATGGTAAATGATCTTTTCCTCATTACATTGTATAAGGGGTTTGCTAAACCAAATAGGATAATTTTGGGAATTTAAAGATGTGTTTGATGTATATTTATTGATAATCTCAAAAAGCTTGTCGTAAAAAATGACAGTGCATATATTTATGTGTAAAAGGGCGGCGTCGTTGCTCGGCAGAGTGCGGGCAAGCTCTAATTCCATCCTGATGACGATAGCATGCAGATACGATTCAAGCACAATTAATAAATGTATACGAACTTGTATCACTTCAAGGCAAATTGTATCTAAATTATGAATTTGTATTGTATTTTGTGTCTCTTACTAACATAGTTATTTAAGAAGTTTCAGTGTCTACTAACCTAATATGGATTGTTAATTAGTCCGAAATAAAAAGAATATTATTATATTATTATTATTATATCTACATCAGAACTCGATAGGTTGTCATGCCAGTCTATTACACGTAATTCATATTGTATATCTTGGTAATTACACTTTAAAAAGTTCAATCGCTTTATATTGTTTTTGTTCAAACCTTTAGCTTTATAACATAATAAGGGAAAATCAATCTGTAAAGCAGGATGGTGCCTATCCATCAAACTAAGCGGCATAGCTTCATTGACTTTCATGGATTCAACTGTCGAAAGTACTAGGTCAAGAGTGTGATCATTTTCATTAGAGACGCCATTAAATTGATGTAAGCAACAGATTGAAATAAACTCCCGCAAGAGTAAGAGTTTTTTACTAATTGAGATCTGTGATGGCTCGGCAGTATTAAAAGTGACAGTAGAATATTCAGGGGTGTCGAAGTCCCCAATGATGAGGCAGTTATCATCGGGACAGTTATTTAATAATACTTTTTGGCAGTTAGAATAAAAATCATCAAATTTTTCATAATTTAGATCCGGCGGAAGATAGCAGAGACAGATATTAAGATTTGGGGTATTACAGTTTCCTGATATTATGGTAACCCAGATATCCTCTAAATTACTGTCCCAAGCAGGCTGTCGGATGACTTGAAAATGTTTTTTAATTGCTAAAAGAACGCCGCCACCTTCGGTTTTCAAGGATATAGTATCAATACGATCACGCCTAAAAATGTTATAGCGATTATCTATAACCTCTCCATCAAAAATGCTTTTATTTAGATTAGTTTCCGTTAAACAAATTACATCATATTTAGAATTTATTAAGATTAAGTAAAATTGTGATAATTTAGTACGGAATCTATTGACATTTTGGTAATATACACAAATCATTGTGAAAATTTAATGGAAACGCAGTAATCAAATAGTTTAAAGAAAAGATATGTTCTACTTACGATACTTTGCTAAGAGTATCTATGCTTTTAATATGTAAGGCGGGGCTTTGTTCATCCTTGCGGATGTATATTTGACCGAAGCGCACCCAAACAAACTTAAAATTGTTTTCTCTACAAAATTTCCTTGCTGCACTGTGTAACATTTTAACTTCTGGAGACAGATGTTCGGCCACATAAATTCTGCGAGTCTCACCCATGAAACCAATGTGATTAGAGGCTAATTTTTCTTTGGGATGAGCTTTATTGAAATGCGTCACTGACGATAGAAAAATGTCACGGAGCCTTTGCGATGAAAGGGTTACAAGCAGGGATGTTATGGAGCTCCGTAACCGTAACCAAAACTATCTGTTAGCGACGCAACAGCCTAGGAATGACTCACGGAACACGTATACATCGCGATCTAATGTGTACACGCTCGTTACGCACTATAATATGGTATGATAATGACATCTTAAGAATTTTTCTATGGTTTTTTGTAAATAGCTCTGTACAGTGTTAATCCTTATCGTTAAATTTAATGTTCTTAGATAGTGCGTAACGAGACGGTTATTTTGATATATAACACTTGTATATTCCTATGATACTTTTAATAATAAACGCCGAAAACACCGATCACCATAGTAAAAAGGGACTTCGAAATGGGGCAATTTGCATAGGCTCTCTCTATGGTATAGCCACGAAGTACTTAAGCAAACCGGTTTTCAAGAAACGACATGGGCTCTACGAGAACAAAGAAGAAACTACAAGAAGCAAACTGGAAAACAAGAAGACTTGGAAGACTTGGAAGAAACTGAAGACCTGAAGACCTGGAAGACTCCAAGTATAGGACGGGGTGTATAGGACACATTTGGCTAGGGGTGATCGGCATACGGCTTAACGTCAAAAGTTGTTTCTTTGCCTTCAACCCTTTCCTCACACATACCCTACACATATACATACATACACATACAACATACACACACACACACATACATACATATATACACACACCCTCACTCTCTCTCTCTCACACACACTCACACACCCGTACACACCCGCTCCCAGTTGTGTTGCTTTGTACGGTTGACACGCTTGGTGCACAACCCCGCACTGCGAAGGTGCATGAGCTGGGTGACCGGCGCCCGAGGTAACTCGGTCAACCACCCAGCCTCGCTTACGGGAGGTCGATCGCAAGCCCTAGCGCTTCGATCGTCTAGGCTCCCACAACAGCTGGTCCTTCGAGCCGGATTGATCTTCGCCGCATCAAGATGCCGACAACACGAAGCAACAAGAGTGCTGCACCGCCAGAACCAGTTCCTGCGACTGCCGTGACGACGACGCCTGAGGAATCATCGGGGTCAACGGCTACTACCACATGGACCCACGGCACCACGACGACCGCGACTGAAGCTCCACGTGCACCAGAGCAGCTGAATCCTGCTCGGGCTGCATCGGTCAGAGCAGGGAGCACGACGCGATCATTCAGCAGGAAGAAAAAGGAACTGGAAGCAAGGGCCGAACTAGCCCGCCTGGAACTCCAAGCGGCGCAAGCAGCAGCAGCACAAGCCAGAGCGCAACTGGAACTTCTCAGACTGGATGAAGATGACGACTCCCTCGTAGAAGAACCCATCAACAAGGAAGACGACGTGTCCAACTGGGTGCAGGCAACAGTGAAGCCGCCCGAGAAGGGGCAGCTGGATATGGCAATGCCACCCCCTGAAGCCACCACCCTCAAGGACACTTCAAGAAGCGACACCCGGGAATTAGCAGACGCCATCATGAAAGCCATCAGCACAGCACCGAGGCACGGGACGACAACTCCAGCGTTCCTGCACGATCTGCCGCCTTTCGACGGAAGCTGTAGCGAATGGATAGCCTTCAAGACAGTGTATGAAGATACAGCCCCGCTTTTCACCAGCACACAGAACATGGCCAGGCTGAGGAAAGCAATAAAAGGGACTGCAAGGGAAGCCGTCAAGAGCTCATTATACTCCGACTGCCGACCAGAAGAAGTCTTGGAGGCCTTGCGTCGTCGCTTCGGGAGACCAGATGCGCTGGTCTTGGCAGAACTAGAGAAGATCAAGAATCTGCCAAAGTTAAACGAAACTGCACGCGACATGTGTATATTCGCAAGCCAAGTCAACAACACTGTCGCTGCAATAAGGGGCCTAAAGAAGCCGCAATACCTGCACTCTCCAGAAATGCTGAAGCACATCGTCGACAAGATGCCATCGGTCATACGATACCGATGGTACGACTTCGCGGCGGATAAGGAGCCTGAAGAACCCGATCTAATGATGATGATGAAGTTTCTCAACAGGGAAGCTGATCGATGCGGACCATACGCAGTGCAAGAGGTGACCAGGAAGCACACTCCGGCGAGGCATGTCGCACACACCACGTCGGAAACTACGGAACGGGAGCAACCTGGGACGTCTTGTTCGCACTGTGGGGAAAATCATCAAATGCTGAGCTGCAAGGGATTTCTTCAAGCTTCAATCAAGGAAAGATGGGAGTCCGCGAAAAAGAGTCGACTGTGCTTCAAGTGTCTTCAAGGACGACATAGGAAGGAGACATGCAAGAAACCACCATGCAAAATATGCAGACGTTGGCACCATCCGTTACTCCACGACGAAAAGGAACCAAGTAAACGGGAAGAAGACAAGGAAGTGGCCAACAACGTGCGTCTACCAGTAAACGCCCTGAGGACCGCAAGAGCATATTTGAAGATGGCACCGGTGGAGGTATACGGACCCAAGGGGTCAAAAAAGATCCTAGCATTACTGGACGAAGGATCAACAGTAACTCTTCTCGACTCATCGGTGGCAAGAGAGATCGGCCTCCAAGGACCCAGAGTAGGACTTACCCTAGAGACTGTCGGCGGAAGACAAGTCACCGAGGAGGGATCAATGAAGCTCGATCTACACATTAAGGGTGCCCACCAGAGCAAGAGAAGAAAACTGAAAGGCGCAAGGACCATCGAAGACATGAACCTCACGCCTCAGAGGATCGAGAAGGAGCGGCTCGAAGAGTGCGCTCACCTACGAAAGTTGGTGGACCAACTGTTCTATGAAGAAGAATCTCCCAAGCTCTTGATCGGCCAGGATAATTGGGAACTCATCATCTCAAAGAGCATTCGCAAAGGAAAAGGAAGTCAGCCCGTGGCGTCATTGACATCGCTAGGATGGGTGCTGCACGGTTTCGATGCGGGAAGTTCGAAACCGGTGCGGTTCGGCACGTGCGCTCACATCTCCACTCAAGAGGATGAATTGGAAAAGCTGATCAAGGAGCACTTCGCGGTAGAATCATTGGGCGTACAACCACGTCGACCAACAACAGACGCGGATGGAAAAGCACTCGAAATGCTTGAGAAGACAAGTCGCCGACTACCGAACGGGCGATTCGAAGTGGGACTACTCTGGAAGAGCGACAGCGAACGAATGCCGAACAACTACAGGTCGGCAGAGAACAGGTTGAGGTCCATCGAAAAGAAGCTCGACAAAGACGAGGAATTGAAAAAGGAATACAACCAGCAGATCAAGAATCTACTGGACCAAGGTTACGCCGAGGAAGTCGGTCCCGACTCTAAGTCCGACAGGAAATGGTATCTCCCACACTTCACAGTCACGCATCCGACAAAGAAAAAGAGGAGGCTGGTGTTCGACGCTGCCGCCAAATACGAAGGAAAGAGTCTCAATGACGCGCTGCTGTCGGGACCAGATCTGCTTCAGTCACTCTTCGGAGTGCTACTGAGGTTTCGACAGGGGCCTATCGCCGTGGTGGCAGATATTAAGGAGATGTTCCTTCAAATCAAGATCAAGGAAGAGGATCGTGACAGCCTTCGATTTCTGTGGAGACAAGATAAAAGGACAGGACCACCTCGACAATACCGGATGACATCATTGATCTTCGGAGCCGCCTGTTCACCGAGCGCCGCGATCTTCGTGAAAAACAAGAACGCAGCCGAATACCGAAGTACGCATCCAGAAGCAGCACGCGCGGTGGAACGCAACCACTACATGGACGACTATCTGCAGAGCTTCACCACCAAACAGGAAGCTGTCAAGATGGCGAGCGAAGTGGACACCATACATCGCGCGGCGGGACTTCATCTACGCGGCTGGGCATCCAACGAACGAGAGGTACTCGAACAACTCGGAGTAAAGGAAACCACGACGGACGCGGTGGAGTTGGGCTCCAAGGAGGAGAAAACCTTGGGGTTACGCTGGTTCACGGACAGCGACGAGATAGGTTTCAGGACTTGTCTGAGGAACGTCGGCCAAGACATTGTCAACCAAAAGGAAACGCCCACCAAGAGAGAAGTCACCAGCGCCGTGATGTCCACATTTGACCCCCTAGGTCTAGCCACTCCCGTGCTGATACAAGGGAAGAGATTGATTCAAGACATCTGGAGAAGCGGCGTCGGTTGGGACGAGAAGATCACGCCAGAAGACGAAGCTACTTGGAAAGCATATCTGACAAGCTTGCAGCTCCTGAAGGTTCTTCGGTTGTCGAGATGCGTAGCACACGTCGGTCACGAGGGGGAGCTGCACATGTTCACGGATGCCAGCGAGACTGCATATGCATGCGCCGCATACTGGAGACAACGTTGCGGACCTTCCACGTACACAGTCACCCTCCTAGGGGGCAAAGCCCGGGTGACTCCGTTGAAGCCGGTCTCCATCCCGAGACTAGAACTGCAAGCAGCATTGTTGGGCGCGCGCCTAGCGCAATCAATCCAGGAAGAGTTGGATATGAAGGTGACAAGCACGACATATTGGACAGATTCCAGTACCGTGCTTTCCTGGATCAAGGCGGACCCCCGGACCTTCAAGCCTTTCGTCGCTCACCGACTGGCCGAGATCGAAGACACGACGAAACCTCATCAATGGCGTTGGGTACCAACGAAACAGAACCCAGCGGACGACGCGACCAGAGGAGTACCAAGCGACTTCGGCGAGAACCATCGCTGGTTCACCGGCCCTGCGTTCCTCCGAGAGGAAGAAGATCTGTGGCCGCAGGCTCGCAGTTTCAAAACTGCGCCTACGGGTGAAGAAAAGGAGACGCATCTGGCCGCGGCCGTCAGCGAAGCAAAGGAGTTCCCAACACCCGCGCCGGAAAGATTCTCCAGCTGGACTCGCTTAGTGAGATCAACTGCGAGGGTACTGCAGTTCATCAACGCATGCCGCAAGAAGCAACAGGTGAACGTCAGTCGAAAGGTTGAATCACAAGACCCCACCTGGAGGAAGAATCCCAAGAAATCCTTCGAAAAAGGAAGAACCATCCCGACCGCCCGCGAAGAAAGGAAACTGTTGCCATTAGGTCCAGAGCTGCTAGACGAAGCTGAAAGGCTACTTTTGAAGAAGAGTCAAAAGGACAGTTTCGGCAGAGATATCGAATTCATTCAAAAGGGGAAACCTCTCGACAAGGGCAGCAGCTTGAAGAAACTCGCTGTAACAATAGAAGAAGGATTACTGAAGATCCACGGGCGAATCGACGCGGTCACGGGCATGGAAGAGGCTTACAAACGACCGGTGATCCTACGAAGTAATCACACCGTTGCGCAGCTACTCATACGTCACTACCACGAGCATCTGAACCACGGGAATCACGCAACGGTGTTGAACGAACTTCGACAGAAGTATTGGATTTTAGGCCTACGGTCAGCGGTACGACGTGTCGCACAGATTTGCCAATGGTGCAAAGTATACCGAGGTACGCCGCAACGACCACCGACAGGAGACCTACCCAAAGAAAGGCTTCGGTACGGAGAGCCACCCTTCACGCACGCCGCAGTGGATTACTTCGGCCCCATGACGGTGACCATCGGACGGCGACACGAGAAAAGATGGGGAGCATTATTCACCTGTCTAACTACGAGGGCCGTGCACGTAGAACTCGCCGCGTCACTGTCGACGGACTCCATGATCCTGGCACTCCGAAGGATGGCAGCAAGAAGAGGTATGCCGAGGACGATATTCAGCGACAACGGGACGAACTTCGTCGGGGCAAATAAAGAACTAAAGGAAGCGGCGGAGGAGCTGAATTTCGACACGTTAGCAACCGAAACGGACAAGATGGGCGTGCACTGGAAATTCATTCCCCCCGGAGCGCCTAACATGGGAGGAGCGTGGGAGCGTCTGGTCCGTTCCATCAAGACGGCCCTAACAGTAACGCTCAAGGATAGACACCCGCAAGAGGAAGTTCTGCACACTCTCATTACAGAAGCAGAACACATTGTGAACTCTCGACCGTTAGTCAGCGCAGAAGAGAACCCATCCGAAGAAGCCTTGACTCCAAATCATTTTCTCATAGGCAGATCCTGTGGTGCCCGGCGGATAGGTACATTTGCGGACGGGGACCTGACCGGCAAGCGGACCTGGAGGACGGCGCAGCGGCTCAGCGACCACTTCTGGAGTCGTTGGGTGAGGGAATACCTCCCCACGCTGCTGCCAAGAAAAATCGACGGGAGGTCCGGCGGTCAAGACCTTCGGTGCGGAGACACAGTCCTCATCGTGGATTCCACTCTGCCACGCTGTGTCTGGCCGAGGGGTCAGATCATCACCGTTCACCAAGGACCCGACGGAAGAACCAGGATCATCGAGGTGCGAACTACGAGCGGCGTGTTACGACGGCCAGCTTCCAAGGCGGTGCTACTGGTTCCAGCGGCGTCGCCAGGACAAGAGGATGGTGCTGCGCACGAGGGGGAGGATGTTAGCGACGCAACAGCCTAGGAATGACTCACGGAACACGTATACATCGCGATCTAATGTGTACACGCTCGTTACGCACTATAATATGGTATGATAATGACATCTTAAGAATTTTTCTATGGTTTTTTGTAAATAGCTCTGTACAGTGTTAATCCTTATCGTTAAATTTAATGTTCTTAGATAGTGCGTAACGAGACGGTTATTTTGATATATAACACTTGTATATTCCTATGATACTTTTAATAATAAACGCCGAAAACACCGATCACCATAGTAAAAAGGGACTTCGAAATGGGGCAATTTGCATAGGCTCTCTCTATGGTATAGCCACGAAGTACTTAAGCAAACCGGTTTTCAAGAAACGACATGGGCTCTACGAGAACAAAGAAGAAACTACAAGAAGCAAACTGGAAAACAAGAAGACTTGGAAGACTTGGAAGAAACTGAAGACCTGGAAGACTCCAAGTATAGGACGGGGTGTATAGGACACATTTGGCTAGGGGTGATCGGCATACGGCTTAACGTCAAAAGTTGTTTCTTTGCCTTCAACCCTTTCCTCACACATACCCTACACATATACATACATACACATACAACATACACACACACACACACATACATACATATATACACACACCCTCACTCTCTCTCTCTCACACACACTCACACACCCGTACACACCCGCTCCCAGTTGTGTTGCTTTGTACGGTTGACACGCTTGGTGCACAACCCCGCACTGCGAAGGTGCATGAGCTGGGTGACCGGCGCCCGAGGTAACTCGGTCAACCACCCAGCCTCGCTTACGGGAGGTCGATCGCAAGCCCTAGCGCTTCGATCGTCTAGGCTCCCACAACACTATCGGATATCCGAAATAAAATTCTATCCGTAACCGTAACCGAATCTGAAATAAACGTTTCAAATAATTTCGGATTTTCTAATTAAGACACGTTATGACTGGTTTTTGTTTTTGCCCGGCCGAACCGACACACGGGCCGCGCGCATATCAGTGCATTTATTTCTATTGCTTAGACATAGCATGACAGTCATTTACTCTTATGGGATTACATTTACTTACATAAAATAGTACCAAATGATAAGCTAAAAATAAAGCTATTTGTTTTTTACTTTTACAATTTCTTGAAATCCTAATAACCGAAACTAATGGATAATCCGAAATAATTTCATATCCGTATCCGTATCCGAAACCGATATAATATTATTTACATATCCGTATCCACATCCAGATCCGAAATTTCAAATCCATAACATCTTTAGTTACAAGTATATTTCGTGGCCTGTTAGAGGTTGCATCCATTTTTGCGACACGACGATAAGCTCTCACATCGTTCTCAGGGATGTCAACTTGTAGGCAGTCGCAAAGTTTCTTAAATAAAACCAATAAATTTTCATTCTTACTCTCCGGCACTTCATGAATTTCAAGATTTAAATCACGTGAGATCTTTTCGACAGCTTGTATTCTAGTCTGAAGCTTTGCTAGCGAATTTTGTGATTTAGAGAGATCCGATTGCAGTTGTTTGATTTCTTTATCTTTTTCTCTAGCTTCTGATCTTAAGTCCTGCTGTTCTGCAGATAAATAATCGGTTGTAGACGTAAATTCACTCTTAAAATTTTCAATAGCTCGATTCACATGTACAGCGACCATTTTTTCAATATCTTTGTTGATTGCGGCTTTCAAATTTGTCATAATAGGCTTTCAGGTCAGCTTTAGGTCGAATAGCTTGCTAATACTTTCCATAGAAACAGTCTCTTTCATTAAATTGGCACCTGCAGAAATACCAACAGTAGCGGCCGCGCTGGTGTCTTCAGTTGTATTAGTCACGGAGACGTTCATAGGTTCATTCAGCGATTGTGTCTGACGGTGCGGGCGGCATGGAGTGTCATCATTATTTTTACGTCGGGTCACGTTCCGACAGTAAGGACAACTTAACGATTTCATTTCTTCATTAGTGAGTCCCTTGCATGTTTCCTTCGTTAAATTCAGGCATTCAAAACAATATTCTGATTTGCAAGTGTTTTTTAGGAATTTGTTATCCCTTAACGAAGATTCACAGCCGTGGCAGTGCATGTTTAATTAAATTATTTAAATATTCCAATAAGACAATATTTATTTATGCAAAGGCTCACACTCTGTGCTTCATTGCAAAAATATAGCATAGTAAAATCGTTCAGCTACGTAGCTATCAAGCGTCTATTGAAGCAAGCCACAAAAAAAGTACCAGGAGAGCAGCGATTGTTAGAAGCGTAGCCCGCACATACCTCGCGCCACCTTGGCTCCGCCCACCGTCTACAGTGCACCGGATGCTACGTAGACCACGTAGCCGATGCTCTGCGTCGCATTCACTGCGATGACGATGCGTTGGGTTGAACTCCTCACTGATTATGATATCCTATTTTTGTACATTGATTTATTGTGATACAATATCAATTTAAATTTAAATAATAGAGAAATACGGTTTTACTCAGGCACGTCTGAACTCCTCAGAGGTCTGGGGGGAGAAAAAAGGGAAGGGGAAGACTTTTTACGGGATGGACGACGTCTGCCGGGCCCGCTAGTAGTATATAGATTTTAATATTCTCTCTTATTTCTACTATAATTAAAATGTAACTTAGCATCAACACTTATTTAACAGTTTGTTTTAAGAAGTACGATACCACCTTCGATATAACAACATAAATGAAAACGCCAACGATAAGTATATGTGGCTCTATGCTAGAGTTGCCATCCGTCCTGTTTTCCCAGGAAATGTCCTGGTTTTTAGAGTGTCCTGGGATGTCCTGGATAGTTTTTAAGCAGCGTCTTGGATTTTAAAATTCGCACACAACTTTTGCAATCCTTACTTTAGGGCGGCATCTTGGCTCGCAAGTGTTTACGCTGTTTTAAAACAAAAATGCGTCCAGTTTTTAAACTGAATTGTCCTGGTTTTTCTAACTTCAAATCCTGGTATTTGAGTTCCGGGGTTGGTAACCCTACTCTACGCTTGCTGGATGGCCGACATCGTTGTCGGAAACAACGATGCTGCCAAAGCATGACGTCAACAAAATGCGCATCGTTAGTGAAAAATAAGAAAAACACCAAAATATAGACGTGATTATTAGCTCTGAATACTAATGAGATAGTAAACAGGCTTTGTAACCCTGTCAGATTTAGCCTTGAGATATGCAAATTGAACTTTGTTTATCCAAAATCAAATGCAAATCTGTATATATAAAAGAAGAAACTGACTGACTGACTGACTGATCGATCAACGCACAGCCAAAACGGCTGGGGTTAAAGACTTGAAATTTTGACAGTAGGTACCTTTTATCACGTAGGCATCCACTAAGGAAGGGTTTTTGGAAATACCACCCCTAAGGGGGTAAAATAGGGGATGAAAGTTTGTATGAGAATCCGTCATTTTTGAAGTTAAATTCATGAAAATTAGTATTTGGCATTTTAGTTAAAAATAAAAAATATATGTTTTAGGATTTTTGGAAATTCCGCCCCTAAGGGGGTAAACTAGGGAATGAAAGTTTGTATGAAAATCCGTCATTTTTAAGTTAAACGCATGAATATTGGTATTTTGTATTGTAAACTTTTTCTCTCAAACATGACCTCCACGCGGGCGGAGCCGCGAGCAACAGCTAGTTAATAATATGAGTTTATGCGGGAATATTTTTAATATGGCGACTACTTAGTTTGGAGTTTAATTTGTTGTATCCGTGTGTTCTTTGTAAATGTTATTCTACGCCATGAATAGGTTCGATTGGGACCACTATATGGAAGACCCATGTTAAGTAACAGCTTTGTTGTGAGTTTTGTATGGTCAATAAGATAGCAGAAAGCTCGTAAATACTCTTTAAGGCTGTACCGTCAATGACTATCGATTTGAATGCTGGACGCACCATCAAAAACCTACTAAAGTGTAGATGTGTAGTGTCTGCAGTGTGGTGGAAAGGTTTTTAATGATCTTTCGTTATTTAAAAATCGAACATAAGCACAGAATGCATAGTTTAAAAACCAAATTACCATAAAAAACGTTATCATCATTTTTTTTTACTTTCTACATAATTTGAGAACTTAGAGAAATGCTATTGACACTGATTGGCCACTTAAAAGGGATGTCTAGGGAATTGTTGGACATCGTTATTACGCTAAAATTCACCGTTTCTGTCATGGTAACTTCCTAAGTACTGAAAGTGAGAAGATAAATAAGAAGGTGGAGAAGGAGATGTAAGTATAGAAAAGAGTGTAGTAAGAGCACGTAAAAATCGACTTTGATGGATACGTAACCATTTCAGTTGAGAACGAAAGGAAGAGACATGGTCATATTTTCTAAGGTTATAATCGAATGCAGTTATTTAGAAGACGGTCGAGTTTACTGAGTTAGCCTGCATTCACGTCAAAATAGCACACATCACCATAGTCGATTAAAGGAAGGATCAAGGACTGCACCAGCATTGCCTTAGTAGTAGTCGGGAGAGAATTGTGGCATATATTTATTTATATAGGCGGACTTAATGCCAAAGGCATTCTCTCCCAGTCAACCTTAGGGTGATCCAGAGATGAACGAGGCAGGTGCATAAGATATATAGGAAAATGGTAAACAAAAAAACTCATAAACACAATAATATGTACATACATAAATAAATTCAAATACGTAACATATGTATACATATATACACATAAATATAAAATATATCGCAAGTACATATGTACAAGTACAAATATATAGACTTTCTATCTATCTCTAGAAACGTTCGTACCTACGGTGTATGGTGATTCACGTCATATTTTTACTACTTTATTTTCATTTACTGCCAAATATTTGGACAGCGCATGCATATAAGAGCAGAGCTTTTCTTCCGACTTGATTTACAAATATTGAGAATTAAAAATGAAAATATAATACAAATAAACAAAGTTTGCCTCGTTCTACGTGTAATATATTTATATACCTACAGTAATAATAATACTAATAGCAGCCATGAATATTTATTAATATTAGATTGCTTTTTGGGTTTTGTAAGTATCATGCACGTTTTTTATTAAGCTACTTTAAGGAAAATCCTGCAATATTATTAAATAATTTATATTATAACAAATTGGCACAAAAACTCCATCAAGGCTTTGGTAGAGCTGTTTCCTCAAAGAACAATTTAGTTGCAGAGAACCAAAGTCGTTAAAGGGGGTTCGACTTATATTTTGGCAAATTAGAAAAAACTAATAACTTTTGTTTCAGTCGAAAGACAATTTAGAAAACAATTTTAATCTGAGGAGATATTTAAATTAATCAATGACAACAACAATGATAAAAAACAGGTGTCTTATGGACACCCGGTTGGAACGGAGTTCCTTTCACTATATCTATAAACGTTAAAATAATACAAAAAAAAAACAATTTTCATTTCTCAAAATTGGCGGCAACATGGTTGAGATTGAAAAAGTTTTATGTTACACTTTTTTGGTCTTTAATGTTACACTTTTTTGGTCTAGCCCCTCATCCCACAAATAAATAATAACGTGCGAATTACTTTACGGTACAAAATCTTATTAAATTTTCTAGATTGCCGAATTCGAACCCGACTAAGGTAAGATGGCCGCCTTTGCTACTGTACTCTATTAGACATTGTCCCACAGCTGGGCACGGGCCTCGTCTACTAATGAGAGGAGTTAGGCCTTAGTCCACCACGCTAGTACACCAGCTAAGTTTGTCATTTTTTATTGTCACTGACTTCATGAGAAATAGGCTTGTTGACTTGAAAGACGCTTCTGATTGGTTGATAGTAAAAGATTGCTTACTTTGGTTATAAAGCAACTTTTGTTCTATGTTTTAGAAGGGTTTACAGCGCCTTTAATAATTATAAAACATTGCTTTAGTCGATGCAGATTTGAAATTCCTATGTTGCCATATATTTTTGCCGAACTACCTTTTTTTTCTTATTCTGGCACTGCACCTGATGGTAAGCGCGGTGCGGTCGAATTAGAGTATCGTGTAGCGAGAGACGGTCTATCCCCCGCTACTCAACACAATCATGCCAGCCTGCTTCTTCACACTACGCCATGGGCAAAAAGGTGAAGAAGCGGTCGAGGGTCTATTGTCAGTGTAGGTACTCAGAAGGCCGCAAAATGGCCAAACATTGTACCCCAACTCAAGACCCCCGAGAAAAACCGGATGTACACTGGCTGATCCCGGAACGCGACACACTTGCGTGTGCCACTATGGCGGGTTTTACACCCTGTGTACGGTGGTCGCTATCCGGGCGGATATGAATATCCTACCATCAGCAGAACCTACTTTGCCGACTTCGGTTCTATGCGACTCAATTATAAAGTGTTTCTATATGGAGGTAAATATCATGGACATATCTATATCTATATATATAAAACAAAGTCGTGTTAGTTAGACTGCCTCGGTGGCGCAGTTGTAATTGCGCATGCGTTACGACTGCTGTGCTGAGGTCTCGGGTTCGATCCCCGAGTCGGGTAAAGTGATATTGGGTTTTTCTACCTAGAAATACTCAGTATTAACCCGGAGTCTGGAATGGTGCCCGGTGTGGCGATAGGCTCGCCCCCTATCACATTATGGGACCGAAATTCGGCGAAAAGTGGGTGTACTGGTTACACCTCTGCCTACCCCTTCGGGGATTACAGGCGTGAGTGTATATGTATGTATGTATGTGTTAGTTACACCATTTATAACTCAAGAACGGCTGGAACAATTTTTATAATTTTTGTGTTTTTGGAATTGTGTTCGTCAGGAATAGGATAATAAGATTAAAAAAATCGAAAAATTCACAAATTAAATATTCATTTTCTCATACACTTTGTATGGAATCGACTGATTCTGTATATTTTTTTGTTGGTCTCGAGAAGTCACCTAACGCATAAGAGCACCGCGTGTTCTTCAAAAAAACGAAGAGAGGCAGTACGTCAAACGGCTCAGTTGGCAATGACAAACAAGTGCTGATTTGAATCGAGTAGCGTTGAAATACGATTGCACAGTTGGCTACAGCTCACATCCTTTCGTTCGAATTGGCCGAAGGATGGTGGTTGTGTGCGACCATTGCGATGCATTGAAGTTTGCTGGAGAAACGCCTAGATAGTGGTGTTTCAGTGGCAAGGTGGAATTGCCATTGTTGCCTCCGCCACCTGAGCCATTGCATTCCTTTCTTCGTGCCGGAACACCAGAATCGGGACATATTCTATCGAAAATCGGCGATCATTATCGGCATCAAATGATCACTACAGCGATGAAAAAACCTTAATCTTCAAGATCTGCAACAGCTACTAAAATTTAATTTATCTTATAAGTTAACACAACATTTAAATATTGATTCTGGCAGTACGAAGTTCGCCGGGACAGCTAGTATTTTATATAAACAAAATAATGTTAAGTAGTAAAGTTCCGCTATAGACAGTTGTGCCTACACAGGAAACCGACCTGAACTGACAGTTTGCTATAGTGCTTCATACAACCACCAATAACTTTGGTATTATTTATTTATTTAAAACTTTATATACACAAAATGTATAAAGGCGGACTTAATGCCAGAGGCATTCTCTACCAGTCTACCTACGGGTGATGCAGAGACGAGACATGGGTATGGGTGTACATACAGTACGAAAGAATATATTGAGAATCAGTGTTAAAAACATAAATAAATGTACCTAATAAAATATACATAATTAATATACATACACAGTCAGGTCATAAGTATTGTCACACAGTAAAAACTTTTATTTTAGAATGCTGGCCACAAAAAGTTTATTGAATTCGAATTTCAAATTGTTCATGAAAATAAAAATGTATACTTTTTTGAATTTTACTCATTTTTAAATATGGAGTGGACGCTTAAAGAAGACCGTGTTGCAGTAATTGCGTTGCATCGTTGCGGTTACGCGCCAATTCAAATTTTTGACATACTGAAAAATTTGAATATAACCAAAAGATTCATTTATCGTACCATCAAACGATACAATGAAGACTCTAGTGTAGATGACAGGTCAAGAAGTGGTCGCCCTCGGTCTGTTAGGACTCCAGCAGTGATAAAAGCTGTGAAGGCGCGAATTCAAAGAAATCCCAAACGCTTAACGTAAGCAGAGACTGTTGGCCCTTCAGATGGGGTTAAGCAGAACCACGGTGAAAAGGGTGTTAAATGAAGACTTATGGCTTCGGGCATATCGAAGAAAAACAGGACATCGTTTGAATGCTCGTCTAATGGACCTGAGACTGAAGAGATGCCGCGCTTTGTTGAAGCGGTACGCGGGAAAAAAATATAGGGAAATTCTTTTTTCAGATGAAAAAATTTTTACCGTAGAAGAGAGCTACAACAAACAAAATGATAGGTGTACGCACACAGTAGTGAAGAAGCGAGCAACCGTATTCCGCGTGTCCAACGAGGTCATTTTCCATCCTCGCTCATGGTATGGTTGGGAGTTTCTTATTGGGGCTTAACAGAGGTACATTTTTGTGAGAAAGATGTAAAAACGAATGCAAAATACAGTCCTCACGAACCTTGTGGAACCTGTTTCTCATACCATGTTCAATAACAGGCACTGGGTATTCCAACAAGATTCGGCGCCAGCTCATAGAGCGAAGAGCACACAAGACTGGCTGGCGGCGCGTGAAATCGACTTCATCCGGCACGAAGACTGGCCCTCCTCCAGTCCAGATTTGAATCCGTTAGATTACAAGATATGGCAACACTTGGAGGAAAAGGCGTGCTCAAAGCCTCATCCCATTTTGGAGTCACTCAAGACATCCTTGATTAAGGCAGCCGCCGATATTGACATGGACCTCGTTCGTGCTGCGATAGACAACTGGCCGCGCAGATTGAAGGCCTGTATTCAAAATCACGTAGGTCATTTTGAATAAACTTTAGTGTCATAAGAATCTATGTTTTGTTAAGTTCATTTTGGTATATAAATGGTTACATAATGAATAAACTTGTTTCAATTATTTTATATTAAACATGTGACAGAATTTATGACCTGACTAGGTATACATAAATAATAAATATATAGAACAGAATAAATTAGATATGTTAATAATATAGTATACATAGACATACACACAAATATAATAAATAGATATGAGCTAAAGTTGTAATCTTGCCACACCATCAGCGAAGAGCATCCCTTGCCACACCATCAGCGAAGAGCATCCCTTGCCACACCATCAGCGAAGAGCATCCCTTGCCACACCATCAGCGAAGAGCATCCCTTGCCACACCATCAGCGAAGAGCATCCCTTGCCACACTATCAGCGAAGAGCATCCCTTGCCACACCATCAGCGAAGAGCATCCCTTGCCACACCATCAGCGAAGAGCATCCCTTGCCACACCATCAGCGAAGAGCATCCGAACTTTCGACTTAAAAGTGAAACGGCTGGTCGCCGCCCTGATAGTGGGAGTGCATTCCAAAGAAGTACAGATTGGATAGTAAAGAACGAGTGAATGAAGTCAGAACTGTGAGAAGGAGGCTTTAGAAGTAAACTGCTTGAGGAGCGAAGGTTTCTCTCATGATTAGATCCTAAATACTAAAAATTAGAGGTTAAGTAAGAGGGAGAATTAGGAGAAGTAAGAATAGAAAAGAGAGTAGTGAGTGCGCGCAGATTATGGCGGATAGGTAACCACTTAAGTTGTGTCCGATAAGAAGACTTTGTCGACTTTGTTGAGCAGATCTGCATTCAGATCAAAATAGCACACATCACCATAGTCGAGGATAGGAAAGATTAAGGTCTGCACAAGCATCGTCTTGGTTTTACATGGGAGAAAGTTCTTTAGACGATAAAGAGCACGAAGGGTCCTGTAACCCTTTGGCAAACAGATGTTACTTGGGCTTGCCAGTTCATAGTAATGTCAATATATAACCCTAGATCTTTGACTTCGGGACACAGAGTGATGACTGGGTCATTAAATCGGATTGGAGTCAGAGTTTCTTTGTCCAATCTACTAACCAACCGCGTGCTACCCACAATTATTGCGTGACGTATTACGATATTTCCAACTCTTCTCTATATTTCATTTTGGATAAAAGACAGTTAAGCATTCCCAGAGACTTGCCGAGTTTCATTACTCAGTGTCAAATGCGTGCTATTGTCGATCCTGGATAAAAATAGGTTAGAGGTCATTCCGCCATTTCGTGCAAATTTCGGCGTTCCGCGGAATAAAAAAATGTCAGGAAATAAGAAAATTATTCAAAAATCATATTTAGCCTACCGTTCTTATGATAATCAACGGGAGGCACTTTTTTATCTTGTTTATATTTATACGTCAAAAATCCATAGTAAATTTGGATGGTACGGATGGATATGAAAAAGAGCTGAATGAGAATTATAAAGAATATCTTAAATAACTTTTTATTTAAATATAGTAACTAATAAATTTTTTTTTTTTTCTTTCTTCCAACAACGCTTTAGTTTTATCACTAAATTTGTTAGTGTTCTTGTAAATGATGCCTAACTCCACGGAGGTTGATGTAGTAATGTTTGGAAACAGACTCGAATATGTACCAGAATATGTTTATCTAGGACAAATCATTGCTCCTGAGGACCTTATGTCCAAAGAAATAAACAAAAGGATCGCCAGTGGATGGAAAAAAAATCTGGTCTCTTAAGGAAATCATGAAAAGTAAAGAAATAAGTATTTACATAAAAAGAAAGGTCTTTAACACGTGCATCCTTCCTTGCATAACATATGGCTGCGAGACTTGGTCCCTCACGGATGACCTTCGTAAGAGACTTGCAAGGTGTCAACGGGCAATGGAAAGAAGTATGTTGCGAATAAAACTTATTGATAAAATCAGGAATACTGAAATAAGAAATAAAACCAAAGTTGTCGATATACTTGCTCGTATTGACCACCAGAAATGGAGTTGGACAGGACACATGCTACGTTGTAAAACCAATAAATGGAGCAAAGAAGTTACTTTATGGTACCCAAGGGACGGTACCAGACGCCAAGGACGCCCAAAAAGAAGATGGGAAGACGATATTCGTCTGACCTTGGGACCATATTGGACTAGAGTTGCAGATGACAGAGTACAATGGAAACAGTTGGAGGAGGCCTATTCCAAAAGGCATGCCGAATTGAGGGATATCTTATAGAAAAATTAACCACTTAAAGATAAACAAACACGAACTAACATAACTATGTAAAAAGAAACCCAAATTTTCGGAAATAAATGCCTATTATTATTATTATAACTAATTCATAATGAAATGGTGTTGATAATGAGTAAAAAGGCCTAACTTCTGAAAAAATTATGATTGTAGGTGCAACATACCTTTTTACATTCGATGGAATGTGATGCAGCTATAATTGGACGAAATACTATCAAAGGCACAAGAATCAAAAATAATTTTGTCAACGACAGACATACAGGCACTTTGGCTTTGCCATCGAGGCTAACTGTCTACTATGAACACATTGTGGTCTTACTCAGCAACAGTCATTTATAATTGCGCATTAGAATGACAATACTCGGACGGTGGAGAGTAGTGATATTTTTTAAATACAAAAATAAAACTACGTTTTTTAATTGTTTCTATTATGTTTATAATGTTACACAAAATATAGATAAATTAGTGATGATTAAACTAATAGTTTCTAGTACAATTGAAAGTAAGATAGTTAACAGTACGTAAATAAATATTAGAAACATAAATTGGGTCCTGGTTGGAAACAGAGTGTAATGACATTTTTGATTATTATACTGTAAATGTTCAAAAACAAATTAATAAATCTAAAATGAAATTATACTAGTTTTTCAATACATGATTTGCTATTAATTCGAATATAATTCATTATAACATAGGCATTATTTCATGGGGTAATTTATCTGGACGTGTAATTTGCACGAAATGACGGAATGACCCTACAACAGCGGGTGTGTGGGCGGGAGTCTTTATTGCGTGCTGTGAGATTCTCATAGTCCATATCCTAGCCCCAAAAACAACATATTTTTTATTTGAGCGAGTTGTCTGCTTGCAGACCGAGGGCCTCATTTAATTTTGCCCCCCAATACCCCCCAAAGGTCTTAGTCCGCCACTGATTGTTCTTTAAACAAGTCTAATATAAGGAAAAATATAGAAAAATACATATTGCTCTATGATTTTCCCAACCTACGATATTTTTTTATTTCCTTGTGTGTAATGAAATAATAGTTACTTGTAGTCTATGTCATATAATTTTTGCTGCTATTTCCTTAGCAATAAACACAAAACAAAAAACAGAAAAACAAACTCAAACAAAAACACAAGTTATGTTTTGTCAAAAAACCCCAACATCAATAAAAACGATCTGTAATTTCCAAATGGCTAAACAGATTTCTGGGTTCAATTAGAAGGCCACGTCTCGTATTTAATTGACACAGGGACAATGATTTTTTTTCCTGGCACGGCACGCAGTGCCGTCCAATTAGAGTATTGAGTAGCGAGGGACAATTTATCCCCACTATCATGCCGCCCTGCTTCCTCTCACTACGCCATGGGCAAGAAGGTGTAGAAGGAGTCAAGGGTCAGAGTATTCAGAAGGCCGCAGAACGGCCAAACATCGTGCCCCAACTCAAGACCCCCGACAAAAACCGGATGTACACTGGCTGATCCCGGAACGCGACACACTTGCGTGTGCAACTATAGCGTGTTTAACACGGCGGATATGAATATCCTACCACCACCAAATTTCTTTACTTTGTCTTATGTTTTGGATGCGGATAAGGGGCGCCGTGCAATCTCAAGGTAAAGTGGTAAAACCGACACTGTTTTGTCAACACCTAAATGCATGTTTGCTCTCTACAACACGCTCAAGAAAATGCTTTGCACTAACACATAAGCAGCTGTCTAACTGCCGCACTCAGAGAGCTTCCTTAAATAAGCCCGAGTAATAAATAAGGAGTAATAATAATCTGTAAGATGAATAATTACAGATGGACAAAACGTCTAACAGAATGGATACCAAGAGACTTTGCTTGCATTGAGTTTTTTCTTTGTATAATGTAGTTAATTTAGGGACAATGGTGTGGGTAGTACAATAATGTATAAATATGTATTAACACTTTTAAGTAAGATTAACGCTAAAGCGTTAATCGTTAAAACGATTAATATTGTAACGCTGTTTGTTGTTCCAAATAAAGAGAAAAACCAAAAAAAAATAAGAAACAGAAAAATTCAAAATGGAAGACCAAGTTAAAGGTGGGGAGAGATATCTTCTATCAGAGATGTGGACCTCTATGGATTTGCGAGGCGCGAAAAAGAGATGTGTGGAAAGTTTTAGGAGAGGTCTACGCCTTAGAGGCGACTACTACCAATGTTAACTAAGTCATACATACACACATAGTTACATATATAACAGTTAAATATATGATACCTGTAATATTAAAAAATATATATATATTGGCCCGGCAAAGTGACCACACTGCATGCACCTTATGGTAAGCACAGTGCCGTCCAGATAGAGTATCAAGTAGCAAGAGTCAGTCTATCCCTCGCTACTCAACACAATCATGCCGGCCTGCTGTTTAGCTTCTTCACTCTACGCCTAAAGAACCCAGGATCATAGGAAGGAGGGAACACCATAGCTGGCAAACTGTTCCACAGCTTGATGGTGCGGCAAAAACACGAATTTGCGAACCTCTTGGTTCGGGCCGGGGTAGTAGACACCACACATAGATTAATGTTATGTTACGTTTCAATTGTAGTAGAAATAAAGCCTATATTTACATTATTTTAATAATAACCCAGTGAACACGTTTATGTAAATATGACATCAGTATGATGTCGTTCAATATCATGCTTTACATAACATAAGACTAACGACTGACTCATAAATGACTCATTATTTCGCACTTAGTGACGTCAGATAGTGACGTAAGTCACGTGACATAATGATGATGATAACCTGACATCCTCATATACTCAATTTTATGTACTACTGACGGAATAATGACGCTTCATTTATTTAGAAATTAAATTGATGTCGCTTTTTATTTTTATTAAATTATTGTTTTTAACTAATTAAAACAACAAATTATTTCTTATTTTTTATTTCACAAGTATTTACACATTACATAAGAAATCTGTTACAATTTCTGGATATTAACCAACCAAATAATATATTAGAATAAAATTATTGACTCTTCACTTTGGCTGTTGTTTGCTACAGTTTAGCTTTTTTTTGTTGACCAAGTTGTTCCACTGCGCGTCGGTTACCAAGTCGTAAGTTGAAAGCCAAGTTGGTTACCAGCGATTTTTTCCAAATTCGGCAGAACCCCAAAAAGGATATTTCGTCAATATAGAATAATATATAATCTGGAATGGAAAAATTGTTAGCTTCTTTTTAATATTAATAATAAATTTAAAAAAAATGGAATAGTGTCTGTACCTTAATTTATATTTATCAGAGTCAAATCTTTAACAGGATATTTTGAGATTCTCCCATCCCGTTCTGCCATTTGGCAAACGGTGAAAATATTAAATATTCTGTCCATATACTCTTTTCCGTTAGACTCACCGATTTGCAGTATAAGTTTGATCTGAAAATGATTATAATACTATTAATTTCTCATTATCTAAAACAGACACGTCTAAATATATTATTATTAACAGTCACAATTTTAAATTAAAAATAATAAGGATATACTTATTCCCAGGTGATATTACAAATAGCCAATAATAAAATAAAATTTGTCGTTATGTTAAAAACTTATTATGCGATGTAAAAAATCATTTGTAATTATTAACCAAGACACTCGCTCGTCTATGTTCAGTGAAAATGGCGCCATCATTGAGCGGCGTGCGCGCCAAATTTGAAGGCAAAGGGTTCAATTCATACAGCCTCATCAATCGTAGTATATTTAACATGGAATTATTTGCAGTAAAGCCTAAACCCAGTCTTCGTTTTATTTAAAATTGTTGTAAAATTAACATTACTTTATTAAAGTAAGTATGAAACTATTTCTTTAATGCTATAAATTCATTTGTAACGTCTTATGTCAATATTTTCCCGTGCATATTATTACTTTTATTAATAAATCCAAGTCATTATATCATAATATTTTCATTATTACTGAAAATATGACTTCACTTTAAGATTTAATTCTTGTAATTTTAATAAGTTATTTTCGAGCCGACAATTTATTAGTTATATTTATAAATAAAGATAACGTTTATCGAACGGCTTAGTAGCTTCTTTTAAAAAAGTTCTGCAACAAACAAACTGTTAAAAAAAATAATTAAATTAAGGTTTTAATTTTTTTTTCGGGGTTAATTAAAAATATCAGCATGCCCAACCTTATGCTAAATAATTTGTCTAAGCGGAGGATTCAGCAGATGATCAGAGATAAAGTTTAATAATGCACGAATAAATGTGGAATAATAATTGAAACATTTAGGTATAATTATTATCGGGCAGTTAGTAACTTAGGTCGTAATTCCAAAATAATGTTTGACTGACGTTACCTAAAAACATATAAAGTTTAGAATAATTATGTCTTAAAACATTAGTTTTGCGTGAGAAAATTAACATCATTGCTACGTCAAATGTACGTAGAAAAAGGATATTAATATTATATCTTATGATGTAAGAAATATATCATTACGAGGTCAGAATTATATCATTATGATGTCAGAATTATATCGTTATGATGTCAGAATTATATCATAAATAATACCAATAAAGGATGTTACTTATACGTGAAAATTACATAAACGTGACATTATCTAACTATGACTTATCTGTTATATCATATCAAGGTCATGTGTTCACTGGGAAGTTGACCGTCATTGAATCATTTAAATAACAGTCATTCTCAAAGACAAAATTTGTTCCTTATCGTATAAAGAACATGTTATGATGCATAAAACTCGTAAAGTAATGGATCTAGTTATTTGTTACCTCAAAATACAATTATTGAAGAACGATTATTACTATAATATTTACAAAGTTTTCATTGACACTGACAACCGTTGCAATTTGCAAATATTTACTAATGGGTGAGTTAATAGGATGGTAATGGATGTAATAAGCTCTAATTTACCAACGGCGGGCATGTGTTATATACAATAAACAATATAAAATACGTTCAACGAGCAACATTGCCCCAGGACCAGAATCTTCCTTCCACACCCTCTATCTCTCACCCTCGACTCCTCTGACGTTATTACACGTGTTCGTAGTCGACTTCAGGGGCGTATGTAGTCTAGGGACATGGGGGTCATGGCCCTGGACGATAGTCAGTGGCTGCACAAGCCTTAGGCGCCTTTCATAATCATTACATCGTATATTTTTTGACATGTCTGAAGAACCGTGCCCGGTTTTTTGAATTTCTTTTTATTTTTATATAAAATCAGGCTTGTTAATTATGTCAGTATTGCGGCGGCACACGGCGCCGCACACGGACGAATAGCAAAAACGCCTTCCTAAATCACATTAGTTAAGTTTACGCGACGCGTAAGTTATATAGAAGCTCCGAATATGCACGGTTGGAGGGCCCGCGGCAAAAACATTTGATATTTAATAAACTGCATTTAGTTTCAATGATCTTACAGTACAAAAAAAATATTTTATTGCTTTAGGTCCATCTACACTTACTTGTATTGTACCCGACTTCAGCTGTACAAAATAAAAATGGAAACCTAAAACTTATATACCATAGGTATCGTCATGTATGGAACGAGACCTGCATATTAATGAAACCGCATGGGTGTCGTCGACCCAACTTTATGCAGGTAAGCCGCTAAAACTTATTATTCAGAACTTGACTTGTTTTTGGTTGGTATTATAACATGCATAATATTTTATGCCACATGTATCCACATGAATGTATACACAAATTACTCTGATCAGAGGCCTGATCTTCATAATCCTTCAAATTCGTTTTCCACCCAAGGTAGAATAATATATTTTTATGTTTCAGTTATTAGTTTTATCCATGATGTTAACTGAAAACAATATTTCTTTAGTAATACCAACCATAATAATTTGTTAATTACTTCATGATATTAATTTTCATCAATTTTATATATATTTTTTTTTTTATTTATTTATTTATTTAAAACATATAAGATATACATCAGCATAGTATCACAAAAACCTTATTTAGGTTTGTCTGGATACTGAGACACACCAAGCTAGTCTATGAAAAACTAAAAAGTAAACAGTAAAATTAAAGTAACATAATCAGCGTATATTACCTAATTACTCATCGATTATACAGATATTAATTGCAGGTTGTAGAAACATTTGAGGGTAGACAAATAATGTTCCACAATTTACAAATGAGAAGCAGCCAATAACCGGTTCCAATGAGTCGCACAGCTACGCCGCGCTGTCGCAAATTAAATTATATTATATAGGATGCTACAAACGAAATAATGAATATTATTTTATCTTTGAATAAATTTACGTTGTATATTTTATTTCTGTAAACGGTCTTGGAAATATTTTTTGAATTTATATTTAAAGTTTTTGTCTGTTAATTCTTGTCGTATTTCTGTTGGTATTTCATTCATAAAGGTAGGTATTAAAAAACCATGAGTACTTTTTCCATAATAATTATTCTGTCTAGGTATTATCAATTCGGATTGAGCTATTTTTCTAGTTCGGTTTTTATGTGTTATCTTTAATTGTAAGTTTTTATTAGGAAACTGTTCTGACAGTAACATCATTTTTACTTTTAAGTGTATTGGTAATATTTTACAATATTTAAATAACCCCGCGACATCGTTACCATAATATATATATTTTTTTATTTTCTCGGGTACTATTAATTTTAGAAGTCTAAGTTGTAAGTTATATATTTTATCTAGGTAAGTTTTGAATGTCCTGCCATAACTAGTTATACCATATGTAATATATGCTTCCGGAAGGGAATTATATAAATTTAGTAGGGTTTTAAATGGAATTTTATATTTCATAATGGCAAATTTGGCCAGCATGCCTCTCAATTTGTCACAAATTTGGTCAATATGTTTAATCCAGTTAAATCTGTTATCAACTATTAGACCTAGATATTTATACTGAGTAACTTGCTGTACCGAATCACAGTTACAAGTATTTTTTGTTGTATGCAAACATTGGTGATTATGGGCAAATATATTAAGTTGCTTGTCAGTGTTCAGTAAATGATTTGAGCGAACATGTACAACTTTGGTTTTACTAGCA
Source organism: Laothoe populi (assembly GCA_905220505.1). Taxonomy (NCBI): domain Eukaryota; kingdom Metazoa; phylum Arthropoda; class Insecta; order Lepidoptera; family Sphingidae; genus Laothoe; species Laothoe populi. Next base: position 738,359 of record HG992146.1, on the reverse strand, counting down.
TTAATCACCAACCCTACATCATGAGACCATTTGCACAGATTTGTAAAATCATTTTGTATACTCTGCTCCGCTTTTGTAATATCTTTTGCTGCGGCTACTAAACACGTATCATCTGCATATTGAAAGACAGTACAGTCTTTTATGACATTTTTCATATCATTGACATAAGCTAAATAATGTAAAGGGCCAAGGACCGAACCTTGTGCCGTACCTGTTTCTATTATAACTTCGTCACTCATTTCGGTCTCAATCTTTACGTGTAATTTTCTGTTTTTGAGGTAATGCTCACACCATTTTAGGATAGGGCCCCGGATTCCCGTGTTACTTAGTTTTGTTACCAAAGTATCATGTCTGAGTGTATCAAAGGCCTTACTGAAGTCAATAAATAGTAATATAACATGTTTTTTATCATTAAGATGTTTATTAACTTCATTTGTAAAATTGGATAATAAAGCTGTGGTTGATTTTTTTGGTTGAAACCCGTATTGTGCACTGGATAGCACCTCGTAATTAGTATAATAATCTTGTATTTGTTGGCATAAAAACTTTTCAACTATTTTATCAATAACTGGTAGTATTGTAATGGGTCTATAATTCTGGTATTCACTGTGGGAACCCGTCTTGTAAATTGGCCTAACAATGCCAGTTTTCAATGTTTGTGGATATAACCCCACTTTTATACTCGTATTTATGAGTCTGACAATGGCGTTAAGTAGTTTATCACATAAAAGTTTTACATCTACGCATCGAATGCCATCTATACCGGCTGATTTATTTGAATTTAGATTTTTTATAATTTTACATATATTTTTATTATTAGCTTTTTTAATCAATATAGATCTATTCTCTGGAAAAACATATTCAGATTCTAAAATAAGTTTATTTTTGCATTTAGGTACGATTTTTTTTATATTCTCAGTAAATTCCCTACTAAAATTATTTGCTATACATTTTGTTGTTATATTATTTTTCGTAAATGCTTTTAATATAGCTTCATCAACAGACCTACAGACTTTACCAGTTAAGGAATTTAATATATCCCACATTTTCTTTGCATTACAACGGTTATCATTAATTAAGTCATGGTAATATTTGTTTCTGGATATTTCTATCATTTTTAATGTTTTATTTCTTTGTCTGTTAAATTCTAATCTAAGAAGTTTATTATTGCTGTCTTGTTTCCATTGTAAAAATAGCTTGTCTCTTTTATGGCACATATCATTAATTTTTTTATTTATCCATATTTCCTTATTTCGCTTGCTTGCGGCGTTCACTTTTATCCTACACTTAGATAATTCATAACATAAGTCAAATTTACTTCTTATAAAATTATAAATCTCATTAGGACAATCCATTTTATCTGCTTCTTCCCAATTTACATTATTTAGTACTTCCTTCAATTTAACATTATTAATTACATTTTTATATTTTGCCCCATCCTGTATGTTGTTTCTGCTACTAATGCCTACGCACGACAGCACAGTCATGCGGTGATCGGCCAGAACAGTTCCGAGCACCGCCGAGTAGAGGTCTAACGTGCGCGATCTTGCGAAAATATGATCAATGCAACTATGTGTGATGATGTTATTTTTTATTTCAATCCTAGTATGGTCAGATATCGCGCTCGTTAGACCACACTCCGCCATACAGCTTGTGTAATAGTCACGAATGTTGGTATGAGATTTTAAATCTATATTAATATCCCCAAGTAAGTATAAGTCCGAGTGTTTGAAGATGTTTTTGCACAGCAGTTGTTTTAATTCTGTGATAAATAAGTGCCTACTTTCTTTAGGAGGTCTATACAGTGCGCAAATTTTTGCGGAATAGTAATGTGATGTTGTTAATGTTCCTATTATGGATTCGCAGTGTTTTAAAGAAGTATTGTTTAAATTTTGAAACTTGTGAATACTTTTAACGTACATCATAATACCACCCCCTCTTCGCTGTTCGCGCAGTGCACAGACCATTTCATAGCCTTTTATGTTGAATAGTTGTTTAAGATTACTACTCTCAGATATACCCACTTCGGTTAAAATGATAATATCTATTTCCAATCTAGAATAATTTATGAGCTGTAACACTAAACTAAAGTTTTTAATTATCGATCTTATATTAACATGCACGATATTCAAATTATGTTTTTCGTTAGGAAGACGAGAGTAAAAATTATTTATGTTCGGGGAATCAAATACTTCTAGAATTCCCGTTGATTCACCTGTATCTACTACATTTGAGAGGCATTCTGTTATCGACAATTATTTTTCTGTGCTGAGATTTTGTCGATATCAGCCAAGTTTCTTACCACTACTAGTTTTTCATTTTCAGTTTTACGAACCAGAACTCTTCCATCTTGAAACCAAATATACTTATGGGTTTCCTTTAGAGCTTGCTTAGTTTGCCATAGTAAGGTTTTGTTTGTTTTGGTGAGGGCACGCCGAATGAAAACTTTTGACTTTGCTATTGTTTCCGATTTTATATTCTGCACTACGTCCTTTACTACAATAAATTCCTTTCGTGCTGCTTGTATCCAAGGTTTAACGTCACTATTTTGCCTCAAAACTATTTGTATCACGCCATCTTTCCCGTTTCTTCCTCTTAGTCTTTTTACCTCATTAATTTGATTTTTATAGACGTTTAGTTTCGTGGCTAACTTAGTAGAGAATACTTCCAGGTTCTCGTTTACATCTTCAGGAATTTCAGTAACTTCAATCACATTATCTAGCTGTTTTTGCTCCATCTGTAAGACTTGTTGCTCCATTGCTTCTATTTTTAAAGTTAAGTGGGTATTTTGATTTGTCAGGTAAGTGTTTTTCTTTTCTAGATCACACATTTTAGACTTTAGAATTTCTAATGTATCACTTATATCGTCCATTTTTTTACTACATGTACTCAAAGATTCATTCAAATAAGATAATTCTTTCTTAACGGTTTTTTTAACTTCCATTGAGATATCACGTAATAATTTATTGACATCAATAGAATCAATTTCGCCCACTTTGCTATTACTTCCTTCGTCGTCATCACATTCCTCTTCTGGAATAATGAATGATTTCCTGGGAGCTGAATCTACATGACAATCTATGCAAGTCCAACCGAGATTATCTGCGTTGCGCAAAGCAAATAACTGTTTATTTGAAAGACCTGTGCAAACTTGATTTGCATGGACTATTTTTCCACATTTGTTGCATTCAAGCCCAGGCACCTTTCTAGTGATTACTTTATCGCAATTATCACACTTAGTCATTTTATTTTTTTATCTTGCTCGTATGTACTTATAAATTTTTACAAGATGTCGACCGCACTGTAAGACAGCTTGTGAGTGACTGAATAGATATATTATTTCATCTCAGATATATTGTTTCTGGTAGGTTAGCTAGACTAGGGATAACTTTCCTTCCAAATCCGTCCAGTTTCCTTTCAACTTCTCTCCTCCCGTTCCTGTCCCTTCTGATCATCATCTCCCGTCACTTCCTTTACCGAAGATCATGATTCCTTTAATTTTCCGGTCATCCTCTTTTCTCCTTTTCCAGTCCTATCCTCGTCGTTGTATTCCTGCCTACCAGCCCTTGACGGTGGATTCCAAGTTCCTACGCCACTTCCCTTTCAATTCCCTTTTGTGTTTTGACCTGTCATAGCTGCTTTTTATATGCCTACATGATGAATAAAGATTTTTATTTTATTTTAAAGACCTGACTTGATCCATCTCAGTACAGCTTGCATTTCCGAGACACCAGCAGAGTATTCTATTATAATAACTTCTATATTAGAAGTGATAGAAGATAGTAAAAGTTTTTACCTTCGTCAATTTTCAAAAGGGCATCACACTCAATAAAACAAGTAAATAAATTACAAAACGCTATTTATTCATAAATGACACGAGTTATGAACATGGCGCCGCGCTGCCCGCGACCCTACGATATACAACCATAGATATAGGGAAATATATTGAACAGTAGCCTTACAACATTGATTTAGGTATACAGTTAACAAATTATATAAACTTCCATATTTTTTTATTCTGGCACAGCAAAGTGACCACGTTGCACCTGATGGTGCGCAGTGCCGTCCAGTTATAGTATCAAGTAGCGAGAGACAATATATCCTCCGCTACTCAACACAATCATGCCATGCAAGAAGAAGAAAAAGCGGTCGAGGGTCTAGTGTTCACTTAACTCAACTACCCCAACTCTAGACATAGACATAGTGATAAAGCAAACTAGTTCGTACCTTTGAGTCGCATTCTGTGGTCGGCCGTGTACTTAAAATCACCTTTTTAAATAAGTCTTAGTAAATGTATAATTGAATGCAACAAGTATCCTGTTTTTTTTTAAATAGGCTGATGAAGTTGTGATTTTAAAAACTAAGTTTTTGGCAAAATTAGGAAGGAATCCTTTACCTGCAAAACGAATGTCGGTGGGAAATTTAAATGGCGAACTTACAAGCGACGCCATTTTAAGTATAGTGCTCTCTGTCTAACAAAATATTAAAATGCTTGTATAACACATTGATATATAGAAAGGGATAAGCACTTATTTGCCTATATAATTTCTAGTTAAACAAATATGTTGCAAATATGAACTTCACTAATAGAAACATTGCTCAATTTACTTATGTCAACAAGAGTACAGTATACGCAAATGTTTAAAATTATCAGTTGTAAATTTTTGATATGTCATCAAGCTCCGCCTTGAAGCTCATTTTTCGACATAACGCCATTTTATGAAAACACTTTGCTAAGTAGTTTGACTGTCATTGATGTATCGTGCGAGATTTGTTTTACGATTTCAAGTGAATTGTGCGTATTTAAGTAATTTTTGTTGTGGTACAAAAGACAATAAGATCGAAACAAATATGCATCACAATTTGCTGTGGGCGGAGTCGACGCCATTTTAGGGAAAAATTTGGCTTCAGGTCACGTGATCTTGTGCTTATCCCCTTCTATATATCAATGGTATAACATAATTTTGTCTCTACAAACAAATATAAGTCTAGTTTCGTAGGCCGTCTTTTGGCCACTATCGAGAGATACGTCTATCGTCGGTTGACATTATAACATAATGTAAACAGAACATGATCAGGTAGAAGTCATTACCGTTCCAGAGAAAATTCAAAAGGGACAAAGCATTGACGGCCGTAGAAATAATACAGACAACGATATTTTGTCTTTCTATGATAAATTTTGTAAGGCTAATGCTTGATACATTTCTCTATAGTCTACGCATACAATAACTGTATCAAAACCACTTTGTTCGCCCGCAGCGACTCAACGCCACAACTGATTACAGTAGAGTTACCAACCGTCCTGTTTTCCCAGGACACGTCCTGGTTTTTAGAGTGTCCTGGATAGTTTTTAAACAGTGTCCTGGGTTTTAAAAGCGCCCTGATAAGGTCCTGTATTTTAAAATTCGCACACTACTTTTGCAATCCTTACTCGCAAGTGTTCACGCTATTTTAAAACAAAGATGCTTCATGTTTTTAAACTGAATTGTCCTGGTTTTGCGAACTTCAAATCCTAGTATTTGAATTCAAGGATTGCTAACCCTAGATTACAGGAGAATTAAAACTAAATGCAAATTGGGAAGACAAACTAACATCAATAACGCCTTCAGACTATCATGAAAATGTAAGATTTAGCGTATTCTCTTACGTACATCCACAACTGTCTTTGACACCAGGACTTGAATAATCTTTGGAAATATTTCTTGAGGATTTTTATATTCTGGCACGGCAAAGTGACAACACTGCACCTGATGGTAAGCGCAGTGCCGTCCAATTATAGTATCGAGTATCGAGAGACAATCTATCCCCCGCTACTCAACACAATCATGCCGGCCTGCTTCTTCACACTACGCCATGGGCAAGAAGGTGAAGAAGCGGTCGAAGGTGGTCTAGTCACGTAAAAGATTCCACATTGCCACGTCCATGGTGACAATTCCGATTTACAAACCAGACTAGACTTGACAGCAATCACATCAAATAACGACCTACCGTGGATGCATTAGTTATACCCCAGCCTACCCCATAAGGTATACAGGGGTGAGCTTGAGTTGTGTTATTAAAATAACATCCCAGAATCTAACTTTTACCACGATAAAAACATTGAACCCAAACCTTAAAAAAAGTGGTTATTTCAGTTTAACAAACTAACATACATATACACTCACGCCCGTAATCCCCGAAGGGGTAGGCAGAGGTGTAACCAGTACACCCACTTTTCGCCAAATTTCGGCCCCATAATGTGATAGGGCGCGAGCCTATCGCCATACCGGGCACAGGTTCCAGACTCCGGGCTAATACTGAGAATTTCTAGATAGAAAAACCCATTATCACTTTACCTGACCCGGGGATCGAACCCGAGACCTCAGCAAAGCAGCAGTCGTAACGCATGCGCAATTACAACTGCGCCACCGAGGCAGTCAAACAAACAAACTAACAATAACTAAATATCGTTATTCAATTAGTCTACTTTAAAAAAACCCAATTCGATTGTTACCCAACTTTAAAAACATTTCACTGGTGGATATAAATATTAAAAAAATCATTCCTGTAATCAGTTGTAGCGTTACCACACTTCATCTAACATACAATATTTTACAACTAACGGATCATTGCGTCCTAGTTGATGCAGCGTATACACATTACAAAAATTAACGATCACATTATAAATGCTATATGAATGGTCACAAACATGTTTCACAAACCTGGTTCGGGGGGCCTCGACCCCCGCTGACTGGGTTCTGAATCCGCCCCTGACTATCAGGACATTATTGCTCACATGAACATGTCATTGTCAAATGTAGCTGCAAAGTTTCGCTAGGGTGCTTTTCCCCCATATATCTCACTCTAAATTCGTTCCACGTATAGTGGCAGTGATTATATAACATTTCGATTACATACGAAGCATAAAAAATAAATAAACAATATCTGCATTACATTTTATGGGAACTTACGCGTCTCATCACTATATTTTTATATTTGGAAATAATATAAATTGTAATATGAATAAAATTTGTTCCATTTATTTCCGTGGGAGGTCGTAACCCCATGTCATTATCCTAAATGCCTATCTGATTTATTTAACTTGTCAGTCATGTTAGAAACTTGTGACAATTTCTATCACCCACTTACCTTAAGTTAACAAACCTTTGCAAATCTCATTTCTATAACAATTCTTTGAAAGACATGGAATATGGAACCAAGGAAATCAAAAGTCGTCACAAACTTCGAAAGAAAAATCAGCACTTCTACGTACGTATGAAACATCGCCGCACTAATAAACAATGATTCAAAACAAAGAACTATAATGTTCGATGTATTAAATCATTATTTGTATGGCTGTATGGCTACAGACGGTGTTTCACATATATTCCACATAAACACTAACTATTTACACTTACATTTAAATAATATACATGATAAATTAAAAATCTTGCGTTCAGTTATATCCGAACCCTTCTCGCTTGTACGGGACAGGGGCTTTTCGTCGTATATTTTCATTTGATTATTCCAATAATTTTGTTTCATAAAACCTGGAAGTTACATAGGTGGTTTGACATTATCACTTTAATATAAAAACTAATATGATTATAAAGGATGCGAAAAGACTTTTATAAGGAATGATGTTTATGATTCATGGGAGACCTAGACCCCCTATTATGGGGGTTATTTTTTGTCCATCTGTTCATTTTCTTCTACACAATTATAAACATATTTTAATGGAGTTTAACAGATAAGGTACTCGCACGAGCATATGATAAGTAACTAGTCAATCCACTGTCCCATTCAAACGAGGCCTGAGTCCACGACTTCCCCAAGAAATGGCACTGTACGTTCATTTAGCGTTGACATTTTGGAAACTTACATTAATTTTACCGTTGCTTGTGCTCTGTCCGCGCTAAACCACTGAAGTATCTTGCCTTTGGCCGCGCAAAAATGTATAATACTCGCCCTCTTTGAAGCGTATTTGTAACGTTAATATTATGGAAATAAAGTTGATTTTGGCTTGTATTTTTACTCACTATTTAAAACCTTTTCCCTAACTCCGGTGTCCTTTGATATATGAGATGTTTTAAACATTTAGAGCTGTTTTAAATTAAAAAAAGATGAAATAAATCAAGAATTGTGTTTTTTTTCTCTATTTCACTAACCATTGCTTAGCTTACATTGGTCTTTATTAAACACAATAATACAACCATATAATTAAATTAAAATAAGTAATCTCCAAATAAAAACACATTGGCACATAGACTAATATGACGCGTAGATGTACGGACAGAACACAGGCAGACAAATCTTTCGTATATAGTTTACACAATACACATAGTTTACGAAGACAGCTAAACACGACACCACAACTCGTGACAAATACATACGTTCACCTTTGGGTATAAACATATATTAAGTAAATTTTGAAGTGTTCAAACAAGTTTAAAAAGAATTTAAACTAATGCAATTAGTTTAAATGATTAGTGCCTGGTATGGCGATAGGCTCGCCCCCTATCACATTATGGGACGGTAATAACGGGTGTACCGGTTACAACTCTGCCTACCCCTTCGAGATTACAGGCGTGAGTGTATATGTTCAACTAATGCAATTATTAGAATTATAACTGGATGTTGACACGAGAAATGTGTCCGTGTAGTGATTAAAGACATAATCCATAGCTATATCACATATTGAGTATAAACTACATGGCATGAAAAGGAATAAAAATAAAATCAAAATAAATACAGCTTAATTTTTTTTTCTATCAATTTCTATTCCAAACTATACTTCATTAATTGATCACATTATTAATAAACGTTTAAAACATTAATCATAAAAAAATGACCCCCCCGGTTTACCCCAAGTCCGCCCCTGTCCTGGCCGAGTGACAAGTGGATTGTCCCGAGTTGCAGCATCGATCGATACACAAGTATACAATAAGTTACACTAGACGCTATTTACATCCTCCTGTATTACTCCAAACGTTATGGACATCACTTTGACACTTCAACGCACTGAAGGTTAGTTTAAGAAAAAATAAGGTAATTCTTATCGAAGAGAAATCGTCACACATATCGTCCTGGCCCCACACTATGATCAAGGCTAGTGTCGTTGGTATCATGAACTCCGACACTTTCGATCTCACAACAACCATTTGTTTCGGGTCTGTAAACAAATTTTGGTTCGCTGCGGGAATCGAACCTGCGACCACATATTTGGCGGCTATTCACCGTCTGCGCCACGGAGGCTGTCTTCAAAGCAGCCTTATTGGCAGTAAAGATTGCAAATAAAAGTGGCATGTTCAAAATCAATAAAGAAAATATCGCGAGGAAACCTGCATACCTGACAATTCTCATACGAATTTCAAAGGTATGTGAAGTCTACCAACCCGCAGTAGGCCAGCGTGGTGGATTAAGGCCTAACCCCTCTCATTAGTAGAGGAGGCCCGTGCCCAACAGTGGGACAGTGTATTATATATAGTATATTATACTGGGCTAATATTATTATTTTAATTATTACCATTATTTTTACTTACTGCTCACATCTCTTTAGGCCAATTCTTATAATTAAAATATTTGAAATTACTAGATTCAGCATTAAACATGGACATACAATGTCAATTGATATTTCTCTAAAATTATTTATATTAACACTGCCTCTGTCGATCACTGCTCCATGGAATTATCATAATTCAATAGTTATTGTGAGTAACAGAATCCAAAACAATTTAAGATACATTGAAATGTCAAAATGATGCCAGAGTAAAAAATAACTTCCAAAATATAATGTTACAAATGACTGATCGATACACGTCACGTCGCTATGTATTTATAAATAGTGTGTGTGTTTGTGCGGGGGTCATCACCCCCCAACAGTCCCACTCGCGCCTTACAGATGGGTCCTGCAATAATAGGTTATGTGTCAACAATTCGTACGTCACAATTGTAAATCGATGCACGATTTATGAGATATATATAAAAGTGGTCCAGCCATATTGTAGTCTTGTTTTTAGGTGGTTTATTGGTAGTTCTTTTTATATGAAAGATCGACAAAGTCACAACAAAATAATACACTACACTAGGTTTTTTTTATCCTGGCACTGTAAAGTGACCACACTGCACCTGATGGTAAGCGCAGTGCCGTCCAGTTAGAGTAAGACACAATGTATCTTTTAGTAATTTTTTTTTTAATACCTGAATAGGCCCGACGAGCAGACGGGCCACCTGATGGTAAGTAGTCACCGCCGCTCATAGACTTCTGCAATGCCAGGGCACAGCTAAGCCGTTGCCTACCGTTGAAGGACTACTCTTCTTAAGCCTCGTTTAAAGAAGGACATGTCATAGCGCTCAGCGAATCCTGCCGCAGGGAGTTCATTCCAGAGCTTGCATGTACGTGGTAAAAATTAATGCTGGAAAGGAACCGTGCTATGTGTGCGGCCGTAGGGTGTAATTTTTTTAATTCATAAAAAAATACACTGACTTCAATTATGCATCCCTATAAAATTTTAAGTTTGCCCTCGATTTTTCTGAGATCACATCATCAGATCCTGACTTGGTGCCAATGGGACCACCTGGGAAGTATACCTTTTTAAACAAAAAAAGAATTTCTCGAATCGGTTCATGCGTCTTCAAGTAATCGGGGAACAGAGAACGAATAGGTAACTTCCTCCTTTTTTTGATTAAAAATAGGTAAGGTACCTAGTTGAATTGTAGGACAAGGCAATTGGAAGGCAGATAGAGAGTGAAGACATGTGGTCGCATTGAGGGAACGGGGAAGAAGAGAAGGCGATTAAAGTAAGTACATGTTTTGTTTGTGGGAGTCAGGACCAGGTCAGTCCAAACTAGGTTTCTCCGTGCTAAGGGCCTCCTGCAACCGCCCCCCCTCCAAGAGGGGTCTTGGACTAACCGTTATAGGAAGAGCACGGGCCGGTCGGCGGGCGGGTCGTGAAGCGGCTCGGAGCCAGACGCGGACGAGCTGGAGCGTCGCTCGGATCTCTCGGTTCTCTCGGTCCTGTCGGCGCCGCGCTCGGTCCGGTCGGCGGCACGGTCGCCGCGCGCCCGCTCCGAGCCGCCGCTGGAGCCTCCGCTGCCAGAAACGCCGGACTCCTCGCGGTTGTATCTGCGGAAATATATCACAGTGAGACACACAAGAAATGGCACTGTCTGTCAATGGGCCGTCTTGTTCTCAGTCTTACAACTTCATCTTGGTCGTTTGTGGTCCTAAAGATTTAGTAGAACGAACAAGAGGGTCACCTGATAGGTGATCACCACCGTCTATGGACGCTCGGTATTGACACATATGTCAAACCATAACCGTCATTTTTATGCATATAAATATTATTGTGCGCATAAAAAGAAAATAAATAAAGAAAAAACCTGAGAAGAATTTAAATAATTTTAGACTTTTGCGATTTCTATACGTTATAAAATTAGAGAACGGGTCTTAATCGCGCCATATTTAATAGCATATATACCAATTTAATTCCTTGAGATGAATTTACCTAATGCTTCTTCTCCGACCAATGGACATTTCTCAACCACCAGATTTTAAATATAATCTTGACATGTAAAAGGTGCCCGTAGTGGCCTAACCTTTATATATATAATTCTACTGTACGTGTGTATGTCACTGAACTCCTCTGGACTGGACTGATTTGAATGAATTTTTTCGTATGCGTTTGAGTGGCGCCCTGGATGGTTTAGATTCACAAATCAGCCCGACTGATGGCGCTGCAGTCCGTGTGACGCTGCTTTTCCGGGCAGGACGACGTCTACCGGGCCCGCTATCATATTATATAAACGATTTGGTTTGATATTGATTGCTGTGGTGTTCCTTGTCCACAATGCTACATGTTGGTACTGACCCGTAGATGGTGTGCTCGCTGTTGGCACACGAGTACTTGAACGGGATGGGCTGGTAGCCGTACGAGCCAGCATACGGCATGTACCCGGGGCCCATCAGGCTGTAACACAAATAATAAATCACTTCATATGTAATACTGGACCTGTATTTAACACTATCCCATTGCTGGAAGACGGTTAATTTATTCCCAGAGACTCAGCGAGTTTTTTTTATCCTGGCACGGCATAGTCACCACACTGGACCTGATGGTAAGCGCAGTGCCGTCCAAATAAAGTATCGAGTAGCGAGACACAACCTTTCCCCCGCTTTTCAATACAATCATACCGGCCTGCTTCTTCACACTACGCCATTGGCATGAAGGTGAGGGTCTATTGTCAAAATACTCAAAAGGGCGCAAAATGGCCAAACACCGTACCCCAACTCTAGACCCTCGACAGAAGTGCCATTGTCGATCCTAAACAGGAGTTAGAATGGCAATCATTCGACACAATCCCCACGGTCTGTTACACTAAAGTGTTGCATGGTGGGTGGGTACTCACTTGGGGTTGGGCAGTGGTTTGAGAGCATCACTGGCGAGAGAGTCCGTGTCGGGAGCCCGGAGCCGCAGCGCCGCGAGCTCCCCGGTGACTCCGCACACGCCCCCAGACCCCACCCCCCCGCCACCACCCGCCACGTAGTAGCACTGCTCCGAGAACGTTATCTTGTTCACAGTGTGACGGATGAACCCGGCCTGTAAATAAATCATTTACATGTTTATCGCTGCAAGCTTGCCTGTACCTTCTTAAGCTGATAACTTTTAATGGTATCCTAGGAGACTTAATTTCCATACGGGACAGCACTTTGTCTTTACTGAATTTTCCAGACGACTCTTTGTCTTTTTCAAGCAGAAGTGCTCTTTCATTTTAATAATTTGACAATTTAACACAAAAATTATAATAAATAAATATTTTATAGCTATAGATGATCTTTAGCCTACAAATAATCTGATTGTTTTTAGGGATCTATCTGTACATGCAGATAGAGATTGATTATCCCCCTTACCTTGAGCATATGTGAGGCATATTTGCGAGCATCACGCCGATCAGCTATACCAGCCACATGCGCCAGCACCCAATCCACCACATCAGCGCCGATGAACGCATTCGGTATCGTGATCTTCAGCCACATCCGGTCGCGGATCTCGAGGCCAGAGTCAGGTCTCAGCATGTGCCGCACCACCAGCGCCATGTCCATGTTCACAGACAACTGCGCGTCGGTACCATCACGCTCTGACACTGTGGACACTGGCAGGGCCGACAACGACGGCGGTGGAGGGGGGTAGGCCTCCCGCAAGGCCGCCGTGTGCGCCACCCATGCTCCAGGGTCGATGGGGCGTACCGGCTCCGTGCGCGGGATCGTGAAGTAGCCTTTCGGGTTGGGGTCCCAGCACTTGGCGACGACCAGTTTGATCGGCCCCGGTTTCTGTACGACCTCGCGTAAGACACGCACCGCTTCGTCGTTGGTCATGTCTTCGAAGTTGACGTCGTTCACCTGGAAATGATGGAGTTTGTTGGTTAATATTTATTACTATTTTTTTCGAATGGTTTGTGCTGTTACTCATAACTCATAGTTGTTTTTACAGCTTAACCTAACATTGTGGCCGGCGCTTATGGCGCTCCACTACACATAATATTTGACAACGGCTAAGAACAGATACGCCTTCCTAAAGACCTTCCTTTGAGCGTCGCGTCGCCATTTTTATTTAGAGTATCAATTGGCGAGAAACAATCTATCCCTCGCTACTCAACACAATCATGCCGGCCTACTGTGTAGCTTATTCACACTACGCCATGGGGCAATAAGGTGAAGAAGCGGTCGAGGGTCTAGTGTCAGAGTACTCAGAAGGCCGCAACACGACCACACATCGGACCCCAACCCTAGACCCCGACAAAAACCGGATGTACACTGGCTGACCCCGGAACGCGACACACTTGTGTGTGCCACTATGACGGGAGTTACACCCTGTGTACGGTAGGTTGCTATCCATGGGCGGATATGAATATGCTACCACCACCAAATGGAATTGTTAAATATTTATTACTAAGTGTGAGGGACGGACTGTTATTCAGTCCCTCGTTTTTTTTCCGCTGGTTCTGGGCCTTTAAAAAAGCCTTGTCAAGTGGACTGTTTTGACAAAAACAGATTAAGCCAAGAAACAGTAAAATGGGTAACAAAGTAGGAGAAAACCAAACACTGATATACTTTTAACACACTGAGGACTTGTCACTATTACTTCTTCTTTAGCCACTATTGTTCTTGCTGTACTTGCTATCGGGAAACTGCCGTGCCGAACCCGATTTCGGCACTCCTTTTATACTGTTTTGAGCTCCATCTCACTCTAACGCGTACAGCTGTCTCTGTAGGCGCGCGAGCGAGATGGAGCTACGCGAGTGAAAGAGACAGCGCATAAATCACTGCGCTTAGGTGGTTCGTGGCTATACCGTAGGGACAAGACCTCATACTATTTATTTATTTACCAAAACTATATACAAATTACTATGAACTATTTACATATGAAACGTTCGTATGTCGCACAAATAACTATAAACTATTTACATATAGAATGTTCGTATGCTGCACATTTCTCCCGCCGTGCGTCGTCCCGTTGTTCTCGGTGCGGCGCAGATCAAGCTCCTGTGCAGCTTCGGGGTCCACTGGCAGGATCACGAGCTTCTTAGTAGGCCGTCGCAGGGTCCCGCTCCGAGTTCGCACGTCGGCTGTTCGCACCACGCCGTCTGGTCCCGGGAAGGTCCTGGTGATGATGCCACGCGGCCATATGTTTCGAGGCAGCGTTCCGTCGGCGATCAGGACGAGGCTTCCGACACGCAGTTGTTCACCTCGACTGTAGGGCTCCCGCCGGTGTTGAAGCTCCGGTAGATACTCTCGCACCCAGCGGGACCAAAACATGTCCGCTAAGCGCTGAGAGGCGCGCCAGTGACTTCGGCAGGCTGCGTCGTCGTCCCGGAATTCGCCTGGCGCCGCTAGATTAGCGGAACCTCCAAGCAAGAAGTGGTTAGGGGTCAATGCCTCCGGATCACCTGGATCGACAGAGACGTGTGTGAGCGGTCGACTGTTAATTACGTTTTCGACCTCTGTTATGAGCGTAGCTAGAGTTTCCTCGCTGGGGTGACGCTCGTGGAGTACAGCAGTCAGGGAGTTCTTTACGCTTCGTACGAGTCGTTCCCAGGCACCGCCCATGAATGGTGCACTGGGAGGGATGTACCGCCAGTTGATGGCTCGACGGTTGGCGTCTTCGCACGTAGCGTCGTTGATGGAGCGTCGTAGTTCTCTGTCAGCACCCTGTAGGTTGGTGCCATTGTCAGACCAAATTTCAGCCGGTAGGCCGCGCCGGGCTATAAATCGACGCAACGCCATGATAGCTGAGTCTGTAGTGAGGGACGCTGCTATTTCCAAATGGACGGCGCGAGTCGTCAGGCACGTGAATAGAGCCACGTATCTCTTCTGTGTTGACCGTCCTACGGTCACGGTGAGCGGCCCGAAGTAGTCGACGCCCGTGTGTGTGAACGAACGTTGATGATGTGCTAGGCGGCAGAACGGATGGTTACCTGTGGATGGGTTAGGAGGAGATGCTTTACGGATTCGACAGATCAGGCAGTTGTGTATTACCGCCTTAACTGTTGGTCGAGGTCGCACTATCCAATATCGTTGTTTGCACTCGTTCAGGGTTGTCTCGACGCCCGCATGGTGTAGGAGTCGGTGCACGTAGTCCACGTAGAGGCGCGTAACTGTATGTTTTCCGTCGAGGATCGCTGGCCTCTTGGTGTGTTCCGGAACCTCTTCTGCCGCTAGTATTCTTGACTTGATTACCAGCACTCCGTTCATGATTTCTGCGGCCAGGTGGTGTAGGCGGCTCTGTTGGGACGGGATGTTGCCGCCGTTGATGGCAGCTATTTCTTCGCTGAAGCTTTCCTGTTGACAGTGTCTGATTAAGAGTTCTTCTGCTCTTCGAAGGAGTGTCCCATCCATTGCGTGGAACTTGCGGCTGTGACTGTCATTGCGCGGCTTCGTGTGTTTTGGACACGGAGACTGCTTCTGAGGGGTTCTAGTCCATGTTGCGTCCTTTTCTCTGTTGCGTTTGTTTCTTTTGTAATGCACCGACGCAATTTTTGGTCGGCACAAGTCTATGTACTGTAGTACGCGTGCAGTGCTTCGCAGTAGTTTCTCCCATTTGGAGAAACGCTCGGCGCGTGGGAGGGCTTCGGCGAGGCATACTATGTATCTTGCTCTTGTCGCGAAAGTTCTTTCTTCGCCCGTATTGTGTGGAGGCGTTGTAGTTTCGACGGGCCACGTGGATGGATCGCTTCGTAAAAACTCTGGACCGCGGAACCATCTGTGTGCGCTGTCTATGTTGTGAGGTACATCCCTCGTGGCGTCGTCTGCGACGTTTAGCTTCGTGGGAACCCACCGCCATTCCGACACTGTGGTGTTTTCTTCTATTGCTGCCAATCTGTGTGCGACGTAAGGGCGATAAGAGCGCGCTCCGTTTCTAAGCCATGCCAGAACTGTCTTACTATCTGTCCAATAGATCTTCGCGTCTGGTTTGCGATCGTGTTCCTGAATCACGGCGGCTGCCATGCGACTTCCCATCACCGCGGCTTGCAATTCTAAACGCGGAATGGACATTAATTTAAGCGGCGCTACTCGGGACTTAGCAGTCACGAGCGATGTCTCGGTTCTTCCGTCTGTATGCGTGGTGCGCCAGTATAGTGCCGCTGCGTACGCGACCTCACTGGCGTCGACAAAGGTGTGTAGTTCCAACCGAACGGCTTGACTGTAAAAATGGTAGCATCTGGGAACTCGAATCTCCGCCAGTCTTCGAAGGTGGTCCATCCATTCCTTCCATTGTGGACGAAGGTCTGTGTCGATCGGTTGATCCCAGTCAGTTCCTCTTCTCCAGATTTCCTGTAACAGCTGTTTCGCTCGTGACATGATAGGTGCGGCGAGTCCGAGCGGGTCGAAAAGAGACATCAGGATCTTCAGTACTTCTCTTTTCGTGGGCGCATCACTGTCGATCGTGCCGTGGGGCAACCTTTTCAGGTCGAGGTTGAAGGCGAGTTTGTCGTCCGCGCAGCTCCAGACGAGGCCGAGTACTCTTTCAGTTGTGGTACCGTCGTGGATGCACGTGATCGGTTTGTCCGTGGCCGTCTTGAGTGCTTGACGTACTTCAGGCGAATTCGAGGCCCACTGTCGTAGTTCGTAATGAGCGCGGCTGTGTATGTCGCGTACGTCGGTTGCTGTGCGGATGGCGTCTTCTGGCGTCTCGAAACTCTGCAAGTAATCATCGACGTAGTGATTCTTCACGATTGCGTTATAAGCCACTGGGTTGGTTTCTCTGTAGTCTTCAGCGTTTAAATTCTTCACGTATATGGCTGTCGCAGGGGAAGATTTCGCTCCGAATATGAGAGAGGTCATTCTGTATTCTGTCGGTTCTGTGTTGCCTCTTGCTTCTCCTCTCCATAAGTATCTAAGTGCTTCTCTGTCTGTTTCGCGAATTTTCACTTGCATAAACATCTCGGCGATGTCTGCGGTGACTGCTATGCGATGCTGTCTGAAGCGCATGATGACTCCGGGTAACGACTGTATCAGATCCGGTCCAGTGAGAAGGCGATCGTTGAGGGAGATACCTCGTGTCTTGGCTGCGGCATCATGCACTACCCTTACCTTGTCTGGCTTCATAGGGTTGATGACAGGGAAGTGAGGTAGATACCAGGTTCTGTCTTCTGTTGATGTCGGTGCAACTTCGGCGTATCCCTTTGTGACAAGGGCTGTCATCTGTTGGTTGTATTTGCCCCGCAGTTTCGGATCTCTGTCTATTCTTTGTTCTGTACTGAGAAGCCTCTTGAAAGCATTCTCTCTGTTCTGTGGCATGGGGAGGTGCGGATCTTCCCATAATAAAGCTGTCTCAAAGTGGCCATCTTCTCGGCGGTGCGTGTGCTCCCGTAGCATGTTGAGTGCGCGCTCTTCCGGGTCTGTCCTAGGTTTCTTTGGCTCGATGGTGAGAGATTCTATGGCGAGGTAACGTCGGAGCTGTTCGTTCATGTCTTCTTCGATGTGTCTTAAATGATTGACACGATGTAGCTGTTGTCCGAGAGTGCGTGTTCTTGAGCCATGTAGTACCCATCCGAGTGGAGTCAATGAAGCGACAGGTTGATTCTTCTTTCCCTTTCGCGTTTCGGAAGCGAGCAGCAGATGCCAATTGTCTTGCCCGATGAGGATGCCGGGTGTGCCTTTTCTGTATTTGAGCTGTGATGCGATGTCCGCTAAGTGTGCGCAGTCCGCCAGGTCGGAACTTGAGATTTGCTGTGGTGTCACACGCAACTGTGATATCGTGTGAGCCTGTATACGATGTTCCTCCTTGGTGCCTTGTAGGGTCAGCGAGTAGTATAGGGATTCGTCGGTTCCTGAGCACAAATCTAGGCCCGAGCTAGGTCGAGCTAGGGAGCTAGGTCCCTAGACTTGCTCCAGAATCCAGGTACCCTACTACCCGCGAATAGGTTCCCGAACAGGACTCGGCAGCCGCGAATTAAATTTATATCAACCGCGAATTAAATTTATATCAACCGCGAATTAAATTTATACCAACCGCGAATTAAATTTATATCAACCGCGAATTAAATTTATATCAACCGCGAATTAAATTTATATCAACCGCGAATTTAATTCATATCAACCGCGAATTTAATTAATATCAGCCGCGAATAAAATTGATATCACACGCGAATTTGATTTATATCAAAGGAGATTTTATACCTGTCTCGAATTTAATTTATATTTAAACATTTTACGTTTATTTTGCACGTTTGTCAGCCAGCTTGAGGAATGGTCTCATTTTTGTTTGTATGCAGGTATGAATCCCTTTTTCTATGAAGTTACGCTTGTCTTCGTACGGTAATAGTCATGTCTCAACGTGTCTGTATAATTTCTTAGTAGTAGTCTTAATATTACCTGCGTTTCAAAGCTTCATTGTTCATAAGGGAAAGCTATTAAAATTAGTGATGGCATGTATTCTTTGAATATAGGTAACAACAGACCACACGGTTCTTTATAAGTTTTAGGTAGCCATTGTCAATAAGAGAAATCGGGTAATTTATTAGGTACATCAATCAAATGTAATGACAAAGCAGTATTACCTATTGTTCAAAGCTTCATTGTTCATATGGGCAAGCGGTGTTAAAATTAATTACGGTACACGTATTGTTTGAATACCAACGGACCACATGGGGTTGTTAATGTCACCCTTAAGCAATGAGTTTTGGGAACCCATTGTCCATAAGAGAAATCGAATACCGGTCTATCGTATCAGTTTTTGCTTTTGCTACAGCAAAATGACCCTTAGCTGCCGTATAAAAGCGATGACAAAAATTATACTACACCGTATTCCACAGTGTGCTCTACACCACAAATGAACTCCGGTTGTTTGTATAGTGAATTTTTAAATAGTGACTCTGCTGCAAAATGAATGTAAGTACCTATGTATAATTCGATGTAATATAATATTAATTATGTTTTATTTACTGTTAATATTGTGTTTTGACCTCAGATTGTTTTAATCAATTGTTGATGATGTATATATTTTTATGTATCCCATATTCCTACACTCCTCTCTATGCCAATACTTATAATAGTTTACTTTTTGTTTCAGTTCGCTGATAATGCTTTCAAAAACTATTATTATGCAGATAACGACGATGATGATCAGCCCAGCGACGAGGAAGGCACCCTGGCATACAAAGTTAAAAAAGCAATAGCAAAGAGATCAAATTGCATCGACGACTTCTTCGAAAAACCTAAGAAGAAAAAGAAGGTGGCAAAAAAGTCGTCAAGTGTTGGTCGCTCTTCCAGTGGTGGAGTTTCATACATCACGTCAAATAAGGACGACATCGCCGATGCATCTCATCTTATAAAGATTGAGATATATGATGTCAAGAAGATAAAAAATATTGCTCCGATGGAACACTGGAAACATGCTGAGGTGCGTGTTAAATATTACGCAGAAGCTGACGAAGACAAAAACTTGCAGTCAGTGAGAGATATAATATTTAATATCACCAAGCACTTGGCTACAAAAGAGGACTGTGTGAAATATTTTATAGACACTGATAAATAAGATAGTGCGTAAGCTTATGTGTAAGTGAGTGTTTAAGGACATTGCGTTATTGTAGTATAAGTTATTATAACTCATTGTGCATGTTAATACTAATTTAGAATATTAATATTTTGTCATGATCATAATTTGGATTTTAATTAATTGTAAACATTTAGTGTTGTAAGTCAGTGTTTAAGGTCATTGTAGTATAAGTTATTATAACTCATTGTGCATGTTAATACTAATCTAGAAAATTAATATTTGGTCATGATCATAATTTGGATTGTAAATTAATTGTAAACATTTAAGAATTATTTGTAAGAATTTGTATATTATTTAATAGTAATAACTTACTTCATTGTAACATAACGGTGTAATGCATTGAGTGAGTTAGCACTATATAAACTTTTTAATTTTTCTCTAAGATATTTATTGTTAAGCATACTATTTTACCATGCATACATTACGGTGTGATGTCTACGACTCAGAGCTCGTCATGCTTCTTAATAACATTGAACCATTGGATCTGATGTCATCACAATTCGATGAAGGGCTCTACGAACTTTGTGAGGAAATAGACCAAAACCATTTTGAAATGTGAGTATTATAACATGTTTATACAAGTTTCTGTGAACCATGTAGAGGGGATACATTTTTAAGTATTTAAAACGTTAGAGTCATCTTTTCGAACTCATTCTGTACGTTTGTTCTCATTGTATTTTTTTTTACCAAACATTAAAAATGTATCACGGTCTTGAGTTACAGAGTTTATGTTTGTCCCAAAGTGAGATTGCAAGTTTAAACAAAAATCTTATTTTACACAAGTTTCATCGTTTTATACGACTTTGGTTCATACAAAATTCATTACCCGAGTCAATGTTGAAAGATCCTGTTTTTATTCCGTATTATACGCCATGTTCAGGACATAAAATGTTGAATTTGTCTCATTCCGATGAAGATGAAATTGATGGTGTTTTATCAATGCAAGCATATTGTTTGCAATGTAAAAATGTTAGTAATTATGGGAAAAAATGTACATTATTATTATTGTAGTTAGGTTCGATATTTTATTTATTTTGTGTTTTTCGATCAGACTTAATCAACATGGAAGTGGTGTACGAAAGAGATCAGCACCGACGATGTTAACTGAAGCGGAACTAGCGAAGAAGAGGATAAATACTTATCTTGAAGCTCCTTCATCATCAACATCGTTACCAACGCCGAATTCAAATGTAAGTACAGAAAATAATGATAAAATTCAATGTCCCGACTGTCACGTATTTGTATTGAAAAAATATATGACTAACCATTTAAAGAGTAATACTCATAAAAACAATTTACTACGGAATGATAATGAATTAAGGGATGTTCAAATAATTGATAGTGCTTTTGGTAATAGAATTCTTACATATAGAATAATGTCTAATAAAACATCGAACCATCAATTTGAAACGCCTGAATTATTTTTACAAAAAACTAAAGATGTAATATATAAATTACTTACACGTTCTATTCTAGAACACTCTGTTCTGAAAGTAAATTTTATTCTTAATGCAGATTTTACACAGGAAACCAAAAATTTATTTAACACTTTTGACTTTCAAATCTCCAATTATCTTATTTGTCAAGGTGATGATAAGGATATAATTTTTCCTTCTATAACAACCGAAATAACAAACAAAATGGCAAATTTTGAAAAAAAGGGTAGTGGATGGACTTTAGTTAAAATAAATCACTTAGATATGAATATAAACAAGTTTAACCCATTACGAGGATCATCATATGTAGACTTACCGTTAGATATAAAATATAAGAAAGCTGTAATTAATGTTCAAAATAATGATCACGAGTGCTTTCGTTGGGCTGTATTGTCAGGATTGTATCCGGCTTCTCAAAGTTCTAATAGAGTGTCATCTTATATAAAACATAAAAATAGATTAAAATTTGATAAATTATCTTTTCCTTTCAAAATTAATGATATTCATAAATTTGAAAAACTAAACAATATAAGTATTAATGTTTTTGGTTTACATTATGATTCAATAAAAAAGTCAAATAAAGTTGTAGGTCCATTACACTTAACGAAACATAGAAAAACCACTCACTTAAACTTATTGTATATATCTCGCGGTGCCAACGGTCATTATTGTTATATTAAAAATCTTTCGAGGTTAGTATCTAAACAGTTATCAACATCCGAACATGCAGTTCATATTTGCGATGGATGTTTATTACATTTCACATCACGGGATAATTTACAGTGTCATCAAGCAAATGACTGTTTTAACGTTTGCATTAATTTACCATCGGAACATGATAACAAAAAGAATTGGTTTAATGAATTAATCCCATCAAATCAAATCTCATTCAATAATTATGAACGTAAACTGAAGGTCCCTTTTGTTGTATATGCTGATTTTGAAGCATTTTTAAATCCAATAGAAAGTTGTTCAAACAATCCCAATATATCATCCACAACGAACATTCAAAAACATGAGATGTATAGTTTTGGATATTATGTTAAGTGTTCGTACGATGACAACTTTTCGATATATCGATCGTATAATGGAAAAGATTGTGCAAACCAATTTATCAAATTTATCAAAACAGATTTAGAAAATATATGTAAAAAAAACACTTTTGTCAAATCTCCATTACCATTAACGTATGAAAATAAAATAAATATTTCTCAAAGTAAGTTGTGTTATATCTGTAAAAGTAACTTAAATGAAGATGTCACAATAATATACAATTGGCATACTGGTGTTTATGAAGGAGTCGCTCATTCACTTTGTTCAGAAAAATACAAAACACCTAATTTTGTACCAGTATTTTTTCACAATTTAAGTAATTATGATGCTCATTTTATAGTTCATGGTCTTAATTTTGACGAAGGTGATATAGAACTTATTCCTGAGAATAAAGACAAATATATATCTTTTTCGAAGGTTCTGCATATTAATAACCGTGCAGTGAAACTTAGATTTCTTGATTCTTTAAAATTTATGTCTAGTAGTCTTGATAAATTAGCTCAAAACTTACTACCTAATCAATTCCACGAACTCAAATTAAACTATCCACGCGAAGATGACTTTAAGCGTTTAATAAGGAAAGGTGTTTATCCGTATGAATACATGACTTCATTTGATTCTTTAAAAATAACTTCCCTTCCTACTCGCGATGAATTCTACAGTTCTTTAAATGATAATCATATTTCAGAAAATGATTACCATCATGCTCAAGATGTATGGAATCACTTTGATTGTAAAAACATGGGTGATTATTCTGATCTTTATTTAAAAACCGACGTTTTATTATTAACAGATATATTTGAAAATTTTAGGAACGTTTGTCTTAAAACTTATGAATTGGATCCTGCTCATTATTATACAGCACCTGGATTGAGTTGGGATGCTATGTTAATTTATACTAAAATTAATTTAGAGCTCCTAACAGATATTGACAAAATTACTTTTATTGCGAACAATATTAGGGGAGGTATATCACAGTGTAGTAACAGACATGCAAAAGCAAATAACCTATTTATGACTGATTATGATTCTGATAAACCATCTTCCTTTCTCATGTATCTAGACGCAAATAACCTTTACGGTTGGGCTATGTCTCAATGTCTTCCAACAGGTAAATTTGAATGGGTAGATGTAAATACAGATTTTAACATCCCCGATGATGCCGAATATGGTTATATTTTAGAAGTAGATTTAGAATATCCAAAAATCTTACATAATTGTCATTCAGATTTTCCCTTTTGCCCTGAAAATATATGCCTAGGGAATACCAAAAATACAAAAACTGATTCCAAATCTAAAAGATAAAAAGAACTATGTTATCCATTACAGAAATCTTAAACAATGTTTAAAAAATGGTTTGAAACTACTTAAAATACATAGAATTCTTAAATTTGAACAATCTGCATGGTTAAAATGTTACATAGATTTAAATACACGTATGCGTTCTTTGGCAACCTCAGATTTTGAAAAAGATTTTTACAAACTTATGAATAATTCAGTTTTCGGGAAAACAATGGAAAATGTTATAAAACGCGTAAACGTTAAATTAGTGAACCATTGGTTGAATCGTGGGAAAACTCAGGGAGCTCAATCTTTGATTGCAAAACCTGAGTTTCACAGTCTATCCATTTTTTCAGAAAATTTAGTTGCAGTGCAATTAAAGAAAACAAGTGTCATATACAATAAACCAATTTATCTGGGGTTTTGTATATTGGATCTTTCAAAAACATTAATGTACACATTTCATTACGATTACATGAAAGAGAAATATCGAGATAATATTAAATTACTTTATACAGACACTGACAGTCTAATCTATCAAATATTTACAGAAAATTTCTATGCTGATATAAAAACTGATTTAGAAAACTATTTTGACACCTCTGACTATCCATCTAATAATGAATATGGTTTACCTTTAATAAATAAAAAACGGTTAGGGTTTTTTAAAGATGAAACTAACGGTAAAATTTTAAACGAGTTTGTAGGCCTGCGATCAAAAATGTATGCATTAGATGTGCAAAATAAATGTATATGTAAAGCAAAAGGCGTTAATAAATGCATCACAAAAAATTTTTGTCTTAATGATTATAAATCATGTTTATATGAAAACAAAACTCAGTATAGTGAAATGCTAAGATTTAAATCCATTAAACACATAATGTATACTCAAAAAATAAACAAAATATCTCTATCACATAATGATACAAAACGGTACTTATTAGAAAATTCCACTGATACTCTTGCTTGGGGTCATTATAAGATAAAGGACATTTAATTTTTTTCATATTTTCTGTACGATGATAAGAATTATTTATTTATATTTTTGTGTATTATTAAATTAAATTAAAACACTGTAATTATAGCTGTTATCAGATTATTGTGTGCTTAATTGGACCTACGACTGAAGAGGTTGGTGTTGCTTTCTAGATCACTGGGTATTTGTGAAGCACCAGTAGAGTGGTAACTGGCGGTGTAAATTATAAAATCAAATACATATAATACATTTAATTTTAACGAAATGTTTTATTCATTCCAATACCTCTTCAGAGTTTACACGTATATTCAAAATGATTCATTTTATTCATCCTTTTACTGCCATAGTCGCAGGTCCAACTGGATGTGGAAAATCTAATTTTGTTACAAATTTCATTAAATATATTAAAGAAATATGTAATAAAAACTTCAGTCAAATAACTTGGTGTTTTGATGAAATGCAGCCTTTGTATAATCTACCAAACGTGAATTATTATCAAGGCATACCAGATTTGAATATGTTTGGTGGAAATGAACCAAACCTCATTATTATTGATGACCTTATGAGGGAATCTGATGGTCGTGTTGTTGATATATTTACCAAAGGTAGTCATCATAGAAACTTAAGTGTGTTTTACATAACTCAAAATTTATTTCATCAAGGTAAAGGTCAAAGAGACATTTCTTTGAATTCAAGCTATATAATTTATTTCAAAAACCCTCGCGACAAAACTCAAATTCGTTATTTGGCACGACAAGTTTCACCGGAAAATAACAAATTTGTCGAAGATGCCTACAGAGATTCTACTAAGGAAGCACATGGATACCTGATGATAGATCTAAAACAAAATACCTGCGATATTTGTCGAATAAAAACAAAAATATTTCCATCCGATGGTTATTGCACAGTATACATCCCTAAAAAAGAGTTTAAATATATCAAGAATCAACAAATACCCGTCATTTACAAATGATGGATCGACACCTCAAGACGCATAAAGATTTATTAAACGCACTGTATAAACTCAAGCCGAAACATCAACAAGCTCTTTTAAAAGCCTGTAACGACAAAGAAATTAATTTTATTTGTGAGTGCATTCATAACGTTCTACAAGGAAATATAAAGCTTGAAGAAAAATCTAAGAATAAGCTACATAAATTTAAAAATATACTTCGTAAATTAGTGCGTAAAAGTACAAATAAAATAAGAAAGAATATAATAGTTCAAAAGGGTGGTGCTTTTTTACCGATTATATTGGGATCTATTTTAAGTGGTTTAATAAGTGGTCTTGTTTAAAATGGATCATGCAAAAAAAATGATATTAGTTGAACCAGGTTTAATAGATAAATTAAATCAAAGTAGAAATGAAAATCCTACCACTCGGTTGGATGCTGAAATGCAAAACATTTTGAATAGTAATATGGAAGACCGAAAAAAATGTAAATTGTACTTACAAATTTTACAAAGGTATCTCCATTTCACGGAAGAAGATCGAAAACCGTTTGAGCTCCCTATAATAACTCAAAATAATGATTTTACTGAACCAATGGATAAAAGTGAAAATCTAAATATAAATAACGACATCAAAATTAAAGATCTAGTTGCCAGTCAGACATCACGTAACCAAGAGAAAAAGCAAGATAATTGTGTGGATGAAAAAAATCCTCTCTACACAAGAAATCAAATTCTAAGCTTGATACCTAAATCATACGTAAAAAGAGGTGAGTTGTTATTGGATTCGCTATCATTGAGTAAAAACAAATTTTTTTGGAACGATGATGGTACGGTAATTATAGACAACGAAGTAATTCCTGAAAGTAATATTATAGATTTAGTAAATGATACACTGCGGCCATTAAAAAGAAATGATCCAATTGGTTGGGAAAAATTTGCTAAAGCATTGAAGGATTTAAAAATACCATTAACCTATATCGGAAATCCCAAAAGACGTGAGTACATAGTGCAACTTCAAAAAGATATTGAAGATTCTTCACCAAAACACAAAGAGCTATATTATACTCCAAAAAGTGACGATAAGCATATAAGAAAAATAAAGAAAAAGATAGATTGGGAAAAATGGACCCCTTATTAGAAATAAATAGACTATATTATGATGTGTCACACCCAGCTGGATATAGCAGTATTGATAAATTATCACAAGCTATGAAAGGTAAAATGAATAAAGAAGATGTTAAAAAATGGTTGCAAGCCCAGGAAACGTACACGCTTCATAAACCAGTACATAGAAAGTTCCCACGAAACAAATATATCTTATCTAATATAAATGAACTATGGCAAGTTGATTTAAGTGATATGAGAACTTATTCTAAAGATAATAAAGGTTTTAATTATATTCTTTGTGTTATTGATGTCTTCAGCAAATATGCATATGCTAGATCATTGAAAAAGAAAAATTCTGAAACTATAAAAACTTGTTTCGAAAGTATATTTAAGGAAGCTAACATAACTCCAACACACATACAATCTGATAAAGGTACTGAATTTGTTTCAAAAGATGTACAAAGATACTTGAAATCTAAAAATATAAATTACTATACAACAAATAATCCAGATATTAAGGCAAGCATTGTAGAAAGATTTCAAAGAACGCTAAAAATGAAAATGTGGCGTTATTTCACACATAAGAATACACATAAATATATTGATATTTTACATGATTTGATTTACTCTTACAATCACAGTTTTCACTCTAGTATTAAGATGTGTCCTTGTGATGTGAATTCCAGTAATATAATAACTGTGTGGACAAATTTGTATGATAAAGGAAGTACAAAAAAATCATTTAAAACTACGTTACCTAAGTTTTATATTGGTGATCATGTAAGAATAACCAAGTATAAACATATCTTTCAAAAAGGTTACGAATCTAATTGGAGTGATGAAATATTTGTAATATCCTCTATAATAGACCGATCTCCGTGGTCTGTATACACTATCAAAGATTTAGAAGGGGAAGAGGTAGTAGGAACATTTTATGAACGAGAGTTACAGAAGGTGATTTATGACCCCACCATAGAACATAAGATAGATAAAATAATTCGCTCTCGCTACACGGGCGACAGACAAGAACTGTTAGTTAAGTGGAAAGGTTATCCGAATAAATTTAATAGTTGGATTTCAGTTTCTAGTTTAAAACAAATATGAATAAAGACTTTTATTTAACTTTACTTAGCAATAGTTCAATGGAATATTTTCCTGACAACAAATCATCTATTTTTTCAACTAAATTACCGAAAGCCATCATACTCGAGGGGGAGTGGTGTGTGGGAATTGTTGAATTTCAATATCCATGCACTATGTTTACTGTTCAAGATCATGAGAATATTATGTACATAACGAAATTGATGAAGATGCCTAATGAAGTTAATCCTTCTACAGTGTACTATAAGCATTATATACCTGCCACAAACTATGATAATATCAACCATATTTTAACAGCATTGAATAGTATTCGAGAAAAAATTAAATTTACCTATGATAATATATCTAAGTTTGTATACGTTTCTGTGTTAGACGAATCGATAAAATCTGTAACATTATCACCCAAATTAAGTTTACAATTAGGATATGAACCAGGTAGAAACCTTGCTGAAAAAAATTTTGCAAAATGTCCAGCTAATTTGCATTTAGGATTACCATCTCAGTTATTCGTTTATTGTGATATAGTTGAACCTCAAATTGTTGGTGATGTAATGACTCCTCTTCTAAGAATCATACCATTGGATCCTTCAAAATACATATATGGGGCCAATAAAATGCATGTTTTTTCACCACCTCATTATTTATCTGTAATGCGTAGAGAATTTGATACCATTGAAATAGATATAAGGTCAAGCACTGGTCAAAAGATACCATTCCAATTTGGAACAGTGTGTGTTAAACTACATTTCAAAAAACTATAATGTATTCTCAACACAAGAACACATGCCCTTACGAACGCTATTATTCTCATCAAGCTGGGTCGGGTATAGGAGTGATTTATAAAGGAGCACCATATCAAAAGGGTCATGGGATTGGTAGTTTTCTTGGGGGTTTATTTAGATCAGTTTTACCATTACTATCTAGCGGTGTCCGCGCTGTTGGTAAGGAGGCATTGAGTGCTGGTGTAGGTCTTTTAACGGATATGGTTAGTGCCCGACCTATGGAAGATTCAATAAAAGCACGTCTTAAAGAAGTCGGTTCAAATTTAAAACGGAAAGCAGATGAAAAAATAGATAGAATTAATATGTCTGGATCGGGATATATAACAAAACGAAAACGAGTATCTGCATTCAGTCCATCGCTGACTGCGAAAGGGAAAGCTATAAAAAAATTGAAAATTAGATCCAAACAAATTAAAGATATATTTTGTAATTAATCAAAATGTCTTTTTTACATAGTCATTCCTGTGAATGCATTAAGTCGGAATTGGATTTATTTGCATTACCATCTACTCAGACTAGTATTGAAAGTGGAATATGGATCCACTACAAACCAATTTCATCACTTGCTGATGATGGTCCTATAGAATTTCAAGTACCTGGAGCAGGTGACGACTACATAGACCTATCACATACATTAATTCACATAAAAGCTAAAATATTGAATCAAGATAACACTAAACTAATGTCATCTACAGTTGTAGCTCCAGTTAATAATTGGTTACATTCACTCTTTAATCAACTTGATGTTTATTTAAATCAAAAACTTGTATCACCACCCAATAACACATATGCCTACCGTGCTTACATAGAAAATTTGTTGAACTATGCTCCGGCAGCTAAGGAATCTCATCTTACTTGTGCCCTATGGTATGAAGATACAGCTGGAAAAATGAATTCTACCGATGAAACTAATAAAGGATTTGGTAAAAGACAAGAGTTGGCTAACGAAAGTAAAGAAATTGAAATGATTGGACATCTACATGGTGATTTGTTCAACCAAGAAAAGTTTTTGATAAATGGTGTTGATATGTGTGTTAAATTAGTTCGTTCTCGAGAAAATTTCAATTTAATGGCTTCTACAGTTGATCTTAAATTAAAAGTGTGTATTACGGATGCAACTTTGATTATTCGTAGAGCCCGCATCAATCCTTCTGTTTTACTTGCCCATCAAAAAGTCTTAGCATCTACAACTGCCAAATACCCAATTACACGTGCAGAAGTCAAAGTTTTAACTATACCATCAGGAGTTCAAGGAAAAACTCTTGACAACATTTTCCTTGGTCAAGTACCTAAAAGATGTATAGTTGGATTTGTGAATAATGCCGCATTTAATGGGAACCTTACTAAAAACCCATTTAACTTTGAAAATTACAATATTAATACATTTTGTTTGTATATAGATGGTCATCAAATACCATCAAAAGCTCTACAACCTTCGTTTGATAACAATGTTTATACTACAGTCTATCATACTTTGTTTTCCGGGACTGGTATACATTTTCTTAACGAAGGTAATGGAATATCTCGTGAGAAATATGCTAATGGATACTGTATGTTAGCGTTTGATTTGACGCCTGATTTATCAGCAAACTCTTCTGGTCATTGGAATCTTATAAAGCATGGGAGTGTGAGATTAGAAGTTCGTTTCGAATCAGCTCTAACACAAACTATTAATTGTATTGTATATGCAGAGTTTGATAATGTTATAGAAATAGACAAAAATCGCAATATTTCGGTAGACTATAGTAGCTAAGAAAAAAATGTTTGTAAATTAAGTATGGTATATTTTTATTATGGTTTATTTGTTTATTGTGGACTAATCAATAAAATAAATATAAATTATTTTAGTTTTTTATTATGACTATTCTTGCAACCCTCTTCAACTGGTTACTTTAATTATGAAGTACTATAATAACCTATTTCACTGTTATTCCATAACACTACTTCTTTAACATTCGACCGGATAACGTTTCTTTTTTTTAATAAAATGAACACAACAGAGATAACGAATTACTTGAGGAAAATAGATTCATCCATCCAATATAATGTGTATGCAGCCAATAGATTGCCAATACACGTAGTAACTCCTACTTACATAATAAGCAACCTAGATCCAGATAATAAACCGGGTTCTCACTGGATCGCCATACATATAGATAAAAACGGGATTGGTCAGTACTTTGATTCATATGGTCGACCACCTCAAGGCTATCATCGAATGTTTTTAGCAAGGAATTCTAGGATGTGGAATTATAATACTAATCGAATCCAAAACGACTTTACAATCGTTTGTGGAGAGTATTGTATAATGTATTTATATTACAAATATCATGGTATGAGTTTAAAAGATTTTCAAAAATTATTTGATACCAATACAATGTGTAATGATGTATTATTATCGGGATTGTTTAAGTCATGTTTTAAAATAAATAAATAAAATACGAATAAAGAGTTTATTATATCTTTTATTCATTACTAATAACCTTACTTAATCATATATACAAATTCTTACAAATAATTCTTAAATGTTTACAATTAATTTACAATCCAAATTATGATCATGACCAAATATTAATTTTCTAGATTAGTATTAACATGCACAATGAGTTATAATAACTTATACTACAATGACCTTAAACACTGACTTACAACACTAAATGTTTACAATTAATTGAAATCCAAATTATGATCATGACAAAATATTAATATTCTAAATTAGTATTAACATGCACAATGAGTTATAATAACTTATACTACAATAACGCAATGTCCTTAAACACTCACTTACACATAAGCTTACGCACTATCTTATTTATCAGTGTCTATAAAATATTTCACACAGTCCTCTTTTGTAGCCAAGTGCTTGGTGATATTAAATATTATATCTCTCACTGACTGCAAGTTTTTGTCTTCGTCAGCTTCTGCGTAATATTTAACACGCACCTCAGCATGTTTCCAGTGTTCCATCGGAGCAATATTTTTTATCTTCTTGACATCATATATCTCAATCTTTATAAGATGAGATGCATCGGCGATGTCGTCCTTATTTGACGTGATGTATGAAACTCCACCACTGGAAGAGCGACCAACACTTGACGACTTTTTTGCCACCTTCTTTTTCTTCTTAGGTTTTTCGAAGAAGTCGTCGATGCAATTTGATCTCTTTGCTATTGCTTTTTTAACTTTGTATGCCAGGGTGCCTTCCTCGTCGCTGGGCTGATCATCATCGTCGTTATCTGCATAATAATAGTTTTTGAAAGCATTATCAGCGAACTGAAACAAAAAGTAAACTATTATAAGTATTGGCATAGAGAGGAGTGTAGGAATATGGGATACATAAAAATATATACATCATCAACAATTGATTAAAACAATCTGAGGTCAAAACACAATATTAACAGTAAATAAAACATAATTAATATTATATTACATCGAATTATACATAGGTACTTACATTCATTTTGCAGCAGAGTCACTATTTAAAAATTCACTATACAAACAACCGGAGTTCATTTGTGGTGTAGAGCACACTGTGGAATACGGTGTAGTATAATTTTTGTCATCGCTTTTATACGACAGCTAAGGGTCATTTTGCTGTAGCAAAAGCAAAAACTGATACGATAGACCGGTATTCGATTTCTCTTATGGACAATGGGTTCCCAAAACTCATTGCTTAAGGGTGACATTAACAACCCCATGTGGTCCGTTGGTATTCAAACAATACGTGTACCGTAATTAATTTTAACACCGCTTGCCCATATGAACAATGAAGCTTTGAACAATAGGTAATACTGCTTTGTCATTACATTTGATTGATGTACCTAATAAATTACCCGATTTCTCTTATTGACAATGGCTACCTAAAACTTATAAAGAACCGTGTGGTCTGTTGTTACCTATATTCAAAGAATACATGCCATCACTAATTTTAATAGCTTTCCCTTATGAACAATGAAGCTTTGAAACGCAGGTAATATTAAGACTACTACTAAGAAATTATACAGACACGTTGAGACATGACTATTACCGTACGAAGACAAGCGTAACTTCATAGAAAAAGGGATTCATACCTGCATACAAACAAAAATGAGACCATTCCTCAAGCTGGCTGACAAACGTGCAAAATAAACGTAAAATGTTTAAATATAAATTAAATTCGAGACAGGTATAAAATCTCCTTTGATATAAATCAAATTCGCGTGTGATATCAATTTTATTCGCGGCTGATATTAATTAAATTCGCGGTTGATATAAATTTAATTCGCGGTTGATATAAATTTAATTCGCGGTTGATATAAATTTAATTCGCGGTTGGTATAAATTTAATTCGCGGTTGATATAAATTTAATTCGCGGTTGATATAAATTTAATTCGCGGCTGCCGAGTCCTGTTCGGGAACCTATTCGCGGGTAGTAGGGTACCTGGATTCTGGAGCAAGTCTAGGGACCTAGCTCCCTAGCTCGACCTAGCTCGGGCCTAGATTTGTGCTCAGGAACCGACGAATCCCTATACTGCTTCAGCGAGATGTATTTTGAGTCTACTTTGCCCCTGGGTCCGGAGACTTGTACCGGCAAAATCTTCAAATACGACTGTGAGTCGTTGTTGGACCACGTGCTCGTCACTACCTCGTTCTTCGGTTCTTCTTTGGTTTTCCTGTGAAAGTGTAGCAGCTCATGATGTGTCCGCTGACAACCGTCGATACCGCATTTCTTCGTTCGGCATCGATGTCCCTGTGGTCTGTATTTGAGGCACGCGAAACAGAGAATCTTCGATTTTGCTATTTCCCATCTTCCGTCGCTGTCTAAATCGGTGAACTTAGTACACTGGTTTATTACGTGTCCTGTTTCGCTGCAGACGGGACACGCGGATTCATCACTGTGATTTGACGTGGTATAAGTTTTCTGTCTTCGGGGAGGAATCTTGAGCTTCTTCGCCTCACTGTCCGTGGTGCCCGTGTTCTGTTCCGGTTGCGCATATGGACCGCATTTCTGTGCTTCGTTGTTGACGAAACGTGACAGTTTTATCAGGTCGGCTTCGTCTTCGGTCGTGGCCGCTGCGAAGTCGTACCACCTGTATCGTAAAGCGGGTGTTAATTTTTCAATCACTGCTTTAGTTACCTCCGGGTTGTACAAATAGTAGTTTTTCTTCAGCATCCGCAGTGTCGCAACGATGTTTGAGATGCGTGTGGCGAACGTGCAGATGTCCCGGGGTGCGTCTGTGAGCCGTGGCAGTGTTCGTAGTCTTTCGAGTTCTGCCACTGCGATTGCGTCCGGACGTCCGAAGCGGGTTTCTAAAGTCTTCATTATTTCGTCAGTGTGTGCGCCGTAAATCAGCAAACTTTCGACTGCTTCCTTGGCGAGTCCCCTGAGGCTACGACGCAGGCGTGCGATGTTTTCTGTTTCTGTGTAAGTGCCTTTAGAGTCTCTGAATGCTGCTTTGAATAGCAACCACTCTTGATGCGCTCCTGTAAACTGTGGAAGCTCGTGGAAGTGTCGGTTCAATGGGTGCGGTGTCTTTGCGGCGAGTGCGATGGCGGCCGCTAGTTCGCTGAGGTTGACTGTAGGCGCTGCTTCAAGACGCGGCACGATGATGTTGTGTTCTATTTTGCGAGGAATTTCTACTTCCGCCTGTTGCTGTGAAACTGTGGGATGAGGGGCTGTGGCCTCTCGTTGCTGGTCTGTGGGGTGAGCTGGCGTGGCCTCTTCTTGCTGTATTGGTTGCGGCGCGAGTTCGATGGCGAGTGTTGGCTGTTGGCTATGGTTTAGCCATTCCGTGACTCGGTGCGTAGTCTGTTGGCCGGTAGCAATAGAGTCTTGACTGTCTGAGTCGGAGTCCGATTCTGCTTCTATTGCTGCTATTCGGGCGGCTGCAAGCTTGACCTGTAAGCGAAGGAGTTCTTCTTTTGCTTGCGCCAGCCTTGATGTGCGCTCAGTCTTCTTGCTGCGGCGCGATTTAGTCTGTGTTGTAAGGGCTCGCTTGTGCTCCACGGGGTTTGGCATAGCCTCTTCTGTTTGCACGGCAATTTCCTGCATAGCGGTTTCAGTGACCGTCGTTTGCTGAGATTCTGACGTCGTCGTTGCGGTGGCGCTTGTGCCTGTGGTTTCTGTAGCTGTGGTGCCCGTAGTCGTCGACTGTTCTGTGGTTTCGGCGACTGAGGCGGTTGCAGAAGCGGCTACCGAACGTTGACGCTGTTCATTTCCGTGACGGGATCTTGTTATCGGCATCTTCAATCCGGCGCTCGAATGGACCAAAATGTGAGGGACGGACTGTTATTCAGTCCCTCGTTTGTTTTCCGCTGGTTCTGGGCCTTTAAAAAAGCCTTGTCAAGTGGACTGTTTTGACAAAAACAGATTAAGCCAAGAAACAGTAAAATGGGTAACAAAGTAGGAGAAAACCAAACACTGATATACTTTTAACACACTGAGGACTTGTCACTATTACTTCTTCTTTAGCCACTATTGTTCTTGCTGTACTTGCTATCGGGAAACTGCCGTGCCGAACCCGATTTCGGCACTCCTTTTATACTGTTTTGAGCTCCATCTCACTCTAACGCGTACAGCTGTCTCTGTAGGCGCGCGAGCGAGATGGAGCTACGCGAGTGAAAGAGACAGCGCATAAATCACTGCGCTTAGGTGGTTCGTGGCTATACCGTAGGGACAAGACCTCATACTATTTATTTATTTACCAAAACTATATACAAATTACTATGAACTATTTACATATGAAACGTTCGTATGTCGCACAAATAACTATAAACTATTTACATATAGAATGTTCGTATGCTGCACACTAAGCCAATAGTGAATCTTGACTCCGCAGTAAGATACAGGTCTGATGTGATGACTATCAAGAACTACGATACGGTGCCACAACAGAATGTCAAAAGAAATATTATAGTCGACATAAATATCTCGTTGTAAGGTTGAAACAGCGGCGTGTAATTTCAAATCTCACTCACTGCGTGGACGCACCATCCCTTCCCAACTCATGACTTGCTGGTAGGTCTTTTTTTTGTATTCTTGCTCGGCACGTGTGCAAGTATGCACGTGATGGTAAGTATCGCCGTCCAGATAAGAGTATCGAATGGCCAGTAATTATGTCTTGACATTCGACACACTTATATCTGCTCAATTGCTTCTTTAAACTACGTGTAAAAGAGCTAGGATCATAAGGGACTCGTGGGCCGTCAAACTGTTTCAGCTTGATGGTTCAGCAAAGTCGTGAAGTAGCGAACTTCTGTGTTTGCCATCACGAAACCTGATAGTATCCGGCCGCCTTAAAAATAAAATGCCAAAAAGATGTTACAGGGGGAGAATTGCGAGCTGTTATTAACGCATGACACATCCAATATCAGGTTGACTGTTAGAACTGGCCGTAAATACATAACTTTATACTTATTTCTATTTTGAAAGACTTCCATATAACATTATCGTAGCCAAGTATCGAACCCGCAGCTGGGATAAGAGGAAAACAGTATCAAATACGTGAATAGTGTATAGGTCATATACGTGTATAGGAATTGACATTATGGATCGGTATTTTGTTGATAGAATTATGCAGAATATTAAACTACATACGGAATTATGCAGAATTTAGGCAGCGTCTTTACTGTGCCCTGGCATTGCAGAGGTCTTTGGGTGGCGGTGGCTACTTACCAACAGGTGACCGATTGCTCGTCTGCCGATTCCGGCATTAAAAAAATATATATTTCAATCTATGTTTTACACTGCCGAAACGAATCATGTCAAGGGCTCGATCCCAACTCTGATCGATCTCCAAATTATTGATTTTGAAGTATTGATAATCATCGTTTATGGCTTTCAAAAAACACTCCATATATAGATTATAAAAAAAATATCCGAGATAAGTTGACAGCGTAATTTTTTTGTTGAAGTTAATTATAACGGTACTTGAGGGTTGCTTAGGGTTAAAAAGCCACTTGAATCCAGAGTGACTTAATAAACCTTAAATTTCGCTTTCCGAAAATAGAAACTTCCTGTGTTTCAGAAGCAAATCACCACTCCACATTAGTCACGCGTTGTGGGATCGTTCCCCTTGCACAAGAAGTTATTGACTGTTTATTTAGTAACCGACATAGCCCGACACTACCAGCTAAAACCCCGCGGTGGCCTTCTTCGGCGCTTGCGGAGCGATCCCGGGGTATTCTAAGGAGTGCTAGAATTGCAGAACCGACATAGCCCAGCGAATTAGTAAATTGAAGTGGCAGTAGGCTGGTCATATCTGCCGTCGTAATGACGGCCGCTGGGGCCGAAAGGTACTGGAGTGGAGACCACGTCTGTCCAAGCGTAGTGTTAGCCGACCTCATGCCCGCTGGACTGACAACCTAAGAGATGTTGCAGGAGGCAGCTGGATGAGGAAGGCGGAGGACCGTCAAGGGTGGCGTAATCTGGGAAAGGCCTATGTCCAGCAGTGGACGGCTACAGGCTGATAGATAGATATTTATTACATAAAAATAAAAAGTCTCAATTCATGTACGAAATCAAGGAAGGATTTACACAGACAAGATTAATCAATCATTCATGATAACCGATAACATACCGCATTCCTACATTGAATGTAGACTGTAAATAAGGTATACAGATACCTAATCATTGAGATTTAAATTTTTTGTATACTGAATTCTTGATATTCACTCTGTCTGTATTCCAGAAGGGCAGTAGTTTTTTTTCTATATATTTTTAGGGTCTCTTGGTCTTTGTAAAAACCATGTCAACCCCATAGGACTCTCTTTTTAATTTTATTTACAAAAACTCTTAAATAATAAAAAGGCCGCATTCAAATGAGGCTCTGAGAGAACACTCTGGAATGCTCCAACATTCATGAGATTTATTTATTTATTTATTTTGTCGTAACAACATTGTAAACACTAACTTATTCATATGTATACTAGAAATGTCAAACTCATGCCAAGTGTTACAACAATTATAGTTACAAACATCAATGCAATTTAAACAGCCTTATAACTAACTATAATTTGGACATAACAACATCATTTGAATAAAAATTATTAATTATTATCATAATATATGCGTTGAGTTTAACAAAACAATATGTTTAGTGTTCTCATCAGAACTTCACATATATCTGGTCCTGACACATTCCACCAACAAGTGATAGATCTTCAACTGTACCACAATCTTCAGTTTAGATTGTTACTTAACCCCATTAGATGTCTAAACCTGTTCAGTGGAACATGTCCAGACCGCAGTCAATGTGCCATCACAACAAGCTTTCTGTTCATCTTTTTATCCAAACCAAGGGATATGACGAGGCTCACACTGAATTGTCTTATACCAAATGCCTTTATCACGAGATCTGACATCAAAGTATTCTTGCCAATCTTAATACCAATGCACTTTATGCAGCAGATGTTGAATTATGATACTTACAGTTTGGCAAGACTTATTCTGTCCCGTGACATGAAGTGAAGCATGCAACTTGTAAACTGATCACAAATACTTTTTGTTTTCTCATCTTTTTTATCCTACAGCATGGTCACTACAGAAAGGAATTCTGACAAAATATAGTGGCATGTGAAAGAGTAGACGATTTCTGGAAGCATTTTTCCACCCCATAACATGATAAGAGAGACTAGCTACTCATACACCGAACACGAATATTAGTCTTGAGAGACTTATAAATTAAAATATTATGACAAATTCTACAATACTAATTAAAACACCTAACAAATGTAAGATTTTTTATGAGTTTCTAGATTAATATTAATAAAATAATATGATTTATGTCCATCTTGAAATAGATAATGTGCTATAAAATCTAAACCTTTTTTTATGTTTTTAAATTATAAAAACATAATGATGTATCTGGGTATTCTATTTGTATTTCTGAGTAATGCAATAGATTTGAATAATTGTTACCAAATCTTCATACTTTGATGATACTTCGTTTATTTCTATCCTACACTGATATTATAACAGGGAAAAGCTAAGAAATACTGGTATTAAATAAATTGCCATTAAAATTTATTGTTTACATTAGTATTTGTAAATAAACATAATTAACACAGATTGAGCTGCTCTAATCTAATGTTATTAAACTTTTTGTATAACCAAATATTGTTAACCAGTGTTCGAAAAGAGCAACACAATTTTCTTACCCGTTATTCTCTAGCAAAACTGCATACCAAACTAGCAGTGGAGTAAAAAAGATTGACAGAATCAAAATTACGTATAACATTTAATAGGTTCAATAAATATTTAATTCGACAAACTCACCTGCAAAATCATGTCTCCAGGCTCTATCCTGCCATCCAAAGCCACAGCACCACCCTTCATGATGCTGCCAACATATATACCACCATCTCCGCCCTTGTTTGACTGACCGACTATGGATATACCCAGAAAATTTACAGTATCCATGTTCAATGTGACCGTAATGATATGCATGGACATAGTGGAGTCTGTAATTGAAGAGTAGGAGGAGGTTCTTGACATCACTTGCGGTCGTTTCCTCCTTCGCTGCGGTCTCTTGCGTGAACTGACTTGTAAATGGGACACGCTGCTGCATTCTGTAAGAGCACGGTCCACTGACGCGTTGGTGTGCCGCCCCGTGGTGGTCGTGATCTCCGACTGACTGTCGAACAGGCTCGTAGAGTCCAAGTCCGAGCTCAGGACCGAAGCTGTCTCGTATTCCAGCCCGTGGTTGCCGTATTTCGAGTGGCCGTTGATTCTGAGCCCTCTATACTTGTACTTGTCGCAGGAAGCCCTGTGCCCTGGCCTGGAGCTTATCGTGCTGTCCGTGTCGGTGCATGTGTCCCTCGTGAGCGGCGCCGATGGAGCCCCGTGTGTGTTTTGTTTCGTTTTACCTGCGTTGCTGTCTGTGCACTGCGAAGCCCCGTCCGAAGGGTTCGATCCCTCGGCAGACACCAGCCACGACACCACGCGACCGTTAAAACACGGCAAATGTGCATTATCGTCCACAATTTCTTCTTTCACTACACCAAAATCATCGTCCATCGATTTGAAGAAAAATTTATAGTTCGGCCTGTTCAGTTGATTTTTAAAGTCTAATAGTGTCACTTTCTCCGGTGATATGGGTATTTTAACCAAATACGGCGTCTCTTCATCGTCTATGTAGTAAATAACTTTAGTTTCCTCCATTTTAATGCATTTATTTATTGAAAAACAACACTCCCTACGATCTATAAATATCGGCCGCCATCACAAAAATGGCGATCGCTTTTAGTACTGTATTGAACCGATGCACGGCGCCACTGCAGCTTTTGTTTTTATTTCGCTTGTTCGGATACACGCACAAAAAGTTTAATCTGATATTTAGTCGATGATATCGTAATCGATATAATAACAATCGATTATTCATATCCAAAGTAGTTCACTCACTCAATCAATCTTTTATATTTACTCTGTACAGAATCTTGTTTTGAATTTTGAAATTTGAATGCACCGTTACATTAAATTGAAATCTTAATATAAATTAAATTATAAATTACTTTGTGATAAAATAAAATGAGTTTTGAAATGAACAAACAGTGGTATCAAAGTTTACTAAAAGATTTAGATACATTTTGTGAGAAAGTTGACGGTAAGTAACCGTGTATATCAACTAAATATATTCCAAAAGTTTCTTGCAGTTTTTCAATAAATTTATATTTAGTGGTTTTCTATACGAAAGAAAACAATTAAGACAGAAATGCACATTTATTAAATTCATTACACTTATCCTTAATCACGACAATTAAGTTAAAAACACCTGATTATATTTTTGTTTGTTTACATTCTAGAGAAAGTGGAAAAGGAACAAAAGCAACTAAAAGCGTGTAGGAAACAGAACGAATTGGAATACAAAGTATCACAGGAAAAGAAACTGAACGTAAGTGTTAACACCATAATCAGATCACATTTATTTCCTAAATATTAATAATATATGTCTTACCCTAATTTTAGGACTATAGAGTCCCAGACCTTTTGAAGGAATACTTTCGCCTGATGGGAACATGTAGGACTTCTTAAACAATTAAAATAATAACAAAACTTTATCCACTCAACATATCAGGACAATATATAAGCAATTATGAAAATTATCAGCAAAAATAATAATTTATTTTCAATAAATAAAGGTTTATTACAAATTTGGCACACCTTATAATATCTTTCATTTATCAAGAATTCTTCATAAGAATATCAAAAATATGAGTACACCAACCTGTTTTAAACCAATGTGGGGACTTACTCCTAACTCCTCTCATTAGTACATGGTCTATACCCATAAGAAGGTATAATAATACCAGCAGGCCCGGCAAAGCAGCACCACACCAGCAGCAACGCCATCTGCCGGGTCCATTTGTCTTTTCAAACCATTGAAATATACACACAAAATTTCTTCCAAATCGGTCCAGCCATTTAGGAGGAGTTAGGTGACAAACATATATACAGAATTATATATATATATGTCGGAGGAAGCCACGAGCTGGGTCCATTGCTGTTTGCATCCACAATGCAGAATATTATTTGTTACATTTTTCTATAACTTAAATCCACCTTACTGATCTAATAACATTTATGAATATTGTAATTCAAATAACGACCAGAGCAGGAAACGTGCCTCGAGCGGAGTCGAGGTGCCATGTT
This sequence comes from Laothoe populi, assembly GCA_905220505.1. Lineage (NCBI taxonomy): Eukaryota > Metazoa > Arthropoda > Insecta > Lepidoptera > Sphingidae > Laothoe > Laothoe populi. The sequence goes on along the minus strand of HG992146.1, from coordinate 697,004 downwards.
TACTTTTGACAGAGAATGAACGTTTTTGACGTATATTATGGAGAGATAGCAACGGATTGAGTTGGATCTTTGGCTAAGGGCATTATATCGTTGGAGAAAGTAAGATTGGTGCCTTGAACCCGCTGCTCTGTCCTAACCAAATACAATATTGTTTAATGTAAATTAAAATAGTAATCAAAACTGTGATCATTGTGTTTTGTGCTCGCATTTTACCCCAAAGACGCCCACTAAACCCGCAACCACGATTTCTGATGTCGATAGGAATAATGATTCTCCGACATATATATATATTAAGATAATATAGGAATGATATTATTATCATAAGTATACAATATCACATTTAAACACTATATACGTTCTAGGGGTAAAATTCTACATATAAAATAAGGTGTATATATATTTCGACAGCCACTATAGCACAGTGGGTGAGTAGCCAGCTGTGTAACCAGAGGCAGTGGGTTCGATTCCCACACCAAGACAAATATTTGTGTGATAGATAGATTTGTTTTGTGTCTGTGTGTTGTGGGGCCGTAGTCCGTCGTAGTTTGATACCATGATACAGGTTTTACCTAGTGTGGGGTCAGAAATATGTGTGTAACTTTTGGGTGTATATTTATTTGTAGAATGACTTCATAGAGAGACAGGCAGAGCTTAACCGCCACAATTCCGAGTTGGACAGGATATGTGCCACATTTGAGTCCAGACTCACAATAGCAGATAATGATAAGCATAGACTGGAGAATGCCAAGTGAGTAAGAAAACTGTAATTTTAACCTCTCATGTATCACAGGACATGTATTCAGAAAAATGTAACAAGTAGTGAGTAAAAATACAAGCCAAAATCAACTTTATTCCCGTAATATTAATGTTACAAATATGCTTAATACATACTTTAATAAGAAGTATTGCCAGTTTGGTGTGGCCAAATATGTCCAAATGATACTTGAGTGGTTAAATTATGATTAGAGAAATTCATTGGGAATCATGCGGACTGACAAAAGTTCACAGGTTGAAAAACAGACGTAATGACATCTTTCTCTCGAAGTTATGTTTGTATTCATTATTAAATTTTACTTCCTTTAATGGTTATGTTTGGTGTTCCTATCAAATGTGGTGACCTGACTATGTGTTTAGCACCCTTCATTTACCATATTTCAACCATTTACAATGTATAGGTCAAATCTCAAGTGATTTAATTCTGAATTTCAATTGCTACTTAAAAATAAGTAAATTTATGTAAGTATATTATCTTTTTTAAATAAATAAGTACAAAATATTTTTTTATTTTGCTTGGACAGAACTATAAAATACCTGCAATTCTTGAATTAATTAATTCATAAAGATACAACTGTCTGATCTCGTCTTATAATTATGTTGATTATTTTTTTCAATTATTAGTATCAATTAATAGCTCTGCTATCATTTTTAGTAGTTAAAATTTGACCATGTCACTTGTCTTTTACAGAGAGATGTATGAACTAGCGAAAGAATTGACGGGAATCCGTCTTGACTTCAGCGCACCAAGTAATGTGGCAAAAGGATGTATCCTTTATAAATTCTTTTTATGGGCAATTGGATGTACACAGCCTTGATGTTTTAACCATATAGTAATTGATTGTTTGATGTCTTTTCTACCAAAGTAATTGTGGGTAGAATAATATTGACTCTGAATAGAGGGAATATCTTAGAACTACTTAGTGGGTACCTGGAGTAGTAGTATTACAATATTACAAAACAAACTAATAATAGACTGCCTCGGTGGCGCAGTTGCAATTGCGCATGCGTTACGACTGCTCTGCTGATGTCTCGGGTTCGATCTCCGGGTCGGGTAAAGTGATATTGGGTTTTTCTATTTAGAAAATACTTAGTATCAGCTCGGAGTCTGGAATTGTGCCGGTACGGGGATATGCCAGAGAGAGATGCGACCGGTGATATGTTTATAATGGTCATAAAACATGATCGGCGGCGGGTGGAATAGCATATCTTATTTTAGCAAAAACCTTACATAAGGGTTATTTTTGAATACGGCCGTAAGTCAGCTAAGCTCACATTCATTTAATTTTTCACGTTATTAGTTTAAAAATTCGACTCTATGTACCCAGTATAGAGTTTACATTACAATAAAACAACGAACACGTCATGGCTACTTCTAACCTATGTGAAGTTAGCAAGTGAGTGTGGAATAATGGAATTTAGCTATAGCCATTTGATTGTACCGGGTTTGTACCGGATTGTACCGTTTTTTAATTTGTTTGTACCTCAAGGGGGGGAAAAATATGAAGGGGGGAAAATTTTGTCAGCCACCGCCAAAAGATCACAGGTGTATTATTAATTTTATAATCAATTCAAAACTAAACGTCATTTTGATGATTTTATCATTATATATGGCAAATGAACATCATACTCAGATAGAATCCATAACCGCGACGGTACTATCCGGTACAATCGAGTACAAACGACGCAAGTGCCCAAAAATAGAGAAAAATCTTTCATCACTAGAAAAAGTTAAATATTTTCTAAACTAAGTCTCATTTTGATGATTTTATCATTGTGGATGGTGAACGAACATAACAGCCAGAGGTACAATCCATAACCGCGAAGGTACAATCCGGTACAATCGAGTAAAAACGACGCAAGTGCCCAAAAATAGAGAAAAATCTTTCATCACTAGAAAAAGTTAAATATTTTTTAAACTAAGTCTCATTTTGATGATTTCATCATTGTGTATGATGAACGCACATGACACTCAGAGGTACAATCCATAACCGCGAAGGTACAATCCGGTACAATCGAGTACAAACGACGCAAGTGCCCAAAAATAGAGAAAAATCTTTCATCACTAGAAAAAGTTAAATATTTTTTAAACTAAGTCTCATTTTGATGATTTCATCATTGTGTATGATGAACGCACATGACACTCAGAGGTACAATCCATAACCGCGAAGGTACAATCCGGTACAATCGAGTACAAACGACGCAAGTGCCCGAAAGTAGAAAAAATCTTTCATCACTAGAAAAAGTTAAATATTTTCTAAACTAAGTCTCATTTTGATGATTTTATCATTGTGGATGGTGAACGAACATAACAGCCAGAGGTACAATCCATAACCGTGACGGTACAATCCGGTACAACCGAGTACAAACGACGCAAGTGTCCGAAAGTAGAGAAAAATCTTTCATCACTAGAAAAAGTTAAATCATTTCTAAACTAAGTGTCATATTGATGATTTTATCATTGTAGATGATAAACGAACGTAACAACCAGAGGTACAATCCATAACCGCGACGGTACAATCCGGTACAATCGAGTACAAACGACGCAAGTGCCCGAAAGTAGAGAAAAATCTTTCATCACTAGAAAAAGTTAAATATTTTCTAAACTAAGTCTCATTTTGATGATTTTATCATTGTGGATGGTGAACGAACATAACAACCAGAGGTACAATCCATAACCGCGAAGGTACAATCCGGTACAATCGAGTACAAAAAAACAAAGCAAATTAATGGAAATATAGAGTTGGTAGAGCAACTTAGTAGTTATAGTTAGTAAACTATTTTTTTATTATTGTTGCCATTATATCAAAAACTCTGCAGCTTAGATTATTGTGTGACGTATAACTTGAAATACAAGAAATAAGCTTGTCATCTAGGTATATTTGATTTATGTAGAGCAGGTAGAGCAACTCAATCGTTATATTAACTGCGCGATATTTTTATTTTTAAATTAGATTTTCGTAATTATTTACGACACTTTTTTGTAATCCGGGTTCCTTTAGGCTTAGTGTGAAGAAGCTACGCAAGTCGGCATGAATGTGTTGAGCTTTTGTCACGACTTCGTCCGCGTTGAATGAGTTTGTCCCTATCTCAGAGGAACCGCCAATATTTAAGACAGAAAAGTGGCTTATGTTTCTCGGGGATGATGTGGCGTTTATTTGTTTAGAGAAAAAAAATCTTTCAGTTCTAATTTATGTGCAAACAAATTAAACCGTCTGCATTTAGCCGAGCGGTGGATGTTTTTGGTGTTATTTTTTGACAATAAACTCAAAGTTGTTTAGAACGACTCATATATTACATACTCACTCGGTATGCGTACTGTGAGTATGTAACATTGTGTTTGTTTTTTTATATTGACGTATCAGCCTTCGTGCTATATTTTTTAGTCATCTGTCGGAAGATGTATGACGTATATTTGTAGTCAACTAGATTGTGATCACATAGACATAGTCATAACCCATGTTAGGTACTCGATAGAAAGAGTCGTGTTCCGAGGTCATCTAGAGTTTATACATACACTTTAAAAAACAATAATTTTGATGATTTGCGATAGAAATAATAATTCGTTCTGTTTTATCCCAAGCGTTTTTTTTATAAATACATTCACATATATAATTTAAACTCCAAACAAACGTCTACGTTTTATGCACATTTCACAGTCGTTATTGCTCAGCGACAATATGTTGTTACTTTTAAATTTCAATGTAATATTATTAACACTTAATATTTAACTTTTTCTAGTGATGAAAGATTTTTCTCTACTTTCGGGCACTTGCGTCATTTGTACTCGATTGTACCGGATTATACCGTCGCGGTTATGGATTGTACCTCTGCCTGTTATGTTCGTTCACCATCCACAATGATGAAATCATCAAAATGAGACTTAGTTTAGAAATTATTTAACTTTTTCTAGTGATGAAAGATTTTTCTCTATTTTTGGGCACTTGCGTCGTTTGTACTCGATTGTAGCGGATAGTACCGTCGCGGTTATGGATTGTACCTCTGCCTGTTATGTTTGTTCACCATCCACAATGATAAAATCATCAAAATGAGACTTAGTTTAGAAAATATTTAACTTTTTCTAGTGATGAAAGATTTTTCTCTATTTTTGGGCACTTGCGTCGTTTGTACTCGATTGTACCGAATTGTACCTTCGCGGTTATGGATTGTACCTCTGGTTGTCATGTGCGTTCATCATACACAATGATGAAATCATCAAAATGAGACTTAGTTTAGAAAATATTTAACTTTTTCTAGTGATGAAAGATTTTTCTCTACTTTCGGGCACTTGCGTCGTTTGTACTCGATTGTACCGGATTGTACCGTCGCGGTTATGGATTGTACCTCTGCCTGTTATGTTTGTTCACCATCCACAATGATAAAATCATCAAAATGAGACTTAGTTTAGAAAATATTTAACTTTTTCTAGTGATGAAAGATTTTTCTCTATTTTTGGGCACTTGCGTCGTTTGTACTCGATTGTACCGAATTGTACCTTCGCGGTTATGGATTGTACCTCTGAGTGTTATTTGCGTTCATCATACACAATGATAAAATCATCAAAATGAGACTTAGTTTAGAAAATATTTAACTTTTTCTAGTGATGAAAGATTTTTCTCTACTTTCGGGCACTTGCGTCGTTTGTACTCGATTGTACCGGATTGTACCGTCGCGGTTATGGATTGTACCTCTGCCTGTTATGTTTGTTCACCATCCACAATGATAAAATCATCAAAATGAGACTTAGTTTAGAAAATATTTAACTTTTTCTAGTGATGAAAGATTTTTCTCTATTTTTGGGCACTTGCGTCGTTTGTACTCGATTGTACCGAATTGTACCTTCGCGGTTATGGATTGTACCTCTGAGTGTTATTTGCGTTCATCATACACAATGATAAAATCATCAAAATGAGACTTAGTTTAGAAAATATTTAACTTTTTCTAGTGATGAAAGATTTTTCTCTACTTTCGGGCACTTGCGTCGTTTGTACTCGATTGTACCGGATTGTACCGTCGCGGTTATGGATTGTACCTCTGCCTGTTATGTTTGTTCACCATCCACAATGATAAAATCATCAAAATGAGACTTAGTTTAGAAAATATTTAACTTTTTCTAGTGATGAAAGATTTTTCTCTACTTTCGGGCACTTGCGTCGTTTGTACTCGATTGTACCGGATTGTACCGTCGCGGTTATGGATTGTACCTCTGCCTGTTATGTTTGTTCACCATCCACAATGATAAAATCATCAAAATGAGACTTAGTTTAGAAAATATTTAACTTTTTCTAGTGATGAAAGATTTTTCTCTATTTTTGGGCACTTGCGTCGTTTGTACTCGATTGTACCGAATTGTACCTTCGCGGTTATGGATTGTACCTCTGAGTGTTATTTGCGTTCATCATACACAATGATAAAATCATCAAAATGAGACTTAGTTTAGAAAATATTTAACTTTTTCTAGTGATGAAAGATTTTTCTCTATTTTTGGGCACTTGCGTCGTTTGTACTCGATTGTACCGAATTGTACCTTCGCGGTTATGGATTGTACCTCTGAGTGTTATTTGCGTTCATCATACACAATGATAAAATCATCAAAATGAGACATAGTTTAGAAAATATTTAACTTTTTCTACTGATGAAAGATTTTTCTCTACTTTCGGCCACTTGCGTCGTTTGTACTCGATTGTACCGGATAGTACCGTCGCGGTTATGGATTTTATCTCTGAGTATGATTTTCATTTGCCATATATAATGATAAAATCATCAAAATGACGTTTAGTTTAGAATTGATTATAAAATTAATAATACACCTGTGAACTTTTGGCGGTGGCTGACAAAATTTTCCCCCCTTTATATTCTTCCCCCCCTTGAGGTACAAACAAATTAAAAAACGGTACAATCCGGTACAAACCCGGTACAATCAAATGGCTATAGCTAAATTCCATTATTCCACACTCACTTGCTAACTTCACATAGGTCTACTTCTAGTGGAACAATAATACGATTGAGTCGAAATTAAGTATTTAAAAAAAATTACATTAGGCCAGTATCAGCATAGAACATACTGTATTTGTATAATTATAGTAAATAATTAAAGTAAACTATAACAATTAACCACAAAAACTTTGATTTAAGGATGAAAATCATTAAGAAATGCAAAAAAATATTTAAATTACCGTGTATTACCATTACAAGTTACAAAAAATTTAAAGCCTTCGCTATACGATATTGTGAATAAACCTTAAATTTATAAATGTTTTCTAATATTAACGACAAACTCTTGGGACGTTACACTGACACAATACATCTATTACTTACCTAAAATTCAGAATTTATAACACATTGACAAAAACTTATTTTTTTACCATATTAATTTCTTTTTGAGAAAATAAATCATCTTTAACCATAAAATAACTAAATCCATACATTATTTTAACTGCTTTGCCAAATTCATAAGGTTACTGCAAAACCAAATTAGTCTGAGTAAAAGCAAAAAGTCTTTAGTTGTATATTATTAAATCAAATTGCGTAAAAATTACGGAAATTATAGAACCACGAATATTTCGAAAAAAAAATGCTGGTTGAAAACAATATTCCATCACTTAACGAGTAAATGAGATAGATATAGTATGCTTGTTCTCAAAATAAATTATTTCAAAGTTACACCTTCGAGTTAAATACTCACAATACTATTTTTACAGACAATGAACAGATTTTTTACCCTATTGATAGAACACTGACATGCATTTTCTTTTTAAAATTAGCCTTTCCTGTTTAGGATTCATTGTCGTCATTATCTTCTGTGTCATCCATACCTTCGTAGGTATCAGCTTGTCGGTACAAATGTTCATAATTACGCACGTACCTGAAAAACAACGTCTTACATAAATTTTGACCTATCGTGGTGTCCCTTTGGATCCTCTTATTCGCAGACTTCAATTCTTTCTTCAGAATATCGACTCGTTTGTTAAGTCTGTCGTTTCTTTTGTTTAACGAAGTTATGGTATCATTTTTCTGGGCGAGCATTTTGTTTAATTCGTTGATTGTAGCTTGCAATGCGTCGTTTTGGCTCATCGATGTACTTCCGGCTGGACTGTTAGTAGCAATAATGAGCTTACTAGCTTCTGTTTCTTCAGTATTCACTACCTCCATGGTATCAGCTGGCTCATTAGTATCAAGCACCTCATTAGTATTTAGTGGACCATCAGTAGTATTAACTGGCGTATCAGTTTTAACTACCATATCATCTATCTTATTAGTATTCTCCGATCCATTAGAATCATTCGACTCGTTTTCATTAACCATCTCACTATTGTTAGCTACCTCCATATCACTGGTTGGCTCAATAGCATTAACTGCTTTGCTAGTATCAACCGCCTGGCCAGCAGCATCTGCAGGTTGATTAGAACTAACTAGATCCTTGGTGTTATCTATCTCAGTATTTATTGTCATCATTTTATTTAATCCCTTCATCTCATTTAATCCCCTATTGGTTTCAACTAACTCCTTAATATTGTCCACTTCCTTGATATTATTTGGCCCATTATTATCTGCTGTTGATGATGAGCCTGTAGTTACTGCATTCTTAGGGTGTTCGGTCTGTAAAAAGACATTGTATGTGTACAGACTTAGTTTCTATTCGTGCACTATCATTTTCAACTTGCATTTTCCTCTGATGTATGCCTCTCGGACTACCAAATATCTGCGTGCTCTGTGAGCTACAATTCCCTAGTTTTGACGCGTGGGCTATTACGTATTCAACAGAGAAAAAAACAACATTAAAATGGAAAGCGCACTAGACATAGCTTGTCGTCTGGAAATGCAAGCAATAATGTGTATAAATGGGTCCCACGTTTATAAACACTTACTTTGAAGCTCCCTTCGGAGTTTATTTCGACAATTGATATGTCATCCGGTAAATCGACCTGGAAAATCATTTTCTTTATAAATCAACATATTCTCAATCAATTAATCGGTCTTGTTGCCGCTAGAAAAAGATCTCTCCTTTTTAAAAAATGGCATTAGAGATATAATTCCAACTCGCTGGGCCAATGCGAGTTGATTGGTTACCATGGCCACATCTATTAGTCAGCAGTAATCTGGGCGTACCATGAGATACTAAAATTTATTTGATGTCTATATTTGTGTATAGAAATATAAAAATCCAAATAAAACATTTCAAAGTATCAGAGAATAATGATATTGCAATGATGGCGATAAATATGCCTAATACTACTGAAGGTGTAATATTTATCTAAAACTAACAAGTTGTGTGTGGAAATGGTAATTTCTATAGTGGTAGTACGAACACTAGCCGGCTCCGTCTCTGTGGTACTGCTGTATCGTTGCCTAGTGTGGTTTGTCACTTCAAAAATATAGTTCCTGATCACTCCCAGTTCACAGATCGGACAGAGATCACTTACACATGACACAATTCCTCAATAGATTTGCGCTTAACAATAATCTTTCAACACAGTGGCGTAGCTTGCATGCCCTGTATCAAAATTTGTTGTGGAGGGTAGTTTAAGTGTATTGTAGATAATATTTTAAGGATTCAGAGACGCATTCAGCGCTCTTATAACCCAGGGCTCCGAATGTGTGTAAGCATAAATTCGTAAAATATACGGTGGCAGCTACAATAGATCCATAATTACACAAGGAACGGCTGCGTCGTTCAGTTTAACGCCTTCCGCCGTCTCGTACATGTCGCTATCAGTGAAATGTTCAGAGCACACGACGCTCGTGTTGTTCGGCATGTAGATCTCTTGGCACCGCTGCTGAGCCACCACCGATATCCACTCGGCACACTTGAACGGATCCCGGGGGAAACTGGAACGGAAAATACGACTCATCAACATTTTTGAACCATATTCACCCACTAAGGCACAGGCCTTCCCCAATGCTCGCCATTTTCTATCATCGTGGGCTATTAGCAGCCAGGTCTGTCTACGTCAACTACGTGGTTTAATCAGAGGCGGATTTGCCTAGTAGGACCGGGCCTAGGGCAGCCAGATAAGGGGCCAACCGTGACAAAAAAATCACTGATGATAACAAGAAATAACTAGACACATCGGATAAAAATAATCTTCCTAAATCTGATGGGTACTGAGAAGGGCGGCTGATACATTGCCTGGAGCCTAGGGCGGCCAAGACTGCAAATCCGCCACTGAGTCTAATCATTGGACTGATGGTGTTCCCTTTACACACACACATGGGTTTTTCTACACACACACACACACACACCTGATAGTAAGGTGATCTTCATTGCTCATTCATACCCAAAATAACAGAAAAATCATGGAGTGCGTTAGCGAACTTAAAGTAAACTTAAACTTAAAATACTATTTGTAGCAGCATCGTATAATGGTTACACAGTGCTGCAGATTTTAATAAAAGCAGCGGTGCCAGATTAAACGCCTATATACGCGAAAGGTTAGGCAGAGGTGTATGGCGTCCAATTCTAATAAAGAATATTGTGATAAAATATAAACTAACCTATGTTTAATTTTAATAGTTTATCAAAGATTTATAAATGCAGATTTTTTCATAATGCAACTTAAGCCCCTCATATTTTCATGGTTTTAATAAAAAAGCCTATTTCATACGTCGTAAGTTTTTTATATATTTTAACGAATATCCTATACATTTCTGTACTTTAATCAATCAAATAAAAAGAAAATAACAGAAAATCAATGGGCGTCACAGGTTGAACTGAGGGGTCAATCAAAGTGTTAAGATATGTGCAAAACAAGATGGCGGCCTAAATAAGTATTGAATCATTTGGGTCCACTCCGGTTAAAACTAGGTTGATTATGGGTAGAAATGTATTGTTAGATTCCACTTAAATAAAAAGCACTTAAATACGCTTCGAGATGTAAAGAGCATACGAGAATGTAAAATAACAAGCATTTTTATAATACTGCTAACCAGCCTACATGGCGCAGCGGGCGAGTAGCCAACTGTAAAACGGAAGGCCGTGTATTCGATTCCCGCTTCAAAGTAAACACTCGCATTAGCCCTCAAATGTAGGTCCCAAGTGAGAGATTATGAGTCTGGAAAAACTTACCTTACGTATATTCTTTTAATCCACGAACCAAGTATTATACGTAAGAGTAGATTCAGTAATATATACCCATAAGATGTATTTATTAACAAACGCGAGCAAATAAATGAAATCACGTCCAAAGCTACTCCGCCATTTTAGAACAGAGTCGAAATGCTAACCGACCGAATACAAAATCTAGACGTGATTACAAACTGCTGTGACGACATAGATATTTAATTCTACCGGGTTATGACTTTATACGAGTATCGATCGCTCAAATGAAGTTTGCATGAAAATCAAAAATTTTAATTCTTAACATAATATATGAAATTCTTACCGAAAATAAGACACCCCCCTGGTCCTTCTTAACGTTCTCGAAGCGGTATTTTTACAATATCTAAAAGCGCACTTAGTCATTCCGAGTGGATCGATGCGAAAAGCTAAACTACAGCGGGAAAAGCGTTGCTATAAATTCTTTTACGATTTTGACTAATCAAAACGATGTAAAATTATTCAAAATGGAATAAATGTAACATACTTGCCGTTAAAAACGCATAAATATCTACAGTTTTTCAGATGTTTCGCGCACAGGTTGTGACGTGTTGCATACTATACCTGTCTCTGTTACTCTCGTATATTCCGTATCTTTCTCGAAAATATGAAACTAATCAATATGATGCGCAATTGAATTTTACGCATTATAGGGACGGAAAATGATGAAAACAAAATAATTAAGGGTTTTTTGTACGAAGGAATGGCGTTTATTCTTAAAAGACCCAGGACCGCACCTAGGTAGGGTGTGTGGGGCAATGTCCAATTTTATATTGTCCATTTCCATTTACGCGTAATACCATTTGTTATTGTGTTATTGGTAGGATATGACTTCGAAAGCCGCTATACTTGGTTAACTATTAGACTCTTTGCTTTTATGTACTTTTTAACCATTACATAAATAATATATTCGCCACTGAATCCTTTAGATAGACTGGTTTATATCTAGAAATAATAAATATCCATACAGCAGTGATAGCCTAGTTGGTTGCGGTACGGACTGTCAAGACGAAAGTCCTATGTTCGAAGCCCAAATGGCATACACTTCTGACTTTTCTAAAGTTACGCGTATATATTGTTAATTATCGCTTGCTTTAACAATGAAGGAAAACATCGTGCGGAAACCTTTCAAAGATAATGCGAATTTCAAAGATATGTGAAGTCTACCAACCCGCATTAGGCCAGCGTGGTAGACTGGCCTGGGCCTGTGCCCAGCAGTCGGACAATGTGTAATATATAAGGCTATATATATATTTTTAAGTGAAACTTCTTTAGAGTCGTTGTGATTTGAAACTCGATGAAACGAAAAAGCGACAGTAAAAAGAGACAAACACATAAATCTCTAGGATTAAGCCTACGAGGGAATGAGACAGAATATATATTCGAGGGGATTCGAGTGGGATCGATTGGCTCTATCGATTAGGATCGAGTGGAATCGAATTGGTTACTATTATTGACGTAGTTCTTTAATGATTTTGCAATATTTTAGCACTTAGTATGTGTGTGAATACGCGTGTATGTGTTTGCGTATTTCGAAGCTTACTCGTAGGTAACTTTACTGAAGTCTCACTTCTACCGTGTGTGAATTGCACACACTTTTTTTTCTTCGATCAGTCGCCAGATTATAAGCAGATTTGTTGGGTGACATTTTTTTTTATCCTGGCACGGCAAAGTGACCGCACTGTACCTGATGGTAAGCGCAGTGCGGTCCAAATAGAGTACTGAGTAGCGAGAGACGATCTATCCCCGCTACTCAACACACTCATGCCGGCCTGCTTCTTCACACTACGCCATGGGCAAGAAGGTGAAGAAGGGGTCGAGGGTCTAGTGTCAGAGTACTAAGAAGGCCGTAAAATGGCCATTGTACCCCAACTACAGACCCCCGACAAAAACCTGATGTACACTGGCTGATCCCGGAACGCGACACACTTGCGTGTGCCACTATGGCGGGATTTTCGCCCTGTGTACGGTGGCCGCTATCCGGGCGGATATGAATATCCTACCACCAGCAAAATCATCAGACATTTGACTGTGCTAGTATAAAATAATATCCATAACCGACATTCAGACATAAAGAGTGAATACCGGAAACTCCTGCAACCGTTCGAGCTGGAATCGGGCGGCGACAGCGAAGCCATGTGGACGTTACTCCGATCCACAACAGCCAACTACATGTGCGATCCAGACAAGGAGAATCGACGCGACAATTGATGTATTATATTGTATATAAATTAATAAATTGAAGTTTTATTACATGTAAATACATGAAATCCCCATTTTTTTTCTGTATAAAAAAATAACGATTATTTCGGCGACGTTATTTGATTTAAACAACATTTTTTTAAATTTACAACTGTCTATTTCTTACCATTTTGCTGTTGCGATACGGACTAGTTATGCCATAACGCCACTTTCCGCAGAGAGATATAATAATTTCCCTAAAATGGATGAAGTTAACATTAATAAAAGTGAATTAAAATGAAAATGTAGTGTTACTTTGTTAAACTCTGTTTACGTTTATAAACAACGGAAAGCGCGGGAACGTCGTTTCTCATACAGACGTTCCCGCGCTCCCTTTTATTTGTGATTAAAAGGGACGTGGCTTCGGCCGGAAAATTAATGATTAAAAATTGGACAATTAAAATAGAATGAAGACTTGGCTTAGGCCTTACTGAAAACAAAAACCATATAGAGAAAGAATAAACTGAAGACTTGGCTTAGACCTTACTGAAAAAAAAACATTATATCTTCACACGATTGACGAGGCTGTATGGGCTAGAACCCTTTGCCTTCCCATTATAAGGGAGAAAGGTTAAAAAAAATAAAAGTCAAAATAACAAAGTCCTGGTATTATCTGCAATCTTAATTTTAGGTTTTTATCCATATTGAAATTGCTAAAAAGACTAAAATAAGATGGTTAAGTGTAGTGCTCCGTGCTGTGGCAATACTACTTACAGAAAAAAAACACAAGAAATAACTTTTCATCGGTAAGATATGAGGAGCCTTATAATGTTGTAAATTTTGATTTTGGTAATTTAAGAAACAGTGACTATTACTGCTCGTGGCATTATCGTAAATACATAAATAATCTAGTTCCTTGATTATTACTGTCAATTAATATAACTTATGATCTCTTACGTTACTATACTCTAATTTTTAATTAGATAGACTAAAATGACATTTGGTGGGTTCCCACGTTATCATAAAGTATACATTGTGTTGTATTCTGAGTGATCGAGTATTTCGATCGAAAATCGGAACATTGATTCATTTTATTTTACAATAAATTGTATAAAGTATTCGTTTGAATTTGCGTTGATCAGTAAATGAAAAACCGAACTTTTTTTGGTTCTGTTGCGTTAAGAACGCAAGGAATATTCGTACAACTGAGCGATCAAAGAAGGAAGACGAATGACGCACAAACTGGCGGATACCTACCATTGTTACTATATTAATAATATTATTAAATTTCTACACAGACAACAGAACTAATACACATACCTTCTAACAAAAAGAGTAAAAATCAACCAAATTCTATCGATCGCATTTATTTTATTATTGATTTCTTATTTATTACAAGTAAAGTTTATGTAATATAAAAGGTAAAATTGTATAATTTAAAAAGGTAAAATTGCTATCATAAGTTATTAATTTTGTTATATTCATTTTATTACTTGTATATTTATTAAACATTTAATAACACAAATGAGTAAAATTAAATTGAAAGGTTATGTTATAATCGGCCATACTACAGCACTACGCTCTATGCTTGCAACATTAAAAAAAGAAAAGGTCGATTGCGGCTGTCTGTTTAGTCTACCTAATTAAAAATCAGAGTATAGACAAATTTTGATGGGCCAAACAACACCAACTGATGAACACAACACGAAACAGAAAAAAACCAACTGACATTTTCATACTTTTGAGTAAATGCAATGTGGATAATTATGAACCTTTTTTCAGGTTTCCAAAAGATGAATATTTAAAAAAAGCCTGGTTGGTTAATGTAAATAGAAAAAATTGGCAACCTAAAGCTTCTAGTGTGATATGTTCAGAGCACTTTGAAGCTCATTTAGTGGAGAATAAGGGCTTCCGTACAACCCTGGCTCCTAGTGCAATTCCAACTATATTTAACTTATTACACCAAGAAAAAGTAAGTATTCCATAGTATCCATTTGTTGTGTATTTTAGTGTTGCAATTTGGGTAAATCATTTGATGATTCTATTATAAAATTAGACTTTCCGCGCATTTTTGACATACCTATTATTGGAATCAAGCTTAACAGCTCACATGATTTTTTGGAACGAAGTTCCTTATCGCGCGTTGTGAAAGAGGGCTAGACGGAAAAAAATCTTACGAAAAGTTGTCACAACACTTTTATATTGGAACGTTTTTAAATGTATTTTAACAGCTGTCATTATGTTTATATGTAATTTTACTTGCTGCAGTTGTTGCTAATATTATTAATATATTATTATTAATAATTTTAATATTTTATTTGTTAATAATAAAAAAAATATTATTATAACTTAAAAAAAAAAAAAATATTACAATTCCTTCACTAATTAATCGAAAGGAACTTCGTTCCATCCGGGTGTCCCTTGACACCTCTCATTTTTTATTTTTTTTATTTATTCGTTTATTTGTGTTGTATACAATAATTGGTAATATATGCAATAAAAACCACTGAGGTTTGTAGTGATGCTATATAAATATAGGACACATAAAGTAACTACTATGGTGCGTTACATATGGCTTCTCCAGATGTGAATATTTTATGATAGATAATACCTGTTCATTGTCTCCCGCTTTGCGAGGTGGACAATGAATATTTCAAACTCCTATATTTCTATTTGATTAATTTTGTTGTGGGATAAAAGACAGTATAGTATTCCCAGATGTACCGATCATAGATTAGTACTGAGTACTCGCCGAGTTTCATTACTCGGTGTCGTAAAAATGCGTGCCTTGATCCTGGCTATACAGGAAGTACAATGGCAGGTGTGTATACTTATAAGAAACAAATATTGATGGATAAGTAAACATAAAAGTCTGTTAAATTTTTAAAACATTTATCTCCTTCTGAGTCATTCATGCTTAACAAAGAGTTACTCAGAGATCTGCTTCAAACTTCATAGATTGAGTAAAGAACACACCTAAACATTACATTTGTAAATTTAGAGAGCAACTTTAGTAGAAAATATATGCATGTGAGAACAAATTAATATAGCATTTTCAATTGTTTAAATATTTATTTCCAGAATATACCATCACCAATTATAACAAAAAGATGTTCTAGTGACCATAACATTTTGTCAGATGTAGAAAATTTACCAAGAAAAAACTCAAGTGTATCACCACATTATGTAAGTATTACAGTGGTGTAATGTATGCACTTAGTAAAAATGTAATCATGTATTAGTGACTTACTTACTTAGTATATTGTTTAATTAAGTTATTTTAAACTATCCATGTACTAATGATGCAATGGAAGTGTCCTAATGAAAGCAAATGTCAATAAAAATAATAACCCAAAACAGCCTTGGTGGCGCAGTTGTAGTTGCGCATGCGTTACGTCTGCTGTGCTGAGGTCTCGTGTTCGATCCCGGGTCGGGGAACATGATATTGGGTTTTACTATCTCGAAATACTTAGTATCACCCGGAGTCTGGAATTGTACACGGTATGGTGGTAGACCCGTCTGGTATGGTGCCAAGTGAGTGTACTGGTTAGACTTCTGCCTACCCCTTCGGGGATTACAGTAGTGAGCGTATATGTATGTTTTAAATACAGTGTTGAAAAGTGACAAGTTTTCTACATAACTCAAAGGTAAACAGAAGCAATCAACTGTATTGTCAAGAATTATCTAAATAATTAATAATCAATATTTTAAATCATCTTTGATGAATATTTCTTGCCATAGGAAGGTCTGATATAAATGTGTAACCAGAAGCAAAAGCGAAAGTGGAATATGCTGAACTTCCACTATTACAGAATTATTAGTCGATTTGACAAGGATACTTGGAACTGTAGGCAGCGGCTCTGCTGTGCTCTGGCATTTCAGAAGTCTATGGGCGGCGGTGACTACTTACCATCAGGTGGCCCGTCTGCTCGTCTGCATATCCAGGAACTAACAAAAAAAATGCATTAAATTCATTTGTTTCAGAATGCACAGTCACCATTGCGACCAGAAAGCTCAGAAAAAAACATTCCCAGAGTCCATGATTTACAGAATCTGATCAAACTTAAACGTAAATGTATACTTAATAATAGAAAAACGAAAGCCCTAAAGCAACAAATAAGGCGTCTAAGAACTAAAGTGGCACAGTACTCAGATATCATATCCACTTTAAAAAAGAAATTAAAAAATGATGAAGAAATTTATATCTTAGACTGCAGGTAAAATATAAAGATTTATTTACATACATATACACTCACGCCTGTAATCCCCGAAGGGGTAGGCAGAGGTGTAACCAGTACACCCACTTTTCGCCGAATTTCGGTCCCATCATGTGACGGGGGCGAGCCTATCGCCATACCGGGCACAGGTTCCAGACTCCTGACTAATACTGAGAATTTCTAGATAGAAAAACCCAATATCACTTTACCCGACCCGGGGATCGAACCCGCGACTTTAGCACAGCAGTAGTAACGCATGCGCAATTACAACTGCGCCACCGAGGCAGTCAAAGATAAAGATTTATTTGTGATGCTAAAAACCAAATCTGTGTAAGAATAGTGTTATCAGAATTAAATTTTAAGTGTGGCAGAGCAATTTATAGTGTCAAGATACAGTTTTAGTTTCCTCACAGTATCTTAGTAGTAAGTAAAAATCATAATGCGGAAGCGGAAGCTAACATGACATTTCCACATCCTTACAAAATAGGCTATTTGACTAATTTTCGAAAATGATTTAAAACTATTCTTTATTACATAATAAGCACACTATATTGATATTTCCGGGAAATCTACTGTATTTTTAATAAAAATCAATGTTAAAGTTTAAATCTCCAAAACCGCGGCAAAAACGCTATTTCTGTAATGGCGCTGATCATATGACACGTGTGACGTCACATGCAAGTAAACAAGCTAATAATGATAAGCAAAGCTAAGTTTTATAATAATTGTTTTATCAACAATTATCAGAAAACCGCTTCAAAAATAGATCAACAATAGAATTTATCACCCATAAAACATAAAACGCGAAATAAAATCACTCGAAGAAACTATATTTACTTGCGTGTGACGTCACCAGAGTTGCAATCAATCACAGAGTGTTCACATCTCATATAAAGTTAAAAAAAAATTGTTGTACTTTATTTCGTTTAATTTGCAAAAAATATACATTATTTTGTTTAAAATTAAGTGAAATATGGTTTTTTAAGCTATTGTCTAACAGGATGACCACAATTTGCAGTGTATTTTCAATGTTGTCAAATAGCCTATTGCAGACACGATCGAACGAACGAAACTATAGCATACTGTGATGGCTACTGACCCAAACACTGGGAGAGGATGATCAAGTGGACATCGATTGTTTTATTTCATCAATAATATTGTATATCGAAGCGATTACTGATATCTACGATAACTTCAAATGTAATGTAGTTGAGGTAAAAATATGAAGGATAAAATTACCATGAGTATCAAACAAAATTTTATAATCGTTACTACCATGGAGAGTAGAGTATAAGCAGCACCATCTTATATTATGGATTTGAAAAAGTGTCCAGCTGTAAGAAGAAAATTACGAAAACCGATCACAATATCGCTACCGTAGCAAGTGGCGTGATATGAATGTAGCAGTTGTAAACGGACCGAAGTGTGCTGGGCGCCACCCTAATTGGTTGCTTTTCGATGGACACTTGTTCATACAGAAACTGAGCTCCTTATACTCTAGCCTCCATAGATACCAACTATCATGGCCCTACAAAATGCATACATATATGGTAAAATATAATTATGTACATGGAGAAAAGCAAATTTAATAAAAAAAATATGATGTATATTGTATTAAGAATAAATGAAAAAGATTTCAATCATTTGCATTTATGTTATAATTCAGAATGAAGCACAATGTGTTGCAAAATGGACATATATGTCGGAAAGAAATTATTTTAAAGAACAAATGATCTGTAAATATTAATTTGTTTATATTCGTCTCGATTTCTTACCATTTTACGAACCATTTTTAATTATAGTTCACCCATTTGATTCGAGATAACAAGAGTGTAGTTATTTTGTAGATATGCAAGAAACGAATCACATTGAATCGGTTAAAATCAATTATATATTTATTGTTAGGAAAAGATATATGAGTAGTAAATAATATATAGTTAGGAAAAACGACTGAACACACATTATACTAAAGACAATTGCACCCACAGTGATAGAACTGCAATCGGATTACCTGAACTGGGGACAAATCGGGCTAGACTGGGCTCTTCAACCCGCTCAGTCTATAACTATACATCTACCCGAACTTAATTTATAAGAGAATCCCGGTATTTCTAATAAATGCATACCCTATCAATATTAAGTTGTGTTTTTTTATCCTATCATAGCTTTGTGACCACACTGCACCAGTTGGTAAGCGTAGTGCTGTCCAATTAGAGTATCCAGTAGCGAGAGACAATTAATCCCCCGTTACTCAACACAATCATGCCGGCCTGCTTGCTCATACTACGCCATTGGCAAGAAGGAAGAAGCGGTCGAGGGTCGTAGTGTTTAAAGTACTCAGAATGCCGCAACACTGTCAAACATCGTACCCCAACTCTAGACCCTCGACAAAATATAATGAAAGATATAGAGAAAGACAACAGTGATAGCCTAGTAGGAGGTGATACGGACTGCCCAAACGAGAGTCACTAGTTCGAAAGTTCCAAACCAACCCAAATGGCATAAACTTTGACTTTCGAAGTTACGAGTGTTTTCATTATTAATTATCGCTTCTTAAACAGTGAAGAAAAACATCGTGAAGAAACTTGCATGCCTGAGAATTGAGTATTCTAAATAAGAAATTTAAGTTTTGTGGAGTCTGCCACCCACAGTAGGCTAGCGTGGCAGATTTAGCCCTAACCCCTCTCATTAGGAGGGAGACCTGTGTCTAGCGGTAGAACAATGTTTATTATAGATTACAGATGTAGTATTACTATTTTAATATATAATAGATATCAATTTTTATAGGTGCCAATGGCGTAGATTTTTTCTTTTTTAGTTAACCTGTTTTGTGTTCCACTGCTGGGCAAAGGTCTCCCTTTAATTCTCCCACTTCATTCGGTTTTCCAGATTTATGGTATATAAATACTATGAGTAGATACAGAACGCAAAACTTATGACTTGAAAGCTCAAATGGTCTCGGACCTTATGGAGCGAATAAAAAAAATAAGAACGCATATGTCAGATTTAACACGATTGTTATATGTAAAACTAGGCAGTATGGTCGATTGACTTTGGACGAAAAAAAAATTAACACGATTGTCAAATTCAAATGACATTTTAATTCACGTGTGTATATTTTATTTGTGTGATTTTATTTTATTAATTAAAATTTCACTATGGTAATAACAGAAGACACAGAAATTGACTTCTTTGTCGCCAGTAGAATTGGTTCATTTAAACGTACGTATTATATTTTTGCTATTCAGAGGCACTTGTAAAGGTACTTGCCGACACGACGTAAACATATCGGATTTATTTTAATACCACATTGTAATTATAAGAAACGCTTCTATTAGCACGCGTTGTTTAAAGTCGACTATGAGACGTTATTTATTTTTTTATTCTGGCGCGGCAAAGTGACCACACTGCACCTGATGGTAAACGCAGTGCCGTCCAGATAGAGTATCAAGTAGCGAGAGAGAGTCTATCCCTTGTTACTCAACACAATCATGCCGGCCTGCTGTTTAGCTTCTTCACACTACGCCTAAAGGACCCAGGATCATAGGAAGGAGGGAACACGGTAGCTGGCAAACTGTTCCACAGCTTGATGGTGTAGCAAAAATACGAATTTGCGAACCTCTTGGTTCGGGCCGGGGACACCATGAAGCTGTGGCTCCGCAAGCCAGTACGGTTCTGGTATGGAAGGGAGAGGATGGGATAAGATAAAACAATTCTTCAGAGCATTCGCCATGATACAGACGGTAGAACACGCTAAGCAATGCAGCTGTAGCGGCTCCAGGCTGTTACTCACGTATGCATTATTCACAATGTGGATGCGATCTTTGAATTCAAGTATTTTCTTTTGTACAATATTTTCTATTAATGTTTGCACTACCCTATGTTAAATAACATTATAATAAAATGTGCATATCTAAAACAATAATTGAAAAACACACAGTGGTACTATCTTACCTTCTTTAATGATTTTGAACAAAACTTTTTTATTGACTATATTATAACCTAAATACAATCATTTTCAGATATAAAATACCACACAGAGTCCAGTAAGAACACAAAGAAATGCATAGAGAACCTGGTTGATATAAAATCCTTGCAAAAAGATGATTGCATTACATGTATGGAGTGGAGCAACAAGGACCAGACTGAAATACTTATTGGGAAGAAAAATCAACAGGTTTGTTTCATTAAAAGCAGCCGATAAACAAGTGTGTTGTGTGATGGAAATGATCATTACCTGATGAACACCTACATATCAGAAACATCATGGTTCTCATGGGCCTCCTTTGCTAATGATAGAGGTTAAACCCCCTATGAAACAGTTTGGAATTTATTGTTACTAGTATTTTCCACAAATTTGAAATTGTTATGTTTATCAGTACAGTAGGAAACTAAAATGTTATTTTTCAAATTTCAGGCTGTTTTCGTATTTTTTGCCCTTAAACTCTATTCGGTCTTTTATGAACATTTGGGAAAAAATAGCTAAATTGGTCCAGCTGTTTCCAACTGATGAGCTAACCAACAGACAGCAATTGCTTTTTATTTATATAATTCATCAAGTTAAATAACACAAAAAAAAATATGCTGAAGAAATAACAAAATATCAAAGATACAGACAGAATAACCAGTTAACTCTTATACACATTAGTCATTAAGCTAGACATTGTGGTAAAAAGGCATAATTGTAATCGAAATTAATATCATTCAGATCCAAATATACTCCACCATCCAAGGCTTCACTAAGACATACACAGCGGACTATGCAGAGGGGCAAGTTGTGGGACTTGGCCGGTGCGGTCGACGTCTGCTGTCAGCCGTGTCCGGTGGCGTAGTACGTGTGTGGGGCAAGGATGTGGACATAAACACAGGTGGCAAGCTGGACCGGATGAGGGTGTGTGCGGATGACACATTGTTTGCTACTGGTGAGTTTGTTAATATAGGAGAGTAAATATAAACAGCCGCCATGGTGCAGTAGGCGAGTATCCGGCTGTGAAACGACAGGCCGTGGGTTCGATTCCCTCACCGGGACAAATGTTTGTGTGACAGACTGATATTTCTGTCCAGGGTCTGGGCGTTGTGAGAACGAAAGTCTCTGGTAGTTCCAGATACCTACAAAACAACACTCGTTTATCAAATATTTCTCTTTTAACTAGCGGGCCTGTCAGACGTCGTCATGCCCGGAAAAGAAGCGCCACATTAAATTTTAAAGATCACAATCTTTGGCATTTTTCACACAAATTCCAGCAACTCGAATTTGGTGACATACCGACAGTAGCGCCACCTACCGCGTCTAATTGTGTTTTCAAACCATCAAGGAACCCATTAAAATATACACACAAAATTTCTCATCTTCTTCATACCATAAAAATATCACATATATCTAAAGTCTACCAATCCACATTAGACCAGGGTGCTGGACTAACGACTAACCTGTTTCTGACAACCTGAACAGTTGGATATATACAAGATTAGTTTTTGTATACCATAAAGCCGAAACACCCAAATTAGATTTTGGTATAAAAGATTAGATAAATATATGACATAATAATAATAAGGAAAACTCACGCGGTGACATGCAAAAATAATGTATCCCGTTTCTTGAACGATGCATGGTCATACGCGCGCCGCGCGCTGCTGTTTGTTCAAAATGTCCACCCCTTTCCCTAATACACAAGCGGGCCCGTTTACGCATATTGTGGCGCATTTTTATTAAGTAATAAACAAGGTAACCAGGTTGACGAAATTTTTTATCTGTTTTTGGGATACCAATATAAACACGTTAACAATTAGTGCAATGGATTGTGCTACTGATTCTCAACAAACTACTTACGGCTTTGTAGTATACTAAAAATTATGTTATATATGTATATATATATTTTTTCATACACTTACATGATTGTGTTCAATAGGAGGAGAAGAGAATGACTTGAAGATATGGCGTCTTGGTGAACCTGAAGCAATATTTCAAGCTAAGAACTTGCCTCACGACTGGCTGCAGCTCAGGAAGCCTGTATGGGTGTCTGATCTAACATTCATACCAGGTGAAGGAGGTAGATTGGCCGCTGTGTGCTCCAGGCATGGATATGTAAGGTATGTTTACTATAATAACACATGTCCTAAGTAATAATAATGATATAGATAGCCAACTGTCACTTGATTTAAGCAACATTTTTAAAAATTTACAGGAGAGAGTTTTAAAGTTATTTTGTTTTTCGAAAAAAAAATCTATAAAAAAACTATTCATGGATTTTAGTAGAACTAATATATTACTTGTGTAAGCAGGCACTGCATCTTTATGACTTATTTTCATGGATGTATGAGCATTATTTTCTAAAATAAATAAGCCCTGTTTACCAATTGATTCGACTGCCAAAAAATTTACCCTATACTCAAAAGATGCAGAAAAATTTACGATTTACGGTTAGTTACGATTACTGTGCTGCTGTCTCGGGTTCGATCCCCGGGTCGGGTAAAGTGATATTGGGTTTTTCTATCTAGAAATTCTCAGTATTAGCCCGGAATCTGGAACCTGTGCCCGGTATGGCGATAGGCTCGCCCCCTGTCACATTATGGGACCGAAATTCGGCGAAAAGTGGGTGTACTGGTTACACCTCTGCCTACCCCTTCGGGGATTACATGCGTGAGTGTATATGTATGTATGCAGAAAAATTTGCTAATTTCAAATTGTATGTTTAATAACTCAGTATCGCAAAAAAATTCGAATTTAAATCAAATAGCCTACACTAAGGTAAAACCTGTATACTGGACCCAAAACCGATACATGTAGATTACACAAACATCTGATACGGAGTTCGAACCCGCGGCTTCATGTTTCACAGCCGGCTTTTCACATACCTCGCCATGAAATACTAATTACTGATAGAATTTTATTAAGTGCACTGTCTGAGTTTAACGTTACCATTTTTTGTCAGACATTCTGTGGTCAAAGCTTACGCCTAGTCACCTAGTTCCTAATTGTTGTTGACAGACTGTACGACACTCGAGCGCAGCGCAGACCCGTACAGAACGTGGAGTTCCAGCTGGCGGCCACTTGCATCGCACCCAGCTTTGATGAACGGTCAGTGTCAATTGTACATAGATTTTTTTATCTCAATATTTATGATTAGATGACTGATTTACTAACTATATTATGTATATGTCGGAGCATCATGAATACGGATACTGAATTGAACTTGCAAATGGCTTTAATTATTGTAAAATGTGGGCACCGTCACTTGCTTTGCTATTTTGAAGGTAGTTTCGAGTTGTTTATCGGATGATCTCACTCAGAGTGGGGCATACCGAAAATCATAATATAAAAGAGCACCTCGCCAATTCGGGAGTAATCGTTGAACAGTTAGTAGCTTTAGAGGTCGTAATGCCGGATTACGGTTTAACGGACGGTACCTATCTAGCTTAAAGTAACTCTTATTGTTCAAAGTATTGGGCTGTACGGTGTGCTCAATCCTGGATGAGGGGCAAGGTAGTTTAGTGCGTAGAGAGATAGTCAAAAGGAAGTTCTTAACCGGGCTATTAATTGACGTAGGCCAGGGAGTGAGTCGAAGGGATGCAGTTGTCCAGGTTACGACCAGAGAGTACACTCTGGGTTGTAGATTGAAGGGGCGCTGTGATCCGGGCTGCACTGCCCTGGTTGCGTCGTAGTATCGAGTAGTTGTGGGTATTGCCAGGATTGGGAACAACATCAGTGGTTTGAGAAAGTGATCGATGTACCAACATTAATTGTAATTCAAAGAGCTGTGTTTAAAAGAGCAACCATGAGAGTTTCTTGACAGGTTCCTCTCCATGGATGACTGCATTCCGAACTGGCAGTAGTTTAATAAACTCTGAAGTCTGAAGTGTTACTACCGAACTATTATACGATGAGCTTGCTGACAATATCTAGATATCGGAGAGGGATGTGTAAGCCCGCTCACAGCCTCGACCCGTGGATATATGTCTACGAAATATATAAAAATAAGAATTTTTTGGTCCATAAACAGATGTGATTTTTTTATCTTCACTTCTGCTGATGGTAAGCGCAGTGCCGTCCATTTAGAGTATCAAGTAGCGAGAGACAATGTATCCCTTGCTACTCAACACAATCACTTCTTCTTCACACTACACCATGGGCAAGAAGCGGTCGAGGATCTAGTATCAGAGTACTCAGGCCGAATATCCTGCCACCAGCAAACCAATTTAACTCCCGACGTTTCAACCGAATAGCTCAGGTGTGGTCACAGGCAGACTCTGTTAAATTGGCATTTATACCATGGAATATTGCGCGATAAAGACCCATACCCTAATGTTAAAATATATTATTTCACAGTCAAGTGCTGGTGGGTTTCGGTCGAGGTCAGATCCACCAAGTGGACCTGCGCGTGGGCCGACCTGACAAGGGGTTCAAGGGATGCGTGGGGTCCGTGAGCAGCCTGGCAGCCGTCACACAGAGCAGGCTCATCGTCAGCACCAGTCTTGACAGACATGTGAGGGTACACAGCTATGAGAACAAACAGCAACTGTATAAGGTGAGTTTGGCAGAGTCTACTAAGCTTTTTCTTTTAGCCTAGTAGACACTATAGTTATTAGTTAATATTATTTGTTCATTTAGTGATAAGGTACGATGGGGTTGGCATATCCTTGTGGATAAAAACCCCAAATTAATAAATATAAAAGAAATACCAGGTGTGGTCACCTGCCATGTCAGGATAAAAAAAAGACCACAGGGTACCAAATAAATAATTTCTAACCAAAAAAATCATAATAAAACTGTATAAAAATTTCCTTTTCAGCAATACTTAACATCAAAGCTGACATGCGTGCTAGTACAGTCAGAGTCCTCCACTCCCCTGAGCAAGCAAGTGGACGAGCTGAAGCCAGAGCCCGAGGAGTTAAAGAGCGAACCACCCGATGACATGGACCAGCTGTTTGAGAACATGGACACAGTCGGGTGAGATATACTCTTCAGTTGTTTTATTCTGGCACGGCAACTTGACCACACTGACCTGATGGTAAGTGACGTGCAATTAGTGACTGCTGCTGGCCTGCCTCTTCCACTACGCCTTGGGCATGAAGGTGAAGAAGCGGTCGAGGGTCTAGTGTCAGTACTCAGAAGGCCACAAAACGGCCAAACATCGTACCCTAACTCTAGACCCCCCACCAAAACAGGAACCGATAAACTTTCTTTGTTCATGCATTTTGGTTGATTGGGTGTTTGATGTTCCAAAATAGGATCGTAATTTATGACTTAACACCATTTCTAATTCCAATTACCAATTCGTTTCCCAATTACTGCCTCTTCATCTAGTATTTTTATTTATACTATCTTTCTGAAACACTTTACATGAAGTTTGTCGAATTAATAAATATACAGGCTGTTGCAATAAGTTGGTATACATATCAAAACAAGTAAATAGAGGGTGATTAGATTTGAAGTAAAGCGATAATTTTTCTACTAAAATTGAAAGTTTGTAAAACTCACCGTAAACTCAGTAAGTGGAAATTGAAATTGCTTGGAATTATTCGATTTAGGATCACTGAACCAGCTGATAATAATGCTAACGAACTATTGTTATAACAGAAGTATTTAAGTAGTTATGTCTAGGGAATACATAGTTCGTTAAAAGTTTATCAGATGTTTTAAATGGCACATTTTAAAAAGCCAAAGTTTCCGTAAACCTAATTTTATTGTTTCTACTTTACTACTAATTACTAATAATCAACTCTATACGTGTGGCTTTTATTTGTACCAGCTTTCTGTAACACTCTATATAAAGTGGGTAGCTTTGTTATACCACGACAGTGGCAAACAGGCTAATGGCCCCCCTGATGGTAAGCGGTTACAGTGGCATATGGACACTTGCAACACCAGGAACGTCACATGTGCGTTGCCGACCCTTCATTAACCTATTTACTCCCTTCTTGAAGAACCCCATACTGAAGTCCCCTTGGAAAACCTCGGCAGTGAGCTCATTCCACAATGGGAGCGGGAGGAAACTCATCTGAAACCGCGCTTAACCTTTCCAACCCAGGTGGACCTTAATCCACTCTAGCATAAATGAGACCTATCTTACATTATTGATCTGAGTTACCACAAATAGATATCGATAAAACATATAGTTCAATATAAGGAGTTTTACAACAGACCATCCTGACGAACTTCATGCTACGCCAATGGACTTGATACAACTTAATATAATAATAATAATACTAGCCCTGTATTAAACATTGTCCCACTGCTGGGCACGGGCCTCCTCTACTAATGAGAGGGGTTAGGCCTTAGTCCACCACGCTGGCCTAATGCGGGTTGGCAGACTTCTCATACCTTCGAAAAACTCTCAGATATGCAGGTTTCCTCACGATGTTTTCCTTCACCGTTAAAGCAAGCGATAATTAACATTTTAATACACACATAACTTTAGAAAAGTCAGAGGTGAGGTGAGGTATGCCACTTGGGTTTCGAACCTACGACTTTCGTCTTGACAGTCCGTACCGCAACCAACTAGGCTATCGCTGCTATGCAACTTAATATTAGCTACGATTTACGAAGCATGTTTGACACGTCACAATTTTATTTCTTTGTACACGATTGACGAGGCTGTTTGGACTGGAACCCTTTGCCTTCCCATTACAAGGGTAAAAGAAAAAAATATTTCTTTGTCGTAAGTCATTTTTATCTTTTTAGTGAAAAACCGAAAAAGAAAAAGAATGCAATGGAAGAATCCATTGAGGAGAAAAGAATGAAGCCGTCAACAGAGGGCAGCACTGTTGTCGATTTAACCGAGGAGGAAAGGGAGGATGCCATCGTCAAGCTTCTGCGAAGCACGGAGAAGCAGAAGAAAAAGCGGGAGAAAAAGAAACGGCAAAAGAAAGCCAAGAGCGTGTTCCATAATGCTTAATATTAAATATAAGTTAAAAATGGATGTTGTTTTTATTATTGCGGTAATATTTTTGTCTCTCAATTCCAATATACTATATCACATTTAAGGTAATACAAGTACCGCCTCGGTGGCATGTTTGTAATTATGTACGCAGTACGACTGGTGTGCTGAGGTCTCGGATTCGATAAAAGTGATATTGTTTTTTTAATAGAATGCTCAGTGTCAACCCGGAGTTTGGAATTATGCCCGGTAAGGCAATAATCTCCCCCCCCTACCACATTATGGGACGGTAATAAGCACGGCGTATACGGGTGTATCGGTTACATATCTGCCTACCCCTTTGGGAATTACAGGCGTGACTGCATATCATCATCATCATCATCATCAGCCGGTGTCAGTCCACTGTTGGACGTAGGCCTCTCCCAAGATGCGCCACTGAGCCCGATCTTCAGCTCTTCTTTTCCAGTGACATCCCACCGCTTTGCGTATGTCGTCGCTCCACCTGGTCACAGGACGTCCTACGCTACGTTTGCCGATTCGTGGTCTCCACTCTAGGACAAGTCTACCCCAACGGTTATCAGTCCTGCGGCAGATATGACCGGCCCACTGCCACTTCAACTTGCCAATCCGTTGAGCTATGTCGATAACGTTAGTTCTCTGGCGAATAACTTCGTTCCGGATTCGATCCCGCAGAGAAACACCGAGCATAGCTCTCTCCATAGCTCGTTGAGTGACTTTGAATTGGTGGACCAGTCGAGCTGTGAGTGTCCACGTCTCGGCTCCGTATGTCAACACGGGTAGAACGCACTGGTCAAAGACTTTCGTCTTTAGACACTGCGGTATAGGCGACGAGAAGACTCGACGGAGTTTTCCGAATGCTGCCCAGCCCAGCTGAATTCTTCTCTGGATTTCCTTCTCGAAGTTGTGTTTACCTAGTTGGAGCGTCTGCCCTAGGTAAACATACTGCGTAACAACTTCGAGTGGGATTCCATCTAAGGCAATCGGTTCCGGAACAACGTGCTCGTTGTACATGACTTTGGTTTTATCCAAATTCATCCGGAGACCGATGCGACGAGAAGAATCAGCTAGGCCATTCAACATCCTTTGCAGGTCCTGCAGCTTCTCTGCCATGATAACGATATCATCTGCGAATCGCAAGTGAGAGATGTACTTGCCGTTGATGTTAATGCCACAATCTTTCCAGTCCAGCGTCTTAAACATATCTTCCAAGGCGTTAGTGAACAGTTTCGGGGATATGACATCCCCCTGTCTCACTCCTCGACGCAGGTTGATATGTTTAGTACGCCGGTTCTGTACTTGTACAGTCATCGTTGCGGCATTGTACAGACATCTCATCACTTCGATATATCGCCAGTCAACTTGGCAGCGCTGCAGGGACTCCAGAACAGACCCGGTTTCGATTGAGTCAAAGGCCTTCTCATAGTCCACAAATGCTAAGCACAGGGGCCGATTGTACTCTTCGGTCTTCTGTACAATCTGCCGCACTGTGTGGATGTGGTCTATGGTGCCGTAACCGCTTCGAAACCCGGCTTGTTCCGGTGGTTGGAACTCGTCAAGTCTTCGCGCAAGACGGTTCGTGATGACCCTTGAAAACAGCTTGTAGACATGACTCAGAAGCGAAATCGGGCGGTAGTTTTTCAAGAGGGTTTTGTCTCCTTTTTTGAAAAACAGAACCACCATGCTTCTGTTTCATGCCTGTGGAGTTCTCCCAGTGAGAAGAACGGAATTAAAGAGCTGTTGAAGATGTTGAACAGCTGGAGCTCCCCCGGCTGTTAAAAGCTCTGTTGTGATTCCGTCTTCTCCTGGGGCTTTTCCACTTTTGAGCTGTTTAAGGGCCATCACGATCTCGTCTCGGCTAATTTCGGGCAGATCTTCTGAGAAGTGGCGGGTTAAGGTGGCTCTAATATCCTCAGTATCGGGTACGGGCCTTGAAGCATGCGATGCGTAGAGCTTGCCGTAGAAGTCTTCAACTTCCGACAGGATCTCCGACTTGGATGCGACGACTAGTCCAGTTGATGTTGTCAGCTTTGTGAGGTGGCTTCTACCCAGAGGCTGGAAGAACACCTTAGACCCCCGATTTTGCTCGATTGATTTTTTAATCAAGAGCGTGTTAGAGGATCGGAGGTCGCGTCGTACCAGCTTCCTTATGGTTTTATTGCGCACCTGGTTTGCTGACAAAGCTGACAAAGGGTCTGTTCGTCTCTCTTCCATTAGCCGAAGTGTTTCTGCCGAAAGTTTGGACTTTTTTCCCATACGCTTGGCCTCGCAAAACTTCGTCCCTTCATCCCTGAGGATTTCCACCACTTCTTCGAGTTTCCGGTCTACGTCATCTGTGGTTTCCAAGGCAGCGAATCGATTTTCCAATTTTAATTGGAATGTTTCGGACCCAACGACGGTTTGGAGTAGGTTTGGTCTGAGCGTGGACTTCATCAATCGGAATCTCTCGGCTTTGAAGTCGATATCCAGAGAGCCTCGCACAAGTCGGTGATCACTTCCAGTATTAAACCTAGTGATCACTGAGACGTCTCTGAATATGCGCCGTTTGTCCGTAATGATGAAGTCAATCTCGTTTTTTTGTCACAGTGTCGGGGCTTTGCCACGTCCACTTCCTTTGGGGCTTTTTCTTGAAGAACGAGTTCATCAAGAAAAGCCCCTCTTTCTCGAGGAAATTGACGAGCATTTGCCCCCTGTGATTCCTACTCCCAAATCCGTTTGGTCCTATTGTCGATTCTCTGCATGCCTGTACTCCCACTTTGGCGTTTAAGTCCCCCATGACAACGTTGTAGTGAGCCTTGGAGGTGGTGTGTAAAGCTCTGGAGATATCTTCAAACATACTCTCCACCTCATCATCCAAGTGTGTCGAGGTCGGTGCGTAGACCTGGATAACCTTGAGGCTGTACCTCTCGGTTAACTTTATTATGAGGTACGCTACCCTGCTCGACACACTGGAGATTTCTACAACATTGTCACTGAGAGCCTTGTTGACCAGAAACCCGACGCCGCCTTGGGATGGCTGATCTCCTTCTCTATAGTACATAAGATGGCCTGATTCTAAGGTTATGGTGTCCTCTCCCTGTCTTCGGACTTCACATAACCCCAGGATGTGCCATCTTATGTGTTTCAACTCCTCTTCCAGCTGCGCCAGATGATCGTCCAGCCGAATCGTTCGTCCATTATACGTTGCGAGGGTCAGTTTATTTTGGCGGCCTACCGTAGCCCGGGGATTCTTAGCACCCCCTGCCCTGCCGTTACCGTGACCGCCGCCGTGGTCAGGAATAGCAGGGCGGCCGGGAACTGGGGGCCTTGGCATTGTGGGACTTTTCATGGGAGGGTTTGCCCTAATCGCCACGCTGGGCAGGCGGGTTGGCGATCGCAGGACGTAGCTTCTCGCACCGGTGACGCTGCTGCCCGTCACCGGCCTGTAAGATTTAGCTACGTCATAATTGTAAAATGGTTATACCGCCATTTGTCGGTCGCCAGAGCCTCGTTCGTTAGTCAGCAGGATGCACCACGGGCAGGTGAGGTTGGCTGGGAGCACTGAGGTGGTATTTGTGCTCCCTTACATCCCATATAATCCATACTAATAATAATAAATGCGAAAGTAACTGTTCGTTTGTTTGTTTGTTACCTTTTTACGTCTAAACGGCTG
The DNA here is from genome assembly GCA_905220505.1 of Laothoe populi. NCBI lineage: Eukaryota > Metazoa > Arthropoda > Insecta > Lepidoptera > Sphingidae > Laothoe > Laothoe populi. The sequence continues at coordinate 665,189 of HG992146.1, read as the reverse complement.
ACCAGATTGTGATAAAATTTGGCAAGGAGATAGATTATATCCTGGAGAAGGACATAGGCTATCTTTTTTTCTCCAAAAACAACCTTGAAAGGGGTCAAATAGGAGTTCAAAATGTTGTATGGGAAATCCATACTTCCTCGAATTAGGGATCTGGAAATTCATATTTAGGCTTTTAGTAGGAAATAAAGAAATACGTGTTTCAACGTTTTTGAAAAATTATCCCTAAAAGTGGCAAAGTGAGGTTAAATTTGAGGTAGGTACCTATTCTTTAGATGCAATCTCAAGATTCAGGCACAACACTTGAGAGGCTGGACAATCGCTACAGGTGCCTCAGTGCAGAAGACAACTCCTTGGATTGTATATTTCTGCTCCCGAAAATAACCTCCACGCGGGGCCGTATCAAATGTATTTCAGAATTTTGTTCACAATTGTATAAGCTATTCGACGGTAGATGGCGCTGATATACTAAAATGCTAGAGTATCTCGTCCCATGTCAGTAGCGACATCTAGCAAGTAAATGGTATGTTCGGAAATCTCACAAGATTTGTGTCTTTACCTTCGTTTTATAAAATAATTTAGAAAATCTATATATTTAGGCTAAATAACTAAAATATAAAATTTTATTGTGTGACTCCAAAAAAAATTCGTCCTTCACAAACATCAAACAAGTTCATTGACCGAATATGTCAAACCAAAAAGGGCAATAAAAGCATTTTTGTAAATAATCAATGTTATTAGTGATTTTATATATTAAAAGTGGGTTTAAAATAAATTTAGCTGACGTAGATTAGATTAGATTCCACGTCTTATGAGCGCACAATTATGCAGTCCATTGATTTCTCTAATGTTTGCCGCACTTGTTTGAGTTCGGAATCTTTGAATCCGATTTTCAGAGATGCTGAAGACCACCAAAAATACTCTACAGCGGTATTTATGACTACAGGCGTTAAGGTACCTTGCGAATATACTTCTTTAATAAAATCATCTTAAAAATATTGTCGTGAAATAATGTTTTGTGTTATAAAAATTAAAAAGATTATATATTTTTTTATTTTGACTTGTTCCGTGGCACAGACATGAACATTTATGCTGGCTAAGAGCTAAGGTACTAGCAGTGGTCGGCAACGCGCGGCTCGCGAGCTGCATGCGGCTTTTTGACTCCTCGGCTGCGGCTATTCCACGAAAAGTTTAGTGCAGGCGCGGAATTACCAAATTTTATTTAATTTACTGTTATTTGAACTAAGACTTATTTGATAAGGCAAGCTTGAAAGTATACTTTTAATCCTAATCATTTTCGTAATAATGTCTCCTACTAACGCAAAGCTAAAGTTAAAAAAATTGGCTCTATGAATAAATTTCAATTGTGTATTTTCTAGATTTGGCTCTTTTGGGTGATAAGGTTGCCGACCACTGTACTAGAGGAATAAAAATAATAATAATACTAGCCCTGTATTAAATATTATCCCACTGCTGGGCACGGGCCTCCTCTACTAATGAGAGGGGTTAGGCCTTAGTCCACCACGCTGGCCTAATGTGGGTTGGTAGGCTTCACATACCTTCGAAATTCGTATAAGAATTATCAGATATGCAGGTTTCCTCATGATGTTTTCCTTCACCGTTAAAGCAAGCTATAATTAATATTTAATACACACATAACTTTAGAAAAGTCAGAGGTGTATGCGACTTGGGTTTCGAACATACGACTTTCGTCTTGACAGTCCATACCGCAACCAACTAGGCTATCGCTGCATTAGAGGAATAATTTGGAATATTTATCAGTAACTAATACAGCTTGTTTTAACTCCCATTGCTATTAATTGCACCTTTATATTAATACCAGCTACCATGTTCCCTCCCTCCTATGATCCTGGGTCCTTTAGGTGTAACATGAAGAAGCTAAACAGCAGGCCGGCATAATTGTGTTGAGTAGCGGGGGATAGACTGTCTCTCGCTACTTGATACTCTATCTGGACGGCACTGCGCCTACCATCAGGTGCAGTGTGGTCACTTTGCCGCGCCAGAATAAAAAAAAAAAAACTTCTACAAATTTCCTAACAATATCAGATTAACAGTAAATAATACACTCTTGTTAGTACATATATAAATAAACTCAACAGTCACACACATAGTCCTGACCCTGCACTATGTCAAACCAGTATTATGGGTATCAACAAACAACAATGTGTGAAGGTGAAAACTAAAAATCAAAATGCTCAAATCATAGTCATTACGAAATGACTTAAACTTGAAATGGGTACACACTACCTGTATAATAACATATTGTCAGGACACCTGCTCATATTTAGTGGCACAGATTATATTATCCATCATAATAAAATAAAATAAAAAAATAATATTCCGTGATTTTTAATTATATTGTATGTTATGAGGGGGTCTGGACCCCCTAAACCTTCCGTGTGACTGGGGTGTTTATTAAATTTTATCTTGGTGAGTGCCATATTGTGACTAAGCTATGAATCTTCCTACTTTTGCACCACATGATGCTCTACACTGGTACAGTCAACAATAAAAGTTGAAATAGTGAACACTTTAAGCATCATAAGTCACTGATCAACTCTCGAAACATAAGGTGGCTAGCTATGTTTGTATTAAGCAACTTTTCTCGTTGACTGTACATACCACATTAGTTATATGAATATTATTTTAGGTGGAAATCAACGATGGGCTGCCACAGAACATGTGCACTCAGTGCATGACATGTTTGAACAACTCGCTGAAGTTCAGGAAGCTGTGCAAAGACACTGAGATGCAGTTACTAGAATATAAAAAGAAATTGGACAAGACATGTGACCTGTATACAGATGTCAAGGTGCAGTGAAATAAAAAAGAATTTTTGACAATCGCAATTTGAGTGTGGTGTTCTTGAAATGCAGTGTGTAGACAGTTTTTAGCGGAACTTAAATATGTTACAGTATAATTTGTTTATTTAAAAAAAAATATACTGTAACATGAATTTAAATATGTTATAATACTTTAATATGACACAAATAAATGCATACCATTTAAGTGTGATACGAAAAGTAGTTTTAAAAACAAATTCCATATTAAACTGCTATCAACTTTTTTTGTGAACAGGGTAGTTGATACGAATTTTTATTCTATTTAAATCAACAAATACTTTACCTAAAACCTATTATCGCAGGAATGTTATAATCCGAACAGAAATAAGTAACTCATACTCCCACAAGACACAAACGGGTTTCTTTTGCGTATTATATTGGATTGCATATTGAATTATGTATAAAATTAAACACAGGAAACTACCCTGTTGTTGTAGAATGCAGATATTCTATGATATTAACTTAAATTACATAAAAATTTTCATTTTTTTTAATGTTACACTTGTTATATTTCTTGCTGTGAGTAAGATTTCCGGAGGTTCTTACTGAATGAATGCTACAAAAAATATTTAATTACCATTCTATAAATATTATAATATTTTTTTTCAGGAACCCAAACAAGAAATGTTGGAGGACACAGGGCAGGAAGCAGCTGATGTTAAGCAGGAACTGATAGACATGACACTCTCTTCAGATGAGGATAACAAGCCTCTCAAGGAACTTCTAGAAGACTCTGGGAATGAAGACTCGAAGAATCTACACCTACCTGTACCATGTATGATAATTATTTGATTAAATTATTACATACACCTTTGTAGATCTTAGGACAATTAATGCTAATCTACATTAAACTTTGACAATGTATTAAAATATATATTTGTGTGCAGTTTACTTGCAATAGTATGTAGCTTCCTACATAGTTTACATTATTCGATACGCAACCGAATATACGCAGAAGAAACCCTTTTGCGAAAACAGAATCAAAGCTTGAAAAATTAATTGCTCAATATTTATTTCTGTTAAAATTAGTTAATCGCAAATCATGTAGTATGTACCATAATGTCATCTGTAATCTATGGTCTTGTCGATGCCAATATTATAAAAAAAAAATATAACTTCTTGTCATTCCCACAGTCTTGTGCACCGGTGTTTTATTTAACAACTCTAAAAGTAGATCACAAATTATTAAACGTTAATTTATCAATTTCAAATATTGGTATGAGCAAAAACGGGTGTGTAGTGGGAACATCTCACTATCTCTCTCGCACAACGGCACAATGGCCAATCTGAGAGGTGACGTCATGGCTCATATCATGCATCTTTTTTCTCTCTTGAAGTTTTAAATGGCGTCTGATTATGGCTATAACAAAGTAAATCAATATAGTAGTTTTGTACAGTGCAAGTGGAAGCTTCAGCTCCATACGAGCCAGTGTATTCGAGTAACGGCACAGCGCGCGTGTGCTGCAAGCTATGCCGCAAGGAGCTGTCGATCCGCAGCGTGGCGGCGCACGTGGCGCGGAGACACCCGGGCGGAGACGCGCGCCGCGACAAGTGCGACCTGTGCGACGCGTACGTCATGCGCGACAAGATGCGCAGGCACGTCGCCATGATGCACGGCGCGGGCGCCTTCCGGTGTGGGGTGAGTGACAGGGACGGATCGACGAATAATTAAATTGAGTTTAAATAATGTTGACATTATTTAAAAGCAAGCTAAGCAGCGATAGCCTAGTTGGTTGCGGTACGGACTGCCAAGACGAAAGTCGTAGGTTCGAAACCCAAATGGCATACACCTCTGACTTTTCTAAAGTTATGTGTGTATTAAAATGTTAATTATCGCTTGCTTTAACGGTGAAGGAAAACATCGTGAGGTAACCTGCATACCTGAGAATTTTTCGAAGGTATGAGAAGTCTGCCAACCCGCATTAGGCCAGCGTGGTGGACTAAGGCCTAACCCCTCTCATTAGTAGAGGAGGCCCGTGTCCAGCAGTGGGACAATGTTTAATACAGGGCTAGTATTATTATTATTAATGTTGACATTTACTCGAATAGAAATAATAATTGTGCGGATTTTGACTTTTAGAAAGGGGCTGTCCGCCCGTGACCGAAGACTGTAAAGCTTTCGAAACGTCGGGTTAAAAATTTAAAATAAACATGAGTGACAGGGACGGATCTAGGAGACAGTGGGGTGGGTGACCCCCCAGGAATAATTAAATTATATTTGCATAATGGTGACATTTACTCAAATACTACACATGGCATTAATAATAATTCTGCTGATTTTTACTTTTTTAACGGGACTTTCCGCCAGTGACCCTGAAGGCTGTATGGCCTTCGAAACTTCGGGTTACAAATGTAAAATAAACCGCGATAAAATCCGTAAAATTGAACTTTTTTAATGAGACCTCAATTAAAAACAGAGTCGGGTTGATTATGCTTATGAAAATGCAAGATTTTATGAATCGTATATCGGATAGTGATTATTCTTTAATAATAAGATGGAAATGTAACAACTCAAAAAGGTGCCAAACCAAATTACATTTTGTGGTTCAGTGGGCAAGTAAACTAGAGTCCACGGGTTCAATCTTCGCAGTTAAATAAATGCATGGTCAATTATTTGTTTTAGAATTAGGGTGTTATGGGATCAAGTCATTCGTAGTTTCTGATATCCACGAAACAGGTAGTGAATAAATTAAACCTAATTCAGTATTTCCCTCGTAATGTTGCCAAACAAGACTATTACACCCGTATTCATAAACGATAGGCTCTAAGTGAGGTCTTTACTATACGTAGATTTCTGTTCTGTTGGCTAATTTTTGGCGGGAAATAAAAACCGACCAATCACGTAAACAAAAATCAATTATTAGCAAAGAGCTCGCATAAGAGTTGTTCTTGGTTACATGTTGGCACCAGTATAGAATCCAAAGAAACATGTTTAGAATGGATTTTTGTTTCCAGTACTGCAAATCAGAGTTTGACACAAAAGAGCTATTAGTGGAACATGTCGGAGCTTGCACTGCGAAGAAAAAGAAACGGAAAGTCTCTGAATCGGTGAGCTAAAAGCTTCTTTGTTATTTGAAAATTGCTTTGTCTTAAATGTATATTTGATTTAAAAAAGTATTTACACGACTTTCGATTCAAGTTTCTTCATTCTATATTCTTTCGAGATCAGATTTTTGTATTATATGTAGTGTTACATGTTGTTACGAGTTATGGTAAAGCGTGGAGTGAGAAGGACATACATATATACACACCGGCCTGTAATCCCTGAAGGGGTAGGCAGGGGTGTACCCAGTGCACCCACTTTTCGCCGAATTTATTACGGTCTCATAATGTAATAAGGGGCGAGCCTATCGCCACACCCGGCACAATTCTAGACTCTGGGCTGATACGGAGTATTTCCTATTAGAAAAACCTAATAACACTGGGGATATCACCCGACCTGGGGATCGAACCCGGGAGCTCAGTTCACGTCAGAGTGAAAAGGTTAACTAATAATCGTACATCTTTCATCATTTACTGACAATAGTATAATAGAAGGTGTAATGGACTTCCGACAAGTAAACCACGATCACAAGATGTTGTATACTGCGTCCCACTTGGCACACTACCTCAGCTGCTTTATTCCAGAGCAGGGAACTCCGCGAGTGTGACATATGCCACAAGAAGATGCAGAAAGCCAGTCTGAGATTGCACAAGGCGGTGAAACACGCGGGACTGGGGCCAGTCTGCGAGGTGAGTTGAGTCAAACCGTTTATTTTGTAAACAGGATCGTCGAATATTTTTTTTTAGGTTTAAGAATCATTTATTTCTCATAAGATTATTGAATTAATCACTTACTGAGAAAACGTATTAACAATCAGTCCTTTTGTATGGGCGAGGCGAGCATCAAAGACATACACGGCATTCATCAAAATAGTGAGCACGACAATAGAAATAGAATAATACCGAAGCACACATAAATAGACACGTTTAAATTAGATTACATTATTAAAATAAGATAATGTCGCAAAATTTTAATTAAAAACAAGCCAATCACCATCTTGTATTTCATTCATGATACTCGACAAACATTTGACAGGCTCCGTGGCGCAGTTGATGATTTGCCGGCTGTGAAACGAGAGCCGTCTGGGAGAGGTCTGGGTTTTGTGTGTGTAGTCCCTCGTAGTCATTGATACCCACGACACAGGTTTTAGTGTGATGTCAGGACTATGTGTGTGACTATTATTATTTATTTTATGCAGCACTGCGGCAAGCGTTTCGGCAACAAGTTCCGTTTGAACGAGCACTACCGCGCCAAACACGGCTACGAAAAGTTCAAGTGCTCCTACTGCGAGTTCCAGAGCGCCGCCATCATGGCCATGCGGGTGAGGACATACACCATATAGATTACATACTCTGTCTGTCGAAAGGTGCAGCCATAGCATAGTTGGTTGCGGTACGGACTGTCAAAACGATACTCGTACGCGGTATGATCGAAACCCAAGTGGCATACACCTCTGACTTCTAAGTTACGTGTGTATTAAATGTTAATTATCGCTTGCTTTAACAGTGAAGGAAAACATAGTGAGGAAACCTGCATTCTTGAGAATTCTCATAAGAATTTCGAGGGTATATGAAGTCTACCAACCCGCATTAGGCCAGTGTGGTGGACTAAGGCCTAACCCCTCTCATTAGTAGAGGAGGCCCGTGCCCAACAATGGGGCAACGTTTAATACAGGGCTAGTATTATTATTATAGACGTAAGGAGAGGAGAGGAGGAGGAGACTACCAGGAGAGGCAGATGCACAGTAGGGGAATTAATGGCCTTTTTAGATTCTGTGGTGTAGCCTAGAGATTAATGGCAGCGTGTAGTATTATTATTGTGGTGACTTGAGTTCCCTATAATATGCATAAATGCGCTGAAGTCCACGACGTGGAATTTTTATCAGCACGGCAAAGTGACCATACTGCACCTGATGTTAAGCGTAGTGCTATCCAATTAGAGTACCGAGTAGTGAGAGACGATCTATCCCCCGCTACTGAACACAATCATGCCGGCCTGCTTTTTCACACTACGCCATGGCAAGAAGGTGAAGAAGCGGTCAAAGGTCTATTGTCAGAGTAGATACTCAGAAGGCCGCGAAACGGCCAAACATCGTACCCCAACTCTAGACCACCGACAAAAAAAAATGTCGCTTAAAGGTAAACTGGTGGGGGTCATGAGATCATGACCATAGATAGATATCTTCGATGTGAACTCGTCCGATTTATCGTCACATCGGGCATATTTATATACGTGTGCTGGCGTGCGGAGTCACAGCTTCGTGGTGTCTCGACCCCGGCTCGAACCAAGCAAGCTCGAGCAAATTCGTATTTTTGCCGCACCATCAAGCTGTGGAACAGTTTGCCAGTAACCGTGCCAGAATTAAAGAAATATATGATTTCGTTTGTCCATGTGTTGTAGAACCACGAGCGTCGCCACCGCGGCGAGAAGCCGTTCGTGTGCGAGTCGTGCGGCGCCAAGTTCCACGCCGCGTACCTCCTCGCGCAGCACCGGCAGTCGCACCGCACTGAAAAACTTATCAAGGTACCAAGGTACTCTATAGAGAATTTTATATCTGATCTAGTGGGCTCTGGCAGACGTCATCCTGTCACAACCCGCCCTCTCCGTAGATCAAATTTTCGATGAAAAATAAAAAAAACACCGATCTCGACAACAACGCCACCTATCGGATCTAAATGTATCCTATCTTCTAAGTTAAACCCAACCATATACATCTACATGTTATTATACAATTAATGAATATCTATTAGATAATATAGATATATAACGTGGACTTGGCACAAAATAATGTAATACTGTATTGACCATTAAGATATTTGTTTTGTGACATTATGTATTGTTGATTATATTATTAATAGGTCGAGGGGTTAATTTGAATTTAATTATAATATTTTGACATTGTATTATAATAAAAATTACATTGGAAACATTATTCCGTAAATATTTGCATGTCACTTAGTATGGCAAAGTGTGTGAGCCTATTTAAACATTATATTTAACATCTTTATGTAAAACACATACTTGCAAGTACATATTTCTTATTCTTATTCTACAAAATAATCATTCATCAGTCATTGATGTTTGGTGCTGACTGTACCTAATTTCAATAAGCGAGTTAAGTGCCAACATCATATCTTACTGAGTTTATTTATGTAGACTGTTCATACAACTGAAAATGATAGATTAAAACCTTTTGGCGAGAAGAGAATCGATATTGGTTTGAAAAGGATTTTTTTTATTTTTAATATTAGTATATGTATTTATTTCGGTTCTGGGTTTTTTTTATTGCCTGAGTAGGCAGACGAGCAGACGGACCACCTGATGGTAAGTAGTCACCGCCGCCCATAGACATCTGCAATGCCAGAGCACAGCAGAGCCGCTGCCTACCGTTTAAGGACTACTCTTCTTAAGCCTCGTTTAAAGAAGGACATGTCATAGCGCTCAGGGAACACCGCAGCAGGGAGTTCATTCCAGAGATTGCACGTACATGGTACGGAATCGTTTCCAGGTGTTTTTTTTTTTCCTATCACGGCAAAGTGACCGCACTTCACCTGATGGTAAGCGTAGTACGGTCCAATTAGAGTACCGAGTAGCGAGAGACGATCTATCCCCCGCTACTCAACACAATCATGCCGGCCAGCTCCTTCACACTCCGCCATGGGCGTGAAGGTGAAGAAGCGGTGGAGGGTCTATTGTCAGAGTACTAAGAAGGCCGCAAAATGGCCATTGTACCCCAACTCCAGACCCCCAAAAAACGGGATGTACACTGGCTGATCCCGGAACGTGACACACTTGCGTGTGCCACTATGGCGGGGTTTTCACCCTGTGTACGGTGGTCGCTATCCGGGCGGATATGAATATCCTACCACCAGCTAAATGGTATGGATGAACTCTGTTGCGGTGTCGGGTGTTGTGGGACCGTCCCGTCGACCGATACATTGTATATTATATGTGTATTATAATAATGTCAGTAAAATGTTCCCTTGCAGTGTTCCGAGTGTCCGGCGCGGTTCAAGGCCAACAACAGCCTGCACATGCACAAGCTGACGTGCCACAGCGCGGCCCTGTACAAGTGCACCATGTGTGCGCGCGCCTACAGGTCAGTGTGCCGGCGCGGGCGAGATAATAACTGGTAGGCAGGGACGTAATCAGGCAGGGTAAAGGTGGACACTGCCCCCCAGAAATCGCAAACTAAATGGTTTGTGAAATATGTTTTTTAAGATACCTGTGGAAAAGAATAGTAATGATAAATATGTTTTTTTTTATTTATTATTACAAGGTAATTGTCTCGGCTGACTCGTCTATGGGTAAAAGATCTGTCGCATGCTTTAGACTGGAGATGATGAACCAATGGCCCACGTGCAATTAATTGCATGGAACTTAGTATATCATAACCAGGAGCACCAGGATAAAAAATATTAACTTATCACGCCATATTTTTTACCACGTGGGCTTGATTTGAAATCGTCTTTTAGTTATACTTTGATGCTGTTTTGAGACTAAAAATGAGAAAATAAAATATAGTTTAAAAAACTAAAAAAACGTTTTAACAGCTAGCTAAACTAAAATGTTGAGAATAATTCCATTAGTTTGATTTTAAAAAGCGTGGAGTGCTTGTCATGGATCTCGTAGATTTGAATTTATTTCGGTCCCGTAATGTGATAGGGGGCGAGCCTATCGCCATACCGGGCACAAATTCCAAATTCCGGGTTAATACTGAGAATTTCTAAAAAAAACAATATCACTTTACCCGGGATCGAACCAGAGACCTCAGCAGTTGTAACGCATGCGCGTTTACAACTAGGGCAGACGAGCAGACGGGCTACCTGATGGTAAGTAGTCACCGCCGCCCATAGACCTCTGCCATGCCAGGGCACAGCAAAGCCGCTGCCTACCGTTACATTATTAATTTATTTAGTTACTGTTCGACCCTTAGTTGCCGACACTACGCCGTGAAGCACCTGCGTCACGTGCACCACTACCGAGGCCCCGTGCCGCATCTCCAACCACTGCCCACGCAAGAACAAGCATAACACGGGAATCGAACCCACACCTCACACTTCCACAAGAGATGGTCACTTTGCCGCAACAGAATACCAAAAAATACCATCAAGCTGTGGAACAGTTTGCCAGCTACCGTGTTCCTTCCTATGATCCTGGGTCCTTTAGGCGTAGTATGAAGAAGCTAAAAAGTAGGCTAGCATGATTGTGTTGAGTAGCGAGGGATAGATTGTCTCTCGCTACTTGATATTTTAACTGGACGGCACTGCGCTTACCATCAAGTGCGGTATGCTTTGTCGAGCCAGAAAAAAAAACTTAAAACTTATTTATTTTTTAAATATAAATGATTACTATCAAAATGTGGTTTTTATTAAAAGCGTTTACTGAAAAAAAAATTGAGTTTGATTCATAAGTTTCTTAGAACTTTCATGAGAAATAAGACAAAAATAACCAATGTTTTTGGATTTCGTCGTTTTATTTTACATCATAGGGCCTTAGACGCGTGCAGGTGGATTGAGTGAGCACCTTCTAAAATCGTTTTTTATATATTAGGTATTTAGTAAATGTTCTAAAACAACTGTAAAACCAATCCTGGATTTGTAAAAAGATAAAAAACCTAGCTTAACGATAATAAATTTTACCATATCAAATTTACTAAGAAACGAAATCCTCATGTTTTTATGTACTTTGGATGGTATAAAGTTATCAGAAGTCAATAGGGTAGGAACTAGGGGTTATTCTTGACAGTAAATTTAACTTTATAAGCCATATTGATATAGCTCAGTGCAGTAACAAGATGCTCGGTTCCATCCAGACAGTTGGTAAGTCTTTCAAAAGAACCAAGACGTTCAAGGCGTTGTATTGTGCTCGTGTTCGTACTTCGTAGCCGACTCGAATACTGCAGCCAAGTGTGGAACCCTTGCTATAAAGTTCATATTAATAGATATATTTATTAGATAGATGTCTGGTCTACAAGGCGAAATGCAACGGTGATACCACCATTTGCCAACGCGCGAACTACGCGAGTAGACTCGAGCACTTTAAAATGAACTAGTTGGCAAAGAGAAGATCTTTACTCGACGCAACATTTCTACACAAACTTATTAGTGGTGCTATCTTAGAATCTGCTTTGTTGGGAGGGCTGAATTGCGACAGCCTCCATGGCGCAGTTGGCGAGTAGCCGGCTGTGAAACGCGAGGCCGTGGGTTCGATTCCCACACCGGGACAAATGTTTGTGTGACAGACAGATATTTGTGTCCGGGGTCTGGGTGTTGTGAGAGCGTGCGTCTCTCGTAGTCCCTGATATCCACAACACAAGACTGGTATCTTAGTGTGGGGTCGGGGCAATGTGTGTTATTGTTAAGTGTTATTTATTTATTTATTATAATTAATTTTAATATCCCTAAACTTAACTGTAGGCCCAGTCGCATTGATAGGTATACATTCCGTACGCGCCGGCATAGATCTAATGTCGGGAAGTTTTCTCCACTCAATAGGATACAGAGTAATTTCAATGACCTTCAGAGTTCTGTATCTGTTGATTTATTTTCGGGGTCTACACTTGGTTTCAAAAAAATATATTTTATTGTAATCATTTTGTTGGGTAACCCAAACCCAAAGAGCATTATAATACTACTGAAATTAACACCTAAGAGGTAGGACGATCGGTACAACCACGTCAATGCAAGCTATACTTTTTCTCCACAAATAATCTCCACGCAGGCGGAGCTGCGGGCAACAGCTAGTATCAAATAAAGCATAACTGAACTAAACATTAAACAATGGATGTTTACGTTCAGTGTCAATGTCAAATACATAACCGCTAATAGTGAATTTAGAAGTTTTACATATATACACTCACACCCGTAATCCCCGAAGGCGTAGGCAGATGTGTAAGTAGTACACCCACATTCCCGAGCTTAGACTGTCCCATGATGAGATATTGGTAGATCGAACGCGAGGCTTCATCACAGCAGTCGTACGAACTGCGCCACCGAGGCAGTCAAAACACAACTCAGGCAAGTAGAAATAATTCAGAAATTACATACATACATATACACTCACGCCTATAATCCCCGGAGGGGTAGGCAGAGGTGTAACCAGTACACCCACTTTTCGCCGAATTTCGGTCCCATTATGTGATAGGGGGCGAGCCTATCGCCATACCGGGCACAGGTTCCAGACTCCGGGCTAATACTGAGAATTTCTAGATAGAAAAACCCAATATCACTTTACTCGACCCGGGGATCGAACCCGAGACCTCAGCACAGCGGTTGTAACGCATGCGCAATTACAACTGCGCCACCAAGGCAGTCAGAAATTACTTTTTAAATAAAAATAAAACCGCCTTCAAAAAAACCCAGACACAACTAAAAAGCAAAAAATAATTGGTTACATTAACATCAATGAATTACATACAATTTAAATCAATTATTTTTGGAGTCGGTGCCGGTGTTGTTTTCTTAACTTTTAGATTCATAAAAACCCAAGTATGGATCTATTTTATATTTTTTTGTATGCCTGATTATTCTGTTTTTTCCATGTTTTGGCTGGCACCGACTCCAAATAATTGATTTAAATTGTATGTAAGTAATTGATGTTAATGTAACCAATTATTTTTTGCTTTTTGGTTGCGTTTGTTTTTTTTTGAAGGCGGTTTTAGTTTTATTTAAATAGTAATAATTTATTTTTTGCTTTTTATTGGTACAAATATAAAATAGGTACGTTGGATGCAGTACCAAAAGATAACACCACTGAAAAAGTCACAGAAAAGCTAAATTCGCAGTTTCGTTCATTCGGACAACATATTTTTTCAAGTTATTTTGGTTTTAAGACCAAACTACTCAACCGATTTTGATAAAAATTCTATGGGACCAATCTGGAAGCATGTTCTCTGTAACAAAAAAAAGAATTTTCCAAATCGGTCAATACATGAGTTCTGAGGTAACAAACATAAAAAAAATACACGTCGAATTGAGAACCTCCTCCTTTTTTTATGTCGGTTAAAAAGAAATAATTTCCAAATTAATTGTATTATAATGAGACTGGAGACTGGATGAATTTTGGCCAACACGGGATGGAATTCCAGTAAAGTAACCATTACGCATATATGATTAGTAAAAATGAATACATCTTTAAAAGTGATGTATCTCTAAAAATTTCAAGTTAAAAATCGACTTTTCCACTAATTTCTAGTGAAAAGGAATTAAGAACATTGTGTTGAGTCTGATCGATTTGATGTGTTGCGTGAGAATCTTGACATCGCAATGTACTCAATGTACTTTTTTGTCAGTGCCATCTATTGGCGGTTAATAGAAGTGAATTCAATATAATAATGCTTGATTGTCATGATGGTTGTTAAAAGAGGTATTAAAACATATTTTTATACTTCTATCGACCATAACGTAACCAAATAAATAAATAAAGAAAATACTCAAATAAATATACCAATACTCAAAGATCGACCATTTTGCAGTGAATTGTTAATAACCTTAGACGAAAAAACTGTATATTATTTCGTCATTGTTAATTAAATGAGAAGAATCTGAACTTATTGTAGGAGGCATTCAAAGAGAACAAATACTCTGTCAAATAAACATCATTTTATCACTTGTAAACATAAAAATACATAAGTAATATAAACTTCGTATATTAAAACGATGGGGAACATGGTAAGTAAAATATAAATTAATTTTTATTTTATAATACACTAGCTGTTGCTCGCGGCTCCGCCTGCGTGGAGGTTATATTCGGGAGCAGAAGTATACAATCCAAGGAGTTGTCTTCTGCACTGAGGCAGCTGTAGCAATTGTCCAGCCTCTCAGGTGTTGTGTCTGAATCTTGAGATTGCATCTAAAGCATACCCCGTAAGTTTAACCTCACTTTGCCCCTTTAGGGATGATTTTTCAAAACCGTTGAAACACGTATTTCTTTATTTCCTACCAAAAGCCTAAATATGAATTTACAGATCACTAAGTCGAGGAATTATGGATTTCCCATACAATTTTTGAACTCCTATTTGACCCCTTTCAAGGTTGTTTTTTGAGAAAAAAGATAGCCTATGTCCTTCTTCAGGATATAATGTATTCCCCTACCAAATTTCATTACAATCCGTTCAGCCGTTTAGTCGTGAAGAGGTAACAAACAAACAGAGTTACTTTCGCATTTATAGTATTAGTAGGTATGTATTACATACATATACACTCTCGCCTATAAATCCATCACTTTTCGCCGAATTTATTACGGTCCCACGATTAGATAGGAGGCGAGTCACAATTCCAGACTCTGGACTAATACTGAGTATTTCTGAATAGAAAAACCCCATATCACTTTGCCCGCCCTGGGGATCGAACCCGAGACCCCAGCACAGCAGTCTTAACGTATGCGTAATTACAATTGCGCCACCGAGGCAGTTTCTTGTACATTTATATGATGAAAGAGATTAATTAAAGGTACTTACAGTTAAATAGTTTTCAATAGCAAAAAACCACCTATAGGTCTCGTTAAAATTTTACCTCACATATTTGTCAAGAGGGGTTGCAATACAGAGGGATGGTTCTCGAGAACGCTAGCTAGAGACTCCCGCCTATACAGCCGCCATTTCAACTCCTGTTTAGCCAAGATCGACAATGGAAAAAATCGTCAATTTTGTGGTAGGATATTTGGCCGGATAGCGACCACCGTACACAGGGTGTAAAATCCGCCATAGTGGCACACGCAAGTGTGTCACGTTCCGGGGTCAGCCAGTGTACATCCGGTTTTTGTCGGGGGTCTAAAGTTGGGATACGATGTTTGGCCGTGTTGCGGCCTTGTGAGTACTCTGACACAAGACCCTCGACCGCTTCTTCACCTCCTTGCCCCATGGCGTAGTGTGACTAAGCTGAACAGCAGGGCGGCATGGTGTGTTGAGTAGCAGGGGATAGATTCTCTCTCGCTACTCGATACTCTAAAGTATAGTAATTGGACAGCACTGCGCTTACCATCAGGTGCAGTGAAGTCACTTTGTCGTGCCAGGATAAAAAATAGTTTGTCCACCATGCGGGTACACCTCAGAGAATTCTGTTCTGAGGTTTGCAGGTCTACTCACGATGTTTTCCTTCTGATTATGTTTCAATTGCTATTCTGTGCATAATATATGTCTATAGAACAATGTCCTCGAGATAATATGGTCGATCTAAACAACGACTAACGCCATCGGATTTTGTCTAGCCAACGCGCCACGGACCTTATGGTCAACACGGGCCTTTTGGACAACCACAAGGGCAGTTCCAAAATCCTTATGGACCCAACCCGTATCCACAAGGTTACACACCCGGTCAACCACCTGGCCAGGAGTTGACACCGGTTCCTCCTCCGCAAGGATATCCGCAGGTAATATAACATTCGTGGCGTCACATACAGACTTACGATCACATTTCGATGGGTGAAAATGTAAAATGTTTTCTCGATCAGTAAATGTATTTGGACGTACCTTCGAAGGCCAACGAGCGAGCGCTAGCCAACGCTTAATATCTTTTGTTGGCGTTTGTTGGGCCGATGTGTACCCAGCGTTACGGATACACAAAATAGTTCCATGAGTTTATGTCAATAAGTAAACGAAGCCGCTAGTTCCTATAGTACCAAATTTAGTTTCTCACGTAACCACTAAAGGCGTTATATATTTAGTCATATTTTACGTTGTTTCTGTTATATATAAGCTTGCGTGCTGCAAGCACACATCTGCCTATATTAAAAAGCAACACCTTCTAACATTTGAATTACAAAAAGCTATTTATCTAATGTGTGGCTGTGCATTAAACTTCTCACCCACAAAGTCACGGGCTCACATCTCAAGACTCAAATCGAAACAACAGTTTCCACACTGCTGTTTTAGCACGCATTTAAGAGACTTACCTGTCATCATGTCATCTAATCAGATTGAATATTTAAATGTATGTTGGGGTCACTTACAGAACAAGACAGAACCACTGTTCAAAAGTCTCGGTCGCACCTCGCACCGACACGAGTCAATAAAACAGAGCGACACAGCATACATAATCCAATGTCGGCATCTCGAGTCTGATAAAACATTTTGGCTTTATTCGCAACCCTAAATCCATCAGTTTTATTTGAGTAGGACAGAAGCAACCCGTACATGTATTTACAATCGCGAACTTTATAGAGTTACGTAAACTGACAATTGGTTCATTGCAGCAACAAGGCTACCCAGTCCCGGAGTACCAACAGCAAGGTTACCCGCAGCAGGGATATCCTCAACAGGGGTACCCGCAACAAGGGTACCCACCACACGGGTACCCCCAGCAAGGATATCAGGGGTACCCGCCAGGACAGGGATATCCTGGTGAGTATAACCAGGACAACCGCATAATAGAAGACTGTATTAAAAAAATATATATTTGAACTCGACTACCTCGGTGCGCAATTAAAGGCGCATTACGACTGTTTTGTTAAGGTCTCGAGTTCGATCCCCGGGTCGGGTATAGTGATATTGGGTTTTTCTGTTTAGAAATACTGAGTATCAGCCTGAAGTCTGAAATTTTGGCTGGTGTGGCGATAGGCTCGCCCCCTATCACATTTTAAGACTGTATTAATTCGGCAAATTGGAGTGCAATCTAGATCATAATCACTAACTCTGTTTATTTTATTTTTCCTGTGATTGTATTCTTTAATGTGTCTTTAATAAATAAAAAAAAATCGGCGGCTAATACTGAGGAATTCTAGATAGAAAAACCCAATATCACTTTCGGGTAAAGACCCGACCCGGGGATCGAACCCGAGACCTCAGCACAGCAGTCGTAACGCATGCGCCACTTACAACTGCTCCACCGAGGCAATCTGGATGTCAATCCAGATGATGATTTGGATATTAAAATCTCACTCACCGTACGGAAAGGTTTTCTGTGAGACAGTGGTAATAACTCGGTCGAGCAGGTCCAAACTGTCTACAGCGTGGCTCTAACTTGATTTTGACAATTGACTTTGCCAATGTGATCCCCGAATAACTAGTTGGTAATAATTTACAAACTAATAAATAAGTACACCCAACAGTGACACACATATTCCTGACACCACACTAAGTAGAACCTGTGTCGTGGGTATCAACAACTCCGAGGGACTACGGTCTCAAAACAAATATATGTCTGTCACACAAACATTTGTCACGGTGCGGGAATCGAACGGCCTGTCGTTTCACAGCCGGCTACTCGCCCGCTGCGCTACGAATGCTGTCAAAATCACCACAATTTCATAAATTCGTGATGTCTACTACCCCGACCCGAACCAAGAGGTTCGCAAATTCGTATTTTTGCCGCACCATCAAGTCATCATCAGTTCCATCATCTGTGAAACAGTTTGCTAGCTACCGCGTTCCCTCGTTCCTATGATCTTGGGTCCTTTAGGCGTAGTGTGAAGAAGCCACACAGCAGGCCGGCATAATTGTGTTGAGGAGCGAGGGATAGATTCTCTAGCTATTTGATACTTTAACTGGACGACACTGCGCTTACCATCAGGTGCAGTGTGGTCACTTTACCGTGCCAGGATAAAAAAACCCCTTACCTAATTTCCATTGCTATGCGAGCAATGCAGCCCTTAGTAGTCCCTTTAGGTGTTATTTCCATTGCCGGTGAATATCGCTTACTGGATACTTTAACTGGATGGCACTGCACTTACCATCAGGAGCAGTGTGGACACCAGGATAAAAAAACAATTGATTTGGTTTCCAACAGGTCAGTACCAACAGCCAGGTGTGGGATCGCAAGCGGGGTGTGCTGCGTGCGTGGCCTGCCTCATGTGTCTGTTCTGCTCCTGCTGTCAGGGGCTCATGGGCTCCGGCATGCAGGACATGACGGGCATGCAAGACACCAACGATGCCAACACGGCCCACGTACATCCGCCGCAGACCGACGCCATGGACGCTGATGATAACTGAGATCCAAGAGGGCCGCGTATTGGAACGACTGTACCAGATAGATTTAAGTGTCAATATTGATTGCGTGACGGGACGGACTATATCTCATATCTGGAGGGTTACTCTTGACACTCGATTCCAATTGAAAATTGGGAATGGGTTCGAAAACTGTATAATTGGCACTCTTGAACGTAACACCAGCGCACGATTTAACTGAATACGGCAAAATATTTAGTAATTAAATGAAATAGAGTATTAAAGGATCGCTGGTTCATAAATATTCTATTTCATTTAATTGAGTGAGTTAGAGTTCCAATATCTTCTAGATTGGAATTGAAACTGTATCGAGTTCGAGATTGGAATTGAGAAGAAGAATTGAATAGTAGGCCTACTGGTATTGAAATGACCTCCATCGCCTATGAACATCCACAGCACTATGAACATGGTTGCGTTGCCAATCTTAAAGGAAAGGATTTGAGCCACCGAGAACATCACAACAAAACACAATACCAAGTTGTTAGGTACATCAAATGATCTTTTTATAGAAAATGATACTTCCCTATTCATTCTGTAGACAGAATGTCTACACGGTGCCTCTACCACTTTAAAAGTATTAGGAAAACTTGAACTCTTACCACGTACATAAGGAGGCGTTCACCTTTTGGTTTGACACCTGGAGTGGCACGCTGCGAAAACTGTCAATACACAGCCCTTATAATGAATCTTTCTCCAATAAAACATTGCTTTTAGATATCGTCTAATATAAAATGACTCATTCCGCCTTTCGATTCTGTATCTTATTGTACCTACATGAAATGAAGTGAATCTAACATTTGTTGATTCTTCTACTTACTTTATTCTTCTACCGTCTACTTCTTCTACTTCAATTTCTGTCCATCCAAAGGTTGTCTGGAAGAGATCGCTTTTAGCGATAAGACCGCCCATTGTAGGACTATTTAGTAATTAAGTCTTTATTATGTATGCTATGTTATTATCTTTTATGGTTATACAATAAAGAGTTGTTGTATTGTATTGTTGATTCGTATTTTTTTAACGTTACTCGCGTCTTAGCTTATGTTGTGCTTTTTTATATTTTATTTAAGTTTACTTATTGTACCTTAATAAAACTTTTCGTATATAATAATTAGTTTTATTATTTGTTGATTTATAACCACTCAAAATTGTAAAATGTATATTAACATAATTTGGGAGTACGGTCTAAGGTTTGATGATCTAAAAATAACAAGGAAAGAAAATGTTTCTGAAGTAGTTGATTTATTCTATTATACCATTCAAATGGTTTTTTTACTTTGATTTATGATCGCTATTTGGGGGGATCCAATTACCCTACCACCACGAAAAGTATGGTGGTAAAATTCGGTAATTCCATGTGCACCCAAAATTTCTTTTCAAGGCGGTATCTTAAGTACAGTGACATCTTGTATCGTATATGTGAAAGTATTACAAATATGTTTAATACAGTTTTGTCTTTTCCTTTGTGTTATGTTCATTATTATAATACATTTTGTATAGAATTATTATATATTCTGCTAATTCTGCATGTTTATTTATACCTTCTTTGATAAAATTCTAGTAAAAAAAAAGTACTTAGATCGAATCAAACCATTCTACTCGGCAATAGATGGCGTTATCAATATATATTTTCCGTACCTATAAAAATAAATTTATTAAAATAAATATTTTTCTATATCAAATCAAATCAAATCATTTATTTTGTAAATTAGGCCACTATGGGCACTTTTTACATGTCATAATAATGTTAAGGTCTACTGGTGCTTCGGAAATGCCCACTGGTCTGAGAAGAAGCACCAAGAAACTCAGCCGTAGGTCTTTTGTAACTTGTCATTACAATTTACATTAGAAAATAATTTACATTATAAAAAACATACATCCTTAAACAAGTCACATTCACATGAAACAAAAAAAACGGTACGGTACATGTTAATACAAGGCAGAGTCGTAAATGAGGCTATACAACCTGTTATTTATTTTCTCTAACTAACAATCAATGAGCAATCCAGGTAGACCAGTCCACACAAGCAGCACCCGTTCACGAGTATGACGCATGTGCCAGCCATCGGCCTCCTCAACCATGACACAGGGAAGTGACCGACCCGGCACATAACGCCGCCGCAAGCACAGACCCTTAAGCGAGCATGACATACCTTAATCGCGTCAAAGAATGATAGAGATACAAATTCACAAGAAAATAGCTTTAAAAAAACAAGAAGCCAAGACTATTACGACTCCGGCGTCCTGTGAAAACAATATACATCAAACCGAAATACATTATATAAAATAAGTACCTATCAGAGTGTTGCTGTGTTTAGCTGAGCGGCCATGGTTGTTTATCATTTAAATATTCCGTTATATTGTAATAAGCCCTTTTCACTAAAAAGTTTTTTAGTTCGACTTTGAATTGGTCGATGGGCAATATTTGCACGGGCTCAGGAATATTATTATAGAAACGAATACTAAGCCCCACAAAAGAAGCATGTACTTTTTGCAAGCGAAAATACGGCATACACAGTTTATGCTTGTATCTAGTATTTAGAGTATGTATATCACATTTCTTTTTAAACAAACTGATATTTTTCTTTATGTATATAACATTTGCATAAATATATTGGGACGCAACAGTTAAAATACCTATATCTTTAAAGATATCTCTTAAGGAGACTCTTGTACTGAACTGCTAAATTGAACGAACTGCTCGTTTTTGTAATATAAAAATGCTCTCAATATCAGCAGCCTTACCCCACAACAAAATACCATAAGACATAAGACTGTGAAAGTAACTAAAGTAAACAAGACGAGCAGTTTCTACATCAGTCAATTGTCTAACTTTCCTAATGGCATACACTGCAGAGCTAAGTTTCCCAGCTAAGCACGAAATATGCGTGCCCCACTGGAGTTTCTTATCCAATGTGATGCCTAGGAACACGGTAGAATCAACAGTTTCTAAAACCTCATTGTTCATAACTATATTAGGTCCTAGATTTGTGACATTTGGCATTACAAATTTTACACATTTAGTTTTCTTGGCATTAAGTACAAGATTGTTTGCCGTAAACCACTGAGTTACTTGTGAAAGTGTACTATTAATTTCGTCAAAATTATCTCTATTCCTATCCACTCTGAAAACGAGTGAAGTGTCATCAGCGAATAGCACTGTATTGCACATGTTTTTTAAATAAAAAGGTAAATCATTAATATACACTAGAAACAAGAACGGACCCAGTATAGAACCTTGTGGCACTCCCAGTCGTACAGGAAGATCCTCGGACTTCACTCCATTCAGATCTACGCACTGAACTCTTTGGTGCAGGTACGAAGAAACAACGTCAAGAGCAATGTTGTGTATGCCGTAATGACGAAGTTTCCGTAAGAGCGTGTCATGGTGCACACAACAATCAAATGCCTTCGAAAGATCACAAAAAACTCCAATGGCGTTCTGCGACCTCTCCTACGCATCAAATATGTGTTGAATGAGTGCAACTCCCGCGTCTGCAGTCGAACGACCCTTTGAGAAACCAAACTGATTAGCGTGCAAGAGGTTGTTAGCCTTGAAATGGTTAATCAACTGCTTCAGTATAAGTTTCTCAAAAATCTTACTAAAGGTCGGTAGTATTGAGATGGGCCGGAAATTACCGGGGTCTTTTTTCGAACCTGATTTATATAAAGGTATAATTTTACTATATTTCATCAGATCTGGAAAGATACCAGTATCTATACACTTATTAAAAATTACCGTAAGGTAGGGAGCTACTAGATCTATTATCTTTTTTAGAAAATTTACAGAAATGTCCCACAAATCACCCGTATTTTTTGGATTTAAAGTTTTTACAATACTGATTACTTCAGCGGGAGCTATGCGCTCGAATTTAAATAATAATTTACACTGCGACACGCTCTCACGCAGCAAAGATACAGCACGACTAGGTGAAGAATTTAAGGAGCAAGTAGTAGCTACAGGTATGTTCGCGAAAAAATCATTAAATGCCTGAGCAACTTCCACTTGTTCACATACAATTTTATTATTTATATTTAACTCAAACTGGTTATCGCGTGTTCGTAAATTCCCAGTTTCTTTATTTATAATATCCCATGTCGACTTAATTTTGTTACACGAGTTTTTAATTTTCCTGCTTATAAAATTTGCTTTATATATTGGTTGAAATACCACTTCATTCATAATATTATGTAAATATTCAAATTATTTTTGTAACAGCTATTTATTTTAGTCTATATCAAAATTAAAACCTTCATGCAACTGGTCACCTAAAGAATAATTCAAAAAGAAGAATACAATTTTGAATAAAGAAATATTTGCTCACAAATTTTGTTCATTCACAACAAAATTGGTCACGCACCTACCATGGCCCAAAATTTCAAGTAACCCACAAAAACAGGAAAAAATCAAGTTTAATACCCCATCTACCTCTACAATAATAGCAGAAATCCTTCGCAAACCATGGCTCTAGTTCTGAGAAAAGCGGCCTTGTCGAAAAATGTGTCTTTGCTGAAATGTATAAAGGGGCGGCCGGTCACCACCTCGGCCAACAAAAAGAACCCTGCGCCTTTGTGTAAGTATAACAGAATATTATTAGTTATTACTTTTTGTGAATAATATAAATTTATTTTTCCACATTTGGAAATTTAAAACTGTTGCTTTAAAGGTAGGTAAGTGGCAGTAGAAGTGTATCTAGCATATTTCCGTTAAAATATATGTAATAAAAATCGACTATCGGCTGTCTTATTAACAATATGGATTTTCAAATCGGTTCAAGGCCAAATTTTGTTCGCTGGTGGCGTTCCTGTTATTTTGGAGAACGACGGCCGCCGCCGTGGTGGACCTCCAGGCTATAATACTCGGCGAGACGGTGCGCGTTCTTCTTAATATCACGGGCGACCAACCAGCAGTTTCTCGCCCAGTGTTATACGCTTGGATGTCCTTTACAGCGGCGGCCCGCGGTTCGAGCGCGTTCGGGCCCTGGTGCGACGGCCGAACGACGTTGCACTGCTGCGGTGACCGACTTGGCGGCTGGCGATACTACACAGAGAAGAAAGATGAAGGGAAAAAGGAGAGCTGTCCGATCTGTGGCTGTCCATGCGGACCTGGCGGCCCAAGCCCATGCGGGCCGTGTGGTCCATGTGGACCTTGTGGACCGGGTCCGTGCGGGCCCTGCGGACCGGGTCCGTGCGGACCATGCGGACCAGGGCCTTGTGGACCATGCGGACCGGGTCCGTGCGGACCATGCGGACCAGGGCCTTGTGGACCACCATGCGGTCCTTGTGGCCCATGTGGTCCATGCGGCCCATGTGGACCATTCCGATGTCCAGGCCCCTGCGGTCCCTGTAGGCCATGTGGACCTTGCGGCCCGTGCGGACCAGGCGGACCCAGCGGCCCGTGCGGACCCTGCCGATGCCCTTGCGGTCCTTGTGGGCCTTGTGGACCTAGCGCACCTTGTGGACCTTGCGCGCCTTGGGGACCCTGCAGCCCTTGTGGACCTTGTGGCCCCGGTCCGAGCCCGTGTCCATGCCCGTGCCCTGGTCCTAGCCCTAGCCCTAGCCCATGCCCCAGTCCGTCTCCAAAGGCAAAGAAGAGTGAGTGCAGCTCGTGTGCAGCTTGCGTGGCAACGATAGCGCCGCCTTTGAAACAAGAAGACAGCAAAAAAGAAAAGATGTCGTCACGCATGACCGCCAGCACCAAAATCATTCCATGACTTTTTGAAAATACAGTAAAATCACGTTGAAAGCATATTGTGACATTTTAAACCATTTAAAAAAAAACCATTTATTTTTCCACACACACAATACACAAACAAAAAAAATTATATACTATCTAGTTACTTTAACACACCAAACACCACCACCATGTTTAACACCATGCCGTTTTATGTACGACTTGATCAATAAATGTTGGTTTAGTAACAAGACGTATTTTTCTCATGCCATGTTTGTTAGATTACAAACACGTCTCTTTAAAATCAGGGGCATTATTCTCTATGTCCTTATAAACGCGTAACGAGGCGCGTTACGTTAACAGCATGTTATTGACATGTAATTCGCATGTTATGGCATTACAGAATACCACAACACGCGAATAACAAGTAGTTAACGTAACGCGCCTCGTTACGCATTTGTAAGGACATAGAGAATCATGCCTCAGAGCGTTATTCAAAGGTGAAAAACATTAACAATGCCTTTGCAGCGACAGCAGTGCCCAGTCGACGTAAGAAGGGAAATATGCTGCGGCTCCTGAGGCACTTGAAGATTCAACAGACGAAGCAGCTGAGACCAGCGCGCAGCCGGCGCGGCCCACGGAGCTTGCTCCCCATACGCTGTTGTTTCTCGTGTCCGAACCTCGACTCACAGGCGACCAGCAAGCCGCACGTGCTGCTGAGACATTGTAGCCCTCCCAGAATTAGACCGGTTTCGTATGACTCTATTTTACCTATGAAGGTTTCTGCGTCTCCGCAGTTCTCCTGTTTCGCCGCATGCCTCCTTCAGCAAAGAATAATCCAAATTACATCTAAACGCGCTTATTCAAAGCCCTGCGGCTGCTCCTGTCCGTTCCCGTGTGGTCCTAGTGGCTGTCCCGGGGGGTGCGGTTGTCTGCCACCCCCTGGTAATACGCCACCACGTTGCCTTCAGTACATGACAGGCTATTATTACTATCCATACGGATACTGGTTCTGTGGTCCATACCACGTGACTGGCACATGCACTCCGGTTGGGCCGTGTAGCACGGGCGGCCCGACAAGTGGTCCGTGCTGTGGCCGGCCATGCACTGCGACATGCTGTATATGTCCTGTAGCAGCAGCTGTAGTCACCCCTCCAACTGCCCCCTTGAAACCCAAGTTTCAACCCAAAACCAACATGGGTACAAAACCTCCCAGTTTTCCAGCTAAAGAACTACCCCCACAACCTCGCTCAGGGCTGGCTAAGTTCTTTCCGTTCAACTCAACAACACCACCTACCGCCGTCCCCCCGTCGAAGGATACGAAAAAATCCCCCCCATCTATTGCTCCCATGTCGTCATTTATCTGCCCGTACAGCACCCAGCCGCCTTGTCCTAAGGAAGCTTCAATTGATGAATCAGACAGTTATGGCTGTGCAGACTCCAGTACTGAGATGCGCACTCCGTACACTAAGAAGTCTGTACAAAATAATAGCTTCCCTCCTTCACCCTTGTGCAAAGTGTCTCCTGGCGCTTTTGCTCAGTCCATAGCTGAATATGGGAGAATTCGAAAGGCCAGTAGAAGCGCCGCGTTCCACAAGACATCACACAAACACCCGGTTGAGTCTTGCCCGACTTTGAAAAAACCGAGAGTGATGCTCACCCGTGAAGTGCGCGACAGGCCCCGCGTACAGCCCGGAACCTTCAACTACTCTTCCGTACCCAATTACCGGAACCCGTATCCACGGACTCAAACCATGGATTTCAAAGCCTACGAGTCTTAAAATCAAGATTCAGAAATCAAAATAATATATCAGCTTGCAGTGATTATTATGTAATTGATTATTCATACAATAAAAGGTACTTAATAGTAATTTTGGTTTCTTTCCATTCGTGTAGAAATGACCATCTGTGTCGATTTCTCTTCTTTTATTACCTACATATTTCAAACTGGAGGTCTCATCAAATTTTTATAATTGGGTGCATCCTGAATGAACTATCTAACAAAATAACAAACTTATTTCAGATTAATTTTATTTCATAATATTTCATGTGCAATCCGTGGTCGCATATCGACATTTAGAAAACTTAGGATTGTGATTATAGTTGAGCAATAATCCTTTCAGCCAATCTGACCGGCAAGAGGGGCTTGAAAGAACAACTATACAGGCTATATCGCGACACGCAGTCCATGAGAATCAAGGAGGTGGAGCGGGTGAAGCCGACGACGGAGCCATCGAAGCAGCGCGAGGAGCCGCGCAAGAGTGTGTCGTGCCCCTGTCTCAAGAGTGGTGCCGCCCAGGAAGCAGACTCAAAGCAACACCACCTCCCGAGGACCCGCTCCGCCGTACTTCATTCAGAGAATTCACATTGTCACTGTCAGCAGAAAGGACAATCTCATGTTACCATGCACCACCCCTCCTTCCAATGTCACTTCGTAGCATTACAATACAATACCGATTCCCAAGCTCAAGATAAGGTTTCTAAAGAAGGCAGGCACGGCACGTTGGATGCTTTTCGGCAGCTGTGCGGCGTATGCGGGTGTTCGACGCCCTGTGGCTGTAGTCTCCCGCCTCCCTGCAACACTGCCCCTCGTTGCATACAGTATATGACTGGCTATTATTATTATCCCTACGGTTCCTGGTTCTGTGGCCCATACCACGTTGGCACCGGCCCGGTGGCATGCAAAGGCCCTTGCCAGCCCGGCGGTCCCTCCGGCCCCACCGCTCCCTGCCCCGGCGGACAATCGACTCCGTTCACCTGCTGCGTTTTTAGTGAACCGTCCCAGTCGTGCAATTTAAGTGGCGATCTTATTAGCCCCCTATCGAAACTTTACGGATCTCTGAGTTTGTCATGCGGCCCTTGCTGTGGACCATGCAAGCCTTGTAAATTGTGTGGACCGTGCGGGCCATGTAGATGTGGTCCTTGCGGGCCCTGTGGACCATGTGGCCCATACGGTCCATGTCGGTATGGGCCGTGTGGTCCTTCCAAATGTTGTGGTCCTTGTGGTGCCTGCGGGCCGCACCGATCCTGCGAGCCGTGCGGACCATGTGGACCCTACGGTGGTTGCGGGTCTTGTGGTGCCTGTGGGCCATGTGGGCCAAGTGGTCCCTGTGGGCCGCCTGGACCTTGCGGAGCATGTGGCCCTTGCGCATCATGTGGGGCATGCGGCGGTTATTTCGGATGTGGTGCATGTGGGCCGTGCGGACAGTGTGGTGGATGTCCTTTCGGCCCCTGTGGCCCGCTATTCGGTTATGGTCCTTCCGGTGGATGTGGTCAATGCGGTGGTTGCGGTCCCTGCGGTCGATGCAGCCCATGTGGTCCTGGTGCTCCGTGGTCTGGTTCCTGTTTTAACTGCTCATGCGGGCCACTTCCTGTAAGCAGTCCCTTGACTCCTGGTAATCCTAGCAGTCCATTGGGTACCACTAGCGACTTAGGTTTGTCTTCCAAAACCGTCCTCTCCTCGTTCGCGACACTCGAGTCTGACTCCAAAGACCCATGCATGTGTCCGACATGTGATGGTTATAAGCCGGCTTCCTCTCAACCCTCCAAACCGTCTGAGTGTCCTGATATTTTGACTCCAAAGCCTCTGCCGAGAGCCACTACCTCCCAGAAGGACAACCAGAATTTGATAAGGACCTATCCTATCAACAAGTCGAAGCCGACCCTCCACCAACGTATGACGTCACCAGTCAACACCGTATTTGCGCATTATTACACGACAAACTGCGAAAATACAACAGATTCGAAGACATCGCATAGGAAACTTAACTGGGAATACATGGAGAAGCCTGGAATAGAGGAGATTGCTGCAAAAAATCGATTGAACGAGTGCATCGCGTAAGATAATACATCAACTGCCTCAGACTACACTTTTCAAGACGAAGAAATAACTAAAATAATTGTATTTCTCAGTTCCTATTAAGTTATGGTACAAAATTCTATGTTTCTGTAAACGGCAGAACTTAAAGAAAGTCGCTCGTTAAAAATTATAAAATAAATAAAAATGGTAAACAAGTAGCATTTGCTTTTATTTAAACTTTCGTAGCATCTAAAACACATTACACATTTGCTTCTGTCGGTATTAGGCTGATTTGAAATGATCACGAAGAATACAGGTTTAGGAAGATTGATAGTAGAGGATACCATATTTCTTGGGACTATTACAGTGCGATTAGCACTTG
Source organism: Laothoe populi (assembly GCA_905220505.1). Classification (NCBI taxonomy): domain Eukaryota; kingdom Metazoa; phylum Arthropoda; class Insecta; order Lepidoptera; family Sphingidae; genus Laothoe; species Laothoe populi. Next base: position 636,490 of record HG992146.1, on the reverse strand, counting down.
TAATTTTTTGAACATTTTACATTATTTTATTTCATCTGATCTCATCCCAAGCTCTGGAAGGTCCACACCCGAACCACGCGTACTGGCTTGCGGAGCCACAGATTCGTGGTGTCTATGACCCCGACCCGAACCAAAAGGTTCGCAAATTCGTATCTTTCTCGCACTATGAAGCTGTGGAACAGTTTGCCAGCCTACCGTGTTCCCTCCTTCCTATGATCCTGGGTCCTTTAAGCCTAGTTCGCATTAGGCTAGTATTTTAGTCTAGTAGCGAGTAATTTAGTAGCTAAATGTGTCTGAACACCCGAATTTTAGTCAAGTAGGTTAGTAAGTTATTTAGTCAAGTCGATCCATTTCATTCTATTTTTTTGGGCGAGTAGCCCTCCCCCACCACGCGTCCGCGTTCACTGGTTCACCGGCTAAACAAGTCCGAACCTGTTTTTAGTCAAGTTCATTAGTCGCCGCGAGAATGTCGTGTCGCTGGAGCGAAGAAACGACTTTAAAATTTGTTTCCAAATACGTAGAACATGAATGTTTGTGGAATATAAAGTCCCCACATTATAAAAACAAAGAAAAGAAACAATCCGCATACCAGGATTTACAAAAAACTATGAACTTAACCGGATTTGGTGAAGCAGAAATTAAATTGAAAATAAAAAACAACGTCAACCTCTTCTAAAATAGCCGCAACGATTAGCTTAATCAGTTTATTCACCTTATTGCGTTGTAGCGCGTTCATCTTGCAACTCACTTGTGTACTGTACTTGTCAATTTGTGCGAACGATTTCTGAGCAGTAGCGAGTAGTTTAGTTGCTAAATTACTCCCTACTACACTAAAATACTAGCCTAATGCGAACTAGGCTTTAGGCGTAGTGTGAAGTAGCTACACAGCAGGCCGGCATGATTGTGTCTAGTAGCAAGGGATAGGTTTACTCTCGCTACTTGATAGTTCAACTGGACCGCCGCGCACTGCGCTTACCATAAGGTGCAGTGTAGCTTCTCTAAGAAATCTGTGGGTGCAGTGTGGTCACTTTGCCGTCTCAGAATAAAGAATTAAAAAAACAATCATAGTGCGTATATATAACACACGGGTACATGCCATATGATTGCGAAATTTAAATCTTTTGCGTACTGGAAACGAATCTACATTTTTTATCTAATGTTTGAGAAAAACGTATATTTAATTTCAGTCGTATCGATTAGACAATCGATTAGTAAATAACACTGGCCATATGTAGTTTTTGGTTAGTTTGAACTTTGAAGCGTAGCTTCTCTAAGTAATCTGTGGTTTGGTTAGTGAAATATGGTTTCATTAACCAAACTGGTGATTTTTGTAAAGAAAAATCGATATTTGAATCGATGGTAATCGAATTCCAAAAAAAAAAGGTTACCAAGTTTAGGTATACAAAATTGATTTCTTAAAACAAATGTTCAATTTGCTTTTGTAGGTATGAATAAACACACTAAACAAAAATATATGATCTCTCATCGATGTAATCAATCAAATACTTATACTTTATTTAAAATAATAAAATTATTATAATTCCCTAATATTGTTCAAAAACGAAATACCTGAATCTAAACATTTGTTAGCGAAATAGAAAAAATACTTATAATCTTCTAGTATCTACGATAGATTATTTATGTGCTTAGAGTATTTAACACTGGAGACGTCATTGAGCGCTTACCCCGTTTGACAAATGTAAGAGCACGGTGCTCATACACGTTCTATAAAACTAGTTGCGCTTCGTGATCCGCCACTAAAAAAGTGACATCACGTGCGAATGGAGCTCCGCAAAAATGAGAGCCTGTAGCGGTATTAACATGTAAAAATAGATCTGACACATGAAACTTACAAAAATACAACATTATTTTTCACCTGGACATATTTTTTTAAAGTAATATTATCCTTAAAAGCAACAAAACATTTAATTTCTAAAAATTATCATCGGGTAATAAATGTTGCCAGGTTAAACTTTTAGCCACAGTAGTGCAAAGTTTATTTGCATTCAATATCTTAAACGCAAGTTGTTTTTTTAATATTCATTTTTAACTAGGTGTTGCCCGCGGCTCCACCCGCGTGTAGATCTTGGAGCATTTTAACCTTCTATATTTTGTTATCCCATAGGAAGCGTGCATTTTTTCGAGATAAAAGTGGTCTTTGTCATTTTCTGATCCCTAAACTGCCACTATGCAAAAAATCATGTCGATCCCTCTCTGTGAAAAACTAAACTATCCCATGGGAACTGTACATTTCTCCGGGATAAAAAGTAGCCTATGTGCTTTTCCAGACTACAATCTAGTCAGACTACAATCATGGTAAGAAAAGGCATCAGTGTCCAGCTGATGCCTTTTCTTACCATGATTTAATCTTCTTGTCCTATAAAATTCGGCCTCCTAAATTTAAACCTACTATTCTTCTGCAACGCAATTTTAGTGGTATGAAGAACGAGGCATTTATAAATGATGCCAGATCTATGGATTGGACACCAGTTTTTACGGCCAATTCTATTGATGAACAGGTTGAAATTTTTACATGTATTACATACATTTAAATAGATATATAATACATACATACATATTCATGCACCAATAATACAAAAGAAATACAACAAAGGCGTAGCGTTACTGCGAGAGATAGAATGTCTTCACCCGGGATTTAAAAGTTTCCAGCGTAGACGAGCGCCTGATATGGATAGGCAATGCATTCCATAATCTTACAGCTTCCACAGTAAAGGACCGATCGTAAAATGAAGTCCTATGTGCTGGAAAGTTTAGCGTTAGATTCTCTGATGACCTAAGGGAATGAGAACTACAAGTATGTAGGAAACTAAAATGTTCCTGAAGATAGCGCGGGGAGGATGGATTGAACAGAATACTGTAGAGGAGGGACAAGATGTGAACATTCCGGCGACGACGTATAGGAAGCCACTTGAGCTTGTCTCGATATTCAGAAACATGGTCATATTTACGCAAACCAAATATAAACCTAATACAAAAATTTTGAAGGCGCTCAAGTTTATTCAGCTGGGCCTCGGTAAGGTCAAGGTAGCTGGCGTCGGCATAATCGAGAATAGGGAGCAGAAGAGAATGTGCAAGCGCAATCTTAGTGGATATTGGAAGAAAGTTACGTAATCTACGAAGTGAACCAGCAGCAGCAAACATTTTACGACTGATGGCTATTAATTGAGGAACCCAAGATAGAGTGCTGTCGATGATAACGCCAAGGTTTTTTACAGTGTCGCTAAAAGGTATAAGAACACCGTCAATCATCACCTTAGGCAGAAGTGTCCAGTCCACTTTGCAAATTGTTCTTTGGCTACCCACAACAATAAGTTGCGTCTTAAGTGGATTGAGCCTAAGACCATAAGCATTGCTCCACTCGAATATTAAACTTAGGTCTCTATTCATGGAATGAATAGCTTCACCAAGCTTAGCGAGTGGAGCTTGACAATAAAGCTGCAGATCGTCCGCATAGAGGTGGTAGGAAGAAGTAAGGCTTCGTGATATAGAGTTAATAACAATTGAAAAAAGGAGAGGAGATAAGACACCACCCTGAGGTACACCAGCCGACGTGTTGCACCACGAAGAATACGATTCTCCGAGGCGAACCCGCTGACGGCGCCCGTACAGGTAACTTTGAAACCAGTCAACTACTGTTGTAGATATGTTGAAGGAGCGAAGAATAGCGAGAAGAATGTCAAAATCAATAGTATTAAATGCATTACTGAAATCAAGAAGTGCCAACACAGTTAAATGGCCGTTCTCCATCCCGAAACGAATATCGTCGGTGATTTTAATCAGCGCAGTAACTGTGCTGTGTCCAGGTCGAAAACCAGATTGCAAAGGATTCAAAAGGTCATGTGTGGTAAGGAAAGAACTTAACTGGTTATGAACCAGGCGCTCAAGAACTTTCGATAGGAAAGGAAGAATAGAAATTGGACGATATTCGGAAAAGGATTTTGGATTGGATTTTTTGGGTAAAGAAATAATCTGGGCTTCTTTCCATGAACAGGGAAATGCAGGACAGGAAATTGAAAAGTTAAAGATGTGACATAGGGCAGGAAGTATAAAGTCGAGAATAGGAATAAGCATATTGCGGCTAATGCCATCTATACCAACAGCATTAGACGCAATTGATAAAATACTCCTCCGAACATCACAAGCAGTAAATTGACGAAAAACTAACGAGACGTGGTCAGGAGCGGAAATATTTGAAAGATAGTTTATTGTAGAAACTTTGGTAGAATCATCAATATTTGCTGACGAGGAAAAATGTTGATTGAGTGAGTTGATGTTTATATCGTTAGGAATAGTCTCTTGACGAGATTTTCCAACTCCTAATGACCTGAGAAACTTCCAGACTTTTGCTGGATCCCCAACCTGAACTGACTCATGAATGTGGCGTCGTTGGGCATCCCTACACACCATATTGCAGCGATTCCGGAGCCTTATATAGCGCGCCTTATTCGCCTCGATTGGGCGCAGCTTATATTTTGTCTTAGCAGCACACTTTTTGTTTTTTAAATCTTTTATTTCACTGGTAAGCCAAGGTGCGGGTACATGTTTTATTTTAACGGGTCTTAGTGGAGCATGGACATCATACAACCTAATGATAGACGAATTAAAAATTTCAACCTGTTCATCAATAGAATTGGCCGTAAAAACTGGTGTCCAATCCATAGATCTGGCATCATTTATAAATGCCTCGTTCTTCATACCACTAAAATTGCGTTGCAGAAGAATAGTAGGTTTAAATTTAGGAGGCCGAATTTTATAGGACAAGAAGATTATCATGTATAATATATGATAATCATGGTAAGAAAAGGCATCAGTGTCCAGCTGATGCCTTTTCTTACCATGATTTAATCTTCTTGTCCTATAAAATTCGGCCTCCTAAATTTAAACCTACTATTCTTCTGCAACGCAATTTTAGTGGTATGAAGAACGAGGCATTTATAAATGATGCCAGATCTATGGATTGGACACCAGTTTTTACGGCCAATTCTATTGATGAACAGGTTGAAATTTTTAATTCGTCTATCATTAGGTTGTATGATGTCCATGCTCCACTAAGACCCGTTAAAATAAAACATGTACCCGCACCTTGGCTTACCAGTGAAATAAAAGATTTAAAAAACAAAAAGTGTGCTGCTAAGACAAAATATAAGCTGCGCCCAATCGAGGCGAATAAGGCGCGCTATATAAGGCTCCGGAATCGCTGCAATATGGTGTGTAGGGATGCCCAACGACGCCACATTCATGAGTCAGTTCAGGTTGGGGATCCAGCAAAAGTCTGGAAGTTTCTCAGGTCATTAGGAGTTGGAAAATCTCGTCAAGAGACTATTCCTAACGATATAAACATCAACTCACTCAATCAACATTTTTCCTCGTCAGCAAATATTGATGATTCTACCAAAGTTTCTACAATAAACTATCTTTCAAATATTTCCGCTCCTGACCACGTCTCGTTAGTTTTTCGTCAATTTACTGCTTGTGATGTTCGGAGGAGTATTTTATCAATTGCGTCTAATGCTGTTGGTATAGATGGCATTAGCCGCAATATGCTTATTCCTATTCTCGACTTTATACTTCCTGCCCTATGTCACATCTTTAACTTTTCAATTTCCTGTCCTGCATTTCCCTGTTCATGGAAAGAAGCCCAGATTATTTCTTTACCCAAAAAATCCAATCCAAAATCCTTTTCCGAATATCGTCCAATTTCTATTCTTCCTTTCCTATCGAAAGTTCTTGAGCGCCTGGTTCATAACCAGTTAAGTTCTTTCCTTACCACACATGACCTTTTGAATCCTTTGCAATCTGGTTTTCGACCTGGACACAGCACAGTTACTGCGCTGATTAAAATCACCGACGATATTCGTTTCGGGATGGAGAACGGCCATTTAACTGTGTTGGCACTTCTTGATTTCAGTAATGCATTTAATACTATTGATTTTGACATTCTTCTCGCTATTCTTCGCTCCTTCAACATATCTACAACAGTAGTTGACTGGTTTCAAAGTTACCTGTACGGGCGCCGTCAGCGGGTTCGCCTCGGAGAATCGTATTCTTCGTGGTGCAACACGTCGGCTGGTGTACCTCAGGGTGGTGTCTTATCTCCTCTCCTTTTTTCAATTGTTATTAACTCTATATCACGAAGCCTTACTTCTTCCTACCACCTCTATGCGGACGATCTGCAGCTTTATTGTCAAGCTCCACTCGCTAAGCTTGGTGAAGCTATTCATTCCATGAATAGAGACCTAAGTTTAATATTCGAGTGGAGCAATGCTTATGGTCTTAGGCTCAATCCACTTAAGACGCAACTTATTGTTGTGGGTAGCCAAAGAACAATTTGCAAAGTGGACTGGACACTTCTGCCTAAGGTGATGATTGACGGTGTTCTTATACCTTTTAGCGACACTGTAAAAAACCTTGGCGTTATCATCGACAGCACTCTATCTTGGGTTCCTCAATTAATAGCCATCAGTCGTAAAATGTTTGCTGCTGCTGGTTCACTTCGTAGATTACGTAACTTTCTTCCAATATCCACTAAGATTGCGCTTGCACATTCTCTTCTGCTCCCTATTCTCGATTATGCCGACGCCAGCTACCTTGACCTTACCGAGGCCCAGCTGAATAAACTTGAGCGCCTTCAAAATTTTTGTATTAGGTTTATATTTGGTTTGCGTAAATATGACCATGTTTCTGAATATCGAGACAAGCTCAAGTGGCTTCCTATACGTCGTCGCCGGAATGTTCACATCTTGTCCCTCCTCTACAGTATTCTGTTCAATCCATCCTCCCCGCGCTATCTTCAGGAACATTTTAGTTTCCTACATACTTGTAGTTCTCATTCCCTTAGGTCATCAGAGAATCTAACGCTAAACTTTCCAGCACATAGGACTTCATTTTACGATCGGTCCTTTACTGTGGAAGCTGTAAGATTATGGAATGCATTGCCTATCCATATCAGGCGCTCGTCTACGCTGGAAACTTTTAAATCCCGGGTGAAGACATTCTATCTCTCGCAGTAACGCTACGCCTTTGTTGTATTTCTTTTGTATTATTGGTGCATGAATATGTATGTATGTATTATATATCTATTTAAATGTATGTAATACATGTAAGTTTATTATAATATATATTTATTTGTAAGTCTATGTATTTGTATGTATTTTTTTGTTATATGTAAGTTTATTATAATGTATATTTATTTGTAAGTCTATGTATTTGTATGTATTTTTTTGTTATATGTAAGTTTATTATAATGTATATTTATTTGTAAGTCTATGTATTTGTATGTATTTTGTAAGTACCTAAGTATTTCTTGTTATATAAGTTTATTGACAGCACCGCCGTAATTTCAATTCATTTTATTCCTCTCCATGCATGGTTGTCTGGAAGAGATCGCTCTTAGCGATAAGACCGCCTATTTGCAACACCTAAATAAGTTGATACTGTAACTTGTTTTGTATGTTGTGGTGTAAGAATAAAGTGTTATATTATTATTATTATTATAATCTATCTCTGTGCCAAATTTAAAGTAGATCCGTCCAGCCGTTGTAGCGTGATTGGATATCAAACAACCATGCATCCATCCAAAAATACGCATTTATAATATTAGTAAGATTACTTTATTTATGCTTCCTTAACTTAATTTATAATTTAAAAATTGTAGGAGAGTTGATATATCGACTAAGTTTACAATTTCATAAACTTTATTACACTGGCATTTTGGGTGGTTTATGTGGTAACACTGTCGTGTATGCAAGACTCAAATAGTGTTGTAGATAAACTTATCAAGGTTATCGATATAATTACTAATCCATCTGGACTGTCTTCTAAACACATACTTTTAATGTAAATAGTTCTAACACACTAGGAATGTCACAAAATATACCAAAACCGGAATAAAATATTTGTCAAAAAAAGTGATCCTAAAAATGTACCCGGTATATTTCAAAAATATTTAGGTATGAATTTTTGCGCCATTCATTTATAACGTAAGATGATGTATGGGGGGAGTCGATCAAGTCTTATTTTTTCTTACAAGGGGTGGGAGGGAGTCTTAATAGTTCTTACGTAAGATCACACAAATGCGCAAAGTTAGGATTATACTTTGAAAAATCGCGGGCCATGTCTGTAATTTTAAAAACATGCAACTTAGATTTTTTATATTTTTTTGATAACCGGTATGACTTGCCTTTTCACCCGGTTCCGGCTTGACGTCGACATTTGGGACACCCTGTATTAAATTCAAGATCTCAAGCCCTTTTTATATGCTCTTCATAATAGATAGCGTTAGCCGGCTACCACACCAAAACAGGCGATAATCGCTCTCAATGACATGCAATAATTCCATTTGCAGCATTTGCTATTCGCATTCGCTACCAATAACACTGTATTTCTTGGCTCCGCTTATTTAATTTGAAATTTTGACGAATAACAGAACATTTTCTCACAAACTATATACCATTGGAAAGGTCGTGTTGTGTGTGTACTTTCCGGTAGTATATTTGCTGAATCGGAATACCTCAAAACGAGTGAGTAATCATCAAATACATTTTAAAATAATTTGCAACGGCCGTCATTGTTCCATGTGCTGACATACCTGAAAAACGCTTCTCTACAATTAGTGTTGACAAAAGATAAATAAATGGAAGTGTCACGGATGTTGTGCAAAGCAACCAAAAACTGATACACCTTTACGTCCCATTGACTCACCCGGCAAGTCAAGGAATAATAATGACTCGCTCCCTTTTAATGACAATATTACGCATCGAAAAAAACCACTGTTGATACTAGCGCAATTAGTGGAAGTTCCGGCTTAAACTCGTCCGCGTCAGTTATTACAAAGAAAGACGTTAGGGAAATAATAAGAGAAGAATTTAATGTCATGAAATTGGCTTTAGCACAGGAGCTTAACCAAACCCTTAAGCAGATGGTGAGAATCGAATTTCAATCTATAAAACAGGAAATAACTGCTTTGGAGAATAAAGTTTTGTTTCTGAATGAAAATTATGAAACCACCAAATCCGCCATCGCCAAATACCAAGACGCACTGGGAGAGCTAAAGAAAGAGAACGTTCAGTTAACAAATAAGTTACGGGATCTGCAAATCAGGCTTCAGGTTGCTGAGCAGCATAACCGAATCTTGAGATAGAGTGTGTCCCCGAGCAAAAACAGTAAAACTTGCTATCTATGATTACTCAGCTGTCTAAGGTATCCTGCGACTTGAAAGAATCCGACATTCATCATTGCACTCGTGTGGTAAAAAGTAACAGAGACGACAAGAGACCTCGCTCAATCATTGTTAAATTGGCTACCCCTAGGCTTCGGGATACATTTTTAGCGAAAACAATAAATTTTAATAAGGCAATCCAAAAAATAATCCAAACGACAAGCTCTTTTTTCTTATAGCTACAATTCTATAATATTGTTATACTTAGATATAATATATGTATATATATATTATTATTAATTTATTAGTTAAATTCTCATTTGGTCATGCTCATCGTTATTTTTGAAAATTTAATTAACCTTTTAGGTACTTTTATTGAATACTGGTGTTTCTTTTTTTTCTCAACGCATGTCGTGGTATCCTTAAAATATTGTTAATTAATAGTAAGATTATTGTTACCTCATTATAACTTAGTCCTAAGTAATGTAACAACAGCTGGATATCCATTTTAAATAAATTAAAGCCGTATTATTTAAAATTCATTTTCAAAATTTTTTTTTTTTATTTTTTCTTATTTGGCTTGTATTTTTCTCACTACTCATTACCTTTATTATCTTTACAGTATTTCGATTAAATTAGAAATATTAATTTACACTATTTTTAACTATACCTCTCTACTTCCGTCCCCTTTCAAGAAATCACACCCAGAGATTGCAAGAAAGCGATAGACAAGATGATACACATAAAAAATAATCTTAAAATATTTCACAAATTATAATTTTTTTATTTTATCTATTGATAGATAAGGACAACGCTATCTATACCTCGTGTCGACATTGCTACGCTCTACTGTTTTTACACAGTTGTCAATATATGACACTGTAAATACATTAGACACCAAGATAAATTTGTAACTGTGTGCATAAATTTGCCAGTGTTGTATGAAATGGTGTAGTGTGCGTGCGTAGCGACGTGATTACATTTTGCATTTGTGTGCACATGTTTATTTGTAGTTGTACGAAGCCCCCCACCGACATTGCTGAATTTTTTGTTCAAGATTCGAGCGTAATGCCGTCTCCTTTTGGTTGCCTACTCTAAGTTTATGTGGGATACATAAAATAGATTTTGTAGACACATAAAATCGTCTGTTTCATTAATCGATATTTGATCGATACATTGTATATCGCAACACTATGCAAGCGCCGGCCATCTTGACGGCGCCATTTGTTGATCCCATGCGCCGTTATTGAAACTGAATAATTCGTTAAATCTACATATACCTTTCATTTAGGCATGAGGACATAAGTGTTTTGTGAATTAATCCCCTTAAAATATGATGGAAGACGATTATATGGACAGTCAAGACGTTGCGTTAAGTGATGTGAATCGAAACGCGGACGGTCTCGACAGTGCTGATCCTAAAGACTTTGCAGATGTAGGCGGCTTCGATGATGGTTACGATGAGGATGATGGAGGGAACAATTTTCGAGGCAATCGCGGAAGAGGGAACTTCAGGTAACCTTCTATTATTTATGCTCACAATGATAACTTCACTCTCTTTCCGTGTTGTCTATTGTATTCATCACGAAAAATCAATATTCCTCTATTCAATCAGTTTGTTCTGTGTTTGAGCTGTGTTTCGTAAATTTTCGTGAATACAAACATTTAACCAAGTGTTTTGACCTCCGCTATGTGGTTAAGAACGTTCAGAACATTGTTTTGTGCGTGTATGTAATGAATTAATGTGATATAAGTGCAAAGTGTGGAAATGGCGCTCTGTTTCCGTACATTGTAGTGTTTCTAAGGGAAAATGTAAAGAAAACAATACTTTGATCATTCACTAGCGATTAAAATATCTAATTTGTGTGATTTGCAAACAGTTTTTGTGCTGGTGAGTAGACAATAATTTTATATAAAATTGAATTTCGTGTGTATTTTAATCATACTACACTCAACATGAGTTGTTAATTATACTCTGTGTATGATTGAACACCCAGATTCCACAATAGAAAGAACCATACATCTAATGTTGTCATATTTTATACTCAGATAATTTTAAGGTCTACTACTTGTGCCAATAATGTAACAAATAATATTTTAGATTAATTTATCATAAATTAAACAATGATCATGACCTACCATTCAGACCACACCCTTTGTTAAATAAATATTAATGTAAAATATACCCAACTTTGGTCATTCATTGTATTGTAAGAGATGTCAGAACGGCTGGGCTTATGCCTCTAACTGTATTATTATGTTTGTTGCCATGGCGTGGCAAGAATGCTGGCGAATGTTTTAATATGTAACTTATTATATTGATGGTTTTTTTTATGGGCGGGGTAGGCCCGCTCTGTTTCCCCCTAACATACTGGTTAGTCAGGGACGTGAACATCGTTAAAATAAATAAAAACCTTGGTTTATTTAATATACACAGACTAAAAATAGTAGTATAAAATCCTACTTTAAACGATTGCCGATGTATGGTCAGTTTGTCGTGTAAAACATAAAATGCAGTCTTTATTGTCAATTAAAAGAAAAATATACATTTGAACTTAATACTAACATTGCAATATAACTTAATCTAGTGTCCTTTGTGCACTTGTTCCTACTTATGACTACGCTAGCTAGTTTTATGCAGTAGTCTAAAAATTTGTACCTTGTCTTTATATTGATGGTTGGCAGGCTATGTGATTTAAGCTATTTTTTAATATTTTGAAACAAGCCTCAATAGACGCAGAAAAATTTGCTGATTCTGAATTTGTATATAACTCAATATTGAAATAAGTCACTTACAAAGGTTAAAATTGTAAAACTATCTAGAACTAAGTGCACAATTTTACATGGTAAACACGGCATGCTTAAAATTAAGTTTATGGAAAACATATATCGGAAACAAAACAAAACAATAGAAAATGTAAATACCGGTCTGTTAAGAGTAAACATTAACATTAAAAGTGATTGCTGTACAGTAGCTTCATAGATTTTATAAATTAAGTAACTTAATTTGTGTCTTAAAATTTCTGAGGGTGGTGCCAAAGATATCTAAATGTGATTTGTGTGCATCGTGAAGCTTACATAGTCTAGCAATCGGCGAATTTGAGCCAGAAAGGGTTTTTCGAAATGGAGAACGAAGAAGGCTTATGTGATGGCCTCGGGTACCGACGTGGAACTGTAAAATTAAATTTACTCAGAAGTAAAGGACTGTCAATGGTACTTTGCAGTACCTTATAAAGGAAAACTAAGTCCAGAGCAATAAATCTTTTTTCTAGAGATAACATTTTGAAGTGTTTCAGACGGGCGTCATAACTCTTTATTTTATTTGTTATATTTGTAGTATATGCAAGGTGATTTACAAATCTTCTTTGAACTCGCTCCAATCTAAGGGTATGAGTAGCAAAGTGTGGACGCCACACAACACTGCAGTATTCCAGTAGGCTACGAACCAGATTGTTATACAGCAAAATTTTGGTTCTAGTTTGTTTGAAGTTTTTGGAATGCCTGATGACAAAGCCAAGTGTTTTTGAGGCTCTTTTAGATAAATTGTCAATATGTGGCACAAAAGTCAGCTTTTGATCGATTAATAACCCCAGGTCCCGAACAACATCAGTTTTCTTAATGTCTGTTCCAGACATGCTGTATTTAAAATTAATTGGAGCCCGCTTACGAGTAAAGGTAATGCTAAAACATTTTTTTACGTTAAGTTCCATATTGTTAATTGAACACCAATTACTGAGATCATCAATGTAATTTTGAAATAGCACTGCATCTTTGTAGTACTCACATCACCCTGGCTATTTTAAGATCGTGCAAACATAAAAGGTAGAGAGTTCTTAAAAATACTGGGGAGGTCGTTTATGTAGACATTAAATAATACAGGACCAAGATGCGAACCTTGTGGTACGTCTGAAGTTATTTTGAAGACTGAAGATTTATATCCATCTGCTACTATGTAAAAAGATCTGTCATGTAAATTAAGCCATTAAGATTAAGATGTAGATTTAAGCCATTTAAACAAGCAAACAGAGTACAGAGTTAGTCTTCATTGAAAACGGCTCACTGACTGGACATCGATACATAACGGAAGTTATAATTCCTCATGCACAACCCGCATTGGCTGCTTTAGGCGAAGACTCAATTTTTATGGACGACAACGCTCGCGCCCACCGGTCTGGCGATGTGGAAGCGTATGTGCAAGAGGTCGGCATTCGTCGTTTGGATTGGCCAGCTCGAAGTCCCGACCTCAATCCTATAGAGCATGTCTGGGACGTTCTGAAACGACGCGTGAGATCAGTACAACCGGCTCCGCAGACCATCAGAGAGCTGAAGAATGTGATTACCGCGGAGTGGGAACGTATTCCGCAAGCAAGTATCCGGGATATCCTCGCTAGCATACCCAGACGAATTCAAGCTGTGATTTCAGCTAGAGGGGGTCACACTCGATACTAAACATTTATCTGCTTTTACTTTATTAAAGAAAAAACTTTTACTTCACGAGCATATGCACTACTAGTGAACTTAAGCATTAAAACCCATAAATTTTATCAAAATTTTATGATAATACGGACGAAAACGATTATTTGCTTATTAATTTACAAAATTGTGAAAGTAAAACTACCTATAATTATCAAACAAACCAATAGTAACATTTGAAATGGTTCATTGCTTAGGTGCCCGTTTTTTTTTGCAAATGAGTGTATAATAACTCCATATTATCTTGCTAACATTATTGAAATTTTTGTTTGAACACCTGAAACATGTGAATAAAACAACAGTTAAGTACTTTTCAAATGGTTTGAACGATACATGCCCTAGACCTCAAAGATGCCTTGGTGGCACTGTTGTAATTGCGCATACGTTACAACTACAGTGCTGAGGTCTCCTGTTCGATCCCCGCGTCGGGTACAGTGATATTGTGTTTTTAAATTTAGACATACTCAGTATCAGCAGGAGTCTGCAATTGAGCCCAGTATGGCGATAGGCTCGCCCCCTATAACAATATGGGACCGTAATAAATTCAGTGATAAGTGGGTGTACTGGTCATACCTCTGCTCTGCTCAAGACAGTACCTGAATTTATATTCTGCAACTGTCGGTTTTCTCAAATGAATACATTATAATAATAAAGTATGCCTGTGGGCGCATGGCCTTGAGCATAAATACATAATATGTATTAAAATTTACAATTCATACTTTACCCATCTTATAGCATACATATACTTGACTTGGTGCAGTTTTAAATTCTTTGTTATAACAGTATGCTATACAAAACTTTGATATTGTTATATACTCAGCCTGTAGCCGTCCACTGTTGGACATAGGCCTTCTCAAGTGAACGCCAACCATCCTGGTCTTTTGCGTTTTATATTTGGTTACATATCGAAAATTGTTAACGAAATAAAATATAAAGGTTTGAAACAAATTCTTTTTTATGTATAAACAATATTATATGTTTTAACTATTCATTGTTTCGACCTTTCCTTCATTATGTTAAATAATTAGTGTGAAAGATACAAATTACTCATTAAATTAATTACCTATTCAAATTGTATAGATAAGGTCCCTAAATATATAGTTTATTTTACTTAATAATGACAATAGTTTTATATTACTAAACTAGCTGTTGCTCGCGGCTCCTCCTGCGTGGAGGTTATATTCGGGAGCAGAAGTATACAATCCAAGGAGTTGTCTACTGCACTCAGGCACCTGTAGCGATTGTCCAGCCTCTCAGGTGTTATGCCTGAATCTTGAGATTGCATCTAAAGAATACCCCATAAGTTTAACCTCAATTTGCCCCTTTTAGGGATGATTTTTCAAAAACGTTGAAACACGTATTTCTTTATTTCCTACCAAAAGCCTAAATATAAATTTCCAGATCTCTAAGTCAAGGAATTATGGATTTCCCATACAAATTTTGAACTCCTATTTCACCCCTTTCAAGGTTGTTTTTTGAGAAAAAAGATAGCCTATGTCCTTCTCCAGGATATCTATTCCCTTACCAAATTTCATTACAATCCGTTCAGCTGTTTAGTCGTGAAGAGGTAAAAAACAAACAAACAGAGTTACTTTCGCATTTATAGTATTAGTATGGATTCTTTTAATTAAAACGAGTTTTATGTTAAATATCTAGCCGTTAGCGTGATAAATACAAGACCTTGGAAATGTTGTGTACTTTTTAATGTACATACATGCGTAGTTAAACATTGCTCAGTATAATTAATACCTGTTGAGCAAAATATAAATAGTTTTGAAGTAATTTTATTATAACTTCTTTCTTGGGGCTCAAAAGGGTAGTTGACGATTTTTTTATTATTTTAATTATCAAGTTACATTACCTAAAACCTGTTATCGATAGAATTTTATGAATCTGAACAAAAATAAGTAAATTATAAGCTATTTAAATCTGCTGGAAAGGCTAATTGTCAAATGACAATTTCCGTGACGTCACCTCTCTTCTTCTTATGAGAATTCTCAGATATGCAGGTTTCCTCACGATGTTTTCATTCGCCGTTAAAGCATGCGATAATTAACATTAAATACACACATAACTTTAGAAAAGTCAGAGGTGTATGCCACTTGGGTTTCGAACATACGACTCACGTTTTGACAGTCCGTACCGCAACCTACTAGGCTATCGCTGCTAAACATATACCGGTTTTAAATTGTAACCATATGCCTATAACACCAAGAGTTAAATCAAAATAGATACTATAATGTTGCGCGAGGTTGAAACAAACCTAAAACAGTTTTTTAAGTATACATTACTGACAATTTTGTTGCCAAAAACTAAACTTAACTTTCCTGTGACACAGTGGTACTGACTTGGGGGCCTAGACAAAAACCATGTACTGTTAGCATTTATGCCTAAGGATTGCATTATTTATACTGTAGATAAACGACTTTACATAGTTATCACTACTGTTATGACTTTGAAATGAAATTGACTTAGAAATAAATTATTCAGTTTTATTTTAGTCAGGTGGCAATAGAATTGACAGTGTTACCTTAGAAAAAAATCCAGTTTAGTTATCTTTATTGCATGCCATATAAATAGGAATAGAGTTAAAGAACTTAAATTAAAATTAAGCAAATCATGATCAATCACATCACCATCAATTAAATTCATTATGAAAGTGATAACTGAAGTCCTGTCTAGTATTGAAGTTATTCAAAATTGGATAGTTTACTCAGTTTTTTTTTTGTTATCGTGGCACGGCAAAGTGACCACACTGCACCTGATGGTAAGTGCAGTGCCGTCCAGTTATAGTATCAAGTAGCGAGTGATAATCTATCCCTCGCTACTCAATACAATCATGCCGTAACAATAATTCATATATTGGTCTCGTAACAATAATTCATTGACAAGGATTTGATATAAAGCTGCAAAGTCATAGTGGTGTGTAATTTTATATAATGTTCATATTTCTTTTATGGTATTTTGAGAGCAGCATTGTTTATAATACCATGTAGTTAAAATGTATACATATTAACATACATACATTTTAATAATATTAACAGGACCGGAAAATTGGTTCGGCTTAAAAATTTAAAGATATCTTACTTTTCTGGACACAGAAATAGAGGGCGCGGCCCACCACCGGGCTGGATGAACGGTCCCCCGATGCGTTTCCGTGGGCGTGGTTATGGCCCCGGCGGTCCGCCCATGCGCGGGCGTGGCTTCTTCCGCGGTCGCGGCGGACCCCGCTTCGGCCCCAACGGCGGCCCCAACTTCGACAACAATTGGGGACCAATGGGACCCCCGCCGCCCGGCATGATGGGCGGACCACCTCCCTTCGGCCCGCCGCCAGGCATGATGCCACCCGGAGGCCCAATGGGACCCCCGCCCAATATGATGGGACAGCCTCCGCCTTTCGGTGGGCCTCCTGGCATGCCACCGCCTAATATGGTAAGATTTATATTATTATATGAATTCTATACTTTTGTGATGGTTAAAATGGATTTTGTGTTTTTGGTGTAAATTTATGAAATATATAATAAAAATAATAATACTAGCCCTGTATTAAACATTGTCCCACTGCTGGGCACGGGCCTCCTCTACTAATGAGAGGGGTTAGGCCTTAGTCCACCACGCTGGCCTAAAGCGGGTTGGCAGACTTCTCATACCTTCGAAAAACTCTCAGATATGCAGGTTTCCTCACGATGTTTTCCTTCACCGTTAAAGCAAGCGATAATTAACATTTTAATACACACATAACTTTAGAAAAGTCAGAGGTGTATGCCACTTGGGTTTCGAACCTACGACTTTCGTCTTGACAGTCCGTACCGCAACCAACTAGGCTATCGCTGCTATGAAAGATATGATGATGCATAATGTAATGTATTCACATGAACTATCTTATTAGTAGAGGAAGTGCCTTGTTGAAACGGACAGTATAGTTTCAATAATTTTAAAATAGGTCTAAGTCAAATTATTGTCTACTAAACTTATTTACTGTTTTGAAATATTCAGTATTTTCAAGTATGATACAAAGTTTCATCTCTACAAACACTGGTCAATGGTCAGATAATTTTATTTTTCATAATCATCGAACACCGTGTCTGTTTCTACCTTGACATTGACAAAATCATTGTAGAATGATGGAGCCATAAAATTTGTAAAAAAAGTAAAATTATTGTGGGTTAACATAGTAACCGGTTGATATTTTACTTTTTTTAAATGTAAAAATGGTATTGCTTTGGGTCATAGCCTAGATCCTTATTCTTAGAAGGCCAGCAACGAATACACAATTTGTCTGGTGTTATAGATGTTTATGGATATCGTTCTGGATATTGTTCTTCTTTATCGAATAATTCCATTTGTACCCACAGCCTGCACCCGAATTGTGGGTGGAGACCAAATCCGACGAGGGCAAATCTTACTACTACCACTCAAGGACACGGGAGACGACGTGGACTCGGCCGCAGGAAGGTCCCAACGTGAAGGTGATCACCCAGGCGGACATGGAGGCCATGGCGGCTGCGAGCCTCGCCGCGCCCCAGTCGATGCCGATGGGGGGGCCGATGGGCGCACCCCCCATGGGCATGATGCCCAACGGCATGATGGGTGGTATGATGCCGCCGCAGGGTCAGCCCAATGTCCCGCCGTTTATGCAGCCGCCGCCCTGGGGTAAGGATGGTGAGTACTGCCATTGGAAATAATGTTGTCTTGGGTGGACTTGGCTTGGTGTGACTCTGAAATGTTTGAGACAAATGTGTTCAGCATAAATGGGTCAGCTTGACCAGGGCCTTACAACTGTATAATATAAACTTGTGCATTTTTATTTCATTAATTCTTTCTTCCAATTTAAAGGCAAGCTTGTCAAACATTTCAGTCCCTGATTGAAGTGTTTGTCAAGTATCATGAATGAGATACAATATGGTGACTGTTTTACTTATAATTTGGCGACAT
The DNA here is from genome assembly GCA_905220505.1 of Laothoe populi. Classification (NCBI taxonomy): domain Eukaryota; kingdom Metazoa; phylum Arthropoda; class Insecta; order Lepidoptera; family Sphingidae; genus Laothoe; species Laothoe populi. The sequence goes on along the minus strand of HG992146.1, from coordinate 617,904 downwards.
TACCTAATTGATATAATAATGTAATCTAACCTAACCGAATCTAATTTAATGTAATTTCATCTAATTTAATGTAATTTAATCTATTTTAATGTAATGTAATTGTGTAATCTATTATGTGTGCTATTTTCGGTATTATTCTATTTCTATTGTTGTACTCTTTTTTTATATGAATGCTGTGTATGTCTTTAATTGATATTCATAACTGTTCTTGTGCTGTGATAAATAATAATTCTATGTATATTATGAATATTGTTCACGTACCTTAATTTTTTTTTTTTTTTTTTTATGTATGTATCTTTTTCCTGCAATCTGTCTGGTCGACATTTAGCTGGAGTTATGAAGTTAAGATTAAGACGCGCATGGTACAATATCCAGTGATATGTCCATATAATTATTATGAATCTTCCTTGTTATGAAGAATATCTTGAGGAGCCTGTCTCTTTAACCTTTGGAATGTTAGGTTTGGGCGTTGCAACATTAAATTTCTAGCAAGTTGGTTGGGGTGATTTTGTATTCGTTTGGAATAAGTCTGTAGAGATTTACTAATTTCTTCCTTGACTGGTTTGATTTTTAAATCGTGATGAAGACGATTATTTGTTATATACCATGGCGCTCCAGTTATCATTCTTAGAGTTTTTGACTGGAAACGTTGCAAGATTTCAATGTTTGATGTGGATGCCGTGCCCCACAGCTGCAAACCATAGGTCCAGATTGGTTTAAGAATACATTTATATAAAAGTATTTTGTTTTCCAATGAGAGTTGAGATTTACATCTCATTAGCCAATATAGCTTCCTAAGTTGTATGTCAAGTGCTTTTCTTTTTGTAGATATATGTTTTTTCCAGGTTAAACGTCTGTCTAGATAGACTCCTAAATAGCACACATCATCGGATTGCGGTATTGTTATCTGGTTTAATTTCACTTCGGGGCATGTATCGTGTCTCAAGGTGAACGTGACTTGAACGGATTTGTTTTCATTAGCTTTTATCCTCCAATCTCTGAGCCATTGAGATATAGCATTTAATTCTTTCTGAAGTACGGAAGACGCTCCAGCAGCACTTTCATTAATTGCAAGTATTGCAGTATCGTCAGCAAATGTGCCCGTGAGCACGTTAGGCGAAGCAGGTAAGTCTGAGGTATAGATTAGATAAAGCATCGGTCCCATGACGCTTCCTTGCGGAACTGCGGAACGTACCTTAATAAATAAATAAAAAATAAATTTTGGCGAATTTACAGCATTTGATTGAGCAATGTTGATTAGTTTTTTGCTTTATCTTCAGCTTGATGTCATCGGTGGTAAGCACATCACTTAAAAACACCTGAATCTATTTTCAAATGTTCATATTAATTTATAATGTAAAGCATTACGGAAGAGAAAGATAAATTTTAAAAGTTGCCTAATTAATTAGAAAATTCGTGTGAAAGTGTTTTTTTCTAAAAGCTTTCCGTTTCCTGCAGTAGAAATAAACATAATATTGTAGTCTATAACAATAATGACACACTATTACAGGTAAAGACAAACCGGAAGAGCCCACATCTACAGAGCCAGACGATATGCCGCCAGGAGAGGCCGCACCGGGAACGCAACCCGCAAACGGTATGTCAATATTAATACTGTCTATAGTAATAAACAACTTGCCAATGATTTCACTGATTTTTCCTAACTTGAACACCTAAATATCTTTAAAATATGTGGAGATCCAGTAGCTTTGGAAATGATGTTAAAAAATAGTAAGGGTTTGTAATCTAATGGGCAATTTCTATAATCGGCCTACATGGCACAGTGCGCACATGCCTGTGAAATGAGACATCAGGTTTCCTCACGAGGATTTCCTTTACCGTCAACGCTAGTGATGATTAATACACACGTAACTTTAGAAAAGTCAGAGGTATATGCAACTAAGCTATCGCTGCACGTTTCGAAGGCATTAACGCCTCCATGGTCACAGGGCCGACTGAGTTGTATATTGTCACCAAAGGATTGTCCAACTTTTCTATCTGTATATATAAAAGAAGAAACTGACTGACTGACTGACTGACTGACTGATCGATCAACGCACAGCCAAAACGGCTGGGGTTAGAGACTTGAAATTTTGACAGTAGGTACCTTTTATGACGTAGGCATCCACTAAGGAAGGGTTTTTAGAAATACCACCCCTAAGGGGGTTAGAAAGTTTGTATGAAAATCTGTGATTTTTGCAGTTAAACGCATGAAATTTGGTATTTGGCCTTACAGTTAAAAATTAAAAACACATATTTCAGGGTTTTTGGAAATTCCACCCCTAAGGGGGTTAAATAGGGCAAGAAAGTTTGTATGAAAATCCTTCATATTTGAAGTTAAATGCATGAAAATTGGTATTTTGTAGTGTATACTTTTTGTCTCAAACATGACATCCACGCGGGCGGAGCCGCGAGCAACAGCTAGTCCTCTATATAGTTGATTTTTAAACGTCGGGTAACAGTAAAATAAACCGACATTTCTATTCGTGTAAACATAAACCATAATTTCTGTATATGTTAACGACAGGATTCCCGGGCGGCCCGGTAGGTCCCGGCGGTCCCGGAGGTCCAGGAGGTCCCGGAGGTCCGGGCGGTCCAGGCGGTCCGGGTGGATTCCCCGGTCCGTTCCCGGGCGGCGCGCCCCCTGGTTCGTTCCCTCCGTGGGGCGGATGGGGCGGTGGCTGGCCGCCGCCGCTCGTGGCGCAGCCCCCGCCCGGGTTGGCTGCTGCTGCAGTACCAGACTCCAGTGAGTGTCTCACAACCATATTACTCATAGCTATTTTATATATTTCGAGAGACGTCGCAGTCGTTTTCGGCTCGGCACAACCACGTGGAAGTGGTAGAGCCACGCTGTAGACATATTTGTCTACATCATGAATGGTCGAGCCGCGACCGGGGTAGTACCACTGTCTCACAGAAAACCAACGTAAAGTGACAGTTTACTGTTGCGATTCGTATGGTAAGTGAGATATTCGGAGGCCCAGATTCCCCCTTCCCTTCCCTCCCTAATCCCTATTCCTGTCCTTTAAGGCCGACAGCGCATACATGATACTTTCAGTATTGTGGATGTTCATGGGCGGTGGAGATCACTTAACATCAGGTGACCCACTAGCTCGTTTGTCGGAGTATGTTATAAAAAGTATATTTATATATTAGAGGCCGATGGGAGAGCGAGAGTGATGGGTGATTTGCACCACTTATGAATACCTACCATCTGAGTGATCAGGTGTGTTTTTCTTACCTTAAGGTATATGAAGAGGCATTGAGAGTTGCTATCACACGTGGAAAAGTAAAAAATGGCCACACAATTTTTTACATTTGTAATAAGTGTAAGCGGCTCTGCTGTGCTCTGGCATTGCAGAAGTCTATGGGCGGCGGTGACTACTTACCATCAGGTGGCCCGTCTGCTCGTCTGCCTATCCAGGCACAAAAAAAAATATATGTTAGTGCGAATAGAACAATGACTGTGCTTTTCAATATCAACCTAATTATATAAGATGATGGCTCTCAATACACTCCATCAGCTTTATAAGCTCACACGGTATGAACGGTAGGCAGCGGCTTTGCTGTGCCCTGGCATTGCAGAAGTCTATGGGCAGCAGTGACTACTTACCATCAGGTGGCCCGTATGCTCGTCTGCCTATTCAGGCACTAAAAAAAACACATAGCAAAATGTGCACTTGTGAACTGGAATATTTATATCTAATATTGTGTTGCTTGGGGATACAATATACGTATGTATGTATTTAATATAAAATTGTATCATAACATTAAAAGCAACAGGTGCGGCGACGCAGCTGCCTCCGCCGGAGTCGCAGCCCCCGCCCCTGCACCACCAGCCTCCGCATCACCAGCCGCCTCCGCACCACCAGCCTCCGCATCACCAGCCTCCGCACCATCAGCCTCCTCACCATCAGCAGCACCAGCCTCCGCAGCAGCTCCCACCGCCGCATCAACCACAGCACCAGCAGCATCCTCCACAACACCAGCCGCAGTCGACGCCGCAGCCCATACCGCAGCCGACGCCCCAGCCGACTCCTCAACCGACACCACAGCCGCTGCAACCGCCACAGCTGCCTTTACCTAAGAAGGAGACGGTGAGAGATTTTTTAGTTCTTAGTGTTCTGGCTGAGGAGAAGGCTCTGGTATACATAGTTACACATAGTAAGAATATAGCATACTTTCTGTTTTCCTCCATGTCAATGGCTTAATTGCATCAAACTTCGTAACTCGGAAAAAAGTATGAATTGTTTGTTTATTTTTAGATATTATTAATAATTAGGTTATTAATAACTTTATGTCGAAAATTAGTACAACTAATTTCATTAAAAACAATATTTATATTCATCGCAGGCTAATTACAATACATGAATTATGATTGTAATAATATTTTTAAATTGGGGTGTCTGAGGATGTGCGTCATTCCCGTTACACATAGTATACTCACACCTGTAATGAAACCTGTACACCCACTTTTCGACGATTTTTTGTAAGGTCCCATAATGTGATAGGGGCAAGCCTATCGCCATAACAGGCACAATTCCAGACTCCGGGCTGATACTGAGTATTTCTAAATTGAAAAAACTCGATATCACCTTACCCGACCCGGGAATCGAATTCGAGACCTCAGCACAGCAGTCGTAAAACTTGCTCAATTACAACTAGGCCACTGAGGCAGTCAAACGTCAATAATGGTGGATATTGCCAGTTTAGCGCGGCCGAATATGGCCAAATACTTGTGGTTAGAGTATAAGGTAGCGAGAGACGTTAACCAGTATGTGATGTGATGTGATGTGCAGGTGATCCCCCCGGAGCTGGTGGGTCGCGCGGCGGAGTGGACGACGCACCGCGCGCCGGACGGCCGGCCCTACTACTACCGCGCCTCCAAGCAGCAGAGCGTCTGGGAGAAACCCAAGCCGCTCAAGGAACTAGAAGGTACTCTGTCTTTATATATATAATTCTACTGTACGTGTGTATGTCACTGAACTCCTCCTAAACGGCTGGACCGATTTGAATGATTTTTTTTGTATGCGTTTGGGTGGCGCCCTGGATGGTTTAGATTCACAAATCAGCCCGGCAGATGGCGCTGCAGTCGGTGTGGCGCGGTTTTTACGGGCAGGTCGACGTCTGCACGGTCCGCTAGTTACTTATAAGATCATACCAGCTCACATGTATGATAGTAGTCAATTACCTCCCGCGTACGCTCCGATTGTGGAATGAGCTCTGCCGAGGTTCTCTAAAGGGAATACAGTATGGGGTTTTTCAAGTAGGGAGTAAATAGGTTAATGAAGGGTCGGTAACGCGCACGTGATGCTCCTGGTGTTGCAAGCGTCCATAGGCTACGGTAACCGCTTACCATCAGGCGGGCCGTAAGCTTGTTTGCCACCATCGTGGTATAAAAAAAAGTTACCTAATGTAATGAAGTAGATAACTAAATGTTAATATCTACAAAATAGTAACGAAAATAGTCTTATACGACAATAGACGGCGCTTCCTAAAATCTTCTATGCATGTAATCCCAAATTAACAATACAATAAATTTGCTTATTATACTGCCAATAGATGGCATTGTTATTTTATCATCGTTTTTTTGCAAAATCTTTTTTTAAAACATTTGTTTATTTTTGTGAATCATTATTACTGTACACTCATATCTGTTCTGTGTTCATATTGATTTTATTATATACAAGCTGTTGCCCGCGACTTCGTCGGCATGATAACAGCGGCGTGGGTTTTCAATTCTTTTTTTATTTCTTTCCATGGGAACCGTGCGTTTTCCGGGATTAAAAGTAGCCCATATTATGTCTATCCCGTTTTCTATGAAAAGCAAGTCAATCCCACGTAAACCGTACTCTTTTCCGGGATGAAGTAGCCTATGTGCTATTCCAGACTATAATCTATCTCTGTGCCAATTTTAACAAGATTCGTGCATCCGTTCTATCACGATTGAGTAACAAGCAATCATCCATCCAAACTTGGATATAATCAGTAGGAGTACCAAGCAATGATTATTGAAATAATTGTATGTGTGATTAACAGAGCTGCAAGCCAAGATAGCTGCCGAGAAAGGAGAGAAGAAGGACAAGAAGGTAGAAACCATTGTACTGGACGATAAGACTATTGAAGGTAATATGTTATGATGAATAGGGTAGACAATAAGTGAAAACCTTGTTTTTTATAATAGATTTTAATCTAAAAATATCTAAAACCACTTTCTTAGTTTATATATGATTATTCAATATTTTTAAGAAACAAATATGCAAAAATAAAGCATTTTGTCATGTGACATGAAACACCCATCAGTCATGCGTGACGTCACCGTACGATACATGCAAAACGCTGAGCCAAACGTCTATTAGTTTTGCGGGTGGTCACGTCACACGAGGCTCTTGCTCTTATCAAATTAAAGTATTTTAATGAAGATGCTTTCTGTTACATTAACAAATAATATTTCGCATGTCTGTTCTAAATGTTGACAATGCATAAGTTCACACGTTACCATTTACCATAACCAGTTGCCTAAATGCTTGCATATTAATTTCTTCAGTAAGCTTTGACTTACTAATATTATTGCAGACAGGCTCGCGTAATAGCCCAATTTCTAAGTGTGGATTATAGAGTCCACGACAATAGCCAAGCTTAGTGCATTAAGGTTTATGTTTACTCAAATATTACCCACTGAAATAGTTCTAATTTCGCGGTTTATTTTACATTTTTAACCCGACGTTTCAAAAGCTTTATAGCCTTGATCATGTAGTGGTCTGAGTTACATATCATAAAGAAAGTATAGTCCAACATTTATTTTTTTCATGTCAGAATAGGCAGGCGAGCAGACAGGCCACCTGATGGTAAGTAGTCACCGCCGCGCATAGACTTCTGCAATGCCAGGGCACAGCAGAGCCGCTGTCTACCGTTTAACCGTTTACCGTGTTTCTACCTTCCATATAGTTAATCACTCGTGTTTATAGGGATATAAAAAAGTAGGGAGTAAAATACAAGCGAAAATCATTTTTATTTCCATAATATTAAAGTTAAAAATAGCATGTAAAAATGGCGAAACTAGCCAGTATTTGAACGCACCGCCGCACCGCCGGCAAGCCTCTGAGTTATGACTGGTTAAAGTTAAATAAAACGCGATAAAATTAGTTATATTTAAATAAGGGTTGATAGACAGATTACTTTGCTCTTAGTTATATTGTGTTCCTTGATCAGTGATCGACGTGGACGCCCACGCGGAGGCTGCGGCGGCGGCTGAGGAGGAGGCCGAGCGGCGAGCGGCCACCGAGCGCGACCGCGAGCACGAGCGCGAACACGAGCGAGAGAGCGAGCGCGAACACGAGCGCGAGCGGGCCGCCGAGCAGGAGCGGCGCGAGCGAGCGGAGACCGAGCGGGCTGAACAGGAGCGCCGCGACAAGGAGGCCGCGGAACTGAAGAAGGCCAAGCAGGACCGGCGGCTGCCCATCTCCACCACACACATCTCCGGCACGCCATGGTCAGTAGCCCTTTTAACACACCTTAGCTGTTTTTAACAAGCATCTGACTACTGAAATTATGAAACTAGACCAAAATACACTTCATATTAATGTAAATTCTTACCTGATGAAGTCAAGAGAATGGAAGGCCTCGTCTTAAATAGGTAAGGAGGTCTCCCTAAAACTTTAATATTAATAGCATAATAATGTATTATTATAGCAGCGATAGCCTAGTTGGTTGCGGTACGGACTGTCAAGACGAAAGTCGTAGGTTCGAAACCCAAGTGGCATACACTTCTGACTTTTCTAAAGTTATGTGTGTATTAAAATGTTAATTATCGCTTGCTTTAACGGTGAAGGAAAACATCGTGAGGAAACCTGCATATCTGAGAGTTTTTCGAAGGTATGTGAAGTCTACCAATCCGCATTAGGCCAGCGTGGTGGACTAAGGCCTAACCCCTCTCATTAGTAGAGGAGGCCCGTGCCCAGCAGTGGGACAATGTATAATACAGGGCTAGTATTATTATTAGTATTATAATAATGTATATAACATATTGTACCAGCTCGACTTATTAACACATTAACTCGTCATCACAGATTAAACATGTAAAGTAACAAACAGCTTGTTGCTGCATTTCGTACAGTGACAGATTGCAAGCAATCCACATATTTCTCCCCGGTCCCCGTTATATTACGTTTATGTTAGTATGATTGTGTATGTGGTGGTTTGTTTGTTTGTGTGGTTGCAGGTGCGTGGTGTGGACTCGCGACGGACGCGTGTTCTTCTACAACCCGACGGCGCTGTCGTCGGTGTGGGAGCGGCCGCCGCAGCTGGTGGGCCGCGCGGACGTCGACCACGCGCTCGCACATCCGCCGCCCGCGCTGCTAGACCTGCTGGTACACCATCACTACCATCACTACCATCACTACCACCACTAGAACAGCACGTGGCGCACATCAGGCACACCTGGCACTAATCTAGTGCACATCTGACATAAACATAGCACACACCAGACATACCTGGCACAAACACAAAACAAATTAGAAACTCAAATTCTCATTTGTGACTGAACAACACTTATGACTTAATCATCAGTTTTTTAAACTTTAACCATTGTTTGGTATCCTGGCACGCCTCAGGCGACCACACTGCACCTGATGATAAGCGCAGTGCCATCCAGTTAGTCTCAAGTAACGAAAGACAATCTATACCTCACTACTTATACTCAACACAATCATGCCGGCCTGCTGTGTAGATTCTTCACACTACGCTATGCAAGAAGGTGAAGAAGCGGTCGATGGTCTAATGTCAGACTACTCAGCAGGTCGCAACACGGCCAAACTTCGTGCCCCAACTCTAGACCCCGACAAAGTCAGGATTTTACACGAATGAATGTATGAATATCCTACCACCAGCATAAATAGAAATTTGTAACACTTTTTTTTTATACTGGCACGGCAAAGTGACCGCACTGTACCTGATGGTAAGCGCAGTGCGGTCCAAATAGAGTACTGAGTAGCGAGAGACGATCTATACCCACTACTCAACACACTCATGCCGGCCTGCTTCTTCACACTAGGCCATGAGCAAGAAGGTGAAGAAAGGGTCGAGGGTCTAGTGTCAGAGTACTAAGAAGGCCGCAACATGGCCATTGTACCCCAACTTCAGACCCCCGACAAAAACCGGATGTACACTGGCTGATCCCGGAACGCGACACACTTGCGTGTGCCACTATGGCGGGTTTTTCGCCCTGTGTACGGTGGGTCGCTATCCGGGCGGATATGAATATCCTACCACCAGTGAAACTAAACTCGCTTAATGTAGCAGACCAGTGAGACTTATCAACATATCACTGTATGTAAGCCAATCGTAAAACAGTCGTCCATATTGATATGTACGCAGCGCGAGGACTTCGCTGCGGGCGCGGGCTCCGCTGCCGCCAACGCGCTCGTCAACAAGTCCGCTAACGGAGACATGAAGCGGACGGCGGAGAAGTCCGAGTCTGACTCCGACGCCGAGCCGCCAAAGAAGACCAAGACTGAGGAACGTGAGTACTTTAACTAGCATGCTGACGACCACTATATCAAATCAAATATTTATTGAATCCATGAAATGGTATACATCATTTAGATTCAGTCAGTTTTTTACTCTACCGCCAGTTCGGAATGCAGTTTCGCTAGAGAAGAATGGGCAAGAAACTCTAGCATTGCTCTTTTCACAACAATTAACAATATTTGGTCATACAATTAATATACGAATATAACATATTACACTTCTCTACCATAGAGGTACATAACATCAAACGCCAGAACACAAATCTTACAGGAAAGCCAAAAATGCGCGTTATTCTTTAAATAACAGCAAACAAAAAATTATTTAATAAATTCGGCCACTAGAGGAAATTTTTACATGTCAGAAAAATAATAAATTGTACTGGTGCTTCGGTAATGCTCACTGGTCTGAGAAGAAGCACCGGGAAATTCAGCCTTAGGTCTTTTGTATTTGTTGTTCATACATTGTTTAAACAATTCAGTCACATAAGAAAAAAAAATACTGTTTAGAACTGGCATACAAGTCAATACAAGGCACTTGTACGGTGCAACCGCACAAACTTGCACCCTAAGCATTTTACGCAATTACCGCGAACAGCGGCAATTATACCAGTTCGCGTTCCGCTGAGCAACAGGCCGCGCGTGCTCATATCAGTGTAATCATTTATCATTATCATCAATAGTGCTGTAAGCTTTCAACAATAAACAGACTATATATACTTATCAAGTGGTATCATTATATCATAAACTATAAGGTGTGTGGTGCTGAACCTAGACCGTACAGCACTGTTGTAAATGAGGCTATACAACCACTGTGCCACTATGGCGGGTGTAAAAGTGCCATAGTGGCACACGCAAGTGTGTCGCCTTCCGGTTCCCATGGCGTAGTGTGAAACAGTCTCGCGCTACTTGATACTCTAGTTGGACGGCACGATACTGAAGACAAGAACTGCAAACGGATTACTTGAACTGGGCACACACTTGGCTAGACTGAAGTTTGGTATGAAGAGGTGCTTTCTTTTATTACAAATCTATAATTTATCAATTTACCCATACTTATTTTGTAAGAGACATCCGATATTTCTAATAGTCAGGGATTAAGTATACATTAATATTCGGGAGTTTGGCAGAGATATACTAATGCCGTGTGTGTGTGTACTACAGCCAAGAAGAGCTCGACCATAGACGTGGGCAAGGAGGCGGCCATCGAGGCGGAGGTGCGTGCGGCCCGCGAGCGCGGCGTCGTCCCGCACGAGCAGCGCCTGCGCAGCTTCCTGCAGATGTTACTCGAGAAGGACGTCTCCGCCTTCAGCACCTGGGAGAAGGAGCTGCACAAGATCGTGTTTGACCCCAGATACCTCATGCTCAACTCCAAGGAGAGGCGACAGGTACCCACTCTCACACACACACACATGTCCCGTATAACGGTAGGCAGCGGCTTTGCTGTGCCCTGGCATTGTAGAAGTTTACGGTGGTGACTACTTACCATCAGGTGGCCCGTCTGCTCGTACCTACAGTGTTCCCTCCTTCGTATGATCCTGGGTCCTTTAGGCGCAGTATGGTGAAGATACACAGCGGGCCGGCATGATTATGTTGAGTAGCAGGGGATAGGTTGTCTCTCGCTACTTGATACTCTAACTGAACAGCACTGCGCTTGCCATCAGGTTTGAATGAAAACAAAAAAAAACACTATAATTACAAATGACAAATGTTTGTGTGACAGACAGACATTTGTGTCCGGGTCTGGGTGTTGTGACACCGTGCATCTCTCTAGGTCCCTCATACCCACAACGCAAGACTCGTATCTTGTGTGGGGTCGGGGCTATGTGTGTGACTGTTTGGTGTTATTATTATTAGTCATGTCTTTAGGAGTCTGTCAAGTCAACTACGAATATGAACCATCATGTTGATGCTCGACTGTTTATCCCACAGGTGTTCGATCAGTATGTGAGGGAACGAGCCGAGGAGGAGAGGAAGGAGAAGAAGAACAGGCTGCAGCTGAAGAAGACCGCGTACAAACAACTCATGGAGGAGGCCAAACTACACGCCAAGTTAGTATAGGCCACTGTTATTATAATGAAACGACCAGGGAATGTGTGCTTGTGTGCTTTGCATGGATGAACATCAAGCAACGACTAGTTATTTTTAACTGACTTCAAAACAACGAGGAGGTTCTCAATTCGTCGGAATCTTTTTTCTTTATGTATGTTCCCTGACTCGAAGACACCTGGACCTATTTAAATTGTTTAAAAGGGTATACTTCCTCGGTGGTCCCATTGGCACCAAGTCAGGATCTGATGATGCGGTCTCGGAAAAATCTAGGGCAACTCTAAAATTTTATAGGGACGCATATGTTGTTTAAAAAAATGAGCAGGCTCGGCAAACTGTTGCTACTGTAAAGTGGACTAGTAGCATTTCCACCTATTTCATAGAGAATTTATGCTGAAAATAAGTAACGTTCTATTCAGATCGTCGTTCACGGAGTTCTCATCGAAGCACGGGCGCGACGAACGGTTCAAGGCGATAGAGAAGCCGCGCGACAGAGAGACGTACTTCAACGAACACCTCGCGGAAGTACGCAAGCGCGACAAGGAGGAGAAGGAGCGAAAGAGAGAGCAGGTGAGTGACGCCGTCAGTGTGGACGCGCCGCACGGCACCGCCCCGCGACCACGCGACTGTGTGGCATCTGGACGCATGGCATCTCACTCCCCTCGATACGTACACACGACACGACGATTACGATTCGGATAGGCAGCGGCTCTGCTGTGCCCTGGCATTGCAGAAGTCTATGCGCGGTGTCTGCTTACCACCAGGTGGCCCGTCTGTCAATCCATCCAGTAAAAAAATATAGAATAAAGCGGCTTTAGTGTTTAAATTATATGACAATTGCCCGTCTGCACTTAACTTTGCCTAAGTACTATGTTTCTAGGATGCGTTTAGGCATTAAATGGATTGCACTATCAATAAGCTGCTTAAATGTTTAGAATATATACACAATATGATTTTGGTTTAGGAGAGACTGAGATAGCAACTGTAGAGCTGTCGGATGAAAGAAAGTTTCGTTAAAAATCATGTAAATATTGTTTCATTTACAAAATTTCACATGTAACTACAGACAACTTAATTTGCCTGTGACATAGCTGGAGGCCTAACAAAATTTCCACCTGCCTCATACTTTCAAATGGGATTTTATACATACATAGGGATACTTTATACAGGTACCATTTTTCTCCAATTTTCTGGGCAAAATTTCCAAATTTTCTTCCCCCAAAACAGTCCAGCTGTTCTCAAGTCTCATTTATATAGATGTTCCCAGATTACTTTTGTCTCGGTTACCCTTTCTTATTATCCAAATATACCTGTGCAATATATGTACTAAGTACTAATAGGAATTATTTGTTTGACTCATGTCTAAAGACCCGCTTACTTAATTAAGTTTATTCATCTCTGGATGCTGTCATCGAGACAAGATGAAATATATACCAATTTTTAAATTAGCTTTTTAACACAAACAGTTTCATCAAAATAGGTTAAGTAGCTTTTGTCTAATGATCGCACAACACACACAGATAGTCTACCGCTTCCGTGCAACGGGTCGAAAGTTGGGTATGGGTAGTGTGGGATCGACCATCACATAATAAATACCCAATTGAACATGAACAATTAGAAAGATTTGTTAAATCTTCTCCACAGTATTAGGACAGTGTAAGTCACACGAAAAACTATTACTATACTGTGCAATGTACTATCAAACCTTGTTTTTATTGATCTATCTTCAAATGACCTGTGTTGTAATGTGTTTTACGGGTTAAGAATTGAATAAAGTTAAACATAAGTCGGTGAAAATGGTCTTTGACCGCCAATAATACTGCTGGCATATGATAATGCAACTTTTCTCATTACCATTCGTCCAGATTCCACAATTTGTGTACTAATTCATTGTTAAGCTAAGAATTATCCAGAGGCACATTTAATATGAAATAACAATTTATAATTAATTGATGATTAATTACTGATGGTATGAGAGTAACCACCACACGTGATATCACAGCCAGAGGGGCTGAGCCGGGCAGGAATACTAAATGGTGAATAAATCCACTTGTTACGAAATTTCTCCTTGTCGGATGCCTACTCTAAATCATTAAAAGGCGGGTGGAGCCGCGAGCAGAAAGTAGTGATTTTACATTTAATTTTATTTAGATGTTGAAAAAGTTAAATGCATTCAAACAAGTCTATACTTAAATAAGCTTAATACGATTAATATGCTCAAAGTTTCTCCAATACTTTTCAAATTAATTCCGTTATAGCGCAGGTTCGAATCCTGTCGTCTTCGTGAAAGACATGCGGGTTCGATTCCTGCATTATGCCTCACATTTATGACATGTGTATATAATAGTGCCCCCAGCGAATTTTTACATTGTTTAATTTAAGACTGTTGAAATTGATGATGGTTTATATATGATTGATGAATTTGTCTTGCTTGTTGATGACACTGTTACGTTTTGAAAATGTTTTGTTTATAATAATTTTGTTTGAATTAATAATTAAAACTTAATAACGATCAGAACAGAAAGTGTCACTGACAAGATGCCTATAATGTTGATGAATTTTAAATAATTACTTTTTGAAACTCTTTGGTACGTGCAGCGAATGTATTTCATGACGAAGCCCCACGCTTCTCGTGGCCGAGTAACGGTAAATATTATGAACAAATATCACAAGTACTTATTTACTCTGTTGTCATTGAATAGTAATGTGTTCATGACAAATGCCGTGTGTTGCCGAGCATTACGCGAACAACACCACAACAAGTAAATGTGGAAATGAATAAATCATCAGTCGCATTGCGCGTACGAACTAATGTTAATGTACAAACATAGGGGGCGTGACGCCCCCCGTTAACCTTTGACAAGCATCGACCGGCGAGTTGAGGGGGGCTGCCTCACGACAGCACTTTCGCTGCGTCCCCGGCCGATTGACTTCGCCCCCACACCCCCACCCCCCACCTCTAGCGATAAAGGCAATAGTAGAGCCCCGGTTGGTCCGTAGCGTCGTGGCGCCAGCGCCGGCGGGTCGGCGGCGGCGGAGAGGAGCGCGGCGCACGACACACGGCGTGATCATTTGACGATACGGCTACCGTGCGTGCTAGCCGCCGGCTAACCACTGTACTGTGACACAGGGCTCGCGACCGGTGATTAAACCTTTATACAACATACTACATTATCTCTCTAGAGAACGATTCAATTCGCACTACACTCGCTAAACTGCTAAGTTCATGAAGTTGTTTCTAAAATATAATATTCTATTGTACATACAGACAAATAATGTTTACAAGCTAAGGTTTGATTTAATTTACAGAAATTATAATGAATATAGAAAAAAATTAAATTATGTTATATTTTATTATTTGCATAAATAGCGGTGCAAGACGGTACACAGTGTATAGAGAATTTAAAATGGTCAATTCCATTACAGGAATATCTGCAGAATATAAAATGATTTGATTTGATATAATGATTATCGTCAAATGGTCACTCCACACCGCCACAAAAATAAATAAGGTTAGATATATACTTTAAGCAGAACAAAAATATAATATAACGTAAAAAAAAAGAAAGAATTCTAACATTTATTAGAGAATCATGTTGAGAAACGCTGACCGTGCGCGGCGGTATTGGAACAAAAATATAATTATAAAATGTAACATATTTGATAATGCTAAAAAAAAATTATAATCCGAGGCCCTTTTTGCATCTCCAAGGGTGCGTCAGCACTAAACTTGGGAATCGTTGACTATTTTCAAGCAAACACCGCCGCGGACGCGAAGCGCTGAAACGCAAGTGATATGAATTCACAGTTGAGATGATACATGATGTATGATATAAACCACGCCCCCCGAAGCTTTGAGAATGCATGTCTCTACAGTGGCACAGCCACGTCGCTTAAAAAAATAGATTGTACATTTTTTTTATTAAAAACATCACTGGTGATGGGAAGGTACGATTATTTCCGAAGATGGGAAATCGGGCAAAAATCTCCGGCTAGGTGCTAATCAATGATTTCTTTTTCAGGAGTTTTGTTTATTTGTTATGTTAATATGTGTCGCGTGTTATGTAGACACCGCTCCACTGTTTGGAAACCAATGGCTTATTGTGGAAGCCTTTGCACTTTGCGATAAAATATTTTTATAAAAACATTTAGTGATAAGTGATATATACAAAAATATAAGAATTAAAAAAGTAATTTCATTAAAATATTTTTTAAATATTTTATAATAAGCTTAGTAAATAAGTCGTAGGTTGCAGTGGGTTCGATTCCCCTGAGACGATATTTAAGGTTGTGTTAAAAATATGGCTTGATGCATTTTGGAGGCAATATTGCGTGAGTGATTAGTCCAGGTAAATAGAATTACTAGTATCTTAAAACTCCATTGAATGTCAGTGGTCGTCAAAATCAGCTTTTGGCGATTTTCTAATTTGCATACTGTCACGTGATGTACTGGTAAGTGATAATCGCTCATGAACAATATTCAACACGTGTGCGTTGATTGACTGACGATTATAGGCCATCGACCTATACTATTTGTCGAACTAAAGTCCAATGCCATCTCGATAAAGCCCAATAATGCTAAAGACAAAGCTATGTGCGACGAAACCTTGTCATATATAAAGTGATGAAAAACAATGACTGCCTCGGCGGCACAGTTATAACTGCGCATGCGTTACGACTGCTGTGCTGAGGTCTCGGGTTCGATCCCCGGGTCAAGTGATATTGAGGTTTTCTTTTAGGAATCTCAGTATCAGCCCGGAGTCTGGAATTGAGCCCAGTATGGTGATAGGCTCGCCCCTATCACATTGTGGGACCTTAATAAATTCGGCGAAATGTTGGTGTACTGGTTACACCTCTGCCAACCCCTTCGGGGATTACAGGCGTGAGTATATATATATATATATATATGAAAAACAATTGTAAGAATTTGAATTTTTAAATTAATAACTATTATTCAAGAAAATTTTAACGACTATAATTTAGGCACAGGTTTTCATAATGGACTTTTTAGATACTATTTTTGATGTTGAATTGAGATAATCCAGATGAGAAACCAATGTAATAATTATCTGTTTCACCTTATTTACCTGGACTATATGTACTGTTTAGTAAATATGAGAACGTCCCTTCAGGACTAAATATTTTGTTTTGGTTTGACAAAAACCCGAATAATGTTAACAGATTTTCAAATGAATAATAATGTAAAGATGAAGAGATTATATAGAACTAAGTCAATTTTACGGGTGATTTTAATGTCTTCAGTACGGCTAAGAGATCTCTACTGTACTGGCATGAAACGAGGTTACAAGGTTTATAAGAAACTAGCTGGCCCGGCAGACGTCGTCCAGGGCCATCTGCCGGGCTGATTTGTGAATCTAAACCATTCAGTGCGCCACCCAAACGCATCTAAAAAAATCATTCAAATCGGTCCAGCCGTTTAGGAGTTCAGTGACATACACGCGTACAGTGTAATTATATATATTAAGATATTAGAAGTACAGTTGATAATCGTGTCAACTGTACTTGACATACAGTCTTATACATGACATACTTGTGACTTTATCATGAAATGAGATGAAGATGGTGGCTGCCTCGGTGGCGCAGTTGTTATTGCGCATGCGTTACGACTGCTGTGCTGAGGTCTCGGGTTCGATCCCCGGGTCGTGTAAAGTGATATTGGGGTTTTCTATGTAGAAATTCTCAGTATTAGCCCAGAGTCTGGAATCTGTGCCCGGTAATGCGTTAGGCTGGCCCCCTATCACATTGTGGGACCGAAATTCGGCGAAAAGTAGGTGTACTGATTACACCCCTTTGCCTACCCCTTCGGGGATTACAGTCGTGAGTGTATATGTATGGTAAAAATCCTTGCTCTTCAAAAACAAGCCACAAGTTCTGTATTATAATAGACTCCTCGACCAATGAGAGGGGTTAAGCTTTAGCCCCCCACGCTGGCCTAATGCGGGTTGGTAGACTTCAGATATCTTCGAAATTGCTCTGCATAGCTCTCAGATATATAAGGAGGTGACGATATTTTTCTTGACCGTTAAATTGAATAATAATTAACAATTAACGTTACTTAAAAGATAAGTTAGTGGTGCGTAGTGTGTGTTTCACTCTATAAACATTTTTTTTATATATCAAAAAATTATTCACCCGTAAGGTTGGTTTTGCTTCATTCACAAACTTAAATTATAAATTGCAAATAGGAAAACATGCAAACGGTGTACGGACGGAAAAGTCATTTCAAAAGACCTAACGCCCCTTCTTTATTTAAACACAGCTAAAGATTGAGAACCAATGAATATATTGTATTTTAACCGCCACAAAACAGATATTGTCAGGGGAACTCTTATTTTGTCCATACCAACGTGGTATCGGCCCAAAGTACTTTACATTTGTTGCAATGTGGATTTGTTTTACCAGTCATATTTCGTTGAACTCATATTGCAAATCCGTTAACTTAAAACTAAATTTTTGTTCAGTCAGAATTTATAAACTCACTTAGATGAGATTTCGGAATACATCTTAAATTGTCTTAATCCGTTTGGATTTTAGTTCTTTTTCTTCTAACCCATTTATTTGATCATATACAAATTATGTTTCGAATTCAAATTTTTTATTCAGTAAATGGACCATAAGGGGATTTTTTAAAATCTAATGTTACCAAATGCTCCCTATTCTGAAGAAGCACCATGATAACTTTCTGTTGTGTATTTTTATATTTAATAATAAATTAAATATAAATCATTTATAGAAATCTTTAATAAATTTAAAGGTTATTTAGGATTGACAAACGTTAATTAGATCTAGCAGCGTTGTTTTTATACTTTATTGATTAATATTCCCTACAAGTGTTGTTAAAAATTACTAGATTTCCTGTTGTGTTGCTAAATGTCTGTATGCCTTATATGCAAAGGCCTAATGTCCAGTTGTAGAATGTATTTTGACAGAAGAAAATGTTAAATTGTTGTAAATAAACCTGATGATCAAAGTGTGTCAAAACTTTCAATGCTCGATGCATTGAATTCCCAGAGGTCAGGCAAGTAGAATTTGTCGTTAACAGACGTGGCATTTGCCTGAGTATTTTTTCCGAATAACTGGTAGAATCTAGTGATTTTTATTACTATTTAAATGTTAGGTTAGTTACTAAAGTTCAAAGTAAGTAAGTATCCCAAAAACTATTCTAAAATTGGCACTAGAAAAAATTATAATAGAATTTGAATTGACATTTTCATTTCACACAAAAAGGGGGCGTTAGAATCTGCATATTCTTTGACAATCACTGTCTCTTAAACTTTTCCTTCCGTACAACTATTTACTAATGCGACAATTCTCTTTCAGAATCTAATCCGTATTCTATTCCACAGGTTTTAACGCATTCTTTACGTTTTCAGCTTTTAACGTTGTATCGGTTTATTTCAGGTTCGCGGCGAACGTTTGCGGCGAACGTTCGCGACGAGCGTTCGCTTCGTGTTAGGCGATGACGCGTTTTGGTCGTTGGGTTCATTGGAGTTTTTTTTGCTATGCGAATTGTTTTTTTTAGGGAAGATCACACCGGTATGTTTCTGGAAATCGAGATGTCTCTCGTAGGTCGATATTATACTGTGTTATGTGCCAGTATAAACCTGACTCTTGTCCCTCCGGTCCTGTAATACACATAACGTGTGCAATAACATTTAGCGAGCATTCTGTGTGTTCATTTCTGTGATGATTGGTCAGTTTAAACAAATAACCAATGGGGTGTACAGAATTCTACGCATACCAGGGGCTCGCTTAAGTATCTATAAATTATTTCTCAAAAGTTTTTTTGTCGGTACGCCGTAACTTCCATAATTCTTCATCAAATTTAATGATTCAAAGACCATTTTAAAGCCTATGTTTTCCGCTATATATGAAAAATAGACAAATGTTTTAAAATTCTAGGTTTTGCAAAAAAAATGAAAATAAACACTGCCATCTGTAAACAGTATAATCAACTAATTTGTTATTTTGTTAATCACTATCGGTGTAAAGTATTCGTAGTACTACTCCCACATTCTCGGTGCGGACATCGAACCCGCGGTCTCGCTTTTTGCGCCACTGTGG
Organism: Laothoe populi; assembly: GCA_905220505.1. Taxonomy (NCBI): domain Eukaryota; kingdom Metazoa; phylum Arthropoda; class Insecta; order Lepidoptera; family Sphingidae; genus Laothoe; species Laothoe populi. The sequence continues at coordinate 598,246 of HG992146.1, read as the reverse complement.
CTATTATTTTTCCCATTCCCTAACCCTACAAATACAAATGTATTTTTTTCCTAATGTATAAATTAAATACTAAAACATATACGTTAAAGTACGATGGTGTAACGTACCTCCAACACCCACCGACCAAAGCGCACATCAAACCTCCCCTCCATATAAAACGACCCCACTTCGCCGCCTAATGTACTCTCTCTCCGTTGTAGGTTAAAGCGGATTTCATAGGTCTCCTGAAGGAGAAGGGCATCGACCGGCACTCGCGCTGGGCTGATGCCAAGAAGAAGGTGGACGCAGAGGCGCGGTACAAGGCCGTGGAGACGAGCGGCCTGCGCGAGGACTATTTCCGGGAGTACTGCAAGCTGGTGAAGGAGGAACGCAAGAAGGACAAGGATGGCAAGGAGAAAGGTATGACTATAGTTTTAAAACATAAAAATAGTAAAAATACATAAAAATAATAACAAAACATAAAAATAGTAACAAAACATAAAAACAGTAAAAAACATAAAAATAGTCAACAACAAAAATAGTAAAAAACATATAAATAGTAAAAAACATGAAAGAAGTAAAGTTTTCAAAAGTACAATCAATTATGAATCTATTATAGTATATTTTTTGGTAAAAAAATGCATTATCTATTATATTATTTGTATTAATATGGCTTTTGATTCGGCTTACAATCATTTGCAACCAAAGAGAAAGGTACTACTTAAATTTTCAGTAAATTCTTGGAATATACATTCAATTTAAGACTAAAGGAACAGCCAATCATTGGCTGCTAATTTAGCCAACCTAATATTTATTGAGTAATGTGGCAGTGAACCGAGAGGCCGTGGGTTCGATTCCAGCAGCGAGACAAACGTGTGACAGACCCAGTACCCATGACACTGGTTTGACCTAATGTGGGGTCAGGACTATGTATGTAGCTACTACCGACTTGACAAAAGCGTGTTGTTGTCTTCACAGAAGCTTTTGATATGTTGATTGCCGACTATGGTTTTGAGGTTTGGACTATTGCCATCTTTGGTTCTAAAGCAACTTCTTATGTCTGTGTTTGTTATATGTTTTAGAAGGGTTTACATGGCCGTCTTTGACTGTAATACGTTCCAATAGTCAGTCTATATTTGAATTTGATTTATAGTCATATAGTTTTTAAATTCTTGCCCAAAAACTATTTGCCGTCCTTGGTTTTATATGACTCATATGTCAAAAGACACCTTTCATGATAGCATTAACAATTGCACTTGTCAATTTGACACTGTCCATTGTAATTTACATAATTTAAATAAATTTACATTTACTGTTTACAGAGCGCAGTACGAGTAAGAAGGAGAAGAAAGACAAAGAGCGAGACAAAGATAAAGATAAGGAGAAAGACAAGGAGCGCGACAAGGATAGCAAGAAGGACAAGAAGAAGGAAAAGCCAGAGGTAAGTGGCTTCAAATACGGGCTGATCACAATAATATATCTATAGGCAATAGGAGAGGTGTTTGTTAAAAAAACCTCAGTAAAAACAATAAAATATGTATACAGAAGAAATATAAAATAAATCGGATAAGTATTTTATAATATACATAACGATTGTCAGTACAGAGAAGTGACGTCACTTGTTAGAATATCCCATCTTTCTCTAGTATACATAAAAACACTTATTATTCTAATTCAGTTTTTGATGATCGTCTGTATTTATGGTAAGTTTTATAAAAATAGAAATAATCAGTCCGGTAGTGTCCCGCGTCCCTCAGGCAGACCGCAGTATACATTGCAGTGTAAACACAATAGTAGGCAGCGGCTCTGCTGTGCCCTGGTATTTCAGAAGTCTATGGGCGGCGGTGACTACTTACCATCAGGTGGCCCGTCTGCTCGTCTGTCTATCCAGGCATTAAAAAAAACTGTTGATATATTTTTCAACACCAGAACCAAATTGTATTCCATTGTTTACCAATCAACAATCCACAGACGTCACTATTGGAATCATTATAATATACGAACATTACAGGACGGTTGAACTAAGAGTCAAATTAAAGGACATTGTTCTGCCCCATTGTCCATACATCATTCGCCCCAGACTCCAATAGCCATGAAAAATGCTGATAATATTCAGAACCATCTATTAATTATCTTTATACATTATTTATAAAACGGACGAGCTGCACAATCGCATTATTATAAAAAATGTATCAGATTTTGAGGTTATAAATGAGTAGGCAATAGGGTTGCCAGATCCAAAAACCCAAAAGCCTGACTATGCTTCATTTGGCCGGATATTTTACCCTAAGAACAGAACATACCTTTAGCTAATCCTAGCTTTTTAAAGCTGGACATATGCCCACACCAAATAGCCCGCGTCCGCGAAAATTTGCACGCGCGAAAAGCACTCTAGGCAGTCGTGGCTTTACTCGCGCGGCAGACACACAAAAAAGCCTAACAAAAGCCAGACAGGCCGAACACGTCCATAAAAAGTCAATATATCCAGCTAAAGCTGGACACTTGGCAACCCTCAGTCAATATTATACATATTCAACGCCCTGGATTTAAAATATGTTTTATAGATATCAAGTTACTAATTATGATCTAACTGAGTGATTTCAAAGTCTATAACGGACATAGATAGATTTTTTTGTGTTTTATATATATACTAATATTAATTTATAAGATTCTACAATAACATAAGCTAATGCGAATTGACGTTAATACGTGTGAATCTGCATCGGACACGATATATTGCGACTTTTTCGTTCGTTTGTACATCGCACTGGAACAATATGTGAATACGTTTGCGATAATGTATGGAAATGAGGCAGATTACCTGAAGCACTACGGCCCAACAGAACGACAAAGTGTTCGACTTATTTTTAATCTTATTTTAATTAACTTAAAGTTTATATTTAATTGACGTTGTGATGGCGCATATGTCTGTAGCCTATCATCGAACAGTGTCAACGGAATATGAACGCAAAGATTGTTATATTAGGATTCAAAATAAGATGGTATTGAGTTTTGCCGTCCTTTTTGAATAGAAGCGTCGGCTTTTTTAATCGTTTTAAAGTTAATGCGATGATATGCAAGGTAAGAGATTTATTTTGTTTCAAAAAAGTTCCACGTCGCGTGACTCTGGCCGACCCCTATTTCAATATTTACTCCCTTGAAGTTTAGTCGAAATAAAAACCGTTTCTCGCACGATAAATGTGAGAATATCTCGCATTTCGGTGTGTTTTGATTAGTCCAAAGTCCCCTCTTATTATGTTCACCAACAATGGACCCTATTCGCTATACCTTAGAATTTTTTATCGTATGCCAAGGTTAAACTCCGGTAGGACCGATGCCGACTGTCATAATCTGCGGGCGGCGCTGTGCCCTGTGCCCTTACAGATAGACGAAAATATCGACACTTTCGATCAATCAGTAACTTGCAGTGTTGGTTTTACAGTTGGTATTGTATTGGGGATCGATGCCGGAGATTAACGCAGCGACGTGGAGCCCTACCGGCGCACCTACATCGGACGCGGGCTCGAGCATCGATATCGATAATTATTATCGATAAAAATCATTACACATTACATTTGTATTTCATATCATAATTTAACATGTGACAATTTTCGTTTAATTGTGGATTATCAACGTCGATAATGTCGATACTCGTGCCCGCTCTAGTTAGTCTAGCCCGCAGAATATGACACACGGCCTTAGGGAACACTCTGCTTCTTCACTGAGAATAAACATTGTACCCGCACTCGCACATTATTTTTTTTCGTGAATGATGTCGATTTTTGTTAGCAAATATCGATAAAACGCTGTGTGAAGGTGCAGGAATTCTTGCAAAAAGGGGTTACCGGCGAGGAGTTTGTCGTCGATAACATTTTTAGACATATCGATATTCGATAAAACGCATCCGTCGCCGCATCCACGTTGAATGCGAATCGTTTTAAACTTAAGCTAAGGCCGTGTATTGTCAATCGAAGGCTGTCAACGTGTCCGATGCAGGTTCGCCAAAACATTGATTTACGTTTCTCTTGCACATATTAAATTCAATGTTCGATTCTCAGAAACAATCAGATCAGTCGACGGAAGAGGAACCGAAGCAACCGACCCCGCCACCTGATCAATGGGCCGAGATCCTCGGCATCCCCGGCGAAGAGGAACGCAAGGCTAATCCAAAGAAATCCAAGAAAGCCCCCCAACCACCTTCTCCGGCCAAATCTGATAAATCAAAATCGACCACGCCCGAGCAAGAAGTCGTTTCCCCCAAACAGCTCCGCTCGTCGAAAAAAGAACAGCCCACTCCTGAGAAACAGGAGAAAACAGTGATAAAATCACCGCCTAAAAAGAGGAAATTGGAGGAGTTCAAATCACCCGAGACGGAGGACAAGAAGAAGAAAGTTGTGGAGAAGAAGAAGAACGCGGAGAAGCCGGAGAAAACAGAGAAGAGGAAACGGAAGAAGAGCGAGAAAGAATAGTGTTTGTTGTACGTTTTTTGTAAACGGTGATCGAGACCATTTGTGCGCGCCAGTTCGGACGAGAGCGATGAGGACTGAGTTATTTGTTACACGTTGAGTTGTCTGGTGGGGGAGGGTGGTGGAAGCGACCACAAGGGTTGTGTTCATACTAAAAATACCAAAATTAATTTCTTCTTATATTTTGTGTTTAATACACACAAATCGTATTACAATTTTGGTCACTAAATAACACTTAACAAAAATTACCATTAGATCTTGTGTCGAATTCAAGTTTTGTTTGGTGAGATTTTTTAATTTTTTGTTGATGTTATCAAGGGTCCTAAAAGTCCGACGTGTGTTGCGCCCCCGCCCCCCGCCCCCACGCTTGTCTCACCCCCACAGGCGGAACGAACAGGTAGTTGTGTATCCGAGCTTACGCGTCACACGACATTCGACCGTTGCAATAAAGCGATATGGACTAGTTTTGTGTAGATTATAAAAGTGATTTCGTTTATGAACACAATTTATTGACAGATTACGAACATTGCGTGTACATATAAGATTGTATATTTTAGTCTTAGAGGTGGTAGTGCAACGGGTCAAATATGACCCGTAGTTCTACAGGGTGTTGAAAAAGTGTGGTACTAATGGAAGCGCAATGTTTAGAGTCAACAGAAAACCCGCAACCCTCACAGTTTTTGAGTAATTGTACTTTCAAATTACATCACAATTTTCGTCTTTTAGTCTTAGAATCAGCTGTTATATATCAACAACCTGCCATTACAAAGACTAAGTAAGACCAGATGAGATTCAATATTTTTACCAACCATGCACGTTTTTTTAAATACAATCATTTGACAGGGTTGCAACAATTTCTAAGTAGGTATGTGACATAGATATAAATTTGAAAGATTTTTTTTCTTCACCAACGTATTGCTAATCACCACCTCTATACATGGTGCTTTTATTAGTACCTGCTTTTCACAACACTCTGTATATCGCAGTGACTACGTATTTGGATGAATTATGACCCGGTCGCTATATTATTGTTATGAATTGTCACGCTCGAAATGATTCTGGTAATCTCGTGTTTGAATATGTGCGAAATGAATCTTGTGTACATAATATTAGGGTCGGTTTTGTCTAAATCATTTCACAAAAGCTTTAAAATGGTCCGAGTCGATTTCATTGCCACCTCTCTATATTGAATTACCTAGAGTAAATATATATTTAAGTAGTTTAAGATAAGAGTAAGGTTTTTTAGGGTGCGGACATTTATCGATAAAATTTAATTTTCTATCGATAACTGGTGAATTTGGTTCGTGAAAATTACGTATAGACAGCGAAGGCGGGATGGTTACTAACCGGCTGGGCTTATGAAAATTATAACTCAATATTCTTTTTGTCATAATATGGTTATTTTTCGAGCATGATGGCTAGAAAAGGAATGTCGAATTTTAAACCGTAAGTAAAAGCACATGGAGTTGAGTTTCGGTTGCCATTATATTGTGTCTTCGCCTACAGGCAATGCTGATTTCAATATCCGATTTCATCGATCTATTCTTACATATATACATTTAGGCAACGCCCTAATGTCCCAGAATGTAAAATAATCTGAATTTTTATTTTGCAATTCTCTCTTTGATACGTGTTGGGAGTTGAATCCTATTAAGGATAAGTCGGTGAAAAGGTACGCAGTATTATTTACTTTATCAGTATAAATTGCTGAATAATTGACGTACTGGACTTCATGGCAAAACACAAAAATGAAGACGAAAAATAATAGTGACATTTGATTGTCAATATTCTATAATGAAAAAAATCATTTGGTTATAGTTTGGTCCCAATATACGAGGTTATTCTCATTGGGACCAATGATCAAAGCAGAAACATCTGTCGAATAAGACGTGTTTCAAAGACTGTAATGAAAGTGTGGCAATTATTTAGATTCCATTGGAATTCATTTTTCATACGAACGTACAGGTCATTGAACGGTATTAAAATATACCACGTGACTTATTTTTATTTATTTTAAGTATTTTCTCTCGTATCGACGTGCATACACGTCATGGTCACAAACACGTGTCTGAATAGCTATGATACGTATGCCTAGCTATATAAGAACTTTTATCCAACGACAAATGAATTCCAAGGAACTCTATACGACGTTTCTACACGTCATATGCATTCATAGTAACTGTTACTAACAGCACACCAGTCCAAGCAGTTATGAACTTTAGTGCTATTGTGTTAAGACTCACTTTCAATGGACACTGCACAACTGTGTCATCGATTTGATGACAATCCATGTAACAAGTGAATGTCTATTTTATGTTTAGCCCCTAAGGTTTAATTTAAAATGACACCCCCCTCTCCCCTCGCCTCCTTCAGTCGACGAAAGCTTCGTACTAGGTGTTTTGGATCGTAGTCAAGTGTGACTATAGATAGTATTTTTCCATAGTCAAACATATCATTGAAAATAAATGCAAGTTTACCTATTTACAGGGCATTTTTCCAAGTTTTCTTTCCTTAAAAATTTACTAGGACTATTACAAAGTTTAAAAACTCAACAACTCTAGCTATTCTCAAGTAACGCAACTATGTTATAACGTTATTTTTAACTATGAAAAAATGTTGCAACTTAGTTAACTTAGTTAAGTTGCCTACGGTTGAAACAACCCTGGCTAGTCCAACCCTATTTGCCAAATTACATGGGCTTGGACAGGTGTCAAATTCCCTAACTTTTTGGAATATCCCTCAGTATTTTGTAAAATCTTATGATGTTCGGTCGTCACGTGACGAGTGACCCCTGACGTGATTATCCGTCGAGGTCAGGTCGACTGGAGGGGTCCGTAGATGTGCGTCATGCTAGCAGGCGGCGACTTGATGTTAAATGTTGATCATTGTGCCGGTATGTGTTGTCAGTTGTAGTGACTGGTGTCTGCCGTAAGCTTGTTGTAGAAACTGACCATGATGCCGTATCATGAAATATGTGTCGACACATTGACGTTTTATTCCGGTTATTTCCGGTTCGATGGGATCACAATTGTCACAGATCAGACGGGACAGCTTGCTGGGTGCTCAACCCTGACCCACCCCCTGAATCCCCATTCAGACCGACGTACCCACCATTTTCCTGGTATTTATAATTTAATCAGTGGAGTTCACTTGACTTGAAATGACGCGTTTTCTGATAGGTACTTGATCGGACCAACAAAATATTTTATCTGTGTACCTTCCTATCTATTTGTTTGTTCGTCTGTGGCAAATAAAAACATGATTAAAATGATGATGTTTCATGAAATGGCGGTACTTCACGCGTTGGTTTCTGCGACTCGCCGGCGACGTATCGATAAGTTGTTAATGTCGTTTGTGTGTAAATGTTCTTTTTAATGATAAATGGCGGTCATTCTCGCTCGTGGGTAGTCGTTCTATTTTATTAGTTTATTAGTTCAGAAGAGTAGTCCTTAAACGGTAGGCAGCGGCTCTGCTGTGCTCTGGCATTGCAGAAGTCTATGGGCGGCGGTGACTACTTACCATCAGGTGGCCCGTCTGCTCGTCTGCCTATCCAGGCACTAAAAAAAAAAAAAAAATTTGATTCTTACCATTTTGGTCGCATTAAATTTATTTAAAGTTTTGAATGTTACGTATTCAAACTATTTATATTTCCATAGGACTTGCGTAATGTAAGCTGACCGCTGGTGATTATTGCTACAATGGAGCTACTTCTATTTACATTTATCCATATACATATATTCGTTGTATGTATCAACTGTCAAATATTTATACCTAAATTAATATTTAAACTTTTATCTTGAAATTTAAACCTAAACTTATATACAGATAATAAACCTAAATCTTACATTACTACAATATTTAAGTTATAAATCAAATGTAACTAAATTATCTTTAATATAAACGCTTGTTTACACTCTGCAAGTCCTATTGAATATAATCTTCATAGGTTTTCTTCTCCGGTTGTACTTTATACCAAAATTATACATTTTACGTTATGAATTATTGTAAATATTCCATTATACATCGGTGTATTAGAAATAAATTTACTTCATCAAAGAATTACTTGAAACCCCTTCGCAAATCCTCGGCAATCAAACATTTAATACACAATCCACTAGTGTTTTATTGTACATAAATACGGGCGAGTTTATATTTGTGTAGTTATACAATCGACATCCGTTATGGCTTGGTTACACAGTGCGAGTTAGCATGTCAGTTGAGTTGGTTAGTTACTGCAGGCCAGTTACTTGCACTTGACCGCATTAATGACTTAAGCAAAGATCTAAATATGCATTATTTAAATTCAGCTTCTTTTGCTATACTGCCATTTCTGAATGCAGTTTCATGCTATAATAGTAAGACAAAAAGCATAGTAAGTGAATTATTACGCGCCTCGTATATACACACATACAGTTATGTATAATAACATTGTCTAAATGGTGGCATAGTCATAAACAAGTTCATCAGTATATTGCACACGTTTTTTGTTTTCGCCTTTTCAAGAAGCATTTGAGAGTAACTAAATCCTTCCTATGATCCTGGGTCCTTCAGGTGTAGTGTGAAAGCTACTCAGCAGGCCGGCATGATTGTGTCGAGTAGCGAGGGATATGTATCTCACTACTTGATACACTAACTGGACGGCACTGCGCTTACCATCAGGTGCAGTATGGTCACTGCCGTGTCAGAATAAACACGTAAACAGCCAATACAAACTAAGCTTTTATCAAATTATCGATGCCAGTAACTGTCCACTGTCAGCTCAGCAGCTCGCACTGTGTGACCAATCTCTTAGTATGTAATGTTGATGTTGTCAGTTTACACATTATTCAAGCGGTTGGGTTTGGTGTTACAGCAGGGCTTTCTATACCCAGAGATTTGGTGTTAACCATAGACAGGAAAAGAAAAATGTTGAATATAACCCTTTTACTGCATGCCATTAAATGTCCATTTAAGATCGATGTCGAGCGATTTGGCGCGAAATATAAAAGGAAACGTCATGACAAAGTATGTATACAAACGTAATCTGATTTAGTCTGCATTCAATATTACCCCAGTAAGATTCACATGAAATATAATTTAATTTCGATAAAAATCTTTGAAGGGTTCGCTGTTGGGTTTTATTATTAAACAGACTGCAAAAATTCTTGTTTGGTAATTCTACATACAAATCTCCAAGGTGCTTATCAGGGAACAGTATGATTTTGGGTTGTTATTATTCATCATTAACGATCCATGACTATAGTAAATAGTACAGGCGGTTTCACCACATATATATTAATAAAACTACTTTCTAGCTAAATACCCCATAAAGTTAGGCATGAACTAAGACGTGCTGGTGGTTGATAGCGACCATCGTACACACAGGGTGTGAAACCCGCCATAGTGGGTCGAGTTCCGGGGTCAGCCAGTGCACATCCGGTTTTTCCCAGGAGTCTAGAGTTAGGCCTTCTGAGCAGTCTGACACTAGTACCCTCGACCGTTTCTTCACCTCCTTGCTACACGGCGTAGTGTGAACAAGCTACACAGCAGGCCGGCATGATTGTGTTGAGTAACGAGGGATAGATTATTCCTCGCTACTTGATACTCCATCTGGATGGCACTGCGCTTACCATCAGGTGCAGTCTGGTCACTTTTCTGTGCCGAAAAAAGACGTTTCAATGCAGAAAGTATATCTGTCGATAGCGAGAAGCTCTGCTGTAAACAACAATCGATTTAAGCGCTAACTTGTTAGATGTACGTTGATATATTATTACATGTCTATATAGAAATACTATATGAGTAAATACACCAACAGTTTGCGGTTACTGCAATAATCTATTTCAACCATGCAGCCGCAACACGCTAGATGTTTCACGCATTTGTATACCGAACACAAACTATGGGAGACACAAAGTGCGTAAAAATTAACCAGCATGCGGTTTAACAATTTCTGGTGTTTTTTTACGCGCGTATAACCCGGCATGCGGTTATAGATTTTTGTAAAACACCTATTGTGTGTAGCCGCATAAACGATGCGCACTTGAAAACAGCAGGTTTGTTACACCGTAGTCGACGTACCTTCATTAATTATGACACACACGTTTATGAATCCTATATAGCGTTTATTTCGCTTCATATGGAAAGCTTGAGGGTTTTGAATTATTTTAAAGTTACAGTACATTTTGCATTCCCCCATAACAGTTTAATATGTTCCATTGAATATCCGGCTATCGGGTATTTTTCCCAAAATAACCGCTAGTTTATTTTCTCGTGCAACTTCGATGTTAATCGATGATTAAATCTGTTAAATTTAACAATAATTTAAGGAAAAATCCGTTTTCAGCAAACATCCCTTAATTTTAGGTGACATCTAACGGCTAAAATATTAAAATAATGCGACGTTCCAAATAAGCAAATTTCGTTCCGTCCTAGTGTTTTTTGGTCGTTAGCAGTCAACTATAGTTCAGGAACCCATTGATTTCAGCAACTTTTTAACATATTTTGAATTGATTTGATATCATTACCCGACTGTGGCGAAGTCAAAGGAGGGTCTTATAAACTTTTGAACACAGTCTGCTCAACATTTCGCGACTTAAGTGTGTGATACAATAATATAGAATATGTTTATAATATTAAAATATGTCCGCTAGCATGACGCACGTTATAATAGCGTTTTAGGGTCAAAAAATGACGAATAATTTATAAATTGATGTTATTATTAACGTATTGGTAATATAAAATGGAGTAACGAAATCATTTGTGATATACACACATGTGATTATAAAACTTAGACTACCGTCAAAACGAGTTTGCATGAACTGGTTACTTTTTTTTCGCGGAAAAAAAGTAACCAGTGGGCTCGCCGGCCTTACGACCTTCCTCCCTACACCGGCAATACCAACTAAAAACCCCGCGGTGACCCTCTTCGGCACATAAGAGACGGTCCCGGGCTCACGGGACGAAAAGCGCTCCATTCAACCTGGCGCCTCCTCCGTCTCTACTGATCAACTGGTTACTATGGCAACTCACAGCAACTGCTTTGAAGTCTACGTTTTATAATCAAACCAATTTCAAATTCCTGACATATTTATCCCCTGGGAACGTATGATGCATACAAGTCGAAATATCTTGTAGTTATGTTGAAATTATTATTTAAGGGTACTAAAGGTGACTTATGAAACCTGCACATCTATTTTGTTATTTGTAAAGAAATTAGCTGTAAAAGGTTATTAGTATTTTTAAATCACCCTGTATATTTATTGATATTTTTTTACTCAATATAAAAGCATTTGAAGAATGGTACACCCCATTTTTCCGGATCGGGTTTTTCCATGATTTTTTACTTTTAATGAATTAAATTCAATCATGGAATATACAACGCGTCATTTTTTGATTCTGAAACGTAAATATATAAAGTACAGTATGTACTTCATTGTAAATACAAATTTTAATAATGATTTAACTGAATGTAATGATTTGATTTGTATTAATTGTGAATAAAAAATCTTACTGTATTGTGTGTTTGTCGTCATAACCCTGTAGGTGGTACATTTATACAGGCTGTTTCAAAAAATGGTTTAACACCGTAAGACAAGAATATATTATGTGATTTACTGGTAAATTCGTTGTGACAATTAAGCTTTGATATTATGAAATTGAAAACATTCGTCTGATAACCCTAATATTTATCGACTACACACTTTAATCGTGGTTGAATCTATTCATTCAATGAAAAGAAAAATTTGTGACGATTTCTCAAATTATTTAAATGTTGACGGAAATACTAATTATTTCAGAACCTCAACCTTTGTGAGTAAATCATAAATCATACTTCCTATATGTGGCATAAATATTAAACCACTATTGTTTAACACCCTGTATACATTATAGACACTGATATCTACAGAGTTGGGGTGTCCTTATACTACTTTTAAGTTTATTTTTAAATTTTATCTCCATATGCTTTTCTGATGCAAATCTTCGTTTAGATAACATTGGAGATAGACCTAATGATTCTCCCAAGCAGGATTGTTTGCACCACCCCAATTTTTGGGACAATATTAGTGTAAATGATGTATCAGAGTATGTTTGGCTGCCTCGGTGGCGCAGTTGTAATTGCGCATGCGTTACGACTGATGTGCTGAGGTCTTGGGTACGATCCCCGGGTCGGGTAAAGTGATATTGGGTTTTTCTATTTAGAAATACTCAGTATCAGCCCGGAGTTTGGAATTGTGCCTGGTATGACGATAGGTTCGCCCCCTATCACGTTGAGACCGTAATTAATTCGCCGAAAAGTAGGTGTACTGGTCACACCTCTGCCTACTCTTTCGGGGATTACAGGCGTGAGTGTATATGTATGTATGATGTATCAGCGGTTGAAGGAGTGAAAGATATTGTGTGTGAGCAGCGTTAGGATAGGTTGGGAGATCTTCAAAGGGGGTGCAGGGATGTTGGGCGCTCGGAAGAAGATATGCAGCTAGGTGACTGAATTTCAAAATATCGATTTAATACCTAATTTTCTTTTGTAATTTCACTCAATTTCTCTCTCTCCGTCACTATGACTCACACGCTAATCACCATGGGCTGGAATATTTGCTAGCACGTATGAAATTTGTGTGAGAAAAGAGAGTAAAGAGTGTGTAAGAAAGAATAAATGTAGGTGTTTGAGAGACAATGAGAATAAGTGTGTGTGTAACAGAGAGATAAATCACTCACACTGATATCCGAACCCTTTAGCGTACATACAGCTAAAGGGTTCGGATATAAAAATCTGATCAGATCAGATGTAAAAATTGTAAAACCTATATGAAAATAAATAAAAGGTCAACCCATCCCTGAATACTCCCACCCCATCCTAAACACTGCGCCTCTCTTTAGGAGGGACCGACCGGGAAAACCCATTCGGACCGAAGAGCCCCTGCTCAAGAGAGGCGACAGTAGACATCCCTAACTCCTTTCCCACACAATACACAATGGGGTTTCTTTCGGGCCAAGACCGTCCAGGAAACACCGTCTGGATTGGCCTTGGTCCGAAAATAAACAGAAAAGGAAAAGAAAAACTCAAAGATATATAATGGTCATTGACATTCAATGAAAACGCTAGAAACAAATACTGTGCCCTATGTCATCTAATGGTTGATTGGCAACACTATTGACAGCCTCCGTGGCGCAGTTGGCGAGTAGCCGGCTGTGAAACGCGAGGCCGTGGTTTCGATTCCCACACCGGGACAAATGTTTGCATGACAGACAGATATTTGTGTCCGGGGTCTGGGTGGTGTGTGACCGTGCGTCTTTCGTAGTCCCTGATACCCACGGCACAAGACTCGAATCTTAGTGTCGGGTCAGGGCTATGTGTGTGACTGTAAATATTCTGGACCAGAAGGTACAGCCCCCGGAGCCGGAGGTGGAGGGTGGTGAGGCGACAGGTGCGGAGGACGCGGCGGCGCGAGAAAGAGAGGCGCGCGCTCAGGCCTCCATCAAGGAGCGCGAGCGAGAGGTGCAGCGCGCCCTGGCCACCAGTCTGCGGGACCGGGACAAGGAGCGGGAGTACCACAAACGGGACGAGGCTGTGCAGGTGATTGGACTATTTTAAATGCTTTACTTTATATAGGCTCGACCTGTATCTATCTATCAATCTATGTAACAGAATCTTTCAACGTAATTTCCACCGCCTACAAGACATCAGATTTACTTGAGAGTCTGTACCAATCAAGGACTGATGACATACATATTTTCATAACTTTCGCCTTATATCATAATCAGGATCACCAGGATAATAAAGAATATCATCTGATTGCATTAAAATATTTGTTTGATGCAATCAGTTGATTTGGAATCGAGTCTTTTAATTATAAGTACGAAGAAGAAGAAAAAGCAAATAAATTATAGATTAAAAAACTAAAATACACGCTTTAATAGCTATCACAACTAATGAGTAGAAAATACTTATTAAATATATAGAGTTGTTTCTAAATTGACATAAAGTATACTTGAATAATAATAAAATAGTGACCTGTTGGACTAGCAGTTGAGATACTCATCTTATGCCAAGTGATCTCTGCCGTGCATGCACAAGAACCAAAAAATATTAGATGCTGTGCCAACCTTTAAAAAGAATCGGATAAGTGATTTGGGTCTTTAGAAATCTCCTTTACAATACGAAACTCCAATAGTGAGAAATATCGTGTCTACTTTGTTCGTAGCACTTCAACGCCCTGCTCGCGGATCTGGTCCGCAACCCGGACCTCACGTGGCGAGAGGCCAAGAAGCAGCTCAAGAAGGACCATCGGTACAGCCTCGCTGAACTGCTCTCCAAAGATGACAAGGTCTGACTCCGTAACAACTCATTTCATATACTTAAATACTGTTTTGTTTGTCATCATGTGTACAGTGGTATATCCTTCCACTTGGTGTGTACTTTTTATAGCACAACCCAGCAAAAGTAAATGTTGGGTGGGTGGATTGTAGGGTTTTTTATGCTGGTACGGCACTTGATGGTAACTGCAGAGCTGTCCAGGTATCAAGTAGCGAGGGACGACTTCTCGCTACTCGACACAATCATGACGGGCTGTTGAGTAACTTCTTCACACTAAGCTTAAAGGAGCCAGGATCATCAGGAAAGAGGGAACACGTGGGCCTGCCAACTGTTCCACAGCTTGACTGTAAGTGATCTCAGATCTCATGACCGTCCATAAACATCTATAATGCTAGAAGATTGATCGATTATCGACCTTAAAGTAAAGGAATAAGGATGAGGGAGTGGAACAAGATCTTGCTCAACAGCAAGCTATTATTATTCGACGGTTTCTTGTGATCAAAGATGAAGTGTGCCCGGGATCAGCCAGTGTACATCCGATTTTTGACAAGGTTCTATAGTTGGGGTACGATGTTTGGGCGTTTTGCGGCCTTCTGAGTACTCTGACACCAGACCCTCGACCGCTTCTTGACCTAATTGCCCATTGCGTAGTGTGAAGAAGCAGGCTGGCATGATTGTGTTGATTAGCGAGGGATAGATTGTCTCTCGCTACTCAATACTCTAATTCGACGGCACTGCGCTTACCATCAGATGCAGTGTGGTCACTTTGCCGTGCCAGGATAAAAAAATGTGATGTGATCCCAGGAGCGGCTGTTCGGCCAACACACGAGCGCGTTGTCGAACAAGCGTCGCGACAAGCTGCGCGCGCTGCTGGCCGAGCTGAGCGTGTCGTGCACGCACCACTGGCGCGACGTGCGGGACATGCTCGCGGAACAACCCGGCGCGCCCGTCTACTGCAGCGCCTCGCAGGTATGTACACACACACACGTACGCACACACACACGCACATACACGCAAGCATACACATACTCCCGGCGCGACGTGCGGGACATGCTCGCGGAACAACCCGGCGCGCCCGTCTACTGCAGCGCCTCGCAGGTATGTACACACACACACGTACGCACACACACACGCACATACACGCAAGCATACACATACTCCCGCACACACACACGCACACGTACGCACGCACACACAACAACTGATAAAAATACATATAGGCAACAAACTCGCAAATCTAATTTTATCTAAATAATATAATAGCACTATATTATATACTGTCCCATTACTTAGCACAATTATTCCTCTATTGATAAAAACTCAGCTGTGTGACATTTGGGCTCGTGTTGAATAGTTGCCATTTAATTTTTTTTTATATCTTGTCTACAAGTTGTTGTCTATGATCACCAGAAACTCATACAACATTATCCCACAAAGAATTTAATAAAAAAAGAAGGAAGTTACATATATGCTAGCGGACCGTGCAGACGTCGTCCTGCCCGTAAAAGCAGCGGCACACCGACTGCAGCGCCATCTGCCGGGGGCTGATTTGTGAATCTAAACCATCCAGGGCATACAAAAAAAAACATTCAAATCGGTCCAGCCTTTTAGGAGGAGTTTAGTGACATACACACGTACAGTAAATCAAATCAAATCAGAATCAGTAGAAATATATATATAAAGATGTACACACACAGTTTTTAACAAATTAATGCAGTTGTCAACGTTCACAAAATATTGTAAACTTGTTCCCAATAAAGTTTTATTAAAGTTTATTATTATATGGTATTGTGTGGTTGTCAGATGGAGCGCGAGTTCCGCGACTACCAGCGCGACAAGCAGAGCGCCGCCAAGACTGCGCTGCGGCAGCTGCTGCTGGAGACCAGGGCCATCACGCACAAGAGCTTCGCCGCGGTGAAGGAGAACCCCGCCGCAGAACAAACCATACACGACGCGCTCAAGCACGACGTCAGGTAACAAACACTCGACACCTGCCTCAATACCTTAGAGACAGTAGCCTCGGTCAAACACCACGTCATAAATCGGGTATGCTGGACAAGCCGGTCTTACGACCCAGCATCCCCCTCGCCCGGATGATGGCTATCCGTGCTGCCGCTGGGCCGAGTCCATAACCTCTATATACACCCCGCCCGACACTAGCTAAAACCCCGCGGTGGCCTTCTTCGGCGCTTACGGAGCGATCCCGCGGTATTCTAAGGATCCTCTCGGTACTCTCAACCTGCCGCAACACATCGTCCGGTAGCCGTCATTCAAAACCTGCCTTCGACACGAAATGAGGCCAAATTGAACATAATTTTACTGTTATCGAAAAAATATATATTTATATTTATTATATTTTTGCCGCGCGGGTCTCAAACGGACTTCCTCCGAGTCCGCCACTGACCAGAGGACCAATTCTCATATTATAAACTAAAATTAGTATTCCAGTGTGTTATTGTGATGTTGTTTGACTTGCTCAGGTACCTGGCGCTGGAGCACATTCCCGACGAGCGGCAGCAGATGATACTCGGCTACCTTGAGGAGTTGGAGAAGAAGGGACCACCGCCGCCGCCCACCGCCACTGAACCCACGCGACGCTCCAAACAGTGACAGGTCGGTGCACGCACACACATGCACATGTACACACACACACACGCACACGCACGCAGATAGAGACGCACGCGCACACACACACAGACGCACGTACACACATACGCAGGCACACACATACACACGCACCTACACATACACACACCCACATATGCACGCTCTCACACACATACACACACATACACACACATGCACGCACACACACATGAACGCAACACACACACAGACACCCACGCACGCATACACTCACACACAAGGTACTAATGTGTATTTGTTTGTTGCAGTCGGCATGTGAGGTGCCCACGAAGGTCACCACGCGGCGCCGCACTGCCCCCGCCCCCGCGCCACCGCGACCCGCGCCCCGCGCCCTTGTCAATAATAGCTGATAATTATAATATTAAATGAATTCGGAATAAGGAATTCGGTTGTTTTATTGAATTTCTCACTGTGTAATTGATCCAAATTAAAAAAAAACCTTCAAATTAAAATCCAAATTAAATTATTGCGTTAATGTATTACTATCCAAACATTAAAATACCGTAAATAGCACGTCCGAAAAATAGACTATGTATTTTCTTATTGTATGTGTAAATTATATTATTTTTTTTTCTGGGAAAAACATAACTAGCAGTATACCATTCCTGGGCGCTCCTGCGCTTTATATAAGCGATAAGCCTTATTTATGATTTACTAAAAGGGCTTTGTCGCTGACCGGCCACATCGCCTGGTAAACACAACAATAAATACTACACAAGAATACTATATAACTAACTAAACTGATAACTGAAAATGGGACCACCATTACCAAATAACGTTTTATTAAATATTAGGAAACCTTGGAAACATTAAACCTGTATGTTATAACTTCCGCAGGCCGGCATGATTGTGTTGAGTAGCGAGGGATAGACTGTCTCTTGCTACTTGATACTCTATCTGGACGGCACTGCGCTTACCATCAGGTGCAGTGTGGTCACTTTGCCGCGCCAGAATAAAAAAAAACTTCACACCGAAAGTATATGCAAATAAAACAAAGTAATACCAAAAATAACTAATGTATTATAGCTAACAACTGCCCAGCAGTGGGATAAGTTATAAGTCTAGAAGTGTAGGTCGTCTGCGGCGAGGTTGATGCGGCGCGTGGGAAGCTCCCACACCCTCACGCGGCCGTCCTCGTCGCCGGCACCGACACGACACGATCTGGAACAGACATGGGCGTATATAAGGGGGGGGTCCAGGGGGTCCGGACACCCCCCTTAGCCTACGACATAATAAAAAACCGCGAATTATTGATAGCGGATAATATAGACGGTTAGCAGGCTATTTGATTTAAGTGTCAATTTTTGCAGCATTCAGCTATATGCATATTTGGAATTAACAGATTTTTCTACGACTTTTGAGCCTAGTTTAATTTTTTTCGTGTACTTTTTAGCGCTTAAATCAACTGGTAAAACAAGACTGCTTTTTTTTCAGGGCACATCTATTTAAAAAAATACGACCGAGTCATAAGTAGTGACTACTTAGTAGTGATGAGTGTGATGGTATATGATGTAGGTACCATAAGTACCTGGAGGGCAATTCTCCTTTCATTCAAAATAATTTCGTACTCGAATCTACAGTTCGAATAATTTCTCTATTACATAATTTCGAACTATGAAGTTATATTGTTCGAATGTTGCATCCATATCCATTTGAATTCGAGTCTTTACTATGAGATTCTACTAAAAAATTTGAATTTCGAACTAAAAATCTATAAGTATTTTAATATCCATAGTGTCACGGGCCTCATCAAATGTGCATCCACTATCCAGTTCTTGGACATGTTTTTGGACTCTTCCAAGTATTTTATCTTTCTAAGACTTTTAGTTAAATCATAATAAAAACACGAGATTGAGTCTTTTTATGGGTAAACACATTAGCATATGGCATCATATACGCAGTAAGTTAGGACCAAAATAAAACAATATCTTTGGGTGTCTAGAGGCCTTCATACGTACAACATTACCGCACCACCTTCAAGAGCATAGACTCTTTGCCGCTTAGCTATAAACGTCGTAAAATATTAATGTTAAGGAAACAATATTGCCACTTTATCTGGAGAATTCACCTGATGCAGTTCATATGAAATTTGTCAAGACGCCATATGGTTTAGACACCATTAGGTTTCAGTGGTTTAAGGCAAACTCGCTCAAGAATGGCGTAAGCCTGGATGTCATTTTCTACCTACTACAATATCATCAAGCGTTACTTAGCATCTTGCGGCGTACCCTGCGACTGCTGGGAAGAACTTTCGTGTCACTAGACCGAATGGCGTAGCTCAGTACGAAAATCATGTGCACATTTTGAGGAAACATGTATGTATCCAATGCCTTGACGCCCAGCGTGAGCTGCAAATTGCAATAAATAAGACCTAAAACTGTGTACACATAGGGTTGGCCCTAAGTGTACACGACGCGCGGCGCCATGCATTGTAGTTGAAAAATAGGACGTGACGCAACGTTTCGACTCTGCGCCAGTTTGAGTTGACTCTTACAGCTACTCTTCTAGACAACTGTTCTGTACGTCCTGTGACAGGGCTTTTAAAACAAAATTAGGGCTAGCTAGTCACATATGCTCACATTGGCGAAAAAAACTAGTTCCAAAAATGCAAGGTTCGCCGTCGAAGGATACTTCTTGGAGGACATCATCATCATCATCATCAAGTTAGGACACAATATTGAATGGTTCTAATTCGAGATGTACGTCTCGGACGGTCTGTACCAGTCGAAGCAGTTCGAGCCAGCCAGATAACCTTCGAGAAATGTTCGAATGGTAATTTTTAGAATAGCTCAAATAGAATATTTTGATTTCGAATTCTATTTTTAAAATAATTTATTTATGAACAATACATTTGACATTATATTCGTACCATCAAGACCTTCGAGAAACACCGGACTCGACATTTTCATAATAGCTTAACTTTACATTCACTCGAAAAAAGTTCGAATTTGAATTATTTTTCGTATACGAAGTTGATTCGAGTGCGTGAGAATTTTCTCCCTGAGTTCTAACATCTCATCTTGATAATAAGCAACATTAAAATAGTTATTTACCAAAAATAAATTGATTTCACTTGACACTTGATGTTTTGACAGTTGTTATGTAAACAATAAAACAAAAATGAATAAAAATCTACGGCAGATTTTCATCCATCCAAAGTCCAAATCCAAATAGCTAGTAGCAAATTTTTATTAACTAGCGTTTTCCCATTCTATGTTTAAGTAATTTCTAAATAACTATGATTTGAGCGGTTAGATTTTTTGCTTTTACCCGCGGACCCCCCCCATGTAAAAACTATAGCTACGTCACTGGGAACAGACATTACTAACTTAATCAACCAGATTTATTTATTATGGACCATCAACGGAGATTACAATATTAACTTTGTAACTAAACATGTGTATTTTACTTATTGCATCCTTAATAATAGATGGTCTCAGCAGGACAAAAAAAAAAGAAACAGAAATATAAAGACCTAAACATAAGAATAACTTCAATTTACAAAGCTGTACCTGTATAATCAACACATAATCTACCTAATCACAGCTTCATTATTTAGTAGCAAATCAGCTGACTTTGTAGGCCAAATACTGGAAGTTCTACTATGGTGGTACACACAATTGTGTCTCAAGGTTTAGAGCCAAGACTTATTGTAAATTAAATAAAATATACGGATATAATATGATAGCAAATGTATTTCTTTGTACTCGTCACATACCAGTGTCATGAACCATCTTTTATTTTTACACAATATATTTTTCTATACCAGCCAGATAGGTTTTACTACTTTATTAAAATAGATACCAACAAGGCGTAATCACATTGTAATATTTCAACAAGACTAAGGTGCAGAAGGTATAAATTCTAGGGATACTATATGCTGACGATGTGTGTTTCATGTACGACTGTATGGTGCATCTCCAAAGCTATGTTGACGCACTACACCAATGTTGTCAACGATTTGGCCTTGGCATTAGTGCTTCCAAGACCCAATGTCTCAAATAACCACCAAGGGGCTACGAAGTTGATAAAGCAATATTAAAACTAGATGGGAAACCACTAGACGAAGTATCGCATTTTAAATAACTTGGAAGCACCATAAGGCACGACAACACCTTAGCTACGGAGATACCTTCTCGCATTGCCAACGCCGCTGCCAATTTCGGACGACTAACTGATCGTGTCTGGAGATCCCATGACCTAAAGCTAGAGACGAAGATCAACGTCTATAAGGCTTTGATCATACCCGTCCTTTTATACGGCTCGGAGACATTGTGCCTCTACAACCCAGACATCAAGAAGCTTGACACGTACCACCTTAGGTGTTTAAGAACGATCATGAAAATCAAATGGCAGGACCACGTCCACGCAACAAAAAAAAAAAAAAGAACCACGTCCCTAACACCGATATTCTGCGTCGCTCTGGAATGTATGTCATGGAGGCTCTACTCATGCAGCGACAACTCAGATGGTGTGGACACGTCCCCCGCATGGATGACCGACGACTACCCAAAGCTGTCTTTTACTCCGAGATGGCAGAGGGTAAGCGGAAACACGGTGGTCAGCATCTGCGCTATAAGGATGTGTTAAAAAGCATCTGAAAGCCTGTAAAATCGACACCGACTCATGGGAGGAGCTTGTGGCGATCTATCATCTATAAAAACATTGAAACGTGTGAGGAACATCGACTCGCCACACTTGACGCCGCTCGTCAGATTCGTAAAGAAAGACCTAAGCCCTATTACAATTACTCATATAACGCCGCAGGTCAACTCTATTGCCAGCCTTGCAATAGAGTTTTTAAAAATAAGTTTGGCCTAGCGAGCCACATTAGGGCTCATGCTAGGAAGTAGTTGTAAATATTTAAATAGTAAATATTTCATTATTCTATGGTTAGGGTCGCCGTCATCGAAATCGATGAGGAGGACTATACACATCCGGTTTTTTTTGGGGTCCAGAGTTGGGGTACGATGTTTGGCCGTGTTG
This sequence comes from Laothoe populi, assembly GCA_905220505.1. Taxonomy (NCBI): domain Eukaryota; kingdom Metazoa; phylum Arthropoda; class Insecta; order Lepidoptera; family Sphingidae; genus Laothoe; species Laothoe populi. The sequence goes on along the minus strand of HG992146.1, from coordinate 575,875 downwards.
CGGCCTCAGTACTCTGACATAAGACCCTCTACCGCTTCTTCACCTCCTTGCCCCATGGCGTAGTGTGAAGAAGATTGATGATGTGTTGAGTAGCGAGGGATAGATTGTCTCTCGCTACTCCATACTCTAACTGGACGGCACTGCGCTTACCATCAGGTGCAATGTGGTCACTTTGCCGTGCCACGATAAAAAAAACAATACCAGTTCGGTCAACGTTCAGCAGCAGTTTGAATTCACGAATTGATCCCCTGATATTGAAGTAGTTAGCAGTAGACCAACGAAACGATCAGTTACACTACTCGCATCGTTGTTAAAGACTCACCCTGTTTGCGTTACAGCAATTGCCGTGATCCTTTGTCCGTTGTCCCACGTTAACCCGTCCACCGCGATGGCACATCCGCTGCGCACGTCGTACAGTCTAAGGGGGCCGCCGCTGTCGTTCAGACCGACCACAACCACGCACGGGTTGTGTGGCAGCCACGTCATGCAAGATATAGATACGTCGAGACATAGCACCTGCAAATTATACATAAATAACACCCAACAGTCACACACAGCCCCAACCCCACACTAAGATACGAGTCTTGTGTTGTGGGTATCGGGGACTACGAGAGACTTTCGGTCTCAACACCCAGACCCTGGACACAATTATCTGTCTGTCACACAAACATTTGTCCCGGTGTAGGAATCGAACCCACGGCCTTCTCGTTTCACAGCCGGCTACTCGCCAACTGCCACGGAGGCTGTCAAACATTTAGGAAAATTAGTTATAGCAAGCAGCGATAGCCTAGTTGGTTGCGGTACGGACTGTCAAGACGAAAGTCGTAGGTTCGAAACCCAAGTGGCATACACCTCTGACTTTTCTAAAGTTATGTGTGTATTAAAATGTTAATTATCGCTTGCTTTAACGGTGAAGGAAAACATCGTGAGGAACCCTGCATATCTGAGAGTTTTTCGAAGGTATGAGAAGTCTGCCAACCCGCATTAGGCCAGCGTGGTGGACTAAGGCCTAACCCCTCTCATTAGTAGAGGAGGCCCGTGCCCAGCAGTGGGACAATGTTTAATACAGGGCTAGTATTATTATTATATATTAGAAAATGATCAGCTGCTGTTTGGTCACCCTGGTCAAAAAAAACATTTCTTCATCATCATATTGCTAGAATCAAACAGTAGCTTACCCTCAAAGGTACTGTTTGGTTGATGTCATAAACTTTCAACTCAGAGTCGATGGAAGCCGAAATGAAAATTCCCGGCTTCTGCAAATTAAATGCCACAGCGATCACGCAAGTAGAGTGGCCGTCGAACACCTGGTATACGGGATCCATTGCCTCGCCCACTTTCTGGCCCCCTTTAATCTTGCACAGAAAGAGATTGCCTGTCTTCGTTCCCACAACAAACACGTCGTCAGGAACTCTCTCGCCAGACGGTCGAAGGGGATAAGCCTTGATGAAGTCGAAGCAGGTGATGTCCGGAGCGTTGGTATTCCGCGCACTGTTAATGGCGTATGAGACAATATTCTCAAAAGTCTTCATATTAGCATTCACTCGCCACGCATTCAGAGTGCCTTCGCTCGCGGAAGACAATAATACTTGATCAGAAGCGACTCTGCGTCTACCAGTATTGGTAATTTGTATGGTCAGAAATATGTTGGCAAGCGGTGTATCGGCCCACATCAACGCGGAGACTCGTTTGGCACCGTGACAGTCCGCAGGCGAGGTCAACTGCATGTCCTTCTCAGAGTTCCTCAGGTTGCACAGAACCACTTCTCCAGAAGCTGTGCCGTACGCGAATAAAGCAGCTATCGAGGGATGGTATTTCACTACCGAGATGCAGCTTTTCTCAGAAACGTCGCAGTTGTGCGCAAGCTTCTCCCCGATGGAGGACTTCATTGTGTATATCCTTATCAAGCCGTCGTCGGTGCACCAGGTTTGGTGTTGCATTTTACCTATGGATATAGCTAGGCTGTTTCCACCGCTGCTCCAAGAGAGGTCGAGTACGGCTGCAGGCTGATCTCCGCCGGCGCCTCGTAGGTCCGAGGCTCTTAATTCCTGCACCAGTTTGGCGCTGAGAACGTCCTCTTCGTCGGAGTCGGTCGAGTTGTACAAGACGTCCCGGCTAGTCTGGTCGAGTTGCTCCAGCATCCCCGGTACCACTCTTCTCAGGAATTCGTTTAGACCCGGCGGAGGGTATTCTTTTAAAATGTCGTCTTGAGCCACTAAGTCATCAGGGCTGGCGGTGGTGCCGCAGTCTGCGTACAAGACTGTTTGGGTTCCAACCCCAGCCTCATCGTACTCGGTCTGGGTGGATGCTGTGGCATCAGGCCGTGACTCCTGGCTTATTGACTCGAAGCCTATTGCCTCGCTATCATATCCGCTCAAGCTGGACATTTTCTTAGAATGTTTTCATCGATTGTTTGTTTACGCTTTTGTTTGTGTAGTCATGACGACCGCGTTTTGTTTCTGCTTCAGACCAGCATCAATTTTTAACTTAGAGTGTGTTAAATACTCTAAGATTTTTAATTATAATTTGTGTAGAGGTTTGCAATGATAATAGTAGGGAGTAAGTTAGTAGGGGTACCTATTCAAAATCAAATAATTTATTTGCAGAAGTGTAAGTACGTATACAGGTTTTATAAAAATTACCATACATGCGCCACAAGTTACAAAATACGGCAACAGGTGGCGTCAAAACAAAATTAGATCGCATTGCCAAGATTCTCTTAGTTTAGTATAAACTCTTGACTGAGTTTTTATTTAATTGGTAATGGTTAATTGCCTAACGTCTAATACAAATCATGTAACGTGTCCATCATCGCCCTCCTATCCGTCCATGCGGCATGTTTTTTTTTTATAGCATAGTCCGACAAACGAGCCAGTGGGTCACCTAATGTTAAGTGATCTCCACCGCCCATGAACATCCACAATACCGAAAGTATCATGTATGCGCTGTCGGCCTTATAGGACAGGAATAGGGATGTGTTTCAGTGTATGACTTTCACCTTGTTGGGCTTATTTGCTGAAAGCTTCGGAGCTTCCAGCAAAGAAGACGCCGTTATAGTAGATTCACGTGTGTACACAAGATTGCGTAATAATTATTTGTACAATAAATTGTTTTCGCCAACGACACGCATTTCATTCGGCGCTCACGCTGCACTCCGAAGCCCTCGCTATAATATTAAATAACTATGTAAATATATCTCACATAACACATTAGGGAGTCAGGAGTGGCTGGAAACCAGCGCATCTCGGAGCTACGGTTCCCGTCAGCTGTAGCTGAGCCACTTCCTTTTACCATACTGCCGTTTTTTAAATTAATTTTTTTAGTACAATAATATATAAATGGGTTTTTCTATCTAGAAATTCTCAGTAGTAGCCTGGAGTCTGGAATCTGTGCCCGGTATGGCGATAGGCTCGCCTCCTATCACATTATGGGACCGAAATTCGGCGAAAAGTGGGTGTACTGGTTACACCTCTACCTACCCCTTCGGGGATTACAGGCGTGAGTGTATATGTATGTATGTATGTAGTACCTACCATAGACAATGTAAGAAGATAACAAGACAATTAATTTTATTGAATGCTAAAACAATATAAAATGCCCTTATCACCATATTTGAAATTTGAATTATATGCAAATGTATCATATTAAAATTAACAATAATCTCATTATTCATTACTTATGACGCATTATTTATTAATTTACGCAAATCTATAATTAATTACATTATACAATCATTTTCACTCAATGTTTTTTATATTATCATATTTTAGTGTTTAGCAGACACTGAAGCCAAATTACCTAATTATATAAGAATAATAACTTAAGACCGTACACCCGGCTAATGACATTGACGATTTGGACATCCTCCGAACCATACAAACAACAGTTGAAATGGATATCCTGGGCGCTTCAGCGTTCATTAGACACACACACACACACGGACGAATGGGCTGACCGCATTCAATTACAAATTTGTTGAACATTGAAGGCTGAAGGCATGAAGGCGTTAAACATATATTAAATTTGAAAAACATCACCATTTCAATATAGAAAATGGTTGGAGGCTAGCAGGGATCCAATTATACATTAAGTCCGCCTGTATACAATTTATATATATAATTCTACTGTACGTGTGTATATCACTGAACTCCTAAATGGCTGGACCAATTTGAATGTTTTTTTTTGTATGCGTTTGGGTGGCGCCCTAGATGGTTTAGATTCACAAATCAGCCCGGCAGATGGTGCTGCAGTCGGTGTGGCGCTGCTTTTACGGGCAGGACGACGTCTGCACGGTCCGCTAGTAAAGTGTATAAATAAGAACCCAAAAGACCAACTGCCAGACCACGAAATACTGTGAGCTCTTTCTACGTAGATCGGACTACAATAAATATTTTTTCTATCCTGGCACGGCAAAGTGACGACACAGCACCTGATGGTAAGCCTGCCGTCCAGTTAGAGTATCAAGTAGTGAGAAACAATCTATCCCTCACTACTCAACACAAAAAAATCTAAATCAGGATAGAGACGGTACATTATCCTTTCGTGTCACATACAACTCTGTCCACCCTTTGGAAGTCGGGGCTAAAGAGTAATAATACTCCGAGATAACATTATTTTCTTTTTTAATAAATACATTCAACAGTCACACACATAGTTCTGACCCCACACTAGGTAAAACCCGTATCGTGGGTATCAACAACTACGAGGGACTACGGCCCCACAACACACAGACCCGAAACAAATATCTGTCTTTCACCTAAACATTTGTCTCGTGATGGAATCGAACCCACAGCCTCTTATTTTACAGCCGGCTATTCGCCCGCGGCGCCCCGAAGAATTTAAAGGTGTAATATCCGCGTAAACATAAGAAACCATTGCCTCGGTGGCGCAGTTGTAATTGCGCATGCGTTACGACTGCTGTGCTGAGGTCTCGGGTTCGATCCCGGGTCGGGTAAAGTGATATTGGGTTTTTTATCTAGAAATTCTCAGTATCAGCCCGGAGTCTGGAATGTTTCCCGGTATGGCGATAGGCTCGCCCCCTAACACATTATGGGACCGAAATTCGGCGAAAAGTGGGTGTACTGGTTACACCTCTGCCTACCCCTTCGGGGATTACAGACGTAAGTGTATATGTATGTATAAAAAAACAATCATAGTTTCCGTAAATTTTTCATTTAAATTTAACGAGACTAAGCTACCCTCGCATTCGAATATTATCTGATCTATCTCTCGTTTTGAAATTATAGGTAAGTTTATATCCGAAAAAATCAGCAAACAGTCCATAAATATTCCAGGAAAATAGGTCGTAAATTCAGGATAATTTCCATGACGTAATTTCCGGATAGGTGCTGCAAGACTCTAAATTCAAGGTCCTTATAATTTTCCACACGTCGCGCCGCGCGGTGAGACCATGTTTTGAATCATACCGCCGGTTAGTGGATTGTTTCCACTATAGTTAAGGTCGCGTTCCACCAATGCGTTTTTCAATGTGCTGTTTGTTTTGTTGTTATGCAGAATGTGTAACAAACTAAGAAATGTATACTATTAAAAATTAAAAAGTTGCTGCAAAGCCAAATTTAAAAAATATTTAATTAAAGTCAAATTTAATGCTGTATTTCTTTTTGTGTAAGTATATTGCGCGATATCTTCGCTTTTAACTGTGAATCGGTCTTATGATTGATTATTTTTAAGTCAATAGTGTTTACCTCGAAGATATGAAAACAAAATAGTGAAATTTGTATAAAAATGTCTTATCAATAATTAAATTGAAAAACGGTTGCATTATTATGGATATCGCGGCGTATATACACAAATAGGTGCAGGTGACTGAAAGTTCACGATGTTGAACTATAATGAAGTGACTGTGTAATTAAGCTGAAAATCAATATTGTTTACAATAGCGTACACTGAGCGGGTAGCGATACCTCTACCGAAAGTATTGCAGAAAAATACGATACTAAATTAGTCATGTATTATTTTAGACCTTGTATTTTTATGTGTGTGTGAAAATGATAAAATATTAGTCTAAATTATCTAAAACGTCTATTATATCGTATATTACATTGATGGACTGGCAATAAACGTAAAGCGATTGATTCTAAGGCTCGAAGTAACAACCAACTGTGCACTTTAAAATAAAAAAATGCTTCAAAGCATTTAGTATGCAGTCATTAGTTATTATTCTATTATTACAGTCCATTCAAAACTTATGCATTGACCTTATCGATCAGAATAATAGGGCTGTAAAATCGGTGAACTGCTTGATTCGATACTCAGATTAGAAAACTGTCAAATTATGGTACAGACACACCGCCGGAAAACGTAAACTTTATAATGTTAAAGCCCCTTATATAATACACTATTATTGTAATCCGTGGAAAATGTTGTGGATTGTATGTTAGCCCATACTATGTAACTATACTGTGATGTAATTTTGTAACGTACAATTGTTTGTTTTTCCCCAATAAATAAAAATAAATAAATAAATACTTACAGAATTTATAAAATGGATACAAACTTTTACTTATTGCTTTTTCACCATGTTCGACTAAAAATCGCAATTAAGAAACAACCGACAAAAATCGCATTAGTGATACTGCCCGTTAAACCATATATTGATAAAGTAATGGGCCGTCGGCTACAAATCAGTTAGCTGCGAACTTCTGAAGAGTAAGGTCATAAATTAACTATATCCCTGAAAACAACATGGCTGCCGGTGTTCCAGTGATTTTCAACAACGGACACACATGCCCCGTTATCGGACTGGGCACTTGGAAGGTAAGTTCTGAAACTATTTAACGGTATTTTCATATGTATGCAGGTATTTTGGTAATATTTTCTATATAAATGCTTAAAATTAAATGTATTCTATGATTAGTTTCAGCTATACAAATAAATATTTTGTTCAATGTGCAAATTAAAAAAATATATTGAACGAAGGAAATTGTTAATACATAAACATATAAAATACTTTAAACTGAGTTCCGTTTTAAATTAAAACATTTAAATTTGGTGTAGTATTGTAATTTGTAGAAGTTTTTACTTGTGTGCGGGTAGTTTACTCGAGTCTTATGCGGATGTTCTAGAATATTTGCGACTTAAGATTTTTAATTTTGAAATATTGACGAGAATTACTTTTCTTTCCGTATTTTCATTCGAACAAGACTGACTGAAACATTTTCAAAAGCACTACAATGGAATAAATTACATAATTTTTCTTTTACTTACCAAATTATTATGAATATAGTAGCTAAATAAAAGGTTAGCTTAGTCGCTATTGTAGTACTTTCGTGAAGGAATACATTTTTTGATTGAGATTACCGATTTTAGGTTACAGCCGTCGGATATCAGTTTACAAACAAGGATGATAACATTTTTTCAACGTTTTACGCGTGTGTGTTAAAGGGTCCGCATATCGAACTGGCGAATAGCTGGCTGTGAAAAGAGTCAAATATTCGGGTCTAGGTATTTGGGCCGAGACTTTTACTTCTTATTTATTAATGTCAATATTTTTGTACGTTCCACACTGCCTGGACTGCCTCGGTGGCGCAGTTGTAATTGCGCATGCGTTACGACTGCTGAGCTGAGTTTCGGGTTCGATTCCGGGGTCGGGTAAAGTGATATTGGGTTTTTCTATCTAGAAATTCCTCAATATTAGCCCGGAGTCTGGAATTTGTGCCCGGTATGGCGATAGGCTCGCCCCCTATCACATTATGGGACCGAAATTCGGCGACAAGTGGGTGTACTCGTTACACCTCTGCCTACCCCTTCGGGGATTACAGGCGTGAGGGTATGTGTGTGTGTTTGTGTGTTCCACACTGTTAGCAGTGATAGTTTTGCAGTTAGTGTTGCCAAGATGAAGGTCACAAATCCCGTCCTAGCCTACCGTATTTAACGGTAAAGTAAAACATCGTGAGGAAACATGAATACGAAATAATTTATAATTTCGTTGATAGCCTCCGTGGCGCAACTGGTGAGTAGCCGGCTGTGAAAGGAGAGGTCGCAGGTTCGATCCCTGCACCGAGACAACGTTAGTGTGATATTTGTTTTGGGTATACAGGTTTTACCTAGTCTGGGGTCAGGATTATGTGTGTGACTGTCGGGTGGATTTACTATTATTTATATAGAATTACTTACATAGTATTCAATAATAATAAAAAGCAGCGATAGCCTAGTTGGTTGTGGTACGGACTGTCAAGACGAAAGTCGTATGTTCGAAACCCAAATGGCATACACCTCTGACTTTTCTAAAGTTACGTGTGTATTAAATTATTAATTATCGCTTGCTTAAACGGTGAAGGAAAACATCGTGAGGAAACCTGCATACCTGAGAATTTTGAAGGTATGTGAAGTCTACCAACCCGCATTAGGCCACCGTGGTGGACTAAGGCCTAACCCTTCTCATTAGTAGAGAAGGCCCGTGCCCAGCAGTGGGGCAATGTTTAATACAGGGCTAGTATTATTTAGTATTCAATACTTGTTATTAACAGTGAGACCTGTGCCCAGACAGACGTTAACAACTTCTCGTATCACATTGCTAATTTACGAGATAAATCTGCGATAATAATGTAAACACAAAGACTATTAATCACATACAAGGTTTGTGCTTTATCAATGGTTAAACAGTTGTTTATCCAAATAAACCTTGGAAACACATCATCAGTCTCTGTGTCACAGAAGTTTGGCTGTCACATTAAGTCTAGACTTTTTTTATTCTGGGTTAGTGGGTTGGTAAACATTTTTACCGTCAAAATACGTAAGAATGTCACAGTTTTCCTCACGATGTTTACCTTAATCAGTATTAAGCATAATTAAAAATTAATGTATATGAGTCAAATCAAAGGGTGGTTATGGAACGAATCGAACTGGCAACCTGTCTCTGTAGTCTGTTCCACTAATTACACTGGTCAACAAACATCCCTTTTCTAACCAACTTCAAAAAAGGAGGAGGTTCTCAATTGGACGTGTATTTTTTTATGTTTGTTACCTCAGAACTCCGTCATTTATTGACCGATTTGGAAAATTCTTCTTTTATAACAGAGAATATGCTTCCAGATTGGTCCCATAGAATTTTTATCAAAATCGGTTGAGTAGTTTGGTTTTAAACCAAAATAACTTTAAAAAATATGTTGTCCGAGTATACGAAATTGCGAATTTTGCTTTCTTGTGACTCAGTGGTGTTTTCTTTTGATACTCTATCCAACGTAACTATGTATTTTATATTTGCACTAAAAAGCAAAAAAATAATTATTAATTTTTAATAAAAATAAAACCGCCTTCAAAAAACCCAGACACAACTAAAAAGCAATAAATAATTGGTTACATTTACATCAATTAATTACATACAATTTAAATCTATTATTTTTGGAGTCGACTCCAAAAACTCCAAAAAAGGCGGTTTTATTTTTATTAAAAAGTAATAATTTATGTATGTAACAATAAAACTGTTCATTATATTTAGAACAAGGTTGACGAACATGTATTGTTATTAAAATATTTCCAATATGAATAGTTTTATTGTAATACGATTTGTTTGAATATTAAATAAAACACAGTTTTTATGAATTTAGATGTGCCACGACTGCCTCGGTGGCGCAGTTTTAACTGTGCGGTATGACTGCTGTGCTGAGGTCTCGGGTTCGATCCCCGGGTCGGGTAAAGTGATATTGGGTTTTTCTATCTAGAAATTCTCAGTATTAGCCCGGAGTCTGGAATCTGTGCCCGGTATGGCGATAGGCTCGCCCCATATTACATGGGACTGAAATTCGGCGAAAAGTGGGTGTACCTACTGGTTACACCTGTGCCTACCCCTTCAGGGATTACAGGCGTGAGTGTATACGTACGTACATATACATGTGTCTTATGATATCCTTCCGTGTTTTGCTTCAGGGATGACTCATCGTAAATATCCAACAATAATCCCCTTCCATCCGTAGGCTTCACTTGCCCCAATATTACGATATTTTACAATATAAAAGTCCTGGTGGAATCTTGCACCATGCTCATCACGGAGGGCGCCCAAATTTTTTGGAAAAAAGTACAAATAAGAGTGCAGGAAGTGTATTTTTAAGCACATGTTACAACCCAAAGCCTTACAAGTAGTTAAAAGCTCCTGGCCAATACAATAGTAATCTGATTGATGATTTCCGAGAAAGTAACTTTCATGAAAAATTCCCAAGAAGATTTTTCCAGATCAGAGAGCTTTAAAAAAATCATCTTTCATTTCCTGGTGTATGGCACGTTGCATGAGGAAGCTTCTTGAAAGTCAGGGTGTAAATTATGCATTACCTATTTCCTGAGATGTAGTAGACATATCGGAGCTTTGAGGTGGTTTAGGTACAGATAGTTCTTCACTTAAAACGATCGGCTTTTTAGGAGACTATAGGTCAGGAAACTTTAACATATACAGGACACATTCTTTTAAGTTTTTAACCGACTTCAAAAAAGGAGGAGGTTAACAATTCGTCGGAATCTTTTGTTTTTATGTATGTTAGCCGATTACTCGAAGACGCCTGGACCGAATCGAGAAATTCTTTTTTGTTTAAAAGGGTATACTTCCCAGGTGGTTCCATTGGCACCAAGTCAGGAACTGATGTAAGATCTCGGAAAAATCAAGGAAAAACTAATTTTATAGTGACGCATAATTTGTTTTTTATTGAAGTCGGTGTACTTTTTGTGAATTAAAAAAAATATTATTGTTGTAATGGCTTTTGTATGAGTAAGACAAAATAACAATCAGATGAATGATCCTTACGCTCTCTACAAATCACAGGAATACTATAGATCGAGATATTTGTGCCTATACAGTAAGAAGGTCCACTTTTATAGCACAACAGATCTGTGGATGTGTGGAACCCACGCTTTATCTTTTTTTTTAGTGCCTCGATAGACAGACGAGCAGACGGGCCACCTGATGGTAAGTAGTCACCGCCGCCCATAGACTTCTGCAATGCCAGGGCACAGCAAAACCGCTGCCTACCGTGTTGTTTGACAGAAAATACAAAATAAAGTTGATATTTTGTTTTTACTAAAGGTGTCAATTTTCTCCGTAGAGTTTTAAAAGTAAGTCCACCACAAATGTAACAAACCATGTCAGGATATTTTATTTCCATAGTTTTAGATTCATTTAACGTGGCAAACATAAATATAAACACTTTACTAAAACATAATATATCCAGAATTGAAAGGTTGAGGTTGACCAGTGAAATTTCATTTTTCGTGTTAGGTGGCTGTAACAAAAACTACACCTAATTGAAACAAAATAACGTAGTAATAATGAGAGTAGGTAAGTATTACAAAATTGGGAATCACTTTTCTTGTTAAAAAAAATTGTTGACCAGTGTTATTAAATTATCTCAGAGTACACCACACATTCCATATCTCATACACAGCGTTGATTACACAATAATAGGAAATACTAAATTAATCATAGAAAGAAAGAAATTCATAAAGATTATGATAAAAAGAAAATGGCAGCGATAGCCCAGTTGGTTGCGGTACGGACTGTCAAGACTAAAGTCGAAATAAGCCTAAATGGCATGCACCTCTGACTTTCCTAAATATACGTGTGTATTCATTGTTAATTATCGCTTGCTTTAACGATGAAGGAAAACTGGAATACTCATAAGAATTTCAAAAGGTGTGTGAAGTCTACCATCCCGAATTAGGCCAGCGTCTCATTAGTAGAGGAGGCCCGTGCCCAGCAGTGGGACAATGTTTAATACAGGACCTATAGTATAATATTAAGTAATTAAAGTGGAAACTTAAATTTGATTCACATGTGTTTTTTTTAAATGCCTGAATAGGCAGACGAGCAGACGGGCCACCTGATGGTAAGTAGACACCGCCGCCCATAGACTTCTGCAATGCCACGGCACAGCAGAGCCGCTGCCTAACGCTATGTAGAAAGATAAAAGCGCTGGTAAAAAAATCACATAAGTCCAGTTTACTATCCGTACATTCTGTACCTACTCAAATAAATTCCCTTTTTATCTGAAAATGTGAACGATCAAACTAACTGATACGGAGTGCTAATTACGATGTTTTATTTTAGTGAGTGCTAAGTGCCGTTCAATGTTATATACTTACTTATATACGTAACGTGAGTCTATATTAGGTCAGTGGTTTATATTGCGTGAGAATGTGTCAAAATTAGACCTATTATTTAAATTATTTTTCTGGTTTAATCATGCTTTCAAGGTAAAACTAAGGGGTGCCTTAAATACGTGTGTAATGACGCTTCTATATTGTTAAATAGATTTCTACAGTGGGAGCATATGACCCCAAAAAACATAACGTCTATAGACGATTGTAGAATAAGTCAATAATATTGCGCTGTCTAGAATACACAAGTACAATATTTAATTTGGTAACAACCTAGCTTCATATTATTAGCACGGGTTACTATAGTCTTGTTATGTTTAAGTAAAGATGCGGGTAACTTAGTACCTTTGCTCACTACAGACAATGGAACACATCTTTACACGATTCCACTGATGCATGCATTAGACAAATCCTGCGACATGAGTTTGTTACGAGAAATATCTATAAACCCCATAGTTATTATAACATCGAGAATATATAATAATAATAATACTAAACATTAAACATTGTCCCACTGCTGGGCACGGGCCTCCTCTACTAATGAGAGGGGTTAGGCCTTAGTCCACCACGCTGGCCTAATGCGGGTTGGCAGACTTCTCATACCTTCGAAAAACTCTCAGATATGCAGGTTTCCTCACGATGTTTTCCTTCACCGTTAAAGCAAGCGATAATTAACATTTTAATACACACATAACTTTAGAAAACTCAGAGGTGTATGCTACTTGGGTTTCGAACCTACGACTTTCGTCTTGGCAGTCCGTACCGCAACCAACTAGGCTACCGCTGCTATCGAGAATATACGTATTTCATATTTCTTGGGCTCGAAACAATAATATTTCTCTATAAAACTACCATTGGTAAAATATAATATAGGCAGTGGTAATTCCAGAGAGACAAACTCAATACTTGATGAATTATTTCTCAATATATACACTATTCAAACGGGTTGGTTCTGAAAATAGATAATAGTAAATCGATGATAGTCTTTGTACTCCATGAACAAGTAAATATTTAATGCTGCATGACATATTGGTTCGACTTTTCCACAGTCGTAAACATGGGTTTTTAATGAACTTGCTCCAATGCCGCACAGGGTTCATACAGGTAGTAATTAGAGGGGTGGCTCTTAGTCCACCACCATGGCCTAATGGTAAATTTGACTTACCTTCGAAATAGTCATTAAAAATCCTAAGTATTCAGCTATTCCTTACATTATTTTTTCCACGTTAAAACGCACAATAAAATTAAATACACACATAACTTAGAAATGTCAGAGGTGTAAATAATTTTAACCGATTTCTAACCTGAGCTTTTTGTCTAGACATTCCGTACCGCTTGGCGTTAAAGTAGCTAGGATTTAGATCCTTGAATGATAACCTGTGTTTTTCCTCAGTCCCAACCTGGCGAGGTGACGCAAGCAGTGAAGGATGCCATCGACATCGGCTACCGGCACATCGACTGCGCACATATCTACCTCAATGAGAAAGAGGTCGGCGAGGCGCTGAAAGCCAAGTTCGCAGAAGGAGTTGTAAAAAGGTTAGTATAAAGATGACCAAACACTCATCAGGAAATGTATTGGTATTGTCGCTAGGAAGTTTGTACATTAAGAAACTTAATATAATTTGACTAAACCGTACAGAAAATAGAACAAAAAGATTAAACTTGTAATTAAATTGATTCATACCATTAAGATCTTTGCTAGTAGTACGATATTCACATCCACCCGGATAGCGACTACCGTACACAGGGTGTAAAACCCGCAATAGTGGCACACGCAAGTGTCGCGTTCCGGGATCAGCCACTATTCATCCGGTTTTTGTCGGGGGTCTAGAGATAAGGTACGATGTTTGGCCGTTTTGAGGCCTTCTGAGTACACTGACTCCAACCCTTGACCGCTTCTTCACCTTCTTGCCCATGGCGTAGTGTGAAGAAGCCACACAGCAGACCGGCATGATTGTGTTGAGTATTGAGGGATAGACGGTCTCTCGCTACTTGATACTCTATCTGGACGGTACTGCGCTTACCATCAGGTGCAGTGTGGTCACGTTGTAGTGCTAGGATAAAAAAAATATAACTAAGCTCCGAGTGTGATAGTAAATGCTAGTTTTCAGTTACCGATATTGAAGATAACGAATATTAGCTATATCGGTTTCAATATAAAAAACATACGCCGCTGACAGTCTATACCCAATGTAACACTTGTTTGGCTAACCTTGAGTACATAATTATTTTTATTGTGTAATCTAAAACGCAAATATTTATTTTGGAATATGGGTTATACACATGTTATACATTTTGGATTAGAAAACCTAATAATTGAGTCGTTTAAAAACAAAGTCGGCAAAGTACGACCGACTTTTATTTTGTTTTTAATCTGAGGAGATATTTAATTAAATAATAACAAGAACAATGTTGAAAAATTAAGCTAAACCGTAAAATTAAATAATAATATATAATACTAGCCCTGTATGAAACATTAACCGTCCTCTACTAATGAGAGGGGTTAGGCCTTAGTCCTTTTTGATTGTCATTGACTTGACGACTCATGTATAATAATGCGAGCATCCATGGTTGAGACACATACATTTATTTAAATATTTCTGTAACTTGGCGATTTCTTTATTCATTTATTAAAGGATACCTACAATCGCTTACGTTCCTCCCTTATCCAGTTGCTTATCCAGTATGTCAGGATGTTTCAAATGTTCAGGTCAAAGTGCTGTGAGTATCAAAAACTACGGATTTGAATCGGCGGCCTTACGTTTCACAGCCGACTACTGGCCCGCTGCGATATATAAATGTTAGGTCTATTATCTCGATTCAATAACTTACAACGTCTGGTTAGCCACGATCTTAGAATACAAATGATCCTCTATGGCATATCCCGAGGGTTCATAAATGCCAACGCGAGGCTAATATTAAATTCAAATAAGTAGAAAACATTAGGTTGTCTTGTTTTTTTTACCTTTAACGAAGTTAAAATAGCTATTCGATTGTATGTACTGGAATATCAAGTAACGTGTACGTAAGGACACTTAGAATAAAACATTTTGAAGGCCGTTTTTTATAACTTATTCCTATAGTTCGTGTATATAATACAACTAGAACTGGACCTCTGCTTCCCCTTTATATGTGTATATAAACGGCTGGCAGAAGTGCAGTTCTTGAACACTATCGTTCTGAACTAGGCTGTTATGGAGCTCTGAAAGAGTAACTGAAAGTATCGGACATTAAAAAAAATGAAATATCAACCGTAACCATATCCTTTAAAATGTTTAGAATAATTTCGGATAGGGACGAAATTTAACGACACACTGTTTTAAATTTAGTATCGACATTAGGTACTAGGTACTGGCTAACACCTGTCTGATCACGCTCTGAGAGGAAACAGTCTATATAAGTAATAGTCAGTATCAACTAAATATACACAATCCTATGAAAGACCTAATATTCAATACCGAAGCAATCCGATATTGATATAATTTCATATCCTATATCCATAACTAAAAACCGACGAGAAATATCTAGATCCGAAATTTCTTAAGTCTCTTACATGGATGTTATGTGTGCAATGCAGGGACGCTCTGAACATATTTCAAGACCGGATAATATATATACGTTATTTATTTATGCTTTATTGTACACCAGAATGAAAACGTTAACAGTACCTAAGTACATTGCAATAAAATTAAAATAGAATGTACAAACGGCGGTCTTATCGCTAATTACGATGTCTTCCAGACAACCTTTACATGGATAGGCTATTTGACAACATTGAAAATACACTGCAAATTGTGGTCATCCTGTTAGACAATAGCTTAAAAACCTTATTTCACTTAATTTTAAACAAAATAATGGATATTTTTTTGCAAATTAAACGAAATAAAGTACAACCTTTTTTTTAAATTTTATATGAGATGTGAACACTCTGTGATTGATTGCAACTCTGGTGACGTCACACGCAAGTAAACATAGTTTCTTCCAGTGATTTTATGTCGCGTTTTATGTTTTATGGGTGATAAATTCTATTGTTGATCTATTTTTGAAGCAGTTTTATGATAATTTTTGATAAAACTTAGTTTTGCTTATCATTATTAGCTTGTTTACTTGCATGTGACGTCACACGTGTCATATGATCAGCGCCATTACAGAAATAGCGGTTTTGCCGCGGTTTTGGAGATTTAAACTTTATCATTGATTTTTATTAAAAATACAGTAGATTTCCCGGAAATATCAATATAGTGTGCTTATTATGTAATAAATAATAGTTTTAAATCATTTTCGAAAATTAGTCAAGTAGCCTATTGTATTTGAAGAGAATCAAAAAGTAATGGGTTATTACAATTCTAGGATCAAAATAGTCTAACTTTTTGAGGATGTTACTCGAAACCCTGACAGATTCACAATGTTTTTACGCTCCAAGAAACTACTTGGTGATGTTCTATAGTATAGCATCTATACAATAGTATTTTACCCGATATAAAACATGTTATAGTAATTAATATTCTGTTTCTTTATTCCACTAAAATATTTAGTAATGGAACCGATGGATGCAGTCATATTTTATATATTATGATTCCATGTTCGATGACTTTATCACTGGGGAGGAAAATACACGGTTCCCATAAGTAAATATTTTTATCATTTTTTTTTTTTTAGTTTCGCGCGTTTTGTTAGTTTATCGCTACCGTAGAAGACTGAAATCGCGTAGAAAAATGCACTTTAATTTTTCCAGAGTTTTCTGGGTATTTCTATCCTTAAAAACATTATTCGAGCTATGACGAACCTTAAAAAATAAAGTTGGTTACTAACGGAAAGCATTTTATTTTATTTGTATAAATTATAAATTTATGTAATTGCTTATTCAGGGAAGACATCTTCATCACGTCGAAGCTGTGGTGCACCTTCCACCGCCCGGACCTGGTGGAGGGCGCCATCAAGACCACGCTTGAGAACTTCGGCTTGGAGTACCTCGACCTTTACCTTATCCATTGGCCTCAAGCTTTCCATGTAATGCCTTTTAATAACAGAGGTCTAAAGGAGCAAGTAAGTCGGTGAAGGATTACTTAATGAACCTGATGATCATCATCATCTACATGACTTTTCCCACACTAAGTGGGATCGGCACAAATGGTTGACTCTCCACGCAGCCCTATTATCCGTTTTATCTGCATTCGCTCCTTTCATGCGCATGTCCTCATTCACGCAATCCATCCATCTCTTTTTAGGTCTCCCACGACTCTTTCGTCCATCCACATTCATATTGACAACCAGTCTTGTCACATGCCTATGATCGCTCCTCATCACACACCCATTCCAAGCTTATCTAGCACTCCTCATCTTTTCTACCATTGGTGCTGCTTTCAGGCTTCCCCTTACATACTCATTCTTTTATGATTGACATGATTATACTCAATAATACCGATTACGATTTATGAAGAAGATTTTTGATGATTTAATGATTTGCTGAACTTGAGGAATAAATTAAGGACTTAGGAATAAGAGCGAAGAGGGTTTTAATCCTCCTGAACCGACCGACCTGCTATTTGCCATTCTCGCTACAGACAACGCTGCTGCCTGGCTATTATATTATTTAACTCTAAATATGATTTTTCTTCATCAAAAATGAATAAAAAAATCATTTTCCAGTAAATTTCAATTTCAATTGACAGTCTCCGTGGCGTAGTTGGCGAGTAGCCGGCTGTGAAACGAGAGGCCGTGGGTTCGATTCCCACACAGAGACAAATGTTAATGTGACAAACAGATATTTGTGCCCGGGGTCTGGGTGTTGTGAAATCGTGCGTCTCTCGTAGTCCCTGATACCCACGACACAAGACTCGTATCTTGTGGGGTCGGGGCTATGTGAGTGACTGTTGGGTGTTATTTTATCCAGGAAGGCGACGACTTGTTCCCAAAAGACGAGTCTGACAAGGTGATCCCGTCGCCGGTTGACTACGTGGACACGTGGAAGGCTCTCGAAGATCTGGTGGACAAGGGTCTGACGCGCTCCATCGGCCTCTCCAACTTTAACAAGAAACAAATAGACAGAGTGCTCGAGGTCGCCAAGATCAAGCCAGCGATGCTCCAGGTATCTATATTCTTATATATAATTAATTCATAAAAAGTACCCCGACTTCAATGCCAATGGGACTACCTGGGAAGTATTATACCCTTTCAAACAAAAAAAGAATTTCTCGAATCTGTCGAGGCGTCTTCGAGTAATCGGGGAACATACATAAAAAAAAAGATTCCGGCGAATTGAGAACCTCCTCCTTTTTCGAAGTCGGTTAAAATCAATTACCTACTGTTCGTTAGTCTCGCTAAAACTCGAGAATGGCTGGACCGATTTGGCTAATTTTGATCTTGAAGTATTTGTGGAAGTCCAGGGAAGGTTTAAAAACACAATGGGACCCGGTAGGTTGCGCTACTGTCGGTATGTCGCCAAATTTGATTTGGTGGGATTTGTGGGAGAAATGCCAAAGTTTGTGATCTTAAAACTATCATATTTAAAGTGGTGCTGCTTTTTCGGGTAAAACGACGTCTGCCGGGCCAGCTAGTATATATATATATATTTATTCTGGCCCAGCAAAGTGACCACACTGCAGTTGATGGTAAGCGCAGTGCCGTCCAGTTAGAGTATCAAGCACCGAGGAACATTCTATCCCTCGCTACTCAACACAATCATGCCGGCCTGCTGTGTAGCTTCTTCACATTACGCCTAAAGGACCCAGGATCATATGGCGTCTTCTGTTGAAGAAAGTTTATAAAGACTAACTGGGTACAAAAGATATGTGGGTCACCTGATGATGACGACCACCATAAACAACCACAATAACAGAGAAGCTTGGATGCTTTACCGACCTGAAAGGAAAGCAGGTGCCTTTTATGGTTATGTGAGCATAATTTTAGTTATTTTTAACCCGTTCTCCCCCTTGTCAACGAAAGTAAGCAAAGCTCTTAACCCCCACTATGCTAACGTAAACATTTGTATATTTACAAAATCTGTTAAAGTTATCAATAGTTCTTAATGGGGAAGTATAATATCATAGTTATTTAGTTTATGACAAACATACTTTCGGTTTTCGAGCATCGACAAGTAGGGTTGCGAGATATGTTAAATAATTATGTATATTCATTTAATTCAAATTGGTGAAATAGTTCCGCAAACAACGACTAACTTTTATTACTAATATGGTTGATTGTAACGTCCTGACATAATTTTCTTTCTTTAAAGATTGAAATCCACCCATACCTGAACCAGCAGAAGTTGTTGGACTACTGCAAGGCACACGACATCGCGGTGACTGCGTACTCGCCCCTGGGCTCTCCGGACAGACCCTGGGCCAAGCCCGGCGACCCACAGCTACTGGAGGACCCCAAGTTGAAGGCCATCGCGGATAAATACAAAAAAACACCTGCGCAAGTACTCATCAGGTAAGCATTTTTTTTTTGTGGTCTCTGATCTTAGGAGATGTGGTGCAGGAGACGGTCGTTAAAGATTCCCTGGACTGCACACCGTACCAATACATCGATCCTAAAAGAACTCAACATAAAGGAAAGATTATCGTCGACTGTGCAGATACGAATACTCAAGTTCTTCGGACACGTAACCCGCAATAAAGACTCAATGGAGTGTCTGGTGGTGCAAGGTATCATGGAAGGCAAAAGATCCCGTAGTCGCCCTCACACAAGATGGTCAGACCTCATTAAATCCACCACACACTCTACAATGACGCAATGTTCTCGCAACGCTCAGAACAGATCAATGGAGACGCATCGTGAAAGCGGCTACTACAAAGGATTCTGGACCCGCCGTAACCACGACCACTCTGCCAAGAGTGCACGACTAAGAAGAAGATATTAGGCATCTATCTTTATTTTAGAAGCTGAATAAGTATTTATTTGACGTTACATTAAACTTAAGATAATTTTCTATCGATCATGGAATAATTAGTCATGCACAGGAGGACTTCAAAATGGAGTGCCAAAAGTAACATTTATTTAAGAATTTTTGTGTCTCACATTTTTGATTTCAAATTCAAAAACAAAATATGCAATGATAAACATTTCTTTCTGCGGTATATTAAAAATATATTACTTTATAGTCTCCGTGGCGCAGCGGACGAATGTAGCCGTCTGTAAAACGAGTGGCCGTGAGTTAGATTCCCGCACCGAGACCCGAGACCGAGTGTGTGTATGTGTGTGGTACACAAATGAGATACCAATATGAAAGTTGCTCACCAAAAGTTACTGCCACGTTGAATCGGCGTGTTGGTTGAGCATCGTCCTTACCACGAATGTCAAAATATTTCATGGCGTTCCGACTCCATATAGTGCGATAGGTACTTTGAATAGTTTGCTAGATCCTATCTGAAACTTAGAATATTATGAACACAATTTTTGAGAAAATATGTTACTGTTCACTCTGCGTGATAACAGCACAATTTGTGAGAAAATATGTTACTGTTCACACTATGTGACAACAGCATACTCATTAAAGTAGTGTGTTAAAATGTGAGAGTAATTTACAATAACAAAATATTTGTGTAAAGAAGGTGCTATGGCGATACGGCCATTCTGAATTGCGATGCGTGCCCTGCATCGCTTGGTTGGTTAGTCTTTTCTGAAACAGATAGTTAATGTTAAGCCTGGGTACTTCCACAGTACCTAAGCATAATTATTACAAAGAATATTTACTTATTAATCTGATCAACGTGACCACAGATAGATATTTAAAAGCTCACTCCTTACGACAAGGGTGGCAGATGAAATGTTGTGGTAAAAGACACTGCTCACTACACGCGAGTATAGGTCAAATAAAATACGCGGGTAAAAATATAGAAAACTGTATACTCAATTCGTATAGTGTTAAATGTAGGTGTAATTTGACAGCTCTTATGACAAGAGTGCCATACACAATGAATTTGTTGAATAGCGTAAGACATTGTTCACATCACGTGACATAAGTCACAATTTTTTTTCGTTTGGCTCCTGAACAACTCCACACGCCATGAGCATATTTTTTGTAATATTTTTTTTTTTGGCTTTTGGACGGCTACACACGTCAAAAGCATCTTTTCATATATTTTTTTTTCATATAATTTTTTTTATGTTTGGTCATGTGTGTTTGTGTGTATGTATAGTGTGAGTTTTGTACAAAACAAAAAGGTGCTCACACGTCCATGTGAGGTACCTGAAAAGAGGAACGGCACACACAGTAAAACCGTTCACCCGTTCGGCCGATCCGACCAATGAATGATAAGTAGACGCAAATGTCAATGTCCAATTAGCATAGACAAAGCCCACATTACTGATAAAAATCAGTAATAGTTAATAAGCTTCAATACATTTGAACTTCTACTAACATTGTAGTAATTAATTAAGAAACCGAAATTTAGTTCATTACTTAATTGTACACACATCTCAATAACAAAACAATAAAAATATTACTTGAATGAACCAATGAATTTAAAATTAGGAACGGGTCTTAATCGCGCAATGGTATAAATACCACAATTATTTCCCGACGTTTCGACCGAGTTGCATCGGCCGTGACCACGGGCGTTCCTAATTTTATAATATGTATTCAAATCGCGAGAGTCTAAAAACATTCAATGAATTTGTTTTTCAAGATCGCTTCTATCTATCGCTATATAGTTCACAGGAGAAATGTGTTTCACTCGGTCACTCCCGACCCTATAATTTACCGACAACTGCTCGCGAATTTTCTGTGTGTGTACACTAGTTGCTAAATCGCTACACATCAACGACAATGGTTTTGGAACTTTCCGATTAAAAGTTTCAGAGACGTAGCTTTTGTTATTTTAATCATTGCTAGTTGGACCTCTCTTATATAGTCCTACCACGATCACTAAGAATCAAACCAAACTAAATTATTTTCACCTCAATTAATTGCACAGTTTAACGTAACTATTAATATAAAAATAATTTATTACCGGGTAGAACGAATTAAAACCAGAACTAACAGTTACCACCAATACTAACATTAAAATTCCGCTCTTTAGCGGGAAACACAAGCATGATACGTGTACGTCCTTTTTTTTTAATTAAATTGTAGTCAATGTTACAACATTTCAACGGTTTTACTTGACTAACTTGATTATCAATTATTAATTCTGATACTTTAATAAAAACTAGACCCGTAAGACAATATTGCAGTAATTATTAAATTATTCATTCAATGCAGTTTTTTTCATAACACGTTAAAACATATTATAGTTTTTGTTTCAATACTAGTTAAAGAGTAAATGTTTTTTCAACCCACACACATGATGGAAATGAACCACATCAAATTCAAGGTTCATTAAATCATCAAACATCACACGCGTCAACTGTTATGTATCTTCACATACATACACACTCCACAACTGTAATCCCCGAAGGTGTAGGCAGAGGTGTAACTAGTATGTGTGATAGGGGTGAGCCTATCACCATACCGGGCACAATTCCAGGCTTACGGCGGATAAACCCAATATCTCTTTACCAGACCCGGGGATCGAACCAGAGACCCCGCACGGCAATAACGCCACCGAGGACCGTGGACGTCCAATTATAATATCACTGCGTAATTTCCATCGGTTGTAACAGTACAAATTTAAATAAAGAAATAATCAATGAAGTTGGAAACAAACCACACTAAATTGCACTTAATTGTTTAGATTATCAGAAAGATCAAACTTAATAGTCGTTCATTACCATCAATTTTAAATCCAGAAACAAAAAATAAATGAGTTAGGAAACAAATCCTCGTATTTTCAACTCAATCGTTTAGTTTAGCAGAAAGGTCAAAATTAATAGTCGTTATTTACCATCAGTTTTAAATCCAAAAACAAAATCAATGAGGTAGGAAACACGTCCTCATATTTCCAACTAAATTAATCGTTTATTTTAGCAGAACCATCAAAATTAAAAATCGTCCTGTACATTTAAAAACTGAAAGCGACTCACCAAATTTCAAATAAATCCACGGGTAGGAGGATCACATATGTAGGAAACAACACGCTGTCGCACTACTTGCGCTGCCAGAGAACCGCCTCAACAACTCCACAGCGCCACAGGAAACCATCCACAGCATATGGAATTTGAACACCAAAATCATTAACACAGTAAACATAGACACTTCGAATTTTCAATTTTTTATTTAACCTATCGTTTAAACGATTTCTTTTGGAACATAAAACATTCAAAATTATTTACCAACATAATAAATTTACTATAATTTATAAACATAGCATCCAAATTATTCTCAAAATTCGCAACCTTCAAATGTACTGTAGACTAGCAAATTTACAGTACCATTGAACACGTTTTACCACTTATAAAGCGGCAGAATATTACACTTTACCATCACAATTTTATTTCGGATGATAGAATTTCAAGGATTTATAACTTTTTGCACAACCCAACAAAGCGCATAAACTAATTACTAATGTTTTCCAAACGCTCGAAACAAAAATATTATAAACCGAAACTGTAGGTATTACATCACCTGATTTACGATAGTGGATGTTGAGTTCTATCCCGCTTCTGATGTCCGGGTGTCTATGTGTTGTGTCAGATGGCTGAGGTCATGACGTCATCATAGGTCATGACTATACGGGTTATTCATCCCTCTTCGCTCTTCAGATAATCAGGATGCACTTCGTATGATAGTTCAGTAGAAATAACACACCTTCATCACTTTATAATTTATTAAGCTACTGCCAGTTCGGAATAAAATAATCCATGGCAAAAAGAACTGGCAAGAAAAACTATGGTTTACAATTACACTTTGCACTGAGACGCACATCGCGTTAAATCAATTCTTTAATTGTAGGCAACGATCAGTAAACAGCACTTGGGCATTACGACCTCTAAATTACTAAACTATTCGAGATATTGACTCATCTAATAACTATTCCCGAATGCTTCGCCAAATGCCGAGGCACTCTTTTATATTGTGATTTTCGTTGTGCCCCACTAGGAGTGAGATCATTTAATAAACAACTCGAAACTACCTTCAAAATAGTAAAACAACTGACGGTACCCACAACAGATTTACAAAAGATAAAATTATTTGTAAAGTCAATTCAGTCTCCGTATTCATTATTCTCCGACATATATTATTTACTAGCTGTTGCTTGGAGCTCCGTCCGCGTGGAAGTTGTGTTTGGGAGAAAAAGTATATAATACAAAATACCAATTTCCATGCGTTTAACTTCAAAAATGACTGATTTTCATCCCCTATTTTACCCCCTTAGGGGTGGTATTTCCAAAAACCCTTACTTAGTGGATGCCTACGTCATAAAAGGTATCTACTGTAAAAAATTCAAGTCTCTAACCCTAGCCGTTCAGGCTGCGCGTTGATCGATCAGTCAGTCAGTTTCTTCTTTTATATATACAGACTAGCTGTTGCTCGCGGCTCCGCCCGCGTGGATGTCATGTTTGAGACAAAAAGTATACACTACAAAATACCAATTTTCATGCATTTAACTTCAAAAATGAAGGATTTTCATACAAACTTTCTTACCCTATTTAACCCCCTTAGGGGTGGAATTTCCAAAAACCCTGAAATATGTGTTTTTAATTTTTAACTATAAGGCCAAATACCAAATTTCATGCGTTTAACTGCAAAAATGACAGATTTTCATACAAACTTTCTTCCCCTATTTTACCCCCTTCGGGGTGGAATTTCCAAAAATCCTGAAATATATTTTTTATATTTTTGACTAAAACGCTAAATACTAATTTTCATAAACTTAACTTCAAAAATGACGGATTTTCATACAAACTAACATCCCCTATTTCACCCCCTTAGGGGTGGTATTTCCAAAAACCCTTCCTTAGTGGATGCCTACGTCATAAAAGGTACCTACTGTCAAAATTTCAAGTCTCTAACCCCAGCCGTTTTGGCTGTGCGTTGATCGATCAGTCAGTCAGTCAGTCAGTCAGCTTCTTCTTTTATATATACAGATAATATAACTGATATTATTTATAATTTAACTGATGTATAATGTTACACATACGCAACCATGCCTGTAAACCTCAAAGGGGCAGGCAGTAGTAACCAATGCACCGAGCTTATTACGGCGGCGAGCCTATCGCCATAACATTTCGTAATAGTAAAAACCAACATCACTTTTACCCGATCCGGGATCGAACCTAAGACCACAGCAGTCGTACCGGATACACAGTTACAACTGCGTCAAAAAATCATTATTATTATATTAAATCTGGAATAAAATAAATTATTTTTGAAAATAGAATTTGAAAGTGTTGTCAGACCATAAAAATCACTGACTTATGGAATTCATAGACCGGGCCTTTTTGTTAATAAATTTTCATTTCAGATACGCGATCGACCGCGGCGTGATCGTGATCCCTAAGTCTGTGACGAAGAGCCGGATCGCGCAGAACTACAACGTGTTCGACTTCCAGCTGAGCCTCGACGACATCAAGGAGATCTCCTCGCTCGAGTGTAACGGACGCCTCTGCACCATGGGAGAGTGAGTTATTGTTTTATTACCACTTAGGGTCATCTCTCAGTTTGCTTTTATTTTAGGGTTTCCCCCGTGACCATGAATGCTGTAAAGTCTTCGAAACGTCGGGTTAAAAAAGTAAAATAAACCGCGATATAATCCGTAAACTTCGTTTTATTTCAATGTATAATAATCGCGTAAATATAAGAAACCAGTATGTAAACTGAAAATTAATTATTATTTGGTTTAATTAATTTCTATTTTTCTCTTGTTTCAGCACACACCATCCAGATTATCCTTTCCACGATGAGTTCTAAGCGCAGCAAACTGCATTACTAAGTTATTTTTGTTTATTTATTCATTACTCAAGTAATACACTGTTACTTTTAATTGGCATGTTTTTTATTTTATTCCTCATAAATAAATACGAAGATTAAAATATAAAAAAATGATATTAAAGTATTAATCTGTATATATAAAAGAAGAAACTGACTGACTGACTGACTGATCGATCAACGCACAGCCTAAACGGCTGGGGTTAGAGACTTGAAATTTTGACGGTAGGTACCTTTTATCACGTAGGCATCCACTAAGGAAGGGTTTTTGGAAATACCACCCCTAAGGGGGTAAAATAGGGGATGAAAGTTTGTATGAAAATCCGTCATTTTTGAAGTTAAATTCATGAAAATTAGTATTTGGCATTTTAGTTAAAAATAAGAAATATATGTTTCAGGGTTTTTGGAAATTCCGCCCCTAAGTGGGTAAAATAGCGAATGAAAGTTTGTATGAAAATCCGTCATTTTTAAGTTAAACGCATGAATATTGGTATTTTGTATTGTACACAGTCAGGTCATAAGTATTGTCACACAGTAAAAACTTTTATTTTAGAATGCTGGCCACAAAAAAGTTTATTGAATTCGAATTTCAAATTGTTCATGAAAATAAAAATGTATACTTTTTAGAATTTTACTCATTTTTAAATATGGAGTGGACGCTTAAAGAAGACCGTGTTGCAGTAATTGCGTTGCATCGTTGCGGTTACGCGCCAATTCAAATTTTTGACATACTGAAAAATTTGAATATAACTAAAAGATTCGTTTATCGTACCATCAAACGATACAACGAAGACTCTAGTTTAGATGACAGGTCAAGAAGTGGTCGCCCTCGGTCTGTTAGGACTCCAGCAGTGATAAAAGCTGTGAAGGCGCGAATTCAAAGAAATCCCAAACGTAAGCAGAAACTGTTGGCCCTTCAGATGGGGTTAAGCAGAACCACGGTGAAAAGGGTGTTAAATACATAGAAAACAAACGCGTGGCGACAACAGCTGTTTAGTTTCGTTCCAGTACTTTTGTTATTTTATCCAGTTTAAAGTTAATGTTTACAGTTCAAAATAGTACAAAACTTGAACGACAGGTTGATAAATCAAGTGCACTAATATTCGAAACTAACATCCAGTGAATTAGTAGTAATAAAAGTGTTTTTGTGAATGTACATACGAGGATACACACAGTGATTCACGTCAACCAGTGTTTTCTGAGCCAAACGCGTAAGCGACGCCGATTTCACGGCGCTTACGATCTTTTTTCCGCAAGAAAGTCACCTGCTGCAGTGAGTTAACAATTTTAACTACCGGCATATTTGGCGACTTTTATGTTAATACATTGGTTTCTACAATAAACAGTATATACATATTACTTTATAATGGCCAACAATAAGGAACGTAAAAGTGGTAATCACTCAACTGCTCCAGACCTTCGCGTACTCTCGCCGGAACTCGGTTTTGTCACACAACGTACAAGAACCCATAATACAACTAACTGTACGTGCTTATCAGCTGCCAGTATTCGGGACATAATTCGCGATGAACTCTCCAATGCATTTAAATTACAATTTAACCCTCAACTGGTTGAAGTTCGCAACGCTATAACAACGCTTGAAACTTCGTTATCATACTTCAACGATGATCTGGAGAAAATCAAGAATGAACATGCTGCACGCACTATATTAGTCGACAAAATCGAAAAGGAAAATCAATCCTTACATGCTGAAGTCCAATCGCTTTCCTCTAAGCTTGCTCTGATGGACCAACTGTCACGTTCCTCCAATGTCGAGATACAATGCGTCCCGGAACACAGGCAAGAGAATATAGTAAGTATAGTACAGCAGCTAGGAAAAACTATTAATTGCCATGTCGACCAGAGTAACATCTCCTATTGTTCAAGAGTGGCTAAGTTAAATCATGCTAATCCACGGCCACGATCCATATTGGTAAAATTCAGCAGTCCGCGGCTACGAGATGAGTTTCTAGCAGCAACTAGCAAATTTAATAAAAATAACCATGATGATAAATTAAATGCTAGTCACTTGGGTATCGCCGGTTCTAACAGGAAATGTCCTATTTACGTCGTGGAACATCTTACCTATGAAAACAAGGCGCTTCATGCCGCTGCCCGCAGTAAGGGTCGAGAACTTAAATATAAATACATCTGGGTGCGCGATGGGAGGGTATTCATGCGCAAAAATGACCAATCAAACTATGTGCACATAAAAAGTTTAGATTTGTTGAATAGTTTGTCATAAAAACGCTAAATTTGTATAACCAATACTTTAAGGGCATGCTTACTGATAATATTAGTGTCTATTACCAGAATGTAAGAGGGCTTCGAACCAAGACTGTCGAATTATTTAATAATATTGTGTGTTGCAATTACGATGTTGTAGTCTTCACTGAGACTTGGTTGAACGACAGTATCTCCGATAATGAAGTTTTTGATAATCGATATCTATTGTATAGGCGCGATCGTCATAGTGCAGGGTTTCATAGTAAAAAAGATGGTGGTGGCGTACTGATTGCAATCTCCAAACGCTTTAAATCATATCGTTTATTTTCCCATCAATCTGATTGTGAAGATCTCTGGGTAAAGCTGGAAGTGCGCGATGTAAATAACAAGGTTAATTACTTATTTATATGTGGTGTATACAGTGACGTAGCTATAGCTTTTACATGGGGGGGGTCCGCGAGTAAAAGCCAAAAATCTAACCGCTCAAATCATAGTTATTTAGAAATTACTTAAACATAGAATGGGAAAACGCTAGTTAATAAAAATTTGCTACTTGCTATTTGGATTTGGACTTTGGATGGATGAAAATCTGCCGTAGATTTTCATTCATTTTTGTTTTATTGTTTACATAACAACTGTCAAAACATCAAGTGTCAAGTGAAATCAATTTATTTTTGGTAAATAACTATTTTAATGTTGCTTATTATCAAGATCAGATGTTAGAACTCAGGGAGAAAAATTCTCACGCACTCGAATCAACTTCGAATACGAAAAATAATTCAAATTCGAACTTTTTTCGAGTGAATGTAAAGTTAAGCTATTATGGAAATGTCGAGTCCGGTGTTTCTCGAAGGTCTTGATGGTACGAATATAATGTCAAATGTATAGTTCATAAATAAGTTATTTTAAAAATAGAATTCGTAATCAAAATATTCTATTTGAGCTATTCTAAAAATTACCATTCGAACATTTCTCGAAGGTTATCGCTCGAACTGCTTCGACTGGTACAGACCGGTCGAGACGTACATCTCGAATTCGAACCATTCAATATTGTGTCCTAACTTAATGATGATGATGATGTCCTCCAAGAAGTATCCTTCGACGGCGAATCTTGCATTTTTGGAACAAGTTTTTTTCGCCAATGTGAGCATATGTGACTAGCTAGCCCTAATTTTGTTTTAAAAGCCCTGTCACAGGACGTACAGAACAGTTGTCTAGAAGAGTAGCTGTAAGAGTCAACTCAAACTGGCGCAGAGTCGAAACGTTGCGTCACGTCCTATTTTTCAACTACAATGCATGGCGACGCGCGTCGTGTACACTTAGGGCCAACCCTATGTGTACACAAGTTTAGGTCTTATTTATTGCAGCTCACGCTGGGCGTCAAGGCATTGGATACATACATGTTTCCTCAAAATGTGCGCATGATTTTCCTATGAGCCACGCCATTCGGTCTAGTGACACGAAAGTTCTTCCCAGCAGTCGCAGGGTACGTCGCAACATGCTAAGTAACGCTTGATGATATTGTAGTAGGTAGAAAATGACATCCAGGCTTACGCCATTCTTGAGCGAGTTTGCCTTAAACCACTGAAACCTAATGGTGTCTAAACCATATGGCGTCTTGACAAATTTCATATGAACTGCATCAGGTGAATTCTCCAGATAAAGTGGCAATATTGTTTCCTTAACATTAATATTTTACGACGTTTATAGCTAAGCGGCAAAGAGTCTATGCTCTTGGAGGTGGTGCGGTAATGTTGTACGTAGGAAGGCCTCTAGACACCCAAAGATATTGTTTTATTTTGGTCCTAACTTACTGCGTATATGATGCCATATGCTGATGTGTTTACCCATAAAAAGACTCAATCTCGTGTTTTTATTATGATTTAACTAAAAGTCTTAAAAAGATAAAATACTTGGAAGAGTCCAAAAACATGTCCAAGAACTGGATAGTGGATGCACATTTGATGAGGTCCGTGACACTATGGATATTAAAATACTTATAGATTTTTAGTTCGAAATTCAAATTTTTTAGTAGAATCTCATAGTAAAGACTCGAATTCAAATGGATATGGATGCAACATTCGAACAATATAACTTCATAGTTCGAAATTATGTAATAGAGAAATTATTCGAACTGTAGATCGAGTACGAAATTATTTTGAATGAACGGAGAATTGCCCTCCAGGTACTTATGGTACATCATATACTATCACACTCATCACTACTAAGTAGTCACTACTTAAGACTCGGTCGTATTTTTTTAAATAGATGTGCCCTGAAAAAAAGCGATCTTGTTTTACCAGTGGATTTAAGCGCTAAAAAATACACGAAAAAAAATAAACTAGGCTCAAAAGTCGTAGAAAAATCTGTTAATTCCAAATATGCATATAGCTGAATGCTGCAAAAATTGACACTTAAATCAAATAGCCTGCTAACCGTCTATATTATCCGCTATCAATAATTCGCGGTTTTTTATTATGTCGTAGGCTAAGGGGGGTGTCCGGACCCCCTGGACCCCCCCCTTATATACGCCCATGGGTGTATATATACCTCCTCCAGTTCAGATTCACATCTTTGAGCACTTTACTAGTAATACAAACAGCATACTAGAAAATCACAGTGGCGAATCCCTTATACTTGGAGATTTTAACATGGGCAATTTGATCTGGAATAAAACGCATAACTCTGAACTTAAAGCTCAATCCTCTAATAGCTTGTTGCATAGCATGTTGATTGATTTCATTTCCTTTAATAATATGGCGCAATATAATTCCAAATTAAATAACAACAATAGAATACTCGATCTGATACTGAGTACCACTACTATCTCTCAGCTTGAGGTTTGTGAGGACCCCCTGATCGGTATTGATCTATTACATCCTCCGTTACAATTCCATGTTCCTCTTAAGTGCTCGGCGAACCTGTCATCTGAAACTAAATCTAGATTTAATTTTTACAAAGCGGATTATAAAAAAATATTAGAAGAGTTACATCAAGTACTGTGGTCTGATGTGTTATCAGAGTGTTATTCTGTCGACGAAATGGTAAATGTTTTCTATAATATTCTTAGATCAGTCATAAAAAAAATTGTTCCAAAATGTAGGCCACGCACTAAAGACAAATATCCGATATGGTTCTCCAAAGCTCTGATTAGATGTTTAAAAGAGAAATATAATAGTAGAATAAAATATCGCATATATGGCAACCCTCGGGACGAAATAACGTTTGAATTGTTAAGGGATCGATGTACTAAACTACAAAAGCTAGATTATCGTTCGTATCTGGAACGTCTGGAGTCATCAATATCGTCTAATCCTAAACTCATTTGGACGTTCCTAAAACACAAGCGCGGTGGCAGCGGTACTTACCCGGCCAAAATGTCTTGTGATAATTGTGTTGCTTCGAACGGACCAGATATCTGTGATCTTTTTGCTAAATGGTTCTCTTCTGTCTATAACATGGATAGTATAACTATCCCTGTTAATTCACAAATACCTAATATAGTTAACATTCTTTCAAGTATATCGGTCACTAAAGATCAAGTTTACAGAGTCTTAAAAAGACTTGATGCAAACAAGGGAGCAGGCTCCGATGGGATTCCGTCTATTTTTGCTGTAAATTGCGCTCGTGTGCTGGCGGCACCTTTGTCATTGATTATAAATAAATCACTAAGCAGTGGTATATATCCTGCCATCTGGAAAGAGGCACTTGTCATACCATTATTTAAAAATGGAGATTCCGGCAATGTCAAGAACTACAGACCTATTTCCTTAATACCGATCTTCGCTAAGGTTTTTGAATTGTTGCTGTACCCAATCCTGTCATGGCATTTTAAACATATTATTGCACTGGAACAACATGGGTTTGTCAAGGGAAGATCTACAGCTACTAACTTAACATGCTTTGTCGGGGACCTTGTTGAAGGAATTGAACATGGACACTCACTCGACGCAATCTATACTGACTTCAGTAAGGCTTTCGATAAAGTAAATCACGAAATGCTTCTGGCTAAACTCGAAGTGTCTGGATTGGGCGGTATGTTCCTTAAATGGTGCAAGTCGTACCTAGAAAATAGAAGATCGGTGGTGGTAATTGGGGGTCACTCATCTAAGCCTTTTACAGTATTTTCCGGTGTCCCACAGGGCTCTCACTTGGGTCCTTTGTTTTTTAACGTTTTTATTAATGATATAAGCAAATGTTTCCAAAATTCTAAGTTTTATATGTTTGCTGATGACTTAAAATTTTTTAGACAAGTTAACTCAAATGGAGATGGTTCCTTATTGCAAAGGGATTTGAATAACCTAGTGTCGTGGTGTGAATTGAATGGCATGGCTCTAAATACTGAGAAATGTCACCTTATTTGTTTCACCAGAAAAAAGCACTCCACAACCAAAACGTATGTCATAAAAGGACAGCCAGTAAGCGAAGTTGATCACATTCGCGACCTAGGAGTTATTCTAGACAAAAAATTGAGGTTCAATTATCACGTTGATTACATTGCTAAAAAAGGCTTCAAGACGTTGGGATTTGCATTGCGCAATTCCAAGGATTTCAAAAAACCCAGCACCAAAATTACAATCTATAACGCGCTTGTTCGCAGCAATCTGGAATACTGCAGCGTTGTATGGAATCCTCACTATGATGTCTATAACAAACGATTAGAGAGTATTCAGAAAAGGTTCCTTCTGCATTTATCCTATAGCTGTAACCTGGCTAAGAGAATACCAAGCTATAATGATCGGCTTAGGTATTTTCATTTACAGTCTCTCCAAAATCGCAGGATACTACTAGACATCACATTTCTATATAAACTGGTAAATAGTTATATCGATTGCCCATATCTTCTCTCGCAATTGAACATCTCTACTCCGCACAATCTGCCTAGATTTGGCAAATACAAACCATTTGTCGGAGATGCTGCTCGTTCTAACTTACGTCAGTATTCCTCACTAAATAGAATGACACGAAGCTACAATAACATTCATAATGTTAACATGACTCGGGATCTTGATGATGGTGGCGGTGCCTTGAGAGAGCAACAAGCAATTGATGTTTGTTCGAACAGCTTCCAAAAATTCAAACAACATCTCAAGTCAATACATAGTTAATACTCGGGACCTATGGCAGTTGCAGGTTCTTGTATGTCTGCTCACAAGTTCTCATACATTCTTTCTCAAACAATATATTTAGACAAGATATTTCTTACTTACTATTTAATTTTTAATCTTTAATTTGGTAAACTCAACGCATATATTATGATAATAATTAATAATTTTTATTCAAATGATGTTGTTATGTCCAAATTATAGTTAGTTATAAGGCTGTTTAAATTGCATGGATGTTTGTAACTATAATTGTTGTAACACTTGGCATGAGTTTGACATTTCTAGTATATATATGAATAAGTTGGTGTTTACAATGTTGTTACGACAAAATAAATAAATAAAATAAATAAATAAATGAAGACTTAGGGCTTCGGGCATATCGAAGAAAAACAGGACATCGTTTAAATGCTCGTCTAATGGACCTGAGACTGAAGAGATGCCGCGCTTTGTTGAAGCGGTGCGCGGGAAAAAAATATCGGGAAATTCTTTTTTCAGATGAAAAAATTTTTACCGTAGAAGAGAGCTACAACAAACAAAATGATAAGGTGTACGCACACAGTAGTGAAGAAGCGAGCAACCGTATTCCGCGTGTCCAACGAGGTCATTTTCCATCCTCGCTCATGGTATGGTTGGGAGTTTCTTATTGGGGCTTAACAGAGGTACATTTTTGTGAGAAAGGTGTAAAAACGAATGCAGTTGTGTATCAAAATACAGTCCTGACGAATCTTGTGGAACCTGTTTCTCATACCATGTTCAATAACAGGCACTGGGTATTCCAACAAGATTCGGCGCCAGCTCATAGAGCGAAGAGCACACAAGACTGGCTGGCGGCGCGTGAAATCGACTTCATCCGGCACGAAGACTGGCCCTCCTCCAGTCCAGATTTGAATCCGTTAGATTACAAGATATGGCAACACTTGGAGGAAAAGGCGTGCTCAAAGCCTCATCCCAATTTGGAGTCACTCAAGACATCCTTGATTAAGGCAGCCGCCGATATTGACATGGACCTCGTTCGTGCTGCGATAGACAACTGGCCGCGCAGATTGAAGGCCTGTTATTCAAAATCACGGAGGTCATTTTGAATAAACTTTAGTGTCATAAGAATCTATGTTTTGTTAAGTTCATTTTGGTATATAAATGGTTACATAATGAATAAACTTGTTTCAATTATTTTATATTAAACATGTGACAGAATTTATGACCTGACTAGGTATACTTTTTCTCCCAAACATGACCTCCACGCGGGCGGAGCCGCGAGCAACAACTAGTCATTTATATTGCCCAAAATAAGATTAGAGTGAATTCACAATAAATCTATTCTTATTCTTCTTATATTTGTTCAATGCGACCCTTTCGAATCTACATCCGCCATTTTGGTGTAAATAATGCGACCGGTTTAAATTCCACCTGTTCGTGTTACTGAAACGTGAAAGTAATGCTTTCTCTCGTGGTCGGATTATCTGGCGTGAATATACCCGACTGATGTTTGGGTTGGAGGTTACGGTATTGAAATAAATTGTATTAGAAATGTCTCTAGACATGTGCAGATTGTGTTCAGCTGATGAAAATTTAAGTAATATTT
Source organism: Laothoe populi (assembly GCA_905220505.1). NCBI lineage: Eukaryota > Metazoa > Arthropoda > Insecta > Lepidoptera > Sphingidae > Laothoe > Laothoe populi. The sequence goes on along the minus strand of HG992146.1, from coordinate 541,047 downwards.
TCATCAAAAAACATTGTTGTGAAAAGTATTCAGCAGTATTGTATGCCACAACTGGACTAAAAGTGAGTAATACGTGTATACTCTATTGTTTTAAGGACGTCATAATCGTACAAGTTAAAATTTTGGTTTATTAGGAATAAAATTATATTGAATGAATTGTTTTAAGATTGTAATTTATTATGGTAAATAGTAAAAATAATGTAGTTTCAAGAAAATTATTTAAAAAAACTAATTTCCCTTTTTTTTCGCATGCGTAAATGCAACTTTTTTTATTGCTGCCGCGGCAGTAGCACTGGGCATCTAAGGCAGTAGGAGATGAAATGCCATATAAAAGCACGTTTAGTTTTCATTACTATTTAAATTTCAGTTTTTTTTTCTCAATTCAATCTTACGCGGACTGTTACCATTTCAATAAAAACTATTTTGGTACAGCTATTCTCAATGTAATAAAAAAAATGTTTTAATAACTACTTAATGTTTTAAAATTATTTTTTGGTTTTACCATCCTTAAATCCTAAGCCTTAAAATAATTATATATGAATGAAAAACAAGTGTGTATGACTTTTGGAACTTATATTTTTGTGACTGGGCCTGGGTGCCTCAAGATGTTTCGTATAGGGGCCCAGAATACCAATCTTTAAAGTCATTGACAGCCTCCGTGGCGAAGCGGGCGAGTAGCCGGCTGTGGAACGGGAGGCCGTGGGTTCGATTCCCGCACCGAGACAAATGTTTGTGTGACCGACAGATATTTGCTTCGGGTCTGGGTGTTGTGTGACCGTAGTCCCTCGTAGTTCTTGATACCCACGATACAGGTTAAACCTAGTGTGGGGTCAGAACTATGTGTGTGAATGTTGGGTATATTTTATTAGCATGGAAAATAAAGTAAACAGACGTATTATTATGCGCACGAATATAGGTAGATAATTTTTAATTAATAATTATTAATTGTAGATAAAAATGATCTTTAGGGCTTAGTACTTGCGAAAGACCTTCATTTTGCCCAAGTTACAGCCTTTGCGTTAAATCTCTATATTATAATACTGTATAATATCAGCCTCTTTTAAGTTTTGTTTGGTTTGTTGGAACTACTATTTTTTTTCATACACTCCCCAGTGAACACATGACCTTGATATGATATAACAGATAAGTCATAGTTAGATAATGTCACGTTTATGTAATTTTCACGTATAAGTAACATCCTTTATTGGTATTATTTATGATATTATTCTGACATCATAACGATATAATTCTGACATCATAATGATATAATTCTGTCATCATAATGATATATTTCTTACATCATAATGATATAATATTAATATCCTTTTTCTACGTACATTTGACGTAGCAATGATGTTAATTTTCTCACGCAAAACTAATGTTTTAAGACATAATTATTCTAAACTTAATAAGTTTTTAGGTAACGTCAGTCAAACATTATTTCGGAATTACGACCTAAGTTACTAACTGCCCGATAATAATTATACCTAAATGTTTCAATTATTATTCCACATTTATTCGTGCATTATTAAACTTTATCTCTGGTCATCTGCTGAATCCTCCGCTTAGACAAATTATTTAGCATAAGGTTGGGCATGCTGATATTTTTAATTAACCCCGAAAAAAAAATTAAAACCTTAATTTAAAAAATATATATTGTTTTTAACAGTTTGTTTGTTGCAGAACTTTTTTAAAAGAAGCTACTAAGCCGTTCGATAAACGTGATCTTTATTTATAAATATAACTAATAAATTGTCGGCTCGAAAATAACTTATTAATATTACAAGAATTAAATCTTAAAGTGAAGTCATATTTTCAGTAATAATGAAAATATTATGATATAATGACTTGGATTTATTAATAAAAGTAATAATATGCACGGGAAAATATTGACATAAGACGTTATAAATGAATTTATAGCATTAAAGAAATAGTTTCATACTTACTTTAATAAAGTAATGTTAATTTTACAACAAAATAAAACGAAGACTGGGCTTTACTACGATTGATGAGGCTGTATGAATTGAACCCTTTGCCTTCAAATTTGGCGCGCACGCCGCTTAATGATGGCGCCATTTTCACTGAACATAGACGAGCGAGTGTCTTGGTTAATAATTACAAATGATTTTTTACATCGCTTAATAAGTTTTTAACATAACGACAAATTTTACTTTATTATTGGCTATTTGTAATATCACATGGGAATAAGTATATCCTTATTATTTTTAATTTAAAATTGTGACTGTTAATAATAATATATTTAGACGTGTCTGTTTTAGATAATGAGAAATTTATAGTATAATCATTTTCAGATCAAACTTATACTGCAAATCGGTGAGTCTAACGGAAAAGAGTATATGGACAGAATATTTAAGAAAATATTTTCACCGTTTGCCAAATGGCAGAACGGGATGGGAGAATCTCAAAATATCCTGTTAAAGATTTGACTCTGATAAATATAAATCAAAGTACAGACACTATTCCATTTTTTTTAAATTTATTATTAAAATTAAAATGAAGCTAACAATTTTTCCATTCCAGAAACTATATTGAAGAAATTTCCTTTTTGGGGTTCTGCCGAATTTGGAAAAAATCGCTGGTAACCAACTTGGATTTCAACTTACGACTTGGTAACCGACGCGCAGTGGAACAACTTGGTCAACAAAAAAAAGGTAAACTGTAGCAAACAACAGCCAAAGTGAAGAGTCAATAATTTTATTCTAATATATTATTTGGTTGGTTATTATCCAAAATTGTAACAGATTTCTTATGTTATGTATAAATACTTGTGAAATAAAAAATAAGAAATAATTTGTTGTTTTAATTAGTTAAAAATCAATAATTTAATAAAAATAAAAAGCGACATCAATGTAATTTCTAAATAAATGAAGCGTCATTATTCCGTCAGTAGTACGTAAAACTGAGTATATCAGGATGTCAGGTTGTCATCATCATTATGTCACGTGACTTACGTCACTATCTGGCGTCACTAAGAGCGAAATAATGAGTCATTTATGAGTCAGTCCTTAATCTTATGTTATGTAAAGCATGATATTGAACGACATCATACTGATGTCATATTTACATAAACGTGTTCACTGGGTCAATAGTCACACACGTAGCTATGACCCCACAGTAGGTATAACCTGTATCGTGGGTATCAAAGACTACAGTTTCAACACCCAGACCAAAAACAAGAACCTGTTTACTGTCTTTAATCTATACCTTCTTTTAGATTGCTGATGAAGATGGATTACCGCAGAAAATATGTAAAAGTTGCACAGATTTGGTAGATTCCACATTAAAATTGCTAAACCAAAGTCGTTTGGCTGAAATAAATTTTATAAAACTAGGTTATAAATTAATTGAAAATAATATTAATTATAAAGAAATAGATATCTCTGAAATACAGAAATTTAATGAAATAACTGTTATGAATGATGATTACGAAAATGTAACAGGATTAGCTGATTTTACTGTACACGTTGAATGCGATAGATTATCAGAAAATGAAGAGTCGGACGAAAGTGAAAACGAAACGATAAACCAAATAAATCTTCCAAATAATAACCGAAGGGCGAAACGCCAGATGTATTTGAGCATGGTTGATGGGATCCTAGACCCTAAGAGTCCAGTGAAATGCAAAATTTGTAAGAAAACAGTTAGTAAATGGACGTGTTTTATAAGCCATGCTAAGTTGCATGTTGGATTCAAGTTCATGTGTGAAGTAAGTAAATGTTTTACAAATAATAAACACGATAAAAAATCACCAGTCACGAATCATTCAGACACCGGTGTCCGGGCAAAAACTGGCAATGCTCGTCCTTATTGACGTGAGTATTAAGCGTATTTGTAACGTAAATATTATGAAAATAAAGTTAATTTTGGCTTGTATTTTTACTCACTACCTATTACCTTATTACGAACACCGGTGTCCTAGTGATAATTGAGAGGTTAAATAAGAAGGAACATTGGAGTTTCAATAACACCGACTCGACTTACGATAATTAATTTTGAAGCTGTTAAGAATTAATCAATTTGTCATTTAGTTCTGCGGCAAGAGTTTTATATCCTCGACTCAGTTGAAGCGGCACTGCAGGTCCCACCACGGCATGAAGAGGGAGCTGGCTTGTAAACACTGCAGCTACCTCGCGTTGGATAAAGCGCAACTCATTGTAAGAACAAAGCTGTAAAAAATATGAAAAATCACTTTAAACTTACTCTAATGAAAACCATTTCTTGGGAAGACTTTGGCTACAGATGCACACTTTCCCATGAAACCGATGACAAGTTGTAGCTTTGCTGTCGCCTAGCCGTCGTGCTATTGTGCAGGATAATAAAATACAGCTAGGCCGCGTTTTTTCGTATGTCACACTTATTTTATTATAAGACAGAAGTGAGTAGAATGAGTAATTTTAAAGATACTTTGTATTATAGGCAGGTACCATGTTCTTTAAAGATTTTTTCTATATTATTTGAGAATAAATATAGATATAATATTGAGAATGTTTGGTAATGAATCATTAAATTTCGATTTAGTTGGTATAATTATTAGTATAATTTGCAACATATTGAGAGTCATCGCGACATCGCCACTGTTCAGGTAAATAAATAAATAACACCCAACAGCCACACACATAGCCCGACCCCACACTAAGATACGAGTCTTGTGTTGTAGGTATCAGGTACTACGAGAGACGCACGGTCTCACAACACCCAGACCCCGGAAACAAATATCGGTCTGCCACTCTGACATTTGTCCCGGTGTGGGAATCGAACCCACGGCCTCTTGTTTCACAGCGGGCTACTCGGCTATTTGATTTAAGAGTCATTTTTTGCAATATTGAGTTATATACATATTCGGAATCAGCGAATTTTTCTACGTCTTTTGAGTCTAGATTCAGGTTTTGTGCACTTTTTTGAGCTTAAATCAGGTAAAACAGGAATCATTTTTTCTGTTTAATTTAAGAAAATAATGATCATAAATGTATGAAAATAAGTCATAAAGATGCATTACAAGATGCATCAGGTGCAGTGTGGTCACTTTGCCGCGCCAGAATAATAAAAAAAAATTACGTTCTTACACAAAAAATACACAAATTCAACTAAAATCCACGCAATGTTTTTTTAGTGTTTTTTCCAAAAAAAAACAAAAAACCTCTAACCTTTTCTAAAATGTAGCTTAAATCAATAGCCCGCCAATAAATCAATGGTTATTTGAATAACTATATCGATGGTTATTCAAATAACCCTAAAAAATTACCTGATTAAAACCCAACCTCAATAGTAGATTTTGTTTTAGACTGCATTCAAGTTAGCACATCACTTTGCCGTACCATAAAAAGTAATGTAAAGATTATTTTTTCAGTGTCCTCAATGTCCGGCGCTGTTGAAGTCCAACCGACATCTCGCCAGGCACACGTATAGCTCTCATGGATCCAGAAGCAAGAGTAAACCTAAATAAGTGCAAGATAGAACCTACAGACGTATAAAAAAAATGAGTAATTCGTTTCCGAACTGTATAGACTAGACCGATCTCAGTAAGCAATCGGCTAGAAAAAACGAAAAATGGCGGGAATGTGATGTGATGTTGTGATTAATAAGTGAAAAAAATATTTCAGACATGGCTTAGGCCTTTAAATTGTGACTATTTCAGACATGGCTTAGGCCTTTAAATTGTGACTATTTCAGACATGGCTCTGGCCTTTAGAATGAGAAAAATATCGGACATGGCTTCCACCTTTTTGAATGGATGAGTATAATAGACGTCAGTGGGATGAGGACTGCAGACATGGCTTCGGCCTTTTGTATAAGTTAAAACCAGAGAAGAAGAAGACTTTAATTCTAGCCCAGATTTAGATTTGGAAAAAATAACGACAGACATGGCTGCATGGTGGAGAACCTTTGCCTTCTCTTTTATAGAATAAATAAATTAAAAAAAAGCAATCGGCTGACGGCTGAGTTTCTTGGTGCTTCTTCCAGTTACAACTCTTCCTACCATCAGGCATCAGGTGCAGTGACTGCCGTGCTAGGTTTTTTTAAATTTATTTTTGTATCCTGGCACGGCAAAGTGACGACACCTGACGATAAGCGCAGTGCCGTCCAATTAGAGTATCGAGTAGCGAGAGACAATCTATCCTCCGCTACTCAATCAACACAATCATGCCGACCTGCTTCTTCACATTACGCCATGGGCAAGAAGGTGAAGAAGCGGTCGAGGGTCTAATGTAAGAGTACTCAGAAGGCCGAAAACGGCCAAACGTCGTACCCCAACTTTAGACCCCTGACAACCGAATGTACACTGGCTGATCCCGGACCGCGACACACTTGCGTGTGCCACTATGACGGGTTTTACACCCTGTGTACGGTGGTCGCTATCCGGGCGGATATGAATATCCTACCACCAACTAAATAAAAAATGTATGGCTGAAATTGTGTATAAGATTTGTAAATAAAACAATTATAATTTCATGATTTATTTCTGTCGAGACATACCACCCGTATAATAGCAACACTTGTGCTTTATGCATAAATAGATCATAATTTCTATACACGCCGCGTTACAGAAGACGCTATAATAAACCGCTTGTGAAAGCACTGTTTAAACTATTATTGTCTATAGAAACTATTATTTTTTTAGACAAAGCCATGACACTGAACTTGACCGCTATAATGTAACTTTTTTATATTTTTTATCACATTTTTTCCAGAACTTTATTTACGCCAAATTAGTCTTGTCTATTTCAATCAGCAAATTAAAACAAAAGTGGCACGGATCAAGCCCTAACATATAGTTATTACTCTTATCATAAGACTCTCCGTTCTCGCATAATATGGCTTATACATTTCTAACACATATAAATCTTCTATAGGCACACACAATATCTAGGCACAGGGCGAAACCCACAAAATCTAATTACGTAAAACGGTACTCTTATAACTTCGGAAAACTTCGGAAACACTCGGGCAACATCGTATTATATACATGATACTAAAAGTGTAATGGCTACAAATGACCATGATATAAAAAGTACCATATATATGAAAAATACAAACAATAAACATAAGAAATCTAGACAAAACACTATGAATATGACGTTAATTAATAAAACCGTTAGGTTATGTTTTGAGAATATAATTTCCGAGGTATTCCGGGCCCAATGTTTTTTTTTTACCTTGAACTACTTAAATAATAGCCACTGTTAACAAACTATGTAGAAATTAAATTATAAGCCTCAAAACCCCAAAAATATGACAATCACAACACTTATATTGATTAAATAGAATATTTGGGTTCTAATTCACCCATTTATACTGGCCTTAGACATAAAAAAATAAACAATAACCAAAATTTAACCCCCAACATTTGGACTTTTCATAATAACATTATTTTTTATCCTGGCATGGCAAAGTGACTACACTGCATCTGATGGCAACCGCAGTGCCGTCCAATTAGAGTATCGAGTAGCCAGAGACAATCTATTCCTCGCTACTCAACACAATCATGCCGGCCTGCTGTGTAGCTTCTTCACACTCCATGGGCAAGAAGGTGAAGGAGCAGTCCAGAGTCAGAGTACTCAGAAGGCCGCAAAACGGCCAAACATCGTACCCTAACTCTATACACCCGACTAAATGTTCTTGTTATGTACTCATTAGACAAATAACGATAAATTTCAAAACAGATACGACCTTCAGAAATGAATTGAAGCAAAAATAAGAAATTTCGATTATATCTAGTAGATATAAATGAATTATAGTACATTTTATATCAAAATATGATTAAAACAATAGTCACATGAGATCAAGGAAGGATTTTGTGGTGTTTTAAATTTATCAACTCAAAAGATCGTTAAAATGGGCCAAGTGTTTCAATTAAGCAATGTGAAAATTTTACAAATCGTGTCTTAAGCTTAGGCTGCACTTACTTGTTGGGCTTATGTAGCCCAGATTATGGCGTCTTGTAGCTATATATATATTTTTTTTTTAGTGCCTGGATAGGCAGACGAGCAGACGGGCCACCTGATGGTAAGTAGTCACCGCCGCCCATAGACTTCTGCAATGCCAGAGCATAGCAGAGCCGCTGCCTACCGTTTTTCCATTTATCTGTAAAGCATTACATGCAGGGGGCTATCGTATAACATTTGTTATTAAATTTTAAAGTGCTTAAACAACTATAAATCTATGATTAATAACAAATATATTATTCTTATTTGAATATCGTATGAATCTATGGGTAGAGAGGGCTGTTGGGAAACGAAGAACATTGAATTATTGATAGATAAAACCACTGTTTTAACCAATTAAATGTTAATTATCGCTTGCTTTAACGGTGAAGGAAAACATCGTGAGGAAACTTGCATACCTGAGAATTCTTATAAGAATTTCGAAGGTATGTGAAGTCTACCAACCCGCATTAGGCCGGCGTGGTGGACTAAGGCCTAACCCCTCTCATTAGTAGAGGAGGCCCGTGCCCAGCAGTGGGACAATGTTTAATACAGGGCTAGTATATTATTATTAGTATATAAAACCACTGATCTACTCGGATTATTAAGATGTATTCTGCCGTCATGACGACGAGCGCACCTGATATATCTTAGGATATTTTTTTTATTTTATTAAGGTATAGCTATCAGTTAAATCAAGGCTAGCGAGTTTTGTGTATTTATATTAAAAATAACAAAACAGGTAAAGGTATTCGCGGAATTATTACTTTGGAGTTTATGTAAAGTTGTGTCGAATCAGGCCTTTGCAAAATGTTATTTTTGGATGTAGCTATCCAGAATTCTGTGATATACTAGGCTCAAAATACGCATGCATGATTAATTAACAATTCTTATTTATAAACCAAATTAGGTTTGGGTCAGATACGCCTTTTTATAAACAATATTCATTATACATTTATTTACTGAAATATGTTTTAATTAGCTACAGCACAAAATGACAGCACTAATTTTTTCCTTTTTATAAAATCTACATAGTCATATTTGTACACATTTTAATTATATTTTATGTTAGTGAAGTTTTCTATATAGGGGTCAATTTTGTACCGAGCTAATAAGATATAACACTATAGATATATAATTTATACATATTTTATGATACAATATACACATGATATATGTTTTAAACACCTAAGATTTTACATATTTATCTAAAAGGTTTTCTGAGAAGTTTCGTCTTCGTGTGAGCATAAAAAAGTGTATTTTTATGTCTATACAAAGGATTCTAATCGTTAATAATAAAATTTGAATTTAATGTGTCTCATATAGTTGAAATAGATTCTTGTAGCCAGCTGAAAAAATAGCTAAAAATAAAAATTGTAGCCAACTAAAACCAGTAAGGCTCCCAAATTGAGCACATCTACCCATCGATCCACATGACAGTGTGAAATAACAATACAAGAGAAAGTTTAGCAGCCAGCGCCACGACCACCACCGCCAGCAACATGAGCTTGTAGAACCGGTTTCAGTCCATCCAGTCGTCGCCGCCGAAGTCGGTGATTTGCACCTAGTGATTACATTTGAAAAAGCTGTGAGATATATGAGACCCAAGAACGAGGTATTATGACCTAGCGACGGGCTTTTTATGACCCAGCAAGGGGTCTTCTATGACCGAGCAAGGGATCTTCTATGGACTATGACCCTCTTACGATTTTTGGGGCCTGATCTTTTATATAAATTCAAGATTATAGGCTGGGAAACAGATTTATTTTTTAAAAACATAATCTCATGCTTGTACCTGTAAAATAGTAGTCGAAGGTGCATCTAGTATACGCACGGTTTTTTTTATTTTTGTATAGCAAAGTCCAACAAACGAGCCAGTGGGTCACCTGATGTTAAGTGATCTCCATCGCCCATGAACATCCACAACACCGAAAGTGTCATGTATGCGCTGTCGGTCTTAAAGGACAGAAATAGGGATTAGGGAAGGGAAGGGGAATCTGTGCCTCCGGATATCTCACTTACCATACGAAACGCGACAGTAAACTGTCACTTTACGTTGGTTTTCTGTGAGACAGTGTTACTACCCCGGTCGAGCCGGCCTATTCATGCTGTAGACAGATATGTCTACAGCGTGGCTCTACCACTTACAATACGGTTCAAGAACCTTACATTTTTTGGCAACAGTTCTCAAAGGATTTTTTTATTGATAAACTCAAACATCTCACGTGAACTACTATTTAAGTCTTCACCAGATTCCCCGTCAAAATACACAGCAACTATATTTTTTTATCCTGGCACGGCAAAGTGACCAACCACACTGCACCTGATGGTAAGCGCAGTGCCGTCCAATTATAGTATCGAGTAGCGAGAGAATCTATCCTCCGCTACTCAACACAATCATGCCGGCCTGCTTTTTCACACTACGCCATGAGCAAGAAGGTGCGGTCGAGTATCTAGTGTCAGAGTATTCAGGCTACACGTACCGAAACCGTTTGTGTGCTGTTTGATAATGCGGATTTATTGATTGATATTTGCTTTTTAATGTATTCAATTTTAAATTTCCATGCCTCGTAACATATATTGATAGGATGGGTTATATATATGACTGTGACATCACCTGGTGTCACATTATAAGTATAAAATATAATATGTTATAAGTATAAAATATAATATGTTTCTATAGTTCTAAACATGAGTCACGGCGAACGCTGTTGCTTGTAGGAAGTGGTTTTGTGCCCGTGACTTCACCAACCGGCCCGACGTAAGACCAGCACTGGTAATTAATACCAGTATATGCTGAGTCGAGGCCGTATTTATTATAAGCATGTTGATTTCTTAGTCTTTTTTGTTGTTGTTTAGTTTTAATTAAATTTAACTTACTGTACTGCTTATAATAAATAAAATATTTCTTTCTTTCTTTCTTACCTCTTCCCTAGTCGGGCTATCAGAACTGAATCCCCCGCCGATGGCATACCCAGCCAGTCCTCCTGCCGCCAGCGCGCCGACGCCGAGCCCCACCGCCGCGCCCGTGCCCAGCCCGCGTCGCTGTTCTGTCTGTACGTACGTCGTCGAGCTTTCATACGGCTGGAATTTAAATATACCATACATACATACATATACACTCACGCCTGTAATCCCCGAAGGGGTAATCAGAGGTGTAACCAGTACACCCACTTTTCGCCGAATTTCGGTCATACCGGGAAACATTCCAGACTCCGGGCTGATACTGAGTATTTCTAAACTGAAAACCCAATATCACTTTGCCCAACCCGGGAATAGAACCCAAGACCTCAGCACAGCAGTCATAACGCATGTGCAATTACAACTGCGCCACAGAGGCAGTCAATATACCATCTCTATACATTATTTCTCAAAAGTGTATTTTTTTAGTGCCTCGATAGGCAGACGAGCAGACGGGCCACCTGATGGTAAGTAGTCACCGCCGCCCATAGACTCCTGCAATGCCAGGGCACAGCAAAGACTTATAATTCTTATAACTTATAATTCTTCATCAAATTTAATTATTCAAACACCATTTTAAAACTTATGTTTGCCGCTATTGACGGAAAATAGACAAATGTTTAGACTTTGCAAAAAAAAAAAGAAAAATTTACAGTGCCATCTGTTGACAGCATAGTTGACAGTATAACTAATTTTATTATTGGATTACGCGCATAGACGATTTTAGCCACGCCATTACATTTATATTTACTTATTCCTACTTTATTATATTACGTAACTGAACACTTACGCAAAGTAAGACACACAGGGTCACCTAGGAAAGCTGAAAATTTATATTTCGAACTGCCCCCTATATTTTTATTAAAATTTCGTGGGGGAAATTTACGCATTCCCGAGACTCTAGCTTCACTGCTCGGTGTTGTGGCTGTCAATCCTGGCTTACAGGAGTTGCACTGGCTAATGTATGGGAGGGATAATCAATACCTGCCTTAACTGCATAAATATGCGTCCATAAATACATTTAAGATCTTGTTATATTTCTTTACAGAGCTATATTTGAGCTTCTTGTCCGTTGTCGGATTTTATATGTATAATAAATAATTTAATTTGACTCACCATCGCCGAAAAACCTGTAACAAATAAAATAAACAATAAGAACCAGATAAAATGAAAAGCCTCCATGGCGCTGCGGGCGAGTAACCGGCTGTGAAACAAGAGGCCGTGGGTTCCCGCACCGAGACAAATGTTTTTGTGACAGATTGATATTTGTTTCGGGTCTGTGTGTTGTGGGACCTTAGACCCTTGTAGTTTTTGATACCCATGATACAGGTTTTACCTAGTGTGGGGTCACGACTGTGTGACTGTTGGGTGTATATTACTTGCTATTTCCCACGACTTCATCCGCTTTGAAAGGGAAAAACATATGTCATCGCGGACTTTTCTGCAGACATTTTTAATAAATACCATCGGGTAGATGACACGATTTTTTGATTTTAATAAACAAGTTAAATTACCTTAAGCTTACTACACCCTCAGAAGTTAGAAGCCATTCAAATTTGGTGGAAGGGAATTTTATAACTGCCAGATGACAGAAAAGGATGCCCGATGTGATTAAGACGTTACCGTTCAGAATGAGATGAATCAAATGTACCCACTACGTACACACTTTTGATCATACTAATATTTGATATTATTGCTGCCTTATTTTTGAATTAATGTTTTCACGCACGCACACATACTCGCCCGCACGCACGCACGCACGCACACTCTTGCACGCACGCACACTCTTGCACGCACGCACACCCTTGCGCGCACGCACACATACTTGCCTGCACGCACGCACACTCTTGCACGAACGCGCAAACACTACTGATTCTGGTTGACATACGTCGAACGACCTTCAAGGGTCCAGATGAAAACCAGCCAGCAGCAGTGCTACTACAAAAATGCTGCTAATTAACTACCCAAAATCCTTTTTTCTTTCTTTCATATTACCCATTTATAGCTCGAAATATTTTTTTTTTCCTCTTTATTTATGGAGCTTTATCGCTGGGCGATAATGTCACTCCGTAATAAACATAACAAGTAAAATGAATAATATAATTATTTCACACAGTTTAACCATGCATACCTATATCATACAGTTTATATATTAGTTTGGATTCATCTGACAGTGGTTGAGACAAAATGCTGTTTACATTTCCTGTTCCTTCCAGATGTCGACACTTACTTTTCCTAAACTCATCATTCCGGGCACATTCCATCAATATGTGGTAGATGTCTTCCTGTAAATTACAGTCAGGACAATTTGGGGAAGGAGCTTTTCTCATCAAATAAGCGATTTTTTTTGATGGAATATGTCCTGAACGAAGCCTTAAGGCTGTCACAGTACATAATCTATTTAATTGCTTATTATCTATCCAAGGCATTTTAGAAGGGTGAGGTTGGATTGTCCTATACCAAATCCCTTTCTCCTTCGAACGTTCATCAAAATATTCTTTCCAATAAGTATAACATTGTTTCTTGATTAGATAAATACACTCAGAATAAAATGGAAGCATATTGTAGGTCAAACCATCGTTACAGGCTTGTTTTGCCAAAAGATCGACTTTTTCATTATCGTCAATGTTACAATGAGAAGGAATCCACTGCAGTATAACTGATTTAGATTGCTGTTTAATATTCAGGATTAGTTCGAGGACGGAGTAGGCAATCGGTGTGCCTCGGATAGCCGAGGTACATCGAGCCAGGTGTTGTAGCGAGCTTTTCGAGTCAGTAAAAATGACGAATGATTGGATATTATTCAAAGATTTGATATATGCCAAAGCTTCACAGATCGCGATAACTTCAGCAGTCATTATGCAAACATTATCGTTATTAATTTTAAACTTTACAAATGTATTAGATTGTGAATCTAAAATTGCAGCCCCTACCGAGCTCCTGTCTTTTGAACCATCCGTAAAAATTTTATAATGATTATTATATTGGTGATGTATATAATTTTCACATATATTTTTAAGCTGAAAAATGTTATACTGTTGCTTTGCTTCCACGATGTCATCTACGTGTATTTTAATAACGTCTGATAGATCTAAGTTGCCTAACCAGGTGTCTAACATAAATATTTCAATGCGCTGGCTGGAGTGGATGTTAAGATTTTTAAGAGAAGTATGGACTGAAAGTAATAACGGTTTACTTTTATTGTGCCAATATCTGCTATTGCTTTGAATAATTTTGTCTAATATATCTATAGTAATATTATTATGGAAAGAACGGCATTTGAGCAAAAATTTGCTGCCTAAATAGTTTCTTCGCACGTTTAATGGAGGCAAACATAGTTCGCTCTCCATTACATGTATTGGTGTTGTCTTAATAAATCCACCAATGACCCTTAAAGCCTAGTTCTGAATTTTGTCTAATTTATATAAATGACTTTGACTGCTATTGTTATATAGAAAACTACCATACTCCATTCTACTTCTTATCAATACAATCGTCTTAAATGCTTAGGATGTACTCCCCATCCAGATCCAGCCAGCGCTTTGAATACATTAAGGAACTTTGGAATTTTATTAACTTACTCATTTATATGTTTGTTCCATCTAAGTGAGCGATCCAACCACATCCCCAGATATTTCACCGCATTTACATCTTGAAGTGTCATATTATAAATTTTAAGGTTTATAGGATGCCTATAAATTCCCTTTTTAAATATGCAAACTTTGCTTTTTGAAGGAGATATTTCTAAAGCTAGGTCTTTTAAAAGTGACGATAAATTGTCTAGGGCATGTTGCAATTTACTTAATGCCTCTTCGGTACTTTTGCAAGTTATATATAAAGCGAAATCATCTGCATATTGTGAAACGTTAACGTTAGTAATTAATTTACAAATATTGATAGTGGCCACATTAAATAATAGAGGGGATAAGGGGTCTCCCTGTGCAATTCCACACCCTGTACTTCGAGCTATACATGTATTATTAACTTGTACATTTAAATAACGTTCTTTCAAAAAAGACCAAAGATAGCCGCAAATTTTGGAGCCTACTCCCAAGCGATCCAAAATACTTAATAAAACGTCAACATTTATATTGTTGTAAGCATTTTCAATATCAATAAAACACGTTAGTGTGATTTGATCTTTAGAAAAACCATGCTGTATTCGTGACACTAAGTTACTTAAGTTATCCAGAGCGGATTTTGTTTTTCTAAATCCTGTAGTTTCAGCATAAAAAATTTCATTTCTTTCCAAAAACCATTCTAATCGGTTGTTAATAATTTTATGAAATATCTTGCACACGCATGAAATAAGCGAAATTGGGCGTATAGCTGAAGTGCTTGATGGATCTCGATTAGGTTTTGGGATAGGGACTATACGGATGTTTTTCCATTGACTAGGTACAAAGGCAGTTAGTAAAAACTTATTAAAAAGTTGTAAAAGAATATCTTTGCCATTTTCTGGTAGTTTTTTAATCATTGAGTATGAAATATTGTCGATACCTGGGGAGGTATCTTTTGTTTTTATGCATACTTTTAATTCACTTTTATTTATTGGAGATTCAAGTTGTAAGTTTACAGAGGTAAAAAATGGGGAACTAGGACTAACGTAGTCAGGTGCTAAATTACGTAGAAGTCTACTGACCATGACTTCATCTACATGCCAATTAGAACTCTTGTACCCTTTAAACCATCGCATTCTTCGCCACACCTCACTAACCGGAGTTAACTCACATATAGACGTACACATTTTAGAACAACTATCACTCCGAGCTTGCCGAATTAATCTTTGGGCATTCCGAATTCTGTCTTTCAATGTATCTAAATTATAAGGTGTGGGGTTTTTTCTAAACATGGTAAGGGCTAGTCTACGTTCTGCTACCGCTTTTGAAAGTTTAGATGTCCAATAAGGTTTCGGAATAAATTTTTGGGTTGGGTCTTGACTAATTTTTAAATAAGGTATTTGAATATCTGCAATTTCATTAATAATATTTAAAAACCTATCGTAAGATCTTTGTAAATCTTCAGTCACTACAAAGTTTGAAAATGTATCATTTAATTGTTGTGTATAAAGTTCCCAATTTGCCTTTTTAAAATTTCTTTTCTTTATATACTGAGGATAGTAATTGTAATATGACATACAAATTTTAATAATGAGATGATCACTACCTAAATTTTCATTCATGACACTCCAATTAAAATGTATAGCTATATCAGACGTCACTGCGGAAATATCTGGAGAACTCTCTTGTAAAATGCCTTGAACTAATCTAACGCGTGTTGCAGATCCATTGTTCAGTGTTACATAATTATTATCTAACAACGAATCGAATATTTGAGCTCCCCTAGGATCAATTTTACATGACCAACTAGGGTGATGTCCATTAAAGTCTCCAAGAATTAAAGATTTTTTAGTAAAGAGTGAAAAAAGTTGATCCCAATTTTGAGGTATTGTAGATATAGACGAGGGGCAGTAAACAGATATGATATTTTCAATGTGTATACAATTAAATATTTTAACATAAATTATCTCGATCCCGTTATTACAATTTTGAATTTGGCCTAATTGTGCTCTGATAGATCTATGTGTCAGAATTGCGACACCTCCATACGAATCGTGCCTATCTGCTCTAAATGTATTGTATCCATTTATTTTAAATTCAGTTACAGGGGATTCAGGATTTAGCCAGGTCTCACTTAAAACTGCTATGTGGATCTTTTCCCGTGAGAGTAACTGCTCAAATTCTAAACGTTTAGGTTTAACACTTTGTGAGTTCCATTGAATAATGTTTAAATTAGTCTTATCCATAATTAATGGTTATTAAAAAAAGAAGGCAAGTCCAAAAGATGCTCTACAGCCATATTAATTACCCACTCAACAAACACTGACACACCATGTTTAATTTTGCTGATAATATCCTGATGTTCTCTAGAAAAAATATTTTTTTTTAATTTATTTAGCAGTTGTATGAATGATATCTTCGACTTCCCTTCTTTTCTATTATTTTTTCGCTCTTCAGTACTATTACCGACAACACTGTTCTCAAAATTTTCGGATACTGATACGTTATCCCAAAAGTTTTCTGGAGTTTGTTTTGAGATCTTTTTCTTTTGTTTTCCAGGCCTTTTTTTTGTATTGTCATTTTCATTATATTGTGTATTTTGGTTAATTACATTTGATACGCCTGTTGTCTTTAAAGCATCAGCATAAGTATGTCTACACTGCTCATTAGGTTCTTGTGCTGGTGTTGATTCCGTATAGACAGGCATCTCGTGCCTTGGTAGGGATACTTCTCTCTCGTTATTCGGCGTCGGAGGTATATACATCAGCCTAGCCTGTCTATATGCACAATTAAATTGAGCCATAAGATCTCGTATACGTTTTTCTTTTTTATATACAGGGCAAGATCTGTCTAAAGCATAGTGATTACCGGAACAGTTCACACACGTAAATGAAGTTGTTTCGCAGTTTGTGTGATTACTGCCACATTTAGGGCAAGTTTCTTTTTTTGATGAGCATGTTTTTTGCGTGTGACCAAATCGCCAACATCTAGCACATTGCGTTACAGGGAAGACGTAAGGTTCCACTCTAATATTCATGCCATAAATACTAGCCGAAGCTGGCAGAGAAGCTCCTTTAAATCCTAGTCTCACCGTCTCACTTTCTTCCCATCCATCTTTATTTCGCCGCTTTAGACGTTTTACAGCAGCAATTTCATAGTCACTTGAAATTGATTCCATTATATCCTTTTCACTCATATCCAATTCTATGTTTCTAATCAAACCATACGAGATACCTACTTCCATAGGTTTCTGACATCGCCATCCCATTTCTTGAAATTGTTTACAGCTAAGCAAACGCTCAGCGCATTTTTTATCTTCAATTAATAGAAAAATTTTATATGCATAATATATTTCACTCGAGTTATATTTTGAATATTATGTGTTTTCAATAATTTTGCCAATGCAAATTGTTTTGGTAACTTCTCGTTACAAGTGATGCATATTTCAATTTTCCCCTGTGTTAACTTTTTCCCATTCCTTTCCACCGTAATCCACCTTTCTTCTTCGTCCAAATCTCTTCCTCTTTTACTAGGTCTTTCACTCACTTCATCTTGTAATTCTTCCATCGGTTCAACAATGTTTTCAATAAATAAATCGGAATTGACTCCGTCTTCATCCATAATTACACTATCCGTCATTGTTAATAAGGCGCACTATTGATTGCACTCTAGCCGCATCGTCGTGCGGGTCGCATAACCGCGTCAATAGATGATCGTAAAAAACACACTCGGAACAATAGATATCGGAACGAAACGTGTTTACTTAACGATGTTCGCCGCACGAATGACCTCGAAATATTAAAATTAGAATTCACACACAACACAGAACTGAACGCCCAGTTTTGATTATGTAGCATCAGAGAACATGTTTTTTTTTTATTTTCTATTTATATTCATCCTGGAAACAACAATCCTTGATATTTACCTTCTAGTACGAGGATTTATGAAGTCTACCAACCCACATTAGACCAGTGCACTGTGGTGGATTAAGGCCTAACCCCGCTCATTAGTAGACCGTACGCAGCAGCGTGTACATAATAGGGTAGTTGACTCGATATTTTTTATTAATTTAATCAACAAGTTACATTACCTAAAACCTATTATCGAAAGAATTTTATGAATCCGAACAAAAATAAGTAAATTAGAAACCACTCAAATCTGCTGGAAGGGGTAGTTGTCAAATAACAGTACAAGGATGCGTATCTGATACCGTGACGTCACGGTACTATGAATCGCCTGTACTGTACCGTTGTGCGAGGGAGATAGCGATATGTTCCCAATACGCCATCGTTTTCGCTTATGGCTGTGAGTATTTGCTCATACCAATATTTAAAATAAATATTGTGACCTAATTTTTCAAGCAATTTGGATTCTGTTTTCGCAAAAGAGTTTCTTTTGCGTATTATATTCGATTGCGTAGAGAATAATGTACAAAATTAAACACAGGAAACTACCCTATTACATAATACAGGGCTGGAATTATTGTAGGAACATCTATATACAAATACATATGTAAAACACAAAAATTGTTTCTACCTATGACTTACAGACTTTGAAAGCACTCAACCTATTTCAATGAAATGTTGTGTATGTATGTGGCTCCAACTTAAAAGATAGGATAGTTTTAGATCCGATAGGTGGCGCTGTTGTCGAGATCGGAATATCTTATTTATTCAACGAAAATTCGGTCCACAGAGAAGGCGATTTATGGGAGGACAACGTCTGCCCGCGACCACTAGTGATCAAATAAAAATACAACTGAGTGAAAAAGTTATTTATTAACTTTAAAATATTAAATATCAACATACATTATGTTACATAATTTTGTTAACAACCGAAAATATTAAGGCAACAAACACTAGGGACATCAGATCAAGACCCTAAGGGTCCATTTCTTATAAATATATTTTTAAATGCAATCATACTTTAATCAAATCAATTTGAAGACCAATTCTCGTAATTTATTCACACTGCGACTGAATGTTGACTGAACTAAGATTAGATCAGGATTAGATTAGGTTTTTTTTTATTGCCTCATCAGGCAGACGTGCAGACGGGCCACCTGATGGTAAGTAGTCACCGCCACCCATAGACTTCTGCAATACCAGGGCACAGCAAAGCCGCTGCATACCGTTCCGAATTTACTTAAAATTGGTCATTTAAAAATAGGTGATATATTCTATGGTTTTTTATCTATTTTCAAACTCATTTCAATATAGTCACGATTGACGTAGTATGTCAATTAAGACACCCTTGACACCGAGATTAGATTTCAATAACATTTGATCACTTTTAATTACAAAAATTGGACATTATTTTTAGTTTCAAAATATTTCTATAGGTAATACAAAAAAGTGGCAATTTCAAAAATATTTGTGCCTCAATGCATGGGTCGATAATGACCCTAAGAGAGTATTTTTTAATAGAACAATAATATAAAAGATAAAGTAAAGCAATTTTTTTTGTCGCTTTTGGGTAAATTTAAATTTGGTAATTAACTATAAACGTAATTTAAACAAGGTTTAAAACCACTCTAATGAAACCTGTTATGTTCACAATACAGTCAAATGGTGTGAACAACGACCAGAGGAGAATGGGAAAAAATATTTAGAACATTACACAAATGTATCGACATATCTTAATATTTATGTAAAAAATAAGTTTATTTAATTTTGGTAGATCAAGGCCGTGTTGTTTCAACCGTAATCACGTTAATGCTTTTTTCTAAAGTCAAATATAATAACATTGCATTATTTCAGCAAAGCAAATAAGGTCAGACTTGATTGTTGACAAATAGTCACAGAAAGTGTAAAAGCTGGAATTATGCCATGAGTTTATATAACTATGAAACGACTTTATCAATAGTTAAAATTAATTTAACCAGTCACGGATGATTCGGACACCGGTGTCCGGACAAGCACTGGCAATACTCGCCCTTATTGATGCGCTTATTCAACGTATTTGTAACTTTAATATTATGGAAATAAAATTGTTTTTGTCTAGTATACTTTTAACCTATTACCGAACACCGGTCTTGGGAAGTTAAAATAACACGGCCTTTAGAATTAATTTAGTTATGGTCCATATCTGCCCCTGTGCCTTTATTCACTACATTTAACATTACTGCATACAAAGTTCTATTGAAAAATACTCTTCACCATCTATCATAATTATATATCCACAACAAATCACACATTTAAATAAGCTTGATCCATTGAAGCAGAGATTCTAATCATTTAATTATATTGTGGTATTATCTACCATCCAAAAAAACTTTTTATATTACATTCTTCTAACATATCATATTTTTGGCCCAATTTAGAACATCCAGTAAAATATCGTTTGAAGAACTCCAGTGTTAGTATTTTTTTTTTATCCTGGCACGGCAGTGTGATCACACTGCACCTGATGATAAGGACAGTGCCGTCCAATTAATGTATCAAGTAGCGAGAAACAATCTAGACCTTACTACTCAATATAGTCATGCCGGCCAAAAGATACACACAATATATTTTACGGGAGTTAACCAAGTGTTACTAATTTAGCTAATTTATCAAACTCTGAGTAAGTGATTTCTTCCTTGAACAACGAAAGACCTATAAAATAGGAGATGGGTTTCCAGCTTCAAAAATATTTTTAGAATAATTTGAAAAATTTGTGGGCCCAAGTATATTACTTATCGAAACGTATGTAAACCTTCATTTTCATTTGTTTCATGTGAAAGTTAATAAAGTTAGTAAACAGTAACTTCTCAAGCAAAATAAATTAGCTATTTGTGCTACTTAATGTGAAAAACGCTATTAAATATAATATTTTGTATATATTTTTACATTTTTGGAAACATAGAAATAATATTCTCTTACAAAACTAATATAATAAATGTTGGCTTGAATATCCGTCTGTATATCACCTTACAAGGCACCTGCAAAAAAACAGTAAATATATTCAATATTTAGAATGATAACAGTATTAGACACATTGTGAATTCATCCAAGAAATACTAAATAGAATTTCATAACTTTTCAATTCAATTTGCTATAACTTTTGAACATACAAAAAATAATTCAAGGGTCGGTAAAAGAGGACCTTTACTTGGGTCATTTTTGGAATGCAAAGAAAAAAACGTAATAATAGTATTGGGAATAGCATGAAAAAAAATATATTTCAATAAGAAAATATCCAGGGGTTCTCAAATTAGGGGAAAGGGTACAATGATTGACACCTTATGACAACAGTCAGGTTTGGGCTCAAATTCTTTTGAAATCAGATTTATCTACTGCAAAGATGAAAGTCGGGTAAAGTGATATTGGGTTTTTCTACCTAGAAATACTCAGTATTAACCCGGAGTCTGGAATGGTGCCCGGTGTCGCGATAGGCTCGCCCCCTATCACATTATGGGACCGAAATTCGGCGAAAAGTGGGTGTACTGGTTACACCTTTGCCTACCCCTTCGGGGATTACAGGCGTGAGTGTATAGTGTATGTATGTAAAGATGAAAGAATTTGTAATAACACTTATTCAGATGATTTGCTAGCTTTTTATTATAAAAAAAAATAAGATAAGCTCCCAAAAGCACAATTATTTTTACAACACTCTGGTCAACACAAAAAAAAATTGGTCTCTGCCAATTTTACCATACAATTTTTTTTTCTGGCAACTTTTTTTTACAATTTTATTTAACCACTACACATGAGTGATTTTAGTTAGTGGTGGGAAATTAATAAAAATTAAAAATAATAGCAACTTTTGATACAACGTAGTTTTAATGATACAAAAACAATGGGTAAAGGTTTTCGTATCTGCAACACCGGACAAAGTTTGAAAAAAATAATTTTAAGGTGTTTTCAATTACTCGAAAACAGCAAAAGTTAGACAAAAAAGTTCAGATTAAAATATGCCAAGCTTACAATTTTACATAAAAAAAGGTTCTATGACTTTTTCCTCCTGTCAAAATTAACAGTTAGGAAAAAAGAAAAATGGCGGGAATGTGATGTTTGATTTGTGATTTCATTAAGTGAATTAATTAATTCAGACATGGCTTTGGCCTTTTAAATAGTGACTATTTCAGAAATGGCTTTGGCCTTTTAAATTGTGACTATTTCAGATATGGCTTTGGATTTTTTTATTGTGTCAGACATGGTTTGGGCCTTTTGAATTGTGATTATTTGAGACATGGCTTTGGCCTTTTGAATTGTGATTATTTCAGACATGGCTTCGGCTTTTAAATGGATAAAAACTACAGTCATGGCTTTGGCCTTATAAAAACCAGAGAAGAAGAAGATTTTAAATTTTAACCTAGATTCGGAAAATAACGACAGACAAGGCTGCATGGTGGAAAACCTTTGCCTTCTCTTTTATAGAGAGAATTAAATAAAAAAAATACCGAGTTATGGCGGTTTCAGTTTATGTAATGAACGTAAATTATAAAAAAATCGTAGGTAGTAGAAAAATAAGCGTATTATAAAAAAAAACAAATTGCTTAAAACAATATAATCTTCCATTCGTAATTGAAATTTGTATGCTTATCTATAAGTTAATCTTTTTTTGCCATATTTAGATTCATCATAAAATGACGTCAGCAAGAATGATCTGATCTATTTGAATGAACAGATCGTAAAATAGAGTGTGAGTTGGTTATTATATTTTACAGATTTTTATTTTTACTCCAAATGTTAAAGATCACCAAAACAAATTAAAGGAATTAAAGGTACTTTTAAAATATACATTACCTCGAGTACACCTCTATAAGCCGCTACAAAATGAAGAGCTCAGTAGAAGCCTGCGTCCAAATAAAAGGAACAAATTAATGGGCATAAAATATGCATCAGAATATTCTATAGTATAAAACTAAAAACATTGTTTGAACGCGCTAAATTCTGTAACTACGGGCCAGATTCGAAAAATTATTTGGGCATGTCATAGCCTATTAACTGACGAAGGTTTTAGGCTTTCTAAAATCACATTACGACCCACGAGAGTGGAGTAAATGGTTGTCATGTAGGCGACGCTGACAGCTAGGTAAATCCAACAAATGTATATGCACTAAGCATAATAACTGTATGATAGCTATTTACTGTAATATATTTTATATTATTTTTTAATTACAAAGGATGCCAAACGGTCAAGTGAGTCATCTGATGCTCAGTGATTTATATCGCCTATGAACATACGGGGAGAGCACAGACAATTATAATAACAAACAAAGATAATACTACCCCTGTATTAAACATTGTCCCACTGCTGGGCACGGGCCTCCTCTACTAATGAGAGGGGTTAGGCCTTAGTCCTCCACGCTGGCCTAATGCGGGTTGGAAGACTTCACAAACCTATGAAATTCTTAAGAGAATATTCAGGTATACGGGTTTCCTCATATTTTCCTTCACCATTTAAGCAAGCGATAATTAACAATGAATATATAGGTAACTCTAAAAAATCAAGGTGTATGCCATTTGGACTGGTTTCGAACATACGACTTTCGTCTTGACAGTCCGTACCGCAACCAACTAGGCTATCGCTGCTTTTAAGACAATTAGGACTTTAATTAATTTATTAGTAAATACATTATGGTTCGGACCGTGATTCGTTAATTTTGGCCGGCATGGTTGTGTTGAGAAGCGAGCTACTAATGGCATATATGACTTATGAATTTAACGTTGAAGCACTTCGTGAGGAAGCCTGGACACCCAAAGGAGAACTCTATCAATCCATATTAGACCACAGCATGGTGAACCTATTAATTGATGAAGAGATTCGTGCCCAGCAGTGGGACAGTGTATATGATATTATTATACAAACACCTGTTTATCAATGTTTAGTAAAGCCAACACAAATCATTCTCATTAGTAATGACACAAAAGCAAACGCATTATTTATTGCAAGCTAATTTAATAATAACACTCCGACTCAATCTTTCCTATTGAGGTCATTCCTTCCCGAGATCTAGGAGGGCTCGCTGTCAGTTTAAATAAGTAAATACACCCAACAGTCACACATAGTCCTGACCCCACACTAGGTAAAACCTGTATCGTGGGTATCAACAACTACGAGGGACTACGGTCCCACGACACCCAGACCGAAACAAATATCTGTCTGTTACACAAACATTCGTCTCGGTACGGGAATTGAACCCGGCTACTCGCCCGCTGCGCAATGAAGGTTGTCTATCAAACCAGCCTCATGTTACTCTTTGAATGCCTCTTATTGATTCACTATTTTATTAATTATCACCAACCTTAGCTTAATTTTAGTTGATACCTAACGCCCAAGACATTAAAACTGAGTGATGTTATTCTATTTACGTTGCTTGTTATACGCTAGAGTTTAACTAAAGTTAAGCAAAAGTGGGAGAAAAACAGTATAATCTATCTATTAAGTTATCTGGAATCCGAATTAGAATGAGTTATATTACATACATATATATACATATACACTCACGCCTGTAATCCCCGAAGGGGTAGGCAGAGGCGTAACCAGTACACTCACTTTTCGCCGAATTTCGGTCCCATAATGTGATAGGGGGCGAGCCTATCGCCACACCGGGCACCATTCTAGACTCCGGGTGAATACTGAGTATTTCTAGGTAGAAAAACCCAATATAACTTTACCCGACCCGGGGATCGAACCCGAGACCTCAGCATAGCAATCGTAACGCATGCGCAATTACAACTACGCCACCGAGGCATAAGTTATATTAAGGGACCTTAAAATTGGTTTATTTATTAATTTTATGGTATTGCGGATAATAATTAAAGAAATTAGAGACGATTTAACTGTACATAGTCCAAATAATACCATTTGTACTGTGCATCAAGAACTACGAGAGATCTACGGTCCCACGACACCGATCACATGAAATTTGTGATAGAAAGAAAGAAAAGGACTTTTATTGTCAGAACAAAAATAAAACTTATAATAAAAATAAATACCCACTCGATCCCACTCAAATCAAATCACTACGATTCTAAAGAAGTTTCAATTCAAAAAAATATAGCACAGAGATTATGGAACGGCAGAAATAGAAATTAATAAAGAAGACAGAGTGGCGCCGTAACGCGTTACGTTACGAAGCGGTTTACCCTGCCATAAGAAGTTATCACTTCAAAAAATAAATTATTTCTTCCAACAATAGGTGACTGCCTCGGTGGCGAAGTTGTAATTGCGCATGCGTTACGACTGCTGTGCTGAGGTCCCGGGTTCGATCCCCGGGTCGGGTAAAGTGATATTGCGTTTTTCTACCTAGAAATACTCAGTATTAACCCGGAGTCTGGAATGGTGCCCGGTGTGGCGATAGGCTCGCCCCCTATCACATTGTGGGACCGAAATTCGGCGAAAAGTGGGTGTACTGGTTACACCTCTGCCTACCCCTTCGGGGATTACAGGCGTGAGTGTATATGTATGTAACAATAGGTCCCCTCGTTCAGCGATATGCTGCAGTACAGCCTGAGCAGTACTGCAGCGCTGATTTTCAACGAGAGGCCTCGTGGGGTCGTACTCCTTAAAATATTAATAATGTGACAATCTGAGTAGCACCTGAGCCCTTTAAACTACAGCTCGGCTCATCTGCTGCAACAACACCAACACCTGTTAATCTTAAACCATCACCCACATTCACCATCACCACAAAAACCCCCTAAAACAGGTCAGTCGGATGGAACGGGGGGAAGAGTCGACAATTAAAACTCAGCTTTATGCATATAAATATAGGGCTGATTTTAGGGTAACTAATACATACTTAGCTGTTGGAAACAGTAATACTAGTTATAAGGTTTACTTAAATCTCACGACTCATCTGACCCATATTTATGATTTGTATAATCTACTGAATGTGGACCCAACCAATCCCACCACCAAAATTATCAAATAAACCAAAAAGCAAATTTGAGCCTAACATTAGTATGCACGAACAACACTGAAGATAGCGTATAAGATCTTTGTAGCGTTGATGTCTGTTTTACTGTGTCATGTCTGTGATTGGTCAGTTTTTTTTTGGCGCCAAATTTAACCAATGACGTGTATAAGCCTATATATCTCGACATGTGATTGGTCCGTTTTAGCGCCAAAATGAATCGACCACGTAGGTACACAGAATTCAATTTACAGTAAAGAGTTCGTTTAAAAGATCAGGGCTGCCAGATCGTATAATTGGATACTAAATTTGTAATATATAGTACCCTTATGTATCCAGTATGTAAAGCAGATTGACTTGTATAATTGGATACAAAAAAACGTATTTTTTTTTATTAATTGTAAGTCAATATGATAAAAATATATATATATATTTTTTTCATCAACAGTACGGTCCAATTAGAGTATCGAGCAGCGAGAGACGAATCTATCCCCCGCTACTCAACACAATCATGCCGGCCTGCTCCTTCACACTACGCCATGGGCAAGAAGGTGTAGAAGCGGTCGAGGGTCTATTGTCAGAGTACTTAGAAGGCCGCAAAATGGCCAACATTGTACCCCAACTCTAGACCCCCAAAAAACCGGATGTACACTGGCTGATCCCGGAACGCGACACACTTGCGTGTGCCACTATGGCGAGTTTTACACCCTGTGTACGGTGGTCGCTATCCGGGCGGATATGAATATCCTACCAGAATATATATTTGTTACAGACTTATTTCTCAATAGTTTTGTTAGTTTGTTGGTGAGATTCAATTTTGTATCATTTCAGAGAGATGGCGGTATAAAATAATTTGTAGCTTTTGGCAGCCCTGCATATGGGCGCGCGACTCGATCGGAAACATTATACCGGAGTTATAGTTAAAGTTACAGAATTAACGTTACATATAAAAGACTGGGATCCTTAATGGCCCAAGTTGTGGTGGTAGTGACTAGAAAGTATGTGCTCTTATATACAATATGTTAAACTTACCTTATGTTCACTGTACAAAAATACAAAGGCACTTCCACTCGCGATGTATAAACACAGCGAAAATACCACATAAATTTAACAAACATTAAAATGTAAGAAAAATAACCGGAGATTTATTATATACTTAAACGCGATAAAAGTTTTAAAATGTAAGCATTTTGTTATACACGAATTATTTTTTTTAAATAAATAATAAATTGTAAAATATTTTTTTTCGAAACCTAAAAATCTATTATTTGAAAAAAAAACCAGTGGTGACTAAAATAATTAGTGTATTTTATAAAAAAAAAAGGTTTTTTTATTAAAAAAAACTTAGGAATGGACGCGGTGGATTCCGATTGGCTATATAGTGAAAGGTCGCAGTCTTGACAGGACCAATAGTACAGGTGTCGTGGGACTGTAGTGGTCGTAGTTTCTCATACAAATCTTATTAAAAACAGCGTAATTGTAACATTCCTCCATTTATGTAGTCGCTTAAAATAGATTCAAAGCATCAGCTCTTTGCACAGCATACATACCCATGAGTGATAGAAATTATATTAAAAAATCATGCAAAATCTACAATTTGACGGAAATTACGCGAAGAAATTAAAAGTTTTTTCATATATAATTTTAATATTATATATGAAAAAACTTTTTTTTGTTGTTTTTATAATAGTGCATCCATCATAAATGAAAAAACAACCAAAAAAATAGCTTTATTTCAGTCAAAGGCTCCATAAACTAATAATATCATTCAATGTTAGTTTATTAGTAAATAATACCAGCAAAAAAAAAATCAAACCAAAATAAAAAGAATTTGTTAATGATCAAAGAGAAAATTTACTGTTTTTATATTTGGAATACAACATGGCCGCTGTAACGGAAAATTGATTAATAGTTTAGTGTAATTTTTTTATGAATGTGCACTGTTCGTATAAGCAGTGAAATTAATTGTGTAATATTATGAATTTCCCATAACTATAAATAAAAATATAATAGGGTTCCCTGTATTTAATTTTGTACATTAGTCGATATGCAAGCGAATATATTACACAAAAGAAACCCTTTTATGAAAACGGAATTAATATTGCTTAAAAAATAAGTTCACTATTTTTAATTTAAATATTGGTATGAGCAAAAATGTGTGTAGTAGGAACATCTCACTATCTCCCTCGCACAACGGCACAGTACTGGCCATTCAGAAAACCGTGACGTCACGGAACCTATCATGGATCCTTGTACTGTCATTTGACAATTACCCCTTCCAGCAGATTGTAATGGCATCTAATTTACTTATTTTTGTTCGGATTTATAAAAATTATTATATAATAGTATATAGTTAATGTAACTTCTTGATAGAATCATTAAAAAAAACGTGACAACTACCCTATTCCTAATGACGTGCTGTCTCAACCATATTCAAGTTAGAACCATAATTTCAGTCTTATCATAATGCACTAGCAACCCGTTATAATATCGCTGTAGGGTGTGAAAGAACAATTTAAGAAAAATAAAACTATATTTGTTTTAAGTTGTAGGGAAAATATGACACAAATTTACCAAAATGCCAATATACATGTACGTATTAACGTTTGCGTGTGTGTGTGTGTGTGTGTGTGTGTGTGTGTGTGTGTGTGTGTGTGTGTGTGTGTGTGTGTGTGTGTGTGTGTTTGTGTGTGTGTGTGTGTGTGTGTGTGTGTTTGTGTGTGTGTGTGTGTGTGTGTGTGTGTGTGTGTGTGTGTGTGTGTATGAGTATGTTAATGTGTGTTTGTGTGTGTGTGTGTGTATGACTGTGTGTAAGTTTGACTATGGTTGAAACAACATAACCTTAAACGTTATACCAATATAATAGTAAAAGCATTAATATTGCAAATACACCATGGGTTAATTCAGAACCTTAACTTCCTTGAATCAGATACTGACCTTGAGGTGCTCCGTATCCTGGTGCCCCGTACGCCGGCGGGGGGGCGCCGTACGAGGCGAATGATTGTTCGGATTGCTGCAAACAAAGTCAAGTTTATACTTCATTAACCGACTTCAAAAAAGGAGAAGGTTAACAATTCGTCGGAATCTTTTTTTTTTATGTATGTTACCCGATTACTCGAAGACGCCTGGACCGATTCGAGAAATTCTTTTTTTGTTTAAAAGGGTATACTTCCCAGTTGGTTCCATTGGCACCAAGTCAGGATCTGATGATGGGATCTCAGAAAAATCAAGGGAATTCAAATTTTATAGTGACGCTTAATTTGTTTTTTATTGAAGTCGGTGTACTTTTTATGAATAATTTTATAGAGCAGTTTGGGTAGTAGCCATAGACCTCGGACGTATCCAGTTGTATAAGTTTTTTTTTTTGTGTTTCGATAGGCACACTAGCACACGAGCCACCTTATGGTAAGTAGTCACCGCCGCCCATAGATATCTGCAATGCCAGGGCACAGCAAAGCCGCTGCCTACCGTTACAGTTGCTTAGGAGTGGGGCAAAGGTAAGCTAACTCTAGTTAGGAAATTGAATATGTTTTTATTAACCGACCACATATTTTATTCGACCTGTGAAGGTGTTGCAAAGTCTGGTGTAAAACTACTATTTATCTTAATTTAATTACTTGTTTGCTTCCAGAACACAACTGCATTGTTTTGTTCGGGAAAACTAATTGCTGAAATCCACCGCCCCTCGTCCTGGTCTGCTCATACAATGCGTCAAGCAAACAACTCGATCCATTGAATATATTAATAAATACATAACACCCAACAGTCACATACATAGCCATTTTTTTTTTTTGTCGCGGGGAAAGCGTTTTATTACTGCCGCCCGCTCCGGAGGGAAACGGGTCAGGAATAAAACGGGTATGCTGGACTAGCCGGTCTTACGACCCAGCATCCCCCTCGCACGGATGATGGCTATCCGTGCTGCCGCTGGGCCGAGTCCCTAACCCCTATATACAACCCACCCGACACTACCAGCTAAAACCCCGCGGTGGCCTTCTTCGGCGCTTACGGAGCGATCCCGGGGTATTCTAAGGAGTGCTAGAATTGCAGCCGGAATCGCCCCTGCGCGGTGCTGCGTAGCAGCCATCTCCATGGAGGGCTAAGGAGCCCCCGCGCACCGAACAACGACAGCGAACGAGGCCTTACCACCCGCACTGCCGTCCATCTCGGGGTCGCACGATGCTCGGAATTTGGGAGTGCATCGATACGGGCTGACAGCCCTCCGCTGCGTGCCCGCGGCCCCCGATGGCCCCTATTAGTCGCCTCGTACGACAGGCAGGGGTTACCGTGGTATCTTGAAGGGGTCGGGCCGGACCTGGCACAGTGCCAGTACGGGTTCCGGCAAGGCCGATCGACAGTACACGCGATTTTGCGGGTCAAGGCACAAGCGGAGGATGCAGTGGCTCGGGGTGAAGTGGTGGTGGCGGTGTCTCTAGACATCGCCAACGCGTTTAACACCCTGCCCTGGGCCTGCATACTGGAAGCACTGCGGTACCACGTGGTGCCACCGTATCTCCGGCGTCTGGTGCGCTCGTATCTCTCAGACAGGTACATAGTGTATCCAGGCGCCGACAGGTGGCACCGAAGAGCGATGGCCTGCGGTGTTCCACAGGGCTCAGTCCTGGGCCCTCTCTTGTGGAACATCGGCTACGATTGGGTGCTCCGTGGTACCAATCCCCGAGGCGTCGCTGTCGTCTGTTATGCAGACGACACGCTAGTAACAGCGACAGCCAGGTCTTTCCAGGAGGCCACCCTGCTCGCCTCGTTCGCAACCGAACAGGTGGTGGGCAGGATTCGGCGACTGGGCCTTAAGGTGGCCCTGAACAAATCCGAGGCCCTTTACTTTCACGGTCCTCGGATTCGGCCACCTTTAATGCCCCACATCAATGTGGAGGGGGTGCGGATTCCCATCGGCTGTACAATGAAGTATGGGATTGATTCTGGACAGCCGATGGGATTTCCGTGCCCATTTCAAGGAGTTGTCGCCGAAATTGGTGCGGGCGGCGGGCGCGCTCGGACGCCTGCTGCCGAACCTGGAGGGACCTAATAGCCCTTGCCGAAGTTTATACGCTGGAGTCGTGCGGTCAATGGCCTTGTACGGATGTCCCGTATGGGCCCAGTCCCTGAAACCCCGCTGCGTCGCCTTGCTGCGCAAACCGCAGCGTTTGTTGGCGCAGCGAATAGTAAGGGGCTACCGCACGGTCTCCCACGAGGCGGCCTGCGTATTGGCCGGCACCCTCCCTTGGGAGTTGGACGCAAAACTCCTCTCGTCCGCGTTCTTCTGGCGGGAGGAGGCGTCCAGTCGCCGTCAGATGAGACTGGCCCCGAGGGAGATTGCGGCCCGATTTCGCAGAACCGCTGTGGAGGAGTGGCATACCAGGCTGGAAAGCCCAAGTGCGGGCTTGAGGACCGTCGCGGCAGTGCGTCCTGTCCTAAAGAGATGGCTAGACAGGCGCCACGGTGCGCCAACTTTCCGGCTGACGCAGGTACTGACGGACCACGGGTGTTTCGGTTCGTTCCTGTGTCGGATCGGAAAAGAGGTGTCTGCCGTGTGCCACCATTGTGGCAACTGCCACCAGGACACGGCCCAACACACGTTGGAGGAGTGCCCAGCCTGGGAGGAAGAGCGCAGCGCTCTCAGAGCAGTCGTCGGAGGAGACCTCTCGCTGCCGGCCGTGGTGTCGTCCATGGTCGCCAGCCGGAGGTCCTGGCGTGCGGTGGCCCACTTCTGCGAGAGCGTCATCCCGCAGAAGGAGAGTGCCGAGAGGGATCGGGAACGAAATGATCCCTCCCGCCGCCAGAGAAGACGTAGGAGGCGCCGGGTGGACGACTGACCGGCGTCTCCCGCCGTGTGGAACGGGGGCGTTTGAATTCCACCACGGTAACCCCTGCCTGTCGTACGAGGCGACTAATTGGGGCCATCGGGGGTCGCGGGCTCGCAGCGGGGGGCTGTCAGCCCGAATCGATGCACTCCCAGTATTGGGGCATCGTGCGACCCCGAGATGGACGGCAGCGCGTGTGGTAAGGCCTCGTTCGCTGTCGTTGTTCGGTGCGCGGGGGCTCCTAAGCCCTCCCATGGAGATGGGCTGCAACGCAGCACCGCGCAGGGGCGGTTCCGGCAGCAATTCTAGCACTCCTTAGAATACCCCGGGATCGCTCCGTAAGCGCCGAAGAAGGCCACCGCGGGGTTTTAGCTGGTAGTGTCGGGTGGGGTGTACATAGGGGGTAGGGACTCGGCCCAGCGGCTGCCCGGATAGCCATCATCCGGGCGAGGGGGATGCTGGGTCGTAAGACCGGCTAGTCCAGCATAACCGTTTTATTCTTATTCCGCTTCCCCCCGGAGCGGGCGGTAGTAATAAAACGCTTTCCCCGCGAAAAAAAAAAAAAAAAAAAAAAGGGGTTACCGTGGTGGAATTCAAACGCCCCCATTCCACAGGGCGGCACATACATGCCCTGACCCCACACTAAGGTAAGAGTCGTGTGTCGTGGGTATCAGGGACCTAGAGAGAGTCACACAACACCCAAACCCTAATATCTGTCTGTCACACAAACATTTGTCCCGGTGTGGGAATGAAACCCACGGCATCTCGTTTCACAGCCGGCTACTCGCCAACTGCGCCACGGAGGCTGTCCATAATCAAACTATGATTGGAACTCCATTTAAAATGACCTCTTCTTTGGGCCCATCTAAATTCAAACCTTCAATGTTTTTGAGATCAGTAAAGGAAGTAACAGTGGTTGGTACTCACAGCGTACATCTGTGTGGGTGGCGGCTGGGCACCTTCGAAGCCGATGAACTGGACCATGACGTCACCGTCCACAGTGAGGTGAGACACGCGCTGGTAGGGGATGCGGTGCGGGAACTCGCAGAAGTGCATGCCGTTCAACGCGATCTGGTCCATGGAGAATTAATAAGAAGTTGGGACTGGGAAGAAACACTTATGGAAGGGGTGTCGCTTACTGACAAGATGTGTGTCAGCCAGTGTACATCCGGTTTTTGTCGAGGGTCTAGAGTTGGGGTACGATGTTTGGCCGTTTGGCAGCCTTCTGGGTACTCTGACAATAGACCCTCGACCGCTTCTTCGCCTTCTTGCCCATGGCGTAGTGTGAAGAAGCATGCTGGCATGATTGTCTCTCGCTACTCGATGCTCTAATTGGACCGCACTCCGTTTACATCAGGTGCAGTTTGGTCACTTTGCCGTGCCAGTAACATAAAATAAAAAAGAGCAGGTCGGGGGGTCAACGGCACATGAACATTTGAAAAATCCTTGGACTTCTGATAAATAACAAAAATATTTATTTGTGACTTATTACGGGCTTTTATTGATTTATTAAAATTTCATTATTGCAAATAAAAAATATTTTAAAATATAGGAATTTGTGTATTTTGTCTATCATTCGTGACGCAAAATTGGGGTCACAGAAAATGTGACGGAATTGCGAAAGGTAAAACTTTGCATGACGTATTTTATGAACGGTCCCTTACCATCATAGAAGCATCCATATCCTTACGTATGACATAATCAGCGGATAGTCACGGCTGCTCCGAGATAAGTCCATTAATCAAACAACATCAGATGGTCAGAGCCATTAATTTTTATAACCAAGTTGGGCGGAACACAGATATTTTTAATTGCACACTGGCGGAATTCATAAGGGCGACTATAATGACTGTAACGAATAATGTATCGACTGTATGAGGTGTCTATGTGTATTGAATTGGTTGTACAGCAATCTGTATATATAAAAGAAGAAACTGACTGACTGACTGATCGATCAACGCACAGCCTAAACGGCTGGGGTTAGAGACTTGAAATTTTGACAGTAGGTACCTTTTATCACGTAGGCATCCACTAAGGAAGGGTTTTTGGAAATACCACCCCTAAGGGGGTAAAATAGGATATGAAAGTTTGTATGAAAATCCGTAATTTTTGAAGTTAAATTCATGAAAATTAGTATTTGGCATTTTAGTTAAAAATAAAAAATACATGTTTCAGGATTTTTGGAAATTCCGCCCCTAAGGGGGTAAAATAGGGAATGAAAGTTTGTATGAAAATCCGTCATTTTTAAGTTAAACGCATGAATATTGGTATTTTGTATTGTATACTTTTTCTCCCAAACATGACCTCCACGCGGGCGGAGCCGCGAGCAACAGCTAGAGTAAGTATAATCGCATTCGGTGTGTTACCTGTAAGATTATATATAATTTAATAAATAAATAAACATTGTAAGCCTGCAAGTCAGACCAATCCCTACCAGGTCTTACCTTGATAGACTGTGGCTCGCAGAGTATGAGTGCTTCAAAGGAGTCACCCCTGTTGAGTGGCATGCCGCCGGACGTCTCCTCGACGCCCCAGTTCATGGCCGTCAGGTGGTTCCGCACCACGCACATCTCCACGAAGCGGAAGTTGAGATGCAGCGCGATGTCGTCGCGGGGGTCCGTGTTAGGACCACATTGGAGATTTATCGCGAATCTAATGGAAAATATTACATTATGAAATGGTTATAGAAACGTTAATAATATAACCATTGAAATAAGACCGATTTTACGAATTTTATCAAGGTTTATTTCGATAGAGAAGATGACTTGGGATCTAAATATACATTTAATTTAATCAGAACCTAAAAGCCCAATAGGCTATTTGACTAATATTCGAAAATGATTTAAAACTATTATTTATAACATAATAAGCACACTATATTGATATTTCCGGGAAATCTACTGCATTTTAATAAAAATCAATGTTAAAGTTTAAATCTCTAAAACCGCGGCAAAAACGCTATTTCTGTAATGGCGCTGATCATATGACACGTGTGACGTCACATGCAAGTAAACAAGCTAATAATGGTAAGGAAAGCTAAGTTTTTTGATAATTCTTTTATCAACAATTATCATAAAACTGCTCCAAAAATAGATCAACAATAGAATTTATCACCCATAAAACATAAAACGCGAAATAAAATCACTCGAAAAAACTATGTTTAAGTACATGCGTGTGACGTCACCAGAGTTGCAACCAATCACAAAGTGTTCACATCTCATATAAAATTTTAAAAAGATGTATTTTATTACGTTTAATTTGCAAAAAATATACATTATTTTGTTTAAAATTAAGTGAAATATGGTTTTTTAAGCTATTGTCTAACATGATAACCACATTTGCAGTGTATTTTCAATGTTGTCAAATAGCCTATTGTCAGTCCTCAAGACCTTGTGATCTATTGCTGTGTAGATCGGACGAATAATAAATTAAATTAAAATTGAACTTTGTAACGTTACACTATACTCTCGTGACTACATGGTCACATCAGATCCTGACGTGCAGCTTTTTTAGAAAAATCACAAATAACTAGTTCAGTAGTAGGATAAGTAATATAATCAGCACTTTTTGTTTTAATATAAGTCTAATAGCGAAAGGTATAGGGCTGAGTTTCAATTATCAACTTTGCCTCTTCGTCGCCACTCGGACTGCTTACCTCTGAGCGCCAGGGGGAGTATTTCCCTGGACCCTGATCATACGTCCAGGGAATAATCCCCAGGGGATTGGTTGCACGCATGGTATTACCTGGAACAAATATTAAGGATATTTAGTACAACTACTTCTAACCAGCCCCAAGGGCACATTTCCGAAGTCACTTATGTAGTCATTGTAATTGTTGATCGTTTCTACGATAAAGAAAAAATCGTGACAATACCCGCAGCATGTCTTAGAACTGTCCATAAGAATTTCTGAAGTATGATAAGTCTACCAATCCGCATTAGACCAGCGTGATGGACAAGGCCTAGCTGTTTATTAGTTACGGAGATCCATGCCAAACTCTCATTAGTAGCGGAGGCCCGTGCCCAGCAGTGGGACAATGTTTAATACAGGGCTAGTATTATTATTTATTTATTATGCTAAACTGTGGGAGCAATAAATAGAGCTGATAATTATTTAAATCCTATTTAGAATCTTTCCCGAATGTGTAAAACCGTTTCGTCTGATGCACACACGTCTTGAAAGCCCGTTCCGTATTTCATTGACACTAGATGTTGACTGAACTCGGATTAGATTAATTAACCAAAAACCGGTATTAATGTTTGTGTTATTTAAAATGAGTTTCTTCCAACAACTTTAGATCTATTTAATGGTTTCTTAGATCTATTTTCAATTTCATTTCAATACAACGTCGCCATTGACGTTGTATTCTAATGTGTCTTAATTGACGCCGAGTTTAGATCGGATTGATATTATGAACATTTTTATTTCCCAGAATTCATGATCTCACACGTATGTCCATTAGTGAATCATGCATAAGTGGCAATTCTTCAAATCGATTGTCCGGTGACAGCGGCCGCCGTGTATTCCCGTGATGACGTCACACGGGCGGTCCGACCCGGCTCGTAACGTCAATACCTTAACTATCACAATATCATGTTTGTCTCGACCCTAGCTCTCACATAAATCCGGTACCATTTACCAAATCAAATCATTTATTTCGTAAATTAGGCCACTATGGGCACTTTTTACATGTCATAACAATGTTAAGGTCTACTGGTGGTACCACATTGTTAATCCCCATTCTCCTCTCCCCTCTTAAGCCAAGACGCCCATGATTCTCCTTTCAAATAATACATCCAACAGTCACACACAGTCCTGACTCCACATTAGGTTAAAACTGTACAGTGGGTATCAAGGAGTACGAAAGACTACGGTCCCACAACACTCCTGAAACGTTTTTATGTGTCACACAAACATTAGACTCGAAGCCACGGCCTCTCGTCTCACAGGCTCACAGCCCACCACGCTACAGAGGCTGTCGAAATTCGAGGAAACTAGAAAGTTTAGCCTTATGAATGAGATGACATCATGCTAACATATCCCCAACTACTGGACCACGGACGTGACAATTACAATAAAATGACTCTAATTTATTATTTACTTACAGATAACAGAGATTCAGGCGAGGTGAATTCAAAACATTATTATCTCGGAAATATTCTTCACAGAGGACAATGTAAAAACACAATATGCATTTAAATACTGTTTTAAATAGGTTAGCAGTCTAATTATTAGCGTTTAAAATAAATCCATTAAAAATCAATACGTATTTAAAATTTGAAGAAAGTGTTTGTTGAATAACAAAAAAGGATGCATTCACGGTAAGTATGACGTACCCAAATTATTAGTAAGCGTGCGAGGGAGATAGCAAGATATTCCTGCAACGCGCTCACATATTCCAATGGTTCTACTTCATTTATATGCAATGTTGTTGATATTTTCTGTGATTGTTTTTTGTATTGTATACAAATTCATGGATTTAACAACCATATTACATAGCATGCTTTTTGGCTACATATTACTTGTCGTACTATTTAGTGCAAATGGGGCATCACTACATTTATTACGTAATAGAAAAGTAGGTAGGTATATATCATAATAAAATCATCATCATGTCAGCCGAAGGACGTCCGCTGCTGGACAAAGGCCTCCCCCAAAGAGTGCCACAATGATCGGCCCTGCGCATATATATTATAGGTATATATGGTTTTCGCAAATACGTATTCGTGTATGAAGTAAATACAGTTACTCATTACTCGTATTTGCCATGTATACGGTGGTTATTGGCGTCATTATTATGCGCATAACGATGGTGTTTGCATACGAACGCAGCTGGGGAACACACGTAGTACATTTGTATAGTACATATACTGAGTAATTGGAATTCAGTACGTAGTAGGAGATAAAGCGATTCTGTGCACAGATTATTATTTTTTGTCAATTTATTTCATACATTCTCGTACGGATTGAGATGGAGAAACGTTAATGAAGCAATGAGCAAATTTCCGTATGTACTACTCTTTAGGTACCATCCATAAATTACGTCCCCCTCCCGCCCTTGACACAGCTGGTCACATTTGTTAAACTCCCTATTGTGACGTCACTTAATTAAAAAAAATATATATAGCTATTATTAAAGTAAAATAGCAGTTCCTAAATATCCAACAGACATTTTGAAATGTGACGTCACGAAAATTAGGACCCCTCCCACCGCTTGTGACATAATGTCACACTTCGACGTCCCGTCCCCCTAACGTGTGACGTAATTTATGGATGGCCCCTTAAATTATGACCTACTTCACGATTTTAATATCTACTGTGCTTCTGTAACAAGAACTTGTAAATAGAAATAGCACAATTGAACCAATGTCGGAGATCGGAGCACTCTTTCCAATAATCCAGCATCAAATATGATACATACATGTATTCCTGTAATGGTATTCACTACTTTAAATACCAGCAAGGTTGAGCATATACGGCAGATCAGTGGTTCCCATAGTTGACCAGACTACAAACCACATAACAAAAACTCTATTTTCGGGACTCAGGCCTAATATATCATAAAAAAAAGTACACCGACTTCAATAAGAAATAAATTATGCGTCACTATAAAATTTGAGGGTTGCCCTTGATTTTTAGGAGATCCCATCATCAGATCCTGACTTGGTGCCAATGGGACCACCTGGGAAGTGTATCCTTTTAAACAAAGAAAGAATTTCTCGAATCGGTCCTGACGTCTTCGAGTAATCGGGTAACATACATAAAAAAAAAGATTCCGACGAATTGTTAATCTCCTCCTTTTTTGAAGTCGGTTAATAAAAAAGGCATGACTATATATGATACTATATGACTGAAGAGCTGTTGAAATAAAAAACCATTCAGTTCCAACCGAATATTGTACTTAAACAAAAGGAGTACTAGTTTTAAGTCCCAGCCGGCCAAAGTATCATGTTTTCAGGATCCACCTGATATTTTGACAGACTCCATGGCGCAACAGGCAAGTAGCCATCTGTTCCCACGGGTTCATGCGTTGGATTCCCAAACCAGGACAATTATTTGTGACAGATAAATATTTGCTTTGGGACAGGGAGTTGTGGGACCATAGTCCCTTGTAGTTGTCGATTGATGCCCACAATATAGGTTTTGACTTAGTGTGGGGTCAGAGCTGTATGTGTTGTACTATGGTTTGTCTATTTATTTATTTGCTTGTGATCCATACTTTGGAAAATACTCCGCTAGGTAAATATGCCATTGTGGAGTATATAATTATTAGGTAGATATTATTACAAATAAAATACTTTATAAGTTGTTACTTTGTCTCTGGTTGATAAGATATATTGACATGTGATATAACCCTGCCAGACAGCTGTGTACAAACATAAAAACAAATGCATTTATCGAAATTATTTATTTTGGCCATCTGTTGTGGAAAGAAAGCTAATTAAGGCCAAAGTGTAAAGGTCTTAAGCTACTTACTTACTCAACCTAATTTCAAAACATTTGAGGAATAGGGCAATTCAAGTTAAAGTAAAGAGTGAGGGACCTTGAGGAAAATCTGGGTGATGAACCAATCATGGAAAATGAGTCTTTAGCTTTGAGGACTATTTATTGGGTCAAAATCTCATTACGTTAAATTAACTGATACATTATACTTGTGTTTGACAATTTAGCATGTGAAACAAAAGAAAGTATTTCTTTAGTCATAGACTAGTAGGCCTACCCTTGAAATCAATTTCAATCTCAAACTGGATACAGTTTCAATTCCAGTCTAGAAGATATTGGCACTCTTGATTGTTATTGGATTGAAGTGTCTAGTTCTATTTAGTAACTAAAATTTCAGCCGTATTCAGTTAAATTGTGCACTGGTGATATGTTCAAGAGTAAGTGCCATTGTACAATTTTCAAACCCAATCCCAATTTTAAATTGGAATCAAGTCTCAAGAGTAACCCTGCAGATCTCTTAATTCCATGTGAGTAAAACATGTAACTTAGAGGTTTAGGACTATGTGTGTGGCTGTGGAATATTTAATACCTTCATACTGCATATTTACCTTTACTGGTAATATTAATAGCCATTGCTTATCTACCACTGGGGTTTAGCATGACATGTTAATTATTTAAATTAAGTAAGGTCAGAATGGTGTAATAATGAGTCCAACATACTCTTGACCTAATTACTTTAATTTAATACTATCAACCACCTATCTGACATCAACATCTATTAAGAGATGCATTAAAATAGTACAAAACGT
This sequence comes from Laothoe populi, assembly GCA_905220505.1. Classification (NCBI taxonomy): domain Eukaryota; kingdom Metazoa; phylum Arthropoda; class Insecta; order Lepidoptera; family Sphingidae; genus Laothoe; species Laothoe populi. Next base: position 500,664 of record HG992146.1, on the reverse strand, counting down.
AGCCATTTAGGGTTCTGGTAGTGCTTCTTTAGTTTCATAGGTTATTCCTTACAGTACACAGAAGTAATGAAATTAATCTTTTACGGATCACAAGGGGACTGTTGTTCAGAAAAAGTAATAAGTAGAGCAAAAAATACACGCCCAAATCAATTTTATTCCCATAACATTAATGTTTAAATATGTCTTAATACCCACATCGAGAAGGGCAATTTTACCAGTTTTTAACTGGACACCGGTGTCCAAATGATCCGTGAGTGGTTGATGTTAAATTTGTACATTATTTTTATGCAATAGAAAATAATACCAATAGCAACAATTGTGGAAAGTGAACCATTTTTACAATACTACAATTATTAAGTTTTTAAAGTAAGCAAAGGTCATGGAACAGAGATATATGACTATCTTCTTTCCAAGTCTTCACTGTATTATTGATCATTTAACATTTGACAGAAAAGCCATCCATCAGATTTTAATGCCTCCCAAATTTCATATTTTATAGATCTCATTTATGGTTTCACATTATGTTAAGATTGAGAGATAATTTGTAAGGTCTTCAGCAAATATATCATCAATTTAAATAAATACAGTCAACAGTCACACACATAGCTCTGACCACACACTGGGTAAAACCTGTATTCTGAAATACGAGTCTCATAACACTGAGACCCGAAACAAATATCTGTCCATCACACAAACCCACGGCTACTCATTTCACAGCCTACTACTCGCCCATTGTACTAAAAATCTGTAAAATTTCAAGCATTCAGTATTCGTAATTAAACTTGTATGCAATTAGCTATTTAAGTTGATATACGATTTACTATTGGTTATTAGTTTGTAATCCTTCCTTATATTGAATAAATAAAGAAATAGTATCAAGAACATAAGAACTCAACTGATCATTACACTGGCTCCTGGTAACCTATAATTCAACTTATAGAGAGATGTATGCATCGGTTTGATATGACGAAAACAATGGTTGGAAAAACCGAGTTAAATACCAAAATCAACATATTAAGGAAACTTACTCCACTAACCAATGAATGTATTGTGCAAGAGGAAGGTAAAAGAACGCAATTAACGACAAATTTAACGCATCGTTAACAGTTTTGAGGAAAAATCGGCCTTCGGAAATCTGTACATGACAATTTATCGCACCATATTAGGGCGCCGATAACGCCTTATTTCAACACACCGTCTTATTTACTTGAATGTAAAACGTAACTTGTCACACGTTATTGTTCTCGGCGCCCTTGAAATCCTGAAAAGTCGTCGCGACACATTTTTTTCAGCAATAAATGTATGATACTCACCGGGTTGTAGATCGGTTGAGCTGCCATTGTTTGCGATGATTTAACCACTGATAATGTTGAAAATTGATATCAATACGTCTATGCAACGAAGATATTACGAATATACACTTATTTACTAAGAACAGAATACGCCTAGCACTTTAAATTACAGTATATAAATGAATACCTACTTTTCAATTCGTAATGCGTCATACGTCATATGACATGACAGCAATGAGTAAACAGCGCCTAGCGGTAACATTTGTCGTTTCTATAGCATTCGTATAGGAATTAAGTAAAATATAGCTATTACAGTAGCTTTAGATAAAAAGAGATAATTTTAAAATAATGCTTGAAATATAATTATCTAAAATTAAACAAGAATGGTAATACTAAACGTCAGATATTTTACGGTACCTATGTTATTTGGACCAATCAAATTGCGAAAAATTATGTACTTTTGATTAGGTTGGTGAAATTGTGAAATAGTGCAGTTCGCTTACCCTCTTTATTAATATATTCCAACCTTTAATGGCCTAAACGGAGATAAATTGTATGGATACTTCAAATTTCAACTAGTAATATTATAGAAAATTATAGGTACATACATACATATACACTCACGCCTATAATCCCCGAAGGGGTAGGCAGAGGTGTAACCAATACCCACTTTTCGCCGAATTTCGGTCCCATAATGTGATAGCGGCGAGCCTACCGCCATACCGGGCACAGGTTCCAGACTCCGGGCTAATACTGAGAATTTCTAGATGGAAAAACCCAATACCACTTTACCCGACCCGGGCATCGAACCCGAGACCTCAGCACAGCGGTTGTAACGCATGCGCAATTACAACTGCGCCACCAAGGCAGGCAAAATTATACGTAATACTTGGTAATATCTTACAATACAACGATACAGGAAAATGTTTTGTTGTAAAAACAAATTAGCTCCACTATCTTGGAAGTTCATTCATTCCGTTGTGGCAAAGCAATAGAAAATGGAAGTCCCTGAAAATTTTCGACCACTGTAGAAGTTTTTTGAATAGTCTAGTTAGTAGAAAGGATTAGTCTGATCGTTAGGTTGATATTGTAAGCCCAGTATGCAGTTCGCGTGCGTTCGGATACACCGCTATTATGGCTCAGATTGTCATTTTAATAAGAAAATAGATTTGTGTAGTTGGTAGCCATGCTATTTTTTGTTGGACGCAACATTAAATATGTCGTCTTATTGTGATTACGGTCTGTAGTGATTATGAATAGTTAAAATCGTATAAATTTACACTGTTTTAATTTTATTGTGTTAATCGCCCATCTCCAAGTATAATTAGGAAGTGAAACAACATAAGAACGGCACGATCTCTTCAAAATGACAATCGAAGACAACAAGGAAGTGGCTTTAAAATGTATAGAAGTGGCTCAAATCGCCTTTGCAACTGGTAATCTTGAGAAGGCTGAAAGGTTTTTGAAAAAAGCCGAGCGGTTGTACCCTACGGCGCGGGCTATGGAGCTCCTCGCTCGGGTGAGGGCTGCAGCCGCGTCGGGGAGTGGCAGACGTTCGCCTCCGGGCAGTCCTAGCGCAGAGGAAATGAGAAGGCGAAAGCCTCCGGCCCATCAGCCCACACAGCAGGAGTACACTAGCGACCAACTAGAAGCCGTACGCCGCATCAACACCAAATGCAAGGACTACTACGAAATATTAGGTGAAAATTCAATTATAGTGCAAGGTCGAAGTTGCTTAGTAATTGTAACACGTCGCACAAATGTATTTTCCGCGACTATATTTTAAGTTCTTTGTTTAAATCATGGTAAAAAATAACTTGCTTCTTTTTTAAAATAGTTATGAGGAAAGTCGTATCAAGAAAGAAAGGAGTAAGGGCATGTTTGGCACAAGGACAGATCTACAGTACATCAAAAATATAGAAAAAATAAATAAATAAACATTATAAAAGACTATACCGTACTTTATAAGAAGAGTGGATTTCTTATGTTTATACAAATATTACATACTAGCTGTTGCTCGCGGCTCTGCCTGGAGGTTATATTCGGGAGCAGAAGTATACAATCCAAGGAGTTGTCCTCTGCACTGAGGCACCTGTAGCGATTGTCCAGCCTCTCAGTTGTTGTGCCTGAATCTTGAGATTGCATCTAAAGAATACCTCATATGCTTAACCTCACTTTGCCCCTTTCTGGGATGATTTTTCAAAAACGTTGAAACACATATTTCTTTATTTCCTACTAAAAGCCTAAATATGAATTTTCAGATCCCTAACTTGTGGAATTATAGATTTCCCATACAAATTTTGAACTCCTATTTGACCCCTTTCAAGGTTGTTTTTTGAGAAAAAAGATAGCCTATGTCCTTCTCGAGGATATAATCTATTCCCTTACCAAATTTTATTACAATCCGTTCAGCCGTTTAGTCATGAAGAGGTAACAAACAAACAAACAGAGTTACATTCGCATTTATAGTATTAGTATGGATAAAACTAAAAATATTTTTTACCATGGTCTTTCATGACAACATACAACTCTGTCCACCGTATGACCATGAAGGCTGTAATGCTTTGGAAACATCAGTAATAATAAAGTAAAATAGTCAGTAAAAATATCCATTAACTTTATATCAAGAAGATAGCAGCGATAGCCTAGTTGGTTGCGGTACGGACTGCCAAGACGAAAGTCGTAGGTTCGAAACCCAAGTGGCATACACCTCTGACTTTTCTAAAGTTATGTGTGTATTAAAATGTTAATTATCGCTTGCTTTAACGGTGAAGGAAAACATTGTGAGGAAACCCTGCATACCTGAGAATTTTTCGAAGGTATGAGAAGTCTGCCAACCCGCACTAGGCCAGCGTGGTCTAAGGCCTAACCCCTCTCATTAGTAGAGGAGGCCCGTGCCCAGCAGTGGGACAATGTTTAATACAGGGCTAGTTTTATTATTATTTATATCAAGAAGAGTGGACTGAATCAAGACAAATAAATTTGATATTTTAAGACATATAAACTGATTTAATTATTGTCAACAGAAATAACAAAATATTTTAAACATTTCATCTTTGTATTTTTTAGTCCCATCATTATAAAAACTTCACAGCCTTTATAGTCACAGGCTGGACTGAGTAGTATGTCGACACAAAAGGAGAATGTAAAATTTCAACCTTCAACTTGTTTAATTTTAATATGATTAAAAAATTATTGACTATATGATTTATTGTTACTTAAGTTTATTCTATGTATGCTGGTGGTAGGATATTCATATCCGCCCGGATAGCGACCACCGTACACAGGGTGTAAAACCCGCCATTGTGGCACACGCAACTGTGTCGCGTTCCGGGATCAGCCAGTGTACATCCGGTTTTTCTTGGGGGTCTAGAGTTAGAGTACAATGTTTGGCCATTTTGCGGCCTTCTGAGTACTCTGACAATAGACCCTCGACCGCTTCTTCACCTTCTTGCCCATGGAGTAATGTGAAGAAGCAGGCCGGCATCAGTGGCGGCGTAGCATGGGTTGCCACCCGGGGCGGTTTTCTATTGGGCACCCTCAAAATAAAACAATAAATTCTAATCGAAGGGGGGGGGGGGGGGGTGGTTTTGTCAGAGGTCTAAATCCCTAGTGAATACATTAAATCCAAGTTTTTAACTTTGACGAGTGTTCGCCCTGGGTTCTGGGTTTTTTTCGCAAAAATCTGGGTTTTTGAACCTCAACTGTAGATCCCAAGGTTAAAACCGTTCAATACAAAATTGAAGAAAATAAAATGTCACATACAATATGTTGTTTAGTATTATCACGGCTGTAAAGTTTTTTTAAAAAATCATCACAATTAAAACATCGGATTCCTAAGTCTTCAAAGGCGGATTTTCGATCCACTGCGCGTCGTCGACGTTCGTCGCAGGCCCATATCCTCCCTGTACGGATGTCCCGTATGGGCCGAGTCCCTGAAAGCCCGCTGCGTCGCCTTGCTGCGCAAACCGCAGCGTTTGGTGGCGCAGCGAATAGTAAGGGGCTATCGCACGGTCTCCCACGAGGCGGCCTGCGTATTGGTCGGCACACTCCCTTGGAAGTTGGACGCCAAAATCCTCTCGTCAGCGTTCCTTTGGCGGGAGGAGGCGTCCAGCCGCCGTCAGGAGAGACTGGCCCCGAGGGAGATTGCGGCCCGGTTTCGCAGAACCGCCGTGGAGGAGTGGCATTCCAGGCTGGAGAGCCCGACTGCGGGCTTGAGGACTGTCGCAGCAGTGCGTCCTGTCCTAAAGAGATGGCTAGACAGGCGCCACGGGGCGCCGACGTTCCGACTGACGCAGGTATTAACGGACCATGGGTATTTCGGTTCGTTCCTGTGCCGGATCGGAAAGGAGGTGTCCGCAGTGTGCCACCACTGGCAACTGCCGCGAGGACACGGCCCAACATACGTTGGAGGAGTGCCCAGCCTGGGAAGAAGAGCGCAGCGCTCTCAGAGCAGTCGTTGGAGGAGACCTCTCGCTGCCGACCGTGGTGTCGTCCATGGTCGCCAGCCGGAGGTCCTGGCGTGCGGTGGCCCACTTCTGCGAGAATGTCATCTTGCAGAAGGAGAGTGCTGAGAGGGATCGGGAACGATATGATCCCTCCCGCCGCCAGAGAAGACGTAGGAGGCGCTGGGTTGACGACTGACCGGCGTCTCCCGCCCTGTGGAATGGGGGCGTTTGAATTCCACCACGGTAACCCCTGCCTGTCGTGCGAGGCGACAAATAGGGGCCATCGGGGGTCGCGGGCGCGCAACGGGGGGCTGTCAGCCCGTATCGATGCACTCTCAAATTCGGAGCATCGTGCGACCCCGAGATGGGCGGCAGCGCGGGTGGTAAGGCCTCGTTCGCCTTGTTCGGTGCGCGGGGGCTCCTTAGCCCTCCATGGAGATGAGCTGCTACGCGGCACCGCGCAGTGGCGATTCCGGCTGCAATTCTAGCACTTCTTAGAATACCCCGGGATCGCTCCGTAAGCGCCGAAGAAGGCCACCACGGGGTTTTAGCTGGTAGTGTCGGCTGGGGTGTACATAGGGGGTAGGGACTCGGTCCAGCGGCAGCACGGATAGCCATCATCCGGGCGAGGGGGATTCTGGGTCGTAAGACCGGCTAGTCCAGCATACCCGTTTTATTCTTATTCCGCTTCCCCCCGGAGCGGGCGGCAGTAATAAAACGCTTACCCTGCGACAAAAAAAAGGCCCGTATCCTCTTTTCTGTCGCGACATACGATATATTTCTTTCACAGCAACCAAGTCCATCACATGTTGTATGCGCTCTATTATTTGTCACCCCCATTCATTACCACGTCCACGGTCCACGACCGCTTCTTGAAAAGAAATTCTGGCAGCTTCCAAGTGGCGCCTCAGTCCTAAAACTTCCAAAATAATTTCCAGTGCAGAAAATTCATCATAGATTTTCTCAGAATTGGAAATGTACTCGTGGTACATTACAGTTTGCGTGAGCAGAACTTAAGGCTGAACAACACCAAATGGTATGAGAATGACATTCATTGCCTTGTAACTATGATCTAGGTCTCCGTGAAATCTATTAAGACGTTCTAAAATAGCTCTCTGCAGCTCTTCTGGCAATCTTAGTCCAGCATGTTGAGTCATTTCTCCTAGCCGCCCGTGCCGTCCTCGTCGGGTATATGAGATGCGCAAACAGCTACTGAGTTGCTCGAGTGAGTTATCACCACGTTGGCACCCCTTGGTGCTTGGTACCCGGGGCGGACCGCCCCCACCGCCCCCCCCTTACGCCGCCACTGGCCGGCATGATTGTGTTGAGTAGCAGGGGATAGATCGTCTCGCACTACTCGATACTCTAATTGGACGGCACTGCGCTTACCATCAGGTGCAGTGCTGTCACTGCCGTGCCAGGAGGAAAAAAAAATCTCATACATTTCTTTCTATGATACTAAACATAAATATCTTTAAAAAGACATGCTTCAGCTTATAATTTAAATGTTTTTCGGGGATTAAATGTGTGAGTGTATATTATGTATGTTCAATGTGTAATACTCCCATAATTTAAGAATCCATTACAATAATCAATATATTATGGATTTAACATATCTTAATTAAATTTAATATATCCTTGGCTTATCATAAGTAGACTAGAGAATGATAGGCTGTGTGTTTGATTCCAGCACCAAAATAAATGTTAATATACAAATATCTGTTTTGGTATTGGTTGTAGTGGGGTATAAATTCTCATAGATTATGACAGCCATGGTATGCTCTAGATTATAATTTTGCTAATCCATCTGTGTAATATCTCAATATAAGTTTCATCACAACTCACCCCATGATTTCTATCCATATTATTGTAGGTGTATCTAAAGAGGCGACCGACTCTGACATAAAGAAGGCCTACAGGAAGCTGGCTCTTCAGCTGCATCCTGACAAGAACCATGCACCGGGTGCTGCTGAAGCTTTTAAGGTACTTTTGATGTAACATCTAATGCGCAGGACATTACGTCATGCGTCGCCACGCGTGGTGACGACTGAAGTCACTAATTAAAAGAAGTATGAACTGGAGTGGATCACCTTTTTTTGAAAAAATCTGAATATTATATTTAAATTATGCTATATTAATGTCCTTCATAAGCTATCTTTCTTGGCTCTTTATATCTACAAAATAATTTCGATGTTTCACATCTGCCAGACAGCCCGCAGTGGCTCTATTTTTTTACTGAAGAGCGACTGTCAACTTGTAATAACTGATCATTACTACAAATCTTTGGTGTGCTGCTTTCAAGTGAAGAGAAGTAGTTCTAGAACATAGAATATGGAGTATAGGATATTTATAACAATTACATTGGCAGCCTCTCAGGCGTAGCCAGTAGTAAAACTAGAGGTTAACAATAATCTATACTAATATGGAGTGCAACACGCTAGACCGCCACATAGACGTCCGTGTGCGAAAAACACATCCATTGTGTTGCCATAAAATCCATTATTGCAGAGAACATAGTGAAACTTTTAATGATGCATTCTTGTCCACAGGCTATAGGCACAGCAGCAGCAATCTTAACCGACCCCGAGAAACGAAAACAATACAATCTACGAAGCGAGCAGCCTGAGCAGTCCCCACACGCCTCCCCGTACTTCGCGCAGGGGTTCGAGACTGGCTTCACACCAGAGGAGTTGTACGCGATGTTCTTCGGTGGAGGGGCCTTCCGTGACGGCCCTACTGTGTACACACGGAGACGCGCGCGGGAGCCCGAGCAGAGGGAAGCTCACGCTGGACTGGTGCAGCTGCTGCCGGTGTTGGTACTGGTGCTGCTCTCCATGATGTCTGGTTTCTTCATCAACGAGCCTGTGTACAGCCTCACGCCTAGTCCCAAGTATCCGGTGCCACGGGAGACTGTCAACCTTAAGGTGAATGGAATGTGGAAGGAATTGAGATAAACTGAATGTACATAGCATAAACATTCGCCGGTCTTAGGATTAGGATATTCATATCCGCACAGATAGCGACCACCGTACACAGGGTATAAACCTGCCATAGTGGCACATGCAAGTGTGTTGTGTTCCGAGGTCACCCAGTGTACATCCGGTTTTTGTCGGAGGTCTAGAGCTGGGGTACGATATTTGGCCGTGTTGCGGCCTTCTGAGTACTCTGACAGTAGACCCTCAACCACTTCTTCACCTTCCACCATGGCGTAGTGTGAAGAAGCTAAACAGCGGGGTACACATTGTCTCTTGCTACATAATACTCTAACCAGACGGCACTGCACTTACCATCACATGCAGTGTGCTCTCTTTGCCGTTACAGGATAAAAAAAATGAATACTGTACAAAATTAACTTAACATACTATAACCGTATTATTTGTCATCAGGTACCATACTACGTCAAGGAGAACTTCCACACGGACTACCAGGGCTCACTGCGGAGACTCGAGATGACCATCGAAGAAGAATATATACGTAAGTACTGAAGATTTACATTCTGTCCCTAGAGCTTAGTGCCACTGCCCTGACACTTAGATTTAAATACAGCAAGCAAGGACATGTTATAAGCAGCGATAGCCTAGTTGGTTGCGGTACAGACTCTCAAGACGAAATTCGTATGTTCGAATGTATGGATGTAATGGATGGCATACACCTCTGACTTGTTTCTAAAGTTACGTGTGTATTAATTGTTAATTATCGCTTGCTTCAATGGTGAAGGAAAACATCGTGAGGAAACCTGCATACCTGAGAATTCTCATAAGAATTTCGAATGTATGTGTAGTTTACCAATCCGCATTAGGCCAGCGTGGTGGACTAAGGCCTAACCCTCATTAGTAGAGGAGGCTCGTGTCCAGCAGTGGGACAATGTATAATACAGGGCCAGTATTATTACTATATATGTATTTGTTTTTGTTGTCAGTGGGTCTCCGGCACGCGTGTCAGCGTGAACGCAATTACCGCGACAGTATGGCGTGGAAGGCGCGCAACTTCGGGGACTCGCGCCAGTACGCCGAGGCGCAGAAGTTGCGCACGCCCTCCTGCGAGAAGCTGCAGCAGTTCCAGCGGTAGGCCTGCACTACCACCCAACACACACCTACTGACCCTACATGTACTAGGCCGTGCTGGTTGAACGGTTTGGTTCGTTATCCACTTCTGTGTTTGTATAGATGGCTCCGTTGTGACAGTGGACCACCACATCAATATACTATGCACCGTGTTGTTCCAACAGGAATTTTGCATTATTATGACGTCATTGCATTTCAGCTATGGTCACATTTATTGTGACTGTAAATACATACAAAATTGACCCTTTTTGGAAGTCTGTTAAATATAGAAAACAATCAGTTTTATTGTCGATACAACGGGTGATCTTATATTTAATTATGAAATATAAAAAACATGGTTACATCTAGAGATTTTGTGTTTCCTGAAATCGATGAGTTTTTTTTTCAGTAACACGAATTTCGTCATGAATAATACGGTAGGCCTGGTCTATGTTTCAGCATACGCTTACCATTATAAATATACAATTTCCTTATATCCCTCGTCGTCAGTATAAAGTAGTACCGGCGTTTACCGCTAGATGTCACTATAATAAATTTAAATATTACTGGGAAAAATATCACTCTTTTTATTTTTACGCACAGAAAATATAAATATGTTTCTTTTGCATTTCTAAAATTTTATAATTATGGCCATTTTCTTAAATATCCCGAAGATGAGTAAATAATTGGTCGTGAGGAACTGAGTGGTGTATGTCATGTTAAATATCAATACTGTCATAATAAGACAGTTAGGCCATTCTGATTCTAGCTGTCTCGTGAGTGGTCAGCGGAATATTTATTTAAGTTTGTAACCTCGCATTCTATCAAATTTGTGATCCGAATATGTCAGGCGTGGGACCAAGTCCCGTAGTCCTGTAACAACAAGACAGGGGTGTGGTCAGGACTACGTGCAAACGTGAAACCTGTACAATTATTTTTTGGTGAAAAAATTACAAAACAAAACTATGTCTACGTAATTTTGCATTTCGCGGTTAGGGATCGTACCCATACTATGTGACCCGTTCACGGGGCGGAAGGAGGTCTTCAAAATACCACGCTTGGTCTCAGGGGCGGGGGAGGGGCTTAGATTTCGTCACTTAGTCAATATCCTTTAGGGAAATCTCGCGCTTTTTCCAGCAATATTCAAATATGTCGCGCGACATTTAGCGCTTTTGAAACTCAAAGGTGGCAATCCTGACGCACATATGCCTGAAAGTTTATTTAACTTTCTGTTTTTAAAAAATGATTTAAACCCATAATTATGAATTACAACGTGAAAACTAGAGGGGGTGATGGCATACACTATGGGTGGTCAACAGGAGGGTATTTTTTTTTAAATTGGTCACTTAGTATGGGTAAGTTCCCTTACTGCCTTTACTATCCTTGTCTCACGTTTAGAGTAAGACCTTTATAAAGTAGTGTGTATTTGAGCGACAGAACATTAAAGTAGCAGGTTGATAAATGAAATTCATTTCATATGATTTTCAACATGTGTCCATTGTCGCCACTGTGTTGTCTATCGAGATGTACCACAGATCCGTAAATATGCTTATGAAAATATGTAAATAAACTTTATTTATGTTTATGGGGTTGGAGATATTATCGAGTTCTAATATATTGGAACACATTATCAAATAAAACGGGTCTTAATATATAAAGGTAGGAATAAGAATTTATTTCCCGACGTTACAAATTCAAACTCGTTCAATTTGATAATGGAGTTACTTTCCTAAAAAATAATTTTATTAAAGTACTAGTTCACCAATTACGCAATTACAATTACTTCGGTTTCACTAATCCTTTGCTTAACTTAACTTAGTTAACACCTAACGCTCACATAGCATCGAAATGCATTGATCAGCATTGTTTATATCTGATGGGTTTTAGGTGTCAAAGAAAATTTAATTGGTGAATTTAATATATATGCTAGTCGGATTTTTCTTGTATTATAGGGGAAGGGGGAACAGTTAACCACTTTGCGTGTGTTGTTTTAACCGTAGTTAATTTTAATTATCATTTAAGTTTTATTGTAGCGTTAGCTTCTTTAGACGTGTGACGTGATTTTTGGATGGGTAAATTCTTATAACCCCTCTCATTAGTAGAGGAGGCCCGTGCCCAGCAGTGGGACAATGTTTAATACAGGGCTGGTATTATTATTTAAATTCTTATGAATTTGCACTAAGGTAAGGTTAGTTTGCAGCTATAAGTATATAATTGTGACTTGGATAGATAGAAGTGAAAATCAGACGAATGTTAAAGATTTTCAATTTTAAATGACTAGCAACTCGTTCACTTGACTACGGTTGACATAACACGCCTTTAGTAGTGTGTAAGTTATAAAATACCCTGTTGTAGTCTCTAATAGTTCTTGAGTTTCTACTAAAATCCATGCAGGATTTTAGTAGAAAATATTTCTGGATTTTATGTAAAAAACAATTTTTTCGAAAACAAAACGAAGACTTTAAACCTCTCCTGTAACTTTTAAAAAATATAGCTTAAATAAAATAGCACGCCAACAGTGGACATTTATGGACATTTATTTAGCCTAAGTAGATGGTGAAAGTGTTCTCGCATCTGATCAGATGATTTATAGTGAGGCTGGTTAACGAATAACTGAGTCACCTGGTAAGTCCAGAATAGTTCTTAGTGCTATGTCGGCTTTGGACTATAACTATATTTATTTATTAAATTGGTTCAAAAGTGTTTCTCATCTTACGTTTGTCACACAAAGGGCACGTTTATTGTCCTACAGTCTTCAGTACTTGTACCATCTACTTAGGCATATGTCTGTGTCATCATTATTGAGGGTTTTTTAACACTCTTTTATTCTTGTTCCCATGATCTTATGCACATCTTGCTTCTGTATTTCTGCAGTGAAGGTAGGTAGAAATTCATTATATACCTAATTGTTATTTATCAAGTTGTTATTAGGTAATAATTTTATGTAAAGTGCCGCGAGGGCAAGAACGGCTTAAGTGCTAAATTTAAGACTTGGGAGAGTGCAGTGTTTCCATTTGTAAATTTTTCCGTTTTCTGTTGGTAAGGTTTATTATTTTTAATTACAAATCGTCTAAGGGTCATTGTGCATTTAAGATAACTCTACTAATACAGTATTTAAAAAAAATAAACAAAAACTGAGCCGTCGCGGGACGTCTGGCAGATGTGATACACCGAAATTATTTTGTAGAAATAATGAGCATAAAAGGATAGCTTATGAAAGGAAATAAATATAGTATAATTTAAAATATTGTATTCAGATTTTTTTAAACATCCACTACAACTCTCACTCCACTCAATTTTTTAATTAGTGACTTCTGTCGTCACCACACCGTATTAGATGCCTCATATTATCATATCAAAACTCTGACCAGCCGCATTAGATTATATGTTTCATATTTAAAATGTTACTTAATCCGTTCTTACGCTCGCAGCATTTATTCACTGTTTAAGATCTCTCGGTCATATCACATCGTCACGGAATAGCGTTATTGTAATTATATCTGATAAATGGGCCAAATTTTCATCGAAAGCAATAATAGTAAGATAGGCTATGTCTTCACACACGTGGCTTTTTTATTTTTTTTATTCTGGCGCGGCAACGTGACACTGCACCTGATGGTAAGCGCAGTGTCGTCCAGATAGAGTATCAAGACAGTCTACCCCCCGCTACTCAACACAAGCATGCCGGCCTGCTGTTTAGCTTCTTCACATTACGCCTAAAGGACCCAGGATCATAGGAGGGAGGGAACACGGTAGCTGGCAAACTGTTCCACAGCTTGATGGTGCGGCAAAAATACGAATTTGCGAACCTCTTGGTTCGGGCCGGGCTTACATCTTCAACTTGCAAAATAGAAAGATGAAACTTCTAATTGCATTTGAGTAGGGATATAGCTGTATGATGTCTAAAAGCAATTTTAATTTGGTCAAATATGGCATTTCGGTATCTGTTTTGAAGAATTGCGTTTTTTTTATGTGTAACAATTGACGCGCCACATGTTGATCAACATATAATTTGTTCCACGTCTGCTGATAACCTTGTGTGTGTGTGCTAAAAATGTTGCAATGTTGAGACACAACACACGACACATAGTTCCTGTTTATATTATCATGTCACGGAATCAACAGTAATGTCCATTCCAAGTTTAGTTTAAGGATATACCGTCGGTGATACTGCAATACGTTCCATGACAAAAAAAAATATTTTTTTGTTAAAATGATCGAGATCCTGTATCCGAACGCATCTGTTTCCGGGACTATTTGCCTGTTATTATATAGGTCTTAATAGCGTTGTATCATTATAAGCATGTCATACACTTAAAGAATTATTTAACAACAAAAAAAAACGTTTTTTGTCTCTGCTGTAAAATCAGTTCTTGGTGACATAGCTCGTTTTCAGTATCACCGACGATATTTTTTCCAACAATTATTATGTTATTTTATAATTTTGCAAAAGAGATTTCAGACAATGTATAGCGCAAAAATTCGATATTTGCTAGCAGCATTTCGTTTTTGTTCTTTCGAATTTACTACGTTCAGTTTATCTGCTAATTTTGCCATTGATATCCGGTTTTTGTCGGGGGTTTAGTTGGGGTACAATGTTTGGCAGTGTTGTGGCCGTCTGACTAGGTACTCTGACACTAGACCCTCGGCCGCTTCTTCACCTCCTTGCTCCATGGCGTAGTGTGAAGAAGCTACACAGCAGGCCGGCATGATTGTGCCAGGTTGAAACATATGTACTGCTTTACAGTCTGAAATTTCTGTTGCATCATACATTTTCCAAAATGACATTTATTCAAAAATTATCTGAACACAATGACCATTGAATTTTGGCTGTGTGCTGTGTAAGGCTACATTTAGGCAATGTGGTTAATACTTACTGTAAATAGCATGTCAAGCATAGATTACTCAAGTTTGCTTGTGTTAAAAAAGTTTTTTTTGTTTATAAAAAGTACACCGACTTCAATAAAAAACAAATTATGTGTCCTTATAAAATTTGAGGATTGCCCTCGATTTTGCCGAAATCCCATCATCAGACTTGGTTCCAATTGGACCACCTGGGAAGTATACCCTTTTAAACAAAAAAAGAATTTCTCGAATCGGTCCAGGCGTCTTCGAGTAATCGAGGATCATACATAAAAAAAAGATTCCGACTAATTAAGAAGCTCGTCCTTTTTTGAAGTCGGTTAAAAATAATACGAATCCGTTCATACAATATCGTCAAAATGATGCCTGACTTGTGTAATTGGTTTCTTATGTTTACGCGAAAATAACACATTGAAATAAAATTAATTTTACTAATTTTATCGCGGTTTATTTTTTAGTTTTTAATCCCGTTTCGAGAGCTTTACTGCCATTATGGTCACGAGGCGGACTACCGTCACCAAATAAGGATGTAGCGTTTCTACATTTAACATAGATGTTTTTAACGTAGGGACTAAAAAAGTAAAAAATAAACCCCGATAAAATCCGTAAAATTTGTGTTATTTCTATGTGAAATTGGAATGTTTTAAATAATTTATGTAATGTATGATGTTATCTTATTAAATACATTTCATTATAATATATACATGAGATTGTGTGTTTTATTGCGTGTCCTTGGAGGCCATTCATAAATGATCTCACGAATTTCATGATTTTTTTGACCCCCCTTCGTTGTCACAGCTGGTCACATTTGTGAGACTCCCCCCTCCCTAGTGTGACATCACATATTTTTTGCAATTTTATACATAGAAATTATTAAAATTAAAATAACAGTTCCGAAATAAGTTTATTTTATAATGAAATATTTTTATGTCATATCAACATCAAACATATTGAAATGTGACGTCATGAAAATTAGGACCCGTCCCACCTTCCCCTCCGCCCTTTACGTGTGACGTAATTTATGGATGGCCCCTTGCTGTAATTTCAATTGACATGTAATTGTAAATACCTTCATCCTGAATTATACATATATTTCTACAGAAAAATTTGATAATTTAAAAGGTAAATGCCTATCTTTTTTCTCAAATAACAATCTTGAAAGGGGTCAGATCGGAGTTCAAAATTTGTATGGGAAATCCATTATTCCTGAAGTTAGGGATCTGAAAATTCATATTTAGGCTTTTGACAAGAAATAACGAAATAAGTGTTTCAATGTTTTTACCAAATCATCCCTAAAAGGGGTGAAGTGAGGGTTAACGAGGTATTTTTTAAATGTAATCTCAAGCTTCAGGCACAGCACCTGAGAGTCAGGACGATTGCTATAGGTGCCTCAGTGCAGAAGACAACTCCTTGGATTGTATACTTCTGCTCCCGGAAATAACTTCCACGCGGGCGGAGCCGCGAGCAACAGCTAGTAACAAAAAAAAATATGATAAATTATGAAAATGTGTTTATTATCCATTAACCACTACATTTTCATGCCAAGGTGTACAACGGGCATGAGAGGTGATTAAGGATATGTTATAATTTTTAATAAAAAAAATTGCCACCTCGTTGCTTCCCTGATGCCTGAGATAGAAACACACTCGGCACTCCAGTTAGAACACTGTTAGTTGCTTGTAAAAATCTATTTATATTAAGATATTTAGAATGACTAGTATCCTGGTTTTGATAAACAAAATAATTATAAACCACAGTAATTATAAACATTTATTTCGTTTAATTACTAAAACAAATGTTAACACTAAATATATAAAAATCTAAAACTAATATCACAATGTCAATACTAAAACGAGGCTGCGAATGCAAGAACTTAAACAAAGTTTTTCGTCTAATTCTTAGAAATATCTTTTACTTATTGAGGTCAAGATTTTCATGGCCAACTAAATAATTTCTAGGGATATCACTGCCTCGTTTAAACAGTATCTCATAATTAAGTTTTTAACATCATTTTAATGAACGGATAGCAGAGTAATCTCACTAACAAAAACATAGTGATTTAGTACTTATATAGTTCTTGCGCTCGCGGCCTTATTTCTTCCGAGATTCTATATTTATTTATACAATACTAAAATTATAAAACCAGCAAATGGCTTGATTAATATTTTCGGGAGTCTGAATTCAATTTTAGTTATATGGTACTTCCACACAGCAAGTTTATAACGGTAAATAACACGTGTTATATTTTACTACAATTCGTTATTTACGCTCCTGTAAAAACTTTAAAAATGCTGTAACTTTGTATATTTTGAAATGTGTATTTCCGACCGTAGTGCAAAGTGGTGGCTCGATCTTATAATTATCATTATATTTTTTTGCGTTCAAACTTTGTGACCCATACAAGTAATTTAATCGAATGTGTGAATGTATAATATGCAGTGTGTTATAAATTGCTATAAATTTCTAACAAACAATATTATTTCAGCACTTGTCACACTTGAATATTATTCATTTTTAGAAAATAGTTGAATAGAAGTGTGGTTGTAGCTGCAATTCGGCTTACTTCATGTTAAATTCTGACTTTATTCACTAAAACATTTACTAAACAAACTTCTACAATAGTAATATCTTGTCTACGGTTGAATCAACACCGCCTGTGCAACAATAATTTATAACTTGAAATATTTTGTGAAAAAACATTATCCAGCTAATAATTTATAGCTGCTGTGTGGGAGCACCATTAGGGATGAGGTAATAAGGTTATAGGCATTCTGGAAAAAATTTAGGAAATAATCAAGTTCTAGTTTGAAGGTAATTGAAGCTAATGATGACAAGGAAGAATTCAGTACTATAATGAACAAGTTCTGGATGACATAGTTCACCAATACAAACATAATGTTTCTCCATATATGTATTTTGAATCGGCCACATTGTCACCGGACAACTAAATGACAAATTGCTATTGATGTTATGTATGGTAGGTACATTCATAAGTTAATATTTCTATTATATTTATTTTTTAATGTCGTGTAATTTTTTTTATCCTGGCACGGCAAATGGGGACACTGTACTTGATGGTATGTGCAGTGTCGTCCAATTAGACTATCGAGTAGCGAGAGATAATTTATCCCCCGCTACTGAAAACAATCATGCCGGCCTGCTTCTTCACACTACACCATGGGCAAGAAGGTGACGAAGCGGTCGAGGGTCTAGTGTCAGAGTACTCAGAAGACGACAACACGGCCAAACATCGTACCCGAATCTAGATCCCGACAAAAACCGGAAGTACACTGGCTGATCCCGGAACACGACACACTTGTGTGTGCCACTATGGCGGGTTTTACACCCTGTGTACGTTGGTTGCTATCCGGGCGGATATGAATATCCTACCACCAGCAAATGTCATAAGAGCTATGTAATTGCCTTCATGATTTATTTTTCATGCCCATTATGAAAGTATTCGAGTGACATGAACTGTCTGTTCCTATTTCAGACACTTCTTATCTATCTTAGTGTTAACCGCCGCTAAGTTAATGCCAAGGATGTTCCAACCATTGACAGCCTCCATGGCGCAGTAGGCGAGTATCCAGCTGTGAAAAGAGGCCGTGGGTTCGATTCCCACACCGGGACAAATATTTGTGTGACAGACTGATATTTGTGTCCGGGTCTGGGTGTGGTGAGATCGTGCGTCTCTCTAGGTCCCTGATATCCATAACACAAGACTCGTATCTTAGTGTGGGGTTGGGGCTATGTGTGTGACTGTTGGGTTTTATTTATTATCCCACTCCCAATTCCTCATGTGATCTTGAGCCTGTCGATGTGCCCCTGGTCCGGCTGCAGCCCGTGTATCCGCTGCAGATGTCTTGCGACATTTCGTCGCCGTGCGAACGAGTTGTCACACACGCGGCACTTGAAGGAGTACTGCGGCGGCCGGTGGCGGCTCTTGTGGATGCGCATGAGGGTCACAGACTTGAAGCGAGCTGGACATTGGTCGCACTGGAACGGGAAAAATATTATTTATTTTTCATTTAATAATTTCTTGACAGCCTCCGTAGCACTGTGGGCGAGTAATATACTGTGAAACAAGAGGTCGTGGGTTCGATTTACGCAGAGACAATGTTTTTTTAGTGTCTGGGTGTTTTGGGACCGTAGTCCCTCGCAGCTCTTGGTACCCATGATACAGTATCATGTAGTGTAGTGTTCTATTTATTTACCGGCGACCGACGATGCAAGACATTTTAATAAATATAGAGGAATTAATCTTCAAGCGAATCAGATGCAAATTCGGCGATGTATATGACGGGTCGGGCGGTCATCGGCAGAGGCAGTGAGAGGGCTTACACGACCCTCTCTGATCTCCAGGTATGGTCAGGATGCATAGCGTATCATAGTTCGGTAATAAAACACAAGATTAACACTTCAGAGTCTATTTAAGCTACCACCAGTTCGGAATGCAGTCATCCATGGGGAAGAGCTGGCAAGAAACCCTCATGGTTGCTCTTTTAAACACATCACAGTTTACGTTACATACGGTACACAATAACACATTCACATCACGTTAACTTACGACTTTAATAATATTTCGGCATTACGACCGACAAGTTACTAACTATTTCAATGATAATTCACGAATGCCGCACCAAAGACGAGGTGCTCTTTTATATTGTGATTTTCGTTGTGACCCACTCCTCTGCGAGTGAGATCACTGGATAAACAAGTCGAAACCACCTTCAAAATAGCAAAACAAATGGCGGTACCCACAGTTTACAATAAATAAAGTTATTAGCAAGTTCAATTCAGTGTCCATATTCATCACGATCCGACATATATAATAAATTAAAAAGCATTTCAAGTTTTGTAAGTTATTGAAGTACATGGCATCACCCAAACAGAGTTGAATTGGAGACCTATGTTCGTCCTTCAACCTGCAACCAGCATACATTACCTGCACAGTCTTCTCGGGCAGGTGTATGGCGACGTGCTGCAGGTAGCTGCTCTTGCGATGGAAGCCAGCGTTACACTCCGTGCACAACACACGTAAGGACGCTCGTGAATCAACAACCAGCATACATTACCTGCACAGTCTTCTCGGGCAGGTGTATGGCGACGTGCTGCAGGTAGCTGCTCTTGCGATGGAAGCCAGCGTTACACTCCTTGCACAGCACACGTAAGGACGCTCGTGAATCAACAACCAGCATAACTTACCTGCACAGTCTTCTCGGGCAGGTGTATGGCGACGTGCTGCAGGTAGCTGCTCTTGCTATGGAAGCCAGCGTTACACTCCGTGCACAACACACGTAAGGACGCTCGTGAATCAACAACCAGCATACATTACCTGCACAGTCTTCTCGGGCAGGTGTATGGCGACGTGCTGCAGGTAGCTGCTCTTGCGATGGAAGCCAGCGTTACACTCCTTGCACAGCACACGTAAGGACGCTCGTGAATCAACAACCAGCATAAATTACCTGCACAGTCTTCTCGGGCAGGTGTATGGCGACGTGCTGCAGGTAGCTGCTCTTGCGATGGAAGCCAGCGTTACACTCCTTGCACAGCACACGTAAGGACGCTCGTGAATCAACAACCAGCATAAATTACCTGCACAGTCTTCTCGGGCAGGTGTATGGCGACGTGCTGCAGGTAGCTGCTCTTGCGATGGAAGCCAGCGTTACACTCCGTGCACAACACACGTAAGGACGCTCGTGAATCAACAACCAGCATACATTACCTGCACAGTCTTCTCGGGCAGGTGTATGGCGACGTGCTGCAGGTAGCTGCTCTTGCGATGGAAGCCAGCGTTACACTCCGTGCACAACACACGTAAGGACGCTCGTGAATCAACAACCAGCATACATTACCTGCACAGTCTTCTCGGGCAGGTGTATGGCGACGTGCTGCAGGTAGCTGCTCTTGCGATGGAAGCCAGCGTTACACTCCTTGCACAGCACACGTAAGGACGTTCGTGAATCAACAACCAGCATAAATTACCTGCACAGTCTTCTCGGGCAGGTGTATGGCGACGTGCTGCAGGTAGCTGCTCTTGCGATGGAAGCCAGCGTTACACTCCGTGCACAACACACGTAAGGACGCTCGTGAATCAACAACCAGCATACATTACCTGCACAGTCTTCTCGGGCAGGTGTATGGCGACGTGCTGCAGGTAGCTGCTCTTGCGATGGAAGCCAGCGTTACACTCCTTGCACACGTACGGATGCTCGTGAATCAACAACCAGCATACATTACCTGCACAGTCTTCTCGGGCAGGTGTATGGCGACGTGCTGCAGGTAGCTGCTCTTGCGATGGAAGCCAGCGTTACACTCCGTGCACAACACACGTAAGGACGCTCGTGAATCAACAACCAGCATACATTACCTGCACAGTCTTCTCGGGCAGGTGTATGGCGACGTGCTGCAGGTAGCTGCTCTTGCGATGGAAGCCAGCGTTACACTCCTTGCACAGCACACGTAAGGACGCTCGTGAATCAACAACCAGCATAACTTACCTGCACAGTCTTCTCGGGCAGGTGTATGGCGACGTGCTGCAGGTAGCTGCTCTTGCTATGGAAGCCAGCGTTACACTCCGTGCACAACACACGTAAGGACGCTCGTGAATCAACAACCAGCATACATTACCTGCACAGTCTTCTCGGGCAGGTGTATGGCGACGTGCTGCAGGTAGCTGCTCTTGCGATGGAAGCCAGCGTTACACTCCTTGCACAGCACACGTAAGGACGCTCGTGAATCAACAACCAGCATACATTACCTGCACAGTCTTCTCGGGCAGGTGTATGGCGACGTGCTGCAGGTAGCTGCTCTTGCGATGGAAGCCAGCGTTACACTCCGTGCACAACACACGTAAGGACGCTCGTGAATCAACAACCAGCATACATTACCTGCACAGTCTTCTCGGGCAGGTGTATGGCGACGTGCTGCAGGTAGCTGCTCTTGCGATGGAAGCCAGCGTTACACTCCGTGCACAACACACGTAAGGACGCTCGTGAATCAACAACCAGCATACATTACCTGCACAGTCTTCTCGGGCAGGTGTATGGCGACGTGCTGCAGGTAGCTGCTCTTGCGATGGAAGCCAGCGTTACACTCCTTGCACACGTACGGACGCTCGCCCGTGTGGAGGCGCTCGTGTATCTGTCGATGGTAACATATGCAGTGGAACGAGCAATACTCTCACAAAACTTTTTTGCCAACCCCCCACTTGTCACATTCGCGTGACTCTCCCCCTCCCCAGTGTGACGTCACATCATTTTTGCAATTTTACATCTGGAAATTATTAAATTAAAATAGCAGTTCCGATATGAGTTTAATCCATTGAAATTATTTAATCAACATTTTAAAATGTGATGTCACGAAAATGAGGCCCCCTCCCACCGCTTACGTGTGACGTAATATATGGATAGCCCCTTATGAGGATTCTCAGGTATGCAGGTTTCAGGGTTTAAAGCAAGGGGTAATATAATTAACAAGGAGTACACACGTAACTTTAGAATAGTCGAGCCGACTGCATCCACATTACGCAAGTAAAAACACACTGCGCGTGTGGTTGTCGACGCATTAAATTATTTGAATTCATCAATCTTATTTAGTTTCCTCTCTCATGTATTTAATTTAGTGCTTTAGTTTGTAAGTGCTTACTTTAACTTGTTCAGCGTTTGAAGCCCTGTAGTCACAGTAGGAACACTTGTCTGTCTTCTCATAGCCATGCTTCGCTCGACAGTGCATCAGCAACAACCTTCGAGTAATAAACTTCTTGCCGCAATGCTGTAAAATTAATGTAAATAATTTAATATAATTAATTTGCTTTAACGGTGAAGGAAAACATCGTGAGGAAACCTGCATATCTGAGAGTTTTTCGAAGGTATGAGAAGTCTGCCAACCCGCATTAGGCCAGCATGGTGGACTAAGGCCTAACCCCTCTCATTAGTAGAGGAGGCCCATGCCCAGCAGTGGGACAATGTTTAATACAGGGCTAGTATTATTATATTAATTTAATATAAGTACGATAGGAAAAAATAACAGCTATAATGTACTATCTAATGATAGGTAGTATGACAATTAAACATACTAATACTATAATGTTCTTTATAGCAAAGGTCCCAGGCTGTCAAACATGCAAGTGTCTCACTTGGCTGGTGGTAGGATATTCATATCCGCTCTGATAGCGACCACCGTACACAGGGTGTAAAACCCGCCACAGTGGCACATGCAACGTGTGTCGCGCTCCGGGAAACAGTATACATCCGGTTTTTGTCGGGGACTAGAGTTGGAGTACGATGTGTGGCCATTTTGCGGCCTTCTGAGTACTCTGACACTAGACCCATGGAGTAGAGTGAAGAAGTAGGCTGGCATGATTGTGTTGAGTAGCAAAGGATAGATTGTCTCTCGCTTCTTGATACTCTAACTAGACGATACTGCTCGTACCATCATGTGCAGTGTGGTCACTTTGCCGTTTTCTACGATGGAATTAAGAAAAAAATATTTTATGTACCTCACACACTACATCAAAACCGGTGTGTATTTTGTAATGGTTCCGTACTGACAGCTTAGACGTAAGAATCTTATGACAATATTCACACTCAATCTCTTCCTTTACTTTCTCATTCTTTTTTACTTCTTTCTTGTCCGTTTTTACTCTTTTTTTTACTGTTCTCTTACTTCTAACCTTTCTATTATTAAATATTATTTCTATAGGCTTCTCTACTATATCTTGAACTCTAGTTACAAATTCGGTGTCCTCAATTTTTTCTGTAATTTGATTAGGTTTGTTTGTATCAAAGTTATCTGTTGTGTCTTCGTCATAAGGTTTAATTTCCTCTGTGGGCAACAAATCTGAGATGTCTAACAACACAGGTATTTCTGCATTGTAAGTTAGAGCTTCCACTTTGATATTGTACGATAGTTTTTCTTCTAACCTATTTTGTAGTGCTTTTTGCGTTTCTTCACATTTTTTACGGAACTTATATGTGTCATTTATGAAGTTTACACATGTCGTACACATTTCTTGGGGTAGAGTGTCATTTATTTCAACCTGTAAAATAAGAAGAGTATTTTTTAGATGCAATTTTGCCAGTATAATTTGTTTTGACAGCCTCTGTGGAGTAGATGAGTGACGGGCTGTGAAACAAAATGCTGTGTGTTCAATTCACACACTGGCTCAAATGTCTGTGTGACAGTCAAGCATTAGTTTTGGGTCTCGCCATCGTGAGACCAAGTTTCTCATAGTCCCCAATTTCCACAAAACAAGATCATATAATTTGTTTCTTAATAATTTAAAAGGCTGAAACTGGAAGCTTTCTACTCCCTGATTACAATGTTGACATTTTATTAGCTATGCAACAAATCATTTTACATGAAGAATGCACACATTAGGACGAGCATGGAAGTGCCACAGCTGTGGTTGTAGACCAATCTCAAATTTTGACACAGGGTCTGTCTAAGGCAAGCTGCACCACTGCATCATTAATTGAAGGCATATGAACCTTAGCTTGAGTGGAATTGATGTGACCTTATATTTACCTGGTTTGGTGATACTAGATAACATTTATAGACAGCAAAGCCGCTGCCTACCGTTAGTAAATTTTTATTTGTTTATTTATTTTATTTTTTAAAGATATCAACATTTTTTAATCTATTAACATATGTATATAAACTGTGAAATATTTAACATAAGTAATATATCTAACAAATCATACTTAAAAGAACTTTAGCGATTTCACTCCAAGTATCTGAGAATATATCTATCCTGTCATGAGTTACGTTAATTGTTTTAATTATCCGCGTTACGACAGTTTTGTTTTGTGCTTCTGGCCACCGGTTCCAGGTTCCATAATATTCTAACGATACACGATAAAGATGCCAGAAGACTTTAAATCGTTTACCTTGATGCCAGTGGCGATGAATACGATGCTTGTATATTTTTCATGGTGTTCTGGTAAAGAGAATATTGGGTTTAAAGATTCGGCGCACAGACATGTTCTGCAGCAATTCCACTGGTACATTTTGGACAAATATCACATAATTATGCGAATTTTTTGTTAATATCCTACAGTATAGGTAGTTTTTAGTAAAAAAATTGTACACAAAATATTATACCGATGCTTCGAACTTCTCATGTTTGACATTTACGTTTTGTTATTTTTGTAAGCATTATAAATATTATCTATTTTTGTATGTGAATGTTTATTCACATACAAAAATAGAACCGCATATTTTAAAATGTAAATAGTACAAAATTATTATATGCAAAATGTTGTAAATAGTTTGTAATTATATTTTTTGATAATTATTCACGTGTAATTTCTATTTTAGGAACTGCCAAGAATATGTATAGCTTAATTTGTAAACACAATGTTTTAGTATAATGCAACAATGGAATTAAATCAATTAATTCCAATGAAGAAAAATCCTAATAATTTTCTTTCGTCATTGAAATATTCACACTGTGCGATATTTTAGAAAACATCTTACAATATGTGTAAAAAAACCTCTACGTTAGGGATAACTTTTTATAAACATAAGATCCACAAACTATTTTAATTTTCAGTCTCATGATTTTCCAGAGTCGGATCCATAAATAAATTCATAAAAGAATGTTAGAATTATTTTTTATATGAAATATCTAACCAGTTCAGACTGACTGTTGTGGCGACGCGTCGCCACGTCATACGTCGCAACGCTTATACGGTGTGGTGACGACAGAAGTCACTGATTAACAGAATTGAGTGGAGTGGACCATCTTTTTCTATAAAAAATCTGAATATTATATTTTTAATCATGGTAAATTTATTTCCTTTCATGACCTATCCTTTTATGATCATTATTTCTACAAAATAATTTCAATGTTCACATCTGCCAGACGTCCCGCGACGGCTTAATTTTTTCTTAATTTTTATATCTATTGGATTCCCATAACACTATTTTACACTTTACAGTGTATTATACCGGTGTTTTCCAACCACAGCCCAGCCATATCGGCGCATAATGATAAGAATTCAACATACTTCTAAAATAAAATCAAAACACGTACGACATAATTTTTTATTTCTATCATTACTATATTTACAGATATATTTATTTATTTACATCAATCGCCATTCATATCCGACAGCTGTAACTTGCAATAATTATTTTGAGACCGACAGCATGGAGTATACATACTATAAAATAATTATATATTAAATAAATTACACTTAGGTAGGATAATAAAGAGTATTCTTATAAATTACATATTTATTTTTATTATTTAAGAGCTTAATTTTTAGGAGCTGCATTTTTACATAAATAAAATATGGCTTACCATAAATACAATAAAGAAATTTAAACATAGTATAGTATTGTCACAAAAAATAAACACGTTGACAACAATAATCACCTATTTATCATGTACATTTATTATTGATACCACATCTTTGCAACAGCCTGTATATATTTGTAAGTTTCGGTATCACTTTGAAAAGATATTAAGATACCTTCACGTGACCCACCTCTGGCTTCTCACCTCTTCTTCATTAGAACCGACGAATAAATCTTGTAATTAATTCAGAAGCTTATCCGGAAATGCCACGTGGAAACTGATGGACAAGCACAGAGGGTTCTGGCCGGAGCAATTCTTGTGGTATACTGGGAAGATTTACCTGAAAAGTTACCAAAGTTTAGTATTTTTTAAGCGAGCAAGCGCGTCACTTGTCAATACAGTTTGATCCACATAGCTCTTGCAATGCAAAATTACATGTTGTTTAAGTAGGTACATCGCGGCTCGATTTTAACCACCCCAAAAGACATTGATGTGGAGATTTCGGTAGCCAGAGATGCAATTTAGTCGGTTTTTATTTTATAAATGCATTTTTTGCTAGGCTCGCTGAAAATATAGCTACACTTGTTTTTATTTGACGTTACAACATTAACATTATTATAGGACACACTTAAATAGAATTAGTAGTTTTAAAGGTAATTTGAATTAAAAGCCAGTATCATTGCCATCTATTGAAACATAAAGATAAGTAGGTAATAAAGACATAAAAATCAAATAAAAACATATGTTTTATACAACCTAATAATCTAATGGGTCACCAGTCCCATATCTTAAAAATGCTCAACAGTTACGCAATCCTAACCCCACACTAGGTTAAATCTGTATCGTGGGTATCAATGAACTATAAAGAACACCCAGACCCGAAACAAATATTTCTAGATCACAGAAACATTTGTCACGGTGGGCCATCGAACCCGCGGCCTATTTCACAGCTGACTGCACATCCGCTGTGTCATGGAGGCTGTCAAAATGATATATGTGTTATCAAACCGGCAAAAGACATCAAGGTAAGGCAAGAAAGACGTGTGTCCCTATTGATCTGCCTTAAGAGTCACAGAGGTCTAGGCAAAATAGTCTTTATCCCCTGATCATTTAGCACCTGTATCCTGTGTATGGGCGGCTGCATGTCCCGCGGCATGTGGTGTGTCCGCGAGAGATGCTGCCGCACGTTGCCGGCGCGTGAGAACGACTCTGTGCAGACGGGGCAGATGTGCCGGTACTGCTGGCGGGACCGGTGGTTCTTGTGCACGTGGATCTGCAGACGCTTCTTGGATTTCTCCCACTTGTTGCATATCGAGCACTGTTGGGGACGGGTAAGTATTTAGGATAGATCTAACATAACACCAACAATCAGTGATGTGAAGATTCGGAAGCTGAATTAAACATATATTTTATAACTTTTAATATACAGCGAAAAACAAGAAAGAAAACGTCTTACAGATGTTTATGAAGAATTATCATTTGCAGTTTAAAACATTCTGAAGCTATATCAGCATGAATTTTCATTCATTTCATGATGGAAATAGTTATAGCTAGAAAAAGAACTCTAAACATTACGTAATATAATGGGTCTAGTTGAAAACCAGCGCTAAGCATACTGCCTAGCCTAATGCTGAACTAGAACCCATTCAGCATTTTTATGAGACACACTCTACCCGCTACCCTTTTTATTATATTTTTTTTTTTGCTTTTGTAGCCTCAAATATTATTATTTTTATTTTTGTTATCAGTATTTCTGTTTGTGTTGTGTCTCTTTATGTGCTGAATAAATGTTTTTCTTTCTTTCTTTCTTTCTAATATTAATTGATTTTTAATTAATATTAATGTTACTCATGCTTTGGTATTGTAAAAATGATACGTCATTAATCATAATTTATCAATAATATACACAGTAAAAAAAGAAAAATAAGGTAACGGCACTAGTGTTTGGCATCATACTAGTCGTTGACTTGTTACAAATTAAATTACATTCATACACTGTTCTATTTATATGTTACGTCCAAGAAATGAAATGTTTTATCAACGAGTTAAATATAATTAACGTTAGGAGACTAACGACACAGATACATAAGGCGAGTGTGGTTGGAAAAGTCAGCAGAGGACGTCCGCACCGAAATTATGTCGACCAAATTGGCGACATCCTTAGTAAACGACAGGTTAGGAGTACTCTAAGCGGACGTAAATGCGTGAAGAGATTAATGAAAGTAGATGAAGCTAAAACGGCGTGTCAGGATCGTGCAAAGTGGAAATCAATAGCCTCTACCTACCATCATGGGATAATATGTATGTATAAAGAGAATGTTTATTCCGAACTGTTGTTGTGTTCACATCCTTTTTTATTATTATGATTTTTAAAAGTGAGAACATGATTAATAGATCTACAATATAATCATGTCTAAGTAAATAAATCAAGAATGCCAAGACCATCTCAATTAAAATATAACTATTTTCAATGAAAGGGCACATTTTGCTTGTTTTGCTGCATAGGACGTACATATAAATACCTATATGTTTTACACGACAAGTAAACAATCAAAAATAATGTCAACCACTAGCGCGTAAAGTACCAAATAAATCCAAATAACACGTATCGCCATTTAAGAAACATGTATGTGTATATGAAAATATACAATAAATCAGAACACAAAACGCTAGTAACAAAAAATTATAGAAGCACACAAATGACTCCATATAAAATAAAGGGAATCTACAATTCTTATTTCTTAATTGGTGATATTGGTGGTCTTTGGAATTAAAAAAAACGCAGTCATATTTAATTTTCTAGATATTCAATGGCTTATTCATTAAGCGGAAAGAAATGTATCTCTTCAAAATAACCGTCTACAACTAGTGCCTTTACCTTACCTCTTTTTTTAAATCCGTAGTGTTGAACCAGCAGGCGGTCCATACGTGGTCATTCAGTTTAAATAATACTGTTTTAAATTGAGAAGCTAACGAGCCTGTCTAATGATGCACACGATTATGGCAAACTTTTGAAAATCTCCGCTTCATAACTTTTTTTAGCTTATTATAGAGGGTGTTGCAAATAAGTGGTATATATAAAATTACTAATAGGTAACTTGTGAATAAAGTTGACACCTCAGAAACTTCATTTTATCTGAGTATTTGGAATTGTAGATCTGAATCTTTTGTTTTATGATTTCTGAAGCCGCTGACTGTCCTAAACTCTACAGGAAGCTAAGCTAAGCAGGAAGTTAACAATGTCTACAATGTGACTACTATTTTTAAATGATCTTAATTTAAAATTCAGTAGTAATCTTTATAAAATTTTATATTCTTTGTCTATTTCAAATATGAGTTATTTTAATATTTATTAAGTTTAAAGCTAAATCATAGAGAGCATGCAGTTAAGAGATTTTAGTCACCTCCATTAAATAATTTAACCCTAAATTATCATCTGCCCTAGCCTGGTCTAAATGTAGTAAACTTAATTGTCATAATACTGGCCACTATCTACTATACATAATAATACACCCAGCAATCACACACATAGTCCTGAGCTCACACTAAGTTAAACCGGTATCGAGTGTATCAAGAACTACGACCTAAGACTTCGGTCCTAATACGCAGACGCAAATAAATATTTGTTTCGGTACGAGGATCGATCTCTCAACCTCTCGTTTCACAGCCGGCTACTCGCTCAATACGCTACTGTCACCATAAAAATTATCTAAATAAAATATTTTAGATCATCGTCCCTATGGCTTACTCCTTCATTATATTATTACCTGTAGCTCGGTGGATAGCATATTTATTATACACTTGTTGGAAATAATGGAAGCTTGTCATTTGAGAATCTTAAACTCTTCTAGTGCATATATTACAGGCCTTAAAACACCAGAACCAGATATATTTCTACACACCTAAACGCGAGTTTATGTCAAAGTATATAAATATCACATACATACACATTTTTATATTTACACTGCGCTTTTGACGTATTTACATCATGCTAAAACATCTAAACAAATCCAAATATGCATCATTAGACAGTATTGACATTAGACTACAGTTGCACGCGCACGATGGGCCCCTGCTGGTCGTCAGGCAGGCCGTGCACACGACGCGTGTGCGCGCGCACTTTGTTAGGCTTCTCGAAACGATGCGCGCACACTGGACAGAGGTATCCGTACCGACGGCCAGTGTGAGCGTTGTGCTTGTGAATCTGCAGGAACTTGCGCGACTTCAGTTTTTTCGGGCACATGTCGCACTATACGGACAAATTAGTATACAGGGTAGTGCGAAAAGACGGTATAATATTTGAAACATAAAATTAACTGAAAGACGTGTGTATTAATATTAGTTATCTCATTTGATTAAATTGTGCAATACTAGCCCGACCCGACTTCGCTCGTTTACTGAGTAGGAGATAGACAAACGTCATTGCGAACATTTGTAAGCCTTTTAAGATATACAATTTCGTAATAGGTATATTATTTTGACGTTTCTCATTTAGCCAGCGTTAGCAATATAAGCGTCCGAAAACACGAGTATAGATTGGGGATACGATTATAATACATCGAATTCACATAATTTCACTCCCAGTTCAATTAAAATCAGTGATATTATAACCTAACAACTATTTAACTTGACCACTCTGAACTTAGCCACAAGCAGATTCAGTTATTGTTTTTAGTAATTAAAGTTTGACGGTAAGCAGAGGGAAGCCTTGGGCAAGAAGATTATCTTCAATAGGATGGTTTTTTTGTGTGTTGTAGCTTCAAAAGTTACCTGAAAGTTTTTCTCGGGTAGGTGTATGGCTATGTGCTGCACGAGGTTGGAGCGGCGATGGAAGGTGGCGCCACAGTGGTCGCATACGTACGGCCTTTCACCAGTGTGCCGGCGCTCGTGGATCTGCAGGGAAATCATGGGAATCCAGGATGATGTACAAACACGGGACAAAAATGATCACACCAATTACACCCGGAAAAATGACCATACTTTATAAAGCATCGCTATAATTAAAAGTCGTAGGAGGACAAATTTTGTGATAGTGTGACATTTAATGATACTATTTCAGAATAAATGATTTAATTTCAGCTCCACTCATACCAATCAACATATCTTGAGTCGTATTGAGTAATTTCTTTATGTTTTTTCTTTAATAGATTTGTGTGTTAAATAAATTGTTAATTATCGCTTGCTTTAACGGTGAAGGAAAACCACATGAGGAAACCTGCATACCTGAGAATTCTCATCAACATTTCGAAGGTATATGAAGTCTACCAACCTGCATTAGGCCAGCGTGGTGGACTAAGGCCTTACTCGCATTAGTAGATGAGGCCCGTGCCGAACAGTGGGACAATGTTTAATACTGCTAGTATTATTCATAAATAGATTTGATATAAATCACATAGCGGCTTTCCGAGTACTGACACTAGACCCTCGACCGCTTGCCCTTCTTGGCCATGGCGTAGTGTGGAGAAGCAGGCTGGCATGATTTTGTTGAGTAGCAAGGGATATATTGTCTCTTGCTACTCGATACTCTAAATGGACTCCACTGTGCTTACCATCGGATACAATGTGGTCATTTCGCCGTGCCAGTTAAAAATGCGTGTCACAGTATACTTACAGTAAGAGCTTCCTTGGTGGCAGAAGAGTACTCGCAATAGGCGCACTTGTGTATCCGGCCGAGACCGTGGCGGGCCCGCTTGTGTTCCTGAAGCTGGTTGTTGTTCCGACAACGTTTGCCACACGACTGGGAACAAAATGAGACACTTGGAAACTTGACCTAGGAATATGAGATGAAAGATTATTCCGCCCACACCTGCCATTGTAACTCATGTTTAGCCAGGATCAAATGACACGCATTTTTTCGACACCGAGTAATGAGACTCGGCGAGTCTCTGGGAATGCTTAACTGTCTTTTATCCCGGAACGCAATTAATCAAATAGGAATATAGGGAGGAGTTGGTTTTTTTAAATTTATTCTGGTGTGAAGTGACCACACTAAAAATCTTTTTGAATAAAAAATAAAGTCACTTGCCTCACAAACACAGTAGTTGGTGTGAAATCTGATATGAGCCTTGTACGTGGTCTTCATTTTGAACTCCTTGTTGCATGTGGTACATTTATATGAAGACGCGTTGGGTATCGTCATACGTCTCTTCTTTGTCGGCACTAACTTCTGGAGGAACAAAATATTGGAAATAATAATTCCTTGGAATATATATTTATTTATTTATACCAATATAAAAAATATTTACAGTACATTGCAATAAACTTAGAATGTACAAACGGCGGTCTTATCGCTAACTGCGATCTCTTTGAGACAACCTTTACATAGATTTTAAGAGAATCAAAAAATAATGGGTGGTCATAGTAGGGAAATAGACATATGATTTGCAGCAAAATACATAAATTAAATGTTTGGATTTTAACTAGTCTTGCTGCTTACACCATGTTAAGTAGGTTTTCCGCATTAGCCTAGCGTATGAGTATTAGAACTAACACATCGACTGTGTGCGTAGTGTCAGCAAAAACACAATAGGTTAATGTTGGGCGCATTTGTAATTTGTATGTATATAATTTACGTATTCAGTATATATCGCTTAATATATAAAACTCATTTAAATGTTTTTTAAATTAGCAGGCGTTTTACGCCAAAGTCTTTTTTTTTTTATCCTGGCACGGCAAAGTGACCGCACTGTACCTGATGGTAAGCGCAGTGCGGTCCAAATAGAGTACTGAGTAGCGAGAGACGATCTATCCCCGCTACTCAACACACTCATGCCGGCCTGCTTCTTCACACCACGCCATGGGCAAGAAGGTGAAGAAGGGGTCGAGGGTCTAGTGTCAGAGTACTAAGAAGGCCGTAAAATGGCCATTGTACCCCAACCCCAGACCCCCGACAAAAACCGGATGTACACTGGCTGATCCCGGAACGCGACACACTTGCGTGTTCCACTATGGCGGGTTTTTCGCCCTGTGTACGGTGGTCGCTATCCGGGCGGATATGAATATCCTACCACCAGCAAGTCTAATGATATTAAAGGAATTTTAATTTGTATCTTACATGCAGATACATTCTAGCATGTATTTTAGGTTAACATAGTGTAAGACTGTTGCTGAATAATAGACTGACGACTTGATACAGATGGCGGGTAGGGAAAGAATGCTGGCTGTCCAAGACTGGGTTGGCGTTCACTTGGTTAAGCCTACTTCCAACAGTGGACGAGGGTACTAAGGACTACGAGGTACAACACCCAGACCCGAAACAAATATCTGTCTGACACAAAACATTTTTTTCAGTGCTGGTATAGAACCCATGGCCCCTCGTTTCACAGCAGGCTACTCGCCCACTGCGCCACGGAGGCTATTGATAAAATAAAACAAAGAACCTGTTGTATCTTGGGCTTCTCCTCCTTGACAATCACATCTTTATAATCCTCACGGTCATCAAAGCTGTCTTCATATGTGTTGTAAGAGTAGTCACACTCCATGCTTTCTACTTTAGTCTTTTTCATTTTTGTACGCTTGGATAAGCTCTTTCGATGTTTCATTGTGTATCTACAAATATAAATTACCTACATGTGGTTACATACCTACATTGGAACAAAACAAATTTTAATTGCAGTTTTTTTTGCTTTTTTAGCCCAACCTTTCGAAAGTTTTACAGCCTTCATGGTCTGTCAGTAGTTATTATGTCCCAAGACCATAAAGGCTGTAAAACAAAATAAACTGTGATAAAATCTGTAAAATTTGTTTTATTTTAAATGAAATGAAATTAAATCGTTTATTGATCAAGTAGGCAATTACATAGCTCTTATGACAAGTCAGAACATTAAAAAAAGTAAAGAAATTTTAAGAAAAGCATATCAGCTTATGTTATACATGACATACATAGCATCATCAATACACTAGCAATTAATCATTCATAAGGTATTTAACATTATTATTATTTCAATTTCAATGATTATTTTAAAGTTTGTATGGTTTTTGCATGTTACAACACTAAAACAGACAATTTCAAGTTGTTATCTGTTTATCAAAGTTAACCTCTGAAACAACCACCAAATTTTGACAAGGTTTTCATTGGCAGGAAGAGGACTACTCAGAGAGTAATCTTAACCAATTTTAACTTTGTAATTTTTTGTTTATTAAAAAAAAAAGAAAACCGAAATTATACGGCAACTAAAATAAACTGGATAGTAGCTTTTCAATCATTTTTTTATTTCTGATCCATTGTATATTGTACACACAACCAAAAATATGACAAATTACAAAATATATTTAAATGGTTCTCTGGTAAAGTTACTGTTTGACAGTACTTTTAATCTTTCAAACTTATAAGGCGATATTGTACTTACTTCTTTGATTTTACACCAGCTACCTTATTTATTAAAGCTTTCTCTGCCTTCCTGCTGGTCCTTCTGAACTGTAGGGCTTGGTTGATCAGCTCCGAACATGGTATGCATATCTTTTGTGATAAACCATCATTTTTTTTTATCTGTAATATATTTTAATTTACTCAGTTTATATTCATTTATTGTAGTCACTAAGCCTGGTGACATAATATAAGCTGACTGGTGAGGTTCTAGGTACAATTTCCAGGCCAGGAAATATTAAGTTTACAAATTCTAAAAACAATTTTGTGGCGTTTATTAGGGTCACCTCGCCCATATGACTACATGAGCCAGAAATAACCGTGACAAATTGTAGTGGCTCTGCCCACCTATTGTAGGCTTACACAGGTGAACCATGTTATATTCCCTTAAAGTTATTGGATAGTAACAATAATAATACTCAGCCCTGTATTTATGAAATTTGATTCAATGATAGACAATGGTAGGTAGTGTCTTTGCTGTAACCTGGCATTGGCTTTCCAGGCAGTAAAAAAAGGCAAGGGGCCTACTCTACTAATGAGGTGGGTTAGGATTAGCAATAATTAATTAATTCTCTGTGTCTAGTGAGTGATCATACCTGCAAACCAGTAACCATTAAGTAATCGTGAGAGCGTTTTTCAGCGTCATGTTTACTGTGAAATAAAGGCATTAACTCTTCAGTACTAAGACAAGTACGACAGTTTACATCCTCAGCTGGCTTTTTAACTATTTTATCCACTTTTACAGGATTCTCTCTCCGAGCCAGACGTCGCCGAGCGCTCATGGCGCTTAGGCGGTTTAAAAGCAATACTGCTAACATTTTATATGAACTTTTAATCCATCTACTTGTTTAAATTAATCATAAATACTAATTAGTGTTTATGAGGATGTTTATTGAAGTTAATTTAGGGATGAAAGTCTTTGTATTCTATTGTAAACAAACAAAGCAGCCATTTCTGATTACATGACATTAGATTGACAGTATACTAAAATGTTGCCAAATTCTATTAATATTTCTATCATAGTACCATTTTACGTGAATTAATCGTCTTTTATGAACTAATGAGATTATTATAATTAAAATCTTTATTCATCATGTAGGCATATAAAAAGCACTTATGACAGGTCAAAACACAAATGGAAATTCTCCATACGGAATGAGTAATCATGGTTAATGGCGTAGGAACTTGGAATCCACCGTCAAGGGATGGTAGGCAGGGATACAACGACGAGGATAGGACTAGAAAAGGACAAAAGAATGTCAGTGCAGTGGTGCAGTGTTCCTATATTGTGTATCTGTGTGCAATAAAGAGTATAAATAAATAAATAAATAAAAGAGGATGACCGGAAAATTAAAGGAACCCTGATCTTCTGTAAAGGAAGTGACGGGAGATGATGATCAGGAGAAGGGACAGGAATGGGAAGGGAGAAGTTGAAAGGAAACTAGACGGATTTGGAAGGAAAGAAATCACTAGTCTAGCTAACCTACAAGCCTTACACTTGGTAACCATGGCTATGAATAAATTAAAAAAAAAAAAAAACACTTGGTAACTATCTAAACGATGACGACCCGAAGAAGAAGGGCAGAAAGAAACTCCGGGCTTATTTTTTTTCGTTATTCTACTACGGACGGTCTCGTAATATTTTTTATTCAAAGTTATCTGAATTTTATACTTTTCAGAATGATAACAATACTCTACTTAATCGAAATTTACTTCAAAGATCTTGGCCTAGGAGCAAGGCCCGGATTAGGTGTGTAGTTTAATTTATACAAAGCCATACGTACATAGCTGAGAATGCTGCCATGAGGTATGGTTGATGGGTGTACCTATTTATTTAAAACAAACTCAATATAAACAAACTAATTTATTGCTTTCTTATTGCGTAAGATTTCAATACAATTTGTACATAAATAACAATAAATGCTACACTTTGGCCTACATTCTTAATATTACGTAACCGACGCACCTTAGAGACACAACACAAAAATATACTTAACCGCACACAACTGCCAATAAAGTAAGCGGCCCATCTGTTACATTAACCACCTTAAAGTTAAAGAGTTATTTGTCTTGCAATAAAGACATTGGTTGATAGTGAAAGATCAACCATTAATAATAGGAAGGGTTTATAGGCGTATTTAATTTTAAAACATTGCTATAGTCGATGCAGATTTTATAAAACATTATTTTTAGTATACTACAAAGCCGAAAGTAGTTTGTTGAGAATCAGTAGCACAATCCATTGCACAAATTTTTAACGTGTTATATTGGTATCCCAAAGACATTTTGATCGATTTGATTTCATCGTTCAAGAAACGGGATACATTATTTTTGCATGTCACCGCGTGAGTTTTTCTTATTATTATTATGTCATATATTTGTCTGATCATTTATACCAAAATCTAATTTGGGTGTTTCGGCTTTATGGTATACAAAAACTAATCTTGTATATTGTCATATATTTTTTTAATCTTTGCCCAACTACCTAATTTGCCGACATTGGTTCTATACAACTCATTTATCATATGAGGAAGCAAGACAAACCACTGTCTCACAACTGCAGCTACACAGCGTTAGGCTAAAAATATTTTTGGGTTGTGTCATTACATTAATATTATGTTGGTAATATCCACAAGTTTTGAGCTTCATTCCTCTTTGTGACTACTATTGCCTTTTCATAGCTTTTTGCTAATTAAGACATTTATATTCTTGTGGGTCACGACCCCCACTGTACATAAGTTTGAAATTATTATGACTGAAATCAATAATGTCTGAAATATGTATGCTATTTAAGCTTATTGACATGCTTTTCTTCATGTAATTAAAAAAGCATGCTTTTAGCATATTTATTGTAGGTTTAAAGGTGGTCATTGTTGGTGACTGTGATTTTATTTCTTTCTATACAATTATATAATACTAGCTTTTGGTTGTAGTTATTTTTGAAGAAAAGGTATAACATACCTGGAGACATCTTAAGCTATTACATCTTTCTACATTATGCTATCCCGTAGGAACCGTGCATTTTCCGGGTAAAAAGTAGCATATGTCATTCTCAGACACTCAAATAACACTATGCAAAAAATAATGACGATTAAAAAAGCTGTTTTCTCGTGGTCGCGTATGACAGTATTACTGATGCGAATAAACATAATATAAATTAGTTAAACCCCACATAAGAGTTCACAACTTTAAAACTGAACTTTAGGGCTGAACTGATTTTCATGTAACTTACAGTTTTGTAATGTACAGACAGACGCTACAGATTTATATATTAGTATAGATTTTACTATATTAATTATTAATACGGTCTATGTAGTTATAACACTAGGAACATAGTCTGAAAATAACTGGTGGTCATAACACTAGTCTATCCTCTGAGTGGGGGAGATGACCCCCACGATTTTGGGGCCGTGTTAAATTATATCTATACATATAACACTTTTAATATCTTTAAGTTCAATCCAATTCATTTTATATATTGGTAATGGGTTTTAGGCAAATGTATTTGTCAAGTGTATTTTTTTTATAACATGGTGGTGGCAAACAAGCTTACGGCCCGCCTGATGGTAAGCGGTTACCGTAGCCTATGGACGCTTGCAACACCAGGAGCATCACATGCGCGTTGCCGACCCTTCAAAAACCTGTTTACTCCAAGCATACTAATCAAATAAAGTAATATAACCTGTAATAACAACAGAATTTCATGCCAACGACTCATCGAAATTTTCATCAGTAACTGGATAAGCACGCCCATCACAGCCAATTTCAATCTGCTTTCACATATGTTAACAAAATAAACCAATCAATTATTGGTTTAAACGTGTTTTTAAAGTTTATTCTTAAATACTCATTTGTGTTATGTAGATCCGGATTGAAATTGTCTATTAAAACTTGCCGTATTATGAAGAAATACAATCGAATCTTCTCAGATGGATGACGAGTGAAGTGTTTTAAGTGCGCATGCGTCATGGCGTCACTAAACATTGCGAGACAGTTGCCTAAAATTTGGGACAACAATAAGAATTAGTGGGCTACGACCCCCTGCGATCCCCCTCAATGTTATTCCATGCGACTCATATATTTGGCATTAATCCGAGGATAAACTTGGCACAAATCTCTTGAAACCGCTGCCTCGTTGGTCTTCGAAGAGACTTTTCACGAATAAGACCTGAAAGAGGTATTTTTATATTAACACGGTAAAATTCTTTAAACCAGATAAAAATCACTAAACTTAAATTTGTTCCCTTCCAACGACATTTCATGTTCTAAATTAATTTATCATGCCACAACTAAATTTATTTTAGTTTGACAACATATAAGTTGACTGATGGAGACTGCCTCGGCGGCAGTTATTATTGCGTACGCGATACGACTGATCTGCTGAAGTGTCGGGTTCGATCCTCGGGTCAAGTAAGAAATTGAGTTTTTCTATCACAAAGAACTCGGTATCATCCCGCAGTCTGAAATAGTACAGGCTATATATAGGCGATAGGCTGGCCATCATATCATCGCTTCGATATCATAAGCGACGGTAATAAGCTCGACGAAATTTGGGTGTACTGGTTACACTCTGCCTATCCCATCGGGGATTACTGGCCTGAGTGCGTTTGTGTTTATCCCATTTTTATTTTTAAATCATTTAAGTTCTTGCAACACTGTCTCAGCTTTCAATTAAATTGGCCTAAAGGACTGGATTCCAGGGCCGTTAAATTTTAATTAAAATCTCAATTTAATGATAATAAAGCCTGTATCTTTAATGCTATTATAATCAAGTTAAAATTTATTCCGATGAAAATATAAAAATAATTTTTAATGCCCTTACTTGTAGTATTCCGACGACGATCATGATGACCATTTGTCCTAACGACCATGTCATGACTCTGGAACAAATAAACTGTTCATTAGAAATCAATTATTATATTTGTTACTTATTTATTTAGTTACATATCAAATCATACCATATTTCCTTTCACATAAGGTTCATATTAGCATAACAAAAGGGTTTGTGCTATTCAATGAGTTGCTTATTCTGATATCAACCGTATAGCAAAAGTCATAAAGCTTCAGTTTCAGTTATCGACTTCCCATTGGTTCTTGTTAACATTTCTAACCTCTCAGATCTTGTATGAAGGTGTTCCGTTTATCTGTCTCATTGCCACTAACTCACAAAGTCATTGTCACAATATAAAACTACCTCACTAACTCACTCATTTACTACCACACTAGCAACTCGTGTCTCTAAAGGATAACGGTGTTCGGAAAAGGGTAATAAGTAGGAAGTAAATACAAGCTAAAATCTATTTTATTTCCATAACATTAAAATTAAAAATTGCATTAAGAACGGCGAGGTTGCCAGTGTTTGTTGGTTCGCCCGCATACCATTGATACATGACTGGCTAAATTACTACCTCACCACCACACCACCTCACCTGTCGCACATATCCTCAGCGAGGTTCCGGTCCCTCGCCTCGTGCGCGGAGTGTAACTCCTGAAGCCTCTTGGCTGCGGAGACGTTGTCTCTGACGCGGTTCACTGACTCAGAGATATCGCTCACACGCATCATGTATGTCTCAGCTGCGTTACCTATTAAAATGTCACTTGACTCAGCATTATGAAAAGTTTTTAAATTCATAAAATGTACACTGACTTCAATAAAATACTAATTATGCGACCCTATAAATTTTAAAGGTTGCCCTCGATTTTTTTGAGATCCTATCATCAGATTCAGGGAAGTATACCCTTTTAAACAAAAAAATAATTTCTCGAATCGATCCATGCGTCTTCGAATAATCGGGGAACATACATAAAAAAATAAAAGATTCCGACGAATGATGTACTTCCTCCTTTTTTGAAGTCGATTAAAAAACAAAAAAAAGGATAAATTTGACCCAGCCCATAGAGAATGGACTGAGCACTCTCTATCCAGCTGTTACGTGAATACGGGCAGGAAAATGTGAGAGAGATAAAGCGAACGGCCAGCAGTTGTCTTTTTCTAGAATTTTTAATGGTCTACATCACAGACTTGCCCTTAGCTACAAAGCGAATTGGAAGTGATTTTGACTAGGTTTTAGAGCGCAAGTTGTAAAATAATGCTTTTGCACATTTTCTTTAGTTTTAAAAATAAATCGGCCCTATTTATTTATCCGGACTTCCAGCTCATACCAATATGACACTTAAGATAGATTTTGTTCACAAATTTCTTACCTAAGCTATAATATTTCAGACTTAGCAACATTAGTGCAAAGAGACATGAGTCATTTGGTATAAAAATAACATATCACGTATGAATTTATATGGTATTGTTTGATAAACCAGCAAGGATGAATAATGTGAGAGTTTTACGGGTGCAAATGTCAATTTCTCACCTAACTCCAGCTCTTTATCTTCATCATAATCTTTATCTTCAACTTCTTCTGTGTCTATTAACATGTCAAAGAATACCTGGAACATAGACGCTTTTATCGGGATGAGTAAAAACACTGCCTCGGTGGCGCAAAGGTGCTGTGCCGGGGTCTCGGATTCCTTCCATGTGTCGGATAAGGTGATATTGGGTTTATCTATTTAGAAATACTCATTATCAGCCCGGGGAGATCACATCTTCGATAAATAAAAGTAATATAGTATAATAATATCTTACAGTTTTCTGACTGAATGTGCTAAAACTGTTGTCGAAGCAGAACCTGTAGTCACCGTTGAGCGCCGCTGTGTGCCGATGGGAGTTCTCAGGCTTTTTGTAATCCGCCACTATGACCCTCCCTACCGGGTCCGCCAGCTGGAACGATATGTCTAGTTCGCCGTGTGACGCGTCGATTACCTGCGACCAAGGGGTAATTTAACTACAAAATAATAGAAGTGATAGCCTGGTTCAGTGTGGTATAGTAGTAGGGCGTTGAATCAACGAAGCGTTTTTTTAAACTGTTTTTCTACTGTTAACGAGTCACCCGTTTTTTCTTTACCGCAAAACTAGTTGAATTTATCAACCTGTTTCATGCAACGTCGTTGAATCAACGACAGACGCGAACAAAACGGGCGCACAGATAAACCAGTTGAATTTATCAACCTGTTTTATGCAACATAGTTGAATCAACGACATACGCTAACGAAACGGATAGATAGATCTGTGCACGTTTCTGCAAACCAGTTAAAAACGTCAACTGGTTTTTCAACCTTTATGTGCGGTATGGACTGCCAAGACGATAGTCGTAGGTTCGAAAATTGAGAATTCTCATTAGTTTCAATCAGGTGCAGTGTGGTCACTTTGCCAGAATAAACGAAAAAAGAGCAATGCGCCATTGGAGCCTCCCAGACTAACACCAGTGCAAAAAATTTGTTTACCTTGAGAATATTTTAAATATGTAGTAAATTTTTAGTACTTCTATTTATATTTTTCGTGATTAGAACAACCTTGTTACAATTGTTTTATGGCTTTTGCATGTTTAAGAAATTAATGCGATATATCATGACTAGATAATGCTAAATGATGTATAAATATTTATTACTATGTTATCTACACTACTATTATAAAGAGGAAAGATTTGTATGTTTGTAATAAATAAACTCAAAAACTACTGTGCCAATTTCAAAAATTCTTTCACCATTGGAAAGCTACATTCGCCCTGAGTAATATAGGCTATTTGGTTTTTGGAAATACCACTCCTAAGGGGGTAAAATAGGGGATAAAAGTTTGTATGAAAATCCGTCATTATTTAAGTTAAACGCATGAAAATTAGTATTTTGTATTATATACTTTTTCTCCCATACATAACCTTCACATGGGCGGAGCCGCGAGCAACAGCTGGTATTATATACAATGGAAATTTTAGGTAGACTGCTGGTACTCAGGTATACTTATACGATGAATGTGAGCTTTTAGTCACATTAAGTCATTGTATGCAATATGCACATTGGAGCAGGCAGAGATTCTTGATAGTGCACTCAATGTCTAAAGATATTTCCATGGCATAATGTAATAAGCAGCTAAATAGTAGTGAAAGCCTAGTTCATTTCAGTATGGACTGTCAAGATGAAAGTTGTATGTTCCAAACCAGCCCAAATACACCTCTCTCTGACTTTTCTAAAGTTACTTGTATATTTATTCCTAATTATAGCTAGTCTTAATAGTGAAGGAGGAAACCTGCATACCTGAGAGCTCTCATACGAATTTCAAAGGTG
The DNA here is from genome assembly GCA_905220505.1 of Laothoe populi. Taxonomy (NCBI): domain Eukaryota; kingdom Metazoa; phylum Arthropoda; class Insecta; order Lepidoptera; family Sphingidae; genus Laothoe; species Laothoe populi. The sequence continues at coordinate 458,176 of HG992146.1, read as the reverse complement.
TGTGAATACTACCATCTTGCATCAGACCAGCATGGTCAACTAAGGCTTAACCCCTCTCATTAGTAGAGGAGGCCCATGCCCAGAGTTGAACAATGTTTAATATAGAGCTAGTGTTTCTATTATTAACGTAATAAGCAGTAAAACAGCCTATCTTGCATTTCAGTTTTGAGTAACTTAATTTCAAATCAAATTACAACTCCTTAATATTGGGCTCCTTAATATATGCTGAATATTGGGCTTGGATTGTGTACAGTGCAAGCATGTACATTTTCATATGTAAGCACTTTACACGTGTCGCGCGGCAACATAAATAAATCAATATTAGTTCGTATCAAACCACTGTCACGCACAGACTCATTCATCAATTATCATACAATTATAAATAAAAGTTATATCAAACACAACTGCATATCAATCAAACCTCATATTATCACACTAAGTATACGGAACACACCGTACATTTTGGTCCTTTGAGCCAGATCACTTCTCTCTATCTCTCTCTCTCTCTCTTTCTCACTCTTTATAAACCAGAATACTAGAATAATCATTGGCATTGCCTGTTCAAAAGTATAGGAATTGTGTAAAAGAAATCTGGCTTATAAAAAAACTCACTTTTATTATTCTGGCACGGCAAGTGATCACAATACAAAATGCAACAATGAGCTGACTGATATATATTTCTGTTGATTTTTTGTAGGACACTGGTAATAACACATTGAAAGGCCATTCGCACTATAGATAAAATTGTGTACAGTATGTCTCTACCACTTTAAAAACTTAGTTCTTCTCAAACCAGTGGGCATTTCCAAAGCACCAGTAGACTTTATTGTTATGACATGTAAAAAGTGCCCATAGTGGCCTAATTTACGAAATAAATGATTTGATTTGATTTGACTTATTCTTTCTACCTGACATTATCACGGCTGAATGCTAAGGTCCGTATAAAAAAATGAAATCTTATTATATTTATAGTATTACAGCTTGCGTGGCACAATTAGCGAATAGTTGGCTGTACAACGAGAGGCCGCGATTCTCAAATATTTTTAACAGGTCCGAGTGTTTGAGACCGAAAATCTCTCGTACATACGTACATACGAGTCACGACACAAGATAATAGTAGCTTACTTTGGGATATGTGTGTAATGTTATTTATATAAAGGAAACTAAAGCGAACGAATATTTATTTATAGTCAGTAATGGGGAAAATTATGCATTTTTGAGGTTATTTTTAATACCAAATAATACTACCTTACCTGATATTCTACGTCGATCACTTCATTCGGCAGAACTTTTTGGAAGAAGCAGTCCGTTCTTCCTGCTTGGACTGTGAAGGTCATGTCCTTTTCGTAAGCGAAAACTACGCTAAAAATTGTAGTTAAAAATAGATAGCGCATTTTATAAATTGTTGTCGTTTTGGATGTCGAACACCAATTAAATGTACTCAGGGCCACACTCCGAAGTATTTATAGCATCCGTCTGATTTGTTTGTGTTTATAAATAGTGTATGGGAATATGAATGTAAATTATTTACAGAAATAAATAAACTGTGCGGTATTTACTGATCTAAGATTTTCGTTCTGAAACTTCATATATTTGACATATCTCTGTTTCCACGATCAACTTTGATATGACTGGAGACGTTTCATTTTGTGTGGATCTTACCATCGAATAGTGACACTATTATTGCGTAATAATGTATTTTTTCAAAAAATATAATTAAATCACTTGAATAATTTATATTTAAAAGAATAAACTATATTTTGAGTAGTGTAATTTTTTATCAGTTCGAAAATTTATTTTTGTTTCATATAGTATTTGTCACAATTATAACTTTGGTATTTTTTGTCCCCTTCACACTTATAGAAATAAGGAATTGAAAATAATTATCTCTTTCTAATACATCGAATTATTGCAAAATCTTAGGCCTATAGATAAAAAAAATCACTTGTAAATACTTGTTTTCTTTGGTTGTTTTCTGAAATCGTGGTACTACCTCATTTCTTGCTTATTTGACAATTGACTTTTACCATCTTGCTAACAAAGGGAATTCAGGTGGTTCGGCAAATAAACATATGTAAAATGCGTTCATAATGTCTGGCGGCAGTGGTGCGGGTGCTCCGCCCCCCGGCGGTGTAGTCCGTAATAGTGCGCTGTCGTTCGTTGCGTCTGCGCAACCTTTGCAACCTTCTTCGGGAGTTTCTTCAGGAAACCCACAGGATGCAGCTGCCAGAGAGGAAATGGCACATGCAGGTAAGAAAATGATTGTAGCAACTCTTAATTCGTTTCATTCTATATGACATCCTATTGAGTTAATATTTTCCTGATTTATGAACCTATGTTTAGTTAATGTGTCTGATTGAACTATTAAGCATATAGATTACTAGCTGTTGTAGGAGTCATCTTAAGCTATTACATCTTTCTATATTTTACTATCCCATAGGTACTGTGTATTTTTCCGGGATAAAAATTTGTCTAATTCATTTTCTATTCCCTAAACTAACACTGCAAAAAACTATGTCCATCCCTAGTACTGCAAAAAGCAGAACTATCCCACAGGAATCATACATTTTTCCGTGATGGAAAGTAGCCTATATGTTATTCCAGACTATAATCTATCACTGTGCCAAATTTCAACCAGATCTGTTCAGCCATTCTGGCATCAAAGTTCCATCCAAACATTTGCATTTATAATATTAGTAAAAAGTAATATTCATAAGTTGTGTTCTATATGGAGGCATAAAAAAACTTACAACTATTAAAATATGTAAGAAAACAACCAAAATCATTAAATAATTAATGACTAAAACTTAAATAATGTTACCATTTGCTATTGCGTATCACACCAAGGAGATTTATAGATGTCCATGTCATTCTTTCCTTATTCACATCCCTTTCCGAAAAAGAAAATGAAGACAATTGGGAAGACACATCTATGATCTTCTAGTATTGTGGGTTACTTAGCTTACTCACTAACATATAACCCACTGGTTTGTTAGCCTATACTGCAAAAAATAACAAACATTGATTTAAAAAACTTCTTATTCATTTTTATTACAGATAGACTGATGCCAGCAGGTCTGAAGGCCCTTTGTGATGCTTGCTCCAGGGTTTATATTGATCAGCCTAACCCTCTGCAAGTTACCACAAGGCTCAAGTATTGGTGTGTATATAATAACATTATGAAATGTGTATGTAGTTCGTCAGTATATTAAAATGTTTCCTCTATCTAACATTTTTACTGAACCATCAAATAATCAACCATGGATTCAGGTTCTCTTGCAGCTCTCATTAAATAAGGAAATATTAAAATTCAAATCCAATTACATATGTAAAACATTTCAATATTTCACCCCTTCAAAAATATTTGAACTAATTAAATATGGATTTTAGTTTATTTCTTGGCTTCATCAGTACATTTTCTATGTAGACTCTGGCACTGGATACATTTTCCAGGTTGGGAGGACATGACCCATTGGACTACATCAGCATGTACTGGAACCCAGGAAATCCTGAGGAACATATACCGCCACACTGGCATTATATCAGGTAAACAATGATGTATAATTAGCCATGATGGTGCATGATCAGCTATGAAATTGTATGATGTATTGATGATGCTATGTATGTTATCTATACATAAGCTGATATGCTTTTCTTAAAATTTCTTTACTTTTTTAATGTTCTGACTTGTCATAGGAGCTATGTAATTGTCTACTGGAGCAATAAACAATTTCATTTCATTTCAAAAATATGCTGGCTTTTCATAGTCAGAATAAGTCTCATTGTGTCAAGATAGGCCTGAATACAGATTAAGTTTGTCTTAAATGCCTTTCTGGGGATGACTTCATTTTTAAACATATTCTTCAAAGAATAATGTAATCTATTTTTAAATACTTGTGAATGGTGACATGATCAAAACGTTGGAAAGAGCTCAATACCTCTTCAAACACAGAGTAAACTATGTGAATGATTGCTTGTTATTATTTAAAAAAGAGAAAATGAATAGAGCCAATCACCAAAATCAAAATATAAATGTTTTCAGAATTAAGAAAAATTACAGAATTTCATCTCTTGCTAGAAAGAGAGTAATTTCAAAAATGCCATTATTTGTAAGTACGCTATACAAATTGCACACTCACTTTGCGCAAAAAGTGAGAAAATTCATCCTGATACAATCCAAAAATATAACCTCTCATAAATGGATTCAATTATTTTGACCAACTTGTCTCAACAGTTTTGGTCTATCCGACCTCCACGGCGACGGGCGCGTGCATCCTCCTCCGGACCCTACGCTGGAGACTCCGCCCTCCGGCTTCGGGATCGAGCTGACCTTCAGATTATCAGCCGAGGGTACCACACAGCCTCCACTGTGGCCGGCCGCGTTGCTGCAGGCACTGGCTAGATATGTATTCACTACGGGTAAGATGTAGATAAAATAACAATTGAAATTATTAAGGTTATGTCAGACTAAAAAAGTTTTGGGTCAAACTCCATTTTAGTGATTTTTAATCTATGCTTATACTAGCGGGCCCGGCAGACGTCGTCCTGCCCGTAAATGCAGGGCCACACCGATACCAGCGCCATCTGCCGGGCTGATTTGTGAATCTAAACCATCCAGGGCGCCACCCAATGCATACAATAAAAATCATTCAAATAGGTCCAGCCGTTTAGGAGGAGTTCAGTGACATACACACATACAGTAGAATTAGATATATAAAGATTATAAATCTGAAGAGTTTGTTTATTCTGATAATTCATATTTAGGGATTTTGGGAAAGAAATACGTGTTTAACGTTTTTTCAAAATCATACATAAAAGGGGCAAAGTGCGGGGTTAACTTATGAGGTAATCTTTAGATGCAATCTCAAGATTCAGGTACAACACCTGAGAGGAGGACGGTCGCTACAGGTGCCTGAGAGCAGAAAACAACTCCTTGGATTGTATACTTCTGCTCCCGAAAATAACCTCCACGCGGGCGGAGCCGCGAGTAACACCTAGTTTATTAACTATAAAACCAATTAACAGTAGATCCAAATAAAAAAGATTAACGGACATTGGAAAGTTATTGGTAGTTCAATAGTCTAATAAACAAAATTTACTTTGTCACTTATAAAAGATAGATTTTGGTGCCCCGCTGCGTCAATAAGCAGATGCTATTATGTCTTATAATAATAATAATAATAATAATAATAATTCATTTATTTCAGAAAAAAGTAATCCATATTTGTTAGTAACAATGACACCTATAAGCTATGTTAGTGTGTAATGCAGTTTACATAAAGAATGTGTTAAAGGACAATCTGGTTTAGCCGCAATTGTACTCAGGAGGCCATTGGTACTGCTCCATAGTCTGAATAAAAAAGATGCAGCACGTTTGCGTCTGATCGCTGCGAAGCCGTCAGTATTCGCGTCTGCAAACATTCCAGAAGCACTACAGTAGCGAGGCAGGCCCAAAAGCATCCTGAATGCATTATTATACTGTACCCGAAGATTATTGTTTGATGTTATTGTACTGTACATTTATTGTTCTGTGCTTACAGCTTATCCAAAGGCTACATGTATAAAATACTTGACAGTAAGCCTTGAAAAGCGTCAATTTAACTTCAGAAGTGCAGCGAGAAAATCTTCGGATAAGCATATTACATCTTACTGCCAATGCTCTTCTTTCCCTTTGTATATCCAGGTCGTCCTCCAAGTTCTCTGTTACAATATGACCAAGATATTTAAACTGATTGACACGGCCTAAGATATTACCACATAAAGTAATAGGTGGAAAATTATCGGAGCACTTGTTGCTCAACCCGAAGATCATAGTTTCGCTTTTATTTGCGTTGTATCTCAAGCCGTGCCGCTCAGCATAATTCTCACAAATATTTATCAGTTTTCTGATCCCTGCAATGGACGGGCTCAACAGCGCCATGTCGTCAGCGTAGCTAATGTTGTTGAAAGCTACCCCATCTATGTAACAACCTACATGAGCGCTGCTGAGCTCACCAATCAGATCATTAATATAGATGTTAAACAGTGTTGGAGAGGTCAAGCCACCCTGTCTAACACCACACTCCATGACATACTGGTCCGAGAACACATTTGCCCAACGTACACAATTCAATTGATGTCTATACCAATACCTAAAAATATTAATCAATTCTGGTGGAATGCCGGTTTCCCTAAGTTTTGACCACATCTTATCATAAGATACCATATCAAAAGCCTTTGAAAGGTCTAAGAAACAAGCAAAGACAGGAGTACGATTATCTGTGTAGTATCTCACAGTCTTTTTTAGACAAAATATCGCCGTTTCTGTAGACAAACCCTCTCTAAAGCCATGCTGAGCATCATGTAGCTTGATGTTGTTTGTAAGGTAAGTATTAAGCAAACTGTCAAATACCTTGGCTACAATTGTGGCTAGAGAGATAGGCCTATAGTTGCTTTTATTTGACATGTCACCTGTTTTATTTTTGACAATAGGGGTCACCACTGTCTTCATCATGTCCCTAGGCAAGTACGAATGCGACATACAGCAATTAAAAAATAAAGCTAATACTCTGGGCAAATGATTACCAGCGTGTCTTAAATGTTCGACACTGAGCCCATCGTGTCCCGGAGACTTACCATGTTTCATTTTACACAACACATTTTTAACGTCCTTTGCGGTGTATCTGATTTTCAATTTCCCAGTCTGTGTTGACTCATTCTCCTTGTCAGAAGACGATGGGCCCAATGGTGATTTCACTGTAAAAAAATCTTGAAACATGTTAGCTATCTCGGCAGTGTCAGTCAGGCCGTCAACACTCACAGGAAGGCCAGGCCGAGGCGTCAAGTTGTTCGTGGATTTCCAAAATTCCCGAAAATTACTTTTCTTATGATGAGAAGCTATTTTATCCATAAGTATCTGTTCTTGGTTATCTTGACACCATTTTAATTTTGATTTAAATATCTTCCTTGTTTTTACCATATTATAATACAGTTCTCCACTAAGTGGCTTTCCCACTGTCAACCATACTTGAAAACAAAGTCTAGCCTCCCTGTGAGCCTCTCCAACATGTCTATTCCATCCCGTAATATAGCCCCCTTTTCGTTTACACAAAGGTTTCTTATAGCTAGAGATAGCTGCATTACTTAGTATTGATATTAGCCTCTGATACATAGTGTCTATTATAGAACGGTGTCTTGTTAAATTACAATTATTATTGTCAATACAAAAATTGAGCTCGTCCGGGAAATCAATACATTTTAATTTACTATTACATATGTCATTATATATATTCAATTGTTCCACATGTCTATTACCCCATAAGATTTTATTACATTTAATATTCATATTTATAGATAATTTCAAATCAATAATGCCTAAATTACAGTTAATAAATAAAGGATAGTGGTCAGACCACAATACATCATATTTTACATTAACACTAACGACCGATTTCCATGCCGACTCCGTTACCAGACAGTGGTCCAGCCATCTTTTGCTGCCATGTGCTTCACTAATAAATGTAAATGTGTCAGAGTTCGTACCTAAGAAATTCATGTCCGCACATATCCACTTTTGGTCACTACAAAATTGTTGCAATTCATCACCAAATAGTTCATTGGGGTGAGCATTAAAGTCACCTAAGATAAAGGAAGTGTCTGCCTGTTGATCCTCTATAATGGCATTAATCCGACTTAAACACTCGGTGAACTCAGATAAATTATCGGTACAGCATGTCGGCATGTAAACACAAAACACTAGAATTGACTTTTCATAAATCACTATTTTAATAGCTGTTAAACGTTCATAATTACAATCTATCACGGAAACCGTTTGGAATACACTTTTTCTCCAAAGTATAGCGACACCTCCATATGGCCTGCCGTGAAGCAACCCACCAGAAGTATCGACAGCGGATACCCCGGTATAGGCAAAATCAGGGTCAATTTTTCCTAAAATTGGTATATCATGTGGCATAAGCCAAGTTTCCTGCAGGGCCACGATATCCGCTAACCTACATAACACACGAACACCATCCATGCTCCTTTTAAGCGATTTACAATTAAAATTTAAATGACACTAACTTTGTTGTATTCTTCATTACTAATTGATTGCATTCGTGACTACATTCCGCTTGGTGAAATAAACAAAGCGTCTAAAAGAAATTCCATCTGGCCATAGTTTCGCATCCATGAATATATTTAACTTCTGCTTAGGTATAATTATTTTATAAGCATCATAATCTCTCTCTTTTTTCATATTTATTTTCTCCAAAGTGACTTGTACTTGAGTCTTTTTTAATATGTAATTCGCAATGTCATTTGGGGACGTATCCTTGCACACATTATTAATAAATAGCGGTACTTTAATATCAGCCGCTTTAAAATTTCCTTCTGGTTCCACACTTGCCATGCCTTTTTCGCTATAAAATCTATTTCTCAACCTTTTTCTTTGCACTTTTTGCCATTGGTCCTCTTCTTTTCTTTGTTTCCATTCACCATCTTCTTGTAAAGTTTGAGCGAAGGATTTTCTCTCTGGATGGGTGACTATATTTAATAATTGTTTACTTGTGACCGGGTTTTGTTCACAATCTTGAGTTATTATATCTTTTGTAGGCGTCATTCTCGACATTTCACTCTGTGGATTTACAGATATATGATTTGATTTAGACGATACCGACTGGTTTTCGAATACCGATACCGGCTGGAGCGAAACTTCTACATCGGATGTTTTTAACTGAGAATAACTACCCCCGCATATCTTTATATCACAGTCCGTACATTTAGATAATTCCAATTTCATATCATCTTTTAATACATTTAAGTCTTCTAATTTCACATAGTTTTGCTTGATTGTGGTTATTTCTTGTTGTAACAATAATATGTCTTTTAATAACCTTGTCACATCTACATGGTCAAACGTAACTGGGGGTAGCTTACTCAAGTTACGGGCAACAAAAATTGGTATATCTTCTGGGTCTATTTGCTTAAACAACCCAATAATATCTTCTATATCACGTTGTAGTTTACCATTTTGAACTTTTTTCCGTTGTATTTTCCTCGTGTTAGTTTTCACGGAATCAAATAACAGATCTTTAGCCGAAACAATTTCGTTCTCCGTGAAGGCACTAAGACATATTCGGGTTAGGCTTACATTGTCCATCACATCTATTTTGTTTTGTATGAAAGCCAATACTTCATTTATAACAATATTACAGCTGTTACACTTAATGATACTCGTAGCCATTTCTTATTATTCATTGACAACACGCAAGTTTATTGTACGTGTGCACAGTGACGCATGCGCACGGCGACTGTGATATACTTATCTAAAAAATATTGGACTAAATCCTAGATCGAACTACTAATTGGTACTTAATACTTTTTAAATACACCTGTTTAGGTAATAAGTTCTGCCCCGGAGACCATATATCATGGCACCGGAGTCTGGACGGTCGCTCGGGGGCGGAGTCTCGCGTGCGGCACCTGTTGGTGGCGCAGGACCCGCAGCTGCTCGTTCAGGAGACGCCGCATGGCACTGTCAATTTCCTACAGGTAGACAGAGCTTTGTTCATTTATTGTTAGTGACAGAATTTTAACCAATGCTTGTTTATCTTGTATTATGTTGGTGCATACTTGCTTGACGAATTTTAATAACAAACTTTTTTTTGTTTTATTCTGCCACGGCAAAGTGACCACACTGCCCCTGATGGTAAGCGCAGTGCCGTCCAATTAGATTAGCGGCCCGGCAGACGTCGTCCTGCCCAGAAAAGCATCTTCAAGTTTCTAGTATTTGTAAACTTACTCTCAGAATTCTAGAAAGTTTTCGAATCATGTAGATCTTTCAAGATAATTCCATTAATGTAGTGCATATGTACTATCACTTTCTGGTAGTGATTTCGTGAAAAGGGACGGAAGTGTGTAACAGGAAGTCGGGGAAGCGCGCGTTATTTGATCTTTATTATGGTCTGTTGCAGATGGTGGGTTGTACCGGTCGGGAGCTGCGCGCTGCTCAGAGAGGTTCCGGGTTTGAGGTGCTCAAACTCATTGGAGACGATCCCAAGTTAGTGAATCTTCTATATTTGTGAAACAATAGGCTGTGGGCTCGATTCCCGCACCGAGACTAATTTTTGTGTGACAGACAGATGTTTATTTCGGGTCTGGTTGTGCATTATTAGCAACTTAACTGGTTCGCTATGCATGGTGGGTAATTTAAAAGGCATATGAATAATTATTTACTCTTAATGATTGATTTAATGACCACTGTTACACAATTCAGTGCTTACGTTACCAACCCCATGTCAAGATGTACTAAATACGGCTTTGTAATAAATAGCAATAAGTATGGACTGCCTCGGTGGCGCAGTTGTAATTGCGCATGCGTTAAGACTGCTGTGCTGAGGTCTCGGGTTCGATCCCCGGGTCAGGTAAAGTAATATTGGGTTTTTCTATGTAGAAATTGCTCAGTATTAGCCCGGAGTCTGGAAAATGTGCCCGGTATGGCGATAGGCTCGCCCCCTATCACATTATGGGACCGAAATTCGGCGAAAAGTGGGTGTACTAGTTGTAACTAGAGAACACGAAGAACTCTCTCGAGAAGAACTCGAAGGGGTAGGCAGAGGTGTACCTCTGCCTACCCCTTCGAGGATTACAGGCTGAGTGTATGTGTGTGTAAGTATGGATAGCATGACCCTCTAAAGTGAACTACATACTAGATCAGGGTATAAGCCAATGTCAACCAAACACATTAAAACACTCTGACTTTTAATTTTTTTTTAGTGCCTCTATAGGCAGACGAGCAGACGGGCCACGGGATGGTAAGTAGTCACCGCCGCCCATAGACTTCTGCAATGCCAGGGCACAGCAAAGCCGCTGCCTACCGTTGAAGGACTATTCTTTTTAAGCCTCGTTTAAAAAAGGACATGTCATAGCGCTCATGGAACACCGCAGCAGGGACTGCTCCCGAACTGATAATGAATGACTACCGGAATGCCGCGAGCGGTCTCTTTTATTGCATTTCAAACCTTCACACCGCTCAAACGACAACTTATTAATCTACCCGTAGTTATTTTCTAAAATACTTTCGATATACCTTCGGTATTTTTTTCCTAGCAAAGTGACCACACTGCATCTGATGGTAAGCGCAGTGTCGTCCAGTTAGAGTATCGAGTAGCGAAAGATCACCTAGCCCCCCATACTCAATACAATCATGCCGGCCTGCTTCTAATAAATGGGAACTGCCCTAACAATATTTTATGTCTCTTTGGCTTAGTACACCTGTTCTCTTGTATGAGTTAGGTAATGTATGTGTGCAGATGCGGTGGATCCTGGCTGGTGACACGCATGGAGCGTCGCTCGTCAGCTCGGCGCGTGTGTGCAGGCCGGCGGGGGGCGGGGGGAGGCGCCCCCACCAGCGGCGCCGCAACACTCGCCGGCGTCTCCTGTGCCCTGCGCTGGGGACCCTGGGAGGTAAACAATCACCATTTTTTTTTATCTGGCACCGCAAAGTGCACCACACTGCACCTGATGGTAAGCGCAGTGCCGTCCAATTAGAGTATCGAGTAACGAGAGACAATCTATCCCCCGCTAATCAACACAATCATGTCGGCCTGATGCACACTACGCCATGGGCAAGAAGATGAAGAAGCGGTCGAGGGTCTAGTGTCAGAGTACTCAGAAGGCGACAACACGGCCAAACATCGTACCCTAACTCTAGACCCCCGTCATGTAGTTTACTAGGGATATTATGGAATTCCGTGAACCTAACCGAAACTATCGGATATCTATAGGGTATTAAAGACACGCAGGTGACTCACGTACGCGTTTGTTATAAGAAATTGGATTGGGAATTCACCTACTTACTAACTTTAAAATAGTAAGTTCTGTGCCCAGGTATATGACATCAAAATATATGAGTTTAACACAATATGCTTGTACTATCCAGTCACAAGAAGGCCAGTCACCGCCGCTGCCGTCAGCCCTGAGTCCTGGAGTGGAACAGCAGATCAAGGACACTCTGCAGCGCGGTCTCAGCACGCTCAGCACTGACCGGAGCGGTCCTGAAGGTAGGTGTTAGTAGCCCACGAGGTCAAACCTCACATGTCTCAAAAGGATACCGATGTTCGGAAAAAGGTAATAAGTATGAAGTAAATACAAGCCAAAATCAATTTTATTTCCATAACATTAAAGTAAAAAATCGCATGTAAGAATGGCGAAGTTGCCAGTATTTGTCGGCTTGCCGGCATGCCAATGATAGATGATTTTCTTTATTTTCTCTTAGTTTGTCAGCTGGGTACTGTACTGTAGCTGTTTTATTAATTGTTGTGATGTTGTTTCCAGGTCACATGTCCACAGACAGCTTCGAGATGTCCAGCATGGAGAGAGCGTTACCCAATATACAGGGTTCAGTGCAGGTACAGTGGAAAAATATAAAATTTAATCTCTTTATTACGGCATTAAATTTTTTTTATTCCTTGCATGGTAAAGTGACTACACTGCACCTGATGGTAAGTGCAGTGTCGTCCAATTAGAGTAACGAGTAGCGAGAGACAATCTATCCCCCGCTACTCAACACAATCATGCTGGACTGCTCCTTCACACTACGCCATGGGCAAGAAGGTGAAGAAGCGGTCGAGGGTCTAGTGTCAGAGTACTCAGAAATCGTACCTAAACTCTAAGACACCCGATAAAAATCACCCCCGATGTCACGCTGACGCTACGTTTAAACACTCATAGCTCACTTTAATGTTGGTAGCATTCAGACACGAGACTTCGGTATTACACAAGTTTCAGACGTGCAACCTCAATATTGAGCAACATTCAGACACACAATATCATTGTTGCGCGACATTCAGACACGCAATTACAATGTTGCGCGAAATTCAGACACGCAATTTCAATGTTGCGCTACATTCAGCCACGCAATCTCGATATTGCGTGACGATCAGACACGCAATATCAATGTTGCAAGCATTCATTTAGACACGAGACTTCGGTATTACACAAGTTTCAGACGTGCAACCTCAATATTGCGCAACATTCAGACACACAATATCAATGTTGCGCGACATTCAGACACACAATATCAATGTTGCGCGACATTCAGACACGCAACCTCAATATTGCCCAACATTCAGACTCACAATATCAATGTTGCGCGACATTCAGACACACAATATCAATGTTGCGCGACATTCAGACACGCAACCTCAATATTGCCCAACATTCAGACTCACAATATCAATGTTGCGCGACATTCAGACACACAATATCAATGTTGCGCGACATTCAGACACGCAACCTCCATATTGGGCAATATTCAGACACCGAATCTCAATATTGCGCGATATTCAGACATCAATGTTAAGTATAATTCAGACGCATGAGCTCGGGTTGTCATGGTTAAAACCTGCTGTACTTCCAGGGCTCGTGGCGTGAGGACTGCGTGGAGTATCTGGACGGAGTGCACATCATGATCAATGCGGAAGGAGCTAGTCTACTGCCGCTGGCCGTTGAGTAAGTTTTTATATGTACTAAATCTGCCTGCCTCGGTAGCGCAGTTGTAATAGGGTGTTTGACAGGTGTAACCAAAAAACTGCATTAGGAGAAAGGATAGTGGGCAAACATATTTATTAAATACATTTTATTTTCGTCATTAAAATTTTGTTTTTTAATCTGTATCTCTCGGTGCCAAAAACGTAGCAATACCGGCCGCCATTACTCGTGACGACATCGCACATAAACATTGCATCCTACGACAAATAAAATTGTAAGGAAGAACATATTTTTCGATGTGTAAACGTGTGGAAACGTGTTAATTTCGTCTTCTATAAGAATGGAGGAAGACATTACAAAGGCTGATAGTCGAAATCTGCCACTTCTTTCTTAAAACTTTTGATTTTTTCACATGGATGAACAATTAATCGGGATTTAGTGTCGAGTTATTACACAAAGGCATTGAACAATATTTATATGCTGGCTCATTCATTTTTGAAAAACGGAAAAACTAACAGATAAATGCAAATAATTTGTTATGTTGTTAGGTGTCACGAATGTTTGTATATGTGCGATGACGTCACATAGAGATAATGTCACGTGACAACGCGTTTTAGCGCGAAATTATATATGAAAAAATAAAATCAAGGATTTTATATAAATTGAGTATATTTCAATAATAATAATATTACGGGGGCTATAAGTGAAGAGTCCTCTATCGATGTCCATCAATTTTCAAAAATTGTCAAATACCCTATTGCGCATGCGTTACCACTGCTGTGCTAAGGTCTCGGGTTCGATCCTCGAGTCGGGTAAAGTGATATTGGATTTTTCTCTAGAAATTCTCATTATTAGCCCGGAGTCTGGAATTGTGCCCGGTATCGCGATAGGCTCGCCCCCTATCACATTATGGGATCGAAATTCTGCTAAAAGTGGGTGTACTGGTGTACACATCTGCCTACCACTTCAGAGATAACAGGTGTGAGTGTATATCGCATGCTTAGTGGAATAGTGACTTAACTAAAAAAAAGCAATTTTTGGAAAATCGCAAAAGAAGATTTTGCTATGAGGACTCATCCTATTTGTTGGCGCATAAAATTAATACTAGTTATTATTTAATTATGAGTATTTGTATTTTAAACGTATGATTAGTTATTGATCAGATCTGACTAAAAAATATGGCGGTTATAATTTCTATCTTTTTTTTATATATATTTTAAAAAGTAGATTCTAAGTTAAGTCAGTTTTTTATAAAAAGTAAATCAAATATTTTTTAATGCAAGTGTCCTATTAAGTTGTAAGCTTGTTTCATTTTAAATTATTTCTTATTTATAATGACTCATTCAGTATTTAGTCTGTACATGATTCATTTAGTAACATACATTTAGTAATTGGGTCACTTTTTTATTATTATTTTTTTTTTCTGGAGAAAGAGGGACTCTTTGCGATGAACTCTTTCTTTCAGAAGCCGCCTCACAGGAAATGGACCTGGCTGAGCTGGTTCGGTTAGAAACGAGATAGATTTTATCTTGACGACGAAAAGGCGGATCTTCAATAATGTCTCGGTGATCAACAGGGTGAAAACCGGAAGCGATCACCGAATGGTTCGAGGCATATTGAATATCAACGTCAAATTAGAAAGATCTCGCTTGATGAAGTCTACGCTCCGCCCTACTCGTGCTCATATCCAAAACCCTGAGACCTTTCAACTCGAGTTGGTAAACCGCTTCGATTGCCTAGATAAATGTGCTACAGTGGACGAGATTAATGGCGGGTTGGTAGAAGCTGTCCATACGGTGGGTTCTAAATTCTTTAGACCTCGTCGTAGAGATAGACCCCAGAAACTCTCGACTCACACACTCGACCTCATGGCCAAACGTCGATCTATGGCGTTGCAGTCTTCCGATGAAGCTAAGGCATGTCGGCTGCTCAATAGACAAATATGGAAATATTTGCGACACGACGTCCGTGCCTACAATGCTGTAAGCATCAAGAAGACGATTGAGCGGAACAAAGGCTCCAAAGTGTTCACAAAGGAATTGTCTATTGGGCAAAGCCAAATGACCAAGCTGAAGACGGAAGACGGTAACGTAGTGTCGACGAAGGCAGAGATATTGAGGGAGATCGAGAGGTTCTACGGGCAGCTTTACACCTCAGTTGCCAAACCCGCAACCAGCTCGGTCAGAGACCCGAGAGCCAAGCTGGTCCGACACTACAGCGAAGACATCCCGGACATCAGCCTATGTGAGATTAGGAGGGCACTTGGTCAGCTCAAAAACAACAAGGCGGCGGGCGAGGACGGAATCACCACAGAGCTTTTGAAGGCGGGCGGTACGCCGATAATAAAAGTCCTTCAGAGGCTCTTCAATTCCGTTCTGCTCGAGGGTGTAACGCCCGAAGCATGGAAAAGGAGTGTGGTGGTGCTGTTCTTCAAGAAAGGTGATAACGCTTTAAGAATTATAGACCCATCTCACTCCTGAGCCATGTTTATAAGCTGTTCTCAAGGGTAATTACAAACCGCCTCGAACTCAGGCTAGATGACTTCCAGCCTCCCGAACAAGCCGTTTTCCGAAAAGGTTATAGTACCATAGACCACATTCATACGCTGCGGCAGGTTATACAAAAAACTGAGGAATTTAACTTGCCACTTTGCTTAGCGTTTGTGGACTATGAGAAAGCCTTTGATTCGATCGAGATCTGGGCTGTGCTGCAGTCCCTCCAGCGGTGCCACATCGACTTTCGGTACATTGAAGTGTTGAGGTGCTTGTACAGCAATGCCACTATGTCAGTCCGAGTACAAAACCAGAGTACGAAGGATATTCCACTACACAGAGGTGTGAGACAGGGAGATGTTATATCTCCGAAACTGTTCACTACCGCGTTGGAAGATACCTTCAAGCTCTTAGATTGGTAAGGACTTGGCGTCAACATCAATGGCGAAAACATCACCCACCTTCGATTTGCCGACGACATTGTTGTCTTGGCAGAATCGCTGGAGGACCTTAGCACTATGCTCAGAGACCTCAACCGAGTTTCGCAACTGGTGGGCCTTAGGATGAACATGGACAAGACTAAAATCCTGTCAAATATCCATGTTGAGTCTATGCCGTTTACTGTTAGGAGCTCAACTCTCGAAGTTGTAGACGAATACGTCTATCAAGGACAAGTAATCCAGTTAGGCAGGTCAAACTTTGAGAGAGAGGTCAATCGTCGAATCCAACTCGGTTGGGCAGCGTTCGGGAAACTACGCAAGATCTTCTCGTCCAAAATACCTCAGTGTCTGAAGACAAAAGTCTTCGATCAATGTGTGTTACCAGTGATGACATACGGTTCTGAGTCGTGGTCTCTAACTATGGGCCGCCTAAGACGGCTCACAGTCACTCAGCGAGCTATGGAGAGGGCTATGCTCGGTGTTTCTCTACGCGATCGAATCAGAAACGAGGAGATTCGTAGAAGAACGAAAGTCGCCGACATAGCCCAACGGATTAGCAAGCTAAAGTGGCAGTGATTCCAAAATCTTAAAATATTCTTGAACGTTTGAGTAACGTCGATTTTCAGGCTTGTTTGTTATATCACCTAACATTTACAACAACAAAAACCGTATTTTAGTAGTTAAAATAAATATTAAATATACACCCCTAACTTTTTAAAATTATTACCGTCACTTCAGTTGTTGGCACTGATTCATGTTCAGTATCATTCGCTGTCGTTTCTGGCGCCGGATTTTGTGCCCGAACCAGCTCCATCATCTTTTTCGCTCTATTGAATGGCATCGTCACCCTTAAACGTGAAAAGTAATACAATAAGACTCTTTTACAAAACAAAAATGTAATTAGTATTTAGACTAACAAAGACTTAATATAAAATAGTAACAGGCAATAAAAAAATTACACATAATATTCCGTTCTTTTTCTTCAAATAAAGACTCAACTAATATTGCGGCTCCTAAGTAACAATCACCTTTAGTAGTAAACAGCCTTATACTTGAATGTTACAAAGTATTACCTTAAGTAATGGATAGATTTTAATAGTAAACTGACTCAACTCGTAATGGGCCACGAAAAATATAACAACGTTCAATGAAAAACTGTCTTAAAACGAAATGTTTCATGTAACATATTATTGAAATTTGTAGTAAACTGACCTAAGATTTAAATTGTCAATATTAGATTATACAAATTGATAAAACTTACCTTCGAATTTAGACGTAAATGCACTCAACATCGATTGAGTCTTCGTTTAATAAAATGATAATAACCTTACTCTGCAAGTGCCGGACACAAACTGGCATGAGTCGTTATCCCGCTAAAACACGATGCGAGATCCCATAAAAGTGAAAGAGACGGATGTTATCACTGGGCGGGAACAATGCGTAACTTCAACAAAATGCAAACGGTAGACGGTAGATGGCGTTAACAGAAGCCTGTCTCTTTACGTAACTTAATTCTGACCGATCTGCTAATGTGTCAATTTTCCATTAAGCATGCGATATGTATGTACTAAAAACTAATATGAAGTACAATCTTATATGGCGGACATATTGCAAAAGTGTCGAGCTGTAGAGTTGTATGTATAAATGATTACTGTTCCGCAGTGGTCGCGTCCTGCGCGGCAGTCACTTCACGTGGCGGTGCGGCGGCGCGGCGGTGACGCTGCTGCCGCCGGCGGTGTCCGGAGCCCGGGTCTCCGCGCATGCGCCGTACGCACTCATCGGCGCCTGGCTGCAGGTACCCACTGACTACTCATTACTCACCACTGACCATACACTACCACTCTATCATGGTTAGCTTACTTCAGTACAGCTTCTTGCTGCACTAGAAACAAAGAAAAACTATTTATTAGCACAGCTAATAACACGCACATACCATAAGACAATAGGGTAGTTGACTCAATTTTTTTTATTAATTTAATCAACAAGTTACATTACCTAAAACCTATTATAGAAAGAATTTTATGAATCCGAACAAAAATAAGTAAATTAGACACCACTCAAATCTGCTGGAAGGGGTAGTTTTCAAATAACAGTACAAGGATGCGTATCTGATACCGTGACGTCACGGTACTATGAATCGCCTGTACTGTACCGTTGTGCGAGGGAGATAGCGATATGTTCCTAATACGCCATCGTTTTCGCTTATGCCTGTGAGTATTTGGTCATACTAATATTTAAAATAAATATTGTGACCTCATTTTTCAGGCAATTTGGATTCTGTTTTCGCAAAAGAATTTCTTTTGCGTATTATATTCGATTGCGTAGAGAATAATGTACAAAATTAAACACAGGAAACTACCCCATTAACAATTTTATTATATTTAAAACTAATGCTAATGGCACTTGCTTGTCGCAGCTGTGACAGGTATGTGACCACTCAGCGTACTGGTGTGCTGTGTCACGTACATAGTACATACCACAACACAGCGCTGGTTTTCAGTGGTCACCTTAAGTGACGTGCGCACGTCAACCAGCTATATCAGCTGCATTACCAAAGACCCATACAAACCATAATACTATATTTATAAAAAAACGACTACTACTGCAGATAAGCGCAGTAACGTCCAGTTAGAGTATCGAGTGGCAACAACTAAGGACCCAGGATCGTAGGAAGGAGAAAACACGGTAGCTGGCAAACTGTTCCACAGCTTGATGGTGCGGCATAATACGAATTTGCTCTGCTCTTGGTTCGGGCCGGGGTAGTAGACACTACGAAGCTATGGCTCCGCAAGCCAGTACGTGTGGTTCTGGTGTGGAAGGGAGAGAATTTCTATATAAATGATGTTAATGACGATATAGATAATACAAAAATTGATAAAGCTGTAGCAATTCCCAAAGTATGGGTGGGTTGTGACCCACCGGTAGGTCACAAGTGAATATTGGGTGTACGATACGACAGACCAGGTCCTAAAAATAGCAAACAATGTAATTATAAAAAAAACGATTGGAACGGTTTTTTTTTTTACTTTCGTTCACTGAGTTGATGTCCATTTTCTATTCATAACGGCCAAGAGGTGAATCCCGAATTTGGAAGTTTTGTTAGGTGGGTCCGGACCAGCCAACTTTAGTAACCACTGCGTATATCTATATATGAGGGCCGTAGTGGTCCCATAACACCCAGACCCGAAGAATATGTCTGTCACACAAACATATGTCTTGCGCACTGCCCCAGAGGTTATTTAAACATATAAATGTAGTCTTGCAGTGTTGTGATGCTGAGGAAGCTATGCTCTATGTTTCTTTGTGACAAAGTCATCTTATGACCATATAAACAAAAAAATAATCTAGTTTCTTCACGTATATTACAATTCCAGGTGCTGATTCCAAAAGACTTAGCTATAGAGATGTCGGCCCGAGTCTCAGGACTAGAATCACTAGCGGGCGAAGACTCGGAGACTGACGAAGACTCTGCGCAGAGTCCACCGCGGGCACCCACCCTACCGCTGACCATGGCGTGGCCTCGACATCGGCTGAAGATAACGGTGCTTCCAGACCTACAACTATTATAATATATAATTATAAATGTACCTAATGTGTCTCTATACTTGTTGCTAAAATATCCAATAATTATGCATTTTATATTTTATTGAGTTATATTTTTTCCTTAGTATTCCGTCCTTATAGCAACGATAGCCTAGTTGGTTGCGGTACGGACTGCCAAGACGAAAGTCGTAGGTTCGAAACCCAAGTGGCATACACCTCTGACTTTTTTAAAGTTATGTGTGTATTAAAATGTTAATTATCGCTTGCTTTAACGGTGAAGGAAAACATCGTGAGGAAACCTGCATATCTGAGAATTTTTCGAAGGTATGTGAAGTCTGCCAACCTGCATTAGGCCAGCGTGGTGGACTAAGGCCTAACCCTTCTCATTAGTAGAGGAGGCCCGTGCCCAGCAGTGGGACAATGATTAATATAGGGCTAGTATTATTATTATTATTCCGTCGTTAAATTTCACACACAAAATATACATTTAAAAGTATTCCATCGATGGCCACGAGTGCAAACATTTACATATAATAAAAACCTAGTTTTCTATAACTACCGTATTCAAGAATAATTCAGTAACTCAGCCATGAGTTTTTTAGCGACAGCGGAAAATATTTATATGGCAAAATATACAGCGCTTCTATCGGTTACGTGAGTATATTTGGTACTAAATATATAAGAACGGAATATTCCATACATAAAAACAACGACGCAACGCTAGGTCATTCCGTCATTTCGTGCAAATTACACGTCCAGATAAAGTACCCCATAAAAGAATGGCTTTGTTATAATGAATTATATTCGAATTAATAGCAAATCACGTATTGAAAAAGTAGTGTACTTGTTATTTTAGATTTATTAATTTGTTTTTGAACATTTACAGTGTAACAATCAAAAATTTCATTACACTCTGTTTCCGACCACTACCCAATTTATGTTTCTAATATTTATTTACGTACTGATAACTATCTTACTTTCAATTATACTAGAATTTATTATTGAAGTGGTAGAGCCACGCTGTAGACATATTTGCCTACAACATGAATGGGCCGGCTCGACCGAGGCAGTACCACTGTCTCACAGAAAACCAACGTGAAGTGACAGTTCACTGTCGCGTTTCGTATGGTAAGTGAGATATCCGGAGGCCCAGATTCCCCCTTCCCTTCCCTAATCCCTATTCCTGTCCTTTAAGGCCGACAACGCATACATGATACTTTCGGTATTGTGGATGTTCATGGGCGGTGGAGATCACTTAACATCAGGTGACCCACTGGCTCGTTTGTCGGACTATACTATAAAAAAAACAGTTTAAATCATCACTCGTTTATCTATATTTTTTGTAAAATTATAAACATAATAGGAACTATTAAAGAAAGTAGTTTTATTTTTGTCATGTAAACTATCACTACCATCCACAGTCTAAGTATTGTCATTCTAATACGCAATTATAAATGACTGTCGCTAAGTAAGACAACAACGTGTTCATAGTAGCTAGTTGGCCTCGATGGCAAAGCCAAAGTGCCTGTATGTCTGTCATTGACGAAATTATTTTTGATTCTGGTGCCTTTGATAGGATTTTGTCCAATTATATCACATTCCATCGCATTTAAAATGGTATGTTGCACCTACGATAAAAAAAAATCTCAGAAGTTAAGCCTTTTTACTCATTATCAACGCCATTTAATTCTGAATTAGTTAATATATTTAAATAAAAAGTTATTTAACATATTCTTTATAATTCTTAAGTTGGGTGTGGCAGAAGAAGCATGAAAGTGGAGTTAATTCGTGGAGTCACCCTTGCTGATCGCATGAGGAATAGTGTGATAAGAGATCGTTGTGAGTTGAAGAATGATGTGGTGACTAAGATAGAAAGAGGTATGCTGAGATGGTTTGGCCACATGGAGAGGATGGATGAAAGGCGATTTACGAAAGCTATTTATCGTGCAAATGTGACTGGAAGAGTGGGTAGAGGGCGCCCAAGGAGAACGTTTACGAAACAGATAAACGATCTTCTCCTAAAAGGGCAAATCAGAAGTACCTCCAACCGTCGTAGATGTATGAATGTGGAAGAGGCGAAAGAATGCATTTCGCATGCTGTGTTCACTCCAAGAAGGTGTACACTGTTGTATGATATTTTTTATTTATGGCTTAACATTGTAATTACTGTGTACAACTAGTTCAGTGAACCAAATAAAAAAAATAAAGAAGTGTGTCAGTATCGTGGCTTGTGGCACTCAGTAGTCTCTGCCTACCCCCATGGGATACGGGCGTGAGTGTGATATGTATGTATTTATAATTCTCATTCATCTCTTCTTCATTTCCATCCGTACCATCCAAATTTTCTATGGATGGTTGTATGGATTTTGGACGTATAAATTATAAACAAGATAAAAAGATCATTAGAAGGGTAGTCTAAATGTGATTTTTTTAATAATTTCTTATTTCCTGACATTATTTTTTATTCCGCGAAACGCCGAAATTTGCACGAAATGGCGGAATAACCCGCTAGCGACTTCGTTTAATCTAAGTGTATTGTAAAAAAGGCAACATATAATCATAGGCTGTGTTCCGAAAAACACTGTAAGCACTGTACAGTGCTCTTCAGTGTTGCCAACAACTAAACTAGTTCTCCCCCAGATGCAACTACTTAAACCACCAGAAAACCACTAACAAAAATTGTCCTTGAACACATTACACAATACCATATACACATAACCACCAAAATTTCCACTAACAAAATATTGTTTTTTTTACTAAGGAAAACATGCAATACATACGCCTGTAATCCCCGAACTGTAGGGATATGATAACGTACTCCTATAAGTACCGAAACGAAAGTATCGATACCTTAAAGTATCGACATATTTCCTAGGGCCTACGCAATTAGAAAGGAGGAGTCTGCCATGTGCCACTATTGTGGTAACTGCCGAAACACCCCCAGCGAGGAGTTTCCAGCCTGGGCCGAAGAGAGCAGCGCTCTCAGAAAATCTATTAATGGAGACCTTTCTCTGCCTGCCGTGGTGGTAGCTGCTATGGTCTCTGGGGTCGGGAACAAAACCGATTCCGTTCGCCGCCAATCGAGTGGGCGCCGAGTTTGATGACTGGCTGGCGCCTCCCGCCCTTTTTACCCGACTGCCAAGGAAGCTTATGTTTTTCGCGCGTATCTTGTATGTATGTTTGTAAATTTCTTTATATACCTCGTATCTTCTAAACGGCTGGATCGATTTCGACAATTAAGGTATCGTTATATTCTAGGGCTTGCAATTACTGTAGATTTTATTTACCGGTAAAAAAATCCGTAATAATTTATTTTACCGGTATTCTGGTAAAACCGGTAATAGGTGCATTTTTCAAATATCTTTAAAATTGGAGATGATAATATTATTTAGTCGCCTTAAAGTAAAAAGGAAGCAAAAGTATTTTAAATAAACCTTCAATTTCAATTTCAATAAACTCAGAAATTAAACAAAACCATACATTTGTTTCACTAAGACAGTAAAAGCCAACCAACAATTATGTTTGCTGGTGTTAGGATATTGATATCCGCCCGGATAGCAACTACCGTACACAGGGTGTAAAACCCGCCATAGTGGCACACGCAAGTGTGTCGCAGATTAGCCAGTGTACATCTGGTTTTCGTCAGGGGTTTCTAGAGTTGGGGTACGATGTTTGGCCGTTTTGCGGCCTTCTGAGTACTCTGACACTAGACCCTCGACCACTTCTTTATTTATTTTGGCGAAAGTTTGGGAAGAACTAATTCTGTCTAATTAATAAAATAAATCTAAGCTTTGTTCTTTGTGTCGTAACTGAAATGGCAGGCGTAAAACAATACAATGCTGCCAACATTATTCTTTCGATAACATGCAGCGGGCTGCAGCGCGTCGCGGTCGTGCCGCTGCCACCCGCCAATGGCGAGTCAAACATCTCATCTCGTGTACCAATCAGAGATAGGTGTAAGATAGTTGAATGTATGTAATTTTTAATGAAGTAAATAGATGAAAACTGAGTTTTATTTTTAGTAGATGTCAAATCAATACAAATAAATAATTTTGAAGCGTCTGTTTGTTATATCAAAATTACCATTTATTTAGAAATTTATATGAGAGCATAATTGATACCTATAGCAAAATATTTTTTTTTGTCTGTCTGTTCCAAATTATCTCCCAAACGGCTGGATCTATTTTGATGGAACTTTCACTAGTATGAAATTAATGTGGAATGAGCTCCCTGCCGAGATGTCCAAGGGGACTACAGTGTGGGGTCTTTCAAGAAGGGAGTAAATAGGTTTTGGAAGGGTCGGCAACGCGCATGACGCATGTGATGCTCCTAGTGTTGCAAGCGTCCATAGTTTACGGTAACCACTTACCATCAGGCGGGCCGCAAGCTCGTTTGCCATCATCGTGATATAAAACAAGAAAGTGGGCCACTGGACGTAAAATAGACTTATTTTTATTCCGATAATTCTGGGATAACATTGAGATAAAAAGGAAAAAATTTAGGGGAAAAATTACGTAAGGTATCTTTTTGGGGAAAATTTTAACCTGAAATGGGGAAATTTCATATACAAAACCGGGAGACACTGTTTCTGAACGCTGTTGATCACGTAACCAAAGCACTGAGAGCGCCTTATCTCGAAAACTCCAGTGCTCTCAGTGGCTCTCAGTACAAAAATGGCGACGTTTTTTGACGTCATATGATACTGCGGCAGTATGAGAGCACTGAACAGTGGCGCAGTGTATAGCGGTACACGGCCATAATATCTTCAGACATCTTCAGAATAGGGTATTTGACAATTTTTGAAGATTGATGGACATCGATAGAGGACTCTTCACTTATAGCCCCCGTAATATTTTTATTATTGAAATATACTCAATTTATATAAAATCCGTGATTTAATTTTTTCATATATAATTTCGCGCTAAAACGCGTTATCACGTGACATTATCTATATGTGACGTCATCGCACATCTACAAACATTCGTGACACCTAACAACATAACAAATTATTTGCATTTATCTCTAGTTTTTCCACAAAAATGAATGAGCTAGCATATAAATATTGTTCAATGCCTTTGTGTAAAAACTCGACACTAAATCACGATAAATTGTTCATCCATGTGCCAAAATCCAAAGTTTTAAGAAAGAAGTGGCAGATTTCGACTATCAGCCCTTGTAATGCCTTCTTCCATTCTTATAGAAGACTTGAAGACGAAATTAACACGTTTCCACACGTTTACACATCGAAAAATATGTTCTTCCTTACAATTTTATTTGTCGTAGGATGCAATGTTTATGTGCGATGTCGTCACGAGTAATGGCGGCCGGTATTGCTACGTTTTTGGCACCGAGTGATACAGATTAAAAATTCTAAATTTTAATGACGAAAATAAAATGTTTATAAAACATTTAAAATAAAAAAATGTATTTAATAAATATGTTTGCCCACTATCCTTTCTCCTAGTGCAGTTTTATATTTTTTGGTTACACCAGTCAAACACCCTATTAAATGGTTGAAAAATTACGTAATAGATGGCGTTAATTATGTTTAATCGTTATTAAGGCGATGAATATAATAGGTTATTTAAATTAATAAACATTTGCAAATCATTAATTGCAAATATGTAGTTATAATATAGCAAGTTTATATTATAACTACATATTTGCAATTAATTATTATTGAATAATTAATTGTAATAATATACAGGTATTATTGCAAATAATATAATTTTGGTATTGATATTCGTGAATAAATAAATTGAATTATTGTACGAACGGGATGAGAAACGAAACGTTATATTGTATGAGTTATGACTGCCTTTCCGTTTTATTTCCACTATCTACTTGTTAATGGTCTCTGGACAAACCTACTTATATTGCGATTTCTTAATTTTTTGCTACTTATATTACTTTGATATTGTAAGGCAGCTTTGATTCTAAAGGCATTATTACGATTCGGAATTAAAAATGGAGAAAACTACAGACATGGCCAAAGGCCAAACCCTTTTAACATAGTTTTGACTTTTATTTATCAATCTGAGGCAGACAAGGCTGCATTGTGGTAAAGCTTTGCCTTTTCTCCTTTATAAAAAAGAGAAAATTGAAAAAAAAGCTCTCTGGTTTCATAGCTGGGCATAGCTAAACATTGCGTTGCGTCAAAATTAATAGGTTATGACAGTAAACAGTTAATAACGCGACTCGCGAGTGAATACCATTAATAACGGTATACAGTGCGGTAAACGGTACTGATATTTGTTAAAAATGACCAAAAGAGACAATAAGATTTGGGACTATTTTATACAGTGGGATCATGAAGAAAAGGTGGCAAAATGTAAAACTTGTGGCAACAATTTTTCCTATAGAAGCACGTCCAACAATTTGAGATCCCATCTAAAATACAAGCATCCGCTGGCACTCACGGAACTAAACTTGAAATTAAAAAAGTCGAATGACAACGTCGCTGTCAAAAGAGAAGGTAAACTACTAACATTATTTATAACGTTGTAACGTCTTTAATTAGTTATTTTTTGTTGTAGCTACGGTATTGAAACTGACAAATGACAATTGTCACGGTGAAAGGTCAACATATGAGCACTTTAGTAATTTATTGATAATCATTGACAATAATAAAAATAAGATGGAGAACAGTGGTAATAAATAAGGGAGTCCTTTGCCCATCATTTTTCTTTTAATTTAAGAGTATAATAACATAATGTGAATGGAACATAAAATATTATCATAAACAACACATACTTTTAGTTCGATAATTGTTAAGTTAAAATACAGTACTTTCGAGATTCTTTATCAGAATTTAGAGCATTTGTATATTTTAAATAGGTACTACGAAGCAAAGTAAAAGACGTATATATATGTTTACATAATAATTTAACTGAGATATTATTGATTTTGAAGAAGGTTATTGGGTTATTTGGTACATAACACATTTTATATTTATTCTATTGTAGGCCGAAAAGTAGCGAATATTTGATACTATTGTGTTTTAATCATATATTGTAAGAAAACACAACATATTTCCAAAAGTAGATTAAGAAATTCTATGTTTCTAGTTACAAAAATAAACACAAGATGGCGGATTTGTAAATTTACACGGTGCTTGCTTTATTCAGTGGTATGTCACATAGCGTAGGAAGCCATTTTGTTATAATATTATCGACATAGGTGAAGTGCTTATTAATTTACTTTTAAATATTAATTGTGCTATTTTGTTATTAACGTGTCGTTATGTTCGAAGAGATAAATATTTGGGCACATTTTGAGAATGTCAACGGATTTAAGATAATATGTAAACATTGTGGACATATTACCTATACTCGTAATGGTTCCAAACATTATCTCCTGCATCATTTAATTTTAAAACATATTGACAAATTGAGCGATGGCGAGAAACTTTTAAAATTCTCCGCGAAAGTTCTTTGGAAATATTTTACGAAAATAGGCGGTGCTGATAAGTTAGCGAAGTGCGTTGTGTGTGAAAAGACATTGTCATTTAAGACTACTGTGACAAATCTAAAAGCGCACGTATCCCGAATTCATCCGGAGGTGTTTCTTCGGGAACTGCAGAATCTGCCGCGCCCAAAACACAACAATGAACACGATCGTACCGATTCAGATACTGGTATGGTGCTATTTTAACATATTTGTTTGTGTTATTAAATATTTAATAGCATTAATTTACTCGTTATTTGCTATTTTTATTATATTAATTGCGACTGAAGTTTAACATAAATCTAACCGGTATGTTGTAAGCGTAGCCGTGGAGGATGGCGTGGGCGAACGAGAAAGCGGCCGGCTTCGGAGTACTCATACTAATTATAATACTCGAGTACTTACAGATATCTACCTAAACAGAACTCTTCGCCCTTGAACTTTCACAATGTTTATATTGAAGAGAGTGAACTTAGTGAAATTTCATGTGTCGAATTTTATTTATCTAGTCTTATTTATTGTTTTTTTTTTTATGTAGAAGAGTTCGGCAAATGCATGTAATTCTTAATTTGTTACTAAAAGACTAAATATGATTTTGTAGTCCTTTGACTTGAGAAATGATGGATTTATCCCGTGTTTCGCCCATTGGGTTTTTGAGAGGCAGGTTATGTTAGGTTTACCTATGTTAACCCCTAAAGTGTAATATTTCTTCGTAAAAAAATCGGTTCTGTGGTTTTTTTAGCCCGTAACCGTGGATACGAAACATATTATCATTATTATCATTCGCATATTATCAGTGTTGAATAATAGAGAGTTCTCTCTACTCACTAGACACTGGAGTGCAGTATCTCCTTAGGCTGTCTGGCTACATAGGCTGAGAAACCAGTGCGGTCCTGAGTTCAAATCTAATGGCAATTTATTGTTGAGATATGTACTTGAATTTGTGCCAACTGCCGGAACGCTAGCGGTGCCAACTATCACATCATGGGATGGAATTATATTCGGTGAAGGAGAATACAGAGGTAGACTTATTTTCCCAGACTTGTTTTATTAGTTTTCGTAGCACTTCTTTGTACGTTACGCATAAATAGTGAGGGTGGTTTTAAAAGACAGATTGTATTAAAAATTATCATTTATTGTGATGTGAAACATCTAATGCGGCGGGTCACCACGTCATGCGTCGCCACGCTATATTATGAAACATCTAATACGGTGTGGTGACGACAGAAGTAACTGATTAAAAGAATTGAATGGAGTGGGAGGGGATCATCTTTTTCAATAAAAAATCTGAATATTATCCATACTAATACTATAAATGCGAAAGTAACTCTGTTTGTTTGTATGTTTGTTTGTTTGTTACCTCTTCACGACTAAACGGCTGAACGGATTGTAATGAAATTTGGTAAGGGAATAGATTATATCCTGGAGAAGGACATAGGCTATCTTTTTTCTCAAAAAACAACCTTGAAAGGGGTCAAATAGGAGTTCAAAATTTGTATGGGAAATCCATAATTCCTCGACTTAGGGATCTGTAAATTCATATTTAGGCTTTTGGTAGGAAATAAAGAAATACGTGTTTCAACGTTTTTGAAAAATCATCCCTAAAAGGGGCAAAGCGAGTTTAAACTTATGAGGTATTCTTTAGATGCAATCTCAAGATTCAGGCACAACACCTGAGAGGCTGGACAATCGCTACAGGTGCGTCAGTGCAGAAGACAACTCTTTGGATTGTATATTTCTGCTCCCGAATATAACCTCCACGCAGGCGGAGCCGCGAGCAACAGCTAGTATTTTTTATAATTTCTCCTATACATATTTCTACAAAATAATTTCGATGTTTCACATCTGCCAGACGTCCCACGACGGTAATGTTTTTTTCTAAGATGTTCACCTGTTTGGCTCGAAATAGAGTAGTGCTTTTCGAGTTTTTGTGTGTAGGTATGTCTTTTTATTTGGTAAGCTGAAATATGAAGAAATATGATCGCTAGATTCTTCTTGGTTGTGAGAATGCTATCCAGTGTAATTTGTAATATGGTGCCAGTGAAATATAAAAGTGAGGGTAAATAATAAAAAATAGTATTATGTGTATCAATCGAAATCAATAATATACACCGTTTCAAATGTAATTAAATAAAGCACACACTTATAGGATTATCTTATGTCGTGGATCAAGAACTACAAAATAATTTGTAGATCACAAATCCGCGGCCTTTCGTTTGACAGCCGGTTATTCACTCACTGCGCCATAGAAGCAGTCAAATCAGCGATCTATATGTACTTATATGTATGTCAATGGGTCAAATGCTACTTTGACACATTGGATTTTTCTATTTAGAAATACTCAGCATCAGCCTGGAGTCTGGAATTGTGGCCGGTATGGTCATAGATAGGCTCGCCCCCTATCACAATATGTGGGCTGTAATATATTCGGCGAAAAGTGGGTGTCCGGTACACCCAGCTGCCTACCTCTTCGGGATTACAGGCGTGAGTGTATATGTATTTTATAAGTCAAACATTCGAAACACAGGAAATTCAACTATTGTAACCTAAGCACTATTTCTAAGACTTTAGGTAAGGTACCTCCTTATTGTGATTTCCATCTGGTCTCATTTTCTTATGATACTGATCATTGTGGGAATTCTTGTGCCATAGAAATGAATACTTACTTAATCTAGTAATATGTTAATTGTGTTTGTAATTGTTTGTCATCCGAATCAGGAAAATGTTGCCATAAAACTAGACAAGGTACCAATATACCTAATTAACTATAACTAAAACAGTAGGTAGTAACGTCATTGTGGCAGTAAAAACGTATATTTTCATCAGTGGGTATCCCAAATGAATAAATCGTGTAGAACTCTGGGAAATAACTTTGTGCAACAAAAAAATGGGATTTTCAAAGCGCCATAAACAAGTCTTGTATTACATTATCAAGAATTTATTTAAGCGTTCACGGTTGCCATGTAAATATTTATAATTTGAATATGGAACAGTCTATGGTCACCAGCGCTGGCTGTCCTACGTGATTTCCTTCACGAGACGACTGAGCGTCAATAATCAACCAATTAAACACCACGCACGTCATTTTAAAGTTAATTTATATGATATTACGTGCTATAATCGCTTGAACTGACATCTTGTTTACATCAGAACGCCCGAGCTAAATAGCCTAACTTGTATCTATGGTAAACCATTATAAGAGTAAACTTCAAGGGCGCAAGGGTCAAATTCGCTTGCGTTTACATAGTAAATAAGTCACGTGTGAGCAGTAGGACCGTTTAGAGAGCGTGTTTTGAACGTCGGAGCGGCAACGTCGCATGTTTTCGTATCGATCATTGCTATAAATGGAATCGGGATTGGGAGTTGGGCCTGGAAACCGGGAGAGCTCGGGAGCAACACGGGAATACTGTTAAGCGATGTTTGTGTGGTCAGTAAAGATATTTTCGTTTACGTCATACGTGTGACGTTAATAAAGCATGTTTCCTATTTGCTATAAATATAGAAAATGTTATGCTGCGGGGCGATGACCTGAGAATGCAAACGCTCTATATTTCCCGGGAGTTTTATAAGGTGGGATTTTGAAATTCGAACGATGCTACTGGCCATCTGAGCAACGATAATTCGCCATAGTGACTAGCATTTTGAGCTATCTCTCATTTTGAAAATTATAAAATAGGAACCTTGTTTATGTATGATGTTCAGAGTGCAGCTGAAAACATCTTCAAAGCAATTTTATACTTGAGCTTTCATTCGGTATGGTAATTACTTATCGTAATTCCGTAAAAAGGATTCATAATTACAATATTATAGACATATTTAACATTTGGGATGCTAAAAGTTTTTATTAACAAGTACCTAAATCATTTACCCAACACCACTTAAATTAATTTTAACTACAATTTAACATACGCAGGTACTTATGTCAGGCAATCAAAACACAGTTTTTTAGAATCGTGCGCTACTTTTTACATAAAATTTGCCTTGGTCTCATTAAAAGGACTTAGACTAGGATTATTTGGAAAACCATGGGAGTACTGGTCTCATATCTGCTTAACTCTTTGAGGAGACAGGCGTAACGGTGAATAAATTATTTCTCTGTGCATACGAAGGATATTGCCCCCAAAATACGTAATAAAAAAATATTGTCTCAGCTGAATTTCGCGAAACAGATGTACATACGCAAACGTATTACATTATTGTCACGCCAATCGAGAACCTTCTGTAGTTTATATTCGGACGATAACTGTGTCGTAAACTCCAGTTTCTATAACTTGGTGACTGTAAACAAAATAATTTGAACGAATTTTAATTAATAATAATCACTTTAGAATAAAGTGAAAATCAACAGGGATTAAAGCCATTAAAGATTTATTAAGAAAGCTGAACAAGTATTGGGTAGAATTCTACATTTTTTTATGCTTGAATAGGCAGACGAGCACACGGGTCACCTGATGGTAAGTAGTCACCGCCGCCCATAGACTTCTGCAATGCCAGGGCACAGCAGAGCCGCTTCCTACCGTTTAAGGACTACTCTTCTTAAGCCTCGTTTAAAGTTATAAGTTTGTATAAGTTCCAATGAAAAGTTCTCTAGTTGGAAAAAGAAGAGGATGTATTGATTCTATGAATGTATTGATGAAGATCAACGTAAATAAAAATAGTGTATAAAAATTGTTTGGGAGTATAAATTAACAATGCAGCTTTACGTTACAGTCAAACATTACAATATTATAAGACATTAATTTAAGAAATAAATGCATAATTTGGCGATATTCTCGTACTTTCGATGGATTTTGGCGCGACTTTATCATTTCACTTCATTATATCGCCCAAGCGGCAGAAATGGAATGTTTTCGGTGCAATAAATTACCATTTGTCTAGATCTTATCGTCCGACATAGTTCTAATTTCAAGTTAAAATTCTAATTCTTCCTCCAATTTCTTTCCAAACTTGATCGGTATTTACTAAGAGGTTGCGTGGGTTGTGCTTACAAAACTGTTGACGGGATTCCAACGAACGCAACCGGTCAAACAATGAGCCCTGTGTTAACACCTTGACATGCGTTGAATGCTAAACGGTACGATGCCCGCACTTCAATCGCTACGTGTTGGTTTTACCTTGTTTGCTTATAGTTTACTTGGTGACAATCGTCATCGTGTTATATTGCTGTAATTTTGTCTACAGTATATATGGGCCTAGTCTTTTAAGGTACTCTGTGTGCCTAATAATATACACGAAGTAGTTGTGAAACTGAGAGCATACGAAAACTTTTCTTTGTGATGACGCTATTGTTATCCCTTGCTTTAACGTCTGAGTGAAAGACGCGAAGAAAATTTTCGTGACGACATACGACTCAGTCCACCTCGTGACCATGAAGACTGTAAAGCCTTCGAAATACCGTATTAGAAAAGAAAAAACCACGAACAAAATCCGTAAAAACTAGTTTTATTTCAATTCGACGCGAAGAAAGCCGAGAATACTCCTTAAAATTTTTAAACGTAGCTTAAGTCTTCCAACTCGTATTAGACCGGTGAACTAAGACCTGACCCCTCATTAGTAGATGTCGCCCGGACTCAGAAGTTGAAGATTGTATAAATCTGTGTGTAAAATAAACTTTACCAGTGATGCAGAATAAAATACTACTGTCAAAAGACATGCGGATGGCAGGAATGACGGCCTCTAGTAATTGGATATATACTGGTTGCTTCTGGAACGCGACTCGTCAGAATGAGATGCTATATTTACTTTTTACCAATTATGCGGTGTCGCTAGGTAAAAATATTTATAAGGTAACCACGTCCCAGCATCAAGTTACTGCACTTTTAGTTTCAGCGTAACAATTGCGTGACGGTCCTAACTCACAGCTCTTCATAATATGACATTTACAGTTTCTTCGAAGGTTAGTTCATTGGAAATATTAGTTGATCACATTTCCGGGAGACAGAAGCCATGAACACATGTGCCAGAGCGGTTGTTCGTTTGACAAAGTTGTGGTCATTGCATTTTTTATAATTCGACGAGAATCGAGATGCCATACTAATATAATTAATTTATCGCCGAGGTAACTGTAAACTGACTCGAGCGATGTCAATTTGTCTTTTATCTTTTTCAATTGGTACGTTATATCTTTCTCTTCTTGTGATATTGCTGCAAATGGGGCATGTTTCATCGTAGCGGAAGCTGTGGAACTTGTAAGGAGAATGACTATAAATACATAAAATACTGATAAGCCAGCCTGATAAAACTCTGGCCGTTCTGGGATTCAATGTCTCCCGTTTACCAACATTATAAGTAAGAACCTTACCGGGCTATGATAAAAGAGTGGAAAGTTTTTAGTTAGTATATTTTCTTCGCTTGTACTACAGTTTTTACATGCCACATCAATATGAAAGTCTTGTGTACGGCAACTCTTCCTACGTTATGTGCTTCTTTATTAGTGTTGGGTTTTATCATCGGGAGAGATTCCATTGGTTCTTCTGAAATCCAGTTTATTACATAATGATATGGCATCGACTGTCGAGTGGTTTTTATCTGGCCGGGGATGCCAGCTTCGATGATTACCGGATTTGGACAGATTTTCGTTGATAAATTGCCACAAATTTTGTTATTGTGTTTATATTATATACGTTGCTTATGTTTCTGTCTTTATTATATTAAATGTAAGGATTTTACAGGGCTTTTGGTTTCCTGTTTGTGAAACCACTTATTATATTGATTTCAGATATATTCGTGTCAAAAGTATCTAACTCTTAATAGGTTCCTATGACGTTGACTAGTTAAGTTAGTGTCTAGATCTTTCATACCCGTGATTCCATATCAGATAAACTGATCGTGGTGCCAGAACTATGCGTATAACTGTTTGGTAATATTATAAATGTAAATTGAATGAAAATATACTGAAATATTTTATTTATTTCTATATAAAGTGACTAACCTCGGAGCACCTACTGTTACGTTTCTTCTTGGAAACAAACTATTTTAATAATTTGTTTTCCTCGATTGTTAAAATCAGTTTGTATGTAGGCGACATCTATTGCTAACATTTACGCCGTTGCTCTAACTAAATCTAACTTATTGAATCGTTTTTTTCTGGTCATAGTCAACAAAGCCTCGTATCACCTTCATGGATCGATTTTTAAGGGATCTTCGTCTCTGGCTTTGCCAGTTGCCCTCGAACGTTTCTAATTTAGGATTGAGTTGCTCAAGGGTATTTCTAAGCAAACTTTGTATCAAATAATTGATAAATAAAACGAGGGAATAGATATATTGAAATTGTATCATGTCCAATACCCTAAGGAGATCTATTGTCCACCGACCATCAACCAAATTTCCATCAATTAATTACCATTTCGGCTCAAATTCTAACTGAAAACTCTTTAACACATTAATCGCATTATAATATCTATCGCCCTACGTGGTTAACCCAGGACCTCATTCGTTTTACACCTGATATATCTATTCGGAAATTGTTTATCTTCGGACGCGCCAAAGAGTCTGGTGTCCTATCTGCATACCCACACAGCTAGCACTTGTGGTTAATGCGGTTAAATATGAACATCGTAGGTATACGACACCGGAAAGACGTCACTCTTCAGAGTAGCTTTACTTACCAGGCTTTGCTTTCAACAAAAAAACCATAGTCCTTTGGATAATTTACTTTGTTAACTTTTATTTTCGATCACATAGGTCGTAGTTTTTGTGGTTGGCGAATTTTACATTCGTAACTGCGTCGTTCACCGATATTATTATAGACAGTTCAACTTATTAGTGCTCATGATGCTAAGGGTCGTTGTCATGCATGCCATACACATCGCTTGGCGTGCCCATCTATGCAATTGTTTTTTATCTAACTTTTAACTGATACGCTGTAACACCACTTTCTCACAGAGAAAATTCGTGTAATAAACTGCTTGTTGCGTTTAGTTGTGAGAGACTTCCTAAGGCCCAAATTATCCTCGCCTTTCCAG
Source organism: Laothoe populi (assembly GCA_905220505.1). Taxonomy (NCBI): domain Eukaryota; kingdom Metazoa; phylum Arthropoda; class Insecta; order Lepidoptera; family Sphingidae; genus Laothoe; species Laothoe populi. The sequence continues at coordinate 422,821 of HG992146.1, read as the reverse complement.
TTTGTTGTTCGGTAACATACCCATGATTATTCTGGTATTGTAGGTGTTTATGGGCTATGGAGATCTCATCTCATCAGGAGACCCATTTTTTAGCCTCGTATATAAAAAAAACATCTGAAACGAATTAGCTTCCTTACTGTATTATTTAAGGGCATTGAGTTGTAAGATTATAAACAAATCATAATGTAAAAACATAAAAATACACAGACAATTATAATATAAAACATAAAAAAAATAGAGGTTCGGTTCAAATATTATATGAAAGATTTGTAATGGTTAGGCACATTTTTCGGCGATTCTCATTTTGTCAGTGTAGGATAGTGATTTCCCGGTATTTTTTCGGGAAAATTTATTTTCGTCGCTGCATTTATCTCCAAATTTATGTAACCGCGTTGGCTAGCAACCCAGCGGCTAACAGCACACTCGTCCCATTTAACTGGTTGTGTTTTGCGTCAGTTGTTTTGCTGTACAGAGCGGCAACGTCGCTCTCTCTTGGCCGCCCGCCGCCCGCGCTTCATCACCCGCTCACTCCCCGATATGCCTATCGCCGTAGGTATCAACATGGACGCTGAATAATTTCTAGAAGGAGTTCGGAACCTATGCTTATTATTATGTAAAACTTTTGTTTGTTTATACCGTTCTATATTTAAAATAAAACTTTATATCGAAGGATATTCGTTCTTTTACACTTTGTAAAACTGGTTAGAGCGAATATGTTATTTTTTTTGAAATCATTCTGTTTACTATATTTATTACTGGAACGCGTTTTGCAATTTAAAATGACTAGAATTCGATGTGTCATAGAAGGTTTATGAATTCTAAACTGACATGGATACCAAGTTTTATATTGATTCATATGAATAAATCAAGAAGTTGGCTTACGAAATATAACTTGAATTTAAAGATGTGTGCTTGATGGCAGGAAACATATCCACGTCTAAAAAATTTTAAAAGTTCAAACATCGTACACACCTTATTCTTTCGTTCTTTTAGGCGTAGTGGTGAAGAAGTGTTATAGTGGTAGAGCCACGCTGTAGACATATTTGTCTACAGCATGAATGGGCCGGCTCGACCGGGGTAGTACCACTGTCTCACAGAAAACCAACGTAATGTGACAGTTTACTGTCACATTCTGTAAGTGAGATATCCGGAGGCCCAGATTCCCCCTTCCCTTCCCTAACCCCTATTCCTGTCCTTTAAGGCCGACAGCTCATACATGATACTTTCGGTATTGTGGATGTTCATGGGCGGTGGAGATCACTTAACATCAGGTGACCCACTGGCTCGTTTGTCGGACTATGCTATAAAAAAAAGTAAGCCAGCCATGACAGACTACTGAGAGAGCTTAGGCCCACTTAGGCCTTTGTCCATCACACTGCCCAAGCAGTACTCATACCTTCTTATTTAAATTCTTAGCTATGCGGGCTTCCTCCCGATGTTCATTTGATGATGTTTCATCCTTAAAGATTGGGATAACTGACATATTCTTGACATAGATAAATCAGAATTGGCTTGGGTTATTGGGCTTTTCTATTTAGAAATACTCAGTATTAGCCCGGAGTTTAAAATTGTGCCCGGTATGGCGATAGGGACCGAAATTCGGCGAAAAGTGGGTGTACTGGTTACACCTGTGCCTACCTCTTCGGGGATTACAGGCGTAAGTAAATGTAAAGTCAGAATTGCGTACACTACATTACAGAGGTACACTAGAATGAGGATCGAACTAGCGACACTTGTGTCGGCCGTCCATATCACTAAGTTAACGCTTCATTAGCCCACGTTGCTAGGTCTTAAAACCGGCAAATTCGAGCGGCCAGACATTTAACAGTAGTTTAACGACCCGTTAAATTAACTTGTCGAGTCCTAACCGAGCGATCTCCGTGTCATACTATTGTTTAGAAAGTAAAATACATTTATAATAGAATTCGAATATATTATCTAATTGGAAAGGAGGTCAGAACTAGTTTTATAAATATAAATATCGATTAACTTCAATTAAAGATTAGCACACGTGTATAAGCGCAATGGGGTATATCTTGGTTAATACCGGCTGGACCGGGTTATCACTTCAGAAAACAAATGTACTTAAAGTAATAGATGCTTGCGTTTCGCACGGTGGATAAAATTTTAGGAGGCATAAATAAACCCTGCAAATCGCCAAATCACCATTGCTTGTCATTATTAGCAGCCATGATCCTGATAATACGGGCATGGGCAAAATCTGTATTTATAAAAGAAGAAACTGACTGACTGACTGACTGACTGACTGACTGACTGACTGACTGATCGATCAACGCACAGCCAAAACGGCTGGGGTTAGAGACTTGAAATTTTGACAGTAGGTACGTTTTATGACGTAGGCATCCACTAAGGAAGGGTTTTTGGAAATACCACCCCTAAGGGGGTAAAATAGGGGATGAAAGTTTGTATGAAAATCCGTCATTTTTGAAGTTAAACTCATGAAAATTAGTATTTAGCATTTTAGTTTAAAATTAAAAATATATGTTTCAGGATTTTTGGAAATTCCGTCCCTAAGGGGGTAAAATAAGGAATGAAAGTTTGTATGAAAATCCGTAATTTTTAAGTTAAACGCATGAATATTGGTATTTTGAATTGTATACTTTTCCCCCAAACATGACCTCCACGCGGGCGGAGCCGCGAGCAACAGCTAGTCTTAAATAAAAGAAAGATGAAAAACTGTAACCCAATTAACTATAATTAAAGGAAAGAAGTTCTAAAACCTTTAACGGACCAGGATAAATAAAAAATAGGTAAGAAAACCAATACAATATCAAGAAAAATAAGTAGTGGCCAGAAGATAATTTACTACTTGCTTCCCGTAATATGTTTCCCTAACTTTATTGTCGTTGGCGTAGCACAGCAACACAGTGGTTACAGCTATAAAAAATAAAAAAAACTTGACAGGTTAAAAACACCATCATCATTCTGCGTCGGGATCAGGCGCTATTTCCACTGTAGTAGTTAAAATAGCTTTTGTACACGACCACAGTTCAAACAGTCAACATCTAAACAACCACGTTGAAATAGCACGTCATCATCGTACCCAATATATTGTGTGTACAGTTAAATAAATTCACATTATTTTTATTGGCATCGTCACTACAACCACATCTGCGTCTGCCAGACTTGACCCCGTTTCAAATGTTGATAATATTCACAAAAATAACAACGATTCAGTAAATTTCTTACACCTTCATGCTACTTTTGATAATTCTGATGCAGCGGGCGAGAATTGGCCGGCATAGTAGCAACCTTGGGTTGAAGGAATTGTTAAGAAATCATTGAATAATTCCATAATATGAACGGTTACTGAACCTATAGTCAATCAGGACAGCCTCCGTGGCGCGGCGGACGAGTAGCCGGCAGTGAAACATGAGGTCATGGTTCGATTCCCGCACCGAGACAAATGTTTGTGTGACAGACAGAGATTTGTTTCAGGCCTGGGTGTTGTGGGACCGTAGTCCCTCGTAGTCCTTGGTACCCACGATACAGGTTTTACCTAGTGGGATCAGAACTATGTGACCACACTGTACCTGATGCGCAGTGCCATGCCGTCCAAAGCGAGAGACAATCTATCTCCATTCTCCCGCTACTCAACACAATCATGCCGGCCTGCTTCTTCTCACTACGCCATAGGCAAGAAGGTGAAGAAGCGGTCGAGTGTCTAGTGTCAGAGTCTTAGAAGTCCTCAACACGGCCAAACATCGTACCCCAACCCCCGACAAATCCTGCTCTCATCGCCGCCATTGCAACTTTTGTTACCCAGGATCGACAATGGCACACATTTTTTCGACACCGAGCAATTAAGTTTGGCAAGTTTCTGGAAATGTTAGACTGTCTCTAAGGCGCAATTAAATTCATGAAATTGGTATATAGAGAGATAAGATTGTAACTGTGCCATTTTTTACCATCTCTGCAGTAGTGACTCAGTGCCCCCCACTGGCGTTACGTTCCTTATTAACTTTTGTAATGGGTAGTATATAAAAAGACCCGGCAAAGAGACAATACAAGGAAGTGATCGCAACTCGTTCGCGGAAGTTGACATTTCCTACTACATTATTTGAACTGTTTCCTGCACATTAGAATGTTCCAGAATGTTAGGAAGATATTTAAATGATCACATCTCTAGAGCTCTCTAGGGTAAGTCTTTACATACTGCCTCGGTAGAAAAGTTGTAATAGAATCACCTCTCAGAATGGCCATTACTGTGCCGTTGTGCAAGGAAGATAGCGAGGTTGCCAATACGCAGCCATTTTGTTCATACCAATATTTAAAATAAATATTGTGAACTCATTTTTTAAGCAAAATTTATTCTGTCTTCACAAAAGGGTTTTTTCGCATTATATTCGTTTGCATATAATGCTGAATAAGAATTTGCTGGTGGTAGGATATTCATATCCGCCCGGATAGCGACCACCGTACACAGGGTGTAAAACCCGCCATAGTGGCACACGCAAGTGTGTCGCGTTCCGGGATCAGCCAGTGTACATCCGGTTTTTCGGGGTCTAGAGTTGGGGTACAATGTTTGGCCATTTTGCGGCCTTCTGAGTACTCTGACAATAGACCCTCGACAGCTTCTTAACCTTCTTGCCCATGGCGTAGTGTGAAGAAGCAGGCCGGCATGATTGTGTTGAGTAGCGGGGATAGAATGTATCTCGCTACTCGATACTCTAATTGGACCGCACTGCGCTTACCATCTGGTGCAGTGCGGTCACTTTGCCGAGCCAGGATAAAAAAAAAATGTACAAAATGAAACACAGGAAACTACCCTATTGCGTACGAGGTGCTACTGCTGTGCCGATGCGACGTCTCGGGCTCGATCCAGTCGGGTGAAAGTAATGTAGTGTTTTTCTATGACGAAATATTCTGTACAAGCCCGGAGTTTGGAATTGTGCCCGGTGTGGCGATAGGCTCTCGTGTTATCACATCATCACTTGAGAGAAGGAGGCTGGTGCGATGTAACTAATCATTTTTGAAGTGAAAACTTCTTTAGGCACATTGGGCACTTTTGGGAAGGGGAAAAAACACGATCGTCACGCTCAGATTATTTCACCTTTGACATAAGAACGCATATGAAGGTCTATAATATTGGCAAGTTACTGTTGTACTCATGGACGCTGTTTCAAAAAAGAACACAGTCATTCCAAAGATTAAAGTTTTCACTTCTGTCGGTAATCCCCATGACTGCCTATGATTTTTTTTATGTTCATATGGATGACTAACATACGCATCTGCATAACATATTATGTATTGTGCTATTAAGCTTAGTAGTGACTAATGACTAGGTAATAAGTGTGATGACTTGAATTTTTCATATGGTCATGTTGTTCAAATTTAACAGCGGTTCTCACATGTGGCAAGCGTCCAAAACAGACATGCAACCGCTACATCGCGAAGTGGAAAAATATGCTTTATATTAACGTAAGGACACATCTGGTAGTAACTGCACTCGAATGGAGATAAAGGAAGAAAATAAACTTGATTTCTTCAACATTTTAGATCACATACAAAAAGGATTAATACAAAAAAACACATAAAGGCACAAAGTAAATGAAAAAAACACAATTATAAATTCTATGTTTACCCGCTTCTCCTCAACCGTGTCTAAAGTATAATCAGAAAGGCCATAGGCTCAGTATATGCTAATTTTCTGAAAGAAACTGCAAACACTACGCTACAACTATCCAGAAATTAAAATTATATTAAAGTACATTCCGTAAATATTAAATCAAATTATGATTAAGTCACTCCCAGTTCTAAACGAAACAGTATGCGGGAAACAAACGCAATTGGTACAACCCCAGTAGAACCTATTCAAATAGATAAACCTTTGCTATTTGCCTCCACAGCGAGCTTAGCATGTCACTCTTCTGGTGTAAAGCGATTATCAAGAAACCAAACAAGGTACTGGCTTGCGGAGCCACAGCTTCTTTGTGTCTACTACCACGGCCCGAACAAAAAGCAGAGCAAATTCGTATTTTTGCTGTACCATCAAGCTGTGGAATAGTTTGCCAGTTTCAGTATTCCCTCCTTCCTATGATCCTGTGTCCATTAGGCATCGTGTGAAGAAGAAGGCCGGCATGACGTTGTTGAGTAACGGGGGATACATTGTCTCTCGCTACTTGATACTCTAATTGGACAGCGCTTACCTTCAGGTGCAGTGTGGTCACATTGCCGTGCCACAATAAAAAAAATCTAATTATTGAATCTAGAAAATGTTTTACGTCAATATTTTTACCTCGAACTTCAGTTTCGGTAATGAAGAACGGGCTAGAAACTCTTCCGTTGCTCTATTAAGAACTAGCGTATCGTTCTTGTATACGAGTGAAAGTATCACACCGGCTTCAGTGTTCTTTAAATCAGTATACAACATGGCTTACACAGTGCTAGTTGAATTAGAAACAGACCAAGAACCTCCTTCATTACTACATATACCACCTCCTTAGATGGATGATCGCATTCGTAATCTACCCATAGTGTGAATACCGTTGGCCCACTTGCCTGATCATGGGTTAACGTATTTAACTCGGTGTTAACAGCTAACACAGGGTTAAATAAATAATTTGTCTTGCGCCATCAACATTTTCGAGCAAACCTAGGGTTTAACTTCTAAATATTTAACCCACCGATTTGGGAAGGTTAAGTCGCTAACCCTGCAGTTAGTCTTTTTGTTGGTAGGTATTGTGTAATCTATTTTGTGGTTTTTAGTTAAAATATCACTACAATGATCATGAATTGTTATTCTCTGACGATGTAGTCATTGAATATATAAGCTCAAATTTTTATGACAAAAGGGTTACAAAACGGTCAGAATATTAAAATACACATAAAGGGGCAAAGTTTGAATTTTTCAACTATTTACATAAAAGCATATTATCATTTATCGTGAAATAGGGAGCACATAATCGAGGTTTCTTCTTCATTACACTGACTTTCTGAATTCAACAAATAAATAAAACACCACAAAAAATCAAATAACACGAATTTGACAATCTTAAAACAAACAAATTAAAAAGTTATCAACCGTCATAGAATGAAAGACACACAAATACGCATCTCTATATAGTGTGCTGTAGTGTAAAAGAGACAGAAATATTGTTTCGTTTTTATGTATATTCATTCATCCTTGGACGGACTACAACAGATGTGCATCGACATTTCAGTGTTCCCAGCTAAAATAAAAGAAATGTCGGGTTAGCTAACCCAGCGTCAGTTTTTAGTGGTGCAAGGTGAAATGAGAGTTAACATTTTAACATTCTAACCTGGGTTAATAAATACTAAATTTATTTATTTAACCCTAATTTGCGTGCAAGTGGGCCTTAATATATTTACCTTAAAAAATATATATATGTATATCATAATTATTATATTAGCCAGCGTCCTATTGATGTACGATAGAAATAAGCATGGCTAATTGGCTCAGGCAAGCCGATTAGATCTTTGGATGATCTTTGAATCCTTTTTTGTTTGTTATCCTTGAGTTATCTGATCGGATACATGGAATTAATGATATGCGCAATAGTCTCATTAAATTGTTCTATGACTTCAATGTTATTATTTTATGTCATATTAAATAATACATACACCTGCGATATTATTTCCGAAGACTTTCTTATCTTTTATTTTACATATATGCAATGGTCGTGTAAAAATGCCCGTCCTGGCCAACACTTTGATTTTGATCAACAGAATGATAGGGTCCTGCATTTTGCGTATACCGGCTAAACCCGAAAACTGACAGGTTTTTACCACGGTAATTACAAACCATTTTGCATTTAATGGTTTCTTATGTTTACGCGAATATTATACATTGTAATAAAACGAAATTTACGGATTCTATCCATGAAGGCTGTAAAGCCTTCGGAACGTCGGGTTAAAAAAGTAAAATAAACCGCGATAGAATCCGTAAATTTCGTTTTATTACAATGCATTTTGCATTTTTTTTTATCGTATACGCCGACAAACGAGCCAGTGGGTCATCTGATGTTAAGTGATCTCCACCGCCCATGAACATCCACAATATCGAAAGTATCACGTTTGCGTTGTCGGCCTTAAAGGACAGGAATAGGGATTAGGGAAGGGAAGGGAGAATTTGGGCCTCTGGTTATCTCACTTACCATACGAAACGCGACAGTAAACTGTCACTTTACGTTGGTTTTCTGTGAGACAGTGGTACTACCCCGGTCGAGCCGGCCCATTCATGCTGTAGACAAATATGTCTACAGCGTGGCTCTACCACTTCCAAAAGAAGAAAAGCATAAGACTTATAGAAGATTAACTAAGAAATAATTTTGGCAAGCACCGCCAAATTTTCTCGAAGCCATTTGCGGTAACGTGGTGCGATGATTCATATGCTAAAATAAATATAATTATAAATACTGTGTGGATCACAGCGCGGGAATTCAACAAACAAGCGAATCTGGCTAAAAGTGAACCGGCTGTTATTATTAGTGTGCAGGGGTGAAGTTATACATATTATCATTGTTGATGCATTCGGGAATGTTCGCCGGAACTTGTATCCGGAATACATACGCCCGTTTTCATGAACGATCTGTATGGATTTCTGCACACGTCATTGGAGCATTTTTGGCGCCAAACAAAAGTGACTAATCCCGTGTATAGAAATCAACGCAGCAGAGTTCAAATAAATATTCTTGTGTGAGTATATTATACTATAGGAACAAATGAAAGAAATGAATTTAGAGTTTAGACTTCACGTATCGATGCGCCGCGCCGCCACGTCTGTGCATTTGTAGTATGCCCTACGTACTTAGAGTAGGTTAAATACTCAAAGCCTACGTATGAATTATGATCATTCGACGATAACGCACGATCATTGGCGTTTTCCTTAGAGTATTTAACACGCGTTTTCACTCTTTTCAGAAGGCATTGACAGATGAGGACGTCACTGGTGCGAATGTCTGAGTTATTGTGTTTCTTCCTTTCGGGAAGGCGAAGACCATACAGCCTAGTCTTAAGACAAGTAAAGAAAGAACGATGAAACACGGGTCTTGGTGTTAGTTCTGGCGCCAATTCCTTCAAGTATGATGCATCTTAAGAGAATATATTATTAACTGAACTAATGAGATTTATTGTCTTTACTAAGCGGCCTTGTTCTATATCTGATGATATCAAAACAACATATAAAATGACCTCCATCCAATAAATCTCATCAATACTGTAATGTACATAGTCTAGAATGAGATATGTATATATAACCTAGTATAATATATGTATTATAAAACTAGAGAATAAGAAGACTTTTAATTTTAGCTCAAATTTGAAAAAATAACGATAGACAAGGCTGCATGGTGGAGAACCTTTGCATTATCTTTTATATAAAAAAGAGTGAATGAAACTAAAAAAATTGTATTGTAATAATAGACTTATGCAGAATTCATCGAACGATCTAGTAAAGTTTCTGACCAACAAGTCTTCTAATTGTCTACCGAAATGGTGACGCGCGCCGTTGCGTCCCGCGTCACTCAGTGACGTATCGACGTCTCATTCACATCGGGTTACTCATATGGCGTCATGCGCTCGGGCTTTCCTGCTATTTACGTATTATGATGTTATATGTGTAGTTAGATATAAATAATACTAGAATTAGGTATAGTAGGTAATGGTAATTCCATTGCTGGGCACGGGCCTGCTAACGAGAGGTTAGTCCACCACGCTGGCCTAATGCGGGTTGGTAGATTTCACATACCTTCGAAATTCTTACGAGAATTCTGACAGGGCAAAGTGACTACACTGTACCTGGTAAGTGCAGTGCTGTCCAGTTAGAGTATCAAGTAGCGAGAGACAATCTATCCCTCGCTACTCAACGCAATTGCCAGCCTGCTGTGTCGCTTCTTCATACTACGCCACAGGGCAAGAAGGTGAAGAAGCGGTTGAGGGTTTAATGTCAGAGTACTCAAAAGGCCACAACACGGCAAAACATCGTAACTAACTCTAGACCCCCGACCCCCATTCGGGCTGGTTGTGTACCTGGGTTTTTTTGATCCTGGCACGGCAAAGTGACCTCACTGCACTTGATGGTAAGCGCAGCGCCGTCCAATTAGAGTATCGAGTAGCGAGAGACGATCTATCCCCCGCTACTCAACACAATCATGCCGGCCTACTTCTTCACATTACGCCATGGGCAAGAAGGTGAAGAAGCCGGCGAGGGTCTAATGTCAGAGTACTCTGAAGGCCGCAAAACGGCGGATTTACATCTGAAATCGTTAACTGCTTGTCTCCGTAGCTTGCAATGTTATAAATGAGGAGCTTAAAGGTCGCATTAATAAACGGGCAAACAAATTATTCAGGTCAAGAACGCGTCGGTTTTGAAGTACATCGATACGCAGTATAAACCGGAGGTTTCGAACGTTCGAGATGCATTGTCTATGGCTTTTATTTATCATAATTTTTTGTTCGGATAGTTGAAAATATATCCAGGTTTTTACGATATCATAACATCTCTTTTAGCATAGGATATAAATGAAAAGACTTCGTAGATGTCCAGTAAAAATCAGTAGGTACTACCATTAAGATTTCAGAAACTTATAGAAGAGTATGACAAACGGTTTAATAAAGCTGTTTTTTTTTTTTTTCTCTTTATTTATTTATAGAGGGTTTAATCAAAATGATTACGCCACCCTCGTGGGTACACAATATACATAGTCACTTCCTACGCTGTATTCCAATATTTACAATTTTAGTTAGCATTTTTGCTTCCTCTGATAAGGGAAAAGCCAAAATCTCGTTACATTTTCCTATAAAAAACAATTCAGTACTATACTTTGTTACAAATTCTGTTCTTTCTACTTCGTTCCGGACGCATTCCATTAAAATATGATACACATCTTCAATTGCGTTACATTCTATACAGTTAGGTGAACTTGTTTTACCCATGAGATGTGCAAATTTGTTTAGCGGAATGTGTCCAGACCGAAGTCTCATCAATGTGACAATGTTAGATCTAGACATATCCGATCCCTCAAACCAAGGATATTTACTTAAATACGGTTGTACCGTCTTGTACCAAATTCCCTTACTTAACGATCGCTCGTCAAAATACTGTTTCCATTTGATCCTACATTTTTCTTTTACTAATGCTAAAATATCAAAGTGGTATGGTAACCAGTTCATCGATGTGCCATCAACGAGAGCTTCACTGGCGATTTGATCTACTTTTTCATTACCAGATAAGCCAACATGTGATGGTATCCATTGCAGCGTAACATGTTTGTTTTTTTTTGTCAAATGATCAAGGGACTGCAATACGCTGTACGCTATAGGAACGCCACATTTATTCATTGTGCACCGAATCAGATGTTGAAGAGCACTTTTTGAGTCCGTTAGTATTACAAAATCACCAATTCCACACGAATCAATGTACGAAACCGCTTCTGCAATAGCAATTAGCTCTGTGCACATAATAGAAATTTTCGCATTAATCTTTAATTTAATAAAACTTTTAATTTGTTGATCGAATATGCCTACTCCTGAAATATCGTCCTTTTTAGAACCATCTGTGTAAATTTTATAATGATTTGGATATTTCACTAATAAATAATTATCACATATAGTTTTTAAACACCGTGGATCGTAATTATTTTTGGGTTTACAAATAACATCAATATTAGGTTTTATATTCGATACATCCACACTGCTCACCCATTTATTTAGAGAATACCTTTCATTTTTAGTGCTAGAATACATAGGAATATCTTTTAACTGATTATGGATAGTGACCAATATTGAACTGATTCTACGTTGGCATAATATCATATTATGATTGCGTGTACTTAATTCATTTACTAGGTTAATTATATCACTATCGGAACATGATCTTTTTCTTAACCAATATTTACCAGCAAGATAATATCTACGTACATTTAAAGGTTGCACATGAAGTTCATTTTCCATTACATGTATTGGTGTACTTCTTATGAACCCTCCAATAACGCGCATGCATTGATTCTGTATTTTGTCTAATTTGCCTAAATTTGTTTTACTACTATTACCATAAATAAAGCATGCATAATCTAATCTACTTCTAATACAAGCTATATATAATCGTCTAAGATTCCGAGGATGCATTCCCCACCCCGTGCCCGCTAGTATTTTAAAAATATTTAATAATTTATCAGCCTTTGCCTTAATCTCATTAACATGATTACTCCAACGCAACGATGAATCTAACCAGAGGCCTAAATATTTATATTTATCTACGACATGCAAGGAAGAATTATTCATTGAAATAGATATAGGGTTCCGGTATAATCGGTTTCTAAATACTAAAACTTTACTTTTAGATGAGGAAATACTAAGACCTATGTTTGATAACATCAAATTTAATTTGTTAATAGCGTGTTGTAGCTTTTGAGTGCCTTCCTCTATACTACTGTCAGTTATATACAACACAAAATCATCTGCATATTGGGAGATGTTTACATTCATGATTTCTTTACATATATGCGATGTTACAATATTAAAAAGTAGGGGTGAAAACGGGTCACCTTGCGCTAATCCACGTTGTGTATTACGACACATAGTTGATTCTTCCAAAGTAATTTTAAGTTTACGTTCTTTCAAAAAACTCCATAAGTATTGACACATCTGGGTACCAACACCTATATCGTTTAATGTGCCCAACAGGTACTTAATGTCAACATTATTGTACGCGTTGTCGACATCAATAAAACAAGCTATCGTCGGTTTTCTTTGCGAGAAGCCTAATTGAATACGTGAAACCAAACTCGTATGTTGTCCACCGTTGAACGTCCTCTTCTGAAGCCCACAGTTTCAGTGGATAAAATATCATATTTCTCTACATACCATTCTAATCTACTGACTCAGTGGCGGCGTAGCATGGGTTGGCACCCGGGGCGATTTTCTATTGAACACCCTCAAAATGGGGAGGGGGGGGGGGGTGTTGTCGGGGGTCTAAATCCCTAGCGAAGTATATAAAATACTATGAGGCGAGGAGTATACATGAAATGAAATAAATACTTAATTAACACTATTATTATCTTGAATTTATAATACAAAATTGATGAAAGTTAAATTTCATGTTGTTACAATTTTTTTTGTAAGTCTCACATGTATCGAGTTATAGCAGCGTAAAGATGAAAATTAGCTTACAAAATCGATTTTTTTCTGGATTTATTATCTTAACATAGTATAAAACAGAGTCGCTGTCGCTATCCGTCCCTATGTATGCTTAAATCTTCAACACTACGCAACGGAATTTGAAGCGCTATTAATAGATAGAGTGATTCAAGAGGAAGGTTTATATGTATGATACATGCATAATATTGTAAAGAAACACTGATAAATTTACAGGTTTCTGGGTTGTACACCTTTTCTTACAAAAATAACATCCACGCGGGCGGAGCCGAACATCTAGTATCTTCATAAGACTAGATTTGACGGGCCTAGGATCTGGGCGGGACTTTTCTTCAATTTGGTTCATGAGTTAATTTAGGAAACATTGAGATTCTTCAAAAAGGTACGAAAAGATCGCTTCACAGTGCATTGAAAATCGGCTTTCGAAGACATAGGAATGTTCCCATGTTTAAATTGTAATGTTTTATGGTTGGAACGGCTTCTATATACACAGTCAGGTCATAAGTATTGTCACACAGTAAAAACTTTTATTTTAGAATGCTGGCCACAAAAAAGTTTATTGAATTCGAATTTCAAATTGTTCATGAAAATAAAAATGTATACTTTTTAGAATTTTACTCATTTTTAAATATGGAGTGGACGCTTAAAGAAGACCGTGTTGCAGTAATTGCGTTGCATCGTTGCGGTTACGCGCCAATTCAAATTTTTGACATACTGAAAAATTTGAATATAACCAAAAGATTCGTTTATCGTACCATCAAACGATACAATGAAGACTCTAGTGTAGATGACAGGTCAAGAAGTGGTCGCCCTCGGTCTGTTAGGACTCCAGCAGTGATAAAAGCTGTGAAGGCGCGAATTCAAAGAAATCCCAAACGTAAGCAGAAACTGTTGGCCCTTCAGATGGGGTTAAGCAGAACCCCGGTGAAAAGGGTGTTAAATGAAGACTTAGGGCTTCGGGCATATCGAAGAAAAACAGGACATCGTTTGAATGCTCGTCTAATGGACCTGAGACTGAAGAGATGCCGCGCTTTGTTGAAGCGGTACGCGGGAAAAAAATATCGGGAAATTCTTTTTTCAGATGAAAAAATGTTTACCGTAGAAGAGAGCTACAACAAACAAAATGATAAGGTGTACGCACACAGTAGTGAAGAAGCGAGCAACCATATTCCGCGTGTCCAACGAGGTCATTTTCCATCCTCGCTCATGGTATGGTTGGGAGTTTCTTATTGGGGCTTAACAGAGGTACATTTTTGTGAGAAAGGTGTAAAAACGAATGCAGTTGTGTATCAAAATACAGTCCTGACGAACCTTGTGGAACCTGTTTCTCATACCATGTTCAATAACAGGCACTGGGTATTCCAACAAGATTCGGCGCCAGCTCATAGAGCGAAGAGCACACAAGACTGGCTGGCGGCGCGTGAAATCGACTTCATCCGGCACGAAGACTGGCCCTCCTCCAGTCCAGATTTGAATCCGTTAGATTACAAGATATGGCAACACTTGGAGGAAAAGGCGTGCTCAAAGCCTCATCCCAATTTGGAGTCACTCAAGACATCCTTGATTAAGGCAGCCGCCGATATTGACATGGACCTCGTTCGTGCTGCGATAGACAACTGGCCGCGCAGATTGAAGGCCTGTATTCAAAATCACGGAGGTCATTTTGAATAAACTTTAGTGTCATAAGAATCTATGTTTTGTTAAGTTCATTTTGGTATATAAATGGTTACATAATGAATAAACTTGTTTCAATTATTTTATATTAAACATGTGACAGAATTTATGACCTGACTAGGTATTACTACTATGCTCGAATAAATCAAATGTAATAATTTGGCTTGAAAATTAAAGAGTTATAATTTTCTTACATAATAAATGTATGGAGCAAGTATATAAAATTAAGATATCTCGAGAACCGTTTACCGTAATATACTTGCAGGCGGTTTTAGTAATGATTATTTGGTATACTCAGAATTACGGGAATCACTCCGTAAGTTTCTTTAAAAAATCATCGAAAATTATCTTAACTATAAGTGTTGCTCACGGCTTCACCAACATGAAAAGCCGCCTCCGGTACAAAATAATAAATCACTGTATCGCTCCATTGTACCATCTGTACGATGCCAGCGCCATTTATTTGAAAAATTAGATGGAACAGTCTAACTATATCCCACGGAAGCAAATACCCGGGATAAAAGTAGCCTATATGTGACTCCAGGACATGGTCTATACTTGTACCTAATTTTATCTAAATCTGTTCAGACGTTTCTGAGTTTACCCCTTCATATATGTGTTAGTTCTTGTTTACGTTCCAACAATAAAAAACCTTTTCTTCCTTTCTTTCTAACTTCTAATTAACATTCAAACGAAAAAAAATTATAAAGCGGATATATAAAATTAAGATATCTCGGGAACCACACGGTTTTCCGTAATATCCTCGCATACGGTTATAGTACCTAATTATTATTCATGATTTTTGGTATACTTAAAATAACGGAAAATTAAACCGAAGTTTTTTTTAAAAGTCATCACAATTAAAACATCGGATTCCTAAGTCTTCAAAGGCCGATTTTCGATCCACTGCGCGTCGTCGACGTTCGTCCCAGGCCTATATCCTGTTTTCTGTGCCGACATATGATATATTTCTTTCACAGCAACCAAGTCCATCACATGTTGTATGCGCTATATTATTTGTCGCCCCCATTCATTACCACGTTCACGGTCCATTGGACCGCATCTCGAAAAGAAATTCTAGCAGCTTCCAAGTGGAACCTCAGTCGTAAAACTTCCAAAATCATGTCCAGTGCAGAAAATTCATCATAGATTTTGTCAGAATTGGAAATGTACCACGAAGTTCGCGTGAACAGAACTTAAGGCTGAACAACACCAAATGATATGAGAATGTCATTCATTGCCTTGTAACTATGATCTAGGTCTCCGTAAAATCTATTAAGACGTTCTAAAATAGCTCGCTGCAGCTGTTCTGGCAATCGTAGTCCAGCATGTTGGGTCATTTCTCCTGGCCTCCCGTGCCGTCCTCGTCGGGCATGAGATGCGCAAACGGCTACTGAGCTACTGCTGCTGAGTGAATTATCACCACGATGGCACCCCTTGGTGCTTGGTACCCGGGGCGGACCGCCCCCACCGCCCCCCCCTTACGCCGCCACTGTACTGACTAGTATGCTGTGAAAAATCTTACATAGACAGGAGATCATGGAGATAGGCCGAAGTGCCGATGGAGATTGAGTGTCCCGTCCCGGTTTCGGAATCGGTATAATAATAATATCACGCCATTGTATGGGGACAAAACCAGATTTATAAAATTCATTATAAAGGGTCGTAAGTAAAGATTTAGCGTTGTCAGGTAAATGTGATATCATTGAATAGGATATGTGATCACTCCCAGGGGACGTGTCTTTACGTCGTATACAATGATCTAATTCCTGTCTTAATATTGTAGCATCTAGTTCACTATTGCTTGAAGAGAAAACCTGATTTGCCAGACATACATAATCGGGAGTCAAACTATGTAGAAGTTGATGAGCGTTTTCTTTGCTAATATGAGATTTGGGCGCTTTAATTCCCTTGAACCATTTTAGCCTATGCCATAATTCACTTTGAGAAGTGGAACTGTCTACTGATGAACAGTAGTCTTGCCAAGCTCTGTTTCTTGCCTGCCGTATTAAACATTGGGCTTTATTTATCTTATCGTGTAATCTTGTTAAGTTGTCTGGAGTAGGGTTACGTCGAAATTTTGTAAGAGCTAGACGACGTTCTGCTATTGCTTTGGACAAGGACGTGTTCCAATAGGGTTTAGAGACAAATTTATCTGGATTTGGATTGATGCTAATACAGGGAATATGACTATCTGCAGCATCGTTAACACATTCAACAAATTTGTTATAAGATAGTTGCAGATCATTTGTTATTGATATTTTAGTAAAAGCTGTTTCTAAATTATTTGTGTAAGATGTCCAATCAGCCTTTTTATAATTTGTTTTTAATGTAATGCTTGAATCCCTATCGAAATATGTTGAGACTTTTATAAACAGATGATCGCTTCCTAAACTCTCATTATATGTACTCCAGTTAAATTTTAAGGCGATATCAGCTGATACGCAAATTATATCGGGAGAAGACTACTGTAACGTGTTATTTACTAATTTAATCCTTGTAGGTTGTCCATTATTTAATGTTATAAATGAATTATCTATGAGTGCGTCAAAAATCTGTGAGCCTCTTTGATTAGTCTTACAGGACCAATTCGTATGGTGTCCATTTAAATCACCAACAATAACCGATTTCTTGTTATAGAAGGAAAACAAGTGATCCCAGTCTCGTTGATTTGTGCGAACTAGAGGTGCGCAATATACCGATACGAAAGTTTTTATTTGGTTGCAATTGAATATTTTTATACCTACAACTTCTATTCCAGAATTAATATTAATAAAATTGAGCTGACTTGTCTTAATGGACTTATGAACTAATATTGCAACCCCCCCATACGTGCCATCTCTATCTTTCCGGTAAATATTGTATCCATTGATCTTAATTTGGGTTTCTGGTGATAGCCATGTTTCACTGAGACCAGCAATGTGAATGTTTTCCTGGTATAAAAATTGTTGTAACGCTACTAATTTAGGTTTTAAACTTTGAGCATTCCAATGTACTATATTTAGCTTAATTACTTTTTGGTGTGATTTATCCATTTTTGCACAAAAATTCTAACACTATCTGTAGTATAGGCCATTGAGGTATAAAATCTGCTACAATTAGTACTAACCATTCTACACAGCATTTAACAATCGACTTTATTTTAGATTGCATTGTGATACCTTTAATAAATAAAATATCCTTTATCTTGTTCCATAATTCTCGAAAATGGATAGATCTTTTCGATGGTTCTTCAGTGGGCACCTCTTTTGGTTGTTGGATACCTGGATCCGATGTTAAGTCGATCTCAAAGTCTTCAGACCAGACATATGGAGACGAAGGTCGCCGTTGTGGTTTCTTAAACGACTGGCCGACTGACTTTCTTTCTTCATTGGGCTTAATTTTAACTGCTTCAGCAAATGTTGGTATATGGTTAGGCGTTGAAACATACGGTTGACTACCCTCTGCAAAATAATTTTTCTTGTTGTGTGATTGTAGTGGTATATCATTTTCTGGACCAGAAGAATTTGGAGAAACATATATTGTGAGCGCTTTTCTATATGTGCAGTTAAATTCTGCCATAATTTCTCTCATTTTTTTTTCTTTGAGGTAAGCAGAACAAGATCCTCTTTCCAATGCCATGTGATTGCCCCGACAATTCACACATTTGAAATTTTTAAC
This sequence comes from Laothoe populi, assembly GCA_905220505.1. Classification (NCBI taxonomy): domain Eukaryota; kingdom Metazoa; phylum Arthropoda; class Insecta; order Lepidoptera; family Sphingidae; genus Laothoe; species Laothoe populi. The sequence continues at coordinate 404,350 of HG992146.1, read as the reverse complement.
CTCACAATTCGCATGCTCGCCGCCACATTTGGGGCAAGTTATTTTGTGTGAAGGGCACCTTTTTATAGGATGACCGAATTTCCAACATTTTGCGCACTGTGAGACTGGAAAGACGTATGGTTCTACTCTAATTTGCAATTCGTCTACGGTGATGTATCCAGGAAGATATGATCCTTTAAAACATAAACGAACGGATTCACTTGGCTTCCATCCACCTTCCTCTTTATCGCGGCGATTCAGCCTACAGGCTGAGAGTAATTTTGCATCATTAGGGCAAGTGATATTTTTCAAAATCTCTTTGTCGTCCATATCTATATCTATATTTTTTATGACACCAAATGACATGTTAGTTTCCATAGGACGGCTTATTTTCCAACCTTTGTCTATCAACTCTTCACTCGTCTCTAATTTACAGGCACCATTTTCACTGCTAAAGTCAACCCGAACTTTGAAGGGGGAAATGTATTTTACTCGATCAATATCATTTAAATTGAGCGACTTTAATAGCTTGGCCATTGCAAATAATTTCGGTAGTTGTTAATTTGATGAGATATATACTTCAATTTTCTGGATATTTGATTTTAACTTTTTTTCTTTTGTTTTAACTACCGTCCACTCTTGTTCCTCTTCTTCTCTTCCTCTCTTAATTGGTCTCAATGAGTTGTCTATATCTTCTTCCATATTTGTATGTTCTTCTTCTTGCTGTTGCTCGACATATTTTTCAATCCCTTGTCTGCTTGATTCACCACATGTATTTACCGCAATATTATCCATTATGCGGTTATATACCTATATAAACCAAGCCGCATAGTTATAAAACTCCGGGACCGCTAGGTAGCAGCCGATCAGAATGCGCGAGCGGTAGTATAGTACACTTATACGACGATAACTACTCGACCACCACGCACGAGTGCCGTGACACGACTGTAAAGCTGTTTTGTATAACATTGACGGGAATAAACAAAAATTGACGAATTAAAATACTCGCTAATCTAACGCGATTTAGATCAATAAATAAACAAGTACACTCAACAGACAACACATAGTTCTGACCCCACACTAGATAAAACCTGTATCTTGGGTATCAACAACTACGAGGTAAAACACCCAGACCCAAAACAAATATGTGTCTGTCACGCAAATATTTGTCTATAGAATCGAACCCACGTCCTCTCGTTTTACAGCAGGCTACTCAACATCTGCGTCACGAAAATTTAAAAATATTTTTCGTTTTTTAATCACATACAACGCTTTTTATTAAATATCGGGTCTATTGTCAGTACACTTCAATAATACATTTTATAGCAAGGGCGCCACCCTACGTAACAACCCTTGTGCGCCCCTATTGTAATAACAACACGTGATTATGTCTGCGATCGGATAGAGCAGCTACTATAAACTGACCGGTGTGTTTGGAGTATTTCATGTACTATAGAAATTAATAAAAGTTTTTTTATTCATAAAAAGTACACCGACTTCAATAAAAAACAAATTATGCGTCACTATAAAATTTGAGGGTTGCCCTTGATTTGTCTGAGATCCCATCATCAGATCCTGACTTGGTGCCAATGGGACCACCCGGGAAGTATACCCTTTTAAACAAAAAAAGAATTTCTCGAATAGGTCCAGGCGTCTTCGAGTTATCAGGTAACATACATTAAATAAAAAAGATTCCGACGAATTGTTAACCTCCTCCTTTTTTGAAGTCGGTTAAAAATACTAGGTTTACAAATGGCATACACCTTTGAGTTCTCTAAAGTTATGTATTCATTGTTAATTATCGCTTGCTTTAACGGTGAAGGAAAACATCCTGAGGAAAACTGCATACCTGAGAATTCTCATACGAATTTCAAAGGTGTGTGAAGTCTACCAACCCGCATTAGGCCAGCGTGGTGGACTAAAGCTTAACCCCGCTCATTAGTAGAGGAGGCCCGTGCCCAGCAGTGGGGCAATGTTTAATACGAATGAGTGAATGAGAGTATAACGCCTTCACCCTCGAGTGGGTACAGATTTAATATAAATTTTTGGTTGATAAGTTTTATCTTCGATTTGTTTTCCTATTCATTTGATAAGGATCTGATGACGTATTACGAGCTATAAAATTAAATCTCCTGAACCAATAATAAGAAGAATTTACCCATACATTTGACAGCCTCCGTGGCGCAGTTACCGAGTAGCCGGCTGCGAAACGAGAGGTCGTGGGTTCAATTCCCACACCGGTACAAAGTTAAGGGAAAGTCTCTCGTAGTCCCTGATACCCACGAGACAAGAGTCGTATCTTAGTGTGGGGTCGGGGCTATGTGTGTGACTGTTGGGTGTTATTTATTTATTTACCTAACTAAACACCCAAAAGTGCAAAAGTAAAAAATATTGTAATAAAATTGCACTTTCATTGTACCTTCCATATTTCTGATAATATCCTCACTTTTATACATTTGTCTCCAGATGAGGATTCAAACGACTCAGGCCACCAGTCCTCGGATATATGGAGCTATTTCGAGCAGGAGACGGGCGGCCGCGTCCGCTGCATTATGTGCCGCGCCTCCCGGTCCAACAACCCTGACGACATGAGGAACCACCTGGCAGAGAAGCATCCTAAACTCCTCCCCGGGACGAGCCAGGTGCGACGATCTTCAGATCCGTTAATATCAGTACGTTCACAGTGCTCAAGGTGGTTTAGTGAAGGCATAACTTTGAAGTTCGTACGAAAGTAAATCTTAATTTACAAGGGTTAATTATGTGTGTAAACGCAGCCAATTCAAACAAACACTCATATTTACAAATCTGCACTGTAATGTACTTGCAATGTAATGTTTTCGCACATAGATATTGAATCTTTTTTTGGTTTGACTTCGGTTACACGCGGTTATTAACTTCAATGACCAATTGGGCTTAAGACTAATGGATTAAAGTTGCCCTTGTATTCTAAACTGCGGTTAGAAATTGGTACCATTCCCTGCTAGAAGAAGATGGCGGGTAGCGGATGGATGCGAGCTACCCAAGACCGAGATGGTTGGTGTTCTCTTGAGGAGGCCTACGTCCTACAGTGGACGGCAATAGGCTGAGTATATTCCCTGGCTTGTGGCTTGTCAACTGTCATACCAGCTTCAGCGCTGGATTGTTTAGAAAGCCAGTTGATCAGCATTGAAAATAATCGTAACTAAATGGACTAAAATTCAATCGATTAAATACCGTTAGTTCATATTTAGACGTCTTTGTACAAAATGATCCTTATCTTATCCCACAGAACGATTCAGATAACGAAGACAATGGCACCTACACAGAAGTCATATACCTGGAGGAAGACGTGAAAAAGAAAACACCAAAGTATTTTATTAAAGAGAACAAACCGAGAACAATAGAGCTCAAAAAGACTAAGAAAATGGAAAAAGAACGGCGCATCAGCATGTCATCAGATGAAGTGCCCATCAAAAGGAGAAAAGAAGATAATCCTGATGAACTAGACACGTTCTTAACGTACATTAAGTGTTTATTACGACAGGTGCCTAACGAGGTGTGCACGAAACTGCAGTTGGACATAGTAAATTTGATAATGAAAGCCAAGCTTGCTAGAGGAAGTATAAGTGAGACTATAGTTCTAGATCATTCTACAAATGCTAGTGAGAGTAATATAGAGAAGACTGATGTCATATCCGTGGCGCTAGCTGATGCGGACATAGCGCCTATTTCAGAATCCCTTGACGATTGTTACGAAGAGGTCAAAGACAATTGAAGAAATAATGTGATTGCTCAACGTAAAGGCAAAGGTGTCGGTTCAGTACGAGTTGAATCAAAGAACTCACCTTTTAACCTTTTTTTAATTTTACCAACAAACAAATAGGGGGGCTATTTGTTTTTTCTTAATTTCGTTGCGAGATTAAGACAGAGAAGCATTCCCAAAGACTCGCTAAGCCTCTCTACTCGGTGTTATATGTGCCATTGTCGATCCTGGCTTATGAGATATACAGTGGTAGAAGTGGGCGTGATAGTCTCGTACTCTTAACAGTTTTTTCGTTACGGCAAACTAAAAAATGAACAAGAAAGTTATCCGAAGGTAAGCCGTAACAACCCTTTATGAATACCCTCAATACCAGAAGTATGGGTGTGTTGCTGGTTTTAAAGAAAAGTAATCTGGAAGAGAAGACTCAAATCCCCATTTGAGTCAGCGGAAATCTGTCTTATCTTATAGTAAGGAACAGCAAAATATCTCCTATTAGTACTAAGTGCTAAACAAGAACGAGTGACAGAAACCAGAGTGAAGAAATGATGAGCCTTATCACGCCCTAAACTGTCCAGGGTTTATGTCTAACTTGTGATAGGACATTGTAGTTGAAGTGTTTATATTCTCAACTGTTAGTGATGTAAAATAAGTGTTATAGTAAATACTATTTGTAATACATACTTTTCGTATTTATTTCCTAAGATCCCTCTTACCTTCGAATAAATGGGGCTTAATCCAGTTACTGACTTCAAAGTAACTTCACCTGCTCGTGACAATAATTTATTTTTATAGCGGCGCGGCGATTCGAAAGCAATTCATCACTACCACCCGACACTGAGCGAAGTCAGAACTGTGTGTTGGGTTCGCTGAACTTAATCACAGCATTAGGGTTCAGAAGTTATGGAAAACATCACGGCGTCTTGGCAATGCTGACCAAAAACCCACGGTGGTTGTTCGGCACTTATGGATCAGTCTGGAGTATCTGTCTTGAGTTTGCCGGTGATAGGACATTCATATCCGCTCGGATAGCGATCACCGTACACAGGGTGTAAAACCCACCATAGTGGCACACGCAAGTGTGTCGCTTTCCGGGATCAGCCAGTGTACATCCGGTTTTCCAGTCGGGGCTCTAGAGTTGAGGTACAATGTTTGGCCGTTTTGCGGCCTTCTTTGTATTCTGACACTAGATCCTCGACCGCTAAGAATCTCCGTAAGAAGTTCAAAGTGTGGTGGACTAAGGCCTAACCCCTCTCATTAGTAGAGGAGGCCCGTATTCAGTATTGGGACAAGGTTAAACACAGGGCCATTTTATACCAGTTAAAATCACACGTTTTTGCAACAAATTAGGGCAATATTATTACAAAAAATATTTACACAATCAATTCTTGTAACACTGTCCTCGGAATACACGTACAATTATAGGGATGGAACTATCGATATAATGATATATCGATAGAAATAAATAACAATAATAGTATCAAAAGATACAATATTACTACGAGCTAGGGGGGTTTGATTTAAGAAAACCGGTTTAACATCAAGCTCAACGTACACTTTATTTTTTAAATTAATGAAAACAATGTGCACTTAAACACTTCACCAAAATCACATGCAATTCATTTTGTAGCTGAGAGATCTTTTTATTTGTTCAGAGTATAGACAAACCGCGACCCGGGTCCCGGGAAGCACCTCAGACCGAATTGTGTAGAACATACAAAATCGCGAAACATCTACAAGGTTCTAGTAAATTCTACAACTCTCAGACTCTCGAACCATATAGATATTTCTAGATCATTCCATTCTGGAACATTCGACACATGTGTAGTTCTGCTACTGTAACAGATTGCGCTATTGCCGGTCTGCCCAGTAGCACCGGCGAGCGTAACAATATTTTCATTTAATTATTTCGGCAGCAGTCGCCTACAGGCAAATCAATGCCAAAAACATACTAGTACAAACTTCTTGGTAAAATAAGTAAATTTTTTATTTGGGCGTAATTTGGATATGTCTTGCTTGAACGTCTGTGCTTGCAACCGCTTCATGTACCGGTACTTCCCTGTAGCATGATTAAAGAGGCCATAGCACATGCGTCATACTTGTGATTCTTGTGAACGGGTGGAACTTTGCTGATGTATTATTATAATATTCTAAATTAATTGTTTACTTTAAACTCTTACTACGGACTACTCAATTTAAACAGGTTATTGATTGTTTTATTACATAATTTAAGTGTTATAATACATAAAAATAGTAATTGTCTTTATATAAATAATAATAATACTAGCCATATATTAAACATTGTCCCACTGCTGGGCACAGGCCTCCTCTACTAATGAGAGGAGTTAGGCCTTAGTCCACCACGCTGGTCTAATGCGTGTAGGTGGACCTTACCTTCACATACCTTCTAAATTCTTATGAGAATTCTCAGGTATGCAGGTTTCCTCACGATGTTTTCCTTCACCGTTAAAGCAAGCGATAATTAACAATAAATACACACGTAACTTCAGAAAAGTCAGAGGTGTATGCCATTTGGATTTCGAACCTACATTTGTCGTAACAGTCCGTACCGCAACCAACTAAGCTGTCGCTGCTACACATAATTATATTGTATTAATAAAAGTTGGTATTTTCTAAGTACCGGTAGAGTGTAAATATGATCATAAAATTGAATTCGCTGTTAAATTATGATTCTACATACATATACACTCACGCCTGTAATCCCCGAAGGGGTAGGCAGAGGTGTAACCAGTACCCCCACTTTTCGCCGAATTTCGGTCCCATAATGCGACAGGGGGCGAGCCTATCGCCATACCGGGCACAGGTTCCAGACTCCGGGCTAATACTGAGAATTTCTAGATAGAAAAACTCAATATCACTTTACCCGACCCGGGGATCGAACCCGCAATTACAACTGCGCCATCGAGACATTATGATTCTGTCTTACAATAAAATTACCTCGGTATAATTCATCAGTGAACATTTTTGGAGCTAAACTGAGCAGGAGATAAAAACGTGTCTCGATTTTTGGGTTAACCGCCACCAAAAAATTTTATGAAACGCGCTAAAGCGGGGGTTTCCTGCGCCCAAGATGAAATTTTTCTTACATACTTTATAAAAAAACAGCATCTGGTTAGACAATTTAGACTCAAAGCACACATCTTAGATACTTTCAACATTATTTTAGATCAGGAAATTGTATTATTAGACAGAGTTTCGTAATAAATATTCAACGGAATTAAATGTATTTTTTTGTGATTGAGTCACAGACTTCCAAGGTATTTTTGGTAACTTCGGTTTCTACGATATGCCGATAGTCTTTTTTTTAGTGCCTCGATAGGCAGACGAGCCACCTGATGGTAAGTAGTCACCGCCGCCCATAGACTTCTGCAATACCAGGGCACAGCAGAGCCGCTGCCTACCGTTGTAGTTTTAAAGATAGTTGAATCATCGAGGTCGATATGATGTCGCATGCCTAAACGAAAGTGGAGCGTTAAGTAAGAGCTACGTCACTACCCCGCAGTTACGTGTGCCACTAATTTACTGATGTACAGAACAGTTGCAAATATATGTCCTAATACTACTTCGAACTCGGTTATTTGGGCATAGATAAGTATTTTTCAACGGCAGGCAGCTGGGATAGAAACCCCAATGAATTTATACTCCGTAAGTAGCTGGCTGTGAAGCTATTACCAGGGTTGCTCAGGGTGAGATCCTTACGCCGAAATGTGTGGTCCACAAGGATTTATTTTGGGTATTGTGGGATCAGAATCCCTCACAGTCCTTGATACCCATGGTTCGAGTGTGGGATCTTAACAAAACCTTCCAAATTCAGAAAACTTCTTGGTAGTCAATAGTAAATAAGGGGAATAACTATTTGAATGGAGCACTGTTCAAATTTGAAAATTCCGGTCCAATGTTTTCTTTTATCCTGGCACGACAAAGTGACCACAATGCAGCCGATGGTGCCGTCTAGTTAAAGTATCAAATAGCGAGAGACAATATATCCCTCTCTACTCAACTTAATCATGCCGGCCTGCTGATTAGCTTCTTCACACTGCGCCTAATGGACCCAATATCATAGGAAGGAGATTACTCGGTAGCTGGCAAACTATTCAATAGCTTGATGGTGCAGCAAAAATACGAATTTGCGAACCTCTTGATTCGGGGTTTAGTAGAGACCACGAATCTATGGCTCCGCTGTGGCTACTCGGTACTGGAGTGGAAGGGAAACGATAGCATAAGATTAAGCAATTCTTCGGAGTATTCCATAATATCAGAAGACTTATAAGTGTGTCGGTGGTACTAAATACATATTGGATTTAGAAAAGAGAGGGATTTTGCGCATCAGGAAATCTTAACAAACTTCAGTTCATATGCTAACCGTGGTATTTTCCTCAGTCGAGCGAGCCTATTCAAGCTGTATACATCGTGGTTATACTTAAAATACTTTAGTGAAGCTAAAATCTATACATCCATACTAATACTATAAATGCGAAAGTAACTCTGTTTGTTTGTATGTTTGTTTGTTTGTTACCTCTTCACGACTAAACGGCTGAACGGATTGTAATGAAATTTGGTAAGGAAATAGATTATATCCCGGAGAAGGACATAGGCTATCTTTTTTCTCAAAAAACAACCTTGAAAGGGGTCAAATAGGAGTTCAAAATTTGTATGGGAAATCCATAATTCCTCGACTTAGGGATCTGTAAATTCATATTTAAGCTTTTGGTAGGAAATAAAGTAATACGTGTTTCAACGTTTTTGAAAAATCATCCCTAAAAGGGGCAAAGTGAGGTTAAACTTATGGGGGTATTCTTTAGATGCAATCTCAAGATTCAGGCACAACACCTGAGAGGCTGGACAATAGCTACAGGTGCCTCAGTGCAGAAGATAACTCCTTGGATTTTATATTTCTGCTCCCGAACATAACCTCAACGCAGGCGGAGCCGCGAGCAACAGCTAGTATAATATATTTGTAACTGATCGCTGTCTGTACACCGGTCACTCATAATATCTATATTGGCTTGTATTAAATAAAGTTCCATTCCAAAGTTTCTCCCGGATTCTACATTTTAATTCCGGAAAGTAAATTTGACAAGATATCCTTGATGCATATGTCGGAGCAACATGAAAGCGGATAGTTAATTGAACTTTTAAATAACTCGTTTAATTGTAAAATGTCTACCACCAGATTCTTCTCCATGGATGACTGCATTCCGAACTGGCAGTAGTTTAATAAACTCTGAAGTCTGAAGTGTTAATCTTGAGTTTTACTACCGAACTATTATACGATGTGCATCCTGACAATATCTGGAGATCGGAGAGGGATGTGTAAGCACTCTCACAACCCTGGCCTGTGGACATGCCGACGACACATATATTTTTTTTTTATTCTGGCGCGAAAAAAAAAAACATATTATACAAATGCGAAATTAACTCTGTTTGTTTGAAAGTCATTTCATGACTAAACGGCTGAACAGATCGTAATGAAAATTGGCAAGGGGATAGAAAATAAAGGGAAAGGACATATGCTATCTTTTATTTCAAAAAATAATCTTGTAGGGTTGACATAGGCGTTGAAAGTTTGTATGGGCAATTCGAAATTCCTTAAGGGATCTGAATATTCATATTTAGACTGTTGATAATAAAAAAAATCATGTTTAATTTTTTTGCAAAATCAATCACCGTGGGTCCTCCAGTTGCAGGCAACAGCTAGTGTTTTTATAAAATTAGAATTACTGTTATTCTCGCCCTGTCTCTTTAGCAATTCGGTAAGCGATAATTATTTGTGCATTCACTATTTTGACGCGAGCCAATTAATTGGATTTTAACTTGTATTTTTTTTTGGCAAGGTGTGGTTTGTGCGTCTGCCAGTGTTGAGAATTATGTTTTCAAGTTTCATATAAATCCACTCAATAACTCACTCACAGTCGAAGCCAAGAAATCTAAATTAGGCTACTTTATGGAAAACTTCTACACAATTTGGAGGCAACACTTTTATTTATTTATTATTATACCACTTTCCTACACGCATACACATGAACAAACACTTAATTAGTAAAATGCCACCATTCTTACACATTAACATTCGCACTTTCGAAGCAACAGTTTTGCAAATAATATGATTTTGACACTTTCCCGCGCATCTTTTGACATTTGTCAGGGTTCTAGAGTTGGGGTACGATGTTTGGCCGTTTTGCGGCCTTTTGAGTACTCTGATACTAGACCCTCGACCGCTTCTTCACCTCCTTGCCCCATGGTGTAGAGTGATGAAGCTACACAGCAGGCCGGCATGATTGTGTTGAGTAGGAAATTATAGGCTGTTGATGGCTCTAGGCTCAAATATTATACCCCACAAACAAGTTCCAGACCGGTTTCTAGTCGCACGAAACTAATCAAAGCAAGAAATGTATTTTTGCTTCTTTTTGCTCTTTTTATGTTTATTAATCAGCCGTTGTGTCACCGGACTTCCATACTTAATAATAACAATACTTCATCGTATTTGGATGAAAGATATAGGAAGTAGAAACATATGAGTGAACAAATAAAGTAATTATTGTAAGAAACAAATTAGACCGTTTCATTGTTTATTGTAGCTCATTTTGATATTGAAGGAAAACATCACGAAGAACTTACCTGAAGATTCTCCATTAGAATTTTTAAAGGTCTGTAAAGTCTACCAACCCGCATTAGGATTAAGGCCCAATTATGGCCGATCCGTACACGGCTGATATCCATAGTTAACATACCGAAATATATAAAGATTAAAGTTGTGTTAATCAATGACGAGTTGGACGAAGGTGCGGTGGCCGGAGGAGGTCCCATGCAGTAGAGACGAGACGTGAAATTACATTATAAAAGTGGTGTTACTTGACATTGGCTACATGTATAAGAAGTGCGGAGCCATAAAAGAAAAAAGTGGTGTTATAAACTTGAAACGGATTATAAATCAAAGCAACGTGAGTTTTGTGTTGTACCTACTCAAAATTAAAAAAAATAAAAGCAATTTTTATTTATAAATTCCATTTAAATGTAAGTTAGTGATAATATTACTGTTTACACACTTATTGAAAACATGAAGTCAGCTCGACTGTTAGTTCATTAATAATATAACAGACAGTTTTGCTTTTAATGATAAGAATTTAGGTCAGAGGTTTAGGTTTCATATCAATATTAGAGGTTATAATTATTATTCCTAACACTTTTAATTATTAGTTCAGCAATGCAGATAAGTAAATGTTTAATACACAATGAGGAAACGAGTGATTCAGCTAAGATTAGCAAATATCATGACTAGGCATTTAAGGAAAATAGAAGCATGAATAAGGTAATTTACAAAATATTTGTCATTACTTTAATCAATAAGTTACAGTCATACACATAGTCCTGATCCCATACCAGGTCAAACCTGTACCGTGGGTATCAAGAACTACGAGGGACTACGGTAACACAACACCCAGACCCGAATCAAATATCTGTCTGTCACACAATAATCTGTCTGGATGTACGTAGTAATATTAGCTCAATGTCTGTCACACAAACATTTGTCCCGGTGTGGACATCGAACCCACGGCCTCTCGTTTCACAGCCGGGTACTCGCCCGCTGTACCACGGAGTCTGTCGAAAGAATGTTATAAATCCGGAAGAAACCCGCTAAAACAAATAAAAATTATTCAATGCTATTGGAAGGGGTGAAATGACAAAAAAGGGCGCACAATATGACGCTCGGAGTGTCTATTAAGTACACTGCAGTCATCGGAAGGAGATCATCATCGAGAGGAGACGTTGACACTGCGCACCCACTTATTCTTATACAAATATTTAAAATAATAATTGTGACTGTAAGAAGCTCTAATTTTGGCAGTTAATGGCTTTTATGTTATAAGCATCCACTTAGAAAGGGTTTTCGGAAATTTCACGCCTAAGGGGGCAAAGGGAAAAACGGTTCTATGGAAGTATAATTTTGTAACGGTTGTATAAAATTAAACAGGAAACTGTCTCATTATTATTCATATAAATGATTGCTTCAGCATTGCAGATAAGTAAATGTTTTGCAATACAATGAGCAAAGGAGTGATTCAAGATTATCAATTTATCGTGACTAAACATTTAAACAAAATAGACAAGAATTATTTTTTTTAAACTTGGGCTGGCTTTATCGCATTCTTCGAGCCTCGAAGGCCTCCGTGGCGCAGTTGGCGAGTAGCCGGCTGTGAAACGAGAGGCCGTGGGTTCGATTCCCACACCGGGACAAATGTTTGTGTGACAGACAGATATTTGTGTCCGGGGTCTGGGTGTTGTGAGACCGTGCTTCTCTCGTAGTCCCTGATACCCACAACACAAAACTCGTATCTTAGTGAGGTAGGGGCTATGTGTGTGACTGTTGGGTGTTATTTATTTATTTATTCATGCTGTTGAAAACAACTAGAATATAGCTACCAATTCCCTATAAAACTCTACCCTTAAAATCAAAAAAAATCAAAATCAAATATTTATTGAATCCATAAAATGTTATACATCATTTAGATTCAGTCAATTTTTTCACTCTACCGCCAGTTCGGAATGCAGTCTCGCTAGAGAAGAACGGGCAAGAAACTATAGCGTTGCTCTTTTCAGATCGGTTAACAATATTTGGTCATATAATTATAATCATAGGTCATATAATATATACGATTTAAGTTTAATTACCTTAGATTAGAGCAGCTCAATGTATGTTAAGTTGCCTTATTGAAATATTGTGAAATAGAACTCATTACAAGACCTAGTGCCACACATGACCGTCGTGATAGTGATAAAAAAAATCGATTTCTTAAAGCAGTCGGTCCTTACTGAAACAGTCTGAGCAGACCAGTCCACACGAGCCGCACCCGATCACGAGTAGTGACGCATGTGTCAGCCATCGGCCTCCTCAACCATGTTACAGGGAAGAGACCGACCTGGCACATGGCGCCGCAGCAATCCATACTAATACTATAAATGCGAAAGTAACTCTGTTTGTTTGTTTGTTACCTTTTCACGACTAAGGGGCTGACCAGATTGTGATGAAATTTGGCAAGGAGATAGATTATATCCTGGAGAAGGACATAGGCTATATATTTTCTCAAAAAACAACCTTGAAAGGGGTCAAATAGGAGTTCAAAATTTGTATGGGAAATCCATAATTCCTCGACTTAGGGATCTGGAAATTCATATTTAGGCTTTTGGTAGGAAATAAAGAAATACGTGTTTCACTTTTTTTTCAAAATCATCCCTAAGGGGTAAAATAAGGGATGAAAGTTTGTATGAAAATCCTTCATTTTTTTCCTTTTTTTTCCCAAACATGACCTCTACGTGGGAGGAGCGGCAAGCAACAGCTAGTAATATAATAAATACGAAAGTTTGGATGGGTGTTTATTTTACTCAATCACGCTAGAACGGCTGAACGGATCTGGTTGAAATTTTGCACATTGACATAGATAGATTATAGTACAAAATAGCACATAGGCTACATTTTATCCCGGATGCACGGTTCCTATGGGATAGCATAATTTAGAAAGACGTAAAAGTTTAAGATGTCTCCAAGGATTTTATACCATTTCTTTCAAAAATTACTACGAGGGAGTCCACTATTATATTATAGTGAGTCAGTCCAATTCCACTATTATATTATAGTGAGTCATAACATTCAACGAGAAAGATAAATGATAACTGGGCAGATACCGGTTAAGTCCTGGGTTTATCTCATGATGGGCAATCATTTTTTAGTTTTCGATTCGCAAAATCATACTGTTAATACATACATAAATGTGATTAAATTTGAGCCCAATGTGGCGATAAGGTCACCTATCACAGGATGAAAATAAGATTCGGGAGCACCAGCTACACCTTTGGATACCCTTTGTGCTTGGCTTATGATATATATTTTTTTCTGGCATGGCATAGTGACCACACTGCACCTGATGGTAAGCGCAGTGTCGTCCGATTAGAGTATCGAGTAGTGAGAGACTATCTATCCCCCGCTACTCAACACAATGCCGGCCTGCTGTGTAGCTTCATCACATTACGCCATGGGGCAAGGAGGTGAAGAAGCGGTCGAGAATGCTTGTGATAACCACAAACATTCAGTCTTATCCATCAGATAGCTGCCTGTCAAGATGTTTCCAAGCTGCACCGTTGACTCAACGTCCGAGCTGGTGTATCTTGACCTGTGCTAAACGCTATAATTAATGCAAAACAGTTAGTTAGCTATAGGAAAATAATTAATGTATAGGCAAACTTTGAGATGGCGCGAAAATACTGATTTTAAAATCTTCAATTTCTTATCTTAAATTATCAATTTTAATATGAAACACGGAGATTAAAGTTTAATATTGTAATATAATATGTAAACGCGATATTATTGACATCCATTAAAAACGTATGTATTAAATTGATGTTCCTCTGATCCGGATTACCTACCTAGCCATAATTATCCAAATTAGCAAATTGTTTTTTACATCATTAACACGATGTTAAAAATACTTTGTAACGTGCAATATTTGGGACAAGCAATTAGGTGAGCAATTGGGAAGAGGGACATAGGAAAGTAGAGATGGAGAGAAGCCAGAGGAGAGCGGAGGCGGAAGCAGTGCAGAGGAGAGCGAGTTGAGAGAGGGGAGGAGAGGAGAGGAGGGGAGGGGAGGGGAGGGGAGGGGAGGCGAGGCGAGGAGAGGAGAGGAGAGATGTGGGCTGAGGTTGCATAAATCTAGTTGTCGCCATACTTTAATTTATCCAAATAGTATTTATACTTAAACGGCACTGGCAATTATTTGTTTATGGAGCCTTGGTGGATAGATATTTGAATTTAGAAATGTCAATGTTGTTTTATGTGAAAATATTCGCAATAAATGTATTCCGTTTTATGAGCTCTTTATAACTTATTATTCTATACTTATTACGCATAGTAAGCAATTCGTAACATTACATTATTCAGTAAAACCTGCATAAAAGCTTAGTACATTACGATTTGCTTCCATATTAGCTTCCATTGCATGGGACTATTCTGGAACGTTTCAGTAAATCCTGAATGATTTATCGCTTCCACTTGCTGTAACACATTGGTTATTTCTCAAAATAAATCAAGTTTGCTCAACCCCCTTGCTTTATTTCTTCAGACGTTTCACAACCTGACTCATCAACACACACGAAACCTTTCCTACAGAGACTATACCGCCCACACACCCGCCATTGTAACTTCTAATTAGCCAGGATCGACAATCACGCATCGACACCGAGTAATGAAACTCGGCGAGTCTCTGGAAATGCTTAACTGAGTTTTATCCCGTAACGAAATTAATCAAATAGAAATATAGGGAGGAGTTGGAAATATAAACTACTGTTGGAAACCTTTCCCACAGTACTATTTTTATTTTCATTAACTTTATAAACTACTGTTGGAAACCTTTCCCACAGTACTATTTTTATTTTCATTAACTTATATAATTCGTTACCTTCTCGATGCGTATCCAGAGCATCTTATTCACCAGCTGTTTTATATCAATCGAAGCTGAACTTTTGCTGGGGTCCTGGGAACAAAAGCCAATATCATAGGCTTTATTTATGATTGACGTCAGACAAACCACTGAGCCCGTGGGTCAGGGGCTCGTAATTTTATAACTACCGAGTCGAGTAAACTACGCTGCATTTATTTCAAATTGTATTAAATTTATATCGCACGAAGATGCTAGTGGTTTGCTAATACTGGCTACTAACGCCTGTCTTATTTGTCATTTTTATCCTGGCACGGCAACGTGACCACATTGCACCTGATGGTAAGCGCAGAGCGGTCCAATTATTGTGTTGTATCGAGTAGTGGGAGACAATCTATCCCCCGTTACTCAACACAATCTGCCGGCCTGCTTCTTCACACTACGCCATGGGCAAGAAGCGGTCGAGGGTCTCGTGTCAGCGTACTCAGAAAGCCGCAGAACGACCAAACATCGTTCCTCAACTCTAGACTCCTAACATAAACCGGATGTACTCTGGCTGATCCCGGAACGCGACACACTTGCGTGTGCCACTATGGCGGTTTTACACCCTGTGTACGCTGCGAGCTATCCGGGCGGATATCCCACCACCAGCAACTTGTATATAATGTTTCAAGATCAAACAGAAATAATTTAAACTAATTAACTGTTTTTATGAAAACTTATAAACACTTTGAATGAAATGGACACAGAACAGACGCTTCAATGTAAAATTACGCTTTATCCGTGTACAGGAATTCAACAGGGAGTATATTTTAAATAACGTTAAGAATAAAATAATACATATTTGCATTGTTAATTCACTCGGTTTCCTGTTGTAATGTTGATGTAATTGAAGTACCAAAAAACGAGTCACGCGGCATGCCTTGACTCACTTGAGATAAACCTTGTTTCGCGGGGAAAAGCGATTTATCACTACCGCCCCGCCGGGGGGGTGGCGGGACGGTTATGTTGGGCTCACCGGCCTTACGACCCAGCGTTAAGCCGTCCGGGAGAGATGTTGACATCCGGACGACCGCTGGGCCGAGTCCCTAACAAATTCCCTACACCGGCAATACCAACTAAAAACCCCGCGGTGGCCCTCTTCGGCGCATAAGAGACGGTCCCGGGCTCACGGGGCGAGAAGCGCCCCATTTTCGACCGAAACCGCCCCTGCGCGGTGCCGCCTTGCGGCCCGTCTCCAAGTGGGGGGGGGCTCAGAAGCCCCCGCGCACCGAAGGACGCCCTCGGCGTCCACGGCAGCTACGAGGCCAACCACCCGCGCTGCCGTCATCCCGGGGTCGCCCGGTGTGCCGACGAAGTATATACAAAATAAAACAATGTACAAAACAAATTTCGACACACCGGAAAGGGCGCTACGACAGCCCCCCGCTGCGCGCCCGCGACCCCCGATGCCCCTATTAGTCGCCTCTTACGACAGGCAGGGGATACCGTGGTGGGATTCTCCAAACGCCCCCAAACCACAGGGCGGGAGACGCCGGTCAGTCGTCAACCCGGCGCCTCCTCCGTCTCGACTGGCGGCGGGAGGGATCGCCTTGTTGTTCACGATCCCTCTCGGCACTCTCCTTCTGTGAGATTACGGCCTCACAGAAGAGGGCCACCGCGCGCCAGGACCTCCGGCTGTCGACCATGGCTGACACCAAAGTCGGCAGCGAGAGGTCTCCTCCGACGACTGCTGCGAGAGCGCTGCGCTCTTCATCCCAGGCTGGGCACTCCTCAACAGTATGTTGGGCCGTGTCACGCGGACAGTTGTCACAGTGGTGACACACGGCCGACCCTTCTGCGCCGGCTATGCGACACAGGTACTCGCCAAAACAACCGTGGCCTGTGAGCACCTGTGTCAGCCGGAACGTCGCCGCGCCGTGGCGCCTGTCCAACCATTGGTTAAAGACAGGACGCACTGCCGCTACGACCCGCTGACTTGAGATAAACCTAACCTAACTGCGTCGACCGCGTGCTCAACAATTTACTGTTCTTGTGCTTCTACGCATTTAAAAAAAACAATGAGTTAATTAAATATTTTGTTTTTTAGATTGGAGTTGATATTTTTAATGGCAATGGTTTTTTTTGCTCTAGTAAATAGTTCAGTAATTACTAGTAGCTAGCTGCCTTGTGGTCGAACGTGTTTCATATTTTTTTTTAATATCAACATTCTTTTATCAGAGTTCGAATATATCTCGTTATACTGTAATCCCCGAAGGGGTAGGCAGAGGTGTAACCAGTACACCTTTCTGTAAATTTTTTTACGGTCTCATAATGTGATAAGAGACGAGCCTATCGCCATACCAGGCACAATTCCAGACTCCGGGCTGATACGGATGTCTAAATAGAAAAATCCAATATCACTTTACCCGACCCGGGGATCGAACCAGAGATAGCACAGCAGTCGTGACGCATGCGAAGTTGCAACTACACCGAGGCAGTCAGGCAAGACATATATACTCATACATTAATAACTTCTAGTTGGTCCATTTCGTAGAATTCGTTTTGTATAATAATCATCCGTTTGGTAAAAAATTACTGCGCACATCTTTAAAAATCCTACAAACATTTCAGTTAAAAGATAACCTATCAACATAGTAAATAAATGTTGAGTCCACATAGGCCTGTACATACGAAATGCATTTGATAAGATATAGTGATAATATATTTGATTATCACAGCAGTCTGTTGGGGTTATGTGTTTAATTTGTGTACTCAGTTTTTTTACAGCCGGGTTAGGCTGACGAGCAGACGGGCCACCTAATGGTAAGTAGACATCGCCGCCCATAGACTTCTGCAATACCAGCTCACAGCAAAGCCGCTGCCTACCGTTGAAGGACTACTCTTCTTAAGCCTCGTTTAAAGGACAGTTCATAGCGCTCGGGGAACACCGTTGCAGGGAGTGCTTGCACGTACGCGGTATGAATGAACGCTGGAAACGAACCCTGGTTTAAATCGACCCCGGTTTAAAGGTCGTAACGCGTAGATAAGATTTCAGTACGGCCATTTAAAGTTTAAGTTTACGATGTAGATCGAATCTTCTGTTCCTTCATATCACTCCTGACAAAGCATGGTCATCACGAAGTATCGTCGTTCCCGTTGGTGGAGATACTGGTCCATTCATTCAATAAACCACAGCAGACTTAGTCGTTATTTTGTCAAGAGATGTGTCCAAAGATTTTCAGGATGCCGTAACTATTCTGAATCTTGGACTGAGCGAGAATATAGAAAAGGTCTATAACTAACTGCACGGGATAGTCAAGTTCGTACAGAACGAAATTCTACTAATATTTGGTACATGTACACAAGTCTTATGTGCAATAGATGGCGCAAGTGTATTTCGCGTGCCGGATTCGAAATGAAATCATGGGTAGAGATTGCTGCTAGCTATGTTATGAATCGAAAAGTAACAACGATGTTCGGAAACGTACGTGGAATGAATAGAATGGCCATTACAATATTTTTAATATAAATGAATACTACTAAGACGAAGCCTTTTTTTATCCTGGCAGGGCAAAGTAGTAGTAGGGCGCAGACAATATATCCCTCGCTGCTCAACACAATCATGCCGACCTGATGTGTAGCTTCTACACACTACGCCTAAAGGTCCCATGACCATAGGAAGGAGAGAACACGGCAAGCTGTTCCGCCTTGATAGTGCTGCAAAAATATCGGCCCTGTATCATACAATATCTCATTGCTGGGCACGAACCTCTTCTACTAATGAGCAGGGTTGGGTTTTAGTCAACCACGCTGGCCTAATGCGAGTTGGTAGACTTCACACACCTTTGAAATACTAAAAATTGATTTAAGGTTTCATACAATGTTTGCCTCGTGTTTATCAAGCGATAAGTAATGAATGAAAAATATCTTGTGTTTGAATGTTATATAGGTAAAATATCGTCGTGTAAGAGTTTATGTACTTATCGTGTAAAGACATTTGGTTTGAAAATCTCTAAGCTACCTATATTAACGGAAATTAATTTGACAAAATAGTATTATTTCTGAGATGAGAAACAGAACCAGTATTTGGCTACTGTGTTAACACATCTAGAAATGTTTGTAATAAAATTACGGACATTAATACTGCAAAGAGTTCACTCACCAAAGTTGCCATTCTTGATCTTTGGTTCAACCTTCTGTATTTCTTATTCCGATTGCTCTGGGATTCAATGCGTTCGAGACGGTGTACTCTTCTGTTCTTGGGATCTTGTCAAAGTTCAATGTTGTATTTTCTGTTCTTCGTTTGCAGTCTTGTTGAGCTAAACTGGGCCCAACACACAAGAGGTGTGGGTTATACTTTTGACGTCGAGTAGAAACTCGTGAACCATTTGGCGGGCTCCGAAGAGCCCTGGGACAAGACAGGAATAAGGAAAGGATGTGAGGATACAGGAGTGGGTAAAGAGGATCGGGGGGCGGTAATGCTGCGGGCTGTCTCCGGCGGGCGGACGGCGCCGCCGCCGCGCACCACCTTCACTTAAAAGTACTTTACAAACTAATTATAAAAAACTTGTAAAATTCCAAATATACTCGTTTTTTTTTGTACATCACAGAAGCTCCTAGAGGAACGGGCCGCAGACACCCGCAGCTGAGATCAATACACTATCCGTACGAACATATATAATTCTCCAATTGTCAACAGTCGGTCGCGACTCGCGAGACACCGTATCGTTCAATTTTAACATCTACTACTAGAATATTATGAACGAAGCGCCGACGACGCCGCCGCTGGGTACGTTAAAGCTGCGCCGAAAGACGGCTCACGCGGCTGGCGGGTCGGCGCCACGCTTACAAATAAAAATACATTGGTCTCTGATAAATAAACGATACGACTAGCGGAGCCTCCGGCCCCGGGCCCGGCGCGGCGGCCCTCACGCTCTCTGATGACTCTTGTGGCACTGCACAGTGCAGTGTGTGCGGGCGCGGTCCCTCCAACAATAACAACTCGGGGCGGCCGCCCGCCCGCCGCGCGCGCCGTACTGCAGCGCCGCACGGGACATGACAGCGCAGAGACGGCGCGGCGGCGACGGCGGGCATACAATAAAAAAAAACACGGGCCGCCGTGAGGGACGCGGCCGACGAGACGCAGGCGAGGGGCGGCGCGCCGGGCTCCGCGGCGCTCGCCACCGCCGCCGGCGCGGCACCCTCTCGCAGATTTTTTTTGTGTTTTTCTCGTATTTTAGAGGCGGGAGAGGTGCTCGTGCCGGCGGCGACGCTCGCGAGTGCCGCGCTCCACTTATCTACTAAAATTTTCACAAAATAATACCTAACGCCGGAATTTAGGGGCGCCGCGGTGAAGCCCTCGGCCGAGCGGCCGGGGGCGGCGCCGCGGACGCGCTCTTTAACGCGCCTCGCGTTCACAAAATAAAAAACTTAGCACGAGAGAGGCGGACGCGGCGCCCCGGGGTGAGATAGCCCGGCGGCACCGCGTCCGCGGCACTAAAACTAGCAGTTAGGGTCCTTAGAGTGGTCTACGCCACCACGTTGAGGAGTAGCTTGAGTGGCAGTGCACGGTCGGGCTCTGGCCGGCATCGGCCCTCGCGCCACCAGTGAGTGGGCGGCGGCGGTAACGCGGCCGCGGCGGGCGCTGCGCCCCACTTGCTAGCAGCATAGCGCTCTTCGCGATCGAAACGGACGACTCGATCTCTTCTGGCGCCTAGCGCGGGGATAGGAACACGCGCGTTGCGTCGTCGCCCGCGGACTTGGCCCGTGGTGTTGTTCATGGCACCGCGATGTTTTCTTGCACTCACGCTGACCGTCTACGTGTAATTGATTGAGTGGTCGCTACACGGTAGTTGTAACTTCCTTGCCTACGGTCACTGGCGGTTGGATGGCTGCGAGAATACTCGCGTCCTCGGAGCGTGCACGTCACGTAGTCGCACGGTGGCGATGGCCGTTTGCGAGCCGTCTCAAGTTGGCCTCGAATCGCTGTCGATCAACGCTGATGACACGTCGAAACACTGCACTGCTTCACTTTCACGATAGATGCTTGGCGGTCGCACTGCTAGCTCCGGTGGTAATCGATTTTTATTAAAATGCAATATGGACGCCACCTATCCATTATTCACACCTTCACCTCTCGATTTCAACTGCGTGACGTCGGCGGCGCTCGTGGTATTTATAGTGTAATGGCGGCTGCGCGACTGCTGTTGCGCAGTGGGGGTATAAAGCCATCCATACATGAACCAGATTATATTATTTATTACATTTATCAGCTACAGCTACGGTTTGAAGTGACATACGTCATTATTAAATTAATATAAGTAGCCTAACTTAGATTGTTGACCTGACTAATATTAGCGTCATTAGAGAAAATATTCTAAATAGACAAGGTTTTATTAGATTCCCTTCAGACTTAAAATCTATCAATCAGTGGACAGCGAATATAATATTTTTATAAATATTTGAAAAAAATACCATAAGACATTATTTAAACATTATAAGTTAATTTAAATCAAATGAAAATTATTCTTAGTAAATTTTTAGCATTGTAAAATATGCAAACCCATAGGTTATGGCTAATTACTATCAACCTAAACAGACTTTTGAATAAATTAGTCTTTTAATAACCACCAAAAGAGTTTTAGAAAAAAGTTGATAGCACAATTAACCAAGAGAACAGGTAGAAAATTAAGGCGCATTCTGGAGTCATTAAATCTTTTATTGCTAAGGTATAATATATTGACAAAAGTTTGCCTGCTTCCTTCCTTATCCTTATTAAAAATAGTGATACATGTATAACAGTGTATTTTTTTTATAGTTTCTTGTGTTTACGCTAATATTACATAGAAATTAAAGTAATTTTACGGATTTTATCACAGTTTATTATTAATTTTAGAGTATTTTCTTAAATATTACAAGCTATAAAGTATACCATATACAATAAAAAACATGTATCAAAATCTATGTACAAATGTCGGATATATGGTGTAACATAGTATGCAAAATATTGATGACATAAATGTAAATATATTGCATTACACTGGTCAGTTTATTTATTTATAACTAAACATTTATTGTTTCTGGAAATCTTGAATACACGCATACGGAACGAATACTGAATTCCTTATAAGTTGGTAAAAAGAGGAAATAAATAACAAATATACTAAAAGTTTTACAGATAATACTGGCGAATATTTTCTCTTCTAAATCTAGATATTTTAATTAGTACATAGATGTTTATTGAGGTATGACGTCACAGCAATACGTTCCATGCATGAATCGCTTTACAATCTAGCTAGCAGTACCAATTAGAGTTGCCTAACTATCGATAGTTTGGCTATCGATAGTTGACCTCGAAAACTAGTAACAATATCGATAGTGCTATCGATAGTATCGATACTATCGATACCATCGATACTATCGATATCACGAACTAACTAATACTATTGATTGGAAGCAACAGTATCGATAGAATCGATACTATTACATGATAATACTATCAATAGTATCGATAGTATCGATTTTTTTTATGTAATACTATCGATACTATTGATACTATCGATAGTATCGTTGTATTAAAATCAAAAAACTATCAATACTATCGTAATAGATATTTACTAGCTATGTAATCGATTATTGGAATAGTGTGTGCTATCGATACTATCAATACTATCGATAGTATTACTTCAAAACACATACCGGTCTTCGATAGTATCGATACTATCGATAGTATTGATACTATCGGAGCTAATACTATCGATACTATCGATACTATTTTTGTATATCAATACTATTGCCCTGTATCATACTATCAATAGTATCGATACTATTGATAATATCGATACTATCGATATGCTATCGATACTATTGATATGACGTCAAATATCGATAGACTATCGATAGTTTAGCGATAGTCGACTATCGATAGGCAACTCTAGTACCAATAGGCGTCATGGACTCGAAAAAAATGCATCCACGAAAACAAGGAGGTTCACAACGCAAACCGTCCATTTTAAGCAGGTCACGAATACAAAGACCTGCTCACGTTGCTTTATGCATTCAACTTTGTCGCGTTATTGCAAATGGCGGAACGTTGTTATTTTCATACAGCGATAAGACTGTTTGTTTTGTTACGTACATTCGCTATCTGAATTAATAATATTGTAAAATATATGCTGTTGACATTAAATAAGATGTTGTTTCGTAATACTCGTTGCTATGTTGATATTTAATTGTATTACTTAATGTAGAGGAAACTGAGGACATGTGATCCTCTTTTTGTTTTTGTCGAAATTAAATTTTTATTTAAAAATCTATGACGATTGTCACCAAGGACCGATTTTTCAATCTTAATGCTAAAGATTACAGCGTTCATTACACATAGTAAAAAACGCATTTTGGATAATAACTTTATAACAAGTTTGGCCGGTTCGCTCAGGCGGGTTCGAGTTTGGATCTGTGTTCTGTGTAAATTCTTGTTTAATTTAACCCATGTAAGAACTAACTATGCTCAAAACACATTCACAAACAACACGCCTTTAGAGTCTGTAATGAGTATAACAAAAAGTTTTGTCATATTGATTTATTTAAAGGCTACTACTTGAAGTTTCAAAATATTAGACTGTTTTCATCTTAATTAACAATTAGTCGCTAATCATAATGTATTTTTTTTGTTTTAATGTTACTTTTTATTTATCCTCTACACTAATTTTGCTCTTGCTGTGGCATTGCGGTTTTTCTAACATTTATTTGTGGAAACTTTACTGGTCAATGTATTAGTTTTACTATATTAATGTTATATGTATAATTGTACTATTTGTTTTCCTATTAAAATAAAATAAATAAATTTTGACAATGACATGCGCAATTACGACTGCCTCGGTGGCGCAGTTGTAATTGCGCATGCGTTACGACTGCTGTGCTGAGGTCTTGGGTTCGATCCCCGGGTCGGGTAAAGTGATATTGGGTTTTTCTATCTAGAAATTCTCAGTATTAGCCCGGAGTCTGGAACCTGTGCCCGGTATGGCGATAGGCTCGCCCCCTATCACATTATGGGACCGAAATTTGGCGAAAAGTGGGTGTACTGGTTACACCTCTGCCTACCCCTTCGGGGATTACAGGCGTGAGTGTATATGTATATGTAAATAAATTTTTATACATACGAGTGAAGTTTCGAAAATGTTTATTGTAAAAGTCTTTAAAATATTAATGTCCCCATTAGTTAGTATTTCTTGTAGGTTACAATGAAAATATTGTCAAATGTATATTATTATATTGCTATGTATATAAATGGCTGTGTATTATGCTTTTTGTTACGTTTCCTTTTTGTAGGTACTGACTTGTCATAAAAACTATTTGTCGACATGAACAAAATATAATTAGGAATTACATTTATGAAATTAACAACTTACTTCTCAGATAACTGAGAAGTAACTTGTTAATTTAAATTTTTAGCGCTCATATCATAATTGCCTATTCAACTAATCCTACTGTTTGTTACTCAATTACGCCACAACGGCTGGACGGATCTAGTTGATATTTGGCACAGAGATAGATTATAGTCTAGAATAGCACATTGGCTACTTTTATCCCGGAAAATGTACCGTTCCCGTGGTAGTATAGATTATTTTTTTACAGGGCAAGGGATCGACATGATTTTTTGCATAGTGGCAGTTTAAGGATCAGATTGTGTTGTTAGTATCAGGGACTACAAGTAATGTATTAGGATCAAAAAAATCGATTGGAACACATATTTATAATTGTGATTGCGAAATTAGATTATTTTGAAGAGTGATGCATGTTAATATATAAAATGAATAATATAAAATATGAATAATTACAAACACCGGTCAATGGTCAGATAATGTCATTTTTCAAACTATAGTTTCGTGCCTTTTCTTGCCTTGAGACAAACAAAATCATGGCACAGCGGTGGAATTATAAACTTCAGAAAAACATAAATACTTATCTTAACTCGTGGAATATAATCACTCATTTAGTTAGTAGTGAGATAAACGAAAATTAGAAAAATGATTAAATAATTAGTGAAGCAAATGTGTGGCCAAACAACTACATCCAAGTAAGAATAAAAAAAATGGTTATGTCTCGGTTATTTTAGAGTCTCTCACATGTATCAAATTTCCCCATTTTCCTTTGTTAATGTTTAATGTCTTCTGTTTCTTTTTTATTCGGAAATACACGATGACGAAAAATGTATAGGTTACTTTCGTCATTGGAAAGACATCATTATAATGCTTAGACTAGGCAAAATAACTTAATACTCTAAGTTATAATGTCTCGAACTGAGAACAATGTCAGCAAAGAGTTAGAGAACCATCGGAAGTCACCAACCAACCAATCAACAGCTGGTTACATATTTCCATGCAAATTGGGCGTAATTCACATTGTGACAAAATTTTTAAAATGGATTTCTGTCAACGGCCATCGGTTTCGTAGGTGTTTGAGGGCCACAGCGACCATGAGCAAATATACCTACTATTAACCAATGACGAAAGAAATACTTTTGCTATTTATTTTGTAATATTCCTTTTTATGTGCAACTATTTAATCTCAAGGATTGGTAAAATAAACTAACTTTCTTGCTTTCCTATTATTGATTTCGTCATTGGGTGTAACATATAAATTTGCAAATTCAATTTCTAAGGGGAGAGTGGGGTACATACATGTATGATAAATCTATATAAATATCATTAAATGCTGTTCGCTAACAAACGCTTCACTGACGAAGGCTGAATTCAATATTTGTAAAAGTCTGAATTAAGTTTTTAGAGAAAGAAATATTGGATATTTCGGTAGCATCTACATGTGGTTCTTTTCTATGGGATTTCAATCTACGGGGCCAATAAATGTTATTACGCATGCGAAGCTGTGCATCAAGGCTAGTAGATAATATTTTGTTAGTACACGAACCCACCTTCAAGCACCAATAAGGGCAAACTCTGGAAGGTGCTCACAACGATTTATGATCATCCACCAACTACTTACGACTCAAGCAAGAGCAAGGCTTACATCGAGTTCCTTTTCACAACGAAATCCGAGAATATTTCGTCGACAATGAATGGCAAAGGCGGAACAGAAGCGAAATAATAAAAAAGTTTCTGAATACAGGAAATTGTTTACTTTCAATGAAAGGAGAGTTTTATGAGATTGTTACATGTATATATACAAGGGTTAATCGAGTCGTATCGTCACGCTTTGTTTAAAGTTAGGGTAGGCAGAGGTGTGACGAGGGCCCCTACATTTGAGGCAGCAACGGTAGCGGTAGATCGTATAAGTAGAAGGGTTATATTTAGACATTTTTTTTTTTGTTTTGTCAAGCTCCGTGGCAGTGGATGAGTAACCGGTTGATAATGGTGAGTTCGCAGGTTTGATTATTGTACAAAAATATAAATAAAGATGTTTCTGTGATCCACATGAATTTGTATCCAGTCCGAGTGTTGTGAGACCGAAAGTCTCTCGTTGTTCGTGATACCTACGACACAAAGTAATTCTGTCTTATTGTGCGGTCGGACCCAATGTGTGTTAGAGTTTATTTTTATATTTTATTTTTTCTATTTGTTGTGGGTTCTAACGTGGTATAGGCACGTAATATTGAATAGTTCCAAGTATAAAGTCCGGAAAGAAATAAATTGTCGCCTGATAGAAAATTATCGTCAAGTAATCATTCGGCTGCTTTCTAACATTCCCTATTCCCTAAAAGCATCGCATTCATTTGTTTGGCGTAAAAAGTTTGTAATTAACCGACTTGATCATATTACTTAAAAATAATTATTGAGCCAAATATAAATAACTGCATACCTAACAGCCTCCGTGGTGCAGCGGGCGACTAGCCGACTGTGAAACAAGAGGCCGTGGGTTCGATTCCCGCACCGGGACAAAGGTTTATGTGACAGTCAGATATTTGTTTCGGGTCTGAGTGTTGTGGGACCGTAGTCCCTCGTAGTTCTTGATACCCATGATACTGGTTTTACCTAGTGTGGGGTCAGAATGATGTGGGGGACTGTTAGGTGTATAATAATAATATCACAAAGGTTTAAAAAAATATATTTATAAAACCGCTTGCATTGAGCACTGCAATATTTATTATTTTCTCCAAACATTACGTATGGCTGCACGTAACGTGTTGGCTGAACGCTACTACTTCCTTTGTTACACAATGAAAAAATGACGTAGGAGTGAAGGTGTATGCAGATCTACGATTTTGGCGGTTTTCTATCTTGTTTTCTTTTTCGTAGTGTCAACCTATTTAGGCTGTGGAACCTGATTTCCTGGTTTCGATTCTGGGTCATAAAAACGTCTTATTCGATTTGAAAGCGGAAATCTCAGGGTTATGTGAATAAGTATATTAAATAGCATTCCAATAAAACTACGTGAACATTTGAACAAACAGTTTGACTCGCAACACTTTGGACGTTAAATATCTGATTATATAGGTACTTGATTATAAACCTAAATGGATTCAGGGTTCCACAAAATCATATATGATTCCTTGGCCTTGAAAGTTTAAGAACTGGTCTATAGCACGGTTAAACCGGGTCAATCCCATTGTCTAACAGAAAATGATAGCTTTCTGTTGCATTTCGATAGCTCACTTCACTTTCTCTTTTTCTATCATATCCCATTCCTTTATGGGTGACAACGTTACACATCACTCATATACTATGGATGCTCATGTGCTATTTAATATCACCATCAGAACTCATAGGTAGTCGCCAAGGCAATACAAAGATTATCGTTAGTAAACTCATCCAAAGTCACGACTCACAAGTTATTATCAACATATTTCAGTTGTACCTCCTCAAAGACTAATTTAATATACGTAAACAAAAAACTACCCGACATGTGCATTCAAATTCCGTTTATGTTTTTTCCTTGCTCCCACGCCGATCCCTCGGACTTCTCACTCTTTCCGTTACTATGGATGAGAGTAAAAGGGACAGAACCCATCAGCTGGTTAAAGGGCACAGCGAAACAGGTTTCACAAACAGATGTTTTTGGTGTTTTTTTCATATGAAAGTTTGAGTTTCTTTGTTGTTATAGTAACACGAATTCAAAGGGAATGTTTTGGACATAGTTCTAACTGTTCCGATGTAAATAATGTACCTATTAGATTATAATTTAGTATTAATACTAGATTAGTAATATTTTATTAGAATTATGTACCCGTTAGTAAATAATAATTTAATTATTTACTAACGGGTTTGTATTATACAAAATTATCAATTAGTAAAATTCTAAAGAGTAATAATAAAACCAGGCTCTGTAGTAAACATTGTCCCACAGCTGGGCACTAACGATGAGAGAAGTTAGGCCTTAGTCTACAACGCTGGCCTATCGCGTGTTGGCAGACTTCACACACGCTCGAAATTCTCATAGAATTCTCAAGCATGCTGGGTTCCTCATGATGTTTTCCTTCACCGTTTAATCAATGACAACGAATACACACGTAGCTTCTTAAAGTCAGAGATGTATGCCATTTGAGCTGGCAAGTCTGTATCCATCATAACCTGGCTATGAACAGAAGTGACCTAAAAACTCAATTGTGCTAATAAGATATGAGACAGGCGGCACATGTCTTTTTTTTATACCATGATGGTGGCAAAAAAGCTTACCTATTTACTCCCTTCTTGAAGATCCCCATGTTTAGCAGTTGGGCAGCAATGACACACACGGCAAGTGTGTCGCGTTACGGGATCAGCCAGTGTACATCCGGTTTTTGTCGGGGTCTAGAGTTAGGGCCATATTTGGCCGTGTTGCGGCCTTCTGAGTGTGTCAGCACTAGACCCTCGACTGCTTCTTCACCTCCTTGCCCCATCGCGTAGTGAAGAAGCTACACAGCAGGCCGGCATGATTGTGTTGAGTAGCTAGTGGTAGATATATTTTTTTTTTTTTTATCGTGGCTCGGCAAAGTGACCACACTGCACCTGATGGTAAGTGCAGTGCCGTCTAGTTATAGTATCAAGTAGCGAGTGATAATCTATCCCTCGCTACTCAATACAATCATGCCGGCCTGCTGTGTAGCTTCTTCACACTACGCCTAAAGGACCCAGGATCATAGGAAGGAGGGAACACGGTAGCTGGCAAACTGTTCCACAGTTTGATGGTGCGGCAAAAGTACGAGTTTGCGAATCTCTTAGTTCGGGCCGGGGTAGTAGACACCACAAAGCTGTGGCTTCGTAATCCAGTACGCGTGGTTCTGGTATGGAAGGGAGAGGATGGGATAAGATCAAACAATTCTTCAGAGCATTCACCATGATACAGACGGTAGAACACGCTAAGCGAGGAAATATCCGTACGCAGCTGTAGCGGCTCCAGGCTGTTACTCACGTCTGCATCATTCACAATGCGGATGGCCCGCCGCTGCAACCCGTCCAAGGCATCGAGGAGGTATTTTGCGGAACCGTCCCAGAGGTGCGAGCAGTATTCCATTCCCGGTCGCACCTGTGCTTTATATAAGCGGTAGAGCTGACCGGGCGTGAAAAACCGCCGCACCCTGTTCAGGATTCCGACCCTGCGGGAAGTGGCGGATATTACGCCCTCGATGTGACTCCTTGGATTAAGATCGCAGCGGATATCCATACCTAGGACACTAAGGTCATTCCGCATTGCGAGTGGAACACCCTGAAGAACGGGGATTGGAGAAAACGGAGACTTCTTGCACGAGAACGCGCACACCTGAGTTTTCACCCATGATGATATGAGATCCAAGGCCTGGTTGAGCTCCATGACAAGATCCTCGCGTCTTCTCTCAGTATCCGCCCGGCAACCGGGAGGCTTGCTGCAATAACGCCCATGAACCGTGCTGTCGTCTGCATAGCAATGAATGTTGCCAAGCGACAACATATCATTAATATGCAGAAGAAACAAGGTGGGCGAAATCACAAAACCTTGTGGTACTCCGGCATTTACTGACATGAGCTGCGAAGCGTGTCCATCAACGAGGACACGCATTCTACGCTCATGCAGAAAGCCGGTAATCCATTTGCACAGGTTGTCGGGCAGACCGTATGCCGGAAGCTTGGAGAGAAGGCCACGGTGCCAGACCCTATCAAACGCCTTGGCTATGTCGAGACTCACAGCCAGAGCCTCGCCATGCCTGTCAATCGCCTTTTTTTTTGTTTATAGTGCCTCGATAGGCAGACGAGCAGACGGGCCACCTGATGGTAAGTAGTCACCGCCGCCCATAGACTTCTGCAATACCAGGGCACAGCAAAGCCGCTGCCTACCGCCTCGCCCCAGTGATGCAATACAAACGCTAGAAGATCACCCGTTGATCGGTTATGGCGGTAACCATACTGTCTGTCACTGATCAACGAGTGATCCTCCAGGTAACGAACTAATTGATGAACACATGAGGTGATGGCGATTGGGCGGTAATTGTTAGGGTCTGACCGATCACCCTTTTTGGGGATCGGCTGCACATTGGCCTCCCTCCAAGATTCAGGCACAACACCTGAGAGGTAGGACGATCGGTATAGGCGCGTCAGTGCAGGAGACAACTCCGCTGCACACTTTTTGAGAACAAGCGCTGGGATACCATCCGGACCACTGGCCTTCCGGACGTCGAGAGACTGCAGCTCACGCCGCACATCACAATGCCTGATACGGATATCAGGCATTGTGTGAAAATTGTTTCTCGCTGCTTGATAATCTAACTGGACGGCATGGTACTGCGCTTACCGTCAGATGCAGTGTGGTCACTTTACAGTGCCAGTTTAAAAAACAACATTCAAATACAGTTCCTCGTATAGTCACTTACCCAACCCACCAACATTTCCATCTCAATAAACCTGTATAATTTATCCATTTCCAAAACGGTCCTAGTCTTTATATAAGTCTCTATATAAGGTATAGTCTTTGGAGTCGGGAGTTGTCCTTGGGTGTGTCATTTTTAGTGTCAGTGAATGGTCAAGTATCTTGATGGTAATCAGCGTAGTGTAGTCACTTTATTCCTATATCATAACTTTTAACCGACTTCAAAAAAGGAGGAGGTTAACAATTCGTCGAAATCTTTTTTTTTTATGTGTGTTACCTGACTACTCGAAGACGCCTGGATCGACTCGAGAAATTCTTTTTTTGTTTAAAAGGGTATCCCAGGTGGTCCTATTGGCACCATGTCAGGATCTGATTATGGGATCTCAGAAAAATCAAGGGAAACCCTAACATTTTATAGTGTCGGATAATTTGTTTTTTATTGAAGTCGGTGTACTTTTTATGAATAAAAAACTTTTACTTATACATTAAAGCTAATTTCGTATCTAAGTACCTACCTACTATAAGTTCCATTTTCTACCTGACTTTATTCCCAATCTTTTGGGTCTACCTACGCCGTGTTACTAATCATAAAAGATTTAATTCTTATAGGCTGCATCTTTAAACTCTTAAGGCATCGTTGTAGACGAACAAAAAAACTTGCAAGATACCTGGGAACGGAAATGGCTTCCTTGGATGCACCCGCGCGGTAACTGGCGACTCAGTGTGCGTGTGTTATGTGGGATACAAATAATAGGCTTTATCCGGTTTCCTTTGTCTTTATTATTAAGTTCGCGTGTCGAGTCCTTTGATGCGTAGGTACAGTATTTTATCCTGTCACAGCACAGTGGTTTATTGTACCTATTCGTTTTTTAAACACGCAGAACCGGTAAACGAATAAATAGGTCACTTGTCGGTAATTACCAAAAGAATGCACGTGCAAGCTCTGGAATTAATTCCCTGTCTAGACAGGCACAAAGATAAGAACCTAGGTACACCCTGAGCGCTATCATTTGTTCTTTTTCAAAGTGTCTTAGTACCACGCGTACTAGCTTGCGGAGCCACAGCTTCGTGGTATCTACTACCTCGGCCCGAACTTATAAGAGTTTCGCAAACTCGTATTTTTGCCGCACAGTCATGCTGTGGAACAGTTTGCCAGACACCGTGTCCCTCCTTCCTATGATCCTGGGTCCCTTAGGCGTAGTGTGAAGCAGCAGGCCGGCATGATTGTGTTGAGTAGCGAGGGATAGATTGTCTCTTGCTAATTTATACTCTAATTGGACGGCACTGCGCTTACCACCAGTAGGTCAGTGTGGTCACTTTGCCATGCTAGAATAAAAATACATACATACATATACACTCACACCTGTAATCCCTAGGGGTAGGCAGAGATGTAAACAGTTGGTAAAAGTGGGTGACTTTTCGCCGAATTTGTTACGGTCCCATAATGTGATAAGGTCGAGCCTATCGCCATACCGGGCACAATTCCAGACTCCGCGCTGACACTGAGTATTTCGAGATAAAAAACCCAATATCACTACCCGACCCGGGGATCGACCTCAGCACAGCAGACGTAACGTATGCGCAATTACAACTGCGCCATCGAGGCAGTCTAGAATAAAAACAAAATATAATTTTCCTACACCAACTTACGCAGACAACAAGATACTACAAATTTATCTCGCATAGTGCAGTCAGCAACAGCAACGATAGCCTAGTAACAGCAGCGTTAGCCTAGTTGGTTGCGGTACGGACTGCCAAGACGAAAGTCGTAGGTTCGGAACCCAAGTGGCATACACCTCTGACTTTTCTAAAGTTATGTGTGTATTAAAATGTTAATTATCGCTTGCTTTAACGGTGAAGGAAAACATCGTGAGGAAACCTGCATATCTGAGAATTTTTCGAAGGTATGAGAAGTCTGCCAACCCGCATTAGGCCAGCGTGGTAGATTAAGGCCTAACCCCTCTCATTAGTAGAGAAGGCCCGTACCCAGCAGTGGGACAATGTTTAATACAGGGCTAGTATTATTATTATTATAGTGCAGTCAACTCCACCTCAAATAATGTAAGTATTGCAAAATACCTATTACTTAATGCCTTGTAACGATAATAACAACAAAGAAATGTTATCGTTGTTTTTTATTGATGAAACGTATTTTTATCGTGCTTACGTCTGCGATAAATGGATACTTATATATTGTTAGTTGTATAAAACCTTCGATAAATCGGTGTAGTCACTTCGATATCGTGATTTCATGATAATGGCCATTGATTTGAGTTTTTTTATCATTTTAGTTATTTTGCAAGCAGCACCCTGTGGAAATGTTAACGTCTCGGATTGTTTATCAGACACCCTTGATAGACGGTTTGACAAGACTATTCAGATACCTGCCACTGTAAATCCAGTAAGACAAGTATTTGATTTCTTAAAAAATTGGATTACGAATCCACTGAATACATTCTAAGCTCTACAGTCATAACACTACATTTTCTAAAGAATTAAATTTATAAGACCGTCACTTAGTTTCGATAGATTTTGTTTGCTATACCTATATATTTTCAAGCTGTTAACTTTGATTTTATTCACGTGTACTCAATTTTCTTGTACTCAGATGTACTGAATTCTGTAAATGGTAGCCCAAGATACAGGCTATGCCTAGTTTGGGTGCCCCTGGAAATACTAGTTTTAAAGATCTCATTTTTTGTATAACATCATTTTTAGGTAGTAACAAGTCTCTTTAAGTCTATATTTTTAATAAACGTTTTTTCATTTTCATTTTCAAGATCGACCTATTACAGGCATTGACATCGAACATTTACGCTCGGCGAGTCTCTGGGAATGCGTAAACTTCTTTATCACATAAATAAATATAAAAATTGAAATATTTGAGTTGGAAATATAAAGTTTCGTCTCTAATAAAGCGAGAGAAAGATGAACTAAAGAGCATGAGGATAACTAAAGAGCATAGGCGCGTTTATTTCCAAAAGCTTCACCACGAAGATTCGATTGGTAATGCCGCTGTAGGTCTTTAGAGATTCGGTCTAGTAGTCGTCCACGTGTTTACAATATTTCCCGGACTGCTAAACGCTGGGTAATGGATAGTAATACCGGAGAGTCTAAGATAACATTCTCGCTTCTTTCCGCCGTATCCTTGTTGCTTAGAAGATCTAGATTAGATGCATCATTGGGGATAAATAAACAGTAGTTGTTGTGGGAGCCTAGACGATCGAAGCGCTAGGGGCTTGCGATCGACCTCCCGTAAGCGAGGCTGGGTGGTTGACCGAGTTACCTCGGGCGCCGGTCACCCAGCTCATGCACCTTCGCAGTGCGGGGTTGTGCACCAAGTGTGTCAACCGTACAAAGCAACACCACTGAGAGCGGGTGTGTATGTATGTATGTGTGTGTGTATGTTGTATGTGTATGTATGTATATGTGTAGGTATGTGTGAGGAAAGGGTTGAAGGCAAAGAAACAACTTTTGACGTTAAGCCGTATGCCGATCACCCCTAGCCAATGTGTCCTATACACCCCGTCCTATACTTGGAGTCTTCCAGGTCTTCAGTTTCTTCCAAGTCTTCTTGTTTTCCAGTTTGCTTCTTGTAGTTTCTTCTTTGTTCTCGTAGAGCCCATGTCGTTTCTTGAAAACCGGTTCGCTTAAGTACTTCGTGGCTATACCATAGAGAGAGCCTATGCAAATTGCCCCATTTCGAAGTCCCTTTTTACTATGGTGATCGGTGTTTTCGGCGTTTATTATTAAAAGTATCATAAGAATACACAAGTGTTATATATCAAAATAATCGTCTCGTTACGCACTATCTAGAAACATTAAATTTAACGATAAGGATTAATACTGTACAAAGCTATTTACAAAAAACCATAGAAAAATTCTTAAGATGTCATTTTCATACCATATTACAGTGCGTAACGAGCGTGTACACATTAGATCGCGATGTATACGTGTTCCGTGAGTCATTCTTGGGCTGTTGCGTCGCTAACATCAGTAGTATTTCATTTCTATAATAACAGTTTAATTAAATTACTCAACAATTTTGCATTTAGTAACGATTCTGAACGAGTGTACCAATGTCAGCTGTTTTTTTTTTAATTATTTATTCATGGCCATGGATACATGTCCTTCAGCCGGATTGTCAGCTGTCAAAAAGCAGGGTTGTCAACCGTGGGATTCATAAACTGTGATAAAATAAAATTTTAAGATTTTTGGTAGGTAGTTCAAGTATGTGTCCAAGACCTTAAAGATATTTTTATCCTTGTACAACTATACAAAATCAAATTTAATTTTTATATGAGTCTTTGCTCACAGTACAAGGATTAAAGTAAGCATACTTGTGCGGTTCGAGATTCAGAATACACGCACATTTTTACCTGATTCCGTACGAAGAATACGTTCTATAGTTGGCAACCCAGCCACAAATTGTCAAATCTACCAAACGAAAACTACATACCGAAAGATCGAAAATCATAACAAAAATAATTGAGACGGGAGATCATGCGCCGGGAATTCATACTAGTTTTGCTAGGTATAATATGTATATCGACTTTTTCATCATTACTGTCGGGGTACGTGCAGATCGACTCGGATAAACTGCTTCTAGACACAGTAGTAGGACAAGTCGGTTCGGGCAACTTTTCGTACTGGCAATTAGGCCACTCAGGCCCTTTACTGATCGAACTGACTTCGCTATCGGGTGATGCAGATCTTTACGTCGCTGATAATATCAGGTAAGTGTAGGAATGAACCATTTTAATGACATAATCTAGTTGAAGTTGCATGTGCGCTGACTTCATGTGTTCGAATGAAAACCCTTTTTTTCCCGCGGGGAAAATCCTTCTTACGGATACCTTCTGGACCTCGTGGGAGGAGAGATAGTTATGCCGGACTTACCGACCTTCCGACCCATTTCTCCCGGAGGACTACTGGGTCGGGGCCCTAACAATTTTCCTACGTCCCTGCGTGTTGCCTTTAGGGCCCATCTCTTTGAGGGCTAGTTACCCTCCATATTCTATAGCAGCGTGATACTTCGCGCCGCCACCCCACTCGGGGTCGCACCACGAAAATAAGTTTGTTTATAATGGCCATGCATCCCCCGCTGTGCAGCCGCACCCCTGTGACCCTTTTAGTCCCCTCTTATGACAGGCCCGCAGCAAACCACAGGGCAGGGTCCAAATGAAAACCCTAGATAAAATCTTGAGATATTATTTTACTTGCAATTTAATTTACTCATCCCATGTAGCCTCAGCTGAACACTTGAAAAAAATTATCTGTGCCATTAAGTATGGTAAAAATTTAACATAGTTTTTTTGTTCCTACCCAACAACTACATTGCTACTGGTAAATATGGTACTGTGCAAATAAAATGTCCACCATTGTAAGACGTCTCTCAGCTTGTCTATTCATCGAGGCTAAGACTTATTTTAACTAGAAGTCTTTAACCACTTTTCAATATATAATTAGCTACTTTTATCATGTGAACTCTGTGCATAAGCAAGTTTTTAAGGCATATTAGATGTGTGCACCGCTGGGCAAGTGTTAATATTTATACTACTTTGCAATGCTAGAGATGTGGAAAATATTCTTTTATCAAGCCTGTTATCAAAAATAACTATTAATTATTATTATATTATTATTATTTGTTATTAATTATCCTATGTTATCATTTCAGACCAGGCTATGAGGTGGATCAGAACAACTTTAGCTCAACCACATGTGGCCCTGACATGGTGAACATACCAGCTGACTTCCCAAGACCTATAGGTACCTTTATGAGCAATGAGAATGATTATTCAAAAATCTAATATTCAATGAATCCATGAAATACTATACATTATTTAGACTCAGTCAATCTTTTACTCTACCGCCAGTTCGGAATGCAGTTTCGCTAGAGAAGAATGGCCAAGAAACTAGTACTAAACTTTAGCATTGCTCTTTTTGAACATGGGTCATCAATATTTGGCTCAATGTATGTTAATTAAGTTGTCTTGTTGTAATATTGTGAAATAAAATTACGATTACTTATTGCCCCACATCACCATTGTGTGAGAGATGAAAATCTCCATTTCTTGAAACAGTTGGTGATTATTGAAACTTATTCATATTTCGACTGTGGTGCCACACACATGTCGTGTTTTTGTGCATGTCATAGCGGCCGGCATACGCCAGGCGTATGTAATATAATTCTTCACACTATGTACTGCTACTTGAGTGCAGAAACATGTAAAGAGAGTACGATTTTATTTAAAACACTAGGCCTGCTGCATATGCAATGCACACTTGAAACCCCAAAGGTGTATTGTGCGTATAGTATAGTGCAGGGCTTCCCAAACTGTGTGTCGCGACGCTCTGGGGTGTCGTGTGTCGATGCGACCGAGTCGAGTGAGCGCCGAGCGCATGCCGAATTCTGACATTTTATTTAATTACGCACTCGGAGTTTGGATAAAGAACAAGTACAGATCAAAAATAGTCATACAGAAACAAATGTGAGTGGCAATTTCCAAACTAAAGCCGCGTATTAAGGCAGAATGCTCATAAAAGCAAGCACATCCTTCTCATTAGCAGCCAGCCAACAAGACAAAGAAAAAGAAATATCTTAATTTTTTGCTCATATTTTGGTATTTTTGGCCCGAAAAGGGGGGGGGGGGGGGGGGGTTGAGGGGTGTCGTTAACAAATGTCAAATTCTCAAGGGCGTCGCAATACAAATAAGATTGGGAAGCCCTGGTATAGTGTATGCATAATTGTTCTAAACTTCACACACACTAAGTAAAATTATTATGGGACAAAAAAAATGACAATTGGTGATGAGAAAATTACCCCGGTGTTTCTTTTCTGCCTTTCTTTGGGTCGTCATCACTTAGGTAGTAAGTGAAAGGCTGGTAGGTTAGCTAGACTAGGGATTATACTCCTCCCTTCCAAATCCGTTCAGTTTCCTTTCAACTTCCCCCCACTCCTGATCATCATCTCCCGTCACTTCCTTTACCGAAGATCACGATTTTAATTTTGTGATCTTCCTCTTTTCTCCTTTTCCAGTCCTGTCCTCAACGTTGTAACCTTGCCTACCAGCCATTGATAGTGGTTTCTAAGTTCCCATGACATCATAAGTGCCTTTTATATGCCTACATGATCAATAACGATGTTTATTTTATTTATTTATTAAATCTTCTAGGCTTAGGTGTATTTGGACACTGGTCCCACTCGGTGTCGGATTACAGTATCCAAGTGTTCCTGGACATGTCGAGTGTACTGCGTGAGGAGCAAGTGGCGGCCAACGATAGAGCACAGCGGCATACACCTGAGAAATACGGTAAAACCGAATTTTAGATTGTATATTTGCTTGTCTGTCTGTGTATTATGTTGGCTAATAAGTAGGGTAGTTGATGTGTTTAATTATGTACATTATCTTTTAAGTAACTGAAAATAATACGAAATAAAAATTGATTTGCGAAATCAATAAAAAAATTATCATAAATAAGGCACAAATTAACCCAGAGTGCTCTGTCGCTTTTCGTTGTGTCGCTATTCATACGCATTCACGCGTTATAATCCCTGAAGGGCTAGGCAGAGGTGAAACCAATACACTTACATTCCAAGCTTATTGTAGTCTCATGATGTGATAGGTGAACAGATTTTTTAAATTTTCTGTAAATTAAATTAACTACATGTATGCTATTTTCTTTACAGAATCAGAAAAAAGAAGCAAAGAGCGAACTGTATCGCGCAAATCAGAAGACGAGTCCAAACCACGCTTCATGAAACTTCTCAATATATTGGACATGATGTTTGAGATGTTTGTGTTGTAAACAATATGGCACACCCTTGTATGGGCAGAAACACAAAGACCGAGAGATCACCAGCCGGAAGCACCTCGCAAAAGACCAGTCAAAGGCGTCGTTACCACATTGCATGTAGAGTCATGGTCCCAACTTCTCATTAAACAGTCACGGACCAATGGGAACACTAATTGGAAGAATATCTGCGGTGGGACATTGCTACTTATAGCCTTATTGCATTTTGTGTGCACAGATTTACATCAACAGCGGCGCGAAATAATACGGTCAATCCTATGCGTCGCAATAAGAGTTTGGAAAAACACCCCACGCGTGTGCCGGCCGCTAAAAAAGAAAAACACGCTGAGCGTGTGTACCTCAGTGATAGTGTCAAGTTCTAAATATCTGGACTGTGAATACGCCAATCCGTTAAAACTGAACTAGACAATTTTTGTTATATATACTGATGTATTGGATCATGTAATGCGTCACATGAAATAGGCACACACGGCGTCTATTCAGATCTTTGGTCTGTGGTGTTGGGATTATGGGTTTTATGGAGTCGAATTGGTGATTATTGAATTTATTTATTGGCAGCCTAACTTATTGTGAATGAATAATGGTGTCCATTCTATAATCATAAAAATACTGTCATCTGGTCCAATAAATATGAAATGACAGGTATAAAGAAATCTTTCTCAGCCACTAAGTAGAAAATGATTGTTATTTATAAGTAATTGGTGTACTTTGATTGTACTGCAATTCACATAAAAAAATTTGGTCCGAGTCCAAGTTGCTTGTGTTAGCTATGCTATAGCCTATTCGATGTCATTAGCCGGCTCGTTCTACTACTGTCTCACAGAAATGACGTGAAGTGACAGTATTCTGTTGCATTTCTGTCAGGGAGCCAAGTCCCTGGAGGTTCAAAGCTTTGCCTCCTAATTCCTTTGTTTTAAGGCATGCTATCCATTATGGTTATGGTTTTAAGGGTTTTTATGGACGGTAAAGATCACTTACCAGCAGAAACTTGCCTGTTTTTGTTATGCCTGGATAGGCAGACAAGCAGACGGGCCACCTGATGGTAAGTAGTCACCGCCACCCATAGACTTCCATAGATGGTTGCCGGAGTCTGCAAAAAGAACAGGGAAAAAGACACCAATAACTAAGTCTCCAATCAGTCGAGGATGCCTGCACACAAGTCCTAAGTAGTGGTAGTCAGGTAAATTTTATGTCTCTTGTAGGATATAAAAAGATACATATGACCAACTTATAGGA
The DNA here is from genome assembly GCA_905220505.1 of Laothoe populi. Lineage (NCBI taxonomy): Eukaryota > Metazoa > Arthropoda > Insecta > Lepidoptera > Sphingidae > Laothoe > Laothoe populi. Next base: position 364,375 of record HG992146.1, on the reverse strand, counting down.
ACAAGTTTAATATGTTTGATATAAGAAAATAATTGCTGTACATCATTCAAATTTAATTTATTTTCCATATTTATATGGGTTACAGTAAGAAAAATATAGTTAAAATATTTTAGGATAAGTTTACTATAATTTATTTCCAAGCTTTGTTACCATTGTAAAGATGCAAACCATATGTAATCCTTACTCTAACAACCGTTACACGTTTGGCGTGTTTGTCAAGCACAGTAAGATGCAAAAATGCTTTCTTATTGAGGTATTTCACAGGTAATTAAATAACACAACACAAATTGTCTAAATAAATAACCCACAATGTTAATTTTAAATAAATTTCAGCAATAATTATGCTGGATGATACAACTGGTTGTAAATATGTATGTAAAGAATTTATAATAAATAGTGAATATCAAGTTTTGTGTGGTGAGTTTTTCAATGTGTTATTGTATAATTAGTTGTATTTTGAAGCTGTAGAGCCACGCTGTAGTGTTGAGCAGTTTAACTGCGACCTCTTTAATTATGGATTAATCATGGTTTGCAAAACGCATATGAATCCCGAACTCGCGCAGCATAAGCCTATACAAAACACGCAGGTCGTGTAACAAATTGCACTGCGAGCTCATCATGGTATGTGTGGAGCGCCGACAAAAACATTAAAGGTGTGTGAGGACTTCCTTCGTGTATAGATTTTACACGCCTGGCGTGTTTGCATACGCCAATTTCAAGTAACGTCTTAGCCAGTTTATTGCTACAGATTGTAATTAATTTCAGAAACCCTCCTTCCTATGGTCCTGGGTCCTTTAGGCGTAGTGTGGAGAAGCTACACAGCAGACCGGCATGATTGTGTTGAGCAGCGAGGGATTGTGTCTCGCTACTCTAAGTCGACGGCATTGCACTTACCATCAAGTGCAGTGTGATCACTTTGCCGTCCAGGATAAAAAAGAGTGGCAGCTTGTAAACGATAAAATGTGTCAGCTCGACTGGGATAGTACCACTAAGAAAAACGATATAACAGTTTCACGTTGCGTTTTGTACCGTGTATCAGATATCCATAAGCTCAAATCCCAATCCTATAAATTCAGCATAGTACCCACTATTATACTATTGCGAGGAACATTGTCATTAGAGAGCACGTACGCGATGTTATAAAAAAATATACTTTGTAATAACCCCAGTTTCTTACGTATTATTTTATATAGTGATTCAAACAGGCAGTATAGCGTAATATCAAAAAAAAGGAATACAAAAAGTTGTGGACTACAAATTAGTTTCATTATAATTGTCACAGTAAATTATAACTAAGTTTATTATTGCAGTGGAACTTCTTTAGAATCGTTGTGATTTGAAGCTCTATGAAACAAAAAAGCGACCGTAAAAAGAGACAAACAAATAAATCTATAGGACTAAGCCTACGAGAGAATGAGACAGAATTCGAGTGGGATCGATTGGGACGGGGTGGGATCAATTAGGATTGAGTGGAATCGAATCGGTTACTGTTGTTGACGTAGTTCTTTAATGGTTTTGAAATATTTTAGCACTTAGTATGTGTGTGAATACGCGTGTATGTGCCTGCGTATTACAAAGCTTACTCGTAGGTAACTTTTCTGAAGTTTCACTTCTACCCTGTGTGAATTGCACACTTATTTTATAATTCTGTTCATTTTTGGTTCAGTCAATGTGTATTACGTACGTATTATGACTGCAGTGTCTTTGAAATAAAACCAATTTTACGGATTCTACAGAGGTCCATTTAACTTTTTAGTGCCGACTTTTCGAAAACTTTACAGCCTTCATGGTCACGAGGCGGACCATAAACAAACCGTGATAGTATCCGTAAAATTAGTTGTATTTCAATGTACACATATACACACTCACGCCTGTATCTCATGGAGGTAGGCAGAGACTATTGAGTGCCACAAGATACGATCCTGACACACTTCTTTCGCCTCTACCACATTTATAAATAAATTTTCGACGGTTGGAGGTACTCCTCATTTGATGTATAATATTCGCGTAAACATAAGAAACCATTATGCAGTCTTTGTCAAATTGCATTTAGTTACTGTATTTTAGTTTATTAAAATGTGTCACTAATTGATTCTAGTCATTAAAAGTTTATTTGTCAATCTTTCTTTTATTTATGTAGATCGTTCAAAGGTCGCTGAAAATGGTTATTAAAAAAATCAATACAAGCAATAATAATTTATTAAATAAACAATTTGTTTTGAACACAATATAAATACTGCTATACATATTCAGATCTAACAACCATTTAACTTAATAATAAACATTGTCAATGCATACAACTAGAGTGTGACGACACTAAATATATAATTAGACGGTTGGTAGGATATTTAATATAAGCGACTTTTTGAAAATATATCTTGTAACAAGAGATAATTGTAGTTTTTCGAAAAAAAACATTATAATAATAAATATGCGTGGATTTTAGTAGAATTAATATAATACTTGAGTAAGCACGCACTACATATGTATGACTTATTTTTATGCGGTTAATAGCATACTTAAAAAAAGTAAAAAAAAAATTATAAAAACTACACGACTTCAATAAAAAACAAATTATGCGTCACTATAAAATTTGAGGGTTGCCCTTGATTTTTCTGAGATCCCATCATCAGATCCTGACCTGGTGCCCATGGGACCACCTGGTAAGTATACCCTTTTAATAAAAAAGGAATTTCTCGAATCGGTCTAGGCATCTTCGAGTAAACGGGTAACATACATAAAAAAAAGATTCCGACGATTGTTAACCTCCCCCTTTTTTTGAAGTCGGTTAAAAAATGTGCCTTGTTTTACCAGTTGATTTAAGCGCTCAAACAGTCCACAGTAAATTAAAACTAGACTCAAAAGATGCAAAAAATTGCTTAAAATATAACTCATTATCACAAAAAAAATCGCTTAAAATCAAATAGCCCGCCAACTGTCGATATAGGTTAATATTATTGCATGTGCGTTGGGTGTACGACCGAACTGGCCACGGCCACAATAAATGCACGAAAGAGCCAGAATTTTAATAATTTAATTTTGGATACTTTGACCTCAGAGTCTTATCAGACAGTTTTAGTTTCGCAATGTTCAAACATGTCCGATATGGCACTTTTTACAAACACACTACTCTATCTTCTTACTGTCTACAGGCCTTTATCACATTAACATATATTTAATTGATTGACACCGGCCCCTACGATGATAGATTTAATTGGACTTGGGGCTTGCAACATACTAGGCGTGTTTTCTGCACTAGTGTAGCGAACACACGCCTAGGACGACACACACCAGGCGTGTAGATATTGGTGCTACAAGCAAGCGGTCTTACACGCTAGGAGTGTCTGAGCTGACGCAAAGATAGGTGTGTGGCACTGTATGCTGGTATGAGCTTTAATTAAATACAACAGTGGCTGCAGTCTTGATATACATAATGTTCGCTTATCAACTGATTGCAGTCGGTATGACATAACAAACTCATTATAGACAGCAAAGACATTGACCGTAATTCATAGTAAATGCGTTATGATACCGGTAATAATCTATATTTTAAAATGTCGATACTACCGAAGATTGTTATGATAAGTTAATTATGTCATACCGACTGCAATCGGTTAATAAGCGAGCATTATGTATCTTGAGACTGCAGCCACTGGTGTGTGCAACATACACATATGATGAATACTTTGAACACAACACACCGCAGTCAACATATTAAATAACACAACTATTAGGCCTACTCTGTCTTCTCCGTCTTCTTGGAGTTTTTGGCCACGGCTAGCTTCTCTTTGCACTGTTGATAAACACCATCAAGATCAAATGCAGCTTTAATATTGTCTTTGGAGAATAAAAACCTGGAAAGACAAAAAGCAATTTGATTTTCTATTTGATTTATTAATGTAGTTTATTTATTTAGATTTAAAGACCGAATTCCAAGACAGCATAAAATAATAATACTAGCCCTGTATTATACATTGTCCCACTGCTGGGCACAGGCCTCCTCTACTAATGAGAGGGGTTAGACCTTAGTCCACCACCTTCGAAAAATTCTCAGGTATGCAGGTTTCCTCACAATGTTTTCCTTCACTGTTAAAGCAAGCGATAATTAACATTTTAATACATACATAAAGACAGCATATCTAAGGCTAAATCAGAGTAACTTACTTCTGTAGCTTCCCAGTGTGGTCTGCTTGTGGTCTTCTCATCTTCTCCTGGCCCTCGTTGAACAGCAGCAGAGTGGGTAGCTGACGGCTGGTGGGACCATCATGGACTTTGTATTTCTCTGCTGCATCTGAGTATCTGAATATGGATATTTCATATAATTATAATACACCCAATAATAATCACACACATAGTCCCAACTCCCAAACAAACAGAATATTTATCTTGTATGGTAAGTATAAAACTTTTGGGTTTCACAATGATCACAAAACATTTGTCTCAGCACAAGAATTGAACCAGTAGCCTTTCATTTCATACATAGCAATACAAGGCTGCTTTATATACCATTTTTTTAAGTAATACTTCTTTATATTTATTTTATAAATTATAATTACTCATCTAAAATCATTTATTACAATATAAATAATATAATCAAATATGCAAGTATCTAGTATGAGAAATATTACTCTGCCACCAGCAACAATGGAAGATAAAACAATGTAGAGGTGCCACTATTAAATACATATTTAATTCTTAACTTGGACGGAAACAAAATTTGTTACACTGTTGCACATAGTCTTTCATATTTGTTTGTCAGTAATTTAAGACATATTGAAACACATACGTTTTAAATATAGCACAAAAATGAAAAGGGAACTCGGGTACATTTATCAAGAGCCACAAATAATCATTTAAAGAGCCACATGTGGCTTGCGAGCCGCAGGTTGGCCCCCTTGGTCTAGTTGGTCAAGAAATTTGGAAAGTGCACTATAGTGTTGCTAATAGACTGCCTTGGTGGCGCAGTTGTAATTGCGCATGCGCTACAACCGCTGTACTGAGGTCTCGGGTTCGATCCCCGGGTCGGGTAAAGTGATATTGGGTTTTTCTATCTAGAAATTCTCAGTATTAGCCCGGAGTTTGGAACCTGTGCCCGGTATGGCGATACGCTCGCCCCCTATCACATTATGGGACCGAAATTTGGCGAAAAGTAGGTGTACTGGTTACACCTCTGCCTACCCCTTCGGGGATTATAGGCGTGAGTGTATATGTATGTATGTATGTTGCTAATAATATTCACCTGCCAACATCCAACTTCCCAAACTTCAAATTATCCAAGTGATAGCTGGCAGACAGCTCTGAGAACACAGGTGCAAAGGTGACGCAGGCCGGATGCCAAGCAGCATACAGACAGACAATCCATGTAGTGCTCTTGTGGTGTTTGAGTTCCTCCTCCAGACTCTGAGGGCCACGGAAGTACAGCACATGCTCCGGGCCCGTGTACGTAGGCTCAGGAAGGAGTAGGGCGCACAGAATGAGGATTGCTGCATATGGGAGGCCATATCTGTGAAGAATCCAAATATTTTTAATTGATATTCTTTTAATAGGCTTTTCACATTTTTGATGTTTGGGTGTATTCTTCTTCTTCTTTTTACGTATGGCTCCACCGTTGGATTCGGTGATTTTGCCAATGTCAAACTGGCCTGACGTCTTTTTAATGCTCATCTAACTATTTTAAAATTATAAAGCTATTTGAAAATAAAAATACTGTAAGTAGAGTAGATATTGAGACCAATGATTTATATTATAACAAAGGAAAATAATAATAAAATAAAGATTATATATATTATTGGTGTTTTTGTTAGCCTCCGTAAGTTCTACTATAGTTAAAAATATAGTTAAAAGTCAATAGTATGTGTATAAAAATTAAATATTTTGGGAGAAACAAAAATAATTAATATAATTAGGATATGATCGGAGTGCTTGTGCTAGGATTTATAAATATATATGTGTGTATTATCTATAGTGATTAAATAAAACTTTTTTAAATGACCACAGATTGCTTAGAGAAGCAACGTACCGAGTTTTCCGTATATAGTTTCAATAGTTTAAACTCTTTGATTTGAGTATTTGACTCTACATCGGTAAATAATGTATCAGGCAATTAATACTGACTTCGAATTATTATACTAAATACGAAAGTAATACACATCAGCTGTGATATGGTTAATATCTAAAATTAAAGTAATAGTTGCAAATTCCAAATATTGCAGAGCCAGGACAACAAAGACGAGGTACCTATTAAATGTAGAGATAAAAATATTTTCGGGGAAACATAAACAGAGGAATACGTAAAAAAAAATGATAATGGACAGAAGCAGGATGGAATCAAAGGTATAGATTATTCATTTCTATAAATTTAGCCAAAAATTTTACATCGCGAGAAAAAACTGTCGTTAATAGAACCTTAACGTTCACAGGTCTCGGAAAATCTGCAGGGAGGACATCATAGATGGAGACTGGAACTCTAGGACATTGAAAGAAGAGATGTTCCAATGTACCATTGTCAAGGCCGCATTCGCACAGGGAATGGTCACGAACACGAATCTTGGCAAGGAACACGGGAGAACATACATGACCCAGTCGTAAACGGATAATAGTAGAGGTAACTTTTTTATTGATATGGCGATTTGTGAAAAACCACGGCTTATGAGGAATTGAGGGTTGGATGGAGCCATAATGTAAACCATTGACCAGTCTTGATATCTGCCATTGATTATTCCAAGTAACCATGATATCTGATTTTATCCCACAAAATAAATCGCTGGCAAAGCAATGATTGTATGAAACTGACCCTGAAAATACGGCTTTTCGAGCACATTGGTCTACAGTTTCATTTCCGGGTATGCCAGAGTGACTTGGTATCCATGCTAGAACTACTTCCATTCCAGAAATATGGCATTTATAAAGTATATCTTTGATTTTCAGTGACAAATAGAAAGGACGCTTGTGAAAAGAAGGCTTGAGAATGTCTTGAAGCAGGCTTTTAGAGTCAGAAAAAATAATGCACTTATTGAGACTGTGGGACAGAGCAAATTGGACTGCTTCCAAAACAGCAATTGCTTCACCAGTGAAAATAGAAGATTGAGGAGGACACTTAAAGTCAAGAATAATCTTATATTTTGGGATCCAGACGGCAGCACCAACATGATAACAGTCTGAGAGCTTGGATGCATCTGTGTAAAGGGGAATCCAATCTTGCCAATTTTCTGCCAGTATTTGATTGAAATTAATCAATGCGTCATTATCATTTTTATTGATACCAAAATCAAGGATGACATTAGGTTTGAAAATTAAGGAATTAAAGTCGAATGAGAAGAGAAGGTGATAATTAGTTTTGAAAATTTGAAGAGAGGAATTGAAAAATTTTAAATAACTTTTGACTAGAGGAGGAGGTGGTTTGTGAGTCCAGTACCTGGAATTATGGGTCAAATGAGAAAGGATGGAGAGTTTGTTGTGGAGAGGGTGGGAAGATCTTTGAAGGGAATTACAGTAAAAACGGTCACAAATATATTGCCTGCGAAGAAGAAGAGGGGGATCTAGGCATTCTACTTGAAGAGCTTTTATCGGGGAGGATCTCATTGCACCTGTTATGATTCGAAGGCATCTAGATTGTATCTTATCAAGAATAGTTAATGCTGCTTTATTAAAAGGTTCTAAAATAAAACATCCGTAGTCAAAGAGGCTGCGAATGATTGCGTTATATAGTAATTTTTGATTGTAAGGGTGAGAGCCCCAGTGGACACCAGAGACTGCCCTAATAATGTTAATACCCTTTTCACACTTTTCTTGTAAGTATTTTAGATGAGGGACACCTGTTAGTCTGGAGTCAAAAATCACACCCAGGAATTTTATTTGGTTTTGAAAGTTAATCATATGATTGTTCACAGATAGGACGATAGGTGGAATTGATCTCTTACATGTAAAGACAACAGCTTTGCTCTTCTGTACAGAGAGTGAAAGGCAGTGGTTGGTCAACCACTGGTTTAAATAGTAAAGAGCAGAGTTCATCCTATCAGAGGCGTCTACAAAGGATTTGGAGGGAACATATAGAACTACATCATCTGCATACTGCAAAACATTAACAAAACAGTTAACAGATCTGTCAAGGTCAGCAGTATATATGTTGTATAGTAATGGACTGAGCACCGATCCTTGCGGAAGGCCTTTCCAGACCATTCTTGGTGAGTTATCAGGGATCTGACATCTGAGGATTATAGATCGACCCATGAAAAGGTTGTAAATTATGTTTATCATTCTCGCAGGAATACTCAGATTAAGCAGTTTCTGCCTGAGTATGGGAAGATGAACATTGTCGTAAGCTGATGATATGTCGAGAAAGACACCAATGACATTTTCTTCACGTGAGAAGGCCGTACGGAGATCCGTTGTAAAGATGGATAGGTTGTCCATGGTGCTCATGCCACGTCTAAATCCAAATTGGGAATTGGATAAAAGTCCTTTGTTCTCTACAAACCATTCCAAACGATTTTTTATTAAATGTTCCATTATTTTACAAAGAGTGGAAGAAAGAGCGATGGGTCTATAGGATGAAGCAATATTGGGATCTTTACCTGGTTTTAGGATAGGAATGATAATTTGGGTCTTCCAGCAGTCTGGGATTGGGCCATTGTTAATAAAGATGTGGTTAAGGATATTTAGAAAGAATAATTTTGTTGACTCAGAGGCCTTGGTAATAAAAGAATATGGAATGCCATCAATACCAGGCGTTGAATCTTGAAGTTGATCAAGAACAGAACAAAGCTCTGCGAATGAAAAGGAGTCATTGAGATTATTGGAGGGATCAGGAGAAACGGGAGTAAAAAAACAATCTTTGGAGGGGACAGACGGGGGAGCTAGATTGGAGATGAAGTCATGAACCCAGGGGTCAATATTATTGGAAGGGAGGTTGGGAGAGTTTGACTGAGACCTCCGGAAAATTCTCAGCTTTTTCCAGACTAATGATGATGGAGTACAGGGGGAGAGAGATTCACAAAAATTGGACCAGCCCAGAGCCTTTTTTTTAGCCAGAGTCCTTTTTGTCCTGGCGGAGGTTTGTTTAAAGTTTAAAAAATTTACCATAGACATATCTGAGGCAAAAGAAGATTCAGCCTCATTGCGCTTCTGTACAGCTTCTGTGCAGACAGCATCCCACCAAGGGGGTGAAGGAATTTTGCCACTAACTGAGTTTTTGAGAGGAATTGCTTGGTCTGCAGCCGAGATGATGGCACTGGAGAATGCAGAGTACAGGGAGAGGAAGTTGTTATCAGATAAACCAAGTGGTATAGAGGGAATTAGGGTATCTAAGATGGAACGATAACCACTCCAGTCAGCTTTAGAAAGTCTGTACCTCAAAAAAGGCTCAGGCTCAGGTCTGGGAGAGAAGGAAGTGTGCCAAAACGACAACAAGGGAAAATGGTCGCTACCATAGGAAAGGGGAAGGATGGACCAAGATATTGTAGGGGATAAGTTAGGGGACGTAAGTGTAAGGTCTAATGCACTTAAATTCTGGTTAGGCGAAACCCTTCTAGTGGGAGAACCATCATTTAAAATGCAAACATTGAGTACATCAAACATTTGTAGAAGAGCGGCCGAATGGGAATCATTATGGGGTGACCCCCATAGAGCATTATGGGTGTTGAAATCACCCATAATAAATAATGGGGCGGGTACATTTATCAAAATACCGCTAAGTTGATTTATTATGTCTATATTGGGATGGGGGATATAAATGGACACAAAAGAAATGTTTAAGACTCTAGCAGCAACAATTTGGAAAGAGGAGTCATGAGTAGGGAGTTGGATCTGGGAGTAGGTTAAGGAACGTTTAATGAGGAGGGCACATCCAGCCCAACCATCATCTCTGTCGTCCCTAAGGCAGCAGTATCCTGGTACCCTAAAAGGTGAGCCAGGCTTTAACCATGTCTCAGAGACGGCAAAGATAAGTGGGCTGTGTAGGTTTAGAAGGTGTAGGATTTCACTTTTTTTATGACGAATGTTTCTACAGTTCCATTGTAGGAGACTGTGAGCCATTGTTGATGGTATTAAATTGAACAAGCAATTGTTGAAGTAGGGAGAAGACGTTAGGGGGAAGGGCATCGCTAAATTTGCAGGAAATATTCAGAAGGGTAGAGAGTAACAGTTCAATAAGATTGTCGTTTGGGGAAGGAGAGGAACATGAAGGCCTTGGTGTTGAGGCTTGAGCTGCCTCATGTTGGGATGAAATGGCGCAGCCATTGGAAAAGGTAGATTTAGGGGTTTGGGTTATCAGAGAGTGGGTAAGAATATCATATCCTTTTTGTACAGGTCGGGGAGAACGGTTTACATAGACAGTTTTTTTATAGGACTGAGTGGGAGTGGATTGAGTTGGCCGAGATATAATTCTGGGAGCAGGGGAAATAGGAGACTTTGCAATGTCTGCAAAGGATCTGCGGATTGGTTTAAACCTAAGAGCAGCTTCAGAAAACGAAATGTTTTCCTCAGACATTACCAACTTGATAGATTTTTGTCTTGAGTGCTCTGGACAGTTGGGGTATGTGGCTGTGTGGCTACCTGAGCAGAACAGACAAGTAGACTCATTTTCCGGCACAGTACATGTATTTCCTTTGTGAGGTTGGGCACAGCGGTAACACCGAGCCTGAGACCTGCACTGACTGGTAACGTGACCAAAGCGGCAGCACTGACGACATTGAATGGTAGGGAGCTGGTACAGGGATACAGGTAGGGAGGAGTTATAACAATATACTCTTTCAGGAAGTACTCGACCTCTGAAAGTTATAACGACTGTTGTTGAGGGAGTCCATTCAGTAGTGCCATTTACAATTGTCTTTTTGTTCAGGCGACGAGCTCGTACCACTTGTCCACAATTATCCGGATATTGTAGGGATAAGATGAAGTCATCAAGTGACCAGTCAGTTGGGATATTTCTAACAATTCCCATGCGGGACAGGTGAAATTTAGGGATGGAGGCAGTGAAGTTATGTTTAGCAATAAGGTCAGATTTAATTAAATTGTTGGCTGACTCTGCAGAGTCAAACAACAACGATATTTTACCTCTGCCTACAGGCTTGATAGATCCCTGGACAATGCCTGATACATTGTTCTGGTATAAAATTTTGGCCAGTTTGAGGGTCTGAATTGAGGAATTAGTACTAACTGATATGCATACCAGGAACGGAGCATTATCTGTTGCAACGTATAGAAACTTCTCATCGTAATCTGGGCATGTATAAATCTCCTGTACGGATGAGGATGGGGATGAGGTTTTTTTTGCATTAGTATTATCATCGGAGTCTAGTGGGCGTTTCATAGCCTTTTTAATTTCTGCGTTAGCGGAAGATGTAGGTAGAGAAGGATCCCCCAGATGGGCATTACCACCACCTCCATCTGGAGGCTCATCCTCCCCAACTTCCATATTACACTACTTAAGCTATGTGAATTAGTGTAAGTATTAGTTTAGAAGGAAAAAATAAATATAAAAAATAATAATAAAGTGGGTATCTGTAATTAGTAAATTTATTTATTTAATATGTATGTTAGTATTAATATATATTATAACGACACCACAACACAGATCACTACATAAAACTAAACAGAAACACAAATAAGTTATACTGAATTAATAAGAATTTAAGATAATTACGAAACGCAGAGCAGTCGCGAACACGGGTGTACCGTTCAGCGACGTCAGGCCAAAAAAACCGTTCGGCACTGTCTAATTGCTAAATGAAATTCTTTGGGTGTATTGTGGTCTTCTGAGTACTCTGACACTAGACAGTTGACAGTTTCTTGCCCTTAGTGTAGTGTGAGTAGAGAGGGATAGAAAGCGAGAAACACTCTCTACTTTATACTCTTATTGGGCAGCACTGCGTTTACCATCAGATGCAGTGTGGTCACTTTGCTGTGCCAGGATAAAAAAACATATAAGTATCACGATTTATTCAGTGTAATAGAAACCTTAACTTCATCATAACGGTTCCTTACTGAATGTGACTTTTAGATAACAAACTAACAATAATAAGATATATCGTGTAATAAATGTGTAAAACCGCTTACATTGGAAAACACTTTTCGCTTAATATCTTACCTTATATCGGCGTACAGCCAAAGTATCAGGTTCGCGATCTTCGTGTACACAAAGGAAGACGACAAGTAATTCACCATCGTAACACTTCCCGCCTTCCTTGTTCTCAACATAACCACTATAATTAAGAAAAATAGGATTTCCGTCTCTCTGCTATCAAGCTCGCAATCTGAATTCTCGAACAAAATATTACAAATAACCGACGTACGCTTACAAGTGACATACGAAATACTTAATATTATATTAATCCAGTAATATGGCTTTAATAATTGCCGTAAATCACTATTGAACGACATTTTTTGTACAATTAATCCAAAAATCTACCAGAAAAGACCAACTGTTTAGCGTATTTATCAGAGATGTCAGACGCCCGTTCCATATACCTCTCGTCTGCGGTAATTTGATACAATAATTTGAGTTCGAGGGAAATCCATAGATACAATATAGTCTTTGGAGCGAAAGGGATAGTTGCTAACACGGATACATTTTCTAACCATCTGAATATGGTTCGATACAAACAGTCATTTGTCAAAAAACATTATTCTTTTTTTTATTTTTCATCATAGCCCATTGACCTTAGAGTATTTAACACATTTAACACTGGAGACGCCATTGAGCGCTTACCCCGTATGACAAATGTAAGAGCACGGTGCTCATACACGTTCTATAAAACGAGTTGCGCTTCGGGATCCGCCACTAAAAAAGTGACATCACGTGCGAATGGAGCTCCCTGAAAACGCGAGCCTGTAGCGGTATTAACATGTAAAAATAGATCTGACACATCAAACTTACAAAAATACAAAATTATTTTTCACCTGGACATATTTTTTTAAAGTAATATTATCATTAAAAGCAACAAAACATATAATCTCTAAAAATTATCATCGGGTAATAAATGTTGCCATGTTAAACTTTTAGCCACAGTAGTGCAAAATTTATTTGCATTCGATATCTTAAACGCAAGTTGTTTTTTTAATATTCATTTTTAACCCAATGTTGCCCGCGGCTCCGCCCGCGTGTAGGTCTTGGAGCATTTTAACCTTCTATATTTTGCTATCCCATAAGAAGCGTGCATTTTTTCGAGTTAAAAGTGGTCTTTGTCATTTTCTGATCCCTAAACTGCCACTATGCAACAAATCATGTCGATCCTTTGCTCTGTGAAAAACTAAACTATCCCATGGGAACTGTACATTTCTCCGGGATAAAAAGTAGCCTATGTGCTTTTCCAGACTATAATCTATCTCTGTGCCAAATTTTCAGTAGATCCGTCCAGCCGTTGTAGCGTGATTGGATATCAAACAACCATGCATCCATCCAAACATACGCATTTATAATATTAGTAGGATTACTTTATTTATGCTTCTTAATTTATAATTTAAAAATATTAGGAGAGTTGACATATCGACTAAGTTTACAATTTCATAAACTTTATGCCAGTGTAGCATTTTGGGTGGTTTATGTGGTAACACTGTCGTTTATGCAAGACTCAAATAGTGTTGCAGATAAACTTATAAAGGTTATCGATAAAATTACTAATCCATCTGGACTGTCTTCTAAACACATACTTTTAATGTAAATAGTTCTAACACACTAGGAATGTCACAAAATATGACAAAACCAGAATAAAATTTTTGTCAAAAAAATGTGATCCTAAAATTGTATCCGGTATATTTAAAAAATATTTAGGTATGAATTTTGGCGCCATTCATTTATTACGTAAGATGATGTAGGGGGGGAGTCGATCATGTCTTATTTTTTGTTACAAGGGGTGGAGGGAGTCTTAATATTTCTTACGTAAGATCACACAAATGCGCAAAGTTAGGATTATACTTTGAAAAAACGCGGGCCATGCCTATAATTTTAAAAACAAGAAAATTAGATTTTTTAAATTTTTTTTGTTAACCGGTATGTCTTGCCTTTTCACCCGGTTCCGGCTTGACGTCAACTTTTGGGACACCCTGTATTCATGTCGAGATCTCAAGCCCTTTTTAAATGCTCTTCATAATAGATAGCCGTTAGCCGGCTACCACACCAAAACAGGCGATAATCGCTCTCAATGACATACAATAATTTCATTCACAGCATTTGCTAATCGCATTCGTTACCAGTAACACTGTATTTCTTGGCTCCGCTTATTTAATTTGAAATTTTATGGAATAACAGAACACTCCATTTTCTTACAAACTATATACCATTGGAAAGGTCGTGTTGTGTACTTTCCGGTGGTATATTTGCTGAGGTATAATCGGAATACCTCAAAACGAGTGAGTAATCAACATTTTAAAATAATTTGCAACGGCCGTCATTGTTGTGTTGCATGTGCTGACATACCTGAAAAACGCTACTCTACAATTAGTGTTGACCAAAAAATAATGGAAGTGTCACGGATGATGTGCAAAGCAACCAAAAACTGATAACAGTAATACGCCTTTACGTCCCATTGACTCACCCGGGAAGTCGAGGAACAATAATGACTCGCTACCTTTTAATGACAATATTACGCATCGAAAAAAGCCACTATTGATACTAGCGCAATTAGTGGAAGTTCCGGCTTAAACTCTTCCGCGTCAGTTATTACAAAGAAAGACGCTAGGGAAATAATAAGAGAAGAATTCAATGTCATGAAATTGGCTTTAGCACAGGAGCTTAAACAATCACTTAAGCAGATGGTGAGAACCGAATTTCAATCTCGAAAATCAATTATTAAAACAGGAAATAACTGCTTTGGATAATAATGTTTGTTTCTGAATGAAAATTATGAAACCACCAAATCCGCCATCGCCAAATACCAAGACACACTGGGAGAGCTAAAGAAATAGAACGTTCAGTTAACATATACATTACAGGATCTGCAAATCAGGCTTCAGGTTGCTGAGCAGCATAACCGTTCTAACAATCTTGAGATAGAGTGTGTCCCCGAGCACAAACAGTAAAACTTGCTATCTATAATTACTCAGCTGTCTAAGGTATCCTGCAACTTGAAAGAATCCGACATTCATCATTGCACTCGTGTGGTAAAAAGTAACAGAGATGACAAGAGACCTCGCTCAATCATTGTTAAATTGGCTACCTCTAGGCTTCGGGATACATTTTAGCGAAAACAATAAATTGTAATAAGGCAAATCCAAACGACAAGCTCAGTACTGCTCACATAGGCATTGGAGGTAATAAATCGCCGCTTTACATTGTTGAGCACCTTTCACCTAAAAACAAATTACACGCAGCGGCTCGCCAGATCGTCAAAGAAAAAGAGTACAAATTCGTGTAGATTAAGCAAGGTCGTGTTTTCATTAGGAAAACAGAAGAAGACGAGTTTACTTATATAAGAAATCAAGAGACCAGAACCGACCTAAAACAATTCTCTGCCATATCCATACTAGCTGTTGCTCGCGGCTCCGCCCCCGTGGAGTTTATTTTCGGGAGCAGAAGTATCAATGCAAGGAGTTGTCTTCTGCACTGAGACACCTATAGCGATCGTCCTGAATCTCAGGTGTTGTGACTGTCTAGATGGCTAGACAGGCACAACTCCTAACTTAAACTTCTAGCACTCCTTATAATACCCCGGGATCACTCCGTAAGTGTCGAAGAAGGCCACCGCGGGGTTTTAGCTGGTAGTGTCCGGTTGGGTGTACATAAGTAGTAGGGACTCGGCCCAGCCGCAGCCCGGATAGCCATCATCCGGGCGAGGGGGTGCTGGGTCGTAAGACCGGCTAGTCCAGCATAACCGTTTTATTCTCATTCCGCTTCCCCCCGAAGCGGACGGCAGTAATAAAATGCTTTCCCCGCGACAAAAAAAAAGTATTGTGCCTGAAGCTTGAGATTACATTTAAAGAATACCTCATAAGTTAACTCCTCACTTCGCCCTTTAAGGGATGATTTGGTAAAAACGTTGAAATACGTATTTCTTTATTTTTTACCTAAAGCCTAAATATGAATTTTCAGATCCCTAAGTTGAAGTATTACGGATTGCCCATACAAACTTTTAACCTCTATTTCACCCCTTTCAAGATATTTTTTTCTGACAAAAGATACCCTATGTCCTTCCCTAGGATATAATCTATCCCTCTACTGAATTTCATTAGGATTTGTTCACCCGTTTAGTCATGAAAAGGTAAGAAACAGACATACAAACAACAATATTAATTTTGTTGCGGAGATATTTTAAAACTGTAATATCTCCTAAGATATTCATTGAAATCAAATGACGTAAAGGGCAACTTTGTTCAAAATTAAATACTTGTGATGAATAAAGTATTTATTTGGATAAGGATTAATACCATGTTTATAAAAACCCCTTTCCAAATAATACATTGTTTCAGAACAAATTCGATAACCATTAAAAAGGTTATAGTGAGCCAACCGAAATAGATAGACATATGCTATCGCGGACTTTTTTTAGAACTTTTTAAGAGGAACAATTTCGTCGTACATGATTGTTATGTAACTTTAACCGTTAACGCAGCGTACGCAACGGAAGCTCTCAAAAGGAATCAATTTTCCCCGTTTTTGCAACATTTTTCATTGCTGCTCCGCTCCTATTGGTGATAGCGTGATGTTAAATACCCTATAGCGCTCCTCGATAAATGGGCTATCCAAAACTAAAAGATTTTTTCAATTCGAACCAGTAGTTCCTGAGATAAGCCCGTTCAAATAAACAAACAAACTCTTCAGCTTTATATAATAGTATAGATTAAATAAATTAAAGGCGTATTATTTAAAAAAAATCTAAAAAATAAAGTTTTTATTTTTGCTTATTTGGCTTGTATTTTTCTCAGTACTCATTACCTTTATTATCTTTACAGTATTTCGATTAAATTAGAAATATTAATTTACACAATTTTTAACTATACCTCTCTACTTCCGTCCCTTTTCACGAAATCACACCCAGAGATTGCAAGAAAGCGATAGAAAAGATGATACACATAAAAAAATATCTTAAAACATTTAATAAATTATAATTGTTTTATTTTATCTATCGATAGATAAGGACAACGCTATCTATACCTCGTGTCGACATTGCTACGCTCTACTGTTTTTACACAGTTGTCAATATATGACACTGTAAATATATTTCACAACAAGATAAATTTGTAACTGTGTGCGTAAATTTGCCAGTGTTGTATGAAATGGTGTAGTGTGCGTGTGTAACGACGTGATTACATTTTGCATTTGTGTGCACATGTTTATTTGTAGTTGTACGAAGCCCCCCAACCGACATTGCTGAATTTTTTGTTCAAGATTCGAGCGTAATGCCGTCTCCTTTTGGTTGCCTACTCTAAGCCATTGACTTATATTCTGAATCATCATCATCACATAAATTTTATTTACTTAGTTAATATTTTTATTACGTGACATTGGCAAAATTGTGGAGTTGTTCCTTCGCAGGGGCCATTAAAGCAAGAAGAAGAAGAAGACTTATATTCTATAGACACGAACCGTCGAAGAAGAAATATGTTCCAAAAACCTTGTCCGCCCACTAATGCCATCTATCATTTTACTAAGACCTATTAGAAAATAAAACTCCCATCACTGTCTCTCGAACGGCACTTTGCGCGCGCTAAAACGGGACCAACTATATAATGTATTTTATTGTGAAAATGCCATCTATTCATTTTACTAAGAACTATCCCGTATTCAGAATTGAAATTAATTAATATTTATTGATATTACGTTCTAAACGTTATGAAATTATGTTATTTACCTTATAGTTGTCTCCTGTACTGACGCGCCTATACCGATCGTCCTACCTCTCAGGTATTGTGCCTGAATCTTGGAGGGAGACTAATGTGCAGCCGATCCCCAAAAAGGGTGATAGGTCAGACCCTAACAATTATCGCCCAATCGCCATAACCTCAGTGATGTGTAAAGTCATGGAGCGACTGATAAACAGCCAATTAGTTCGCTACCTAGAGGATCACTCGTTGATCAATGACCGCCAATACGGTTTCCGTCATAACCGATCAACGGGTGATCTTCTAGCGTTCGTATTACATCACTGGGGGGAAGCGATTGACAAGCATGGCGAGGCTCTGGCTGTGAGTCTCGACATAGCCAAGGCATTTGATAGGGTCTGGCATCGTGGCCTTCTCTCCAAGCTGCCGGCATACGGTCTGCCCGACAACCTGTGCAAGTGGATTTCCGGCTTTCTGCATGAGCGTAGAATGCGTGTCCTCGTTGATGGACACGCTTCGCAGCTCATGTCAGTAAATGCCGGAGTACCACAAGGTTCTGTGATTTCGCCCACCTTGTTTCTTCTGCATATCAATGATATGTTGTCGCTTGGCAACATTCATTGCTATGCAGACGACAGCACGGTTCATGGGCGTTATAGCAGCAAGCCTCCTGGTTGCCGGGCGGATACTGAGAGGAGACGAGAGGATCTTGTCGTTGAGCTCAACCAGACCTTGGATCTCATCTCATCATGGGGTACCAGGAATCGGGTTGAGTTTAATGCCAAGAAAACCCAGGTGTGCGCGTTCTCGTGCAAGAAGTCTCCGTTTTCTCCAATCCCCGTTCTTCAGGGTGTTCCACTCGCAATGCGGAATGACCTTAGTGTCCTAGGTATGGATATCCGCTGCGATCTTAATCCAAGGAGTCACATCGAGGGCGTAATATCCGCCACTTCACGCAGGGTCGGAATCCTGAACAGGGTGCGGCGGTTTTTCACGCCTGGTCAGCTCTACCGCTTATATAAAGCGCAGGTGCAGCCGGGAATGGAATACTGCTCGCACCTCTGGGACGGTTCCGCAAGGTACCTTCTCGATGCCTTGGATGGGTTGCAGCGGCGGGCCATCCGCATTGTGAATGATGCAGACGTGAGTAACAGCCTGGAGCCGCTACAGCTGCGTAGGGATATTTCCTCGCTTAGCGTGTTCTACCGTCTGTATCATGGCGAATGCTCTGAAGAATTGTTTGATCTTATCCCATCCTCTCCCTTCCATACCAGAACCACGCGTACTGGCTTGCGGAGCCACAGCTTCGTGGTGTCTACTACCCCGGCCCGAACCAAGAGGTTCGCAAACTCATATTTTTGCCGCACCATCAAGCTGTGGAACAGTTTGCCAGCTACCGTGTTCCCTCCTTCCTATGATCCTGGGTCCTTTAGGCGTAATGTGAAGAAGCTAAACAGCAGGCCGGCATGATTGTGTTGAGTAGCGGGGGATAGACTGTCTCTCGCTACTTGATACTCTATCTGGACGGCACTGCGCTTACCATCAGGTGCAGTGTGGTCACTTTGCCGCGCCAGAATAAAAAAAAAAAAAAAATACTATTAACAGTGTTACTGTAAATCAATTTAACCTACATACTACTAGCTACATAATAGTAGCTGGCTGTGAAACGTAAGGCCGTGGGTTTGATTCCCGCACCGTAGTGTAGAGGACAATGTTATAATTTCTTGAGAGTTTGACCCCAGTCTCCTACAATGATTGATTTTAACTATCCTTGCAGCTCGCAACAGGATCCTAGTTGTGTTTCTCACACTCGCGTAACGAATCTGTGGCTGAACAATAAGTATTTTTCACGTATATTCGCTAGCAACAACGTAAAATCTTGACAAAATATACAGCCTATAAAATTAGGAACGGGTCTTAATCGCGCAATATTTTAATGGTATAAATACCACAATTATTTCCTGAGGTCAGCAGAGCCCCAGCATACATGCCATATATAAAAGGAGTCACGGACAAAGTTGGAACAGTACTCAAACAATACTCCATTAAGACTGTATATAGTCCGCTCGCAAAAATATCGAACCACTTGCGTACTCCAAAGGATGTAATTCCCTTACAAACTCCTGGTGTTTATAAGGTGAATTGCAGTTGTGGTAGTTCCCACATCGGCCAGACCAAAAGAACGATCGCTGAAAGGGTCAAGGAACACATTACAGCTGTAAAAAACCGCCAGATCAACAAATCAGCGGTGGCTGAGCATTTGCTGGAGGCTGGACCTAATCATTGGATAGAACTACACCAACCACAGGTTCTATCCACCGATCGCCATTATTACTCCAGAATAGTACCTACGTGAAGCGGTAGAAATCAAAAAACATCAGAATTTCAACCGAGAGGATGGATACCGTTTGTCAACAACATGGAATCCTGTCACAAGTATATGTAAACCGCGTCGTCAGAATGAGTCAACTCTTCAGCGCGAGGATACTGTCAGTGTGGTTTGTCGAAGTACCGACAGTATTTGTGATAAAAATAAAAACCAAGGGAAGGTAGTTATCAAAACCCCCACTAAACTGGTTACCGATACTCCCACCACACGAAAGCCCACCTTTACGAAGACGGCACTAAATTCTCACTCAGTCAGCCCGTGACCACGGCCGATGCAAATCGGTCGAAACGTCGGGAAATAATTGTGGTATTTATACCATTAAAATATTGCGCGATTAAGACCCGTTCCTTATTTTATAATATGTATTCAAATCGCGAGAGTCTAAAAACATTTAAAATATACAGCCTCTCGTGGTTACGCGAGAAACTAAATTTGGTAAGTACTAAATTAACGAAACATCTATAATATTGACTTCGTTTACTTATCGTAATTTATTGGACATAAACTCATGGTTGAGTGGTGAATGTCTATTCGGAGCCCATGCAGGACGGGTTAAAAAAATTGCGTATGAGCTGGCGACCCAATTATCATGGTGTGTGCATTCACGCGCCTGGCATTTCGTCATATGCTTGAATATATAATTGTAACACACATGGGGCGTGGCGGCCGTGTACACTATGCGCTCTTAAAACTCTGCGGACGTTACGGCGCAGTCACTATTATTTATATTTGGTCATATATCTTGCAAGGAACGGGTCTCGTCAATTAGAGGTAGCACTCGATGTTGGAATTATTATATAATAGTCTCTTATTCAGTTCATAGACACACGACCAATTCCAATAAACGATCTTAATTAGAAACTACAGATCCCTCCGATAAATGAGCCAATGAGATTTAAATTTTAATGCCACGCCTATTAATGACATAGTTTGATTGACTTATTTTCTGGTTTGTTCTAAAATGCGGATTGCTTATTGAAATTGGCCAATAGAGAATTGGACTGAGCAATATCGTCATAAAATTGTCCACCTTTTAGAAAGAGACAAAGCGATTGTGCGGCCGATACCTATTTGTTTTCGCTCTTGCAAATCTATGCTGTAGACCAATTAAAATTCTAGAAAAGGAAAGCTGCCGACCGCACGTTCGCTTTATCTCTCTCAATTTTTTCTGCCCGTATTAATTTAATACTTGGATAGAGAGCGCTTAGTCAATTTTATTGTCTAAGATTCAGTCAAATTAACAGAGGAAAATAAAAATTGCAAACTAAAGAAAATACTTGGTCCCATAGGTACTTTTTATTTGTATTTACAATAACTTCAGTCTAAAGAACATACAATCAACGATATACTATTCTATTTATATACAAACAATACATAAATCATTTCATCATATTCACCAGTGAAAAGCATAAAATTGAATTCAAAAAGATTTAGAAATCATTAAGAGAATCAGAAAAAAATGTACCTACAGTTCACACGGATGTGATATCTGTAAGGAATTTCATGCGATGCGTAGGTATACCTTAAGTAAGTTACCTTCGCCCCCCTCTACCCTTTGCCTCTACCGATAAACGAAGCTGAAAATAGGCCAAAAGATAGGTTGCAGGCTACTGCCTGTTGTAATTTTACTAAATTATTACTACTTTCAAATAGTCCATACGATTTTGTAGTATTGCAGTGCAGACTGTAAAACCAATTATAAATAAATTAGAAACAAACAATAAATACATACGCATCTAGTGAGAATCGAATCCCAAAAAAATATTTTATAGAGAATAGGGCAGTTTCCTGTGTTTAATTTTGTACATTATTCTCTACGCAATCGAATATAATGCGCAAAAGAAACACTTGTGCGAAAACAGAATCCAAATTGCTTGAAAAATGAGGTCACAATATTTATTTTAAATATTGGTATGAGCAAATACTCACAGGCATAAGCGAAAACGATGGCGTATTGGGAACATATCGCTATCTCCCTCGCACAACGGTACAGTACAGGCGATTCATAGTACCGTTACGTCACGGTATCAGATAGGTATGCATCCTTGTACTGTTATTTTACAACTACCCCTTCCAGCAGATTTGAGTGGTGTCTAATTTACTTATTTTTTTTCGGATTCATAAAATTCTTTCGATAATAGGAATTAGGTAATGTAACTTGTTGATTAAATTAATAAAAAAAATCGAGTCAACTACCCTATTATTGGTATATTTGTCTGTGATACAATAGTAACGCCTTGGCTTGGCACTTTGTCTTTCACATAAAATGAGTGATAGAGACAAAACCCTAATTAGATTGTCCTATCAAGTTCATCTTTTAATTTATGTCTAAATGTCGTTAATGGTAGGAAAATAATAATTAATACACTTCAGACTACAAAACTACACAATAGGGTGGTAGACACTATTTTTGTATTATTTAAATCAACAAATTACATTACCTAAAACCTATTGTCGAAAGAATTTTATAAATCCGCATAAATATAACTAAATCAGACTCCATTCAAATCTGCTGGAAGGGGAATTGTCAATAATGACAGTAAAACGATGCATGTTATAAGCCGTGACGTCACCTCTTCGAATGGCCAGTTTACAGTTCTGTGGTACGAGGGAGACACTGAGATGTTCCCACTACACACCCATTTCTGCTCATCCAAATGTTAAAAATAAATATTGAGATTGAATTTACGTATTTTATTCGGTTGCATATCGAATTATGTATAAAAACTCAGGAAACTAACCAGACAGTATAGTATAGTATATAAATAAATGTAAAGCCACGAAAACGTTTACTCAAGGAATTATTTCAATCTTCTAGTTCAGTATATACGCATATTCAGTATATATATTTAAAGTTTTTGGTCGGATTAGGAAGCGATTCAGCGAACCTCAACAACCTTTTCCAGCAAAAATACAAAATTAAATACGAAAAATACAAAATTTGCATGGCGTACTATAGTGCGCTCGTTATCAGCTAAACAT
Organism: Laothoe populi; assembly: GCA_905220505.1. Classification (NCBI taxonomy): domain Eukaryota; kingdom Metazoa; phylum Arthropoda; class Insecta; order Lepidoptera; family Sphingidae; genus Laothoe; species Laothoe populi. The sequence continues at coordinate 341,250 of HG992146.1, read as the reverse complement.
TAGTTTAGCTTGTCTGAATTTTAGATAATTATTTTTTATGTTAGTGTTCGGCTCTGTTGATGTCCATTTTTTTTGGTAAGACAATAATTATAATCATTCCGCTGGCTTAATTCTTCATGTCTATGTTAACTATGAAAAATAGGTAAAGTATGGTCACCCTGAATCGCCCCGTGCGCATACGTTGATTCCACGTTTGGCACCCATTTCTGTGTATCTTTTGTCTTTCAAGGCAATTGGCAACAGTGAGTGGTAGAGAACCCTGCTGTCACCTATTTTAGAGTGAAAAAGAACCATTCTGGACCGCTCTAGCATCGGGTTTACGCCTAATACGTCCTCGGTGTATTATTCTTTTTAATTTCTATACGATCAACATTTTCAAAGACCAGTTCAGGCATGTGTAGCTTCATTCTGTGGTTCAACAACTCTTGTTTCCGGACAAAAGTGGACGGACAGTATTGGCACTGTAGTTTCAGGCCCCTGTTGTGCTTCCGCTTGGCGTGCTCAGACCTCCGCGAAGACGATATGAACCCTTCACCACAGTCTTCACATTTGTAAGGTCGCTCGCCCGTGTGTCTCCTTTTGTGGTATATGGCGGCCATTTTAGTTACTAATTTAGCACCACATATGTCACATTCGAAGTTCCTTACACGTGTATGCACAACAGTATGCTCAGCAAGACGCGCCGGGGTGTAAAACCGCTTCCCACACCATTGGCACTGGTGAGGGCGAACATCCATGTGTATCCACAGGATGTGGTTTTTGAGCTGCGGCCGCGAGGTGTACGTTTTGCCGCAGTAGTCGCACGTGTATGTCGCCGGATCTCGTATGTTCGACCGACGCGCTCGCGGGACACTGTCCGCACTAGGCTTGGCATCCGGTTCGCACTGTATCCTATGTTCTCTGTAACAACCTCGGTTCGTGAATTGCGCGCCACAGCTGCGACAAGTCCTCACCATGTGCATCTGGGTGTGGTGATCGAACGCTACTTTTCTCGGGAAACTCCTGCCACATTCACCACACGTCAAACAGCCAGGTTTGTGATAATGTTTTATGTGCTTCTTCAACTCTTCTTCTGTGGGGAAGAGCAGCGGGCAGTCGGTGCAGAGCAGCAGGTCGGTCCGGTGTGCTCTGCGCATGTGTTCTTTCATTTGCTGGCCGCGAGACACTACGTCGCCGCATAGTACACAGGCTTCCTTCTGCCCGCTGTTCATGAGGTGGAGGTTTAGGAAATGTGGGCTAACAAAGCTTTTGTTACAATCCGGACAGACGCACGAGGGGCCAGTGCGGTCAGTACGAGGTTTGCGACCAAAAGGCTTTCTACTAATCCCGGTTTTGAGTTTATTTAAGAAGGTTTTAGAGTCACCACTAACGTAGTTTTTCACTGTCTGTATGCGCATGTCGTTTGGGGTCACCAAAACACAGAGCGACTTTAGTGGGGAAGACATGGTGGAAGTGGGCAGGCCTGATAGGTTGGTGATGGCTTTCCCCCACATTTTCTCCGAGGACTGCACGAAGTAGCGGAACTCCTGCGCGGCCAGGGCCGTGCTGGCGCACGCCACGCATGCGCTGTTCGGACATAGAGACTCTTCCTTTATCTGCAAGAAACAAACCCCAACACGATGTTTACAGAAATCTTGTATCTTCTTACAGAGATTTGCATTATTTCAATACTTATGACTTTAAACTATAATTATTTTATATTAGTAAATGACTCAGTTTTCATGGTATATACTTTCATGAATGGCAGTGGCAAATGCGTTTAAGGATATGTACAAAGCATTTAAAGTATAAATAATACGTTTTCGGGAAATTCTCTAACGAAATTTTAATTTATGCATATTACGATACTAACTAATTAATTTTTATGATCACCAAATGCACTTAGCAATTTGACTGCAGTTCTTCGAATATTGGTTATATTTTAACTAGCCTTCTTTGACAGCGGCATACGCAAGCAGGATTACCTGGGATGTGCGTAAAACAAGCGGAAACACACCAGGCGTGTGCTGATCGCATATACGACGCGCACTTACAAACATAGCAGGACTATAGTGCCGCAGGCAACACATTTAATAGCATCTACAGTATTATTTATAGCCAGATTGCTCGACAAAATTTTACTAGTAAATTCCTAAAAAATCTACATAAGCATCACTTTAGTTTCTCAAATTATTTATCTAATACATCTACATACATGGCCATCTTTACAATGTAACTTTACAAAATTTACAATGCACTTATTTGCAAAGATGAGTTTCTATATAATTTTGATTTATTAAAAGTACTTTCTTTTACAACTTAAACTTGCACCTAAACCGTCGTCGGATTGGCGTTTCCTTTGTCTTGACCGGTTGTTCAACAAATACGTCATTATGTACAGTCAAATAATGCTTCCTTAATTCCCAGGGCCTGATGTAAGACGCAGAGCACTTGTGGCAGGCGTGCGGCATAACACCAGAATTGCGGTGCCTTCGTTTTATGTGATCGAGGCGACGCGACGCGGACAGAAACCGATCACCACAAGTGTCACACTCGTAAGGCCTCTCCCCTGAATGTATACGCTGGTGAAGTTGATATCCGACCTCAGTGCGCATCTTAGCACCGCAATGGCATTGGAAAACACTACGCGCCGCACTATGCGTCTTCATGTGAGATTTCAAGTGCGCCATCGTCGAAGCCCTTTTACCACAAACTTGGCAAACGAAAGGATTGACATTCAGATGTTTCTGAATTATATGGATTCGCAGTGACGGCTTTCTATTATACTCTATTTTGCAGTAATCACAAATGTATAACTCCTCCTGTGGCTCATCTGTTTTCTTGCACTGTTTTTGATGGTGTTTGTAGCATTTGCGGTTGTCGAAGCTGTTTCCACAAGCTTTGCAATGGAACAGCGTGTGGGAGTACATATGGGCACGCAGAGCCCTGTGGTTATTGAAGCCAGTGCCACAGCAATGGCAGGAGTATGTATCGGGGCCGTGGGAGATGATCCAGTGTTCTTCTAATTGCTGTTGAGTATCAAAGACGCCGTGACATGTACTGCATTCAAGCATCCGCGCGTCATGTTTATCTTGCAAGTGTTTTGATAAGTTCTTTTTCAGCAAAACGACCCCGCACACGTGACAAGCACGTTTCAACGAATTCTTCAGATGAAAGTTGAGGAATTCCGTATTTGAAAACGTCTTCCCGCAGTCTGAACAGTAACAACTGATCGGCGCGAACGACCGTTTCGTTCTCCTCGGCGGTTTGTCAGGCTCAGGATCTTTAAATCTGTGGTTGAGTTTCTTCAGAGCCTCTGACTCGTTCGGCACTCGATTGACCTGGTCCTTTATAATCATCATATGACCATTATAGAGCACGTAGAATGTTTTGTCGTCGTCTGTGGGCGTGTGGATTTGAGCGAGACAGACAGTGCCATCTCTCCAGTGCTGGTTGGACTGTTGACAAAGCTGCCTGAAGCGGTAGGCGGCCATGGTCTGCTCGGAACAGGTCCTGCACAGCCCCTGCGGCAGCGCGGGCTCCTCTCCCACCTGAAACCACGTCACCAATCAGTCCGCTCTTCTGTGTATTTTCAATCTTTAGCTTTGTGAAGACTGCCGATGTTGTAGCGACCAGTATATTTACAATATGAAGGTTATTTTAAAAAGTTTTCGCATAACATTGAAGGCGCTGAGAAAATATTAAGATTAAAGACGAGCGTGCCGCTGCTCCATGCTTACACGGCGCTAACTTTCGTTTAATAAAGAATACAAGTTTCAGATATTTTACCTCTAATATTAATGTATATCTAACATACAGAACTACACTGATATCTATAGTGGAGGTTATACCATCTATTTAAATATCAACAGAATATTCTTCGTATTGTTACCTCCATTCACATACAAGTTACTACATATTTATATAATATTTGAAGTGTTTTATTATTACTCATCATTATACAATTTATTTATCATGATTAACAGAGATTGACAATTTATAACATGTTTTTATAGTTTCAAAATTCAATCAAGAGCAAGAACCGATGTTCAAACGAGATTTATTGGCACTCACTCAACTGTCTTCGAAATTGATACCTAGCTTACTCATGAGCAGTTTATCGATTTCAGCAAAGGTAATTATCTTAATATAAACTACCCAGGTCACCATTTATCAGCTACCACTATTCAGATGTCATCTTCACAACATCATGTTTCAGCCTTAAATGATTATTAATGCTTTTCTTTTCATAATAAACCTTCTTACAGATCGGGCAGATATATTTGGTCTTCTTTCTCGGCTTAGAGTCGGAAGTGGCACTTGTCGTGTCGTGCTTTTTTAAATGTCGCTCGTGACCTCGCCTGGTACTGAACTTGCTTCCACACTTGGTGCATACATATCGATCTAGGATTTTGTTGTGAGTGTTGCCATGTTCGGCCAAATGTATGCGGCTCATAAAAGTCCTTCCACATTGGTCACATTGGAACTGCTTTCTCGTCAAATGATTGTTTATAATGTGATATTTTAATGGGTTCATTTTGTTGAATTCTTTTGAGCAATAGTCGCAGATGTATAATTTCTTATTTTCTACGTTCAAGCATTTTTGTCTATGCTTTGTATAGCATATCCTATTACTAAACTTTTTATCACATCCTGGACATATTTCAGACTGATGGTTTACTAAGTGTGCGGCGAGGCGAGCAGACGTGACAAAACTGTGATTGCAATCGACACATACTTGGTGTCCTTTGTGTTTTGATCTATGGTTATTCAAGGATTGTTCTTTTAAAAATGCTTCAGGGCATGATTTACAAGCAAAAACTGTAACAGAGTGATTGTTCAGATGTGCCTTGTATGCATCTATGTCCAACAACGTATGGCACAGAACGCACATTATCTTTCTCGCATTTTTTATATGTTTGTTGAATTTTGTAATTACTGAATACGTTGTTTCGCATTCGGGACAAGTCATATTTGGCGATTTTCGCATACGACCCACCTGGTTCTCTTTTGCTATTCGTTGATTATAACACTTCTTGTAAGATACATTAGTTTTTAAATTGTCTAACGTGTCGTTTTTGTTTGCAGCTATTTTAGTATAGAACTTCTTGTACGACACATTAGTTTTTAAATTGTCTAACGCCTCGGTTTTGTTTGCAGCTGTTTTAGCACTGGAGTAAGCCCGTATATCTTTCAGGACTAAGACGTAAATACTTTGAGTTTTCTTAGAGACTTTGGTTTCGTCAAACATTTTTGTGATTTGGTCCCACCGCTGAGACGATTCCCTGCACAGAAGCAGGAACGGTAGGAAGGTGGTTATGTGCGCCATGCATTGCATGCACAATTTATTTGGCAGCACTGAGCTCGTCTCCACCTAAAACAAGGTGTCTTCGTCACTTCACTGTGGATTGAATGCGGCCCCACAAAAATTAGTATTGAGGCTCGCAAAACGCTAGGCATATTTTCCGCATTCGTACGGTGAAAATAAAGACCCATCACAAGGCCAGTAATAGTTATCGCTGTGAGCATACGGCGTAACACACTACTGTACATAGCACCGGCGCAACACACACCCAGTATAGTGTACGCATCAGTGATTAGATTTTCATAATAGATGCGCACTTAAAACACAATAGATGTGTTGCGCCCCAATTAACATACTAACCAATGCAAACAAAAATAAAGTTCTGAATATGACACATTATTTTAGCATGAGGTGATCATATTTTGATGATTCATTTTTCGTTCATTGAGCTATATTCCTCAGTTAGTTCAGTTTAAATTTGGACTATGAAACTGATTTAAAAACACTTCAGCATTTGTGTAATATTTTATTCAATTAATCTTCAATTGATGCAAGCTATTCCTGTTATACAAATGGGTAATTTAAAAGAGATAGTTACGAAAAACCATTTGACATGATACCCCACTACTGTGTCACATAAATTAGTAACTGACTGTTAGTAACTATGTCCTAAATAGCTTACCAATTAACATAAATGAAGGAGAACTTCATTATGGTATATGATTAGATACTCAACCAAATGGTACGATTCCTGCCTACCCACATTCTCCACTACCACTGCTATCATATTGTATATAGATTTAATATTACTATCTTCCTGTGGTAGTTATGGAAATCAACTAATATGTAATAAGAAAAAAAAGCTTTATAGTGTCAAAATACTATTTTCATTTTACATAATTACACTTTGTCAAAAAAATCTTAGAGTAATATCATAAATAGTAGTTTATGGTCTATATTACATGATTCTTCAGGTAATCAAAGGATATATACCATACATTTTTGCTTAACCCATATTTATTGTTTTCCCAAATCAGACAGAAAATAAATTTGAATTTTACTCAATACAAAAGCAAACAAAAGCTTTGTTTCTATGAAGTTTCATTGCAATGGATGTCAGAATATGATGCATTCATTTCAACACTATCTCCATAGTATGACACATTCTACTGTGGGCCAAGAGCGCCCGGCAGCTCGCGAACTTTACCTCACAGCTGTTACACTCATACAAAAGTGCTTTCGTCTTACTATGAACTGTTAAGACGTGTTTTTTCAACCTGTACGGAAGGCGAAACCTCGCCGGACAGTGTTGACAAGCGTGACGCAGCAACTGTTCTGTGTCCTTGTGCGTTCTGCGGATATGTTCGGATTTTCTAGAAGAAGCGGTAAATGTCTCTCCACAATGTTGGCACACATACGGTCGTTCGCCAGTGTGGAGACGCAAGTGCTGGCTGTATCCTAGCTTAGTCTTTAGTACGATGCCACAATGCCCACAAATGTAACTCTTCGATGGCTGGTGCTTTTTCAAATGCGATGACATGCGCGCTGCTGCAAGCAGTTTCCCACAGTATGCACATGGTCTGTGTGTATTTTTTAAATGTACTATTTGAATGTGTGCCGCTACAAACTTCTTTCCTGAAAACCGTTTGTTGCAGTAGTCACATATGCATTCCTTATCAGCACTTCCTCGGAGACCCACTTTAACCTGTTTGTCTTTGTTTTTAACTAGTACGGACAATTTGTGTTTAGTTTGATGCACTTCCTTCCTATTTTTGTGCAAGTCACAGCACTTCTTTACATGATGCACGTAACATCTTTTGTTACGGAATAGTTTAGAACATCGGGGGCAGTTTTTAGGTGTGTGTATGGACAGATGGGCATAGTAGGCATGTTTGGATTGGAATGTTCGTGCACAATCTCCACAAGTACACACCCCTGGACCATGTGCCTTCATCATATGCTGCTTATATTGATCAAGAGAATTCAATAATGTTGGACATTTCTTGCACGGATGTGGCTTCTTGTAGTGTTCTTCGATCAAATGTTTGATCAGTTCCTCTCTATTCATAATTTTTGCACAAATATAACAAGCTTGGACCAAATCCATGGACTCCTTTAAATGAACATGCAGGTCATATGCATAGATAAACTTTTTCCCACAATTGACACATTGACACCGCAAGCTTTTTAAATTATTACGTTTTATTGTTTTCACTTTAGGATACGGCTCTTTTGCCTTCTCCGTATATTTGAAGAGCTTACTGTCATGTATGGATATTTTGTTTTCCGATAACAATGCATATATATTTGTTGATTTATGAATGAGTTTATTCTTTGGTATCATGTTAAGCATATCTAGTATAGTAATCCAGTGTGTGGTGGCTTGACGACAGAATGTCCGGAACTCAGCAGCTTTAAATACAGATGCTGAGCATGTTCTGCACAGTCCGTTGGGCAGGTCAACATCCTCGGCCACCTGCAACCATCGGCTCAATCAAATGGCCACATTTTCAGCCTACATGGCAATGGAACAGCCCAATTTTGTAGAGGATCCATGATTAGGATAGAGTATCCTCACCTTACAAGAAATGTGATCTGTTTTTTTTGTGATACAAAGCTATACTGATCTATTTTAAAATATTAATAGTGATTTTACAGTGCGATAGAAAAACATTTATTTAAATACACTTAAGCTTTTTTTCCTTTGTAGTTTAGAAGGGTAGAGATGATTTAATGACACACCAGTCAATTACGATAGTGTGAGAAATGATGGAGTGAGATGAGACGAATAAACACTATAAATAATCATATAACCTAGATAAGATTTGTCATTATGCAGATGCCAGCTCCATAAACGCATTTACAAGAAACCAACATGAACATTTTTATACTATAACATAGTTACGTTTATTTTCATATTCATGTCATTAAGACAATAAATAGACTTTGAATATATTCGTGAGTAATTAAAATCCTTAAATGAAAAAACGACGCCACCTAGCACCGCCATTTTGATTCAACAGCGCGGGAGTAATGTCGTTCCATTTTTCACAAAAAATAAACAAAGTAATGATTATTGCCGATAAAAAGTACAAAGTTTTTCTCACCTCTACTCCTGTGATAAGTTCTAAAAGCTCAGCGAGGGTCACCGCTTTGTCTCCGTCCATCATTACTGTGTCGCCAAGGAAAACTTGACCCTCGGTAGTATCGCCCATACAAATCCGACATTTGTCCACGCCATCACCTCGGACTATATGGGAGACTAATGCCTTCACATCCACTTGTCGGGTCATTATCGATCTTATAAGTCTCAAAGGATAATTGCATAAATATCTTCGTTTTTACTACAAAACGCCGCATACAAGATAGGCCTCAAAATTACAGCGTATGACATGTGTTTGGAGTGACCAACTTTAAAATCAAAATCCTACCTTTGATGTTTATTTAGACTCTACCATTGCATCGTTTTTATTCTCTTTGGATTTTATACTAAACTTCCAAATCCAGCGAAAGGCAACGGCAAACGGTTCATTTCCAGCGTTCATTCTGACCACGAACGTGCAAGCTCTGCAAGCAACTCCCTGCAGCGGTGTTCCCTAAGCGTTATGACATGTCCGTCTTTAAACGAGGCTTAAGAAGATTAGCCCTTCAACGGTAGACAGTGGTTTAGCTGTGCCTTGGCATTGCAGAAGTTTATGAGCGGCGGTGACTACTTACCATCAGGTGGCCCGTCTGCTCGTCTGCCTTTCGAGGCATTAAAAAAAAAGTCGCACATGATGTGTAACATCTGACATCTCACCTTGGTAATAAGCAACATTATCATTATATCCTAAAAAAATATTCAGGTTATATTGGAAATGATTTTTCGTAATATAGAATAACTATTTTTTGTTGAAAATTGTATTTTATTTTAACACTAGGAGTAATGTAACTTTATGAAGATTATTGTACTGTTCAATTTGGGGGAGAGTGAAGTCAATAGACTTATGATGACTAAAATATGAAACATATACTTATGATTTCAAAGTATTTGAAAAATGTAGAAAAACTGCGTCAAACAGTATGACTGTTAGATGCCGAAAAAAATCAATCTTTGTTCATTTCAAGCTTGCCCAACATCAATTTAAATGCAATTATACTCAACTGCTTCAATCCATGACCAAACTTATAAGATAGATTACTTAAAAAGAAGTTTCATGAGTCCTATTCTGGTAACACCGTTACATTGTCATTTGTAGAGTAGTTGTCATTTGTCAATTGTCAGTTTTATTTCTGTTTATTTGTGGGATAGAAATTTAACAAAATGGTAATTTAATTTATATTTTCTACTGTAATCTTAGACATTTTATCACATTTAATTATTCAACTATAGGTTAGACTTTAGCCCTGTTTTATTGGTGACTATATTTTAATATCAATTTGTTTAATTTTTGGTGTTAAAGTGATTTAATTTGAATAGGTTACATTTTGGTATTCTTTTGTTTATAAGTGAATTTGGACAAACATTTAATTTCTTGCCGATATGGGTATGGAAAATTACACTTTATAGAACCGATTTTAATCAGTCGTATTTTGCATGGTTTTCTGCGAATTATCTTCAAATTTTCACGAGTTGTTTCGCCGACTGAAGTTTCTGTCATCCAATGACAGGTGATCGGCACACCAACTGCTCATGTGATTCGTGATAAATGACTTAAAAATACAACATTTCGCATTGTTAACGATATTAAATGATAACATAATGAGTAAACAATATTATATAGTATTTTTTGTTGTATCGCAATGAAAGTCATTTGAGAAAAAGGGATCGTAAGAGCTTCGTATTTTATAGACCGGTGACTAATGCCGCTATCATCAAACCTTATCCGATACAGAGTAGACAGAACTGAATTTTGTTAATTATGTTAGTAATAATATAAATTTCAAATTTGTAGAACATTACAAGTTTACACACCTTTGAAATTCGTATGAGAATTCTCAGGTGTGCATGTTTCCTCACGATGTTTTCCTTCATCGTTAAAGCAAGCGATAATTAATAATGGATACACACTTAATTAGAAATGTCAGAGGTGTATGCCATTTGGGCTGGTTTCATACAACTTTAGACTTGACAGTCAATACCGCAACCATTTTTTTTAAATTTATTCATTACCATGGATACTAGTCCTTCAGACATATACTGATACCATCTAGGCTAGAGTTGCCAACCGTCCGGTTTTCCCAGGACATGTCCTGGTTTTTAGAGTGTCCTGGGACGTCCTGGATAGTTTTTAAGCAGCATTCTGGGTTCTTCAGTAGCATCCTGGGTTTTTAGGCAGAGTCCTGGGATTTTAAAGCGCCCTGACAAGCTCCTGTATTTTAAAATTTGCACACCACTTTTGCAATCCGGGGGGGGGGGGGGGGGGGGGGTTGTGCATCTCGGCTTTCTAACTTCTAAAACTAAAAATCCTGGTTGTACTTTGTAAAAAAATTGCTGATAATTATCTATTTATTTATTTGTTACATCTTTCATATTCTGTAATGATTGTTTTTAATCCTGCTAGATTCTCCTTAGTGCATTAAAATCAGTCCAACCCTTAACTAAAAACAATATTCATATCAAGTGCATAACTTGAGAGGCAAGTAGGTATAGGAAATTAGTATAGAAAATACTGGAATAATTAAAAGTACTGTTTTTATAGGTTTTCAGTCCCCCATGGTACTAATAAATGTATATAGGCATGAATAGCTGCAGCCAGACACTAGAAATTTTTAAGACATTCTCTGTCTCATTCACATTTTGGTGTGAAATAATATGGTAAATCCACCTACGTGGCTGGCAACATGCAAGCGCGAAGTGAAATGAAATTGTTATTAATCATGTAGGCAATTACAGAGCGCTTATGACAAGTCAGCACATTAAATCATATCAGCTTATGTATACATTATAGAATACATCATGCATCATCAATACACTAGCAATATATCCTTATTAATTTATAATGTTTTTTTAGTTACTTTTAGTTTAGTTATTTTAATATAATTCAAGGAAATACAAGTCCAATAAAAAAGAAAAACACTAGTGTGCTAGCTGCATACACCATGCACAATTAAAAACAACCCAGGTGTGCTGTAAAAGTGTTAAAATTACTGTATAATAATACTAGCCCTGTATTAAAAATTTGTCCCACTGCTGGGCACGGGTCTCCTCTACTAGTGAGAGGGGTTAGGCCTTAGTTCACCTCGCTGGCCTAATGCGGGTTGGTAGACTTCACATACCTTTGAAATTTGTATAAGAATGCATATAGATATGCAGGTTTCCTCACAATGTTTTCCTTGACCGTTAAAGCAAGCGATAATTAACATTTAATAAACACATAACTTTAGAAAAAGTCAGAGGTGTATGCCACTTGGGTTTCAAACATACGACTTTCGTCTTGGCAGTCCGTACCGCAACCAAATAGGCTATCGCTGCTGTTAAAAAAACTGTTAAAATTTCTGTATAACTGTTGGTATATTATAATATAATGTTTATTCTAGCAACCACAAATCCTAGTGTTGAAGGAGGGCACAGATCAGTCGCAGGGCAAGCCTCAGCTGATCTCCAACATCAATGCCTGCCAGCTGGTGGTTGATGCGGTATGTATATACTCTTATTGGTAAAGGCATGTCTTCAGAAACGTATGGTGTAAAAATATAGCTCAGCATTCCTTTGATTTTCAATATATTTTCTTAAGTATTACTTGTCATGGTTGTACTTTTTAACACATGTCAACTCATTCTGTCCCATTATGTTGGCTGTTACAGAACTAGTCATCCACTATCCACTTCTTAAATCAAATCTTTATCGGGGTGATTTTTGGTGTGAAATTGGTGTTCGCAAATAACAAAAGTTCTCAAAAATCTACCCAATGGGTGTACACCTATTTTTAAATATTAACTTTTGGATACTTTATTAACTATTTTACATTTATTACAATACTTGTTGTAAAGAAAGACATTTAGTGTCCTTATTATTTAATACAATTAACATTGGTTTTTTCTATTTGTATTCCTATGGAAAGTATGATGGTGATGTCATATACTCTGTAAGGGTTGGTCACTTCATGGCATTAATATCTTACAAAATAGAACCTAACAGTGTTTATACATAGCTTTTTAATGGATAGATAAAAGTATTATATTTAGTATTTGTGTTTGCCAGTTGTAGATACATACATACATATACACTCACGCCTGTAATCTCCGAAGGGGTAGGCAGAGGTGTAACCAGTACACCCACTTTTCGCCGAATTTTGGTCCCATAATGTGATAGGGGGCGAGCCTATCGCCATATCGGGCACAAGTTCTAGACTCCAGGCTAATACTGAGAATTTCTATATAGAAAAACCCAATATCACTTTACCCGACCCGGGAATCGAACCCGAGACCTCAGCAAAGCAGTCGTAACGCATGCGCAATTACAACTGCGCCACTGAGGCAGTCCAGTTGTAGATGTATTAAATAATTGTGTTTAGAAAATGGCACAGACTAGAATTATATCTCAGTTTAATCTCATGTTTTCAGTAATCACTGTCGTGAAGTAGGAAGTTAGGCAATAAGTATATTAATAAGTAAAACTAGGTGATAGTATGCACTGCAACGAGAACCAAGACGAACGACTGTATTTCAATTTAGAACAAACGCTGACATAATAATATTTCTTCATAAACTCTATGAGTAAAGTATGAGTGCCTAACCTTTATAATATATTGGTTGGCTTCTGTGGCAATAATCTTAGAAATAGACTTATTATTTGTTGGAGAAATCTCTAGCACTACATTATCTATAAATGCCATAGGGTCTTTTTATTTTCTTGTTACAAGTGACCTTACTACAACACCCACATATGATATGTCTCTGTATCGAGATCTGTCATTTCACAGTCAACCATCCACTGTGTCACAGAGGTAGGTTTTTAAGGTCATGAATAAAGCTCTTTTGCTAAAATTTTATGCTTTTTCAGGTGCGTACAACACTCGGCCCTCGCGGCATGGACAAGTTGATCGTAGACCATACCGGGAAAGCTGTCATATCCAATGACGGTGCTACTATCATGAAGGTATATATATCATACACAGTATTCTATTCGTAATATGTCACAGTATTTGACACAAGACTAAAATGGCAGCTTGCTATTCAATTTTGTATGGTGTGATTTCTGGTGGCCAAAATTAAAGGGAGGAAATGAGTACATTTCCTTTAAGGTTGGACACACCCATTATTCTTCAGGTATTGTACATGTTTGTAGGTAGAGATCATCATGAAGTTACCCGCTTGCACTTGATGGCAGTAGTTATAGGGTGTGAGTATTTGTCTTGTGTTGTGCCTGACTGGCCATAGTCGCTCCAACCTTTGATATTCGGATTCTTCTATAATATGGGAAGTGTTGCGTAAACTTTGCTTGCGCGATTCAGGATTTATTAATGTTGTTGGACAATAACTACTTGGTGTGATCTGTTTGCTGTCTAATTGTTTACTTTATTTTCAGCTCTTGGATATAGTCCACCCGGCTGCCAAAACACTAGTTGACATTGCGAAGTCACAAGATTCTGAGGTGGGTTGTTTTAAACAAACTTTTGTTTAAATATTATTAATACTATTTAATATTATGTGTACTTTCATTTAAAGCGAGTCCCATGATCCTTATATAAATAGTATTCATGGGCGCCGGAGATCTTATAAAAATGATCCACTGGCTTTGTGACTGGAGCTGTTATAAGAAAAATGCAAATCAAATTGTCCTAAACGCAAACGTAAATCGCGTCGTAACTAAGTGTCTGCCCAACATATTTGAAAACATCTTAAAACAGCAATGATTATAAACAACGGATCCAATTTCCTAATGTTTCATTGAGGAGTTTAATGTTATGAGAAACAAAATTCATACAAATTTCACACAATTACTCTTTCAATGTTACAGTGGTACAAGTGTTTGTTTGTAGGTTGGAGATGGTACCACCTCAGTAGTCATACTCGCTGGGGAAATATTGAAGAGGCTCAAACCGTTTGTGGAGGAAGGTATGTAACTGTCTTATTTTGAATCATATCTGCGCCATTGACAGCAATGGGCGAATAACCAGGTGTAAAAAGGGAGTGTCTGTTTGTTCACTGATATTGCGTCTCTTGTAGCCCAAAATAATCTTTCTGTGGGGCTACATAGATTACCTGTTAACATATGTAGGCACTACACTCAATTGAAATGTAAGAGTAATGCAAGCCGATGATTATAAACAAACGGATCCAATTACTGAAATGGTTGTGTGGATTGTGATAGTAGACATGAGGCTTTTGTAGTTCCAATAAAGCAGTGAAGTGCTCTTTAAAATCAAATTATTAAAGTTCAGTTTATTTTTAATTCTACAGTCAGTAAATACAGAGGCATGATTGTGTTGATTAGCGAGGGATAGATTGTTTCTCGCTACTTGATACTCTGAGTGCCATGTTTCACTAGAGTGGAATGGTCAGGCATTTGGTTGGTTAACAATATTTAAACTACATACACATAAAACCATTTAAATGGAAAAAAATATTAGTGTAGCGGACTTATTCCACCACTCCTCAAGTGTCGCTGGCGGGTAACCAATGAAAAGCCAAAACTTGCTGACTAATAGTGGACTGTATTTATTATATGTTGTTATCACAATGATCTCCGACGGACTACAAACTAATTACATTTTGCCCCATCTTATATCGGGCTCGCAATATGTGAGCGCTCATCGGGTGCGAGACTGTATCGTCTAGCGGTCGGCCAATCAGAGAGCGGCGCTCCCTGGGCCTCCCGCCGACCAATCATAACGCGTTATTTTACATCGCACCCGGTGACGCCCACTTACAATTAACTATCTGCGGCGTAGCTTCACACGCTCGAAGGCTGGCTCACTCGGCGTCTGCCGGTGCTTCCACGATGTCCGCAACAAATAGAGTAAACTTGTGTAAAGTAAAACTACATCAACTGCCATCAACATAGCTGGCTAGCTGGATTAAGTCAATTCGACAAAGGTACTGCCTTAGTTTCACAGATAACTGATTTAGGGTAATATTTTTTTGGCAAACAAGCTTACGGCCCGACCGACTGATAAGTAATAAGGTAAGGTTCCGTAGCCTATGGAAGCTTTCAACACCAGGAGCATCACATGCTGCATGCATCTTCAAGAATCCCATACTGTAGTCCCCTTGGAGATCCTCGGCATCCCTCTATCACCTTGCTGGATGTAAGACAGACTACTGACTTCAACTTTTTCCCTCAGGTGTACACCCGAGGATCATAGTGCGTGCCGTCCGCACGGCAGCCAAGCTCGCCGTGGACAAGATCACTGAGCTGGCCGTCAAGATCGACGTCAAGTCCCCAGAGGAACAGAGGTATGATCACCAGTGGGTGTTCAGGTTTGCCAGCCAAGCCCTGTAAGATTTGCAGCTCCCATATATAAAATATTGATAAATATATACAGACAAGTACAAGTGTTTGCAAGCTGATGATTAAAAACAAACGGATCCAATTTCTGAATTGAATGTGGATTATGATAGTAGACATGAGGCTTGTAAACAAGAACATGTCAGTTTTCTATTTGGAGGAGTACCCATTTATTACCACAAATACCTTTTTTCCCTCAAAGATATTAGGCCTGTTATGAACTGTTAAAAAAAATTGACAAATCGGTTCAGTCCTTTTCAAGAGATGCACATCCAAGAAACAGCATTAAAATTTTATATAGATTACGAATACTTCCATTTTTAATTTATTATAACCCCATCCCATTGCCTATCTGTTGTATTCCAGAGAGCTTCTTCGCAAGTGCGCCGTGACCGCGATGTCGTCGAAGCTGATCCACCAGCAGAAGGACCACTTCTCCAAGATGGTGGTGGACGCCGTGCTCTCTCTGGATGCACCACTCTTACCCCTGGACATGATCGGTGAGTGCTGCTCTTCTCGATTAGATACTTGTTTATTGAGACATATGCAAACAATGTACGCTTGAGGGTAAACAAAATGCAAGTGAATCAAATATTTACGACCGTATTTAAATAGCTTAGTAAGCTTTAAAAATTGAGCCAGCAAATTATTAGATTAGTTTTAAAAATATTGTTTTAATAAATGCTGCATCGCGCTCGAAACCTCTGCTTAAGCCGCTTTTTGTATGGAGCGGTTAGGGCTTAAATAAAGATCCAATTTACTTCTATAAAGCAGATTGAGCGTTCCTTACATACCTGCATTTATAAAGCAAAACAGTTATACCATATGTACTCCTATTTCTCCTCCAGGCATCAAGAAAGTGTCCGGAGGTGCACTAGAAGACTCATTCCTCGTGGCGGGAGTGGCTTTCAAGAAGACCTTCTCATACGCTGGCTTCGAGATGCAGCCCAAGAGCTACGAGAACTGCAAGATTGCACTCCTCAACATAGAGTTGGAGCTGAAGGCGGAGAGGGACAATGCAGAGGTACAATAAAAAAAATGTTTAATGAGTAAACTTCATCATCAGACAGCATCCTGCCCACATCACTCAGAAATATGTACCATGTTAACATGGCAGAAATTATTTTTGTTAAGACACTATCGGATAACAACATTACCCTCTAAGCTGAACTACCAATAGACTAACTAGGTATACACTGACTGCACCACTGCACTGCCCATGAACTGGGCTCTGGAATGCCGAGGTGCTCTCTGTTATTGCACTATTTACCCCTGTTCAGTTTGTAATTATCAATCTACCCATAGTTATTTTTTAAATTACTGTCGATATTGGTAATAAATTGAAACTACCCACTTCAAATAATTCAGATTAGTGATGGTCAACTCGCATAAACTTCAACTCGAGTTAACTCGAGTTGTGTTTCAACCCGAGTTGGCACATCTATAATTCAGATCACAACAATGACCAAAGTGCTATGAACTATGATCAACATAGAAACCTGAACATAGCCAGAAGCAGTGTTTTTATGCATGTTCTTCTCGACTCGAACGGCACCATCTGTGATGGGTAGGCCACACCCCATCGTTGATATTTTTGACTGTATGATATTCCTTGAAGTGGTTTTTCTATTATCAAATCTGATTCATGATCATCATCATGGCCGATGATTATAAACAACGGATCCAATTTCTGAATTTAATGTGGATCACAATAGTATATGAGGCCTTTTATACATCCAACTGGATAAATTTGAAATATTCCTTATATGGAAGCACCCATGGAATATTAGGGAATAATCACAGAAACAACTTTGACTGTTACAGACCAGGTTTATTACAGAACTAAGTGACAGCTATATGTTTTATAGTTACCCCCCAGTTTACATATATACTACAAAATTAACTTCTATCGATACCACTGAAGGATCATTTGGTAGCTGGCTACTGGCAATACTCGTGCTTATTGACGTGTGTATTAAGCGTATTTGTAACGTTAATATTATGGAAATAAAGTTGATTTTGGCTTGCATATTTCACTACTTATTACCTTTTCCGTACACCGGCGTCCTTGTTATCTGTGAGTGCTTTGTATCTTAGATAAAGATCAATGGAATGTTTCTGTAGTGAAGATAAAGCAGGCTATATTAAGTGGTGTTGATCCAGGTCCGCGTGGACAACGTGAAGGAGTACCAGAAGGTGGTGGACGCGGAGTGGCAGATCCTGTACGAGAAGCTGTCGGTGCTGCACAAGAGCGGCGCCAACGTGGTGCTCAGCATGCTGCCCATCGGAGACGTCGCCACGCAGTACTTCGCTGACAGGTACAGTTCCACCTGGATCTACAAGATAGTTCTCACAAATGACTTATAATAATAATAATAATAATACTAGCCCTGTATTAAACATTGTCCCACTGCTGGGCACGGGCCTCCTCTACTAATGAGAGGGGTTTAGGCCTTAGTCCACCACGCTGGCCTAATGCGGGTTGGCGGACTTCTCATACCTTCGAAAAACTCTCAGATATGCAGGTTTCCTCACGATGTTTTCCTTCACCGTTAAAGCAAGCGATAATTAACATTTTAATACACACTTAACTTTAGAAAAGTCAGAGGTGTATGCCACTTGGGTTTCGAACCTACGACTTTCGTCTTGACAGTCCGTACCGCAACCAACTAGACTATCGCTGCTTTGACTTACTTTGACAAATGACTTACTAAGAATAAAATTTCAATGTATATAGCAACCAGTGATGTATTGGTTTGAATCATAAGTCGGACAATTAGAATAAGTGGTTAAATCATCGACTCGAAAAATACAATATGTTGCCCCGTATTGGAATGTGGCGACAGGCTCACTATAAGTCACATTATGGATATAAAATAACCTGCCTACCCCTACACATCATACAAATATAACCTGGTTTATATCTGATGCTGAGTTTTATTCTTGGATTTGGGCGTCTATCTGTAGTAGGTTCAGGTTTTCTCATCAAGGGTGATGTTGAATGTGTGTGTGTGTGTGTGTGTGTACAGGGACATGTTCTGCGCTGGTCGCGTGCCGGCCGAGGACCTGAAGCGCACGCAGCGAGCCTGCGGAGGCGCCGTGCTAAGCTCCGTGCGGGACCTGCAGCCCGCAGCCCTCGGCTCCTGTGCCAGCTTCACGGAGCGGCAGGTCGGCGCAGACAGATACAACCTCTTCACGGGTGAGACATTACACACTACACACTGCATATTACACATTACACATTGCACACTAAACACTGTATATTACACATTACACATTGCACACTAAACACTGTATATTACACATTTTACACACTTCATATTACACAGTACACACTGCTCATTACACATTGCACACTATACACTCAGTACACGCGCACCTAACGTACTAATGTTCGATGCACATACACTCAGTCTACCAGATGCTCGATCATGTTAGTACTATTATCACAGAAAATGGATGTGAAGTAGTTTGCTGTTGCATTTTGTGTTGTCATTGAGATTTCCTGACATCTAAATCCTCTTCCCCTTCCCAATACTCGTTTTTTATTTATCATTCTGGTGTTGTGGATGTTTATGGGCAGTGGAGATCACTGATGAGGCAACTGAGTTGCAAATTTACCACCACTATAAATAAAAACGTTGCCTATAAAATCATTCCTAACGTCTTAGTGCATATGCACTTCCTGTACTTGAAGTCGGTGCAGCTGCACTCTAACATAGATTAACCTTATCCTATCCTCTCTAAACCCTATATCCTTTCCTACAGGCAATCAAAAGGGCGACGCTCCCAATGGTAAGATTAAAATCTATAAATTGATGACCAGGTTCATTAAAACATTTCAATCCAGGTACATACCGTTTCCATAAGTATCACATGTAATATTGATTAGTTTTTCATGATCTGTGCATGCCATATGTCATATCAACTATTAATATTAGAACTATATTAGCAGCTTTAAAGTAATAAGTAAGTAAATGGAAGTATAATAGTGTTTTAGTACAAGCCAATGATTATAAACAAACGGATCCAATTACTGAAATGGTTGTGTGGATTGTGATAGTAGACATGAGGCTTGTTAGAAATGGAAGTAGTGTACGTATTCTCAGTCCCTGGGGCACAGAGGTCGCAGGTTCGATCACTGCACTGAGGCAGATGTTTCTAAGATGGTCAAATATTATCAAATATTTCGGGTTTGGGTATTGGTTATTGTAGTCATTGAATGCAGGTACTATGTGTGTGACCTTTCGGTGTATTTACAGGCTGTCCCGGCGCCAAGACGTGCACACTGATCCTCCGCGGAGGCGCCGAGCAGTTCCTCGAGGAAACCGAGCGCTCCCTCCACGACGCCATCATGATCGTGCGCCGCACCATCCGCAACGACGCCGTGGTCGCGGGCGGAGGCGCCATCGACATGGAACTGTCGCGCCATCTGCGGGACTACGCCAAGAACGTCGCCGGCAAGGAACAGCTGCTGCTGGGAGCCGTGGCCAGGGCGTTAGAGGCCATCCCACGGCAGCTGGCTGATAACGCAGGCCTGGACGCCACCGGTCTGCTGAACAAGCTGCGTCAGAAGCACCACCAGGGTGGGCTGTGGTACGGCATTGATATACAGAAGGAGGACATCGCTGATAACTACGAGAGCTTCGTGTGGGAGCCCGCTGTAGTCAAGACTAATGCGATCAGCGCTGCGTGTGAAGCCGCTGCACAGGTACGTAATGATATGGTGCTTCTTTACCTAATACATTGTATTGTAAGGAATTAAAATAATAATATCAGCCCTGTATAACACAGGCCTCTACTAATGAGAGGGGCTTTAATGAAAACACTATTTCCCTTGCATGATTGTATTGTAATGAGCAATGTAGTGTGTTTTTGGTCATTTGACAATTACCTCTCATCAAATTTGAATGCCTACTAACTGATTTATTTTTGAGCGGAATTATAATATTCTTTCTATAATACGTTTTAGGTAACTTAAAATATTCAAAAATAATAAAAATATCTTGTCTATTACTCTACACACAAATAACATACCAAAGTCAAAGAAGTGTCTTCGGGTTAGATTTCATCCCATTCCAGCCACTTTCGAGTTTTCAAAAAATTATTCATACTCATACACTCACACCTGTAATCAGTTATAACGAGTACACCCACTTTTCGCTGAATTTCGGTCCCGTAATGTGATAGGGGGCGAGCCTATCGCCATACCGGGCACTGATTCCAGACTCCAGGCTAATACTGAGAATTTCTAGATAGAAGAACCCAATATCACTTTACCCAACCCGGGGAACCCGAGACCTCAGCCCAGCAGCTGTAATGCATGCGCAATTACAACTACGCCACTGAGGCAATCCTTCAGTCCAGCCTTCAAAGAAATATTTACAATATTACCTTTTTCCCCAGATCCTGTCCATCGACGAGACGATAAAGAACGTGAAGGGTGGCGAGGAGGCGCCGGCGATGGGCCGCGGCATGGGGCGGCCGCGCATGGGATGAACACCAACATAACGCTTTACTTTAACTACACTTAGCTTTAAGGTGCTGTTCGGTACACTGCCGCAGGACGCGACTAATTTATAAAGACATCGATACATACAAACGTTAAAATTAGATTTATTAAGAAAATGGCGTACCTGCTTCGATGGATAATATTGATATGATAATAAAAAAAGATTTTTAGAATAAAAAAAAACTTTCTGAGTTATAACCGTTGAAAGATTCAATTATTAACTCGACCTTTCCGCATAGCCAGTTAGAATGGGTAAAGTAAGTCGTTTTTACAGTACACCGACATGGTTTTGGCGTACGGAATGGCCTATAGCAATTATTTCTTTTTTATTTATTTATTTATTCCATTATTTGTTGAACATGAGTATACACACAAAGCATGTAGGTTGTTAAATTATGTTATTATGGTGAAGCTTTACTTTTGTATCTGGACTATTCCAGGCATCGAAATGATGAGCACCTGCTTACAAGCGGCAGAACACTTATGTCAGTGGCGCAACGGTTGAGGGAATGTGGAAGTTTTATGCCGCGAAATACAGATGCCGGCGGTAATGTTAATTTTGTGCTACCAAACTGTGACAGTGTTATCGTGCGGGAATTTGGTGGATTTTGTACTTCCCTCTTTACCCACCAAGGCAATTACGTCTTCAATTACACGGTAGGTAGCGGCTTTGCTGTGCCCTGGCATTGCAGAAGTCTATGGGGTGGCCCGTCTGCTCGTTAACCTATCGAGGCAGTAAAAAAATTAAAAGGCCATTTAACTATTTTCCGTTATACTATAATGTATAAACAGCTGCGCCATTTTCCTGGACACCCGGTATATAAAGATATGGCACTATGAGCTTAGTAAATTGAATTACCTATCCCACACTCATGAAAAAAATGAAGCGTAACTACGTGTATGTTTGAGCGAGATAGTAAACGTGCGCGCTCACTTCACTATCGGTTATTATTGAGATGGCGCTAATTTTGATCAAAACATTCTCGCCTTCAGAGAAATTTATTTTTTATTAGATCAAGTATTGTTATCGTACTTCTTTTCTCACATTCATGAATGGCTGGTCTCGACTGTGTCATAGCATAGCCAATGAAGGTCTTAAATTATTAAAGCCTGCAGTCGACTACGGAACAGCACCTTCCCAGTATTGTTGCGTTTGTCAAACGGGATTTGTAAATTGTTATATGTCCCGGTCGATGCATTTCTCACAAACATATTTAACGATAGATATACACTGGCTATAGTGTAATGTGTAAAGCTGTGTCCACACTCGTCACTTGTCTTTCTAACTAATGGCTATCGAGACAATATTTTATATATTTCTCTATTTTTATATACTTCAAATCAATTTGGATGTCAAATATTACCTTAATTTAGTAAATCTTAAGTACACTATTTGAATACTGGAAGGATATTTTGCCATATTTCTAATTACTTTGTTTAATTTTAGAGAATTTGAGATTTTTTTATTTCATTTCGTGACATTGGCAATTTTTTTTAATCATTCACAATGACTAACAAATAGAAGCGACTATCCCGATAGGCCAAGTCAATCTAGAGTTTTAACTTGCCAATAAATTAACTGTGCATTTAATGCACGTGCAAAGTGCACAAGTGTGGACATGGCTTACGGTTGTTGGTTGCCAGGTAACCAACTACTACCAGGAACCAAACTGGTTGTAATTTGTATGTCGTAGTGACTGTGTTGACGCGGTCGGAGCTGACGCGAAGGAGTTACTAGTGATTTAATAAACTAATACACCAATATTGTGTTTTATTTCGAACCCGCCACCCGCCCTAATATCGCTATTGATTGTGGACAAAAATTAGAAAATCAAATTCTGTATTAATTTGTGGGGAAATTTGAGACAAAATTACCAAATTACAAGAAAAAATTCTGTTGATCCAGCCACTACCAAACTTCACAGGATCACCCGATGGGATAATCTGAAGATTGTCCGAAAATTTAGATAAAATCACTCCAAGCGTTTTGGAGTCCATAAGTAATATACATTGTATAAACTAATATGTATAAAATTTCAATGAATACCCATATTGAGGGTGTTGTGAAAAAATATGTAATCCGTCATTTTGTGGCGGCGGCCATATTGGATTTACAATGTTACTGAATATATTAAATTGTATTGTCATCAGAACTAAAGGTGTGTACCAAATATCAGATTCTGTCAACAGGAAGGGGGTCAAAATTCAATTAGTAAATTTGACCCAAACAAAAAACAACCAGGGCAAGCTGAATAAAACCGTTTAAAAATGAAGGCGTGTGTTTAGAGCTAATGCAAAAGCTCTTTACGATAGGTACCACACGTTTTTGTGTGATGTACTAATATTTGTTTCGGGTCTGGGTGTTGTGTGGTAGTTCCTCGTAGTTGTTGATAACTACGATACAGGTTGAACCTGGATTCAGAACTAAGTTCTGTTTTTCAATTAAACTGAAAATATAAC
Source organism: Laothoe populi (assembly GCA_905220505.1). Lineage (NCBI taxonomy): Eukaryota > Metazoa > Arthropoda > Insecta > Lepidoptera > Sphingidae > Laothoe > Laothoe populi. The sequence goes on along the minus strand of HG992146.1, from coordinate 317,562 downwards.
TTAACTATATGTAAAAAATACAACAATTGTTTCTACCTTTGTCCGTTATAGAATTTGAAACGACTCAACCGATTTCAATGAAATTTTGCGTATGTGGTTGGGTCCAACTTAAAAGATAGGATAGTTTTAGATTCGATAGGTGGCGCTGTTGTCAAGATCGGAATTTCTTATTTTTTGCAACGAAAATGCGTTCCACATAGAAGGTGGTTTAGGGCAGGAGAATGTCTGCGCGGGACCACTGTTATTGCATAAAATAGCATGGAAAGTCAAAGTTATAATTACGATTTGAAATGAGATATAATACCGTCGACCCTGATTTTTATCTCTCTTTCCTTTTTTGCGGTGATATATTGACCATTCTGGAGATCAATATAGACCACATTAGGTATCATTGTTCGAGTCTATATATCTCGCGGCAGTTAGGACGTTGCTGCACATAGAAGTGAATATTGCGAAGATGTATGAAACTTAATTTTGATTACACATGCTATATGTATACCCATGTCCTTACATCCATACGCGCGTGTTGCCTAATTTAACCTCGAACAATGAACGCAGCGCGGGAAACAATTAACTGCCACAAAAAATCACCTCCGTTTGAATTGTTTTCACATTACAGTAGCCTATGATATTCGCGCGTTATTTAACGTTAACTTCTAAGTAATCATAGTATTTACTTTAATAATCTAACAGTGTAAACAATTATCTGATATTTGTATGAATTACTAATGTTTTCTGTAGAATGTTATATAAATATGGAGTTCATCGCATATAATTAAAAATAATTATTGGTATAGATACTTTATGACATGTTTCTGATCTGTTTGCAATTTTATTGGATATTAATCTACGTATTGTAACTTCTAAAATGTTGTGATTTATAAGTGGTGTTCCATAGAAAGGGGAAACAAATTCTAATATTGACATCCATTTTCGTCCCAAGTTAAAAGGAAAAATAATACTGACGTGATCATATCTTTCAACTGTACTAAATCGCTTTTCAATAAATGTTTATAAAAGTTGAAAAGTAGTACATAGCTGCAAATTCAAAATGTTCAAACACAGCATTTTCGCATACATTGCCGTTTTCATCCCGTTCGTCGTTTCTTGGACGATAGATTTGCCAGAAATTCGTCGACATTTGTTCGATAATAATGAGAAGAAAGGTTCCGAAAAATTTTCCGTTCAAGGACAGTATTTCTACGATAACATCGATGGGAACAGCATGCACAACACGGAAGATGATCACATGAAGCACGATAACGAATTTGGGTATCAATTCGATATGGAGGAAAAGGTAAGTAGGTAACAATATAGTGATGAAGCAAATGTGTAATGAAAATATGCAACTTTTTGGTGAAAGCTACGCTGTAGACAGTTTTGTCTACAATGTGAACGGACCGCTTAGACTAGGGTAGTACCACTGTCTCACAGAAAACCGACGTGAAGTTATAACTTGTTTTTTTATTTTTTTATCCTGGCACGGCAAAGTGACCACATTGCACCTGATGGTAAGCGCAGTGCGGTCGAATTAGAGTATCGAGTAGCGAGAGACGGTCTATCCCCCGCTACTCAACACAATCATGCCGGCCTGCTTCTTCACACTACATCATGGGCTAGAAAGTGAAGAAGCGATCGAGTGTCTATTGTCAGAGTACTCAGAAGGCCGCGAAACGGCCAAACATCGTACCCCAACTCTAGACCCCCGAGAAAAATCGGATGTACACGGATGTACCGTATGTAACCGGATTGCTGATCCCCGGATATGAATATCCAAGCACCAACAGTTTCATACGGTGACTGAGATTTCCGGAAGATTAAGTCGTACTCCCTTCAAGCCCGGATCCACCGTTGTGGGCACGATGGGCATGCCCACAACACTAATAGACTTGTGATGTCACTTTCATGGGCTATTGTGATCGATAAGCTGATAATATTATGTCCAATGCCATAATAAAAAAACACAGAATCGTGAGCGAACAAATTAACATTTTACAGGTTTGTTAACAGTGTTTGCCCCACAGCTTTGCCCACGTGAAACTTTACACTGTATTAAATCTTGGTCAGGGCGTCCTTTATAGAAGTGCACTATATCATGAGCAAGTTCATCATACGTCAACTCACACTTGGCCGATTTTCGGGTGGCTGTGACCACAACTTTTTTTAAGGCTGGATCACGTATGACTCGTCTGGTATTCTGGGTGTTGAAGTGGTAATCAAGTTAAAAAAATAATTTATCGAAAAGCACGGTCTTGAGAGCTGCTTGCGGAAAACGGTTTCCTGCGGCCTTTAGACATTCTTCGCAGCAATGAGCGAAAATGGCAATCACTTTATTACAATACTGTTAATGAAATATATATGAACAACAGTTATAAACAATTTGAAGCTGTACTTATAATAATAATATATATTTTAACTAATTTAAGACTAAAAAAAAACGGCGTAACTTCGCCGCCACACAGTTTTCGGCCGTTCGGTTCTTCAACATTATACAAAGTATGGGCGCACAAAGCTCAGATCATCAAGGTAATTGGCGTTGGTAAAAACCAATTCGTTTAGGTCTACTGAATATTTTTTTATGTTCATTTGTTGTACCGATTTCATAAGTACAAAACCAATTTAGTTATTCGGCAGGAAAAGCTGGTTAATATTCAATTTACTATACTTAACTGTTCTAATTAAGGCCGAGTAAATCCGACAGTAATATTTAATTGCAGGTGGCAAGCATAGCCAAAGATGGCGGAAAATACCTCGAAGGACTTCGGAGATCAATAGAAAGTTATATTGGAATTTTAACTAACTGCACAAGAATGAATTTCACTCTGTCTTTAAACACCACAAGCAACTCGACCTGGCTCCCTCGGTTGGAGCTACCTGAGGGTATGGTACCTGAGGGACAGCAACCCTCGTGCGAGGAGGTGACGCGCGCTGGTGAACATGTGCGCCGCCTCGCCGAGCTGGCGATGTGGGCCACGCGCCGCCTCCAAGACCTGGCGTATGCCGAGTTATATCAGAAGGTATTATACTAGAATTATACTAGCCCTGTATTAAACTTTTTTTTAACCCGACAGTCACACACATAGCCCCGACCCCACACTAAGATACGAGTCTTTTGTTGTGGGTATCAGGGACTATCAGAGACTTTCAGTCCCACAACACCCAGACCCTGGCCACAAATATCTATCTGTCACACAAACATTTGTCCCGGTGTGAGATTCGAACCCATGTCCTCTCTTTTCATAGCCGGCTACTCGCGAACAGCGCCATGGAGGATGTCATTAATCACGTAAGGCCGTTTTTTGTTTTTTGGCCACTAGAATTCAGATGTACTAATGCTCATTATTTGACGTAATTCAAAGATTTTTATTGCATAAAAAATACATACATACATATACACTCACGCCTGTAATCCCCGAAGGGGTAGGTAGAGGTGTAACCAGTACATCCACATTTCGCCAAATTTATTGCGGTCCCATAATGTGATAGGGGGCGAGCCTGTCGCCATACCGGGCTCAATTCCAGTCTCCGGGCTGATACTGAGTATTTCTAAATAGAAAAAACCAATATCACTTTACCCGATCCGAGGATCGAACCCGAGACCTCAGCACAGCAGTCCAATTACAACTGCGCCACCTAGCCATGTTTGTGTTGACTAGCGGGGTATACATTGTCTCTCGCTACTCGATACTCTAATTGGACGGCACTGCACTTACCATCGTCAAGTAATGGAGCCATATTTTGTAGGATGTAAGTGAAGAAGAAGACGAGTTGATATTCAGGCTGGCCTCGTTCCTGGACAAGCTGGCACAATTGACAGGATTCCGGCCGAATCCGAAAAGGTTCCTCGAGGATCCACCTGTTAGTAAGTATCAGAATTAGTGTCACACATTTTTTCTGGTGGTAGGATATTCATATCCCGGATAGCGACCACCTTACACAGGGTGTAAAACCCGCTATGCACACGCAAGTGTTGCGCATTCCGGGATCAGCCAATGTACATCCGGTTTTTGTCGGGGGTCTAGAGTTGGGTGGTACGTTGTTTGGTCGTTTTGCGGCCTTCTGAATACTCTGACACTAGACCCTCGACCGCTTCTTCACCTTCTTGCCCATGGCGTAGTGTGAAAAAGCAGGCCGGCATGATTGTGTAGAGTAGCGGGGATAGATTGTCTTTCGTCACTCGATACTCTGATTGAACGGCACTTACCATCAGGTGCACTGTGGTCACTATGCCAGGATAAAAAAAAGAAAATATTCTGGCGCGGAGTTTGGCGTGGTACAACACATTGCTTCTATGTCGCGAACGCTCCGTTTGTGGAATGAGCTCCCTGCCCCTGTTTTCCAAGGGGACTACAGTATAAGGTTCTTCAAGAAGGGAGTAAATAGGTTTTTGACAACGCGCATGATGCTCCTGGTGTTGCAAGCGTCCATAGGCTACGGTAACCGATTACCATCAGGCGGGCCGTAAGCTTGATAGCCACCATTGTGGTATAAAAGAAGTACAGTCATATAATTTACGGTAGAATTTCGACCACCAGACGACCACTAGTTATAAATAATTCCCCTTCTTTAAAGGTACAACTACTCCACCATCAGTAATAGCCAATGTGCTCGCGAACCCTGTGGGAGCTCCAGAAGATGTGAAGAACGCGCTGATGAAATGCCTCAAGCAGGAGTCTACGGAGCCGGCCACAGTGCGCTGCGCCTATCCTCTGCCCTTACCACCAGCAATCGCTGCGATATTCAACATAACCAGTAAGAAATTAGAACTTCGTTTTCTGAATAGTTAGGAAAGAGCTGTAGAATTCTGGAATTGGTAAGTGGAGTGCTAGTCGTACTGAAAACAAAAATGTTGCCCTGTATTCGAATCCAGTTTAATATGAAATTTCAAAATTAGATTCTGAAATCAAGAGGGGATATACTTGAATATTAGCAGTCCAGAATACAAAAATCCCTCTATAGAATATAGCTTTCGTACACTTTGATCTGATGCGGATTGATACTCATATAACATCGAAATTCTTGGCCAGAACTCAAGGAGGAACATTATCTGTGTTAAATATAAAATGGCTAAAAATTATTACTTTACAGACACCACATCAAGCCCAGAAACTGAATCTACAACTTCTACCGAGGGACAAACGGAGTCTTCGGAACTCCTAATGGGTTCTGACAGCCCAACGTTTACATCCCCTGATACTGCAAACGCTCTTCCAAAAAGTCTGTCATTCAACCCTTCCGCATCGGCAACAGCGTTCAATCCCTACCTGCAGCGAATCAGAAAACGGTACCTGAATACTCCTCATTCGCTTACAACTAAAAAAGTGGTAAAGAAAAGATCAATAGACGAGAATCCAACAATTAATCTAATGAAGTATTACGTAAAACATCACGTGTGGACCAATTCTAATCCCAGCAAAAACAATTTAGAAATTCGAAAATCCGATAATTATGAAGTTAAAAACGATTTACCTAAAATCGTGAAGAAAAGGTCATTGTTTCATAGAAAAGCACCACACATTCGCGTACCAGAACACACGTTAAGACAAATGAAAGAGCGAATAAAAGCTACTCTCGGGACACACTTTTACAAAAACAGGGAGCAAATACTTAAAATTAAAAACACGTTAGATTCCATACGAAGCATAACCTATAAAACAAGAGTAACAAAAGCGAATATTCATAAGAGATCGATTCATTATGAGAACATGTTCTTACCAAGGAGCCCTGAGGACCCGACCCACGATATCAGTTATTACGTAAAAAATAAACCAGGAACTAATATGTTTCCCAATCTACTGCAAGCTGCACAAGTAAGGTTGGGTTTGGAACAAATATTCCAAACTGGCAATATCGAGGTGGTGAGACGTTATGGCGCTAATTATAACCCTTTGATTCCGCTACCGTTTTACGCTGGAGTTTTGAGAAGCGTGGCAGACAGTTAGAATTTCAGCAACTATTATTGTCATTATCTTTCTTAAAATAAAAGTATTAATACAATTTCATTGGTGTTATGTGAAAAATATATTGTATTCTAAAATATTTCAATAAAGAAAAACCAAACAGTAGACTAAATTTAGTACCCGATGGGGCATGTGAGGGAGGCCATGTAATACGAGATATTGGTTTAATACCATATAAATAAAAGTTGAAGTCCCAAAATCTAAACTTAACCTTCAGTAGGTTTGGAAAATAGCCTGTGAAAAGTTTATCGTCGACTAACAAGATCAGGAATTCTTCGCTGATATATTGACTTAGTCTCTCAACACCCAAACTTGATAAATTATTATTATTTATTTATTTGTAATTTTTTTATTTATTTATTAAAGACACATTACAGAATACAATCACAGGAAAAATTAAATATACAGAGTTAGTGATTATGATCTAGATTGCACTCCAAAACTTGTGCCCAAATCGTGATTATAAAATATTATGTACGTACGCAAAGATTACACCTTAAACAATTAAACTGCCTACCTTTAAACAAACAAAATTTAAAAGATATTTGTAAAATTAAAATAAAACTTTCTTTATAGATTTTATAAACTTCGCCGAGCTATCCATGACATCGATGTGTTCATGTTTTTTTGCCAAATCATTATACAAGCGACACATTCTTATAATAGGATTATAGTATGAGGTATTGTTAACACAAACTCGAAGCACAAAAATGTTGGGATTACGCATTCTGAAGCTTGTATTAAACGCAATCAATGAGAGTAATTCAGGAGAATCCACCATTGAATGTATAATTTTGTGTAAGTAAACCAATTCTGTACAACTGCGTTTGGTATCCAGCCTCTGTACTCCAAATTTGGATAGTCTCTCATTATACGTCGACACACTACGGCCAAATCCACTGCGAAATTGCACAAGTGTAGGCACAAGTATTGTACCCGCGGCCTCCCGTTAAACACCCACAGCGCCACGAAGACTGTCGTTTGATTTTATCTGTTATTTGCTCCTAGTTAACTCAACTTCGTTTTCATAGTTGTTTTCGAAAAGACTAACGGTATGGGTTGCTCTCACTTTACGTCTGTTAGATGGATAATATAAAACACAGCGTTATGTAAATATATATTTATTAATTAAGTTTATTAACTGATACATCGTTTACACTTGACTATAGAGTATATCGCAATACAAATGCCAAAAATCTCAAATTGATTTCCTTTTACATACAAATTGACTTGTAAAAATATTTTTTAAATATAATTTCGCACATTTTTTTATGAAGGCACAAATAAGGCTTAATGTTTACGTGTATAAAGTTGATTAGATAAAAAAAAACATAACCTCACATTTTGACGCCGTTGAAAATCAACAAACTAATAAACTCATATAAAAATATCAACGATAACTATCAGGAATTAACTGTTCGAGGACCACCTCGTGTTGTACTCTGAAGGGGAAGTAACATATTATCTATTGTAACGGCGGGATTTTTTGTATGGTTGCTTATTAAAATTTATAATTTCTGCCATTCGTGTTTTATTTACAAGTACCTAACATTTTATTATAACTTACTAATATTCACTCGTGCTGTTGTAATCTTCATGATAAAAAAATATAAATATTTTTATAATGTTTGTTTCCCGCCATTTTCTATAGATAATACAACGTTATAACGACAGCAATACTTAAAATACAGCAGCGCTATAAAGTTATAACAAGTATCGGCAGCAAAATGTCATGTTATGTTCAAAAACAGTACTAAAGACTTATTTAATTAAACTTAATGTTATGTTCAATATAAGTATGTTGTAAAAGAAGAAAATATATACCGACCATATTATAAGGCCATGTTCTTTTCATAAGAAAATATGAACGACCTCAAAACAAAAATATCAAATACAACGTTTTACTTAGATTATGCTAGCGATTAACAATGCTAAAGAACATTTGAAAATTTGAAAATGTGGATTTGAATGTAACTGGATTTTATCGCACCTTTGTTGCATTAAGTAGTTAAAAAAATTAAATAACGTTTGCTAAAATGCAGCTATTTTAAAAATTAAATATAACGTTCCACATTTTCAAAATAACGTTACCTACGCCAAATCCTGGAATTTGTTGCGCCAGTTAATGATGCTTCCTTGAAAGGCAATGTTTGTAAAAAACCTCTTAGCTTATTTAAAAAGTTTTTACAGCCATATTAAATCGTTAAATTAATTTTACTAATTAACAAAATTACTAGATCATAAATACGATGAATAAAAACACTACAAATATTTTTTCTAAACCTCAGTAATACACATCTCAGCTCAAAGCCATTGGCGTAGGCAAGAAACGAATGAAATAAAAATAATGTTTCTTAATACTAATAAACAAGAGAAAACCACCTTTATTGTCTGAACTATTGCTTCTTGTAATACTTTCTAAGTTATGCGAAGGACTCGACTAATGGACGCTACTACTGTTTTTTACTGATAACCTTTGCACCTTTAAGTAACATTTAGTCCTGCCTTCTATCTTGGCCCTTGCCTCCGCAATACCTTCATGCCAATACTTAAGTTTTGTGACAAAACATTAATTTCCATAGGAATGTAGAATTTAAATATGCATAAGGTTGAGTCTCGGCATTTTTATTAAAAATTCATAATACATTTACTGTTTAATAATGATCAAAATGTAATCAAAATCTACTTTTTGTTTTCTATAAGTAAATGGTATGTTCTAGATTTTAATGGAATGATAGCTAGTATAGTCAAATACTTTAATTTTTCCTCTTGTTTTTTTTTTAGTGCCTCGATAGGCAGACGAGCAGACGGGCCACCTGATGGTAAGTAGTCACCGCCCATAGACTTCTGCAATACCAGGGCACAGCAAAGCCGCTGCCTACCGTTTGTTATAATGAATATATAATATATCCACAAATAAATGCCAAATAAGGAATGTCTCGTTTGGAATATTAATATTGAGATATTTACAATAAAAATGCCGTAACTCAAAAATGAATATAAATAAGTTTCTTAACAATATAGTGTAAAAGGAGAAAAAAATATTAAATATGAAAAAAAGGCACGATTTTTAACAACTTATCATTAACAATAGTGTATATGTATGTAAAACTCAATATACAACTCATTCAGCTTATGTATTGTTACACTGAAGCAAGTTATAAAAATGAAGTAAACCAGCTCAAAAAATATACCACGGTAGAATTCAATATTGTGATTTCCAAATTCGATATAGTTTATAAGTTAATTTCAAATTTAATATGGTAGAAATTTTGCAAAGTTTTCTACTATACTACTATGTACTACTTTATGTCTTCGATTTCAACTATTGTTGCCCATATTTTAAATACGTTTAATTATGGTAGTTAATTTCTACCACTTTATATTTCAAAAATAGAACTGTAAGTTTTGATTTTGGAATGTTTCACTATAACAATACAGAAGCGTTTATCATTTCTCTGGTGGCGCGTTACATGTGGCTCTGTGGCCTCTTCTTCCTGCTGAACAGACCCCCGAATACTCCCTTCTTATCCTTCTTGTCTTTGCTGACTCCGCTCACGGACAGCTCAGACTCCCCAGATGACCTAGGTAAGATAAAATTCTGGTTTATTAAAACATTTTATTCTGGTTTATTAATTGTATGAACATATTGTTAGCCGGTGTTCGAAAAGAGCAACGCTAGAGTTTCTTGCCCGTTCTTCTCTGACGGAACTGCATTCGGAACTGGCGGTAGAGTAAAAAAGATTGACTGAATCTAAATAATGTATATCATTTCATGGATTCAATAAATGTTTGATTTGATTTCCTATAGGTACTTATACCTATTATAAGTATCTACTAACACGTATAAGTGTTACTAGATAGATAAGAGGCTCGGCCCAAATCACTTGTGTTTTTAATTTACGCTTCGTATTATATGCAGTCAGAACACGCCATGTGTACGTAACATAAATTATGATATGTGGTACCACACAATAGTCGCGTTTACACCTGTTCTATGCAAGCATCGGGTGTTGGTCCATATGCTTCAGTGCTAATTTCCACGCCCTTGCATGTGCCTTTGCATCGATGCTCGTTTTCACTACGCTAGTGCGAAAAACCGCCTAGCTTGTAACGGAGCCATATGTGTGTGTGTGTGTGTGTATGGGTGTGCGTGTGTGTATGTATGTTTGTGTGTGTGTGTGTGTGTGTGTGTGTTTGTGTATATGGTCTCACCGTGACGCCGGTCGTTGGTCGAGCGCCGGGGAGCCGCCGCTGCCAGCCACCGACGCTGGTCGCGTGCCGCTTCCACTACCGCCGCCGTACGCTGAGAAACAAACACCATTTCAAACATTGCCTACATGTACAAAAGGAATAATATAAACACACAAGAGGACAGAGGATAGGCAGGTCTTTTGCGGCCATATTTCTGTTAATACTAGACACAGTCCGCTACCCAATTCTGGAGAGTCATTTGACAGGTAATGACTAAGAGAGTACTTTAGGCCAGTGAAAAACTTTATAGAAAGATTAATAAATACTTTACAAATATTGTTTCGCACAAACTTGATAGGCGAAATGCGATAATAGATAATAGCGAAGTGTGTGTAAGTACTAAAAGATTAATACATTACAAATACATATTGTTTAGCACAAAAAAACTTGATAAGCGAAACGTCCCTCTATTTCGCGAAAAAATAATAGCTAAGTGTGTGTCTAACTACCAAATGATTGACTTGATGTCAATTGGTAATTTATAGTAAATATATTTATGGTTTTATAAGAAATTTGGCACAAAAGATCCGCCTTCTTTTTTCAAGGCAAAGAAGGCATTTGTTTTCAAGCAAAAACACACTAAAGAGGGCTGAGTATTAAGGCATAGATGTTAAAAATACACTTTGTTGTAAGCCAGCGCGTTGCAACGCTGCCTGAGGTGCGTTTAGCTAGCCAATACTGGAAGTCTAACAATTGGGACCTTAAAAGCATCACCCACACAAATACAAAGCATTTTTCTACTAAAAAGCACATAGCTTTATTACATTTATAACACACAGAAAAAGTACCAATAATTCTAATAAATACTTAAACCTAACATCTTTTCCAGTTATGTTTAAGTTCGATTTTAATTAAGACACAATAGAGTAGTTGACAGTATGTGAAAACATGATAGAATTTTGTTTTTTTATAATTAGATAAATACATAAATAGAATCTAAAAATATCGAAAATTAAACCAATTTGTTAATTTATATGTGATTATATAATATTTTCAAGAAACAAATATGGAAAAATAAAGCATTTTGTCACGTGACATGAAACACCCATCAGTCATGCATGACGTCACCGTTCGAAATATCTTAAACGCTGAGCCAAACGTCTATTAGTTTTGCGGATGGTCAAACGTCACACGAGAGGCCATGACAGTTAGTAGCGTTTTGGTGGGAAAAATAAACTTTTTTATAAAATCTTGAAAGCTTATGTTTTATGTTTATTAATGATATTTTTTTAATAATATAGACCATGAAGAATAAAATAAAACGGTTTCCCAAAAACAGTCAAGTAGCCTATTCTGAAAAGATACACATACAACTAAGTGCGAAATTCCATGTCTCCCACTGAAGAACCACGTGAAAATACAATCATATATTTAACAAAAACTTATGCACTACCCACACCATACACTTAATACAATAGAAAAAGCTGCAGGACATTGCAATAACTACAAATTACTACAACTCTTTAACGCATACAGTGACGAAAATTGAATCTTATATAAGTACATTTAGGCACGTATTTGAATACCGCGTTAAAGGGTTCGTAATATAAAAAACACAAAGTAATTCTACCCACACCACACAATAGGCACAATTCCGCAATACAAAGCTGAATAAAAACACAGTTATATTTAAGCAGCATAATAAAAAAAAACTACAAAAATACACAGAAATAGCAGTTACCACTGACAAGCAAAAAAAACTCAGAATGCCGTTCTCTGTAAATATAATAGTCTAAAATACCAATATCGGCGTCCAGAGGACATTATACTAATATGAAATTGAAAATTTAAAGATACAAATACAAAAATAGATTTTATATTAAAAAAAGTCCAATCAACATTCAGCCGCCTAATGAATTAAATACCAGAAGGGACCTTTAAAAGTTTTTAATTATAAATATTGTTTAATTTTAGCTCATCGGTTGTAACTGTGACAAAAAACTGACATTTATAATTGATTGTATCAATTTAAAATATGAAAGATATGATCAGTTAAAGAAACTACAGCTAAAACAAAGCAAGCCAGACAGAGACATATAGAGAGAGAGCGATACACACAACACACGAGCGAGATAGAGACATCATACATTGCACCCGATGCAGAACGTATAACAGATGACTCGATCCTTTGCAGCGTTGGAACAATACAAGAAAAAAGACACTTAATTAAATTCTGACGACGTTCAGACTAATGAGCTCTTTTTTCATAAAGATTATTTCAGAAAAAATAATATTTCAATTTCTCAATTATGCAGGTTTCCTGATAATGTTTAATATAGTAAAAATAATACCAGTCAATATCTTTTACGATCTAAATTTATAAATCCATCACCATAGCATATAACTACATTAAATATTAGTCTACAATAACTGTCAAATGTCAAATAGGTTAGTATCTATCGTCCTACGAAGCTAAGCTCTGAGTGGCGCGATGCGAGACCCTTTTAGGGGCACTTATATTAGTTTTCAGAGAGATGCCTAGTGTCAAGACTCGTGACAGTTGCAATAAACTTTGATAGCCCTACCGGTCATGCCATGTAGAGAATTACTCTAGGATGTACTACCACAGGCGATTGCCTCGTGATATATTAATAACTCGACATCTAGGATACACTTTTTTTATAAATTTCTTAGGTAATCTCTGGTTTAATTAACCAAAAATTATTACAAAAGACTGTGTTTCTTAGTGCTTTTTTTTTTAGTACAAAGGGCGTGTCCAAATCAAAATTCTGTGCAATTATATACAATTGGCAACTAAAAGTGCCCATATTGAGTTGCTTAAGAAACATTTTGATTTCATTCGAATTTATATTTCGAGTAAACTTGTCGAAAGCTGGTCTATAAGCTACCCAATATAAGTGCCCCTGATAGTCCCTAAGCCACCGCCCCATCAGCTAGCGAGTACTCCAACTGACCGATCTCGCTCGTCGAATAGAAATGCGACGTCGTCTCCACGTTCTGATAGTTATTGTTTTGTCTCTCGTGCTGCCAGGTGGCGTTCTTATTGGCATCTTTCCCCTGCCAGTTGCCAGACATTCTCTGCTGGTAGCTGTTCACCAGCGCCGTCACAGACTGCTTCTCTGGGTTCGTGGAAGTGCGTTCGGCGACGGTCGGCACGCGCTCGGGTAGGTTCGGTCCTCGTTCGGGTAATGCCGGCGGTCGGTCGGGCAACATCGGCGGACGGTCGGGAGGGATCGTTGACGGTAACGGCGGGGATCCACCAGCGGCTACTTTACAACAGTTATTTTTGTCTTATATAAAAAGAACACCGACTTCAATATAAAATAAATTATGCATTACTATACAATTTGAGGGTTGCCCTTGATTTTTCTGAGATCCCATCATCAGATCCTGACCAATGGGACCACCTGGGAAGTGTAACCCTTTTAAACAAAAAAAGAACTTCTCGAATCGGTCCAGGCGTCTTCTAGTAATCGGGGAACATACATAAAAAAAGAATCCGACGAATTGTTAACCTCTTCCTTTTTGGAAGTCGGTTAAAAATGCTGACCACAAATAGATCCGATCACCGAAAACAAAATTAAAATATCCTCAAAATAAAGTAAGATATACGCTTTTTAATATCTATAGACAAAGAGCGCACTATACTTATAAATGACGTTACTCATTAGTGAGAAAGGGATAGAGTATCTTCTTATTCCGATGAAATCTTTAAACATCTATAAATCGGAACTTTACAACCCAATTTAAACGATTAGTTCTGTTTTCATATTACATTCAAGTATTTTAATAAGTTCGTTTTTTTAACAATTCATAACTTCTCTTAAAGCCAATTCTGATAAATATTGTATAGCAAATATATAAATGGATGTCAAAACATCATTAAAATATAAACTAATAATTAGTTCAAAATTGTGTAAAAATTAACGAGGATCGAGTTCAGACATCACATGAGCAGCGTACGTCACAAATAGCTAAAAACAATCACAATATACTATAAAAAAAAATTGACCTTTATCATGACGAAAAATATTTTTAATTAAAATCAATCTTCAAAATATATGCGTGTTTCATAAACCTACTATATATGTTTTTTATAAAGTATATGATGTTTGATGAAAGTAAACATATTAGAAACGTGTGATTTCTCTTTTTTTCATTTAACCAGACTGGCCCCAATGCAAACTGTGACCGAGTACAACTAGTAAAACATAAAAAAACTTTTTCATGAGAATAACGAAAACCTACTTTTAAACGAGAAACAAAAATGGCGGGATGGGTTAACTTAGGCAGTGTTGTTTCAACTATAGTCAATTTTATAATGACTAACAATACATATAACTTGACAACAGTTAAAAGAACACGGCACAATAGATATTTTTACAGCAGATGAGATTCGAGAAATACTACATTTCCTTTACTCCCATTTGAAGGACAGTAATCAATTTGATAAGATGTATAAGTGATATAAACTGAAGTGCTATTTTGCACCCAAAGCCGACAGTGTAGAGTCCATATTTGCAAAAGTTATAATTCCTTACCTTCTCGCTGAGACCTGATGAACTCGGCGTTGATGTCGCGGCCATTGGAGAATCTCGTTTTACCCCACGAGCTGGACGTCTGCTCTGTTTGAGTTCTGCAGATGAGTGGAGGTAAATATAACATCAGACATAACAAGCATAATAGTGTACATCCGGGTTTCGTCGGGTGTCTAGAGTTGGGGTACGATGTTTAACCGTGTTGCGGTCTTCAGAGTACTCTGACACTAGACCCTCGACTGCCTCTTCGCCTTCTTGCCCTATGGCGTAGTGTAAAGAAGCCACACAGCAGGCCGGTATTATTGTGTTGAGTAGCGAGGGATAGATTAACTGGACGGCACGCTTACCATCAGGTGCAGTGTGGTTACTTTGCCGTGCCAGGATAAAATAATTTACAGCATGAGTGTACCCGCTCCGAATACCGACGAAAATTATCTTGATGTAATGTTTTGTACGGTGAGTTAGAGTTGATCCAAATATTTCTCCCCTTCTTTACTATAATTTTATTCTTTCAAACCTTGAGGTTCCTCGGGCTTTGTGAAATGTGCCTATATTTAAATCGTTAATATACCTTGATTCTTTTGGGGTCGTGGACGTTCATGGGCTGTGGAAACCACCTGAATTCGTTGGCTAATTTGCCAGCTTTTTGTTTTAAAAACTGAGACTAGTTCAAGCAGCATACATATGAATGATATATCTTCATAGACCAGATATGAGGTCTTACCTCAATACCACGTCAGCCGTGTCATCATCTTGTGAAGGCAGTTGCCGCGGCGGTAACGATGGCAACACTGTTGATTCTGAAAAAAGTTGCAAAATAGATAGCCGAAAAAAATGGCAAATAAAAAATACAGAATCCAAAAAGACCAATTTGATATTTTTCATGTTTTTTTTACTTTTGAGTATATTTTTTTATTAATAAAAAAAACTTTTTTTTTACCAATGTTCCTCTCAGGTGTAGCGGAAGCTCTCTGCGTTTGTTGACTGATCCTGTGCTCTTGTAGGATCTCCGCCTGGGTCTTGCGCTTCTGAGGCTCTGGTGACGACGCCGCCGATGATGATGATGACGACGCGTTTCTGGTGAAGAATCAAGGGATTAAAAGGACTGGTAGATGATGTAGGAAAAGATTGGAGAGTTATCAGCTTATTTTTTGTTTATGCTGCAGCTGTGCGTGGAACGACAGCTTGGCGACCCACTCCCTCATCAGCTCCATATACTTACTCATGCAGCCGTCTCCTGAGCTCAGCAGTGGGAGACTCTGCCGGCGGCGCGGCCGAGTACGGCGTGAGCTGCAGCTCCGGCGGCAGCTGTGCGTGGAACGACAGCTTGGCGACCCACTCTCGCATGAGCTCCTTGGAGGAGCACGCGAACAGGTACTCCGCGCCGTCCGCACACGCTAGGCGGAACACGTTAGCGCGCTTCGTGTAGTCGCCGGCTGGGTCACAGCGAGCCTGCAGGATAAACATAGGATCAGGTCAAGTCTGGCAACACTGAACGCTTCTATAAAATTTCTCTGAGAGGGTTTAAGTGAGACAGGCAGCCAACTAATCATCAAACATCGAACATTGGAAGGATCGTGGCCGGCAGAGACACCACCTGCCAAGCTGAGGATCTTCCTCTGCGTTAGAGAAACACAACCACCCATTCCCCTACACTTACATTGAGTATGGCGACAGGTGGGGCGGCCGCCTTGGCGCTGGCGAAGTCGAGCTCGTCCCTGAAGAAGCACAGCAGCTGCCCACACAGCACGGAGTAGTACGAGCGCCAGGAGCGGACGGTCGCACGCTTACCGCCACAACCTGCTTCTTGTTTGCGCTCCAGGTAACCTGAGATTAAAATTAACCTTGGGTCATGGTGTCAAGAAACTAAAAACATTGAGTCAAGAAAACAAGTTGTATGGGACGTTATAGCAACTAGTTAATACAAATCCGAGTTCGAGAATGTAATTTTATCGACTAATTTTTTTATCCTGGCACGGCAATGTAACCACACTACATTTAACGGAAAGCGCAGGCCGCAGTGCCGTCCAGTTGAGTGTCAAGTAACGAGAGACAATCTATCCCTCGCTACTCAACACAATCATGCCGTTCTGCTGTGTAGCATCATCACTCTATACCATGGGGCAAGGAGGTGAAGAAGCGGTCGAGGGTCTAGTGTCAGTCTCAGAAACATCGTACTCTAACACTAGACCCCCGACAAACACCGGATGTACATGTACTTTGATGTAATCGAAGCTAACAGTTTGATTGTAGCGAGGGTATTTAAAATTTATACACGTGTACGTAGCGCCGTCGAAAAACAATAGGTGTCAGGGGAGGCATGTCGTATATGTGTATGGTATTTTAATGCGCCTGGCGTGTGGCACCGCACTTTTGTGTCGATTCTCGTTTTATAAACTGGGCTAAAAGAACTACTAGTATTGTAGAAAATATCGATAATTTAGAAGTCGATAGTAATAAAAATTTTTAAGTGTACCTTCGATCTCAACAGGTGGCAGGTCGGAGACGTCGCCGCGCCGCTGTCGTCTGAAGCTCTGGGTGCGGCGCCGCGTCGTGAATGACGGCGTCCTCTTCGGCGTCTTCACCACCTGCTCAACATTACATAAATTACAAAGTAAGTAAGGTGATTTCAGAACTATCGAGTCTCTTTATAACCATTTTAACTTTTCCTTGTATGTCAGTTTGATAAAAAATGCAATAGATTTTAAATAAACTTATCGATAACGATAAACGCGTACCTACAAGTAACGTCACTTGTAAGAACTGCTCTTATTATCTAGCATAGACATGTCGGGATCAGCCTTAATTCTGGACGCAATATGACGCTCCAGATATAGCAGTCCAGGGACTTATTACAAAGACAAGGTGACTTACACTCATGCTCTCGGCTCGCTTGACGTGCGATTCGTTCTTCGGCAGGCGGTCGAACTGAGGCGCTGGCGAGAGGGTCTCCTCCGAGGACGCAGGCGCCGGCCCCGACATCTGACGCTCCAGCGTCTACACACACAACAACACACATATACATCAGCCAACGGTTGTATCACCGAGGGGCAGGCAGAGATGCAAGGTACACAATTGAACGAACTGATTAACTGATGTGATATTTGGGGAGTCTATTGCCAATTCGAATCGAAAATTAAAACGCTATTTCTTATGCCCGACCAAGGATTTTAAACCCAGGACCTCACTGGTTTTCGTAGTCCATGTACGTTGCCAGTAGATCGGCGAAGCGATACACGCAAATATTGTTACTATAATAATCATTTTTACGCTAAGTGAATAACATAGATATTTGGTAAAAAAACGTGTTAAAAAACGTTTTTAAATTAAATGTTTGAAAAAGAAAAACTTTATAAATGTTTGCATTAAGTATGCAGTAGTCTGGATAAGTATTAGCTTGAATAAGGAGAACACTAAGGGGACTAAGTACCCATACTGTAATCGATAAGTAAACCGGACTTGGAGAACAGGTATTACTGAATGGAAAATTATCGTATTCTTGCTCCATTTTTCGTAAATCTATATTAATATTAAAATATAAAGAAGTTGTTTGTTTAAACGTGTAAATCTCTGGAACTATCGGTTACATTTGAAAAATTCTTTTTGCGTTATGTGTGCTCTTTATCGATGAAGGTTTAAGGCTACAGCTTTAGGGACCACGTAAAAATCTATCTGTATAAGCAATAAGATTGCAAATGTGAACATTATTTTTCGCAACTCTTAATTCCACGTCATGCATGTAACATTTGTAATTTTTAAATAAATTATTTTCATTTTCATATGTACCATCAGGTTACGACCCACAAGAGTGCAGTAAATGTGTATAGTAAAGGCAGAGCTATAAGTTATACTTGCACACCTACTTCCTTCCATCTCTGCATCACCCAGGTTCAACTGTAAGGGAATGCCTTACGCATTAAGTCCACCTTTACATATGTATGATGTGGAAACAAATAATTGGCGCACCTCCATGTGTCTTGGCACCGGCGTGGGCTCCGGCGCGATGTCCCGGCGGCGCTCCTCGGTGATGCGCTGCACCTCGCGCTTCCGGTACTGCTGCAGGCGCTCCGCCTCCTGTCTCTCCGCCGACCGCCGCCGCGCCTGCGCCTCCAACTCCTGCTGCTGCTTGAAATCTTGCTCCACCTGAACATCACGCAACAATAACAACTTCAAGCCTCTTGGCAACTGAACACTGATATAAACCGGGTTCGTGTTATAAGATAAGCAGGCCGGCATGATTGTGTTGAGTAGCGAGAGATATTTTTTTTTTTTTAAATGCCTGGATAGGCAGACGAGCAGACGGGCCACCTGATGGTAAGTAGTCACCGCCGCCCATAGACTTCTGCAATGCCAGAGCACAGCAGAGCCGCTGCCTACCTAGATAGATTGTCTCTTGTTACTTGATACTCTTAACTGGACGGTACTGCTTACCATTAGGTGCAGTGTGGTCACTTTTTCGTGCCAGGATAAATAAAAATAGTTCGATCTGGTTCGTAGGACCAAAAACTAGTCAACGGTATCTTAATGAATATTTTAAATTATTATGCTGATTATATGTTAATAAAATCTATATTGATAAGCTGAATAATGTTACTTGTTTCATACGATGAGCGCGCGACCTTTACCGGCTTAATACGAACTGAACCAATAGTATTAATTTGAATCGTTATCTCACACATGCTTTTACAGCTTCACCTAACATTGTGGGCGGCGCTTATGGCACCACAGCCAGAAAACGCAACTTTTGTCAACGGCTAAGCTAAAAGACGCCTTCTATAAGACTTTCGACTAAGCCGTCGCGTCGCTTGGAATAGTTACAAGGCCTCTCGATTTAGTGTATCGAGAATCTGATCCCGGGCCGGGCTCCTTGAACTCGTCGGCGAGTCCCACGTCGACGTGATAGAATAGAATTGTGATTGCGATTGGGCAGGGACAGTGCTGTCTCGACAGCGACCGTGATGGGATCACTCTGATATCGGTATCGTGTTACCACTGACATATGAAAGTGTATAAGTACATCGTACACAGTAGTGCATGAGTTCTATAAATTGTAACGTATAGATAGTTCAACTCATTTGTGCGCATGATGAACATATACTTACGAGAGTGATTCTCTTGAGCGCGTTGAACTTGTCTCGCTGCGCCTCGATGGTCTCCTCGAGGTCGCGGTGCTTCTTGATCAGCTCCTCCACCTGCGCCACGCTCTCGCCGAACTTGCCGTCGCGGACCAGCGGCACCCTGACACATGGTACACACAGCTTAATGATTAACTATCCTCCCACTCCGGTATCGCACGTTTACTGTGAGTCAATCGTAGAAGATGGTAGGATGGTGGTAAGATATTCATATCCGCCCGGATAGCGACCACCGTACACAGGGTGTAAAACCCGCCATAGTGGCACACGCAAGTGTGTCGCGTTCCGGGATCAGCCAGTGTACATCCGGTTTTTGTCGGGGATCTAGAGTTAGGGTCGTTTTGTGGCCTTCTGACACTAGACCCTCGAGTCCTACTTCACCTTCTTGTCCATGGCGTAGTGTGAAGAAGCAGGCCGGCGTGATTGTGTTGAGTAGCGAGGGGTAGATTATCTCTCGCTACTTGATACTCTAATTGGATTTGCGATTACCATCAGGCCCAGTGTGGTCTCTTTGCGGTGCCAGGATAAAAAAAAGATAAACACATGCCAACACTGACTTTTTGTACGGGGTTTTAAATCTTCGATTTAGTTTTAGTTAAGAATATATTAGTGAAATTGTATCGAATATAGATCGAAAGTTGAGAGATCAAATGTGATCACAAAAGTAATTCAATTATATTTGATGTTTTTTTTTTTTATTGAAAAAGGGGGCAAACGGGCAGGAGGCTCACCTGATGGAAAGTGATCACCGCCGCCCATGAACATCTGCAACACCAGAGGGCTTGCAAATGCGTTGCCGGCCTTTCAGGAAAGAATATGCTCTCTTCTTGAAGGTTCCCAGGTCGTAACGGTTCGGAAAGACCGCCGGCGATAGCTGGTTCCACAGAGTGTTTGTGCGAGGCAGAAAATGCCGCAAAAATCGCGCTGTTGTGGAACGCTGGACATCGAGGTGGTGCGGATGGAATTTGCTGTTTTGACGCGATGTCCGATGGTGAAATTCAGCGGCCGGGATCAATCCAAACAATTCCTCGGAACATTCCCCATGATAGATGCGGTAGAAGATGCAGAGTGATCCAACATCTCTACGCAGAGCCAAAGGATCAAGCCGATCGGAAAGAATTTGATCATCGATAACCCGAGCTGCCCTACGTTGAATGCGGTCAAATGGAAGTAGTTGGTACTGGGGTGCTCCCGCCCAGAGATGAGAACAGTACTCCATGTGGGGCCGAATTTGCGCCTTATAAAGATTTAGGCGTTGACCCGACGTGAAGTACCGTCTCGCCTTGCTGAGCACACCAAGCTTCTTTGAGGCCAATTTGGCCTTATCTTCCAATTGACCTCGGAATTGGACGTTGCTCGTAATGTCGACGCCAAGTATTCCGATATTGGCTGTGGCCAACAGGGGAGTGTTCTCAAAATGAGGAGTTACGACAAATGGTGACTTTTTAGCGGTTAACGCGCAGACTTGTGTCTTTTTGGGGTTGAATTGGACTAAATTTAGTCGACCCCAGTCCGAGACTTTGGTTAACAAAGACTCGACTTCAGACACAAGCTTGTTCCGGCTCTCGTCGACGTATTCCCGAGAAATATTAGCACGGCCAGTGTACAGTACATCCACAGTGCTGTCGTCTGCATAGCAATGAATGTTGCTGATTTGCAGCATGTCATTTACATGCAGAAGAAACAGAGTAGGAGACAGTACACAGCCTTGTGGAACACCAGCATTGACAAATTTAGAATCAGAGCATGCACCGTCGACGACGACCTTGATGCTCCGATCTGTCAAAAAGCTGGTGATCCAGTTGCATAATTTCTCGGGAAGCCCATAGGAAGGTAGCTTCGAAAGAAGCGTCTTGTGCCATACCCGATCAAAGGCCTTCGCTATGTCCAGGCTGGCTGCAAGCGCCTCCCCCTTGGTCTCAACTGCTTCTGCCCATCTATGAGTTAGGTAAACTAGAAGATCACCGGCTGAGCGACCCCGACGAAAGCCGTACTGGCGGTCGCTAATCAGCCGGTGCTCCTCCAGGTACCGCAGGAGCTGGCAGTTTATAACGGACTCCATTATCTTGGAGAATAAGGAGGTGATGGCTATAGGCCTGTAATTGGACGGATCCGAGCGGTCGCCTTTTTTAGGGATCGGGTGCACTAAAGCGGCCTTCCAGGATTTCGGGACTACGCCTAATGAATAGGAGTGCCGGAAAAGCCGCTTTAAAACCGGTGCCAACTCCGGAGCACATGTCTGCAACACGATCGGAGGGATGCCATCGGGCCCACTCGACTTATGAATGTCCAAGGACAGGAGTGCTTTGCGAACTGCATTTTGCCGGAACTTAACCTCCAGCATCGTTGCATCGCACCGCGGGATTGTCGGTGGTGAATTTCCTCGGTCATCCAGAGTCGAGTTGGACGCGAAGAGAGAGCCCAGAAGATCGGCTTTCACCTTCGCGGCATGGGCCAGCGAGTCATCCTCCGTGTGCAGGGGTGGAAAAGACGGCTGACAGAAATTCCCTAAGACAGCCTTTGCGAGAGACCAAAACGCACGTGTTCCCGACGGGAGACGCGCCAGTCTCTCGCCAATTCTGCCAATGTGCTCCGACTTCGCCTTAGCAATGACGCTTTTGAAGGACCTAGAGGCAAAGTTGTACTCCTTTTTAAATGTGCCGGTATTTACATCACTAGACGCAGACGCGTTAGCCCAGGCCAGGTAGCATTCCCGCTTTCGACGTAATGCCGTCTTGAGTCTTTTTATAAATTACAGTTATAGTCAACAATCGTAAAAATTATACAAAATAAATATAACTCTCATATGTAAATTATCGATAAAGAAATGTAGGTGAAATGAGGTCGATGAATCTGTCATTCAAAGAAGTATTTACCTGTTGGAGATCCAGTTGTCGAGCGCCATGGCGTCTCTCTTGAACACGAGCGCGTCCAGGTGTTGCGCATAGATCCTGTCCCGGGAGCTCCACGCGGCGTCCAGCACGCCTCGCCGCGCGCGCACCACCGACACGCGCTCCTCGATCTCAGACGACATGAAGTGACCCTCGCTCACTAGCTTCTCGCCTGTCATGGACATTACACAGAAATGTATACATTTATACTCAACACTAAATTATAGTAAAAAAAGTCTATTCATCCGTTCCGGGATCAGCCGATGTACATCCTGTTTTTGTCAGGGGTCTAGTGTTGATATTCTAACTGGACGGCACTGCGCTTAACATCAGGTGCATTGTGGTCATTTTACCGTGCCAGGATAAATAAACAAACATTATTATCTTCTTTAAACGAGGTTTAAGAACAGTAGTCCATAAACGGTAGGCAGCGGCTCTGCTGTGCCCTGGCATTGCAGAAGTCTATGGGCGACGGTGACTACTTACCATCAGGTGGCCCGTCTACTCGTCTGCCTATCCAGGCAGTAACAAAAAAAAAACATAAAAATACGTTATATAACAATCGATAAGTGTCGAAATGGAAACGTATGACTATCTCAGTTTAAGTTTCCTTGCTAAATAAACACCAATTCCTACCCAGGATAATTCGCATGATTAATGAAATGAAAAATACCTAAATTTCAATAGGGAAGATGGTTGGAAGGTAGCACAGGCCTGGGACCTAATTATACATTTAATTTAATCGAAACCCAAAAAACCAACTGGCAGATCTTAAGACACTGTGCTCTTTTTGCGTAAATTGGACTAAAAACAAATTTAATTAAAATTGAAGGTAGAAACGTTACACGATCCTTTCGTGACGACTCAACTCCGTCCGCTCCATCATCGATAGTTGTTAAGTTTTGGAAAT
The DNA here is from genome assembly GCA_905220505.1 of Laothoe populi. Lineage (NCBI taxonomy): Eukaryota > Metazoa > Arthropoda > Insecta > Lepidoptera > Sphingidae > Laothoe > Laothoe populi. Next base: position 293,913 of record HG992146.1, on the reverse strand, counting down.
TACTAAATAGTAAATTTAGCCGCGATAAATTCCGTAAAATTATTATTTCGATGTTCGCAGTATCGATATTTGTATAAACTCTACAGTAACCCTCACCATCGCTGTAAAACTGCTTGAAGGCGTCGTCCTTGGCGTCGACCTCGACCTTGAGGTCCTGGTGCCGTGCCACGAGCCGCTCTGCCCCGGACACGTCGGCGGCCAGCTCCGGCGCCGTCACTCGCGCTATGGTCTCGTTGAGCCATGCGCTGTAACAATGTGTGTACAATTCAAAGTAGATCGAATCTTACTTCTAGTAGATCTCTAGTAGTTATCAGATGCAGTATGTTTAATTGCATAATTTGAGAACGATTGGACTTTTTTGGCTTATTTTTAATATTCTTAATAGTCTCAAAAATGCCTGGAAAATTCGATGGAATCTTAAAAATACATTTATATATGACATTTCAGTCTCCTAAGGTACCAATAAATGTTATCATGCATGCGAACTTATGAGCATGAGTATGTAATCAAAAAACGTTTGTACATGATGGTTAGCGACTGCCATCTTGTTATTTAATCACTTGTGTCTATTAAGAATATTAAAAAAAGGTAGGGAGTAAAATACAAGCTAAAATCATTTTTATTTCCATAACATTAAAGTAAAAAATAGCATGTAATCGAAACTGGCCAGTATTTGAACGCACATCCGCGCCGCCGGCGCGCCCATCTGTCTGACTGGTTATTTACGTGAAAATCATTAAAACCGATAGTGATATTGATGAAACTCACAGTAGTTCCTGGTAAGTGCCGAAGTACGCCTGCAGCTGCCCCACGAGCTCGAGCTGCTGCGAGGCGTGGTCTGCGCGGTCCGTCAGAGTCTGCAGGGCTTCCGTCACGTCCTCCAGCTTGGCCGTGACGTGCTCCTTCGCGTCCGGGAACGCCTCGCCCAGTCTGATGGGATAAGTTCACGACATAACATGGTGCTAATACTTTATATTATATCGAATTAAGAAAAAAAAATGTGTGTAATTCACACGGTAGAAGTGAAACTTCAGACAAGTGACCTACGAGTAAGCTTTGTAATACGCAGGCAAATACACGCGTATTCTCACACATACTAACTACTAAAATATTTCAAAACCATTAAAGAACTACGTCAATAACAGTAACCGATTCGATTCTACTCAATCCTAATTGATCCCACCCCGTCCCAATCGATCCCACTCGAATACCCTCGAATTCTGTCTCATTCTCTCGTAGGCTTAGTCCTATAGATTTATGTATTATGTATTTGTTTCTTTTTACTGACGATTTTTTCGTTTCATCGAGTTTCAAATAACAATGATTCTAAAGAAGTTTCACTTCAACAAGCATTTCAACCATGAATGTTGAATACATTCACTCATCACGATGATATCAATAGTTTGCTTTTGATATTCTTTCATCAAGTTGATAGATAAAGAATGCCTTGAGTATTAATATATAAATATGTACCTGTGCGCCTCGTCCTTGAGCTTGGCATGTTGCGCGCGCACGGCGGCGATGTCGGCACGCAGCGCGTCCAGCGAGCGCGCGCCCGCACGCAGCTCGTGCTGGGAGCGAGGTGCGCGCGCCGCCTCCGCACCGAGCGCGCCCTCCTTCTCCAGGATCCACGCAGACGTCTCGTCCACCGACCGGTCGAACTCGTGCACCTGGCGCGCTCCGGCTAGCGCCTGGGTACACGTCATGCCATCAGTTAATACATTAATACTAGCCAATGCGTTCAGTTCATCAGTTGGTTCTTAATACAACATTCAAAATAGAAACAATACCCTGGGATACCAGCTAGTCTAAAATACCGGTTAGTCCAAAATATAATCTTAGATACCAGCAAATATCAGTTAGTTATGAATAACAGCAAGTCCGGAATATCGTTAAATCAGAAATAATAGTTTGTAATACTATTTAGTCCTAGAAACCTGTTTGTCCCAAATACCAAATTATATGTTATACCAGATAGTAAGGTGACCAAGTGAGAAGAAGTTACTTTGTCCAACAAAACTGGCGTATACTGGCAGATACACTAGACGCGCTAAAATAAAAGGATCCTGAAACACACCTCTTGTCTCGCCAGCGCCAGTTCCTTAAGATCGTCCCATAGCCCCTTGATATCGTCTATCCTCTGTTTCACTCTGTCTGCTTCTGGCGTGTTCTCTTCTAGAAGCACGTTGCCGGCCTCACATACCGCTTCGATACGTCCCTCATTAGCTGTAACAAAATATTTTAAAATTAATACCGAGTAAAAAACCCAGTCGATATTTTCGATCCCAACAGTTTTATGGGTATTTGAACAAACTCATGAGACATAAGACCGAATGAATACTGGGTCGTTGTCGTAAACACTAATCAGGTTTTAAGGGTGTGTTTAAGACCTTCAGCTACTTTATCCTCTAAATTGGAAAGCAACAATCACTACAAGTTAGTTTTTCAACGGTTTTACTGTGACGGCGTTAGACTGTTGGTAAAAATTTCACGCGCCCCATGATTTTATTTTCCGATCAATGTCCTAGATTGATGAACCTATAAACTACCTAATTATTTGCTAGCCTTTAGTACATTATCCACATCATTATTATCTTTTTTTCAATAAAACCGTTTGACTTAAAATTTAATTTTTACTTATTTTATTTTTTTGTAGGTCAGTAGAACATCAGCCAAGCTGACTTGGCTGAAGACTAACACCCTATTGTATCAACCATAGTCAAGTTAAGAATTTGGTTAATAGTGAAATATCAGATTGCGTTGTTCCAACAGTCAGACTCGATTTTTTTTCTAACAAATAATCAGAACAGTTAAGTGTCTATAAGACTATTCGATGTCGATATTTAAGTATAACAACACGCCCTTGTACAAGGGTACCTTGTAGTTGCGCGAGGAAGTTGTCGAAGGCCTGCTGCAGTGTCTCCACGTGCTCCACGTCCAGCCCGTACTCCTCGCTGGCGGCGGTGGCCATCTGCTCGCTGATCCATTCTTGCACCTCCTCGCATTCTTGGACGAACCTGCACAAATGTACCAATATGTAAACCAGTAGTACATTAACAAAATTCACAATAGCCTTCGTGGCGCATCGGGTAAGTCGGCTGTGAAACGAGAGGCATTGAGTTTGTTGCATAAACTTTAAACACAATTCTATTTATTATCTGTGTTACATGACAACTTATCTGTCAAACTATAGAGTCGCTCTTTCTCGTTGCGTTGTTAATGGTCAATGGTGTACTGTGTAATTAAATATATTTTTTTCTTTTTTATAGAATAGTCCGACAAACGAGCCAGTGGGTCACCTGATGTTAAGTGATCTCCACCGCCCATGAACATCCACAATACCGAAAGTATCATGTGTCGGCCTTAAAGGACAGGAATAGGGATTAGGGAAGGGAAGGGGGAATCTGGGCCTCCGGATATCTCACTTACCATACGAAACGCGACAGTAAACTGTCACTTTACGTTGGTTTTCTGTGAGACAGTGGTACTACCCCGGTCGAGCCGGCCCATTCATGGTGTAGACAAATATGTCTACAGCGTGGCTCTACCACTTCCTAAATATCTATCTTCCTAAATATATCTTTGTTCATCTCAGTATCTAGTCTAATTTATCATCATAACCCATCAGGGTTCGATTCCTACTCCAAGACAAATGTTTGTGTGACAGACAGATAATTGTTTACCTAGTGTGGGATCAGAACTATATGTGTGACGGTTTCGAGGATGTTGTGATAAATTGGCGTTTTAGCTATTTCGAATTCCAAATTCGTACCTAATAATTACCGACGCCGTTCAATTGTGATTTATCTAAAAGTAATTTTTTATACTGTCTTAAATAAAATCTCCAAAAGTACAAGTTGAAAATAGCATTAATACTAAGTGGAGCACCCTGTATACTCACTTGAAGTACTTGAGGCTCTGCTGCAGCCGCTGCTGTCTCTTGGCCGAGAGCAGCTTCATGTCCTCGTACAGTGACTTCAGCTCTTCCAACTTGTGTCTCACTTGTTCGCCTTCTACAGTGGACCGCTCCTGTGATCAGATCACCATTTATAAAACTGAGGTTTACCGACCTACAGAGGTCGAGTGAGCCTTGATGACCACCTGGGGTCTATGAGATAAAAATGGGGTGTAATTTAGGCTTTCCGTGTTATATTAGTAATTGATATTAAATTAAATTTTGCTCGATTTAATTTGAATTCTATTAATATTTAAAAGTGAATAGTACCATGACTCTCAAAAACGCATTAAAAATGAATGAAATTGAAAAAAAAAACAATATTAATAATAAAAGAATAGTAATAGGTATATTAGGTAGGTAAGACTATCTAAAAGCGAGAAACATGGTAAGGGAACTATGAGACAAAAAGTTTGGGGAGTTTAATACAGAAATATGTTTTGTAATTAAAAACGGCGCGTGCTACCAAACGATTATGATTCTTACTGCAAAGAAAATTGAGTAGTGTTTGCTGAGGGAATGATTTTGCTTGACATTTAAGAAATAGCTATAAACAACACAAAGAAATTACGTCAATTAATATGACGCGCACGCGTATATGCGTACCTGCGTGCGTGCGTGCGTGCGTGCGTGCGTGCGTGCGTGCGTGCGTGCGTGCGTGTGTGAGTGTATGAGGGGCATCATATCCCTTACCATCATGACGGCGACGCTCTTGTCCAGCTTGGTGACGACGAGGTCGAAACCGGTGAGCTCGCGCTGCAGCGTCTCCAGCCGCTTCACGATGCCCAGCGCCGAGTCCTCGTCGCGGCCGACGTCACTGGACACCAGAGCTGGTCGACGCTCCATCAGCCACATCTCCGCTTCGGAGATCTCCGACACCAGCTGTTGGGAATCAATGGTACTTTAGAACTACACTTTGATTATGCCAATTTCATACCTTTAGTCTTGGCTTTGTTTGGTAAGGATCTTTTATAACATAGATAACACTGTACAATATGTAAATATAATTACAATAAAAAGTGTGTATGTAACAATACCTGATCTTTGCCTTTCGAAAGAGGTATCACAGAATAAGCAACGTCTTTTTTTCCTGACTACAGTAAAAAAGGAAGGGGTTTTTTTTTCATAAGAGCTGTACTACCATACGTCACCTCAAGATCTAACTTATTTTTATCACGTAGTTTTCTATAATAACTTTTAAAAGCAATTGTGTATAGATTTATATTTGTTTTTACAAAGACAAGGGTTATGTTTAGGCAGGACCGACATACTCATAACAGGCGAACATAGCTGAAGAGTGGTAAGTGCGTAGTGTCTGACCTGCAGCAGGTCGCAGCGTGTGCGCAGATGCGCGGTCCTGGCGGCGGCGGCGTCGAGTAACGCCTTTAGCGCGGCGCCGAGCTCGCGTGAGCGCGTCTCTAGCGCGACTGACGCGAAGTGCCCGCGTCGGCACAGCTGGGTCGCGCGACCGCACACCCCGCTGATCGCCGGCTCTCTGCACGTATGCAACACAACATATGCTTTATTTTGAATACTGTAGTTGACACGAACATCTTATAAGTGATGGATTTTACTTAAATCGACTCAGAAATAAGTAAGTTTTAAGCTATTAAAATCTGGTATAACAAGGATACTTGATATGGGTTGTGACGTCACCTCACGGTATTTCCGTAACGATGCAGTGGTGGGAGGGAGACAGTGAGATGTTCCCACTACGCATCCATTGTTACTCATACCAATAAGTAAGATAAACATTGGCACCACATTATTGAATTAATTTTGATTCTATTATCACAAAAGAGTTATGTTTCATTCATAAAATTAAACACAGCAAAGTACTCTATTCTACAATTGTGTTACGATATTTTCCTTCACCGTTACAGCTAGCTATAAACAACAATTAATACAAACGCAACTCTGTAGTAGTATGCAATACGGGCTGGTTTCGAACATACGACTTTAGTCTCCGCAGTCGGTCAGCTAGTCTATGGCTAAATAGTGATGTTTTCCGCGATCTGTATATTATCGATAAAGCTTTATAACATTGTTAGTTAGTTGACTGAAGATGTTGTTCATTATCCCTTTTTTAGTTGACGTCTCAATATCTACTATAATTTAAAGAAGATCACTTGCTTTTACCAACATAAGAATTAATATCCGATTACAACTTTTTAACCTATGCTTACATAAGTTATAAGAGGAAATGTAAATTCACCTGGAAATGAGTTCAGCCTCTAACGCCAGGTGTTTCTTGAGCAGCGCCTGCGCCTCCTGCAGCGTGGAGCCAGCTTCCTCCTGTCTGACCGCAGCCTCGCGCTCTCTTAGCCTGTACACAAAATAAATATATTCTTATATCGCTACGAACCTTTTTGATAAAGCCATGCTATAACCATTTTAGTCTACAGCATAAATAAACCGGTTAGTCTGCGGTACCCCTGCCTCAGAGAAAACCAAGACATAATAGTTTAACGGTTTTCGCAATTAGATTAGCACCGACTAAAATTATTCCATTTTAGTTTTCGATTCTCGTAATTCGCCATCGTATCTTCTCATAGGTAGTTTTAACCACTTACAATAAGATGAAATATTTGGTCTGGCGTCCTATTTTAACATCAGGTATAGATATTATGAGGTATTGAGTCCCCATAGTGTTCTTGAGCGTAGAACTTCTAATGGACATGATATTATCGGTGGTTGCAAACAAGCTTACGGCCCGCCCGATGGTAAGCGGCTACCGTAGCCTATGGACGCTTGCAACACCAGGAGCAATACATGCACGTTGCCGACCCTTCATTAACCTATTTACTCCCATTTTTTTTTATCCCGGCATTGCAAAGTGACCACACTGCACTTGATGGTAAGCGCAGAGCCGGCCAGTTAGAGTATTAAGTAGCAAGAGACAATATATACCTCGCTACTCAACACAATCATGCTTCTACTACGCCATGGGGCAAGGAGGTCGAGGGTCTAGTGTCAGAGGACTCAGAAGACCGCAACACGGCCAAACATCGTACCGAACTCTAGAACCCTGACAAATAAGTGATAAGTGACTGGGAGTTTATGAATTGAGCGTGAATTACGATATGAATGTAGTAAGCATACCATCTGAACTCCTCGTCGGCGTCTCTCTCCCATCTGTGCAGGAGTGCGGCGTCCTCGAGGTTGTCGCGTCTGATCTGCATCGGCTCTTGGAGCTGACGGTACCTGCATTCAATATATCACAATGAATGTTAACTTTACAATGGTAGTTACAATAACTAAATAAAACATAAACTTGATATAATTTGAATTGGTGCTTAGTTACAGTCAACAATGTGTTCAACTTTTGTCTTTGGACTTTTCGATGGTCAAAATTCTATGGTTAAAACAACATAGTTTAATTGAGAGAGTATTTCCTACACTATTTGAAGGTACTTATAGAAATTCCATTGATAATTTTGTCAATTTTACTAATCTGTATATATAAAAGAAGAAGCTGACTGACTGACTGACTGACTGACTGACTGACTGACTGACTGATCGATCAACGCACAGCCTAAACGGCTGGGGTTAGAGACTTGAAATTTTGACAGTAGGTACTTTTTATCACGTAGGCATCCACTAAGGAAGGGTTTTTGGAAATACCACCCCTAAGGGGGTAAAATAGGGGATGAAAGTTTGTATGAAAATTCGTCATTTTTGAAGTTAAACGCACGAAAATTGGTATTTAGCCTTTTAGGTAAAAACAAAAAATACATATTTCAGGATTTTTCGAAATTCTACCCCTAAGGGGGTAAAATAGGGGTTGAAAGTTTGTATGAACATCCGTCATTTTTCTCCCAAATATGGTCTTCACGCGGGCGGAGCCGCGAGCAACAGCTAGTCTGTATATATAAAAGAAGAAACTGACTGACTGACTGACTGATCGATCAACGCACAGCCTAAACGGCTGGAGTTATAGACTTGAAATTTTGACAGTAGGTACCTTTTATTACGTAGGCATCCACTAAGGAAGGGTTTTTGGAAATACCACCCCTAAGGGGGTAAAATAGGGTAAGAAAGTTTGTATGAAAATCCGTCATTTTTGAAGTTAGATGCATGAAAATTGGTATTTTGCAGTGTATACTTTTTGTCTCAAACATGACCTCCACGCGGGCGGAGCCGCGAGCAACAGCTAGTCAATCCATATATTTCTTGTATATCAGCAGATTTGTCAATAGTTTTTTGACTTGTCCCTTACACATATTTTCGTGAACATTGTCTGCACACCCACACTACACCCCACTTTTAGATATAGTGCTTACCGCTTGACAGCCTGTCCTGCCTTGTCGAGGATCTCGTCTGCCATGAAGTGGCGGCTGTCTGCGAGCTGCTGCGCGTTGTCAGCGAGTTGTGTGGCGGTGTCGGCCTTGCTCGCCACTTGCTGCTCCAGACGCGTGTGACGCTTCAGTAGACCTGTCACTGACGCTAGGTCCTTGCCTGTATAATACATCCAACAGTTACTAGTACTCATTCCATATTAAATCAAATCAGTGTCAAGAACTACGAGAGAAACCTTCGAAACCCACATCCTAAATAAATATTAGTCGATAAACTTAATAGTTTCGCAATCCAGCTCGATACGATATGATCCCGTACATCTTGGGCATAGCATACTATATGATCCGGGGTCCTTTAGGCGTAGTGTGAAGAAGATACTCAGCAGGGCGGCATGATTGTGTTGAGTAGCGGGGGATAGAAGTCTCTCGTTATTTGATACTCTAACTGGACACATAATTCTGATCCCACACTAGGTCAAATCTGTACCATAGCTATTAACTACGAGGAACTCTGATCCCACATCACCTAGACCCAAACATTCGTCTTGGTGGTGATTGAACACGCAGCTTCACGTTTCACAGCGTACTCGCTCGTACTGCGCCACGGAGGCTGTCCACCATCAGGTGTAATGGTTACTTGACCGTGCCAGGAAATAAAATAATAAATAACACCCAACAGTCACACACATAGCCCCCACACTAAGTTTCGAGTCTTGTGTTGAGGGTATCAGAAACCTAGGGAGACGCACGGTCTCAGAGTACAGAGTGAAGTATAAGGTGCTGACCGTGATCCTCGCTGAGGAGCTGTGCCTCGACGTCGTCCAGCCACACGGTGAAGTCGTCAAGTCCCCGCAGGTACACGCGCGCCTGGTACGCCTCCTGCAGGCGGTCGCGGCGTAACTTGGCCGCCGCCTGTGGCGAAAAAAAATACATAAGAAATAGGGTAGTTTCCTGTGTTTAATTTTGTACATTAGTCTATACACAACCGAAAATAATACGCAAAAGATTTTTTTTTGCAAAAACAGAATCAAAATTGCTTGAAAAATGAGGTCACAATATTTATTTTAAATATAGGTATGAGCAAAAATGGTTGCGTAGTAGGAACACGTAGGGCGATAGCGCCCTCGCATAACGGCACAGTAATGGGGATTCTGAGAACCGTGACGTCACGGGACATATTATACATCCTTTTACTGTCTTTTAACAATTACCCCTTCCAGCAGATTTGAATGGCGTCTAATATATTTATTTTTGTTCGGATTCATAAAATTCTTTCTATGATAGGTTTTAGGTAATGTAAATTGTCGATTAAATTGATAAAAAAAAAAATCGAGTCAACTAACCGTTATCGCTAAAAGCCTTAAATAGCCTTTAGCGATAACGCCGTTAATTCTACTTGTTTTAATTTTGTGGTGTACACTGTCCTGTAGTCCACTTTTGGGGTGTAAATAATATTTTCAATTTTTTTTTTAGATTTCATTAGGTAAATCCACTACGAAATCGATATTTTGGACAATTCAAATTAGCTAATTAATGAAATTAACTCAACGGTATTTCCTTATTATTACTACTCTATCACAGAATACGTTATGGCTGGATTTCTCATTACGTACTTGCAGTTCCCTCCATTCATTTTCGAGTTCTTCCACGTGTTTCGCGATCTCCTGGGACGCGTAATGTTTGGCTTCTGCAACAAAATATAGTTAAATTAATAACACTTCTTATGCAATATATTAAAATACGTAATTTTGTGTGTTTGTACGTAAACAATTTGTTATTTTTGCCATAACGAAAAGACATGTTAATGATAATTCAACTCCAGAAACTCCTAAGAAATCTTGGGTCACCCAATCGCAAAAAAAAGAACGATATAAGAAACAGCATATGATTCCATTACAAAGTTTCAAGACTCAAAGGATCTTTTATAAGTGTTCTCAAATTTAATAAATCTCACACTGTACATCCGGTTTTTCTCGGGGGTCTAGAGTTGGGATACAATGTTTGGCCATTTTGTGGCCTTCTGAGTACTCTGACAATAGACCCTCGACCTTCACCTTTTTGCCCATGGCGTAGTGTGAAGAAGCAGGCCGGCATGATAGTGTTGATTAGCGGGGGATAAATTGTCTCTCGCTACTCGATACTTTAATTGGACCGCACTGCGCTTACCATCAGGTGCAGTGCGGTCACTTTGCTGTGCCAGGATAAAATAAAACTTAAAATAATACGTGGAATGACGTAATTGTTTCAATTTGTGGGACATACAACTTTTAGAATAATCGATCATATTCATCACGATAGTGAAGTAAATGTTGGGTAGACAGACATATCATCATCACACAGAAGCTGTAAACTGATTATAGAGACTATCCCGCCCACACACTCACCATTGTAACTCCTGTTTAGCCAGGATCAACAACGGCACGCATTTTTTCGACACCGAGTAATGAAACTCGGCGAGTCTCTGGGAATGCTTAACTGTCTTATATCCCGCAACGAAATTAATCAAATAGAAATATAGGGAGGAGTTTAAGAGCGTGGTGGACTAAGGCCTAACCCCTCTCATCATTATTAGAGGAGGGCCGTGCCCAGCAGTGGGACAATGTTTAATACAGGGCTAGTATTAAAGTATTACCAATGAGTGTTTCGCCGTGGTTGGCGACGTCGTCGATGCGTCCCTTGTTGGCGGCCAGCTCCGACTCGAACGCCGCGTGCTTCTGGATCTTGCTCTGGAGGTTCGACAGCTCTCTGCAACACATATACATACTGCGTCTAACAAACCTTGGACCATGGCACCAACACTAATTCTCTATCGATCAACGTTATTTTCATGTCGATATTTCTAGAGGGATATTCAGAGGTAGGCAAGTACATTAGTCATTTGATTTATTGGCTTACTAGCTGTTGCTCGCGGCTCCGCCCGCGTGGAGGTCATGTTTGGGAGAAAAAGTATACACTACAAAATACCAATATTCATGCGTTTAACTTAAAAATGACGGATTTTCATACAAACTTTCATTCCCTATTTTACCCCCTTAGGGGCGGAATTTCCAAAAATCCTGAAACATATATTTTTTATTTTTAACTAAAATGCCAAATACAAATTTTCATGAATTTAACTTCAAAAATGAAGGTCTACTGAAGCGTCACACGCGTCTGGAGCAGCAAGTGGCGAGCAAGGCCGACACCGCCACACAACTCGCTGACAACGCGCAGCAGCTCGCAGACAGCCGCCACTTCATGGCAGACGAGATCCTCGACAAGGCAGGACAGGCTGTCAAGCGGTAAGCACTATATCTAAAAGTGGGGTGTAGTGTGGGTGTGCAGACAATGTTCACGAAAATATGTGTAAGGGACAAGTCAAAAAACTATTGACAAATCTGCTGATATACAAGAAATATATGGATTGACTAGCTGTTGCTCGCGGCTCCGCCCGCGTGGAGGTCATGTTTGAGACAAAAAGTATACACTGCAAAATACCAATTTTCATGCATCTAACTTCAAAAATGACGGATTTTCATACAAACTTTCTTACCCTATTTTACCCCCTTAGGGGTGGTATTTCCAAAAACCCTTCCTTAGTGGATGCCTACGTAATAAAAGGTACCTACTGTCAAAATTTCAAGTCTATAACTCCAGCCGTTTAGGCTGTGCGTTGATCGATCAGTCAGTCAGTCAGTCAGTTTCTTCTTTTATATATACAGACTAGCTGTTGCTCGCGGCTCCGCCCGCGTGAAGACCATATTTGGGAGAAAAATGACGGATGTTCATACAAACTTTCAACCCCTATTTTACCCCCTTAGGGGTAGAATTTCGAAAAATCCTGAAATATGTATTTTTTGTTTTTACCTAAAAGGCTAAATACCAATTTTCGTGCGTTTAACTTCAAAAATGACGAATTTTCATACAAACTTTCATCCCCTATTTTACCCCCTTAGGGGTGGTATTTCCAAAAACCCTTCCTTAGTGGATGCCTACGTGATAAAAAGTACCTACTGTCAAAATTTCAAGTCTCTAACCCCAGCCGTTTAGGCTGTGCGTTGATCGATCAGTCAGTCAGTCAGTCAGTTTCTTCTTTTATATATACAGATTTCTTTATGTGATGGGTTGAGACTTTCGTCATAAAAAAGGCCGCACCTCGCAAGACAAATGTTTGGTGAAATATTCCAGGTCTGTGTTTTGTGAGACTGTTATCTCTTGAAGTTATCCATATATACCCATAATGCAGGTGTGACATATTAGGTCAAATAAATTAGGTATATATTTTCAGGGCAACTTATGTGTGCTTTTTTGATAAATTATCACCACTTCATATTTGAATCCCACACCTTAAGGTTTCTCTAAGGTTTTCTTAGTTAGGTATGCTGGTACTGAATCAATGTTTTAATATTTATAGTAACCTGTAGTTCTGATCGTTGGCGATCTGCATCTTGACCGCGATCCACTCGCGCTCGTGATGCAGGTTCTGCAGGAACTGGTGCAGCTGCCGGGACTGCTCCAGCATGTCGCCGCGCTGGGAGCACGACTCCTGCAACACGGAGGGAGATGGGAGAGGTTAGGCACAAACTAATCAAATAGATCTATCATCATTTGTCCATGTTTACATAAGATAAAGTAAATAAATAACACCCAGCAGTCACACACATAGCCCCGACCCCACACTAAGATACGAGTCTTGTGTTGTGGGTATCAGGGACCTAGAGAGCCGCACGCTCTCACGACACCCAGACCCCGGACACAAATATCGGTCTGTCACACAAACATTTGTCCCGGTGTGGGAATCGAAACCACGGCCTCTCGTTTCACAGCCAACTGCGCCACGGAGGCTGTCTGTAGTATATGAGTTGTAGTAACATGATCCATATGTGAGAGACGGTAAGGTTGTATATGTATTGTATAATAGTATATTATACAATACAAATACGAGGATCTTCCTGTACGACTGGGAGTGCCACAAGGTTCTATACTGGGTCCGTTCTTGTTTCTAGTGTATATTAATGATTTACCTTTTTATTTAAAAAACATGTGCAATACAGTGCTATTCGCTGATGACACTTCACTCGTTTTCAGAGTGGATAAGAATAGAGATAATTTTGACGAAATTAATAGTACACTTTCACAAGTAACTCAGTGGTTTACGGCAAACAATCTTGTACTTAATGCCAAGAAAACTAAATGTGTAAAATTTGTAATGCCAAATGTCACAAATCTAGGACCTAATATAGTTATGAACAATGAGGTTTTAGAAACTGTTGATTCTACCGTGTTCCTAGGCATCACATTGGATAAGAAACTCCAGTGGGGCACGCATATTTCGTGCTTAGCTGGGAAACTTAGCTCTGCAGTGTATGCCATTAGGAAAGTTAGACAATTGACTGATGTAGAAACTGCTCGTCTTGTTTACTTTAGTTACTTTCACAGTCTTATGTCTTATGGTATTTTGTTGTGGGGTAAGGCTGCTGATATTGAGAGCATTTTTATATTACAAAAACGAGCAGTTCGTTCAATTTATCAGTTCAGTACAAGAGTCTCCTTAAGAGATATCTTTAAAGATATAGGTATTTTAACTGTTGCGTCCCAATATATTTATGCAAATGTTATATACATAAAGAAAAATATCAGTTTGTTTAAAAAGAAAAGTGATATACATACTCTAAATACTAGATACAAGCATAAACTGTGTATGCCGTATTTTCGCTTGCAAAAAGTACATGCTTCTTTTGTGGGGCTTAGTATTCGTTTCTATAATAATATTCCTGAGCCCGTGCAAATATTGCCCATCGACCAATTCAAAGTCGAACTAAAAAACTTTTTAGTGAAAAGGGCTTATTACAATATAACGGAATATTTAAATGATAAACAACCATGGCCGCTCAGCTAAACACAGCAACACTCTGATAGGTACTTATTTTATATAATGTATTTCGGTTTGATGTATATTGTTTTCACAGGACGCCGGAGTCGTAATAGTCTTGGCTTCTTGTTTTTTTAAAGCTATTTTCTTGTGAATTTGTATCTCTATCATTCTTTGACGCGATTAAGGTATGTCATGCTCGCTTAAGGGTCTGTGCTTGCGGCGGCGTTATGTGCCGGGTCGGTCACTTCCCTGTGTCATGGTTGAGGAGGCCGATGGCTGGCACATGCGTCATACTCGTGAACGGGTGCTGCTTGCGTGGACTGGTCTACCTGGATTGCTCATTGATTGTTAGTTAGAGAAAATAAATAACAGGTTGTATAGCCTCATTTACGACTCTGCCTTGTATTAACATGTACCGTACCGTTTTTTTTGTTTCATGTGAATGTGACTTGTTTAAGGATGTATGTTTTTTATAATGTAAATTATTTTCTAATGTAAATTGTAATGACAAGTTACAAAAGACCTACGGCTGAGTTTCTTGGTGCTTCTTCTCAGACCAGTGGGCATTTCCGAAGCACCAGTAGACCTTAACATTATTATGACATGTAAAAAGTGCCCATAGTGGCCTAATTTACAAAATAAATGATTTGATTTGATTTGATATAATGACCTGCAGCCGGTCCCGCGCCGAGCTGACGGCGTGCAGCCGGTGTCGCACGTGCGGCGCGTCGTGCTCCTGCGCCAGCCGCGACAGCTCAGCCACGCGCGGCAGCTGGCTCTCCAGCAGCTTCGCGAACTCGCTGTGCTTCCTGATCAGCGTCTCCACAGCTATACACACACACCGACATACCACATTTAATGTACATTTATGGAATTCACTTTGCTCGTGAAACCAATTTAAGATCTTTTCTTATTCATTTGTTTTTTGTTCTGGCACGGCAAAGTGACCACACTGCACCTGATGGTAAGCACAGTGCTGTCCAATTAGAGTATCGAGTAGTGAGAGGTAATCTATCTCCCGCTACTCAACACAATCATGCCGGCCTACTTCATCACACTTCGCCATGGGCAAGAAGGTGAAGAAGCGGTTGAGCGTCTAATGTCAAAGTACTCAGAAGGCCGCAAAACGGGCAAACATCGTACTCCAACTCTAGACCCCCGCGAAAACCGGATATACACTGGCTGATCCCGGAACGCGACACACTTGCATGTGCCACTGTGGTGGGTTTTACACCCTGTGGTGGTCGCTTTCCGGGCGGATATAACTATCCTACCACCAACAAACATCATGAAGGTAAAACAAGTAAAATAAACCGCGATAAAATTCGTAAACTCAATTTCATTTCATTTTTAAATGGCATAGACTACAGACTTGTAGAGTGTATTAATAAACGAAAAATATTTTAAACAATTTTCCCATTTTTGTTACGGCTAAAATATCCAGCTATAGTCCGATTTAACATCTATTTACTGCAAAAATAGAACAATCAAGTCTAACCACCCCTAAAACAACGCCATGATCAAATTTGACTATAAAAACAATTAAACCATAGTTAACCACGGTCTCAATATAACAATAACTCACCGTCTAAGTTCTCTCCGAGGTCGTCGTTGTTGAGGAACGCCTCCTTGGACGCGAGCCAGTCCTCCGTCTGCTGAGCCTGTTCCTTCAGCATTTGGAGCTGGTGCGCCTGCATATCAGATAAAGTATTTCGTTTTAAAGGTTGGTTTGGAGATATCTATCTATATATATAAAATCGATGTGTATATGTTCCTTATCGACTATTAATAATAATAATAAAAATATTTATTTGGCACAACATGGAGTTAACAATAATAATCAAAACATTGAGTGACGTAAAAATTGTTGTTGCTTATACAGAAATTTTAAACTCTAATTGACAGGGGGCCCCAAACTAGGCAATGCCTGTATCTTGGAGACCAGAATAGTTTTAGTTATAATCTAGCTTAGTTTTAGTCTTATCATTATGGATTGTGTTTTACTTTAGTGGTTTTATGTATTTATTAATTATAATTATATAATTTTTATCAAGTTAATTAACAAATTTAAAACTTATATTCCAACTTATACTTAATTATGTTATGTAGTTACAGTAGTGTGCTTATAGTAGTTCTAATTTTATATGTATTTTTATATATAGTATAAATATAGTTATATATTATTACATAGTGAGCATTAAATAAAAATCTGTATCACGAAGTTAATTTTAACAATGGTATTTAAAATCTTACTTAATTATTAATTACTGGCAATAAATTATTTAATTTATTTTAAAATGTCTTCGGTATCTATATAATCCAATGACTGCAGCCATTTAGACACCTCCCAGTGAACACATGACCTTGATATGATATAACAGATAAGTCATAGTAATATAATGTCACGTTTATGTAATTTTAACGTACAAGTAACATCCTATATATGTATTATTTATGATATAATTTTGACATCATAATGATATAATATTAATATCCTTTTTACGTACTTTTGACGTAGCAATGATGTTAATTTTCTCACGCAAAACTAATATTTTATAGCATAATTATTCTAAACTTTATATGTTTTTAGGTAACGTCAGTCAAACATTATTTCGGAATTACGACCTAAGTTACTAACTGCCCGATAATAAATATACCTAAATGTTTCAATTACTATTCCACATTTATTCGTGCATTATTAAACTTTATCTCTGATCATCTGCTGAATCCTCCGCATAGACAAATTATTTAGCATAAGGTTGGGCATGCTGATATTTTTAATTAACCCTGAAAAAAAATTTAAACCTTAATTTAAAAAATATATTTTGTTTTTAACAGTTTGTTTGTTCCAGAACTTTTTTAAAAGAAGCTACTAAGCCGTTCGATAAACGTGATCTTTATTTATAAATATAACTAATAAATTGTCGTCTCGAAAATAACTTATTAAAATTACAAGAATTAAATCTTAAAGTGAAGTCATATTTTCATTAATAATGAAAATATTATGATGTAATGACTTGGATTAATTAATAAAAGTAATAATATGCACGGGAAAATATTAACATAAGACGTTATAAATGAATTTATAGCATTAAAGAAATAGTTTAATACTTACTTTAATAAAATAATGTTAATTTTACAACAATTTTAAATAAACGAAGACTGGGCTTAGGCTTTACTGCAAATAATTCCATGTTAAATATACTACGATTGATGAGGCTGTATGAATTGAACCCTTTGCCTTCAAATTTGGCGCGCACGCCGCTCATTGATGGCGCGATTTTCACTGAACATAGACGAGTGAGTGTCTTGGTTTAAATAATTACAAATGATTTTTTACATCACATAATAAGTTTTTAACATAACGACAAATTTTATTTTATTATTGGCTATTTGTAATATCACCTGGGAATAAGTATATCCTTATTATTTTTAATTTAAAATTGTGAATGTTAATAATAATATATTTAGACGTGTCTGATTTAGGTAATGAGAAATTAATAGTATAATCATTTTCAGATCAAACTTATACTGCAAATCGGTGAGTCTAACGGAAAAGAGTATATGGACAGAATATTTAAGAAAATATTTTCACCGTTTGGCAGAACGGGATGGGAGAATCTAAAAATATCCTGTTAAAGATTTGACTCTGATAAATATAAATCAAGGTACAGACACTATTCCATTTTTTTTAAATTTATTATTAAAATTAAATGAAGCTAACAATTTTTCCATTCCAGAAACTATATTGACGAAATTTCCTTTTTGGGGTTCTGCCGAATTCGGAAAAAATCGCTGGTAACCAACTTGGCTTTCAACTTACGACTTTGTAACCGACGCGCAGTGGAACAACTCGGTCAACAAAAAAAAGCTAAACTGTAGCAAACAACAGCCAAAGTGAAGAGTCAATAATTTTATTTTAATATATTATTTGGTTGGTTATTATCCAGAAATTGTAACAGATTTCTTATGTAATGTATAAATACTTGTGAAATAAAAAATAAGAAATAATTTGTTGTTTTAATTAGTTAAAAATCAATAATTTGATAAAAATAAAAAGCGACATCAATGTAATTTCTAAATAAATGAAGCGTCATTATTCCGTAAGTAGTACGTAAAACTGAGTATATGAGGATGTCAAGTTGACATCATCATTATGTCACGTGACTTACGTCACTATCTGACGTCACTAAGTGCGAAATAATGAGTCATTTATGAGTCAGTCCTTAGTCTTATGTTATGTAAAGCATGATTTTGAACGACATCATACTGATATCATATTTACATAAACGTGTTCACTGGGCTTTGATTTGGTTTCAGAAACCGAGAGGTTTTTCAGGTCACAGTGTTTTAGTACTGAGTTGTATGTGTGTGCTCTGAGGAATTCCCCAAATCTACGTCCAAAACGGGTTCTTGTTCTGGGAAGTGGTAATCTGAATACTCTCTTTTTTAATAGTGTTTCGTAGTCATAATAGGACGAGAGGCGTTTTTGGGTATTAATACACATTCTCAGAATAAATAGTTGACGTACAGATAGGACTTGAGCTTCCTGATATAGATTTTTAGTAGGGTGTCTGAATGGTTTTCTAAGCATAATTTTAAGTACAGACCTTTGTGCTCTTTCGGCGGTTATAAGAGTTGTTTTTGGAGCGCTACCCCATACGGAGATACAGTAAGTTATAATGGATTGAGAAATGGCCGTGTAGATAGTTTTTAATATATTGTGACTAGCGGATTTATTAAGTTTTTTTAATATTGCGGATGTTTTCCTGATTCTTTTGGACATGTATTCAATGTGGTCTTTAAAATTTAAGTTTTGATCTATAATTATCCCTAAGTATTTTATTGTGTGTGATTGTTGTATAGTGTCGCAATTGCAATTGTGGTTTAGGTTAAGTCTTTTACAGTTATGGATTTGTAGTATGGCTGGCAATGGTGGCTGAGAAGCAGCAGTCTTGTGAAAACAGAGGTATTTTGTTTTTTGTTTGTTAAGGGTCAAAAGATTATATTGCATCCACTTATTGATGGCTTGCATACTTTGCTCTGCAACGAGGAAAGTGGAAGGCCAGTCTTTTTCATTAAACAAAACGGCCGTATCGTCAGCATAGCAAATTATCTCAGCATTAGGTAATTTGATGTTGTGGATATCATTCATATAGATGATGAATAAGGTTGGACCCAGTGTACTTCCTTGGGGAACGCCATATTGTATTGGTAGTATTTCACTTTGGTGAGCCCCCACCCTTACCAGCTGCTTACGTTCCGAGAGATAGCTTCTAAACCATTCCAATGTCAGACCCCTAACTCCGAATTTCTCCAGTTTATAAAGAAGTATTTTTGTAGAAATTGTGTCAAAAGCTTTTGCTAGATCCACAAAAACGCCTAAACAACAGTCGCCCTTATCGAGGCTTGCACTGACGATGTCTGTTAATAAAGTTACGGCATTTTCAGTTGATTTACCCCCACGGAAACCATACTGACGTGGAGATAAAAGATTATTGGACTCAATATATTGAACTAGCCGCTTATTAACAATATTTTCAAGAATTTTAGATGGGATGCTAAGTAGGGATATTGGCCGATAGTTATTGGGTATGTCCTTGGCACCGCCCTTGTGAATTGGAGTGACCGAGGCCACCTTCCACATAGATGGAAACTTGCCGGAACTTATGCTTGAGTTAAAAATATGTACTAGAGGCTCGGAAATGTGTTGGAAGCATAGCTTTAGGAGGCGGGAGTCAATACCATCTAAACCCGGGGCACTATTCAATTTTAGATTATTAATAATGTCCCTTACCTCTTCAGTATCGGTAGGTGAAAGAAACAAGGAGTTAGTTGGGGAGTTTGGAACATTAGTTATTGCAACAAGGCTTTCCTCCGTTTCGTCGACCTGGGTTAGGATATTGGAAGCCAGGTTCTGCCCTACTGTTGAGAAATATCTATTTGTAATATTGAGTGAATCTGTAGGATTATTAGATGTTGTGAGTAACTCAGTTGCAGGTTCATTTTTGGTGTTGAGGTAACATATTTTTTTTTTTTAGATTGCCAAAGGTGTTTCGTGTTCGTGGAATTTGTCTGTAGTAGGGTTTCTATGCCAATTATAGTCATTTTGTGGTCCGTGATGTCAAAATCGCAAACTAAACCCGTTACAGAGAAATTGCACTTTAAAAAGATGTGGTCGAGACATGCATTTTGGCGAGTTGGTTTATTTATGGCAGATTGTAAGCCATGTTCGGCATTCAAACAAAGGTAATCTGTGGACTCTGGTAAAAGTGTGTCAATGTTTAAATCACCTGCCAGGATAATTGTCTGTCTATCTTTGTATGTTGTAAGGTGTTGATCAAGTGAAGTTAGAAAAGGTGTTGTGTTTCTAAATGAGGGTGATCTATAGATACAAAATAAAGTCATCTTCTTATCTATATCTATAATTAGACCGCATGCCTCAATTAAAGATGGTTCTCGTATCGAAGCTTGTATTGTGTTATTAACGTAGACAACTACGCCACCATTTTGATTGATATTGTTTGTAGTATGGAAATGTATGTATCCTGGAAGTTCATTAATTATCGTGCTCTCGCTTAGTCTACATTCTGTCAAAACAAGAATGTCAAATGTTATTTTAGTTCTTTGTAGGTATATTTGTAAAGTGTCGAAATTTTTATTTATGCTTCTTATATTTAGTGATAACAATTTAAAATTAAAATTATTACATAAAAAGAAATCCCGACACTCCTCGGGTGAAATGAATTCGTAACAAGTGATATCTTTCATTTTATCAATATTTTTCATAAGCTCGAAATCACCCATATTTTGTAATAAGTGTTTTAATAACTTTATTGAATACGTAGAATTTGAGAATAATTAACATATAGACAGTTTTGGGAAGCGAGCAAGGCTTAGATAATATTGACAGTGTGATACCTGTGTTTATATGTATTTTATGTGTAAAGTGTGCATTGAACAGACAACTAATTGCTGAATATGTGACCTGAATGTGTATGAGCATACTGACATAGTTTTTATATGTTATGGTAAAATAGCTGAACAGTGAATATGGGTAGAGCACCGGTGTAATAATATTATATAGACAATTATAAAATAAATAAACTAATTTTACCAAGTTATACTTAACTAAATATAAATAAATCTTTAGGAACTGACATGAGATCAGTGAAAATAATATAAAATTTAAGAATTGAAATAGAGTTAGTGCGTTAAATACTATCCTTCGAAGTGGTGTCGTTCGCCGAGGGCCTTCCGCTTGAGCAGAGTTTCTCGAGTACCGCAGCGGAAGTAACGTGAAGCACGGAGCTGGTTTCGCTTCGCCGCATAAAAATATTGCCGTTAGAGGTCCACACGTACTTAAAATGATGATCGGTCCCGGTTTTTCGCGCTTTGCTGTAGAGAACCCTGTTTTCCTTAGTAAGATGTTTGTTGACGTATACTCTCTGCGGGTTTCCTGGGACTTGAAACATATCTGTTGTGAGTCCGCGTCGCACTCGGGCAGCCCGCAGAAATTTGTCTCGAGGTTCACGACGCGTAAAAGTTACTACGACGGGTCTGGAACGCGCGGTTTTTTCGATATCTGTACTTCGTCTCCCAACACGTCTTACGTCATCCACGTCCCTAGGATCCAGTTCGAGACCCAATTTAGTGGATATTACGTTTAGGACCTGCGGAAGATTCTCTCCGTTGCATTCGGTCAGCCCGGTTATTTCAATATCGTTCCGCAGATTCCGTTGTTCCTTAGCTTGAAGGTCCTGACGCAGTAGAGCGACTTCAGCACGCAGGGTGATGACTTCTGCTTTGTATGCGTCAAGTTCTTTCAATCTGGTGTTTACCTCCCCTAGGTCTTGCCTGAAGGTCATTATGTCTTCAGCTGTGAAGTTTAGAGACTGGGTGAAGTCACGCATCTCTTTCTTCATTGAAAGAAATACTTCCTGAAGCGAACGCAAAGTAGAGGTGAAAGTCGCCATGAGTTCAGGTGCTACTTCCATTTTTGCTAAGTTTTCAGCAGACGTAATAAAATCTACTTCAGGTGACTTTTCTGAGGCTTCATCTTGCTTCGGCCTTTTAGGGGAATTATCACCCCTGGATTCCTTGCTCTTCACTTTACAACCAGGACACACAAAATTATTTTGTTTCAAACGCAGTTGTTTGTGTTCTTCTCTGCTCAATGTAAGACAGAAGGTGTGGAAGTAATGCGTACACTTCACGCAGCGAATGGACTGCGGAGTTCCGTCCTGACCCGCCTTAGAGGTACATACTTTGTTACAGGAGCCGCATAACATTATAAATCCTGCTGATAAAACTTACTGAAATTATTTCTCTTCACTGCAACTAGATGGCGCTAGTAGTAGTCAAAGATAAGCTTTGATATTGAAAAAATCTGTCGATTCTCTTGAATAGTCACAAAACCCACTTGTTTCTATTTTCTTGTGACAAATAATCTGTACACTGGCAGTTTTTCGTTCCTTTTAAGGCCGGAGCATAAAAATAATAGAAAAAAAGCAAATTCTTGAAATCCGTTGGCGTTTGAATATCGGAGCACAAAAACTTGTATAACTTTTAAGATCCCACGATTTCGTGTTGAATAACACTTGTACAGGTATATCACTACACAGTTCACAGATACAACTACATATAACAGTTCAAAACACGATTATTTACTTTAAGTAGAATTAATTGTGAGCAGACCAAACTAAGCAGTGTTTACTAGAATAGCGCCACCTGGCGAAAAAGCTCCTCCAGCTATTAACCTCCTCCTTTTTTTTAAGTCGGTTAAAAACGATTTGATGAAATTTTCAGGCAACCTTCAGATTAGCCCAGCGGGTGATCCTGTGAAATATGGTAGCGATAGGATTTTCGATTTTATCTTAGTTTTTTTTGCTTTTTAGGTGCCACCCATGGCGTAGTTGCGGCGGGTCGCCAGTATAAGGTAAAATTAAAAAATAATATTTCCGTTTTTTGTTTTAAAGTCTATGACTAAACTACACTTATATAAATTTTATATTTCAATATACCATATACGCATATACGAAAGACAGTTTGAAGAGTCTATACTGGGCTCACGCTGAAGGGCACTCCTTTAAAGTATCTGAATAGAACCCCATTCAAGAGTAACCCCACTGAGTTCCTGTCAAGATCATCCGAAATCTGACTGTTGCCTTATTGTATCGCAAAATGTCGCGCTCCTAAAAATAACAAACTGACATCTGAAAAGTATTTGAAAGTGTTTTACGGTAACCTTACCTGAGTGAGATACTGCTTCCTGCGTTGCCAGGCCTGTTCTAGAGTGGCAGACAGTTGCTCCACCTTCTTCAGCTTCTCTGGTGCTTGGACCTGCTCAGCCTCCTTCTGTAGTTCTGCTATCGCCTTCTGACGGTTGTCGATCTCGGCCTGCACGGATAGACACGTGGTTGATGATCTATATTCTATTTTTTTTAGTGCCACGATAAGCAAACGAGCAGACGGGCCACCTGATGGTAAGTAGTCACCGCCGCCCATAGACTTCTGCAATACCAGGCCCCAGCAAAGCCACTGCATAGCGTAATATCATGTTCAAGAAAAAAAAACACGGATATCGGAAGAACAGGATTCAGGAGAGAGAGTGATAGAGTAGAGAGGTAGATAATATAATGGAAGGTGAAAATAGTGAGAAACAGGTACAGAGCCTTAAAGAAGTGAACAGGGTTTGAATGATAGCTCCACATTGTATGCAGTCTTGACTATAGCATGAAAGGACCTCTGAAGCCTCAAATCGGCATTATCGCATATTGGCTGTGCTATAAAAGAGGTAGAAGCAGAGGAATAAGGGCAGAGATATACAGGAGAGAACGACTGAGTGAGAATAAGTCAGTGGAACTGTGAGTCATATACAGGATGTGGAAGAATGTTTGGAATAAGAGACACAAGGGTCATGGCATACCTTCTTCTCATCATGCAGCTCCAGCAGTTCCTGAGCTTCTGCGATGGTCTCCGGAGTCTCAGACTCGTCCATACGCTTCACTGTCTCCAACACCCACAACTCGAGTTCCTGTTACAATTACAATTATTGTATACACTTTATTCGGTGATTTAGAATAGTGTCGTCATATTTGACATGTTCTAGTGGCAGTGTAAAAATTTAAAACTCAATCTCAAGCCCTTAAGATATGGTTGAAATTAGCATGACCAAAATAGTTTTGTAGTTGAATAGCGATCGAAACTCACAACACTTCATTTAGCATACAACACACGTGAATAAGACTAGTAGTTTTAATGACAGTCATTTGTTAGGATTTTTATTAACACACATATAAATTCTATTGAGGCAGAAAGTTTCGTGATATAGCCATTCTTAACATATCGAAGGTTGGCGGTCTATTTGATTAAGGCGTCATTATTTACGATATTGAGTTATGTTTGGCATTAGCAATTTTTTCTTCATCTTTTGAGCCTAGTTTAAATTTGTTGGTGCTGAACTGGTATAACAGGGCTCATTTTCTATCAGGGAACATTTATTTTAGAAAAACAATGGTCGTAAATGCATGAAAATAAGTCATAAGGATGCAGTACGTGCTTACACAAGTAATATATTAATTTTGCGAAAATTCACACAATAGCTTTTTTATAGTGAATAATTTTGTCAAAAACGAAAAAAATTTAAACCTCTCTCCTGAAACATTTAAAAATGACGCTTATATGAAATAGCCCGCCAAGCGTCGATATAGATTTTTATAGAAATAGGGCAACAGACTTTTACGATATACATTAGCTATATGTTTAGGGTCCGTTAATACTCTTTAGTCTGTTGCACATACCTTAAGCGTTTCATCGAACTTGTGTTCAGCGATGGCCTCGTCCAGCAGCGCGGTGCGTTTCTCCGCAAGACGCTGCAGGTTGTCCCAACCTTCTCGAAGGTTCTGGACGCTCGCATCTATCTCTTTCGCGTGGTCTGGGTGACTGGCGAGTGAGAGAAATAGATTAATAAAGTCGATACAATTTTGGGAATAAATGCATCATTAGTCGAAAATTGTGGAAAAATAGCGGAGTCGATCGATGCGTTCTCAAGTACCGCGCTTATTAACGAACAGAATTTCATTTTTATTTGTAAAAAGTTAGAATTGTGTGCCTTGTGTGTTAGGTCCATCGACCTCGTGCTGCTGTCCCCTCCCCCCCTAGAATATGATCGTTTTTTTTATTAGGATCACAAAACGGGCTGTTACACAGTAGGTTACAATATAAATAATGTTTTAACAGACATAATGCTAATGTGTATAGCCTAAAATATGTAAACACAGCATGCACAAAAAAAAGAAACTAATCATACACTCTTACAATAGATACGGAAAATAATATGTAATATGTTTCCAAACAATAATGTATACTGACTTGTGCGCGAGCGTGCGCCCCTCTGCCTCCAGCGCGTGTATCTTGTCGAGCACGGCGCGTGCCTCCGCGGCCCGCGCGAGGTGCTTCCGCTTGAGCTCCTGCGCCGCGCTCAGCTCCCGGCCTCGCTCCGAGCTGCTGAAGATCGCCGCCTTCTTCGAGATGCGCTCCGCGGTGTCCTCCACGTCCCTGAGGAGGCCAGTTGGTTTTAGTAATTATCGACTTGGGAAAAGGCATATACTACTTGTAACGGGAATATTTAAACCTAATTTAAAAATATTATTACAATCATAATTCATGTATTGAAATTACACTGCGATGAATATAAATATTGTTTTTTATGAAATTTGTTGTACTAATTTTCGACATAAAGTTCGTAATTTTACTTATTTGATTTTTTAAAGAGATCGGTTCGTTTATTATTGTATTTAGAAAATCTTTATCGCATCGAGTTATGTTTCAGTTTCGTTTGTCTTGAATGTTAATTGAAAGGGTGACCATATTGATAATTATTTTTGGAAAAAAATACGTTTATTAAAAAAATGTTGATATCGATTCAGTCACTTATTCCGAACAAACTACTTTCAGAGTGTGGTATTAATCATGTTACATGTTGTATATGATTTTAATTCATTCCTGATAATGAATTGAATAATAAACGCCTTGTAGTTAATCATCATTCCATAAAGTTCTATCGTATCTAATGATACATATAAACCAAGAGAAATATGATGTTTTAGTCTTGCAAATAAGTAATGGTAAGTGATATCACAAGAATCAAAGGCGATTCCGATCTTAAAGGAAAGAACTGGAAATTGGTTAAGGACCGTATAAACTGTGTAGCGTTACAAACGAAAGGTTATGAGAACAGTTTGTTACACATGGTGTAAAGGGAACGGTCCGACATCGAAGCCATACCTGTTGAAAGCGTGTATCTCGAGGGCTGCGGAGAGATTGTCGCGGTACTTCTGCAGCGCTCCAGACAGCGCGCGCCACTTCTCCAGGAACGCGTCCCGGCGCTGAGACACTGTCGCCGCCTGCTGCGTCGGACCCTGGGAGAGACCACACCACAGTTACACACACACGTAGTCCTGACCTTACACTAGCTATGAGTAACTACGGTACTACAAAGACACTACAATATTCATTGATCACAAGAACATGCCTCGTTATGAGGATCAAACCCGCCACCTTCCGTCTCATAGGTGGATTTGTCCATAACGCTACAGAGAATGTCAAAACATGTCTTTGGACGTCTGGTGAGTAAACTGATTCCAGACTGACCACCTTGAGTCTCGGAGCACCATACTTATCAGGTCAGTCGGTCTTGTGAGGTGGTTTGGTGTGTACATACCTGCTGCAGCAGCTTGTCGGCGAGCGCGCAGATGCTCTTGACCCGCTTGTCGTCCACCTTCATGTCGCTGTCCATGTCGTCCAGCTTGCGGAGCAGCGCCGTGCAGTGCTCGTAGTCGCGGCCCAGCTCGTGCGCTTGCACCTGCATATCACATTCAACAGTTTCATCACTTTACAAACACATATATACACTCACGCCTGTAATCCCCGAAGGGGTACACAGAGGCGTAACCAGTACACCCACATTTCGCCGAGCTTATAATCGCCCCATAATGATGGGGCTGAGTCTATCGCCATACCGGGCACAAATTCTAGACTCCGGGCTAATACTGAGAATTTCTTGATAGAAAAACCCAATATCACTTTACCTGACCCGGGGATCGAACCCGAGACCTCAGCACAGCAGTCGTAACGCACGCGAGGCAGTTAGTTTTATCACTTTTTGGGGTATTTATCGTGCTTTTCTACTTTTTTAATGGATCTTAAACATTTTTTTTGTTTCTTTCAATGATAACGAAGTTAAAAATTTAAACGGTGGGAAAGTAATTTTTTTTAACTTTTGGAAAAATCCAAGAGTATTTAAAGGCCAACAGGACTTGCCTTTTTTTTCCCGCGGGGAAAATCCATCTTACGGATACCTTCTGGTCCTCGGGGGAGGAGAGATGGTTATGCCGGACTCACCGACCTTCCGACCCAGTTCGCCCGAAGGACTACTAGATCGGGACCCTAACCAATTTTCCTACGCCGGTGTACCGACTAAAAACCCCGCGGCAGCACATGTGGGACAATCCCGGGGGATCCTGAGTGTACTCTGGATTGCTGCCAGAACCATCCCTGTGCCGTACCTTTACGGCCCATCTCTTCTTCGGCTAGATGCCCCCAACAATTTACAGTAGCAGCGCGATGTTTCGCGCCGCCAACCGCCTCAGGGTCGCACCATGAAGATATATACATAAAGGCCGCACATCCCCCGCTGTGCAGCCGCGACCCCTGAACAGGACTTGCCTGTGGTTAACATACAGAATGGAAAATGTCTTGAAGGAAATAAAAACTGACCATCATCTCCTTATCTCTGATCCAGGCTTCAATCTTGTCCAGGTGCTGGTTGAACTCGAGAATATCCTGGGCCTCCTCTAGCCCACGTCCGCGCTTTTCCGTGGCCTCCTCCAGGAGTCTCCAGTCAGCGCGCAGAGCCGAGAGCTCCTTCTGCACCTCCTCGTCGGGGCTGAGCTGATGCGCCAGTGCCTCCACCTCCTCAAGGCGTGCCTTGTTGGCTGCCAGCTCGGCGGTGAACGCCTGGTGTTTCTGCAGCTTCTTGATCTTGTCTTCTAGGTTGGTCACTTCACCTGCATGAGTCAAGAGAGAGAGAATGGATACATAGGCATTATACTTGTAACAGAAATTATTTCTTGCTTTTATATGAAAACTAGCTGACCCGGCAAACGTTGTTCTGCCATATAAATTATTTCTAGTGTATATTTAATGGGAGAGTGAGGGTGGCAAATCAATAATGCCAGATCAAAAAAAAACAAGATAGGGACACCCTAATCACCTAGCTGTATGAAATATACTTTACGACCTAATCTCATACTTACCAAATACACATAAAAATCGGTCAAGCCGTTTCGGAGGAGAACGACCACAAACACCGTGACATGAGATTTTTATATATATAGGAGATGATAAAGAATGGACAAGTAATTAAAACTATGCTACATTGCCAAGTGCCAATAATGTTAGCTTATTATAAAAGACAGAAATTGTTCTTTTTTTTTCAAATGGCAAACCAACGAGCAAGTAAGATATTTGAAAATGTAATATTTTTGTCTTATGTCTGTCTCTTACATTTGTTATTGGATTTTGAAGTTTTGTTTTTATGTTCACTTGGATATAGTGAAGTGTATATAAGATAAGGTACTCTGTATGTACCTTGTTGTTGTTCCGGCGTGAGCTTGGCGAGCTTGTCGGCGACCCAGCCGCGTGCCTCGGCAGCGTCGCGCGCGAACTGTGCACGTGCACGCGTGCGCACGAGGCGGGCACGACGCGCCGCCGTCGTCGCGTACAACTACAACAGACACTTTGTTAACATCTATTGGTTCTGGACACTATGTCACTATGTACTGAATATACCTTCTCTACTAATAAAAAGGGTTAGTTATTCCACCATGTTGACCTAAATACATGTTGGTACACTTCACGTGCTCGCATGTCAGACAGAATTGTTTGGAATTAGGACATGTCTGTGTTTCCAGTAATCAGCTGTCAGGCGTTAAAATCTACTTACATACTTTCAGATCATTCTCGAACCATATAGATGTGTCTAAATCATTGCATTCTAGAAAGCACCAGACATGTAGTTCCGTAAGTCGAGAATAATCGATTTGTTTATGTACTACCAATGGGCGTAATATTATAATACATAAATAACGTTAGCATAAAAAGGAATGCAACGGACAGACAAAATGATTGTCATCGAAAAATCAACTCTGTACATTGAGTTTTAACCACTCTCGAATCACAAGAACACCGCAATCCGAAAAGGTAATAAGTAGAGTCTGTCAAAAATCTATTTTATTTCCATAATATTAGTTGATTTTGGTGTTCACATTTCAAAGTTAACCAGACAAAGTTACTCTATAGTAAAAAAAAGCCGAGCTTATAGAAAACCTTTATACCTTCTTTCTCCTGTCATTGATGGTCTGCAGCTCGTCAGCGATCCGCTGACTCTCCACGTGGTTCTGTTGCAGCAGCTTGTCGCCGTGGCTGTTCAGTGTGGACAGCTTTTCATCCTACACACAAAAAATAATTTAGGTAAATTCTGATGGGGTATTAGAGAAAGAGTTTAAAGCCAATAACAACAGAATAACCTATTTGGATATACATCATTTAGTTAGGTATTCAACAGAATTGGGCTTTCAACTGTCGAAATACAATAACTTTGCAGTGTTCAAAATATTTTACTTTGAGATGTTCATACGAATCTTGGCACATACCTGCGTGGCCAGAAGTTTCTCGAAGGCCTCGTGTTTCTTCAGCTGGTTGTCGACTTCCTCCACGCTGCTTGTGGGTGATATTTCGGTGCCTGGTTACAAATATAATTGTTAAATGTATGTTTTTTTCAGCCTCAGTGGCACAGCGAGAGAATGGTTTGGAAGTGAGAGGTTGCTAGTTCGATCATAATAATAATAATACTAGCCCTGTATTAAACATTGTCCCACTGCTGGGCACGGGCCTCCTCTACTAATGAGAGGGGTTAGGCCTTAGTCCACCACGCTGGCCTAATGCGGGTTGGCAGACTTCTCATACCTTCGAAATATTCTCAGATATGCAGGTTTCCTCACGATGTTTTCCTTCACCGTTAAAGCAAGCGATAATTAACATTTTAATTATAGTAGATCGATTATAGTAAATAATATTTGTTCCGAGTGTTGTGGGATTGTAGTCGCTTTGTAATTGAACCCCACGATTCGGGTTTGAATAAGTTAAGCTGGTACTATAGGTCCGACTGTAAGGTTTATTTATTTAAATTCAATATTAAATAAATTATTATCGAAAATGGTCAACAATTTCTTTTTGTTATTATGTATGACAAGTAAAGGTAAAGTTTGTTTACTTGTTAGTTTTTAGCACTTTCTCTTATTTACAAGATAGTAAGTTTCTTATATACAAGAGGTCGTCCGAGTAGGTACCCTCACTTTTCATGTGTGGTAGTAGTGTTTAAATAATATTTCAAAAGCTTCATCTGGGTGATGAATGGAGCCTTGTGAATGAAAAATGTTGATGCGCAATAGTACCTTTTTAGTGTCGTAGTTCAGATAAATATTCATGACTAGCTGTTGCACGCGGCGTTGCCCACATGACAATTACCTGCTCCATTTGACAGTCTATCTTATTATCTAACTTCTTCAATAAATAGGTCACAAATTACAAAAATAACTTTTTAAAATTGGTTTGTATTTCCACAGATTAGTGCGTTCAAACAAATAATATAAGTATATATAAGTAAATGAGAACTGACTGAGTGCGGCCTCCTGTGACGCGCAGAGGTCGTGCAGCTGCTTGGCGTCCCTGAGGAAGCAGTGCAGGTCGATGAGCTGGTCCAGGGCCACCTGCCGCGTCGCCCAGGCTCGCTCCAGCAGCGCACGCTCCTCTGCCAGGGCCTCGCACCGCTCCGAGATCTCCTGTAAACGCACATACAAATTATCAACAACATCAGCTGCATGCAGTATCTTGGAATAAAATAATGACGGTGTCACATGGTCAAGTCTTAATACTTCTATTAAGACTTGGTGCTACGTTTAAAGTATGATTTTTTTTATCTAGACACCTACACCATACTGCACCTGATGGTAAGCGCAGTGCCGTCCAATTAGAGTATCGAGTAGCGAGAGAAAATATATCATGCCGGCCTGCTTCCGCACACTACGCCATGAACAAGAAGGTGATGAAGCGGTCGAGGGTCTAGTGTCGAGTACTCAGAAGGCTGCATAACGGCTGCATAACGGCTGCATAATGTACCCCAACTCTAGACCCCCGACAAAAACCGGATGTACATTGGCTGATCCCGGAACGAGAGACACTTGCGTGAGCCACTATGGCGGGTTTTACACCCTGTGTACGGTAGTCGCTATCCGGGCGGACATGAATATCCTACCACCAGCAAAATTGCTTATGCTGTAAAACGATATAATGTCTCGAAGTGAAACTAGGACTGTGAATATAATTTATTAAAATTAAGATGGTCATGGATAACAACATAAAAAACAGCGACTTATTTTAGTTGTCTTTAATTTGAATAAATGTTCTCTTATATGTTTACCTGCGCGGCGGGATGTTGATTCGCCACGAGCCTCTCGCCGAGTGCTAGCGCGTTGTGTATGGGCTCGTCGCGCGCGTCCAGCTCGGCGCGCACGGCCGCGTGCTCGGCGCGCGCGTGCTGCGCCCCACCCGCCTCGCGCACGCGCACGGGACGCGCCAGGCCCGCACGCAGCGATGAGCACCACATGGACAGGTCGCGCACCTACAACACAACAACATTTCAATATTAAATAGCTCGTATGATAGGACCCATTAAGTAACTTCCGTGGTGATTTACGTCTGGCTTCTCTGTAAATGTCCTTTAATGGAGGTCAATACCTCTTTAGCTCATTATTTGTCTCCCGCTTTGTTATGGAGGGAAGTAGACAACTTATAATTCCACCTCCTCCCTATATTTCTAAAAAACAGTTAAGCATTCCCAGAGACTCGCCGAGTTTCATTACTCGGTGTCAAATGCGTGCCATTGTCGATCCTGGATAAACAGGAGTTACAATGCGGGTGTCTGGGCGGGATAGTCTCTTATATTTAAATATTTCCTAAAGTGATAGAGCCTATGGACCAACGATCTTACAAAAAACCGACGTGAAGTTTGCTCATATGTAAATAGTAAAAATGACATAGAAATGATTATAAAAAAATTATACATTATTCTTTATAACCAAAACAAATGAGTCAACAAGAACATAATCACTTTATTTACGATGTCTTAAAACTTTTACAACAAATCAACAGATTTTCACTTCTTAATACTATGGATTACTGACCTGCGTCAAGAACTGGTGCAACTCAAGATGCTGCTGCAGCACATTCTTCCTCTCCTCAGCGGCTTGCTTCAACATCGCCCACGCGTCCGTCAGCGCCTGCTGCTGCAGACCGATCTGCTGGACATTGCCTCCGGGGTACAGCTTCTGGAGTCGAGTGCCCTCCTCCTGCAAGACCTGCATCTGCGCGTCGATGGCGACGAGGTCGTTCTGTATGGTCTCGTGGTCGCGCAGCAGCTTGGTGGCGGCGCGCAGGTCCCGGGGCGCGGGCGGCACGGCGAGGGCGGCGCGCTTGTCTGCCGCGCGGGAGATCAGCTCGCCCACATCACGGTGGAACCGGTGGATCTCGCCGGCAGCGTGCAGGCGGGATGCACGGGACTGGATTTGCTCCACTAGACGTTGCCATGATTCTCTGCACAAAGATTTAAGTTCATATCATCCCACTGCTGACCATGGGCCTCTATTCAGCTGTGGTCCAAGTCTTAGCAAGTGATGATGATATACAACAGATAGTTAGTAACTCAATAGGTGGTAGATGTGCAAGGAGAGTGGTAACTCACCCCAGAGCCTCTTGTCTCTTCTCGATGTCAGCGATGTAAGGGCTCTCAGTGGCGAGCAGCTTCTTGGCCAACTCCTCGCACTGGTTGAACCGCTCGGCGCCGCTCTCGACGCGATGGCGCAGCTCTTCGAACTTCATACGCAGGATCTAAGCAACCACTCAGAATTAATGACAGAATCTTATATTTCACTAGCCTTTTTAAAGCCTCCTATCTTCGTCAGCCAGAAAGAGGGCAGAAGACTTCAATGGAATATAAAGTTTGTGCCTCAAGAATTAATGTATCAGTAATGCGTTACTGACCAACAGATGCTCGTAATCCTGTCCGTAGTCCTCACTGGAGGCAGCTGCGTACTGCTGCTGGATCCAGCTCTCCAACTCAGCACTCTCGGCCAGGTACTCGTGTCTGCAACAATTCAACAAACAGATGATTTAGCACTATGAGAATTTGCAGGTTATATGTGCCCTGATTTCAATGCAGTTGCCATCGAAGTGGAAAATTACTTTATTCATCACAGGACCATCAGGTGTGGTGGTATGATTGTGTCCAGTAGCGAGGTATAGTTGTCTCTCTCTACTAGATACTCTAATAGGACGGCACTGCCCACCATCAGGTGCAGTGTGCTCATTTTGCCACGGTAAATAAATAAATAACAGCCAACAGTCACACACATAGCCCCGACCCCACACTAAGATACAAGTCTTGTGACGTGGGTATCAGGGACCTAGAGAGACGCACGGTCTCACAACACCTACACCCTGACTGAATTGAACCCAAGGCCTCTCGTTTTACAGCCGGCTACTCGCCAAATGCGCTATGGAGGCTGTCATGGAGGATAAAAATGTGACATGCAATGTGATAAAGTTCACCTGCAGACGCTCTCGACGAGTGCCTTCTGCCTCTGCGCCGCGAGCCGCTGCAGCCGCGCGAGGCTGTCGGCCAGCATGCCGTGCCGCGCCACCAGCACCGAGCCCTCAGGGTGCCCGCTGTTGTTCATCGACGTCGCCACGTGGCCCATCTCCGCGATGATCGCCGCGTACGTGTCCAACTCTAGTTCCACGGCCTAGGGGATACCAATATTTTTATTTTAGTATATTCATAAGTTCTGTTACAACAATATACATCTATTTATTAAAGACTTTTTTTACCTAAATAGGCTTGCGTTTGACCACTATCTCGCCTGATGGTAAGTGATGATGTGGTCTACGGTGGAGCACGCTTGCCTAGAAGATACCTATTCACTCTTGACTTAAAGATACCCAGATTATAATTTTCGGGAAATATAGACTCCGGCAAAGAGTTCCACTCTCTAGCGGTGCGCATGATAAATGTACTAGCAAAACGCTTCGTGCGCGCTGGTGGAATATCAACCATGTATCGATGACGCTTCGCCGAGTCTCTTGTCGTCCGATGATAGAAAGGGGTTGGGGGAATTAAATTGTGTAATTCCAAGGCACACTCGCCGAAATGTATCCGGTAGAAAACCGATAAACTAGCAACTTTACGTCTGTGTTCAAGGCTTTGCAGCCTTGCCTCGACTATGGAATCGTTGCCTTTGAGTCTCTTGGCGCGTCTTTCGATGGCCTCCAACGCCTCAAGCTGGTACTTGGCCGATTCATCCCAAATATGAGAGCAGTACTCCATGTTCGACCGGACTTGGGCTTGATACAGATCAAGGAGCTGTCCCGGCGTGAAGTACCGTCTCACCTTTGCAAGGATAGCCAGCTTCTTGGCAGCCAATTGAGCTTTATGCTCAATGTAGGATCCAAAACTGAGAGTTGAAGACAAAGTTTCAGTAATAAATCAAAGACAATACATTGGGAATGGTAATTGGCCTTTGACTATGTTTGGATTTTATTATATCTGACGAAGTAACTATGGATTTACGGACTGTTTCAAACATTTCTTAAAAGAGAGCAAACCATGACCTCTATAGTTGATCATAATTTGTAATCTAAGGTGTTCAGATCGGGACAATATGTAGGTCAATCTTCAGTTCTTATTGAAATATAAATTTAAAAAACAATATTTATGGCCAGACTAGCTACACAAAGATATTCAGGTCTATATCTCATTAGGGTTGGCAGAGACAATAAAGCGATAGGTGCTGCAAATTGCCAATTTTTTTAACCGCAGAATTGACATTTACATATTTAGTTTTTGTTAGATTTTAGACGAACTATTTGATCACCTTATGTCTTGTCAAGAGTTGCGTGGCTCTGTGCCTGTCCCTGCCGACGTCGGGGGTAGACAGCGCGGCAGCCTTATCCGCCAACCAGGAGTCCACCTCCAGCGCGTCGTGCAGGAACTGCTGCGCCTTCAGAGCGGCCTCCAGCTGTGTGGCGCGCTCCTCCGCAGCACTCGACACTTCCTCGTACGCCTGCTCTAGTTGCTCGCATAGCTGTTTGATCTGAAGGAAATGGTGATGATTAATACACAGATAAAAAGTTTTTTAATTCATAAAAGTACACCGAAATCAATAAAAAACAAATTATGCGTCACTATAAAATTTGAGGGTAGCCCGTGATTTTTCTGAGATCTCATCATTAGATCCTGACTTGGTGCCAGTGGGACCACCTGGGAAGTATACCCTTTTAAACAAAAAAAGAATTTCTCGAATCGTCCAGGCGTCTTCGAGTAATCGGGTAACATACATAAAAAAAAAGATTCCGACGAATTGTTACCTCCTCCTTTTTTTGAAGTCGGTTAAAAATAAAACGGATTGGATGTATAATACGTGAAACAATTTAACTTGGCTGGGGTGAAGTTGGTCACGAGTGACATTGTAATTATTGTGTCTCGTATATCAAAACATATAGCGACTAGCTTCAGATCTTAAAGAACATACTACAAAAATATTTTCTTTTATTTTATTCATAAGTAAACAGGGAATACTTTTCATTATTGTTTTTATTCCTGCATTTTGATAATTGAAATTGACATCAATGTTTTCATAGTGCGGTTTATAATGTATCCAGCGTGAAGTCAGATGCATTCCACCTGTCGTCTGTACCTTGTCCGCCTGCGGGTGGTGGTCGTCCTGCAGCGCCTGTCCCTGGTGCAGCAGGCGCGTGACGAGGGGGCGGCGGCCGACCAGCTCGGCCCGCAGCTTGTTGTGTTTCTTGAGAGCGGACTGCGCCGCGTGCAGGTCTCCGGGGGCGGTGTCTCCGCGAGCGCCGCGACGCTCCGACAGCCAGTCCAGCTCGC
Source organism: Laothoe populi (assembly GCA_905220505.1). Lineage (NCBI taxonomy): Eukaryota > Metazoa > Arthropoda > Insecta > Lepidoptera > Sphingidae > Laothoe > Laothoe populi. The sequence goes on along the minus strand of HG992146.1, from coordinate 257,740 downwards.
CGGACACCTCCGCCGCGAACTTGTGCAGTCTGTGGACGGTCGTAACTGACTCAGCGGAAAACTACAGAGTAACAACTAAGTGGGCCTGAAGTTAGTCATTTTACTCTATTCAACACTTCCCACGATGACTCATGACCCCGTAAAGGCTGACGCTTTTATTCTTCGAGAGCCTTAGTGGCGATGATCAGTTGAGCGAGTCACTAACGGTGAAGTTGAGTCGAACAGTTGCTAATACACACACACACACTCGCTCACACGCACACAAACACAAAACGAGATAAATAGCAATACTAAAAGAATAGTTTTTGTACTGCCGGCAATTGAGGGAAGTATCTAGAGTGATCCTAAGCCAGTTTGGAACTATCGTATTGAAAGTAAGTTCAACAAGAGTGCGTTTAGCATATGATCCACTGCTGCTTAGATCTCAGTACTTTAATATATACTAACTGCATGCTAGCGTCAAGCGCGCGTCGTCGCTGTGCAGCGGTGTCTCGCAGCGGCTGCATCGCTTGCAACACGGCGCTGGAATCTTTTTGTACCGCGGGTCCGTCGAAATGTCCCGCTGATACCAAGTCCGCTCCTTGAGCTGCTAAAGCGCCGCCTTTCTGCTCCCATTGGCTTAACTCTTGCTCTAGGGCCTATAACACACAAATGCATTTAAAGAGCCACAACAATTTAATAAATCAAGGCCTGATTCATAGAGATGCCTGTCAAAATATTTTTTAATTTTCTTCGTAATAATATCGAAGTCTTTTATCTGTTTTAACGACAAAATGATAGTACTAAAAACCAAAAAGCTTTTTGACACCAAACTCGAAAACGACAATGGTCTATTAACGTAGATATAAAACAAATTCATGATGCTGTTGGTAGGATATTCATATCCGCCCGGATAGCGACCACCGTACACAGGGTGTAAAACCCGTCATAGTAAGTGTGTCGCGTTCCGGGATCAGCCAGTGTATATCCGGATGTTTGGTCTCTTTGCGGCCTTATAAGTACTCTGACACTAGACCCTTGACCACTTCTTCACCTTCTTGTCCATAGCGTAGTGTGAAGAAGCAGGCCGGCATGATTGTGTTGAGTAGCGGGGGATAGACTGTCTCTTGCTACTCTATACTCTAATTGGACGGCACTGCGCTTACCGTCAGGTGTAGTGTGGTCACTTTGCCGTGCCAGGATAAAAAAAAAACTCACCTGGTGTTGGTTGAGCAGTCTCTTACAACTGCGCAGGTCTGTGCCGACCTCTTCACTCTTCAGGGCTCGCTCCAGGTCCATCAGTCTGGCCTTAGCGTCCTCCACAGATCTGTGGGGAAATTATAATATAGTAATTGATGTGCTGATATTCATATAAACTGATAAGTATCAACATCGAGCTATATCATATCGATACTCAAAATCCCCTTATCGATTCTATTGACTATCGATACTATGGAAATTTTTTTTTCGCACTACAGCTAGGCTAAGCAAGTCTGTTTCTTGTTCAAACTTGTGGTACATACCTCTTATGCTGTCGTTGCTGCGCCGCCTGTCGCAGCTTGCTGCCCTTGTCGCGGGAGGCGGCCACGAGTCCCTCCCAGGCCGTGTGCAGGGAGTCCAGCCTCTCAGACACCTCGGAAGCACGCGCAGGGTCCGACTTCTGCAGCGACTGGCCGATCTGTAAAACCCTAATACTGTCAAATAATGTTTCTCAACCCCTAGCATCGACGGAGTGACGGCCAATTCAGTCTGATTACGATAACAATTAATTGCAACCTTATATTCTTTAGCATACGGCTGATATTGAACTAAGATAAAGTTTAGGCCCTTGAGAGTACCTCGAAGTATAAATCACACGTAACGCATATGATATTGAGTAGCGAAATTTTAACTCACCTCTACCTAAAATGTAAAGAAATTATGGCATGTTATGTAAAAATCATCAATGAACTCTTGAGATCCATAGTACGCTATGAAGTTGGCGTGATACGCATGCGCAACAACGTGATACAACAAGAATGGCAATTGGCTATCTATGCTATAGAATAGATAGCCAATTACAGATATGTAATGTAAAATACATACACTCTCGACATTTCTCAGTTGCTTTTCATTGGCTTGCAGCTCGCGCTCGAAGGCTTCATGCTTCTGCAGCTTGCGCTCCAGGTTGGCCAGATCCCTGGAGGAACATATTATTACGATAAAGAACTTAAAGAAAATTGTATTCTATTTATACGTATAGATATATGATAAGTAAAAAAATATAGATAGAAACTTATATCGAAATACCTACCCGTCCTGACGACGCACAGGTATATATTATTTTAATACATTTAAAAGAATGCAATTTTTAGTTGGAAGTGACAATCTGTACTGACCTGTAGCTTTGATCCTTGGCGGTGCGAGTTTTGTCCTGTATCCACGCTTGAAGCTCATCGGTGGCAGCAACGAACTATGATAATATATCATCAATATTTAGCGAGGCTAAGGTAGAAATATCATTCTCTTTTTTAAAGATATAGTAGTCCAAGCCAGTACGCACCTTACGACATATCTTTGAACGGCAATACGATAAAATTACATAATTTTCTTTAATAAAAATACCATACCTATCAAGGTTGTCATATTATTTTTATCATTATATTTTTTTACAGACTACGTCTTTAGTGAATTGTAAACATTTGAAGTATTCATATTAAATATATAGACTGCCATGATTATCGATAAAACTTATTTTACAGATTCTCCCAATGGTAACATTCAATCGGTGTAGTCAGCTTGACCAAGACTTATTCTGACTTCGACTGTGATGATATTAATATAAATCTTAAAAATGACACTGGCAAATGTGCAAACCGCGTAGTTTTAAGGAATAAAAAACTCACCTGTTGATAAGCTAGACTGGCGAGAAGAGCGCGGCGTCTCTCGGCAGCGGCCTGTCTCACCGCGTCACGACGCGCGACCACGGCGTCGCGGCGGTTGCCGATACTAGAATCATGTACATCATGTTAATAATGGCACCTATTCTTTTTTAAATACTAAGGCTTCTTAAGGTATCAGTACCTTATTATATACCTGATTCTGTGATAACAAAATTCTTTAAACTAAAAATCTATAATTTCGTTCCTGTCAAACGACGTTTCTTAGTCTGGAATATAGATGCGTTTATGTTAATTTCCAAGTTATTGGTGAAACAGTAAAGCAGCAACATCAAAATGGAGTCGCCTTTAATCTGTTACGTTTTAAATGATATTGGACCCAATATACCTCGTGTACAGATGACTACATTTAATCGAACCAAAGACTGAGCAATACTCATAAACTGACTACTGTACAGAAAGAAACAGCGACTGTTCGGTTACAGACAACTACGATCGCTTCTCCCACACATTTCATTATGTGAGCGCTGAGTGAGGTGTGTGTGGTGTATAAGTGAGATAGACTGACTGTTCGGTGGCGTAGTGTTCGGCCCGCTGCAGCGCGGCGGCGCGTCGTCCGAAGGCGGCGAGGCGCTCGTCCTGCGCCGCCAGCCGCGCCTCCAACTCCTCGTGTCGCTTCACCAGCGCCTCCGCCTCGTCCACTGACGACTGCGAATGTCCACACATTAATAATAATCGCTAATAACAAGATCATTCGCAACAGTGCAGCAGAAAGGTTTAAGTAACAATCGATTAATAAATTTAAGTCTTGTTGACAAAGTGACAAATATACTACTGATTATCGACAGACATTGCGTCACGAAACGATCGGCAGAATACTATCATTCTAATTAGTAAATGACTTATATACAAATTTATATCAGGTGGAACAGGTAACCGGCAGAAAAAGGATGCACGATATAATTCATGACGTCACTGCTTGGAATGTCCATTACGGTGCAGTCGCGCGAGGGAGACAGTCATATATTTCCACCACACACGCATACTTGTTCATATCGATATTATAAATATTAATTACAGCCTCATTTTTATTTCAATTGTTCTGAAACTATTTATTTGATGAATATACAGTGCCAATTGAAGCAAAAACAACTGTCCTATTGCACGTATAGTAACACCACTCACTCCGAACTGTGTGTAGTCGAGGTAGGCCTCGTGTGCTCCGGTGGACGCGTCGATCTGGTCAGCCTCGCGGTTGAAGCTCTGCAGCTGGACCAGTTGTTGGAGGTACGAGTCCTTGGTTTGCCAATCTAGTATAAACACATAGAGATATAATTTTGTTAGCACTGGTTAGTGTTTATGTTGTTGCCAGGGAATGTAGAGGCGAATGACCATAGAAAGTTGGCCAAGTGCATGTATACATAATTAACCATAGATATAATAATAACACCCAACAGTGACACACATAGCCCCGAACCCACGTTACGAGTCTTGTGTTGTGTGTATCAGGGACTACGAGAATTTCGGTCTCACAACACCGAGACCCCGGACACAAATATCTGTCTGTCTCACAAACATTTGTACCAGTGTGGGATTCGAACCCACGGCCTCTCGTTTCACAGCCAGCTACTCGCCGACGGCGCCACGGAGGCTGACAGATAGTTGTCCAAGTGCACGTGCAACTATGATTACCTAATACATAATTCATACTAATATTATAAAACTGAAGAGATTGTGCTTAAATCTCTCAACTAGACTGGTAGTCAGATTTGTTTTTTTTATTTTTCTGACCTACGGAAGTCACCAAAATGGCAGCAAATGGCTGTCCTAGGTCCTAGACGCCTTGTAGCAATAACTAAATAGAGATGTGTCGACAATTTAAACAAAAAAATCATATCTTTCTTATATATAAAATTAAATATTAGACTGCCTCGGTGGCGCAGTTGTAATTGCGCATGCGTTACGACTTCTGTGCTTCTCGGGCTCGATTGCCGGGTCGGGTAAAGTGATATTGGGTTTTTCTATCTAGAAATTCCTCAGTATTAGCCCGGAGTCTGGAAAATGTGCCCGGTATGGCGATAGGCTCGCCCCCTATCACATTATGGGACCGAAATTCGGCGAAAAGTGGGTGTACTAGTTACACCTTTGCCTACCCCTTCGGGGATTACAGGCATGAGTGTATGTATGTATGTATGTAAATATTAATGAAATCGTTTGTTAATCCATGATATGTAAAGTGTTCTTACATCATACTACATTAAATAAGTAATAATAGAATTTACCCTTTGCAATGGCCTTTTGTTCCGCCTCCAGAGTCTTGATCTTATCCGAGACATCTGTGAGCGAGGGGTTGGTGGCCAGCAGCTGTTTGCCGAGACCTACCACTTCTTTGAACCTGAAAATAAACCATATAGTTGTAGGTAATTCAATTTATTATTGATGTGTGCGTTAGCTTTTAATTCTGTAATTTTTGTATTGTGATTTTATAGATTTTTGCACCCGGTCGCCCTGTGACACGCACACTATACATCGCGCGCACATACGAGTTGAATTTTTTTAAGGGATAACTTCTTATGGTAGGGTAAACCGCTTCGTAACGTAACGCGTTACGGCGCCACTCTGTCTGGCTTCTTTATTAATTTCTATTTCTGTCGTTCCATAATCTCTGTGCTATATTTTTTTGAAGTGAAACTTCTTTAGAATCCTTGTGATTTGATTTGAGTGGGATCGAGTGGGATCGAATGGGATCGAGTGGGTAAAATATATTTTATAATCAATAAAAGATTTTATTAATAAATAACCTTTCCTCACATTATCATATTAATATACATAAAGTTTAAGTAATAACCTAAACTTTTCTCAAGTTAAACAATATCAATATTAAATACTTCAACTTAGATTAGTTTAAGTTATCACTTCTGTCGAGCGCCCCGAGACGCACACGTTTTTTAAATTAAAAAACGCAATATGTGTACCGAGTTCAACAGGTGGATAATTTGGGGTTTATGAAATTGCTAGCATTACAATCACTTATACTTTTCCAAAACTAAGTTGACATGGGTAAGGTAGCTTATCTCTTTGTCGACAATCGAATCAAGTCAATCTTTGTCTATTTTGGGTTTATGATAAATTTGTTCAAGAGAGGGAATTTCTCCATCAAACAAGTGAATTTAATCATGTTTAAAATTACGACAAAGTTACATAGTGGTTTTTAATACAATTCAAAAATGTTTTGAAGTGAAGTTTCTCATAAAATCGTTTTCATTGAGTCTATACTGCAGCACATTTCGTACACGTCATAGGGCAAAAACTAAGCCGCGTCGCGCTGGTTGGACGTTCGCTCCGGCGCACACGCAGAGGCTCACGCCATTGGACGATAACCTGTGACGCAGCCGCGCGCGCTGCGGACGCGCCATAGAGAACGTGGCGTACACAAAATTAATAGTGAATGATTGTACGTACTCGTCGTCATGCGCCTTGATGTCGTCCATGAGCTCCTGATGCTGCTTGTGTAACGCCTCCGCCGTCGCCACGTCCTTCGCGGTCGCCTCTTGGGAGAGTTGCTCTCGCGTTTTCTATTAAAAAATACTTCATTTTATTTTTAATTTTTTGAGAAATAAACATTGAATTATTAGCCTCGAAAATTTAAATATAAGGAAAATCTGAAAATGTTTGTACTATGGTATTACAGTCTCGTACGGTACCGATAAACGCAACGCATATGACGCTGTGGAAAAGCTGATAGGAAATAAAAACTAACTAAAACTCTGTATCTCTGTCAGACTTTTACAGCTTCCGTGGCCCAGCCGGTTGTGAAACGGCCCTCCCGTTAGTTCGATTACCGCACGAGACAAATATTTGTGGTATAGACAGAGACTTGCACTTAAGCTCCGTGCAGCCAGGTACGTTTTGTACGCATTGATCAGCGTTCGAACGTAGTAGTACTCGCCTGTTGCCAAGCGTGTAGCTGGGCGCTGCTGTTGCCGAAGATCTGGTGTCCGACGGCGCTCTCGAGCCGGCTGCGACGCTCGGCCGCCTGCTTCTGGCACCGCTCCCACATCGAGCTGATCTCGCGTTGACGCGCCTCCACGTTCGCGCGCTCCGTCGGGTATTGCGACTTCACACTGACACGCAAACACACAAACATACAAATACTCATACGTGTCAACATACGTATTACAACACTTCGAGCCTACGTACAAAATATACTCTTACGTGATGCTAAACTCTTCGTACCAGTAAAGAAGGCTGCGTGAAACAACAAAGTTAATTCACTTTTACGACTGTACATTTAAACACGCATATTTTTTTTCTGCTATGCCACGTTACAGCATTATACTAGTTTAAACATATAAAGCATCCAATTTAAAAAAGAACAACTAGTGTTCAAGAAATCGATGTGACAAGGTATCGATAAAATATATCGATTAATTAACTAACACTATTTTATCGTCGTTATTTCATATTATTTTAGTGCAGAGTGATTGCGTTATAGTACTCTCTTATTATCGATGGATTTATCAGCATCAGTAATACTCACGAGTCTGCCAGCAGGTTGACGGTGTTGACCTTCTCCCGCAGCGGCTCCAGCTCCCGCTCGAGCTGCGCGTGTCTCCGCTGCAGAGCGCGCACGGTGCGGAGATCAGCAGCAGGGTCACTACCTCCCGCCAGCTGCTGCTCCTTCTCCGCCATCCAGTCCAGCGCCTCGTCACACGTGCGACCGAACAGCTCCACACTGGACGCTCCCTCGAGGCTCTTCTCCTTCTGTTGCTTCAGACGCAGCAGCTTGTCCCACTGCTGGCGCAGTTGCTGGCGGCGTGCGGTTGCTTTGGCCGCTTCACGGTGTTTGGCTGTCACCAGCTCTTCAGCTGCGGCGTCGATGTGTTCGAGACGTTTGGACGCCGCTGATAGGTCCGTCACGAATTTCTGTACACAACATTATCGATTAGTGTATCAATGACTAAACAGTATGACATACGCTTGCTGGTCCAATCTTCTCAGCGCTGCTCACATACAGCAAAGAAATTGCATATTTATTTATTTAGACCAAGAGGCTGTTCGTATTACGGAAGCACCAAGAGGGGGGAGGGGGGTGGGGGGTCTTTGCTTTGCTTATTTTTGATGACATGGAGGACGGGGGTCTGAATGGTGATTACATAAACAAAATTTATTAATATACTTTTTGATTTAAAAAAATAACAGAATATTCTTATTTTACCATATGTTTATGGCAATCCTACTTGTCTATGCTTAAAAATTGAAAGGATGTTTATGTCATAGACTCAGTTAAAATTATACCAATGCTTACATAAGCGAATGGGGGGAGGGGAGTAAGGACTTTGCTTACATTACATACCTGACAAGAGGGAGGAGGGGATTGAAAATTACCAAAATTCTGCTTACGTAATACTTGAATGACCCCCAATTTTTAACAGAAGATGGATGTTAGGATCAGTGATCAAATTCAAACCAACCTTAAAAATACAGCTGATATTACTATAACAAAAACGTACGCTCAATGTTTCGGGAGGCTTCGTTTTAATATCAAACGTATTGGAGAAGACACGAAGTTCAATTTCAATTGTCGAATATGTTCTATCAGCCTACTTGTTTGTAATCAAAATTTCTAATTTTAATATTCATACCTCATACTTCCTCTTGGCTGTATCGACACTATCATCAGTGTCGTCTGTGCGCAACAACTTCTCCTTGTCCTTCATCCACTTGTCGAAGTCGTCGCACTCCGCGAAGAAGCTGTACAGCTTGATGGCGTCCTCGAGCTGGGCGCGACGAGCATCCGACAGCATCAGCAGCTCGTCTGAGGATAAAAGTAACCGTTGTGTTTCATGTTTTCTAGATTTTTTTATACAAACACCGTATAACCCACATCAGCGGGCTTAGCATAAGAAGCACGAAAAATCGACGAAAAATATCTCGCATAAATGTCATAATTTGTATAAAATTACATCATGACATGGTTCGTAGATTAAATACCACAGAGAAGTAAAAACAATTATCTATTTTTGCAACACCAGGCGAGTCTTATGTGCAGTTATGATAGCTTCAATAATCGATATTTCTAAATCGATATTGATATAGAGATATCGAGAGGAGTCGACACAACTTTCTCGTGTGCTCATAGAGCGGTAGGTACGTATAGTAAATAAGTAAGTGCAATATATCCTCACCATAATCCTTCTGTATCTCATCGATCCTGGTGTCGACGGTGACCGCCTTGGCCTGCGGGAGCTGCGCCCGGGAGGCTCTCCTGGCGGCCGTGGGCTTGTTCCGCTTCACCGGCACAACCTGCTTCACCAGCACGGTCTTCTTCACGCGCTGGGTGGTTCGCACCTTCTCGGGTCGCCGGACTTGGACCTGTGAGAGTTTATGATGAAGACATAATTTACATATCGAGTCTTATAGAATTAAAACCAGCAAAGTAAGGCCGACTTATATTTTGTGCAATTTAACAAAACGGATATCTTTTGTTTAAGTCGAAAATCAATTTTGATGTATATTTTATTTTAATCTGAGGAGATATTTAATTAAATCAATGACAACAAAAAAAATATTTTTCTTATTGAATTTGCCGCGTTTGAATCCAAGTAAGGTAAGATACTATAAATCCTGCCATTTCTGATTGTCATTAAGAAATATAATTCTTGACTTGACAGACGCTTGTTATTGATTAATAATGAAAGATGTTGGTTCCAACCAGTCACGTATCAATTGCATGCCGGCATGCACACAATACTGGCAACATGCCGTTCTGACATGCTATTTTCAAGTTAAACATTATGGAAATAAAATTGATTTTCGCTCTTATTTACTCCTCCTTCTATTTAACCTTACCTTTTTAATATTCTTTTGATACGCGAGTGGTTAAAGCGAATTTTGTTCTGTGTTTTCGAAGGGTTTACACCCGTCTTTAAATGTTTTTTTATAACATTGCAATAATCGATGCAGATTTTAAGTTCCTATATGGCCATATATTTTTGTACAACTACCTACTTTCTATACGACTTATATTATATATTATCATACGATAATCACTCGAAATCCACAGTCTAGGAAATTCAATGTCATTGATTGGCCTTCTTTTTTTTATCTTTATTTTTGTAGGGGCTTTGAGTCGCTTAGCAACTATGTCAGCCCTATTAAAACAAAACAAAATTATAAATAAAGTAGTTACACAATAATGTTACATATCATATTATACAAATGTCTGGCTGCATCGCCCATCGGTGTAGCCAATATGCTTTGAAATACTCCTACGTTAAATGGGTTTATATTATATTGATTTAACAAAGATATTCTCATTGCTTCAGTCTTTACACATTCAACTAGAAAGTGGTAAACGTTTTCTGGAACGCCACAAGATAAACAATTAGGAGAATCTACTTGGCCTTAATTAATGAAACACTATGTCCAACAAAAAGTAATTCATGTGTTGAGTACATCACTCACGGGCACAATCCTCGGCTCTATCTCGCGCACGTAGTTAGCGGGCACGAACCCGTCGGTGCGGTCCGCCTTGCGCACCGACCACCAGTCCGGATTCGTCTTGTTGATCAGGAACATCACCTCACCCTTCGCCATCGAGATGCCTTGACCGGTGAACGCGTACAACGCTTTCACCTGATAAAAAGAGAAGGATTAAACACACGTAGTTTTTTTTATTCTTTGGTTGGACGCGGTTTGCGAATCGGCCAGTGTCAAGTATTGTGATATTTTCAAGGTTTATAAAAATTTCATCAAACTGGTCGTAGTCACAGTCGAAGGTAAGCAAACTTAGTGTCGGTCAATTTCAAGTAACGCCAAAGTAAAAAAAAGCGATGATACCATCTGACGGCCATCATTAGCACCCCGCACTCTTTGGTCAAATTAAATGCGCGTGCTTCTCCGACTTCCTGTTACACACTTCCGTCCCTCTTCACGTAATCACTACCAAAAAGCGATAGTAAAGATGTTACACATCCCAAAGAAGAAGATTAAAATAGTATTGGCTTAGTGCAAACAAGTTGGAAGTGGTAGAGCCACGCTGTAGACATATTTGTCTACAGCATGAATGGGCCGGCTCGACCGGGGTAGTACCACTGTCTCACAGAAAACCAACGTAAAGTGACAGTTTACTGTCGCGTTTCGTATGGTAAGTGAGATAACCGGAGGCCTAGATTCCCCCTTCCCTTCCCTAATCCCTATTCCTGTCCTTTAAGGCCGACAGCGCATACATGATACTTTCGGTATTGTGGATGTTCATGGGCGGTGGAGATCACTTAACATCAGGTGACCCACTGGCTCGTTTGTCGGACTATACTATAAAAAAAAAAAAAAAAAAACAATTAGTTAAAAAGCACGTACCTGCGGCACTTGTCTCTCTTCAGTGACGGTCCTGTGTTCGAGTCTCTCCACAGGCTCTTCCTCCCACACCTCGGTGGGCACGAGGCGGGACTCGTTCACCCACTCCTCTTCCTCTATGGCTGGAGAGGACTCCACTTCGGTCGGCAGCTGGATTATAAAACGCGAGTTGTATTGTAGTGTTGAGTTGATTTTCAATATATTTCAAATAAAAGTAAATTTTTATGTCAATAGGTTTTACAGATATGTGTTTCGTGTCTGGGTGTTGTGGGACCGTAGTCCCTCGTAGTTCTTGATACTCAGATACATTTCACCTAGTCTGGGGTCAGAACTATGTGTGTGACTGTTGGGTGTATTTATTATTATAACCGACTTAAAAAAAGGAGGAGGTTAACAATTCGTCGGTCAAATCTTTTTTTTTTGTATGTTCCCCGAATACTCGACGACGCTTGGACCGATTCGAGAAATTCTTTTTTTGTTTAAAAGGGTATACTTCCAGGTGGTCCCATTGGCACCAAGTCAGGATCTGATAATGGGATCTCAGAAAAATCGAGGGCAACCCTAAAATTTTATAGTGACGCATAATTTGTTTTTTACTGAAGTCGGTGTACTTTTTATGAATAAAAAAACTTATATATTCTACTCTACAATGGTGAATGTAAGAAATAATTATTTTTATAATCAATTTATGACATTGTTACGTTATAACAAGTTAATACATAAAAATGTAAAAATAATTACAAACATACAGACAAAATAATTAAGTTGTTACTACGGAGCGAAAACCACGCGAAATGATCTAGCAATAGTGTATAGAACCAAATAAGGTAATCCTTCTGTCGGAAGCGAGAATCCCCACTAAAAATATCAATTATCACGCACACAATGACAAAACCCTTCCTTTAAATACAAGGCGCGGGACACAAAACGACAGTTGATTCCAAAACGTACGCGAAAGAGGCGGCCTTACAAGTACATCCCACTATTTAAAATAAAGTAGTAAAATCAGTGCATCGTCCTAATCCCTCTTGGAATCTGTGGGACCACCGTACGGGTTGCAGCTGGGAGGTACCAACTACCGTACCGTCCAAACCCTGACTCGACTACGGCTCCGAGCCCGGAAAGAGTGCGATCGTGGCAGAGCAGAAGCCGCCGACCTCTGCTGACCTCTGCGCCTGGCACGCTGCTGCGTAGAGAGCCACGCGGCGCCCCCGGCCCCTACCGCGCCGGCGGACATTGGAGCGTAGTTAAGTCCCCAGCGCACTTTGCCCGTCGACCATCACCAAACGGAACTTTCTCTGTGCCGAGAGCTCACGCCCTGAGCGGTTCTCATACGTCTTTTAAGTAAAAAATAAAAGTTTTTTTTTTATTCTTCTGAACTTTGTTTTTTTTGTGCCCCGCCGTCAGGCGGACCGTAACAACGTTGTTGTTTATACATATATCGTTGTGTGTAGTGTGTATAGACTTACTTGCAGCGTGTGTATGCCGGCGGCCCGCAGCCTGGTGGCGGCGGCGGCGAGGGCTGCCAGCTCCGGCCTGTAGGCCTGCACCTGCTCGTGCAGCGCCCGGTGCCTCGCCAGCAGAGCCCCCGCGCCCGGCGCGTCCCGCCCGCAGTCCTCCGTGGCCACCAGGGCGCGCTTCTCCTTCATCCACGACTCCGACTCGTTCGCGTCGCCGTAGAACTACGTCGAACCATACGGTATAATAAAATAATAGTTTTTTTTTATATTTCATTGTAGAATGGATATATCAAGGAATTTAGTTTTTTTGTGAAAAAAAAAACAAAAAGTGTTTGAGTTTGTAATTGATATCTGAGGTCATAAATCACCTCTAATATAAAAATTGTAGAAGTGACCTTTAAATTTTTTTAGCTTTATTCTGAATGTTTTCATATTCATCAACTACTATAAGAATAAAAAAATCATGGTAACCTGATGTGCTTCGGCAGCATCAGCCAGTTGTTTCTCCCTGGCGGCGGCCAGCTCCCGCAGCACCTCCCACTGCTTACTGAGTGACGTCAGGCGACGCTCGATCTCGCCACTCTTCGGGTGCTTGGCGTCGATGAGGCTGTTATAATAAAAGGTCGTTAAATTTTACTCAAGAATACACTGATCACATCTGACTACAACTTAGGAAAATACAAAAATATACAAAAAAAAAAAATTTGTTATTTTTAAAGTTTCGCTCACGTCTTATTATTTGTGTAGTAAAATCGCTAGTAGAATATATGATGTGATTGATGGTCATTGACTTATGATTTTTCGACTTTTGGTTGAAGTCACTGCATATTTTTTTTATAAATTTAAATGATTTTCCATAAGACAGTGGTAAAAACCCGTTCGAACCAATTTATTCATGCTGTAGACAAATCGGTCTAAACATAGCTCTACCGTTTTAAATCTTCTTGTTGTATCTGTTACTTTGCCAAGTCCAAGTGGACTGCCCTCTGTTCCTTGAATATTTTCAACTCTATATTTATATTTGTTAATTTCATTGCGGGATAAAAGACAATTAATCATTCCAGAGACTCGAGTTTCATTACTTGGTGTCGAATCCTGGCTAAACAGGAGTTACAATGGCGGGTGTGAGGGATAGTCTGACCTCTGTCCCTTGGCGCGGTGCCGCTGCGACACGTGCTCCCTGGCCCGCAGCTCGGTGAGGAGCGCCGCGTGCTTCTGTCGGAGCGCCAGCACCCCGCGCAGATCCTTGGCGGCCACGTCGGCACGGCAGATGCGCTGCTTATCTGTCACCCAGCCTGAGGAAACATGCTTATGAAGTCTAACCACTCAGGTCGTGAAGAAGCTACATAGCAGACTGGCATGATTGTGTTGAGTAGCGAGGGATAGATTGTCTCTCGCTACTTGATACTCTACCTGGACGACAATGAACACCATCAGGTGAAAAGTGGTCACTTTGCCGTGCCAGGGTAAAAATATATTTATATAGCTTAAATATTGGGGGCGGTTATACCTTCTTCCTCATCGTGATCCTCCAAGAACTGGAACAGATTGCGAGCATCCTCGAGCCGCGCTTTGCGATCCTTGGCGGCGGCCACCAGGCTGTCGTACTCGTCCTGAAGATGCGTCAGCTGTTGGGACAGCTGCTTCACCGGCTGCGGCGGACCGTCAGCGGCAGCTCCGAGGCGCACCAGTCTCCGAATGCTCTCGTCCACGGCACCCAGCTGTAGTTCTTGCAGAGCGTGCGCTTGGAGGAGACGCTCGACGTCCACCAGGTGGCGGCCTACTTCTTCTGATTGGAATTGTGTCTGCGGGATGATACAGCTGTTAATTATGATGAAGCTAGCCAATGTCACAGACCATCGTTATGGCCCTAAGCCAGCTGTTGGCAGTATTCATTACATGCATGTAGAACGCGAAGAGTTCATGTGGTTTGAATTCTTCTAAACTTCATCCATCACGTTGCCATGAGCTTGGCGAGTTAGATGAGGGATATGTTTTTTTTTGTGCTTTAATAGGCAGACGAGCAAACGGGCCACCTGATGATAAGTAGTCACAGCCGCCCATAGATTTCTGCAATACCAGGGCACAGCAGAGCCGCTGCCTCTATATGTGATACTATTCCAGCAACTCATACAGAACATCTTACTCTGCGTACATCCTTACCTTCATGTCGACCAGCGTGTGTCTCACAGCATCCGCCTCACGCAGCAGCGCCATGAGCTTGGCGAGTCTGCTGAGCGACACGCGGTGTCTCTCCAGCAGCTCCAGCAGTTCCCGCCAGCGCTGCAGCACGGCCTGCTCCGTCCTGGAGACAGCTTCAGCGCCGTGGTAGTTCTCGCGGACGAGCTCCGCCGCCATCGCTGACAGGTCTTCGAAACGCTCGGTTCTGGGGACAAAATGACTCTTGAGAAGAGAATAGAACGTGTTTATAAAACCAAGCCTCGACCATTGATTAAGAGAACTATGCCAACGAGTATTATTGATCATGCCTGCGAGGTTTGAGTAATGCTGTGGTAGACAACAGTTATAGACAAAAGACAGCAACTATGCTGTCTTTTGCTTTATGCTGGTAGTAGGATATTCATATCCGCCCGGATAGCGACCACCGTACACAGGGTGAAAAACCCACCATAGTGGCACACGCAAGTCGTTCCGGGATCAGCCAGTGTACATCCGGTTTTTGGGGGTCTAAAGTTGGGGTACAATGTTTGGCCATTTTGCGGCCTTCTGAGTACTCTTACAATAGACCCTCGACCGCTTCTTCACCTTCTTGCCCATGGCGTAGTGTGAAGGAGCAGGCCGGCATGATTGTGTTGAGTAGCAGGGGATAGATCGTCTCTCGCTACTCGATACTCTAATTGGACCGTACTGCGCTTACCATCAGGTGAAGTGCGGTCACTTTGCCGTGCTAGGATAAAATAAAAAAAATAAAAAAAAACTAACTATTCACCAAAAATGATTATTGAAGTGATACTTCTTTTGGGGCGTTAGGGAAAAAGTTACGAGAGTGCATTTCAACGATGCGCGCGCACAGCGGCATGAAAGTAACACCATGAAGTTAGTCGTTAAATCTCCCTTTAGTCAATTGTGAAGTGATAATCTATATTCAAGATTTTAATTTCGATATTTCTATTTATACAACGCATGTTGATACCGATAAAAATAAAAAATGTACACATTTTTGGAGTTATTAATTTTTGTTTACGTCAAAAATGTATAAATTCTGACGTGCGTACATAGCAACAAACTTTTTTTTAAAATTACCCATTCAACAAACACCCAGAAATCGAAAGCAGTCGTTGACTATAGGCCATTAAGAGTCGCTTACCTGGCAAGGATATCAGCGGAGATGGCCTCGTGCTTCTTGACTGTCGCATCCACTTGCGCCAGGTTGGACCCGTAGCGTGGGTCCGACAACACCTGGATCATTTCCTTCAGGTAGCCTTTACGGAGCACCGACTGTGGACAAAAACATGCGGTTCATATGATATGTTGAGGCACGGTTCAACTTGAAACAAAATGGAATAAGGTTCATAATTAAATGGCATCTCAAATTCACAAATTTTGGCTTCAAATTAATGAATTAAAACAGAAACTTAATTATAAGGTGTTTTTATTGTTAAATAGAATACTTATAAAAAATGTTTTAGTATACAATGGTTTATATAATCGAACTTTAAATGCAATATTTATGCCAAACTAATTTCAACAGTATAATTATGAACATAAGGTTGTATTTAGAATAAAATTATTTCAACCACCTCTTGAATTTATTAATTTGGTATGTTGGTAATACAAACTATTAAGTTGGTCTCTGATGGTAGTTCCAAGCTCTTACCTTGGTATTGAACTTGTAGTTGAGTTGTTCCAGTCTCTGTTGCCGCAGGAGCTCCGTCCTGAGAGCTATTTCTCTGGCATGTTCCGCCTAAAACAGATTGTACAATATGTCAATATTTATCAATAAATTATCCTGCGCTTATAGGAATGTTATGAAACTCCGTATCGGATATCCGAAATAATTAAATATCCGTAACCGTATCCTACAAAAATGGTTCAAATAAGTTCAAACTTGGTCCCACGCAGTTTATCCATCTTTATGGCAAAGTGCGTGGATTTGACAGCCTCCGTGGCGCAGCGGGCGAGAAGCCTGTGAAACGAGAGGCCGTGGGTTCGATTCCCACATCGAGACAAATGTTTGTGTGACACACAGATATTTGTTTCAGGTCTGTGTGTTGTGGGTCGTAGTCCCTCGTAGTTGTTGATACCCACGATACAGGTTTGACCTTGTGTGGGGTCAGGACTATGTGTGTTGGGTGTATTTATTTATTTATTTATATCGAAACTATGTAAATAATGAAATTTAGGCACACAGATAGAATCTGGACAAAACATAGGCTACTTTTTATGTCAGCTGCGGGTTTGATTCTGTTTGGTGAAATGTTAAGTGTACTTTTTTATTCTGTCGGGCATAGTCCCTGTGATACTTATAAAGGGAGGCTGAGTCGCCAGTAAATTGTTAAGAGTTACTAGAATTTCTGAGAGTGTTTTTGAATAATGTAAAAAATCTTAATAATGTCTTTAAAACTACTAATCCAATTCACGCGTGTCCTATAGTGTAATAAAAAATAAAAAAATTATATATAAATATCTTTTTAATGAAGCTAATGTGTGTTTTATTTTTAGTAAATAATACTAACAAACTAATATGAATATGTGCTCGGGCGCCAGACAGACTAAACTCTGCCAAAATAGTTTAATAACAAAAATATAATTACCGTGGATAGTCAGTAGGGCGCTTGGAACTTTTAATCGCAGTCGGGTGGTAACTTAAACACAAGTCATGATGACACAGTATTTATTTCCCTCGGAACTCAACAAATATTTACATAATATAAACTGTCAGATACAAAATTGACCATGTTTAATATTAAGTACTAATTATAAAGATTATATATAATGGTTCATTTTTTAATTGATCATTACTGCACTCTGGAGTGAAATTTATAAATAGGTTACCCATAACAAGCTAGTGAGCTGAAGGCTTCTCGCTACAAAAATTATAATGTTACATACCTCTATTTAAGATAACTAACTTTACTAATGTTCCAGGGGGGTCTTCCAGACCGCCTTCTACCGGAGCAGGTTATAGTAATGGAGCGTAGGGCATCCAGGCATCCATTAACAATTATCCCCAAAATGGGTCTTCAATTCCAAACAAAGCGTCAACGTGGCATCAAAAGTGCAACTAGGCGAAAACCAACGTCAAAACTGCATGTAAAAACGATTTAACGAAAACGGGATGTAAACGAAAACGGTAAAAACGGGAGGTTAACGTAAAAGGCCGCTTAATCAAGCGGCCGTTATATATTTATAGCATCATTCCCAAAAATAAGGTGCGGCGATATTTCGCCTTAAAAAGCACCCAAACTCGATCAAATTATCAACTTTCGCACCATGGCGATTAAATATAAGCCATTTAGGGCTTATTTTGCCACCATATAAAACTACTATGGGTTATTGCAGGTTATCGACATTTCCGGTTCGACTCGCGAGAGAAAAGTGTCAAAACCAACGAATGCATACTTTTTTTTTTTTTTAGCGGATGCCGTAGAGATGTGACAGACCACAAACAAAACTACGATCGACTATTGCCGTAACTAAAAATTTGTTGAAAAGTCGATTTTTAACCTGTGACATATAAAATACGTTACATCACATACTTTCCCAAAAAAATAAAAGAACAAAGTTCTTTTATGAACCTTGACTTCAATCAGAAAAGTCTAAGTTTCCAAAATCTGAAACAAATATTCAATAAACAAAAAAGAATCCCAAACAGAAAACATCTGAAGTTCCAAGAAAAGCATTACTGAATGTAAATAAAATTGCAAAAGCAATCGAAAAGTAAAAAGGATATATCAAAAGATATACTCAAAATGAAATTAAACAAAAGCTTTATAAACTGAAACAAGAAAGTCCAGAAAAAAGAATTTCTAACAAAAAGATCAAAACAAAACATTTTTGAAAAATATAAATGTTACTAACAAAATCCAAAATCTGATATAGCAGAACATAAGTTACTACTAATCCAAACCTTACAAACTTTCCATCGAAACAAACTAAACAACTCATCCATGAAATAGCTAGGCAACAATAGCCGCTAACTCAAACCACAACAAAGCTTTACCAACTTTAACTTTCCTCCAAACCTTATGAGATTAGTTTGACCAAATAGTCGCTAACTCTTAGCTTTCATTCACTTACCTTTGAGATTAGTTTGACCAAATAGTCGCTAACTCTATCATTCTTAACAAACCCTTTGAGATTAGCTAGACCGAATAGTCGCTAACTCTAACATTACTAACAAAAGAACAGTTAAGCTAAATAACCACTGTCTCATAACAAAACCCAAATGATGTCAATATCGGTTAGGCCAAACAGAACCGCCGATCTAAGACCAAAAAAATAAGCTAAAGGAGAATACGAGAGGTTCTCCCCGAAAAAGACGAAGAACTCCACAACCGTGAATAAACAAAAACAAATGAACATAAATCCATCTGAAACAACAATAAACAAACAAAAGCAAATGAATACAAATTCATTCGATACAAAAGCCAACAAACTAAAACAAATGAATATAAATCCACCGAAACAATATAATTATCATATTACGATCGGCACAACTCTACTCCGACTTTCCGGGCGTAATAGATATCAATCACCAAGGAATATAAATTCCTCTGTAACAAAGTATGGCATTTCGCGGTCAGCACAACCCTATTCCGACTTTCTGGACGCGAAAGCACAAAAGAAAATTATCATATTACGATCGGCACAACTCTACTCCGACTTTCCGGGCGTAATAGACAAAAATGACAAGGCGAAAGCACAAGTCTTAACAAACAAAGTGTGACTAACGCGAAAGCGATAGCACAAACAAAAGGTATACGCAAAGGCGTATTGAACAAAACAAAACTACTGTCAGTCGCGAAAGCAAACAGAACAGAGTAAACAAAGTTGACCGACGCAAATGCGTACGGGTCTAGTCCAATCAGAGAGTCAAATCAGAGATGAACATAACAATAACAAAAATGCCACACTAGCTAATGAAGCTGAGTGTACAAATTGTATGTTAGCAAACAAAAGGTCGTGTCCGAGACTTAAATCTACAAATACACTAAAAAGGATTCCAACAAGTTACATTTAAGGTTTATAAAACCTAAATGTAATGTAGAATATAAAAATCTTATAAATATTCTAGCATAAACATTTCTTGCAAAATGTTATGTAGAAAGTAAACGATAACTATACAAGTTGAGAAACGAAAGTTCCTACTATAAAAATGTTTGCACAAAATGACAAAACATATTTATACAACAAACAAGGTATATAACAAAAAGGTTATATTTAACAAACAAAATATACATAAGATCAATTCCAGTTGGAAACTTTAATCAGAGCGCAACACTAAATATTCCAAAATCTCCTAAATAATTTTAGTATGAAACAAGAATTGGATTCTATATAATGATAAGAAGTTTCTCTTTACATACATCTCTCATACATCTCTTTCACGGTACAATTACCAATTATCCAATCATCTAATCCGTCCACATTCAAATGTACGGCTTCCATCAAGATACAAAACCAAGAACTTAAATACAAGAAAGTTCCAAAAAGTACAAATTTAATATTTAACTATATCTTTGACATGGTAACGACCAGTATAGCCTTTAGCCAAGTCTTTCAAAACATAAACATTATCAGAAATCTTTTCCAAGACCTCACATTTTATAAACTTAGGAGCCAACTTAGCCGAAAAATATGCAGGGGCATTAGATTGAACAAAACTACGCTTCCAACAAATGTCACCAACCGAAAGAGAAATGACCTTCCTCCCGCGATTATAATAAATAGCATTACGTTTATATGCTTTTAACAAATTAGTTTGCACTTTAACAAAAACTTCACTAAGTGAATTTAAAGAATTAGCAAATGAATTGCGATCACCCAACTCAAGATGAGATAAATCTTCTATGGATTTACTAAAACGATGAAGAGACGCATCAAAAATAAGTTCACGTCCAAACATAAGATAATTTGGTGTAAAATCAGTAGCCAAATTAACACTATTATTCAAAGATAATTGCACATGAGGGAGAAAATTAGACCAGGTTCTATGATCGTTTCTAACATAACAAGAAATACAAAACTCTATTACTTTATTATATCGTTCAACAGGATTATTTTGCGGAGTGTAGAGAGTGTTATAGAATATTTTAGTAATATTATAGCTTTTCAAGAAGTCTACAAAAAGTTTATTAGTAAATTGAGAAGCATTATCAACAATAAATATATTAGGTGTACCATATTTCAGAAATATTTCCTTTTCAAGAAGTTTACAAATAATTTTAGAAGTAGCATTTAGCATAGGAAAAATCCAACAGTATTTAGTAAAAACATCTACAATAGACAAAATATAACGATGACCAGAATAACTTTTAGGAAGAATTCCTATTATATCCATTGACAACAAAACCATAGGAGAGTCTACTTTTTTTGGATTAACCATGAAACCATGTGGTGGTGAATTTGATGATTTGTATGCTTTACAAATATCACAACCATTAATATATTTTTGAACGTCTATGAACATTCCTTTCCAAAAATAATGTTGTTTTAATTTAAACAAAGTCTTATGCATGCCCAAATGGCCAGAATTGAGATTATCATGATTATCACGAATTGTATTAATAATATGTTCTTTAGGAATAACAATTTTCCAATTTAAGCGACTATTAGGATTATATTTATTTTTACAAAATCTATATAAAGTATTATCTTCTACTCTAAAGTTTTTAAATCGACTAGGAAACTTTTGACAATTAAGAAATATTCTCTTATACCATGGATCTAGTATATCATCATCAGGACTAACTATAGTAATAGGAGCAAAATCAATAGTTGAAATTTCTATACGAGACAAAAAATCAGGAACTACATGTTGTGATCCTTTTTTATGAATAATATCAAATGTAAATTGTGAAATTCTAGCAGCCCAACGAGCAAGTCTACCAGAAGGGTTATTAAGTTTTAAAAGCCATTTTAAACAAGCATGATCGGTTATAACAGTAAATTTCATACCCTCAATATAAGGTCGAAAATGTTCAATTGAATCTAAAATAGACAAAAGTTCTCTTTCTGTCGTACTATAATTTCTTTCACATTTATTTAAAGATCTAGAATAATAAGCAACAGGATGTTGTTCACCTTTTTTATCTTCCTGAGCCAATACACTACCAATTCCTACAGAACTAGCATCACAATGTAAATAAAATGGTTTTTCAAAATCAGGGCAGTTTAAAACTGGAGCCGTTATTAAAGCTAATTTTAAATTAAAAAATGCATTTTCAGCATCAGTATTCCAAACAATAGATTTTTTAGAATTCTTGCTTCCCTCTGTAAGTTTAGTTAAAGGTGAAGCAATATCAGCAAACTTAGAAATGAATCTACGATAATAAGAACAAAGACCTAAGAAACTTCTTAGTTCTCTCACAGTATGTGGTTGAGCAAAGTTCTCAATAACATCTAATTTAGAAGGATCTGTATGTAAACCATCCTTATCAACTATGTAACCAAGATAACGAAGTCTGTCTTTACAAAAATTACATTTTTTAAGGTTAACTGTAAGACCAGCGTCTTTTAATATATTGTATACTTTGTTTAAATAAACTATATGAGTTTTAAAATCGGAGTTTATGATTATCAAATCATCTAAATAACAGAAAACTACACTATCAAACTCTGGACCAAAAAGTTTGTCAACTAAACGTTGCAATTCACTAGGAGCATTCGTAAGTCCAAAACACATACGCACAAATTCAAATAAACCACGACCAGGAACGACAAAAGCAGTCTTTTCCCGTGAACTCTTTTCTAAAGGTATTTGCAAAAAAGCTTTGGAAAGATCAATGGTACTTATATATTTAGCACCTTTAAGATTATCTAAAATTCTAGAAGGATAAGGTAACGGATAAGAATCTTTAATAGTCATAGAATTTAAACGACGAGAATCCAGACATAATCTAGTTCCACCATCCCGCTTTTCAACAGCAAGAACAGGAGAGCACCAAGGCGATTTAGAAGGTTGAATAATATTTTCTTTTAAAAGTACATCAACTTCATCAAAAAGTTCTTTTTGTTTAGCCGGACTCAAAGGCCAATAACGTTGTTTAAAAGGTTCACCAATTGTATTAATTTTATGTTCAACTAAGTGAGTAAGTCCTAACCCTTTCTTTTCATAAGAAATATCTTCAAAAAGAGAAATAACATTACTTAATTCTCGCTTCTCAAAAGGAGAAAGAGATTCAGCAGCAGTAATAGAACAAGTCGAATAATTATCCACCGGGACTAATGTAATATTCTTAAACAAATCTTTAGCTAAACCAAATTTAAGCCAAAAGTCAAAACCTAAAATAATTGCAGGTTTAAATGAGGGTATAATTAAAAATTGAATGATCTCAATATTATCATCACATTTTACAGGTAAATCTAAAGTTCCTAACACTTTACGCGAGGTACCATCTACAGTAGAAGCTAAAGTAGAATCAGGTTTAATTGTATAACCATATTTAAGAAATTGTAAGTGGCTATCAGAACCAAGGATGCATCTATTGGAACCACTATCCAATAATCCAGAATAAGAAATATTATCAATAACAAATTTTAAATAAGGTCTAGAATCTTTAGGAGTTGTAAAAAGAATAGGTGCCGAACTATGTATTTTAAAAAACACTTTTAAGTAATCTAACCAATCTGAAAATTCTTTTTTAATTGTATAGTCATCAGGTGCAACAGAAGACTTGGTAGTCCTATGTGAAACATTCCCAATAACCTTAGGTTTAACAATACGTTTATAATTTTTATTAACCATCGATACACTAGGCAATTTCTCAGAAATCCGTGATCGATGGGATCTAACTAGTTTTTTGAATGAGATTTTAAATTATTCTTGGGTCTACACACGTCGCAATCTTTTGTGATGACTCCAGGTTTATGACAGTCAAAACACATGATTCCAGGATGAGTAGAGCAATCCCGATATGAATGTCCAATAAGTTTACACTTCAAACAAATAATACCATCTGTCTTGACAGCACTAATATGTGGTTTCTCAAATTTAACCG
Organism: Laothoe populi; assembly: GCA_905220505.1. Taxonomy (NCBI): domain Eukaryota; kingdom Metazoa; phylum Arthropoda; class Insecta; order Lepidoptera; family Sphingidae; genus Laothoe; species Laothoe populi. The sequence continues at coordinate 233,881 of HG992146.1, read as the reverse complement.
CTTTATATTCCTTAACAGGCTTTCTAACAACACATGATTCAAGTTCCTTTCCAATTTGAATAAAAGTTTCAATGGAAGTAAAATTTTTTCCTATAAAATAAGGCAAATAAATTTGTAACATATTATGTTTAATAATAGTAATTAAAGTTAAATCTGAAAGTGGATTAGTCAAACGACAAGCCATATCAAACACTTCTGTAATAAATTCAGGTAAAGATTCACTAAACTTCTGTTTCTTTGTACGAAGTTCATATTCCAAACAATAGTCAAAATCAAATTTATCAAAACGTTTCAATAACGCAACCTTCAAATCATACCAAGAACTAATCTGGGTACGTACAGTTCTATACCACTTAAGGGCGATATCAGATACAATGTCTGTAAATGAAGCTAACAAAACATATTCATCAAAATTTCTAAATAAAAAATATTCCTCTACTTGAGTAATAAATTCTCTAACAGCAGATTTTCCATCAAAACAAATTTTACTTCTTTTAAGATCAGGTAATTTAGTTACACGAGGCAAATTCCTCCTAACAGTATCGTTTAACAAAACCGAAGAAATTCCCGGTTGAGAAAATTGATTGAACAAAGGTTCTCGAATATTAGACAAAGTTATTAAATCTTCACGATCCTGTAAATTAATTGAAACTTCAGGTGCCGCAATAAGATCTTCCCTAACTTCAGGTAAAGAAAAAGTTTGAGTTTCTGCATCCATGACAAAAACTTTAAATTATCCAAGCAAATCCAAACACAATACTAGTGTTATCTAAAATGACAAACTATTCAAACAATAAGTTATAAAAACTTTTAAGTTTTATTAAACATTGACATTTATTAATGTGTCTTTATAATAATTTTCAAGAAATGAAGCAATAATAAAACGTATGAAAAAGTAATAACATGAGGTTATGTTTTTAACAAAGTTAATAATGAAATTTAAGAAAATCTATTATGCAAATTGTTTAAAGAGTGCAGTATTGACTTACAAAGTTGCTTAAATGTGTAAAATATGTGTATGTGTAAAATTAACAAGTTATTTTTAAGTATCAAATACTTTACCGCAATAGAACAATTATGTTTTTCAATATATTTTAACAAAAGGTTGACTGACCTCTTTCCTAGTAAATACACAGTGAAAATAGGTTAAATACTATCTAATTATTAAGTTAGTATACTAATTCAAGTAGCAAAAAATTGTTAACACAATGTTAAAACACAATTTGAAGTTTTCAAATTCAAAATACAATGAGTTTATGAAAACATCAAAGTAATGTTAAGTTTATAACTATAATTAAGTACATACATTAACCTTGGAGTTGACCACACCAGTCTCGGAGCTGTAGATTTTATTAAAACCTATGATTCTAAACAATTCAAATGAAAAAACACAGTATACACACCTATCTTCTGAACTATCAAGTTATATGAATTTAATGCATTCTGCCAGTAAAATTGATTCTATTTTATGATCTAAACCTCATATTCAATAGCTAAAAAGATATCTGAAGCTAGTAATAAGCTTAGCAACAGCAAAATAAAGTTAATAAGAGAATAATTTATAGCAAACATCCATAGAGTGTCAGTCAAGAGTTAAGCTAACGGCTTATTTCAAGATGCAAACAAAATAAAGAGAGTATATAGTTATACACAAAACAATATATAATATAAGAGTGCAATAATGAACCAATATGAACAAGTTCCTCTCAAGTCCCTGGACGTACAGCGCCAATTGTAATAAAAAATAAAAAATTTATATATAAATATCTTTTTAATGAAGCTAATGTGTGTTTTATTTTTAGTAAATAATACTAACAAACTAATATGAATATGTGCTCGGGCGCCAGACAGACTAAACTCTGCCAAAATAGTTTAATAACAAAAATATAATTACCGTGGATAGTCAGTAGGGCGCTTGGAACTTTTAATCGCAGTCGGGTGGTAACTTAAACACAAGTCATGATGACACAGTATTTATTTCCCTCGGAACTCAACAAATATTTACATAATATAAACTGTCAGATACAAAATTGACCATGTTTAATATTAAGTACTAATTATAAAGATTATATATAATGGTTCATTTTTTAATTGATCATTACTGCACTCTGGAGTGAAATTTATAAATAGGTTACCCATAACAAGCTAGTGAGCTGAAGGCTTCTCGCTACAAAAATTATAATGTTACATACCTCTATTTAAGATAACTAACTTTACTAATGTTCCAGGGGGGTCTTCCAGACCGCCTTCTACCGGAGCAGGTTATAGTAATGGAGCGTAGGGCATCCAGGCATCCATTAACAATTATCCCCAAAATGGGTCTTCAATTCCAAACAAAGCGTCAACGTGGCATCAAAAGTGCAACTAGGCGAAAACCAACGTCAAAACTGCATGTAAAAACGATTTAACGAAAACGGGATGTAAACGAAAACGGTAAAAACGGGAGGTTAACGTAAAAGGCCGCTTAATCAAGCGGCCGTTATATATTTATAGCATCATTCCCAAAAATAAGGTGCGGCGATATTTCGCCTTAAAAAGCACCCAAACTCGATCAAATTATCAACTTTCGCACCATGGCGATTAAATATAAGCCATTTAGGGCTTATTTTGCCACCATATAAAACTACTATGGGTTATTGCAGGTTATCGACATTTCCGGTTCGACTCGCGAGAGAAAAGTGTCAAAACCAACGAATGCATACTTTTTTTTTTTTTTAGCGGATGCCGTAGAGATGTGACAGACCACAAACAAAACTACGATCGACTATTGCCGTAACTAAAAATTTGTTGAAAAGTCGATTTTTAACCTGTGACATATAAAATACGTTACAATAGTAAAAGTGATATAATTAAAAAAACGGTCCTAAATATTTTTTGGAACATTCTAATAAGAAAATAAAAACCACCCGGCACATCTATTTCAACTGTTCAGCGCTAATGTGATAGAAGTGAAATTGAGTAGGTAGTTTAACGGTAGAGACTATCCCGCCCACACACCCGCCATTGTAACTCCTGTTTAGCCAGGATCAACAATGGCACGCATATTTTTGACACCGAGTAATGAAACTCGGCGAGTCTCTGGGAATGCTTAATAACTGTCTTTTATCCCGCAACGAAATTAATCAAATAGAAATATAGGGAGGAGTTGGAAATATAAATTGTCCACTTCCCTCCATAGCAAATGGGAGACAAATACTGAACTAAAGAGGTATTAACCTCAATAAAGGACATTTACGTCTGGAGAAGCCAGACGTAAAGCACCACGGAATTTACTTAACGGGTCCTATCATGCGAGCTGTTACGCTTGATTCCAATAATAGGTATGGCAAAAACGCCGGAAAGCACGGAAATTCCTCCTAGTCTCCACAAGGTCCATATAGTATACAACTCCAGATGTTATCTGCATACTGTCAAGCATAATGTTGCGCTCATTTTGCCAGAGACTACACTCCCAAAGAACATGATGCGCGGACTGTTCGTACTCACAGTTTGGTGTAGAACATGGGCACGCAGGCGAATCAACCAACTTAAATGAGAATAGTTTGCTCTTAAAGTTGCCATGACCGGTGAGAAATTGTGACACACAGTGATCAATTTCCAGCCAAGTTTTTGTTAGACGATCGCGAACCAAAGGAAAATACTGATATAAATGCCGCCCTTTAATTGAATTATCCCATCGACATTGCCACTCGTTTAGCAGTTCGTTGCATATTTCGGAACGCTGTTTAAAAAGTCTACCGATTCTCGAGAGTTCGCGCGACGTAAGAAAGTTTTTGTCCATATCCTTACTCCACGAGAGAGGATATGGACAAAAACTTTAGTTTAACGGTAGGCAGCGGCTTTGCTGTGCCCTGGGTTGCAGAAGTCTATGGGCGGCGGTGACTACTTACCATCAGGTAGCCCGTCTGCTCGTCTGCCTATCGAGCCACTAAAAAAATAAAAAAAAGAAGTACTAACCTGCTCCAGCTTCTGCCAGGCCCTCTCCAGGTCCTGAGGCAGCTGGCCCTCGAGCGGCACCCACGGCTCCCCCACCAGGCTCTTCTGCATCGTGTTGATGTGGAAGTACAGCGCTTCGATCTCAGACCGCTCCTTGTATCTGGATCAAACAAGTTCAGGATTATTATTTTTTTTATCCTGGCACGGCAAAGTGACCACACTGCACCTGATGCTAAGCGCAGTGCCGTCCAATTAGAGTATCGAGTAGCGAGAGACAATTTATCCCCCGCTACTCAACACTATCATGCCAGCTTGCTTCTTCACACTACGCCATGGGCAAGAAGGTGAAGAAGCGGTCGAGGGTCTATTGTCAGAGTACTCAGAAGGCCGCAAAATGGCCAAACATCGTACCCCAACTATAGACCCTCGACAAAAACCGGATGTACACTGGCTGATCCCGGAACGCGACACACTTGCGTGTGCCACTATAACTAGTCTTCAGTGGCAGACCCACGTCAGACAATATAAACGGGCCAGCTCTACAAGGGTTCTCGAGTTTCGTATGGCAAGGTTTCTAGGGACAATATCTCTCTCCTCTTCAAAACCCTCAGTCATCCCTTTCAAGACCGGCAACATCCCCATATCCCTATGATTCTTCTGGTACTGCGAATGTTCATGAGCAGTAATGTTCATTCAACTCATTCTCATTTGTTGTCCTGGTCCTGGGTTCAGTTCTCAAATTAAACCACTTTTATTTAAATAAAATCCCGTTGAATTCGCAAAGAGCTTGACATGAAGCAGGGCGCTATGATAAAAACTAAACCAATGTTTTTGCGCCATGTGTAATCAGTTACATCAACTCCAGGTAATGGACGAGGTTCGTGATGTGGGAAAAAGGTTATATATACTTAGGTGGCTTTTCGACGGTCCTATACTGCTTGAAGGCGAGCAGCAGCCGCTGGATGCCGTCCAGCGAGTTGGGCAGCTCACGTCCGTTCAGCTCCTCGATCTTCATCCGGATCCACTCCAGCAGCGTCGTCATCAGCTTGCTGTACTCGCCCTTACGGTCATCGCAGTCCATCATTTGACCGATGATCTAATGGATTTAGATTATGATAAATTTAGTGGATTGATCACAAAGTGTGAAAAAAGAGCATCATAGCATAGCATCGAGTTCTGAGAGAAATCTGCTAATGTCTTCTGATGACTTGTCTTTCATTTTTTTATATAAAACCTTCAAAAGAAAGAGATGTAGACAGTGTACTCACATTAGCGATCCTCCTGCCGCTCTTCTGTTCGTTCTTCATCCTGGCGAAGGTGTGGTAGTAGCTGGCCACGTACGTCATCACAGACTTCTCGTCAGGACGGGTCGTGTCCACGTCTACAAATTAGTCCATAAGATTAAGTTACCTCATTGTTCTGAGCCAACCGACTTAAAATCCTAGACTATCATTTTTAAAGAGGAAGTCACGGTGAAGACTAATCTGTCTACAGCATGAATACGCCAGCTCGACCGAGCTAGTAACATTGTCTCACAAAAAACAACGGTAGGCAGCGGCTTTGCTGTGCCCTGGCATTGTAGAAGTCTGTGGGCGGGGGTGACTACTTACTATCAGGTGGCCCGTCTGCTCGTCTGCCTATCTAGGCACTAAAAAAAACCACGCCCTCAATGATTGCCCAAATATTCCTGCCTAAAAGGCCAGCAACGACCTGCGATACTTCTGGTATTGTAGGCCTTCATGGAGATTATTTACCAGGTAACCCAGTTACTCGTTTGCCTGTCACTACTATTAAAATAAATTGTTGCGATAGAGCTGGTGGGTAGATGAAAGCAGCGTTCTGTCGTTTATAACACAGGTGACTAGTAATTACGTTGTTATAAGAGTTGACGTACCTTCAGCGTCCAGCAGGCGCGGGATGCCGAGATGATTATGAGCCATGTCGAACGCATGGTTGAGGGTCTCCACGTGGTCGGTGGCTGGGACCTCGTTCCAACGGAACAGGTCCGGTCTGAAACCACATGCGAGTTCAAACAAACACCATGGATTGTTAACTTTACCTGTGCTAGGTACGAATTTCCTCCACTAATGAGAGGAGATAGGCCTGGGTCCACGCAGGAATTATCAGGTTTGGAGGTTTCCACACGATGTTTTAAATAATAATCATATATCAAAAAAGATAATGAAGAAAAACATGATGATTTACCTGTGAGCATGGATAAGCGCATTGAACCCAAGACCTGATCTCCACGAATCCGTAAAGTTGTGTATATGAACGCCATGGTAGCCGCTGGTCTTGCGCTGGCACCACAAGAGCAGAGCATCTTTCGCTGATTTCTTCTCTGAAGATACGTTTTCTTCGTCCTGGAGCGTAAAAATTATTTTTACTTCGAGATTTGAAGCAAGATATTCTGCTGTTGCATTCTATTTTAAGTTTATTGCAATGTACTGTTAATATTTGTATTCTGGTGTACAATAAAGCATAAATAAATAAATAAAATTAAAATAGTAGTGAAAATGTCATATTTTTTAATAGCCTCTAAGAATATTTCTTAGACACAGGCAAAGGACATCGTACTCATATAGCCTATAATGCACTTATTATCATATAAGATATTTAAAACTTAAAATAAAACACTTACGACATCGATTTCGATCTCCTGGATCTGGAAGCGCAGAATGATGGTCCATATGAGACCGAGGATGAGGCGAGGGTTCCCATCCACGATGTCCTCAGCTCCTATAGACTCCAAGCGGACCTGATGGAAGCAAATTATCAAATAATACCGTGTAATTTATTGCGACTTCATGCGAAAAAAATTCAAAAAGGATCATCGAATTGTACATATTTACGTATACAGAAATCTATGCAAATTCTTGAATAAAAGCGTTTATCATTGTCTCCGTACACATTTCTCACACATAACAAGACGTGCACAAATGAGTTAGATTATTCATATTTCTATCTATAACTTGATTTTTTTTTACTACTGATACGTTTTGGAACCCGAAAACAAATTATACATTTAATTCAATAAAACGACCAACTGCCAAACCTCAAGACATTGTGAGCTCTTTCTGTGTAGATCGGACTACAACAAAATAAAAATTAAATATCAACTATATGGAGGGTAGAAACATTGCACTATACTTTCGTGACGACATACAACTCAGTCTGCCCCGTGCACATGAAGGCTATAAACATCGGGTTAAAAAATTAGAATAAACACACACACATACACTCACGCCTGTTATCCCCGAAGGGGTAGGCAGAGGTGTAACCAGTACATCACTTTTCGCCGAATTTCGGTCCTATAATGACATAGGGGGCGAACCTATCACCATACCGGGCACAGATTCCAGACTCCGGGCTGATACTGCGGAATTTCTAGATAGAAAAACCCAATATCACTTTACCCGACCCGGGGACCGAACCCGAGACCTCAGCACAGCAGTAGCAAAGCATGCGCAATTGCAACTGCGCCACCGAGGCAGTAAACAAAACACGATAAAATCCGTTAAATTGGTTTTATTTCAATGAAGATAGTCTGAAAAGCCAATGGTAAGAGATGACGTCAAAAGCTGGGAGCACTACACATCCATAACCACTACGTGACAATGTTTATCGTTTGCCTACTTTCCTGCGACTTCATGGTCGCCGTGAGATCAAGATAACGATATGCATGTAGACACGAAATATGATTATTCGTATACGTTATAGAATATACTTCATGCTGCAATTCATGAGCAATACTATCTGCATGATCTCTTGTGTGCAACCTTTTTTGTTTTGTGTTTAAGGCCAAAACATACAATGCATATAAATCTCTTATCTGAGTTAGAATTTGTATGGAATCATTCGTTTTGTGATCTCTGAATACTGCAATTTTATCACAATTAATATTGGTTAAAATACTCAGTTGTTGAAATACCTCTAACATTCATATTTTGTAAATGAATGCATTTCTTTCTCAAATATATATGGTTACAATACTTTTATCATTAATAATTGATTATTTTATTAGTGGCAGAGCCACGCTGTAGACATATTTGTCTACAGCATGAATGGGCCGGCTCGACCGAGGTAGTACCACTGTCTCACAGAAAACCAACGTAAAGTGACAGTTTACTGTCGCGTTTCGTATGGTAAGTGAGATATCCGGAGGCCCAGATTCCCCCTTCCCCTCCCTAATCCCTATTCCTATCCTTTAAGGCCGACAGCGCATACATGATACTATCGGTATTGTGGATGTTCATGGGCGGTGGAGATCACTTAACATCAGGTGACCCACATGCTCGTTTGTCGCACTATGCAATAAAAAAATATAATAATAGTATAGATAATTTTCCAAATGTGGAATTTATAATGCCTCTTTATTAATTTATAATAATGTAAATAGGTAAACGGTAGGCAGCGGCTTTGCTGTGCCCTGGCATTGCAGAAGTCTATGGGCGGCGGTATCTACTTACCATCAGGTGGCCCGTCTGCTCGTCTGCCTATCGAGGCACAAAAAAATAGACAATACATCATAGCGTGATTTAATCAAAAACTACATTTTATTTTAATTATTATTCTATTTATAGTGAGTAATAACATTTTGTTCTAATCTTTTTTATCACTAGATTAATATTATCAAAGGTTATATTCCAGGATGTACGCTAAACTCTACACTATTTTATAACGTAACATTTTAATATGCCACTGGTATCACATGTAGCTAGGATATTAGAGTCAATAATAAATACCCCCACAATCGTATAGTCTTCACTCCACACCAGGTTAAACCTGCATCATGTGTATTAAGAACTAAGAGGGACTACGGTCCCACAACTACAAGACCCGGAATAAATATTTATGGATCATACACACGTTTGTGTTGGTATGGGAACCGAACCTGCAACCTCTCGTTACACAGCTACACACCCACTATAAATATAATGTATACAGTATTTGGAGTTAAATTATATATGCATACTTAATTTATAGAACTATGAAGAAATTAATAAAATGGAAATAATAAATGTCATAATTCTTTCCAAGCTGATTGTTATTATTTTAATCCCAAATGGATTTTATTTCTTGTTCCAAAAATTTTTATTCACTTTCATTTCTTCGGCTAAGAATCTTTCGATACGGCTTTCGTTATCGTATTAAGGTATTTCCTATTATTAGAAATACCGAAGGTATAACAGAGGTATTTAGGAGACTAGTTGGGGGTAGATTAATAATGACAACCAAAGTGGGAGTAGTAAATGTTTAATATAAAAAGGAGTGCCTACCGCGCTCCGGGGTTAGTTCAGTTGTTTTGTGAAGTAGACTAGGTGATAGCCAGGATATTCGTGGTTCGTTCGCGGGGTAGTAAGTAATTGTAAACAGTTCAATGGCCGCGTAGTTCAGCTTAGAAGGTAATGCTGGTAGATTAATTATAAAGAGAAGCCTTAAGTGAATCCTGACATGCGTGTGTGTTAATATTAAGCACTGAGATGTGTAACAGTGCCGTGTAAATCAATCAATAAATTATAAACATTGTATTTGTGCCTTTTAAATATCCATCTTGCATAGTTTTGTTGATGTTCCTAACAATCGACAATATGGATCGTTTTTAATTCAATTTGTGATAATATGGTTATAAATAATATAGTTTATAGGACGTAAACTATCCACTTCATTGTCTGAAGAACAATGAATAAATCAAATTTGCGGAATATAAAAATAACATTAATTTCCTTTTTTTATAATAGATATAATGCCGACAAACGAGCAATTGGGTCGCCTGATTGACAGCTTCCGTGACGCAGGGGCGCAATAGTCGGTTGTGAAACGCGAAGCCGTTGGTTCGATTCCCGTACAGACAGATATTATGGTAGTAGTTCCTTGTAGTTTGACCTAGTGTGGGTTCAGGACTATGTGTGACTGTTGGGTGTATTTATTTGGATGCTAAATGATCTTCACCGCCCAGAAACAATCCCAATACTAAATCATGAAATGGAAATTCGCAGAGGATGGTCCACCAGACATCTTACACCTTTGTGAGACAGTGGTGCTACCACGGTCAAGCTGGTATATATTTTCTGAAGACAATAGTCCACGGCGTAACTCTCTAAACCTATATTCAGAATGATCGGCCATAGTCGCGGTCGCAGGTATGTGTGGAAGCCACATCGGTGCCAAATTAAAGCAGTGGAAAGGATTCTCTGCGCGGAGAATGCTAATACGCCGACCGAATACCAAGCTTTCTTTATTTTCCTTTTATTATCTAGACTAGAACTAAATCCTAACGGAGCTGTGTCTGAACTATTATGTTTTTAAATCTAAGATTGGTTTTAGAGCTCAAATATTGCTTTCTTTTATTTTTAAGTAAACCAGTATAACTAGTCTTCTTTTTATAATGTTTGGAGCATTTAACAAATCAAATATATGACGACGAAATACAAAAGTATGACGATGACAAAGAAGCTTATGTCAAATGTATACTTTCTTAGTTTCTGGTGTAATACGTTATTGGACAGATAAAATTCTATTGTATATGTGTTACAGGTCTTATTAAAAAAACATAACTAAGCACCTACAAGATATATTTTTAAGGAGAATGTAACATTAAGGAGTTTGATTGAAGTAGATTAGATTTTCATCTATACTAATATTATAAGGCTGTAGAATGTTTTAACGTAATAATCTCTGGAACTACCAGCCAGATTTATGATTAATTGTCTATTATTGGGGAAGGTAAAAAGCTCTCTGACGTTACGACCCACGGGAGTAGAGCAAATGTCATAGGGGGACATCGCGACCAACAGCTAGTTATAGCCATATCTCTGAACGTACCAATGAGGTGATGGTAGAATCGAATGGAATTGGGCAATTGTTTTTTTAAGATTGTAGTCTCCTACGGTACCTTGCGTTTATTTATCGTCGGGATTTGAACCTGAATACTCGGGTGTTTTACATTCGTTTTAATTTGTACTAGATTCATTGAATACTCGGTAAACGTACTTAAACGCATGCAAAGCTGCGGACCACAATTAGTTTACAATAAATCGTACTATCTGACACAGGAGCGTCTAGCGCGAGGACAATTGCGGACACATTCTTAGCAGTACTATGTTTTTGTCAAATAAAATATTACAATTTATTTGTAATTCAATACTCGTACTGCATTAAATAAAGTACTGCAATATGTTGATTATAAATAATTGAGTGTTGCATAACTAGTACGCAGGTAACACTCCACAAACTCATTACAGATAGCGGTATCTTATCTAGCGATGGACAGTCCAACACTGAACGCAGCACGGCCGCGCCAGTCCTCTTTACATGATCACATGAGTGTATCACGTACGACAACCCCTATTGGCTGTTTATGGACATTAGGGATAGATAAACTGTCTAAGTAGAAATTGTAAAACAACGTCGAGTTTAATCAGTAGGCCTTCTCTTGAAATCAATTCTAATCTGTAACTCGATACAGTTTCAATTGTAATCTAGAAGATATTGGAACTCTTACTCACTCAACTAAATGAAATATAATATTTACGAACTAGCGATCGTTTTTCTATTTCATTTAGTTACTAATAATTCCGCCGTTATCAGTTAAATGCTGTTAAATCAGCGCTGGTGTTGCGTTTTCGAACCCAATTTTAAATCAGAATCGAGTGTCAAGAGTAACCCTCCAGTTCTGAGAAGTTTGCTGACACAATCGTTATTTAAAAATAATGACGTTAATTCATGAAGTTCTCAAATTAAAAGCAGGTACTACCGCTTACTAATGTAAATTATCTTTAAAACTAAATGTATAACCGAGACTGAAAGAATCCAAAAAAACAAGTCAAAACAATAACAATTTCGGGCGCTTGAAATGTCCACTTTCGCTTTTATATAGCGTCAGAGTACTCTCTTAACGATACAACGGGATAATACGTCTCGAGCTGAGCTGACAACACCATACTACACTACATACTAAAGGGGTGTGAGGAGAGCGCGGAAACGTGTGTGTGAGAAAAGACGTTCCCGCGCTTTCCGTCGTTTGTAAATGTGAACCGAGGGTAAAACGAGGGTGAAATGTGACGACAATTAATAAATAAATGGCTTAATTAAAGCCTAGTTATTGAAGAGTGAAGATTTTATACTGAAGACATTATTTGAACAACATAAGAAACCTATGGGAAAGGAATGGAGAATGGCGGGAATAAGAGACGTGGCTTCGGCCGGAGAATTCATGATAAATTCTTTTGATAAAGGAATAAATAAATGGCTTGATTGAAGTGAGAGTAAGAGTGAAAATTTTATACTGAAGACTATTGAACTATTTACAGTGATTTGATTCGTGTGAAATACAATTATTACAATGTATCCGGCTGAAGGACATGTATCCATGGCCATGAATAAATAATATCATCTACATACTAAAGCGGCTGAAGAGAAAGTCAGGTGTTAAGATTCACGGATAGTACACTACACATGCACGCCTATATTTATTTTCATTCCGCATCCGTTTGCGAGCTTTTAACCTTAGGATTTATAGGGCTTCAGTATCCCTAGCATGAACAACTTTGGAAAAAATGTTCTCATCACTACGTCAATAATTTGTTTGTAATTACACAGAAATTCTGATATTCTCGATTCGAATAAAGAATAATAATGTGAGCTCAATTTGCCAATTATCTCTTCCATCAGTTTTGAACAGCTTCTACTTATCATTGAGTGGATTTATCAAACTGTTTAGTAATAAGTTATTGAAGCCATTTTCAATGTATTTATTAGAACAGTGATATTTCAGTTTTTTTTCCAATAATATTGAGGTGTGCGACCCGACTCGACGTCCGCACGTCACACGAGGCCCCTTATTGAAAATCAGCGCTGCAGTACTGCTCAGGTTGTACTGCAGCATATCGCTGAATGAGGGACCTGTTACGGAGCAAACAGTTTTGTTTTAAGTTTTATTTTGTATTTTCCTTGTATTTGCACTGGTAATAAAATCTTTTTCTTTCTTTCTTTCTATATACATAGCACATTCCAAAACGCCTACATACTGTTTAGCAAATGTTTCGAGAATAGACCCTTTCTTTAAAGTTCAGAAAGATCTAGCTGGTGGTAGGATATATCATACATATTATATCATATTCATATGCAACCGGATACTACCGTACACAGGGTACGGTTAGGTAAAACCCTCCATACACACAGTGGCATACGCAAGTGTGTCGCGTTCCGGGAGAAGCCAATGTACATCTGTTGTGTTGAGTAGCGGGGATAGATTGTCTCTCGCTACTTGATACTGTAACTGGACGGCACTGCACTTACCATCAGATGCAGTGTGGTCACTGCCGTGCCAGGATAAAAAAAACCTCTGCATGGACAGTAGTGGACTCTTGTCATCGACCAAACGACTAGTATTAAATTATTGGTACCTTGGTGTGGAGGAAACTGAGACTCTTGTTGACGTTCTCTATCTTGTGCACGCGCATGCGGCCGGTGTTGGGGCGCGGCAGCCGCTCGCCGCTAATGATCTCCAGCAGTTTGAGGAGTCGCCGTCCGTCCGCCAGGTCTACGAACAGGTCCTCCACCTCCATGCGGGCCTGAGGACATCGTACATTAGTAAATCATATTGATTAGCTGTAATGACAAGTCAATAAAGCAGAGATAAGAAAGCATCATAAATATGAGTGCACTGGCCAATCATTATACTAAATCAGTAGAATTTAATATTTTCAAGAAAATACTGAACCGATCCAAAAGTAGCATGTAATAAAACTACCATTGGATTCAAACGGAACCAGTCCTGAGAAGATTCGTCGAAATTAACTCATTGGGCTGACTTTACCACTGGATTCTTACTCCACGTGGTCTATTGCTGACGTGATCTAGAGAATGGTCCAATGGGCTTGTGCTTGGTCAAATTACTCTAATCTATCAGCCATTTTTACATATTTTTTTGTAATATACATCGTAAGTTGAGATTTAAACCGAGACGTTCATGGTATCGAGCACGGAGAACTATCGGATAAGTATTCGAATGAAGAATAAATCCATCGATCTCTATATTTTAATACTTATTTCAAAGTTTTTCATGCTCGGAGTTTTGCGTTTTATTGTAATATTCTTTGATAAACGACACATGCCAGGACTTGACATGACATGACTCTTCTATTCTTTCGTTATTGCTATCTTCAGTCTTTCTGTCTATCTTATTAAATTATAACTTTCCGTTTTTTTTTTGCGTATATATTTTATAGTTTGTTATATATTTTACTTTTAAGTTTTGTGATGTGCTATTGATATCATCTCTATTCTTCAAATCATTTTGGTTGTCACAACAATAGGCACCTTCAATATTAAAAAAAACTTATAGGAATTACAGCAGGTGGCTCTTTACTACTTACTTTACTAGCTTTACTTATTAGTGTCCATACTTTGTGCAAGTACCTCGATCCGAACATTTTTTTATTTTATTACGTGACATTGTCAAAATTGTGGAATCGTTCCTCCGCAAAGACCATTGAAACAAGAAGATGCTGGTGGTAGGATATTCATATCCGCCCGGATAGCGACCACCGTACACAGGGCGAAAAAACCCGCCATAGTGGCACACGCAAGTGTGTCGCGTTCCGGGATCAGCCAGTGCAGGTACATCCGGTTTTTGTCGGGGGTCTGGAGTTGGGGTACAATGGCCATTTTACGGCCTTCTTAGTACTCTGACACTAGACCCTCGACCCCTTCTTCACCTTCTTGCCCATGGCGTAGTGTGAAGAAGCAGGCCGGCATGAGTGTGTTGAGTAGCGGGGATAGATCGTCTCTCGCTACTCAGTACTCTATTTGGACCGCACTGCGCTTACCATCAGGTACAGTGTGGTCACTTTGCCGTGCCAGGAAAAAAAAAAGAAGTAGATCATACGTCAAGTTTTATGTCAAATAGTTAAGCTGGCTGGAAATCCTAACTTTTAGAGCTATCAACGATAATCACAATGGTTCAATTTAATTATAAAGCAAAGTCATGACTGAGGAATCTATATCGAGTATTTATTTGTTTTTTCCTTTTACAACTGTAGTACAATTCGTAGTAGTTGTTTGTTCATATTAATAACTAGCTGTTGCTCGCGGCTCCACCCGCGTGGAGGTTATTTTCGGGAGCAGAAGTATACAATCCAAGTTATTTTTTCTTGCAATTAAAATAGCCTGGTGTTTCTGTACCTATTTCTATAATTCTTTTTTTATTAAATTAAATAGGTAATAATGTTAACATTTATTAATTAGGGATGATTGAGAGTGTTATAAACGTAAGAGTAGACAAATATAATCAGAAATCTCCGAACTGCTAAGCTATCGGGAGTTACACGTGTTATTGTGAGTCAACCATAAAATATAGACATTTGCTGTCGTGGAATATTTTTTATACAATTTTAAGGAGAACATTTCCGTCATACATGATTTCTGTGTAGCTTTAACTATTAAGGCTGCACACGCGACGGAAGCTTAAAAAATGGAGTAAGTTCTCCTGTTTTCCTAACCTTTCCCTTCACTGCTCTGCTCCTATTGATCGTAGCGTGATGAAAAGTATACTATAACCTGCCCAGGAGTATGAAGAACAATTGTACCAAGTTTTGTTGAAATCCGTCGAGTGGTTTTTGTTTCTATAACGAACATACAGACAGACAGACAGACAAAAATTTTACTGATTGCATTTTTGGCGTCAGTATCGATCACTAATCACCCGCTGATAGTTATTTTGGAAATATATTTCATGTACAGAATTGACCTCTCTACAGATTTATTATAAGTATAGATATAGATAACTTCTAGTAGTCGGATGATGTCAGTCAGTGACGCCATCGTCGAGGACGCTGTGATCGGGTTTGACTCACAGTTTGCCCTTTACTACCAGTGCCAGTTTTCATGGAAATGTGTTTTTATAGATTGGCAATATTATCTACTAATGCCTGTTCAACTGCACTCAAGTATGACTATTGCTAAACTATTTTTCATAGATAAATATCAACATGGAATAGTTTCAGCTAAAGCCACACTTGACTTTATCTATGTATTTGTTATAAAAAAATTAACAGTAATTAAAGTTGAGTACGTTCGTAACTATTTATTTCTTCTGTCAATGGGGATTGTGTAAGGAATAAAAATAAAATAAAATAGAATTAACCTATATTAATTGTGAATTAATATTATTATAAAAAGTTACGACAAGAATTACAAAAGATTTAAGACTGAGTTTCTTATTGCTTCTTCTCAGACTAGAGGACATTTCTGAAGCACCGGAAGATTATAATATAATCCTGATCAGTAAAGTGTCCCCAGTGGCCGAGTTTACTAAATATTATTTTATTTATTTACTCTATAAAAGAGAAGGCAAAGGTTCTCTACCATGCAGCCATCTCAGTCGTTATTTTTTCCAAATCTGGGCTAGAATTAAAGTCTTCTTCTCTAGTTTTAACTTATACAAAAGGCCGAAGCCATGTCTGCAGTCTTCATCCATTCAAAAGGGGGAAGCCATGTCCGATATTTTTCTCATTCTAAAGGCCATGTCTGAAATAAACACAATTCAAGAGGCCTAAGCCATGTCTGTAATAGTCATAATTTAAAGGCCTAAGCCATTTCTGAAATATTTTTTTCACTTATTAATCACAATACAACATCACATCACATTCCCGCCATTTTTTGTTTGCACCCCGGCACCCCCTTACTAAATAAATGATTTGACATTATACAATGTCTGGATGGACAGTGTATAATAATCATGTCATGTTTGACGCTGAGGCTAGATCATTAAAAAAACTAATGTTCGTCATCACAAGGTCTGATCTCCAATCGAGCCACGGTCAACAAAACACATCCGTCAAAAGAATTCCAACATTACAACCACTTTAGCTCATCTGTTCTCCGAAATGACAAAAGTAATTAACTTAATTACTTAGACGCGTTTTCAGGGTGCATGACCTTATATCTTGGCAATGAACTAATGATCGCTGTGTTTCGTATTAACATCTCTCGACGACAGGAGATTATGTTTGTCCATTTGTCTAAGTGTAAAAGCAGCGATAGCCTAGTTGGTAGTGGTACGGACCGTCAAGACGAAAGACGTAGGTTCCAAAATTGCCCAAATGGCATACACCTCTGAATTTTCTAAATATACGTGTATTCATGATTAATTATTATTATATTATTATCGCTTGCTTTGTTGATGGAAAATATGGTGAGGAAACCTGTATATAAGAAAATTAATTTATTTCCTTTCATAAGTTATCCTTTATGCTCATTATTTACAAAAAAAAATATATTCGATGTTTCACATCTATCAAATCATTATCAAATGCACGTCGAGTCGCCGACTCAAATTTTTTTTAAAGCTCTCACTCGTTAATGGGCATAGATTTAGTATATACAGCCTTGATGAATTTTAACAATGAGGTTTCACGCGCCCTAGTTGCAATGTGGTAACGGCGCTTTCCATGGATTAGGTTTATTATTTTAATTTTATTAACACCAACAGACCAACAACAATAAGTCAAGTGTCTAAGATTTGTGATCTGCCATCACAGCACTCCATTCCCTTCACCGCTAAACTACGCCGCGTTTTGTTATATCTTAAAAAAAACTATAATAAACAAGGAAATCATGACATCATTTATGTAGATGAAACCTTGCGTTTTATGCGCGGGAAACATATGAAAGGTACAAACATTAATCCAGATGGGGATTTAGACTTGACCCCCCACAGCGCGCGCCACTAAACGCCACATTGTTTATGAATATTAATTGGCAGTTAATAACGATGTTACAAACACGGCTATTAATAAAGTTATCAGCAGGGACGTGATGTCATCAACCCAGTTACTGAGATAGGCGGCAGAGCACGAGTGCCGACTACAGTACATACTGAAACACTTATATATAGAGAGTATGTTGAAGTCAGACCACATAGAGTTTCGAGGTACTTCTGGTCTCAGGAACTAAGCGCCGACTCTGATGCAGCTACCGTGGGGTTTTGGTTGGTATACTGGTGTAGATTAAGACCGTTGCCCAAATCGAAATGCGTTAGAGTTTCAAGAAATTACTGACTAATCTAGTGACTCAATGACTCAATGGATATATTATAACCAATATATTAATTAAATTATGACTTCATCACGAAATCCTGTTCCTTAGAATAAGTTTTCTCAAATAATGTACAAAAATCTTCTAAGTCTATTGAACTACTACATCCTAAAAAACTGATCTAGCTACATTTTCAACTTTCCTCACAATAAATAAAAGTTACAAATAAATACCATAAAAACGCGGTACCTCGAACCCCCTAAAACTCTGTTTCAGCCGCATGTGTGTGTTTGGGGGTAGTCAGTGTTCGATGTTTAAATTGTGAGTAGTTGTTCAGGGGTACAATCTTCAATCAGGGACTCAATCCAGAGGTCGCGCGAAAAATAATGTTTTCCCAGCAGCAGCATAAAACGAGCTGTAAGGCTAGACTTTAACATAACCGTCTAGCCCTCTTCGGGTTCGGCCAGTAGCGATAATATCCAGTTCTCGCGAAATTGAAAACCACCAACTGAAAACGTTCATGGACCACGCGGCAGTTTCGATCCCCGCACCAAAGTATATTATTTATTTAAATGTGCCGGATCAAACTTAGGACTATGACATTTATTTAATTATAGATTCGTTTCATTATTAGATAGTGATAGAAAATTACACAAGTTTTGTCCAAATTGGAAATAATGCACTATGTGGCGATAGGCTAGCTATCTCTGTTAAATCATAACATAAATGAGCTCGGTCAGCCGTAGGAGTACTAACTACACATTTGTCTACACCTTCGTAGCGTTATCACAAAGCTCATATGTAACTTTTCCGATTCCATACAGGAAAACAAATTTTGATTATCTTTCACCAGCCGTATGTACGCTGATGTTTATTGATATAAGGCGATAGTGATACGTAAGTGGTCATACTGTATCTATACGTTTGCTTTAATTGCTCTAACAACTCGTATTGTGATACCTCTTTCGTTCTTTAACTATTGTCGTAAAACTTGACTAATGAGCAGAGAATATATAGGTACATGGGGCCAACACAGAAAATGGTTATCACACCATATTCACTATTTCGTACTTGATCACATTAAGCGGCTGCCAGCTCATCGCATTAGGACTCAATGCTACATTAAGATATCGTTATGGGTTTAACGTGATATTAATTAAAATACATATTTTGATAAACCTGAATCATTATCCACAATTTAAGAAACATATCAGCCGTAAGATAAGAGTTCAATTTTCTAGACATACCTTCTGTAGAAACGAGTTGATCCATTTCGTGAATGTTTTCTTTTGTATGTGCAGCCGCTCCTCCTGCAACGCCTTGATGCGGCCCTGTTCGAACTTGAGCGCGTCCTCGCGCTGCGTCATGTTGGTACGTTGCTGCACCACCGTCGCGTACCCCCCCGGCTCATACTGCGGCCCTGTTCATAAACGCATATTTGAAAAAAGAATTCATAATCATTTTTCATAATGTTGTTTTCGTGCCAGTATTTACATAACAAATAATCTTAAAATTAAACTTTTTGTTTCTTAATACTGGCATAATATGCGTAACCAACCATTAATTGAGTGAAAAAATCTAGCAGGCAATGTCGTCATTGTAACGTATTATTTAACATTGTTTCGGTTATGTGGTTGCGCCATATTATGCGATAAAACATGCGGCTTCCATATACAATATCATTAAGGTTGAATGAAATTAAATGAACAGTAAAGATGACATAATACATAAATTATTTACGGTTTCAAATTACACCAAGTTGACAGTTTGACGTGTGTCAAAGTCACCGAAATGCGACAGTATTTTTCTGCACTGTTTGCGGATTACGACTTTTATTGAAAAATGAGGCCGTCAGCGCAAAAGTGGCCTAAGCTTGAGACAATGACTATGAAAATAATGAGGTTTGTATATTCATGAATTTTTAATCAATGTACATAAATGCAATTTTTGCAATGCCATCTTGTTGTCATGATATTGGCAATTGGTGAAACTAGAGATCGGCCGGTTTTGCTTTAAACTTTTGCACATTTTAAATCATTTGTAGTACATAGGTCAGATTATGAAAAATTGAGGGTTAGGCCACTTTTGCACTGACAGCCTCAAATATGAACAAACTAAACATTTATTTACAAGATTTAAAACACATTGCGCCAAATAATGCTAGTGAGTTAAATTATGATTCGGTATTTAGGTCGTATGACGGCATTATTACAAAGGGACATCATGATTCTAAATCTCACTAACCTCAATTGGCGCTAGTGGACCGTAGTAAACAGTTGATAGACTACCACGTCCACACTACCGATAGTAAGTAACCACTACTTTAGGAATCACTACAATTGACTAGGCTGTATGGGCTTGAAGCCTTTACCTTCCCATTATGAGGGAATAAAAATTGGAATCACCACAATCAGAGGACGTGGTTTAAACGTAAGAAGCGGCAGTATGGTCTTTTGACTATAGCCTGTCCTTTGGATGAAAAAACGAAAAAAAAATCAGAGGACGTGGGTGGTGTCGTAAGTCCAGCATATAATATAAGCGTTAGGTTTCAGTAACTGCTCGGTAGTGTGGACGCGGCTTTATACAAAGTGTAGTACCTATATAGATGATTCCTTCGTGATGAACCTTTACCGTCCTATAGTAGTTGATACAGACATATTATCATACATCAGTGAGCTGCTTTTATACCGAACATTTGATACATACTTTACTTAACATTTTAACTACCTTTCCAATTAAAGACTAAAGTTTTACAGAAAAGGACTGCTGTTCTTGTGTACGTCGATTATAGTCGACCACCGTGGTATGTCAGCCGTTTGGTAGATGCCGCATTTTATCAGTAATATTTTCATGAAAATATCCACCCAAATATAAGGGCGCATCCACACATACGCACTTATGAATCGTAATGCAGCGAACTGGTATGGACATAAGAAGTAGCACTTTCGGAGCAGTAAACTCGTGTGTTCTTGGTGCTCTACGGTGCAATTGCGAAAGACCAGAAGGTAAGAAGACGTTCTTAAGACCTTCCGATACTCACTAATGCATGATGAGAACACTACATAGTAAGTTCTTATGCACGGTACATGCGCGTGCGCAGGTATGGAAACGCCATTGTAATTCAAATGTTCGGTATAAAACAGTTAATAAACGAGGTTGTGGTGACATTGGTTACAATACAATAAACAAATCCAATGGTACCAATATGTACAAAAACAAAGCCCGAAATGATAACCTAGAAACGATAGACTGAAATGACATGGTCAAACACCATGCAGTATCCCGATGCACAAATCCCAGATGATCAGGTGTAAGCCATGGACCGTGAGGTTTCGTGTGTTATTTACAGTACACATTTTGGTGATGATAGCATGCGGTCTTGTGGCTTTGTTCAGTAGAACTGGATCACTCGGTATTTTTTTACAATTCAATATGGCCTCTGACTAGCCTTAAATATTTGTCGTGATAGTGATGGAAAATGAAAATGACCTTCAACCGAGACGAGACAATGCAAAACATAAAACACCAAATAAAAACTATACCGTATTTTCTGGAGGGTTGGTAGTCCTGATACGAGTGGAAGCTGACGTTGCTCAGTTGTCGCTGCATCGTGACGTCACTTATGATACAACATTAGGTTGGCACCACTGTTCACACACATAAACTTAAAATCACTCTTTGGTTTCACAAACTATTATACATAAAATATAGAGATCTATGACCACATTAAATGGTGAAAATTAAAGAAACTAATATTGCCTTTTATAAAGTAATTATACTTAAAAAATATTAATACTGTATTTATGCCAAAATATAATGTGCGTTATATCCCTGAGCCTTGTTTATGGATTTTTATGAATTTATCTTTTGAAACCTTTAACTTTTTTTCATACCCAATAGGTTACTTTTGAAAGTCATAAGAACATAATTCAATATACATATATGTATACATATCTAGTAACTGTTAAATAAATAGTATAAAACAAAATCGCTACCCGTTGCTGTTTGTCTACTTAGTTTTCAATAGCGAATTTCTCTGCGGTTTTCACTATCACTCAGAGAGTTTATTTCGGAAAGTTTTTATGTTCTAATTCAATTTAATTAGTAACGCAAACTCTATCCATGTAGCCACCAAAAGGAGCGCCAATTCCGTGCTGGCTAAGATTGAATTACTACGACATAATTTAAAGTATTAAAAATACTTAGAGAAGCGTATACGATTGACGATAATATCGGTTCAACCACTGTCTTACAGAAGAAGAACAGTGAAATAACAGGTTGCTTGTGTTTTGTTCGGTGAGCCAAATTCCCGAGACTTCTGAGTCACTCCTTCATCTTAACAATCCCAATTGCTTACCTAAAAAGCTAGCAAAACGTAAAGTTACGTAACGTTACCGTGCAAAGACAAGATGTGTAGCTAATAATGCTATAATTGAATACCTATTAAACCGTGCTGCATTTTCCGTTAACATCAGCACTGAACCCAATTAACCGTTCATAAAACAGTTTAACACGCCCCGACCTATAACCAGTCAATTGTCCGACGTTCCGTGACGTTTGCCGCATCACACCGCACCGGCCACCGGGTCACCAGATCAATTATATCGCAAGTGTATTGAAATATACTTATCAACCTCCGTGGTGTTGGGGTGAGTAGTTGTGACACGAGTTAGCGGGTTCGATTCCCGCGCAAACGGACTTGATTCGTAAATTTTTCGAGACGGTATTGTGATAGCGAGTCTTTAGTATTTTCTGATTCTTTATTTTAGCACGGCAAAGTGACCTCACTGCGCCTGATGGTAAGCGCAATACCATCCAGTTAGAGTATCAGGTAGCGAGAGAAAATCTACCCCTCGCTACTCAACACAATCGTGCCGGCCTGCTGTGTAGCTAGTGTGGGGTCAGGACCATCGTTATGTGTAATCGTTGTTGTTATTAATCGCTCACTTAACCATTATTTAACGAGTAACTGTCGTTGGTTTTTGATTACTTTAATCGATGATCTTAGCGATCACAAGTTGGTCATTTAATCCGCCTGATCTCCCCTGTAGTGTCCTAAGAACATATAGGCTACACCATTTATAACAAACTTCAGGCATCCGAAATCGATGGGCGGTATTGTAAAAGGAATTAACAACTTCACATATTTAGTTACAACATTAATAATAATCATTCATTAAATCACTACTTCATGAGTCTACTAAGAGCATAGCGTATGCTTAAATTAGGTGAGGTCTTGGATTCAAATCTCAATCCGAGTCATCACAAGGTTTCAATTCACGATCACACATGATTTGTCACTTATCACATCATGTGTAGAAAAAGTGGTAGAGCCACGCTGTAGACATATTTGTCTACAGCATGAATGGGCCGGCTCGACCGGGGTAGTACCACTGTCTTACAGTAAACCAACGTAAAGTGACAGTTTACTGTCGCGTTTCGTATGGTAAGTCAGATATCCGGAGGCCCAGATTCCCTCTTCCCTTCCCTAATCCCTATTCCTGTCCTTTAAGGCCGACAGCGCATACATGATACTTTCGGTATTGCGGATGTTCATGGGCGGTGAAGATCACTTAACATCAGGTGACCCATATAAAAAAAAAATGTGACAGAAATAAGATCACTGCTGCCTACCCCTCCGCGAATACTAAAGTGACCGCATTGTTTAGTCAGTATTACCTAATGTTTAAGAGTACTGAGTATATACCTTTCACTTATATATCTAGAGATGTGTGTAATAGAAAGTAGTAATAAAGCGATGTTTTCGTACGGTACGGTCCACGCAGCACGCTCCACACCAGTCCATACATCACAAGTATAATTGCCGTGTGGGCGGTGGTCATTGACCATGTCGGCTCGTGGTCCGGACGGTGGTCGTATGAATCGTACCGTTGTGCTGGTCACTATAATGTGACCATTCAGTTCGGCACGAGTCAGTGCATGCAATATTATTATAAGTAACATAAAAACTATTATCGAATAAATTTTATAAATCCACTCAATAACTTTGTAGCAATTCAAATCCGGTGAAGTGACGAAAAAAGGATGCACGTAAATTTATGACGTCGTCTCTACGAACGGTGCACTAGTTCCAGCGAGATAGTGTTACGCTCCCTATCTCTTCGCACAACTCATTCGGTCAATATGTTATTAAGTGTTTACATTGATAGTATGAACGAAAATAATGATTGTTCTATTTGATTTTAAATATTACATATTTGATATAATATAAATTTTAGCTTCCTGCTCTCCATAGGTTATACCTATGCCAAATCTGACACTCCTCCGTGTACACAATTTGCTTAAAACAAAGTCCTAGTTACATGCTCAAACTGGAGACCTTTGTCGCAACAGTGTAACTCCTCGTTTGATTACGCCACTATATATGTACTTATTAATTAATTCCAAACATAAAAGCAATGGACGGTAACATTGAAATAAAATCAAATTTACGGATTCTATCGCGGTTTATTTTACTTTTCTAAAACTTAAACCATTATGGACGGTAAATTATAAAAAGACATACATATTTCCACAAGGGTTTTTGTAAGGAGTGGAGAGGCAAAGCGGTCACATACTAGCAAGTCGCACTGCACACCTTATCGCATGTTTACTCAGATAAAATGAATATACAGGACAAATATTTCTGTAATGTCTCATTGAGGTATTTTTTTACATTGGTCTAGTTGTACCGTACGCTCAACAACCAGTGGGCAGTGATCCTGCCCATCACTGTTCAGGTAAACACAATTTATGTTCAGTTTTTCGATACGAAAGATTCATAGAAATTATGAGCTAGAGGAAAAGTAACTATCATAAAATAATTAAGAACCGTTTCTCAACATTTGACTCTAAACAAATACATATTTAGGGATTGCACGAACAGCTTTTTGACACGGTGATCAAGGGAGCTACTGCCCTGCGCCATAATGGCAAAAATATCCATTGCATGCTTCCACGTTACTTTGGCATTAAAAAAATATATATTTACTGCGGGGATGAAATAATGTAAAATTATTTTTTATTTAAAAACATCACACGGATACCGTACTTGTGACCTTCCTTTCAGCGAGTTCAAGCCGTACACAACGGTAATCAAATAAAAACAACTACTCAGGTGATATCAGCGATGTATCAACACTAATCATTAATCCGATACACAGATAAGGAAATCAGAGCTAACCAGTATAATATGTTTCTTTGAGTAAAATCATATGATTATTATAAGTTTGTTCATTCATCCAGCTGTGGTACAGTTTTCCAGCTACCCTGTTTTCCAGTTTTAGAAGTGGTAGAGCCACGCTGTAGACATATTTGTCTACAGCATGAATGGGCCGGCTCGACCGGGGTAGTACCACTGTCTCACAGAAAACCAACGTAAAGTGACAGTTTACTGTCGCGTTTCGTATGGTAAGTGAGTTATCCGGAGGCCCAGATTCCCCCTTCCCTTCCCTAATTCCTTTAAGGCCGACAGCGCATACATGACACTTTCGGTATTGTGGATGTTCATGGGCGGTGGAGATCACTTAACATCAGGTGACCCACTGGCTCGTTTGTCGGACTATACTATAAAAAAACCCTATTCCCTCCTTGCTATGAACCTAGGTTCTTTAGGCGTGTGAGGAATGGCAAGACAACGTCTGCCCGGGACCAATAGTATTCAGATAAAAAATCTTAAGACTACGCTCACGGCTCACCGCTCACGATGGTAGGCAGCGACTTTGCTGTGCCCTGGCATTGCAGAGTCATGAGCGGCGGTGACTATTTACAATCAGATGGCCAGTCTGCTCGTCTGTCTATCCAGGCAGTAAAAACGGCTAACTACACAATTTCTTACATCACTTCCACATTTTTATCAATAAAAGATTATTCACATAACGGCCTTTTCCAAACGGACGGCAGAAATACGCAAGGTGCATCAACAGGAAACTATAGCTTTGTGGTTAGGGGGACGGGCTGTGACACGTGTTGTGGCTGCAATCCTGGCCCATACCAAATATACCTCTGACTTTCGAAGTTTCGACGCATACGAATATGTGTATAGATTTAGCGGCGAAGGAAAACATCAATTACAGAAATCTTTAGTATTCTAAATTATAATATCAAAGATATGTAAATCCTGCCTTAGGCATTAGCGTGGTGGATTAAGGCGCTCTCATTAGAAGATGAGGCCCGTGCCCAGCAGTGGGAAAAGTTGATACATTGCCTGGTAATTTGCTAAACGTATGACCACTAACTACGTATAGTAGTTATAAACATCGACATAAAAACATAATTGCTTATGAAATCATCAGCTATTTACCTAATGTTGTTCAATGATAAACGCTGGCAAATATAATGACTTCATTTTAAACATTTTAGTCATAAATATTTTTTTTTTGTCCTGACACGGTAAAGTGACCACACTGCACCTGCTGATGCGCAGTGCAGTCCAATTAGAGTATCAAGTAGCGATACTGTTCCTCGCTCGACAAAAGCATGTCGGCCTGCTGCGTAGCTTCTTCACACTACGTCTTAAGGATCAAGGATTATAGAGCAGAGAGAAAACGTGTTAAAATACTTTGTATATTTGAAACACGAATATAAATTCGTTTTAGTAAATCCATTAATTAAATATAAAAAATATAAAATACGTCACATCATGGCTCTACCATAATTTAAACTAACGATGAAGATGGATTTTAATAAAATAAAACGATAACATTTGGCCACATTGAATAGTGAGCCGTGACGTCATAACGTGGTATTGCGGTGTTTGAATAGAGAACAGCGTGAGAACCGTCGCGCTACACGTACCTCACAGAGCTAATTGCCAGTATTATTTTATTAATAAGTCAGCATTTTTTATTGTTTCAACGACTCATTTAATATTTTTTTAAATAAAAAAATTGAAATAAATTTTATATATGGGACGCAGTTTTAAATGCATATATAAGTACAGTCTAGTAACGTCAAAAAAGGATAAAATCGTTATAAGAGATTTAAGTGACGTTATCAAACTAAATTCTACTAATATTATTTGTACATAAACAGTATTTAATATAAATTATTTAAACGTATTTAAGATATATACACAGTCAGGTCATAAGTATTGTCACACAGTAAAAACTTTTATTTTAGAATGCTGGCCACAAAAAAGTTTATTGAATTCGAATTTCAAATTGTTCATGAAAATAAAAATGTATACTTTTTAGAATTTTACTCATTTTTAAATATGGAGTGGACGCTTAAAGAAGACCGTGTTGCAGTAATTGCGTTGCATCGTTGCGGTTACGCGCCAATTCAAATTTTTGACATACTGAAAAATTTGAATATAACCAAAAGATTCGTTTATCGTACCATCAAACGATACAATGAAGACTCTAGTGTAGATGACAGGTCAAGAAGTGGTCGCCCTCGGTCTGTTAGGACTCCAGCAGTGATAAAAGCTGTGAAGGCTCGAATTCAAAGAAATCCCAAACGTAAGCAACTGCGTAAGAAACTGTTGGCCCTTCAGATGGGGTTAAGCAGAACCACGGTGAAAAGGGTGTTAAATGAAGACTTAGGGCTTCGAGCATATCGAAAAACAGGACATCGTTTGAATGCTCGTCTAATGGACCTGAGACTGAAGAGATACCGCGCTTTGTTGAAGCGGTACGCGGGAAAAAAATATCGGGAAATTCTTTTTTCAGATGAAAACATTTTTACCGTAGAAGAGAGCTACAACAAACAAAATGATAAGGTGTACGCACACAGTAGTGAAGAAGCGAGCAACCGTATTCCGCGTGTCCAACGAGGTCATTTTCCATCCTCGCTCATGGTATGGTTGGGAGTTTCTTATTGGGGCTTAACAGAGGTACATTTTTGTGAGAAAGGTGTAAAAACGAATGCAGTTGTGTATCAAAATACAGTCCTGACGAACCTTGTGGAACCTGTTTCTCATACCATGTTCAATAACAGGCACTGGGTATTCCAACAAGATTCGGCGCCAGCTCATAGAGCGAAGAGCACACAAGACTGGCTGGCGGCGCGTGAAATCGACTTCATCCGGCACGAAGACTGGCCCTCCTCCAATCCAGATTTGAATCCGTTAGATTACAAGATATGGCAACACTTGGAGAAAAAGGCGTGCTCAAAGCCTCATCCCAATTTGGAGTCACTCAAGAAGACATCCTTGATTAAGGCAGCCGCCGATATTGACATGGACCTCGTTCGTGCTGCGATAGACAACTGGCCGCGCAGATTGAAGGCCTGTATTCAAAATCACGGAGGTCATTTTGAATAAACTTTAGTGTCATAAGAATCTATGTTTTGTTAAGTTCATTTTGGTATATAAATGGTTACATAATGAATAAACTTGTTTCAATTATTTTATATTAAACATGTGACAGAATTTATGACCTGACTAGGTATATTACTTAAATTTACGCATGATTATTTTAAAATACATACACATAAATATTTTTCTATGTTTTTACCGAAATAGACCACAAAACTGTATCGTTTCTACGTGGTAAGCATACCAGCGGCAATACAAGTTGACAACAATAATTAAGCGCCCGCACAAGGTCACCGCTCTCCTCATGTATGGGTTTAAATTTAAACATGGAATCACACATTGTTGATAGCGTTCGCCTGTTGTGTTGACACAGGATATTCAGTTGAGGAGCCGTGAGCCAAATTATAATATGTCGGTCTTGAAGCCGAATGTGTTATGTATTGTCCATAATAAAAGGCAATGTCTTAATTTAAGACCAATAAGTATGTACATATATTATTAGGTAGGAAAATCGAATATATTTTTTTTAATTTTATCGAATACAAATTTATTTATTTATATATCTTCTTATATTTATTTAAGATTGCCGAAAATTAGGTTAGGAAAATACTAACTAATAATACTAAATACTAATAAATGCATTTAGTATTTACATATATCAAGTACAAAGTTTGTATTATAAACACATTTTCACCCCATAACAACAAAAAATATGTATGTTAAAAAACCAAATCATATTCGGTATTCGGTTAATCTCTTGACCGAATACAGAAAGTTGGGGACAGGCCTAATCGGTCAACGTTCGAATTTTGAATTTGAATTCTGGTTCGTCCGGTTCGGTATTACAAGGTCACAACTCACATGTACTAACAGACGCGACGCAGACAACTCAAGTTTATGGTAATTGAGTTTTAATTAGTGAGATTACTTACGTGTTGCGAGTTTGATATATCTATGGTGCTTTTGAAAATCGTCCTTTGTTTACTTATGACTTGGCAGCATGGTCTCTGACCTTAGCTGGTGTCTTTCGGAGCGAAAAAAAAAACCTCCTTTGTTTTTTTATTGTGTAAGATGAAGGATGATAAATATCTCAAACATTTACTCAAACTAAGAAAGATTTTGTTTGTTAGGGACTTTATTTATTATAAATATTGGATGAAGAAAGGCAACTGTTAAAAAATATAAAATAGATATGAAACGATGATTGACCATTTGATGTACCACGACTTCTATACGATACTTTTGAAAAAGTAGAAGAAATATTTCGAAGTAGTTTCTGACGACAAGTTATGAATAGCATAGGTATTTTGTCATATTAAAAAAATGGATGGCAAGTTGTTTTTCATGTCGGTTTTCTGTAAGACCGTCATACTCCAGTCGAGCCCGTTTATTCATACTTTAAGAGTTTAGACAAACTGTGTACATGTAATTGCTGGTGTGCCACCAGATATTCGTATCCGGCCGGATAGCGACCACCGTACACAGGGTGTAAAACGCCATAGTGGCAAACGCGTGTGTGGCGTTCCGGGATCAGCCGGTGTACATCCGGTTTTTGTCGGAGGTCTAGAGTTGGGGTACGATGTTTTGACGTTTTGCGGCCTTTTGAGTACCTTCTTGCCCATGGCTTAGTGTGAGGAAGCAAGCTGGCATGATTGTGTTGAGAACCGGGGGATAGATTGTCTCTCGCTACTTGATACGCTAACTGAACGGCAGTACACTTACCATCAGGTGCAGTGTTGTAACTTTGGCGTACCAAAAATTGCCTTTACCGTACTTTCAGGATAGACACAGTGTGTTATAAATAACTTAGCCACCGAACTAAATTACATCCCCCGCCTTATAAATTATTTTGTCTCTAAATTCTGAATACAAAGCTCCAAGGCCTCTCTCGTGATCATCATCAGACTCCTTACGTACGAAAAATCAGAACCATATCTTGATTTATTTGAGCGGCGCTTTGCAACACGTGCATCGGATGCAAAGACATTCAGTAAAAATCTGGAGAATCCATGTGAGCTGAAACCGAGACATCTGTCCTGGCGTTGTCACGTGACTGCATTCCGTGTTGGGACATCTGGCAATGCGTCATACTACAAAAAATCTAGAGACAAAAGTAATTGTCTTTTTAAATTTAGAATTAATCTTATAAGATTTTATCCGTTTATTGTAACGGTTTTTTGGTTATTGGAATAAAACAATTTTTTACGGATTCTATCGCGGATTATTTAACTATTTTAAGTTTTATGTGTAGGCATTAGGTTGTAAAAATTATGAGCTAGCTACTTTGAATTTATTTTTGGATCAGTTTTGGCTATTTACAGAATTTTTTAGAACGAAAATGGAGGGAATACATACGCCCGTATGAGTCACGCAGAGAACGCGGTTTGCAATGACGTACATAACTAAATGGAGGGTTTATAAAATGTGACCTTTTACGCTCAATCGGGTTATCGATGAATTAGATAATATCATTAATATTATAATGAAAGCTGTAAATACTAAGAATTTCGCTATAAAACAACACTTCTAGCAAGACTACACCCACCCTATACCTTTTGTAAGCATCGACGGCACATATTTTTGTACACCGAACAAAAAACGCCACCCAGGCATTATTAAATAATTAAATTATTTACAGGTAATTAATTAAATAATTAAGATAAGTGTGATTATGTGTTCCCGAAGGGGTAAGTAGAAGTGCTTCTATTTTACCCACTGTTCGCTGGGCTTCTTTCAGTCTCATGGTGACACACGGGTGATATAATGTAATGGCATGAAACCCATTACGTATTTTTCTACAGCATAAAAGTGTTACGGGCGGAGTCGCAGTAGCAGGCCGGCATGGTTGTGTTTAGTTTAGGGATACTCTCACAATTTAACAAGGTGCAGTGTAGTCACATTGTCGAGCCTGGAAAAAAACTACCACTGTCTCACAGAAAAGCGATATGAATCCAAAAGGTAATCAAATCCCTCTTGCCGTCCTAATACTCCTCCCTATACTTCCATGCATATCCTTTAAGACCGACAACGCACTAATTCTTCTGGTGTTTTGGATGTATAGGAGATAATTCCTAGATGACCCACATGACTGTGTGTAGGCTTCAGCTTTAAAATCAGCTCGTATGCTGTCATAGTCCAACATAGTATTTAAGAGATTCCGCTGGCGCCTGCACAGCCCTGAGATACAATAGTTGTATCTAGGATATTGTAAAGAATTCTTGAGATAAGAATGACGTCACTGAAATTAAAGGTGATATGTTTATCGGAACACATCGGCTCGCGTTATCACGCGGTGTTGTGATAGTGCGCGTAACACGGACTAGTTTAATGGTAAAAAACTATCGAGTTTATTAGGGAATTGTGTTAAGTAGAGAAATTATTACGCTGGTTTGCACTAAGCTTATCCATAGAGGATGCACTTAGCCGTAAAAATGCCTTGTAACTAACCTTAAACGGTTGCCTAAATGCTTAGGAAATATAAATAGAAAAAAAGCTCTGTTTGTTGCGAAGGCGCGTCACTTGATAACAGCTGAACCGATTATTTCCGAGTAATAAAAGTTGTTTTTCATAAAAAGTACACCGACTTCAATGAAAAACAAATTATGCGTCACTATAAAATTTGAGGGTTGCCCTTGATTTTTCTGAGATCCCATCAACAGATCCTGACTTGGTGCCAATGGGACCACCTGGGAAGTATACCCTTTTAAGCAAAAAAAGAATATCTCGAATCGGTCCAGGCGTCTTCGAGTAATCGGGTAACATACATAAAAAAAAAGATTCCGACGAATTGTTAACCTCCTTCTTTTTTTGAAGTCGGTTAAAAAATACGTTTTATGGATAGACTAATAACAAAAGTTACTTGAATCGTTCGGAAAAGTTCTTTTTTATTTCAGTCTCCTACAATAAACAAATTCCAAAAGAAGCTACGGACTACACCTAGGGGATAATAATATTTTTACGGATATTTGGGATAGACGTTATTTGAGAATTTCGTAGGTCAGAGCGACTTAGTTAACAATGCAAACGTGTTAGTAATCTGGGTGAAAAATCTAGATTATTAGTCATTATCCGCCAGGGCATGTATTAAAATCCGTTAATTGAACATGGGTATTACGAAAAACTAGTAAGCATTACACATTGATAAATCGCATGTATCACCGAGTTTCCTTATCGCGGAAACATGTTAGATAAAAAAAGTATTTTTAGGAAATACTTTTTATGTATGCATTTTTTAAGTTATTCAGTAACATTTCTAATGACTAACGCCATAAGTGGCGTTTCAAATTAATTTGGGATTAAGAAATGATGACATTTTCGTGCTTCTTTCATCTCTTCTAGGGGTGCAGATGTTAAAGGAATTTCTTAAATATTTATACTGGTAAATAAAATCTCGTACCATTTTTGATATACCACTTATAGTTAACAGGTCACTCGCCTTTCGACGAACTGTACTCGTTCAAGGAGCTGATTAAGTCTAATTGAAAAATTACCCTTCCCGGATGCAAAGGATATACAATTTATGAAAGAAGAGAAGATTTATATGTGCAAGTTAAACTGTTACATCACTAGTGTAGCAGAGACAAGAGACGTCGGAACAATGATTACTGGCTGGTTTTTCTATTTTTCTGAAAAAGAGACTTATAACAGACTCTAACTAGTACAGGTTTTAGTGCAAATAATTGTGTTAAAACTAAATAAAATAATAGGACACAGAAAAAATCGTTAATTAAATACATAATTTGATTCAGCGGCAGAATTACTAAATAATCTTATTACTATTTAGTTGTTTTATTGACTAAAGTTTAAATTAGTTGTTTTTTATGACACGCCAGGTATGAATAAAGACGCTCGGTGACTTAACTCTTACCCAAATATCAACTATTTCAAATTAATTATAATCTAAAACCGTTTGTGTAAATGAGCGGACATCCTGGGTGGAAGCGACTAATTGTTAGTCTGTATTACTGTATCTAGATCAGAGAACATTGAGCTCTGTACAGAACTAAAAAGTCTCGTCAAGCTATCTACTGATAAAGCCTTTTTATCATTGTAAAAGCTTTTTTGCCTATAATCCAACACCGGCTCCCAAACAGCCTGATCAAACCTGTTGACATGCAATCCGAATTCCAAATTCAAACACAAAAATCCAAAAACAAATCACTGCACAGAGGTAAAGCGCATCATATACACAACACTGGCCACTAACACTGTTTTCGTAAAAAAGTGCAGCTAGTATCGGTTGGCGGCACGGGCTCGCGCTTCAGTCGTTAGTCGCGGACTGGCGCGCGCGGCGAAGAGTCATTGTGGCTCTTCTCCACCATTGGCCGAGATAATAGGGTACTGCGTATGATCCAGTGAAAACGATACGCGAATTGATTAGTCACGTATGAGTTCATTAAATAAACATTTGTTTGTTTCTTTTAAAGGAAAAAAATAACCTTTTACAATGTCATAAAAGTGTTTATTTTCCACAGGCAAAAAATAAGTGATTTTTATGTATGTTACCATCATACCTGAAAACGTGGGCCAAAGCGCTAGTTTTCTTCTTGTAATCTAAAGGAAGGTCGATGGTGGCTTACCAACAGGCGCAGTGTGGTCACTTTGCCGTGCTAGAATAAAAAAAAACTTACTGGAAATTACTTGCATACCAGCAAGACTAAATCAAAATTTCTAAGTGAATTAAGGCAATACCCTTATCATTGTAAAGGTGAAATTGTCTCTACATTATGAGGTAACATAAATTACAGGGCCTAATCAGCTAGATTCAAACTTAAGTTCTGAATGTTGGCTAACTACATAACATTTTGATCAATGAATGAAAAGTTTGACAGGACTGGCCACTACCTAATAAAAAAAGAATAAATAAGAAATGATTGCTTTAGAAATTTGACGCAGTATTTTCATGTAATATCTAACAGAACGTGTATGCTCTAGTATTGTGCAGAGCGCGGGTGGTTCACTCCACGACACCCCCCGCGTGTGTCCATGTGGCAGTCGAAACTGAACACGTGTGGTGCACCCGCTGACGCTATATATAGCAGCGGATTTACAAGATACGACACGACATAGCGACAAAATTTCATAATACGACTATTATAATCACACGGATTAGGACGCAACACTATAAACCTTAATTGTAAAATCAAAGTGCATAAAAAAGGCAAAAAGTTGTAGTTTTATGAAAATAAGGGGGCAAACGGCAGGAGGCTCACCTGATGGAAAGTGATCACCGCCGCTCATGAACATCTGCAACACCAGAGGGCTTGCAAATGCGTTGCCGGCCTTTCAGGAAAGAATATGCCCTCTTCTTGAAGGTAAAAAAGTAACTTGTTAAAAATCTTCTAATAAACAACCAAGATAGTGGACAGTTTCAGGGATTATATTGACATCACATATCAATTTGCAATCAGTATAATCGTAAGCAACAATACAAACTAATAATATTCAAATTTTATATCTACGTGGAATAAAAATTTCACATACGAGAAGAAAATATCTAGTGGATAATAGGTATAATGGCATTAATCACGAATGTTACTGTCAGATATTTACCCAGCAATACCTTAGTAGTATTTTAAATATCGTTACGACACAGTCGTGTGCTCTAAATATATCAAGCTAATTGTCACTGAGTCACAGTTCCCAATAATATTAACTCAAGATTTTAACGGCTCTGTTCCTCACCGGGGAATGTCATTTTTTACTAAAGGATATCCTTTCAATTTGTTTTAACCGAAAATAACCACAGTTTCTCAATTGACAAACGACCAGCGCTGATTATTGAGAATTTTATTGCCGTTGGGAGACAACCTGAGTATCCATTTATTTTTACCTGATAAATAATATGGTGATAACACATGGATAACACCAACAACAATAGACAACACCATCCTTCGCTTCACATGACAGAAAAAAAGAGTGTGTGTACTTATGTACACGCGTTAGAAGTTATACTTATAACAGTATAATACTACTACATATATACTCAGCCTGTTGCCGTCCACTGTTGGACGTAGGCCTCCCCAAGTGAACGCCAACCATCCCGGTCTTGGGTAGCCCGCATCCACCCGCTACCCGCCACCTTCTTCAAGTCGTCGGTCCATCGTGCAGCAGGGCGTCCCACACTACGTTTGCCTAAACGCGGTCTCCACTCCAACACATGTCTGCTCCATCGGCCATCTGTCCGTCTGCAGACGTGACCAGCCCACTTCCATTTTAGCGTGCTAATTTTGCGAGCAATATCTATGACTTTGGTTCTCTGGCGGATGACTTCATTTCGAACTCTATCCACCAGAGAAACCCCAAGCATTGCCCGCTCCATAGCACGCTGAGCGACTTTAAATTTATGGACCAGTCCATTTGTGAGTGTCCACGTTTCAGCCCCGTAGGTCATTACGGGTAGGACGCACTGGTTAAAAACTCTTGTTTCTAAGCATTGAGGGATCGACGACTCAAACAGGTTACGTAGTTTACCGAATGCCGCCCAGCCCAAACGAATTCTTCTATCTGCCTCTTTCTCGAAGTTGTGCTTGCCTAGTTGGATTATCTGGCCCAAGTATACGTACTCTTGCACAACCTCGAGAATGGCATCACTCACGGCGACGGGTCTCGATAGGACGTGACCGTTAAACATGACTATCGTCTTGTCAAGGTTCATCCCGAGACCTATCCGTTTTGAAGAACAGTTAAGGCTGTTCAGCATGTCTTCCAAATCCTGCAGAGTTTCAGCCATGATGACTATATCATCCGCAAATCGCAAGTGAGAGATGTACTGGCCGTTGATATTGATGCCCTGTCCTTTCCAATCAAGCGTCTTAAATGCGTCTTCCAACGATTTGGTAAACAGTTTCGGAGAGATTACGTCTCCCTGTCTTACCCCACGTCGCAGTTGGATTGGCTTTGTGCTTTGTTTTTGTACTTGGACGGTCATCGATGCGGCTTCATACAGGCATCTCATCACTTGGACATATCGGTCATCAATGAGGCATCTCTGCATAGCCACCAGAACAGCCCAGGTCTCGATGGTGTCGAAGGCTTTCTCGTAGTCCACAAACGCTAGGCAAAGGGGCTCATTCTACTCCTCGGTCTTCTGAATTATTTGCCTTAGTGTGTGTATGTGGTCTACGGTACTAAAGCCCCTCCGAAACCCAGCCTGCTCCGGGGGTTGGAAGTCATCGAACTTTTGGGCAAGACTCGAAATAACCCTCGAAAACAGCTTATAAACATGGCTCAAGAGTGATATAGGGCGGTAGTTCTTCAATAGAGTGTTATCTCCCTTCTTGAAGAACAACTACATAGTACTTATTATTATTATTATTAACTCGCAACCACTCGCAACAACTCGTAACCACTCGCAAACCACGTACCCACTTTTCATAACGGTGTTACTTTTATTTATTCACACTGTTTAATAATTGTACTGTTACAAAACACGTGTTCTAAATATAAAAATACTAGAATATACAACTTGAACATAGTTATATATCGATTTTCATGCCACCTAGAACTAACTTCACGATGTCATCGGATCGTAAAAATTCACTCTCATCCTTTTTCTCCATCGCGCCATAAGAAGTATAACTTCAAAAACAAATTACAGTGTCAATGACTAATTATAATAATATTATTGCATTTTATTTGTCATACAAACAACCAGCTAAGTGCGATCTGTTACATGTTTATATTGATTCGATGATACTGGCCAGTTAAATTTTTTTTGATTTGAAATTGGAAAACCGGGTGACGCTTGATATCATAAATATAGAATTTACGCCTAACGTCTTATTTAAGGCTTTATTATATTTATGGCTAATATAGCTTTTTAAGGTGAAGCAGCAATAGCTTAGTTGGTTGCGGTACGGACTGCCAAGACGAAAGTCGTATGTTCGAAACCCAAGTGGCATACACCTCTCACTTTTCTAAAGTTATGTGTGTATTAAAATGTTAATTATCGCTTGCTTTAACGGTGAAGGAAAACATCGTGAGGAAACCTGCATATCTGATAATTCTTATACGAATTTCGAAGGTATGTGAAGTCTACCAACCCGCATTAGGCCAGCGTGGTGGACTAAGGCCTAACCCCTCTCATTAGTAGAGGAGGCCCGTGCCCAGCAGTGGGACAATGTTTAATACAGGGCTAGTATTATTATTATTATAGCTTTTAAACAGAAAAGTAGGTGCACTTGAGAATAATTTAATCAAACTTTACGTCATTAAGGATAATATGAAGTGAACTGCGCAGGTTAAGGTTCTACGTTAATCATAAAAAACACGCCTAGTTTAAAAAAAAA
Organism: Laothoe populi; assembly: GCA_905220505.1. Lineage (NCBI taxonomy): Eukaryota > Metazoa > Arthropoda > Insecta > Lepidoptera > Sphingidae > Laothoe > Laothoe populi. The sequence continues at coordinate 196,357 of HG992146.1, read as the reverse complement.
TAACGATAAGTTTATTGATCTAATAGCTATGTACGAAACATTCCGTCTCAGTAGAACTTCTGTAATTGTACTCAAATACAGACAAACACTCACGTCTCTAATCCCCGAAGGGGTAGGCAGAGGCGTAACCAGTACACCCACTTTTCGCCGAATTTCGGTCCCATAATGTGATAGGGGCCTATCGCCATACCGGGCACATTTTCCAGACTCCGGGCTAATACTGAGAATTTCTAGATAGAAAAACCCAATATCACTTTACCCAACCCGGGGATCGAACCCGAGACCTCAGCACAGCAGTCGTAACGCATGCGCAATTACAACTGCGCCACTATCTTAAAAATGCGGACTATTCCCAATTTTAATGCAAATTTTCTTTCTACTACTCTTATACTTATTCCACTTCCGTGTGTCATATAATTATTATATCCGAAAAAATAATATCCACATTAATACGTATCTTACAAAAAATTCTAATATGAAATATTAAGCATCCAAAATCCGTGGCGAGTGAAACCACAGTTTCACCTTGTTGTATGGGGTGGTCAGCGGTCAAATCAACAATGTAATTCACAAAGAGTAGAGCCTTAAATATATATCGTCATTACAATCACAGCACACCCCATGTGGTGATACAGGAAACGAGACAAATGAAATCCATGTCGCTACCACCAGCCGACCATTGTGCTCATCACAATAACTATAATTTCCATTCAGAACACATCTCTCATGGTCCTGGTTGAAGAGATGCGTTCATGCGTAATTCCAGTATGGACCTAGGAATGTGACTAGGACAAAAAATTAAGTTTTCTAATTGGGAACTAATAATGCACTTTTGCACCGACCTTTGCCTAACTTTATTTAATCCCTAAGACACGTCACGGTGCAGTACGATCCTTTTTTGCTAAAATATCTTAAGTGTTAAGATTCTACTAAAGTTAAGCATAATTCTGTGAAAACTGGCCAACTCAAGGCTGAATGAGGAAGGTATAGATTTTAATACCATACTAATAATTATTTTAATTATACCAACGGTCGTTTTCCATGGCGGCACGTGCGATGCCGTCATGCAGGAAACATGATCACTTTGTAAACCGCCAGAAATGCGAGCGTTTTGTTCTGAATTATATACTATAGCTGCTTTGTCGAGTGGATCCGTCGCTTAGCGATACATTTCCATATAGACTATGCATTTCACATAATTTGCATTATTTGTTTGCTAATAATATGCGCGACCTGAGGAGTGCGAAGGACAATTGGCGTTCGACCACTTATTGTTTTTGCACACAATGAAAAAACTGCACTCAAAATAGCTCAATGATATTTATATGACCCCATTACAATCTATAAAAACACACATTTACTTACTCAATATTACAACTAATTTGGCGAAGGAAGTAAAGCAATGGACCCCGATATACAAAAACAACGGACACAGTTTAAAAGTAACGGAAAAGCAAAACAGCGTATAAACGAACTAAAAAGGCTGATTGGTGAACGTGACGTCACCACTTAATAAAAACATAATTTTGATAGACTCTATACTCTATGGTCTTATAATAGAATCGATATTAGGTAATGCAAAACGGAAAAACACGTTGTGATTATTTTCAATGACCATATTGGATGAGATCATCGCTAAGTGAGGAATAATGCAAATTCCTTTTTTGTAATCTGTGCGTCGAGTCAATCGAGTTGTTACATTGCAAAGGAGCGTTGAAAAACAATATCATAGGAGCGAGTTATTAAATTGGTGACGCGGGGTTAGACAATTGGCAAAACTTGTTTCCATTTAGTCATTACTTCACCCATGTTTTCATTAGTGTATTTATTTTGATTACTTAATTTCGCAGCTTTTTTAATCTCATCCTCAAATTTTGAAAGTTAAACAATAAAAACCTTAAATCACAAAATATCTCAAAACTACTCAATTCCAGTAAAAACAAATATATTTTTTACATATTAACTACAACAAAAAAGTCTTGCAAGGCTTACGTCTAGTTGCCAGGAACACTGTATATAATGTGACTATACTTCAATTCTGCCAGCCATAAATATATGAAGTGTATAAACAATAGACATAGGGAATGGTCTGAACGTCTCCAGCTATTCAGTGAATACGGGCAGAAAATGTAAGAGAGATAAAGCGAACGTGCGACCAACAGTTGTCTATTCAAGAATTTTGATTGGTCTACGTCAGATACTTGCAGGAGCGAAAAGAAATAAGTACTGGCCGCACAGTTGCTTTGTCTCTTTCTACAGAGATAAAGAAAGAAGGAAAGAAAGAAAGAGTTTATTTGGCTTTACAATAAAAACAAAACAAAAAAAAATTACATAAAAGAAAATGCACATTACAGTTGAAAACCAAAAAGGATCAAGCTCAGCTTAATGCTTAATGAGTGGTCAATTTTGTGAGGATATTGCTCAGTCCATTTTCCAGTCTATGGTATATATTTTTGCAATCGACCGGATAAAGTGGTTTTTTTTTTTTATCGTGGCTCGGCAAAGTGACCACACTGCACCTGATGGTAAGTGCAGTGCCGTCCAGTTATAGTATCAAGTAGCGAGTGATAATCTATCCCTCGCTACTCAATACAATCATGCCGGCCTGCTGTGTAGCTTCTTCACACTACGCCTAAAGGACCCAGGATCATAGGAAGGAGGGAACACGGTAGCTGGCAAACTGTTCCACAGTTTGATGGTGCGGCAAAAGTACGAGTTTGCGAACCTCTTAGTTCGGGCCGGGGTAGTAGACACCACAAAGCTGTGGCTTCGTTATCCAGTACGCGTGGTTCTGGTATGGAAGGGAGAGGATGGGATAAGATCAAACAATTCTTCAGAGCATTCACCCTGATACAGACGGTAGAACACGCTAAGCGAGGAAATATCCCTACGCAGCTGTAGCGGCTCCAGGCTGTTACTCACGTCTGCATCATTCACAATGCGGATGGCCCGCCGCTGCAACCCGTCCAAGGCATCGAGGAGGTATTTTGCGGAACCGTCCCAGAGGTGCGAGCAGTATTCCATTCCCGGTCGCACCTGTGCTTTATATAAGCGGTAGAGCTGACCGGGCGTGAAATACCGCCGCACCCTGTTCAGGATTCCGACTCGATGTGACTCCTTGGATTAAGATCGCAGCGGATATCCATACCTTGGACACTAAGGTCATTCCGCATTGCGAGTGGAACACCCTGAAGAACGGGGATTGGAGAAAACGGAGACTTCTTGCACGAGAACGCGCACACCTGAGTTTTCTTGGCATTAAACTCAACCCGATTCCTGGTACCCCATGATGATATGAGGTCCAAGGCCTGGTTGAGCTCCATGACAAGATCCTCGCGTCTCCTCTCAGTATCCGCCCGGCAACCAGGAGGCTTGCTGCAATAACGCCCATGAACCGTGCTGTCGTCTGCATAGCAATGAATGTTGCCAAGCGACAACATATCATTAATATGCAGAAGAAACAAGGTGGGCGAAATCACAGAACCTTGTGGTACTCCGGCATTTACTGACATGAGCTGCGAAGCGTGTCCATCAACGAGGACACGCATTCTACGCTCATGCAGAAAGCCGGAAATCCACTTGCACAGGTTGTCGAGCAGACCGTATGCCGGGAGCTTGGAGAGAAGGCCACGGTGCCAGACCCTATCAAACGCCTTGGCTATGTCGAGACTCACAGCCAGAGCCTCGCCATGCCTGTCAATCGCCTCGCCCCAGTGATGCAATACAAACGCTAGAAGATCACCCGTTGATCGGTTATGGCGGAAACCATACTGTCTGTCACTGATCAACGAGTGATCCTCCAGGTAACGAACTAATTGGCTGTTAATTAGTCGCTCCATGACTTTACAGATCACTGAGGTGATGGCGATTGGGCGGTAATTGTTAGGGTCTGACCGATCACCCTTTTTGGGGATCGGCTGCACATTGGCCTCCCTCCAAGATTCAGGCACAACACCTGAGAGGTAGGACGATCGGTATAGGCGCGTCAGTGCAGGAGACAACTCCGCTGCACACTTTTTGAGAACAATCGCTGGGATACCATCCGGACCACTGGCCTTCCGGACGTCGAGAGACTGCAGCTCACGCCGCACATCACAATGCCTGATACGGATATCAGGCATTGTGTGACCGCAACCGGGCAGCGTAGGTGGTAAATGAGCATTGCAGTCCTCGAGTCTCGAATTAGCCGCGAAGAGGTTTGCCAGTAAATCGGCCTTCTCTTGCGAGCTATGGGCCAGTGTTCCATTACGACATCTCAGCGGTGGCAGCGAAGGGCGACAGAAATTAGATTGGACCGCCTTAGCCAAGCTCCAATAAGCACGACTGCTTGTCGGGTGATCGGCCAAAGCACATCCAATCTTGGAGACGCGCTGGGCATCCGCTCTAACATACTCCCTCTTGCAAGCCTTGGCAGCACGGTTGTAGGCTGCTTTGAGGGACTTGAGATTGGGTACCTTCTTAGCGCGACCCCTGATCCAAGCGCGATACGCCGTCTGTTTTTTACCAACAGCATCGGCGCATGCACGATTGAACCAGGAGCGTCCTCGGCCGTTGCCCGCGATCTCAGAGGAAGGAATGTAATATTCCATTCCTAGTCTGATCTCGCAGGCAACGGCGTCGGCACTCGCAGAAGGATCCTTTCCCTCAAAGCAGCGCTGCTGCCAAGGGATGGATGCGAAATAATCCCGCATACCATCCCAATCTGCCGACGAGTAGTGCCAGACCCTGCGCTTGACCTTCACGGGACGTGGAGGCAAAGCGCGAGGTACTGACGTCCCAACCAGACAGTGATCGGAGGTCCCCAGAGGAGCACCAACCGACACCGTATACCCGGTCGGGTGACTCGTCAACAGAAGGTCCAGCAGAGAGGGCGCATGACTCGCCACATCTGGGATCCTGGTAGGCTGGTTCACCAGCTGTGTCAAGCCATGAGTCAAGGCGAATGCATGAGCAGTTCTGCCAGCATGGTCAGTTCTGGAGGAGCCCAACCACAACTCATGGTGTGCGTTGAAGTCCCCCAGAACAACCAATTCCGCTGTTGGGAACTGCTCCTGCGCGTCGTCTGTCGCCTGGCTAATGTAATCAAATAGCCGAGTTGTCTCCACGTCCCCGTCGTGTGACCTGTAAAGGCACACGTAAACCCGACTTTGAGAGCCGAGGTCGACGTGTACCCACAGGGTAGAGAAGGAGGGGTCCTCCATGCAGCGCAGACGGCGACAGCAGACGTCCGAACGAACATACAGACATACCCCGGCCCTCGGCCTGAAGCTTTCTTCAAGTGAGTAGCCGGGGTAAAGCAAGTATGTGGTATCGGTCGGACTACAAATCTGCGTCTCCGTCAGGAAGAGAAGAGCAGGCCAGGCCGTCTCAAGATGGTGGTGGACGGCATTAAGGTTCGAATGGAGTCCGCGGATGTTAGCGAACTCCATTGTGAAAGCGGTGGTGGGGTTACGCACCGCTGTAGGTCCTGTTCTCTTTATAGGCACTGTCATGGAGTTATGGGGGGAGGAGGTGAAGAAGCGGTCGAGGGTCTAGTATCAGAGTAATCAGAAGGCCGCAACAAGCGCCGGTCCACTAAAAGAGCCAAGAGGAGGTGAGCTGATCCGCCGGACGGAAGGGCCCCCGTACCCTCCCGGGATAGGCCGCCGGGACCCCACATCCGGTCACCAACCGGCACGACGGACCCACCCAAGATTATGCGCGGAATGGTGGGGCAGCCTCTCGTGGTGGTTAGCCACGATTGGGCCCCTGTACTGTACCGCGGGCGGCCAGCGGTACAACCGTTTCTACAGGTCTCCCTGGCCGACGGGTCAACACGCCTCCAACCGACTGTGAACCGGCTAATACCGGCACGGCCAAACATCGTACCCCAACTCTAGCCCCCCGACGATAACCGGAAATACACTGGCTGATCCCGGAACGCGACACACTTGCGTGTGCCACTATGGCGGGTTTTTCGCCGTGTGTACGGTGGTCGCTATCCGGGCGGATACGAATATCCTACCACCAGCACAATGTACGAAATAGTAACAGAAATTTTTAAATAATAAAACATATTTTGTATGAGCTCTAATTATACTGTGATGCTCGTATGGTACTCAATAGTATTAGGATATTTCCTATTATTAGTAATACTGAAGGTATACCGGAGGTATTTAGGAGACTAGTTGGGGGTAGTTAATAATGACAACCAAAGTGCGAGTAGTAAATGTTTAATATATAAGTAGAAGTTTTTTAATTCATAAAAAGTACACCGACTTCAATAAAAAACAAATTATGCGTCACTATAAAATTTGAGGGTTGCCCTTGATTTTTCTGAGATCTCATCATCAGATCCTGACTTGGTGCCTGGGGAAGTATACCCTTTTAAACAAAAAAATAATTTCTCGAATCGATCCAGGCGTCTTCAAGTAATCAGGTAACACACATAAAAAAAAAGATTCCGACGAATTGTTAACCTCCTCTTTTTTTGAAGTCGGCTAAAAACGATGTGCCTTCCGCGCTCCAGTGTTCAGTTCAGTTGAGTGGAGGACGAGACGATAGCCAGTATATTCGTGGTTCGGTGTAGTAAGTTTAAATGGTAATCAGTTCAATGGCCGCGTAGTTCAGCTTAGAGAGTAATGCTGGTAGATTTTAATTATAAAGAGAAGCCTTAAGTGAATCCTGACATGCGTGTGTGTTAATATTAAGCACTGAGATGTGTAACAGTGTCGTGTAAATAAATTATAAATATTGTATTTGTGCCTTTTAAATATCCATCTTGCATAGTTTTGTTGATGTTCCTAACAATAGTTAATACATACTGTATAAGTGAATAGTATAGCGACCACCACACACATTGTGAAAAACCAAACCTAGTGGTTTGTTCTAGCAAGGCTTTTTAAGATTTACCACTTTTAATTTTAGCATCATTTAAACAACGGCTGTAAGAGACCGCGGGTTCGATTCCCGCACCAAGACAAATGGAGGTGTGATCTAAAAGTATTTAATTTGGGTCTGAGTTTTTCGGACCGTAGTCCCTAGTGGATACGGACGATATAGGTTGAACCTGGTGTAGTTCCTTGGATATGTATGTAAGTGATAAGTGTAAGATTATTTCCAGTTCCTTTAAAAAAAATATCACATATCTATCGGAAATTCAAAAACTACGAACTAGAACGAACTGAGTTCTTGCATTTGGTTTGTTTTTTGTTTTGCAAACGGAATCATTAGTTTGGAATTCACGATATATCGTGCTTGGTCATTTTCACTTTTAAATTTTCGTATCGGAAGCGGATATAGTGTTGAGGTCGCACAATATTGCGGTACGTGTGCCAACTGTCAGTTCTCAGCACGACTACTAAATACAGGGGCTAAAGCACTATCATTTAGGGACTATACAAACTCTCTAAGATTTACATATCGTGTTATTAATAAAGGAGGTAAAGCTATGCAAGATTTACTTCAACCTTTTTGAGTGTCATTTATTGAAAGAAAATAATGTTCCGATTTTCAAAATACAGATACGTGTTAAATACTCTAAGACAGATACCGATACGGATTTCTTAACCCCCGGGGGTCAAGCTCATAGTAAGAAAAACGACTTATACTCTATATCCTGTGTTTAATCACGTACATTATAAAATAATACTAAAAACAAACCCTTCTGCGAAAACAGAATCAAAATTGTTCGAAAATTAAGTCTCTATCATTTAATTTAAAGTATTGGTATGAGCAAAAGTGTGTGCGTAGTGAGATCATCTCACTATCTCCCTCACACGACAGCACACACACAGCACGACCATTCTGGGAGGTGACGTCATGATTCATATCGTGCATCCTTTATCTGTCATAACTTGTCATTGACAAATACCTCTTTCAACCGTTTTGAAACGCTTTTAACTTACTTTTGAGAGGAATTATAAAATTGTTTCGATATAGGATTTTAGTTAACGTTTCATTAAAATAATAAAAAAGATCTTGTCAACTTCTCTATTGTATATTTGAAATGTTTTATTTTTAATTAATGTATAAAGAACAATGTTAATATAAAACATATTCTCAAAACGTTTAAAACATTCAATGCGCGGAAAAGATAAGAAATTATGTTAATTGATGAAATAACTCACTTGGAACTTTATGAGTACTTAAAAGCATATCATGTTTGTCCCACACCTATATTTGTCAATTTTCCTGTATTTGTATTTTATTAAAATAACTAGCGACAGTTACAGTATATTATCCTAGAATTAATACTGTGATGTCGAATAATATAGAGTTGCCTACCGTCCTGTTTTCCCAGAACATGACCTGGTTTTTAGCATGTCTTGGATATTTTTTAAGCAGTATCCTGTTCTGGGGTTTTAAAGCGCCCTGATAAGGTCCTATATTTTAAAATTCTCGCGCCACTTCTGAATTCTTACGTTACGGGCGGCCTCACGACTCGCGAGTGTTCACTCTGCCTCATGCCTGCACTGTTTTAAAACAAAAACGTGTCCTGTTTTTGAACGGAATTGTCCTAGGATGTCCAATTTGAAATCCTAGTTTTTTTAATTCGAGGTTGGCAACCCTAAAACAATATAGTTACCAAGTCCATGGTTATAATGAAATGTAATTCTGGACTATTGATGTGGGTTACATAAATAGCTTAGAGACTATTAACATTGTTCTAAAAATGGTTTCCCCTTTCGGAAAGAATTTGGGTCATCCATATAAGCATTTTACTATACTAGTATGCTGTAAGGCGGCCATGTTGGTCAGATCGTGACAAAATGCGTTAACGCGCGCGCATACGTGCCAGTAACTGTGCCGGGAAACTGCCAATATGGCGGTCGTGCCGCCAAGTGACAGTACTCGCGAATTATCTCATACGTCTGACAATTAATTTAATTAATTGCACATCACATTAAAACAAACATTCTTAGAAATCTATATTTAGTTATTGTGGTCAATGATATGTCAAGTCCAACGCGAAAAACTTTTTCAGACCCGAAAAAGTATAAGGTTCTCATTTTGACGAGTTTATATATTTCTTTAAATAATTTTCTAATATAGCTACGCATTTCGTTCTGGAAACTGGCCCAACATTGCGAAATCTTTATCTAAAATAATAAATTGGGGATGAAAGGGCAATACTTGGACATTCAGGCAGATTTTGATAATTATTTCCTAAAGTTTATTTAGAATTCCTCATACATTCTGCAAATGATTTCGTGGAAACAATTATTTTTGCTATTGAAAATTAGTCAGCCTTTCATCGAATGGGAATTAGGTAAGGTGGCCTTCAATATTTTCGTATAGGTATTATTTTGAAACGGTAAAGTAACAAGCGAGCCTTTATATTGCATATGAACTTTAGTATAAAGAATCATTTGTACAATCGTCCATCTAAAACATACCTTTTATATTATTTGTTATACTAAATAAATGAATTATAATATGTTATTACTGATTTACATATTACTTGAGTTTTATATACATAATTACATTTACATACGGCTCATTGTAATTCATACCACAATGAATTTGCTGGTGATAGATATTCATATCAGCCCGGATAGCGACCACCGTATACAGGGTGTAAAACCCGCCATACACATTGTGGCTCACGCAAGTGTGTTGCAATCCGGGATCAGCCAGTGTACATCCGGTTTTTGTCGGGGGGCCTAGAGTTGGGGTACGATGTTTGGCCGTTTCGCGACCTTCTGAGTACTGTGACAATAGACCCTCGACCGCTTCTTCACCTTCTTGCCCATGGCGTAGTATGTAGAAGCAGGCCGGCATGATTGTGTTGAGTAGCGAGGGATAGATTTTTTTTTTTTTTTTTTTATTGGTGGGGAACACCCCCCTCTGCTCCCTCTGATATTTAGTCAGAGATTTGTAAACACCTATTTGAAATACATACTTTTATTTAAAGATATTGCTAGATAAAAAACGACTAAGGTGTTCACCAAAAATATTTACAACAAAATTTACTGATTCTAAAAAATCTCCAAATATTACAACATTTTTCCGACAACTAAAAGACACTGTAAAATCGCCTATGTGTATAAAGCAGTCCACAGTCATACGACGCTTTACATGTATACACATAGGTTCGTTAAATATAATACATTTCAAAATAAAATCCTAATATAGCACATCATTCTCATTAAAATACACAGTAAAACACACTCCTTGGCGGCTAAGTTCATATAATAGCATATTATATTGCATAGCCGCCCTTTTCATTTATTTCTTTCAATACATTTACGTGCTATATCCCTACAGTATACTAAAAATTTCGCTCTTATGTCACCGGTCTCCAGTATATCGCAAAAGTTATCTTTACAAATTTTCACGTTACACTCTGTTTCAAATTTCATGCGCTGATACAGATATACCGGGCATTCGGTCAACACGTGTACTACGTCCTCCTTTACCTCCGGGTCACAGATGCACGAGGGGCTCTCCTTGCACTTGAAGCGATTCAAGTACTCAGAGAATCCCCCGTGCCCCGTGAACACTTGCGTGAGGACCGGGTCCACAGACATCTTCCTAATTACGCTGTAAGCTCTACTTGCGTCTGGGAAAAACAGCTTCGTTACCGACGCTGTTTCTCCAGCCCTGTAGCGCTCATTCCATTCGCCAATCGACTCCTGACGGATGTATCGCTTGACGAATGAGATGGGGCATCGGTCATAATCGGGCTTCCGCTTCAGCGTAGTGGCTGCAGCCTTTGCGAGTTCGTCTGCGCGCTCATTCCCCACACACCCCACGTGCGCCTTCACCCAAAAGAGGTTAACGGTTTTTCCGCACGTAACGGTCTCACTTAATAAGTTATTAATGCCAAATGCAATGGGATGGAGGGAAACTCCGCTCGCGACCGACTCAAGCGCAGCTCGCGAGTCACAGAAAATGCTGTATTGGCGTTTTTCGTGTCTCAGGGCCATTTGCACCGCCTTTTGCAGAGCCAACAATTCCGCCTGGTAAACGGTACAGAACGATTCCAGCTTTAGTTTGGTGGCTTTCGTTTCGGCATCGCCGTCCCATAAGGACACCGATGCACCGACTTGACCACCAATCTTGCTGCCGTCCGTGAACACCTTGACGGTGTTTGCAGCCTTTTGCAGCGAGGGATAGATTGTCTCTCGCTACTCGATACCTAATTGGACCACACTGCGCTTACCATCATGTGCAGTAGTGTGGATAATTTGCGGTGCCAGGATAAAAAAAAAACAAAAATACCATTTTCTATTTTTATTTTTTAACAAGGAAATGTGTACTATTTTTAACAGACTTCAAAAAAAGGAGAAGGTTCTCAAATCGTCGGAATATTTTTTTTATGTATGTTCCCCGATTACTCAAAAACGCCTGGACCGATTAGACAAATTATTTTTTTGTTTAAAAGGGTATACTTCCAGATGGTCCCATTGGCACCAAGTCAGGATCTGATGATGGGATCTCAGAAATATCGAGGGCAACCCTCAAATTTTATAGGGACGCATAATTAGTTTTTAACTGAAGTCGGTGTAATTTTTGAAATTAAAAAAAAATTTAGACTTCAATAAATGTTTATAAACTGTGTCAACAGGACCGGAGTTGAAACAAAATAGTGTGTGTACCTTGACGAACTTTAACGAACAAAAACTTTCTTAAATTTAATTATAATTACCCAGCACATGTTCATTGCTGTATTGAGAAAAATATATTTTCGGCTTACGTTGCTATGATTTAAAAATACCAAATAAATTATTACAATAGTTGTGAACCAACTTTGAAACTGTTAATACAGCCAGTGAAAGATTAATTTTTTTATGGATTGTAAATAAATAAATACACCCAAAAGTCACACACATAATTCTGACCCCACACTAGGTCAAATCTGTATCGTGGGTATCAAGGACCACGAGGAACTACGGTTCCATGATTTGTGTTTTTACTTTTCTGCATATAAAGAAATCCATATACTAACAAGAACAATTTTAAATACTCAAGTCTTATGAAAATGATTTTTATCAACTTTTCGCTGTCTAAAACAAAAGAGACCATGACCTCTATTATGCCTTCAAAAGGATCACTATAAAAGAGTGCTTCATTTAACATGATCCTTGGCCATATAACGAATCATTTATAAATGAACAGATGATTATAATCTGCCCCAGTCTTTTCCATATTAGGAAACCTTGTCTTGTATTTAAACAGCGTTTATCCAAATATAATCTGACACAGAGCGAATATTCATTTCCTTATCGAAATCTAGAGGATGGCGTTTTAAAAGCCCTGTATTACGCTGTCTTACTTTTGGAAACGAGCATCCTCAGCTATTAAAGGGTTTAGGGCCTAGTCCCTACTCCCTACGCTGGCGTAATGCGGATTGACTTCACATACCTTTGAAATTCATATGGTGAATTCTCAGGTATGCTGGTTTCCTCACGATATTTTCCTTCGCCGTTAAAGCAAGTGACAATGAATAATGTATACATAGAGGAAAGAAAGGCAAAGGTGTTTGCCATTTGGACGAGTTCTGTTCTTAGTGCTGGTGGTACGATATTCATATACGTATTCATACGTACCATATGGCACACGCAAGTGTGTCGCGTTCCGGGATCAACCAGTGTACATCAGGTTTTTGTCGGGGGTCTATAGTTGGGTACAATGTTTGGCCGTCTTGCGGCCTTCTGAGTACTCTGATAGACCTTGGACCGCTTCTTCACCTTCTTACCCATGGCGTAGTGTGAAGAAGCAGTCCGGCATGATTGTGTTGAGTAGCGGGGGTAGATTGTCTCTCGCTACTCGATACTCTAATTGCACGGCACTGCGCTTATAATCAGGTGCAGCGTGGTTACTTTGCCGAACCACGATAAAAAAAACGTTTCATCTCAGCAGTCAATACTACATCCACACATATGCACGACAGAACACTACTTAAATAAAAATATAGGTTAATTTTATCTCTGTTGCTAGTTCGATTTTGGCGCCGGCGAAAAATATTTTCATCGGTGAAAATGTGTGCTTATATATTGTTTAGGGCACAATCTTCTACAGTACGTACCAGTAACGTAATCACGCATGCGAAGCTGCAGGCAAATACATCCAATAGAAATCATCCTGACATATTACCTGCTCTATCTTTTTACTTAATAATGAAACAATTCATCAGGTGAGTAAACAAGCCGATATGCACAGTTCGTTATCTGTTTGCTCGGCGCTAATGTTTGAACAATGCCAAGGTCGCGTCGCATTAGATACGCCTCGGAGAAAGCCATTCATCTATTACCGGATAACTCTTGCAAGGAAATGACAAGTAATTCGTTGTCTCTAAACTATAGCAATACATATACCCAGAACTATAACTAGTATGAACCAGTGCTTCCCTAAGTTGACTCAACCGCGACTCACCTAACAAAACGTTCCAAATTCGGGACTTATCTTATGCTTGCCATGGATGAAAAGGCGCAAAACTATATTAATGGCCTTATCAAATAAGAAAAATAGTCAGGTTCAATCAGTTTTAATAATTAAAAATAAGAAATAACAAGTACACTTTTCGCTCAATGTATGATACATACCTATTTTTGAGGGCCCAACTAATATTCGCTCGCGAACCATGCTTTGGGAAATGCTGTACTAGACATTTTTATAGCATAAACCAGCACGAGTAACTGGGTCACCTGAATGCAAGTGATCTCCACAGCCTAGACACTCAATACCAGAAGAACTGTGGAAGCTTTGCTAGCCTTAAAATAAAGCAATGTGTATCGGGCAAAAGAAGAGAGATTCAGACCTCTGGGATTCTCACCGTACGTAATGCAGCAATCTGTTAGGTACGTCTGTTTTCTGAAACTATTAATAACCAGATCAGACTATCTTTCTTATAAGAAATGATTGTTATTTGTGACGTTCCAATTTAAATTTTAAAGAAGTCCGTTTTTAATTTTTCAAATCATAAAATTCGATCGCTTTTCAAGAAATTACTGAGAAGTATGCTGAATTAATCGCTATGTAAAAAATATATGATAAATTGTATGAGATTGGCTTCATTACTTTCTGTTTCAATAGTATTTCTGTACTCAAATAATGTACAAAGAATCTTAAATAGTAGACGAGTCAATTGCAGTGCAAGTTGTCTGGTAAACTGAAAAGTCTGTTCACTTCACACGTATCCTATATTAAAATAAGCGTTATGACTACGTAAAAACCGAGCTAGCTACATTTTTATATTTAATGACAAACATTCCAATAAGAAAATATCCACCGCATACGCCGCTGATCGCATAGGATCGCCACTTGTTCTAAGGCCCAGCAGGCCAGGCCTAGGGCGGCCAATCGTGGCCAAAAATTCACTGATAATAACAAGAGATACCTGGAAGCATCGTATAACAATAATCTTCCTCAATCTGATGGGTGCTGAGAAAGGGGCGTACTTATTACATGGCCTGGGGCCTAGGGCGGCCAAGACTGCAAATCCTTCACTGCATGGGACGGCCAGCATATATATATACACTCACACCTGTAATACCCCAAAGGGGTGGGCAGAGGTGTAACTAGTACACCCACTTTTCGCCAAATTTCGGTCCCATGATGTGATAGGGGGCGAGCCTATCACCATACCGGGCACAGATTCCAGACTCCGGGCTAATACTGGGAATTTCTGGATAGAAAAACCCAACATCACTTTACCCGACCCGGGGATCGAACTCGAGACCTCAGCATAGCAGTCGTAAACGCATGCGCAATTACAACTGCGCCACCGAGGCAGTCAGCCAGCATTCAATCGCTAATACATTAGAGTGAGATACAGTGTTGTTTTAACTTTTAGTTAATACTAGCTGTTGCTTGCGGCTCCGCCCACGTGGAGGTCATGTTTGGAAGAAAAACCATATAATACAAAATACGAATTTTCATGCGTTTAACTTAAAAAATGAAGGATTTTCATACAAACTTTCCTCCCCCCGCTTACTCATCCCCTATTTTACCGCCATAGGGATAATTTTGAAAAAAATGTGAAACACGTAATTCTTTATTTCCTACCAAAAACCTAAATATGAATTTCCAGATCCCTTAGTCGATGAATTATGAATTACCCATACCAATTTTGAACTCCTATTTGACCCTTTCAAGGTTGATTTTTAAAAAAAAACAAGATATCCTATGTCCTTCTCCAGGATATAATCTATCTCCTTGCCAAATTTCATCACAATCTGGTCAGCCGTTTAGTTGTGAAAAGGTAACAAACAAACAGAGTTACTTTCGCATTTATAGTATTAGTATGGAAGTATGGATGAGGGCTAACTCTGGTTAGTGCAGATTATTAATAACATAGTAAGTTTTAAGATAATCTTAGTTTACATTATAATAAATCGTTAGCTGGATGGCGGATGGTGGATGGCACGGAGCGCTGAAGGTCGCATGATCTCACAATGAAAACATTGTCTCACCGCAGCTCGTTATTTATGTGGCTGTAACGCTTTATCAAAGTCAGCGCATAGATATGGTCAGTGCTAAATGAAGGAAAAATATTACATGTTGCGGTTGATGGTTTTTTTTTTATAGTATAGTCCGACAAACGAGCCAGTGGGTCACCTGATGTTAAGTGATCTCCACCGCCCATGAACATCCACAATACCGAAAGTATCATGTATGCGCTGTCGGCCTTAAAGGACAGGAATAGGAATTAGGGAAGGGAAGGGGGAATCTGGGCCTTCGGATATCTCACTTACCATACGAAACGAGACAGTAAACTGTCACTTTACGTTGGTTTTCTGTGAGACAGTGGTACTACCCCGGTCGAGCCGGCCCATTCATGCTGTAGACAAATATGTCTACAGCGTGGCTCTACCACTTCCAAAAATGATGGTATTTTTTTTCTGAGGATCGTTGAATATGTAAACCCGTTTTTTATTACAACACTTAATTTAAGAACACGCGTTATTAAAATTAGTAATTTTATAATTTGCATTAAAAACCGTTATTTGCTTCATAAAAAATTTTCGTCGTTATTTGAAAATACGTATATAAATTCTATGGAGCCAGAATGTTTGTTAATGCCTTTTAGCTCTCTGCACTCCTTTATATAAATCTTAACTATGTCAATTCAAACCCCTTCCAATACATGCTTAAAAAGGAGTGCAATGTTTACTCTGTACATATTAATAAAAAATAATATTGTTTAATATTTAATTCATAATTTCATTGAAAGCTAGCCTCGAAACAAAAGGACGTGTATTGAAAATCATAAACTTTTGGTAAAGTATTTATTAAAATGTGTACATAGCACAGAAGCTAATCAATAAGTCCATTCACCGGTTTATCACAACTGCTTTACACAAAATATCTATGAGACAGTGTTGCCAACTTGACGGATTTCCCGCCAGTTCTGACGGGTTTCACGAATGGAAAACGGGAAACAATATGGTCTGACGGCTGGCGGATTTTTTGACGGATTCATATTTTGGGAATTCGGTACTCGATTCGGTCATACTAAATATGTAAAAATTAACAAACGAGCCGTCTTACACAGTATGAGGTAACCCTCAACCCCTCCCCCCCCCCCCCCCCGGAACGGAAAAAACTGATTTAATGAGTTTTGACGGAATTTCTTACTTAAGTTGACGGGATTGAAAAATTATTGTTGGCAACACTGCTATGAGATTTCCCCCATATTCTCCCCATGTCCATTCTTTTCTTGAAGGTCAGCTAAACACACTTGATTTAATATTGGGCGTGTTCATGGGCGGTCATCATTTACCAATTACCGGATGACTCTTGATGCTACTTTGCGGACCTTTACTATAAAAACAATGTGCAATAAGATAAACCAGCAGCAATTTCCGTTGAATTGACGAGGGGAGCAAATTATGCTTACATATCACTTCATAGATCTCTCTCACTTAGCTCAGGGTGGAAGGTTTGGAGAGCAGAACACAAATAACTGAAAACATCGTACATTGACAGGCGACACAGACAAAAGGCTGTTGTCCGTTTTAAATTAAACCTTTATCTCTACTTCCATAAGTAAAGACGAGTTATTAAAACAAGTATTGATTCACATTAGATACCATTGAGAAATACAGACAACACGACGGTAGAAGGCCGTCCACATTGTTAGAGTTCTTGCAATTCCACAGTTGCATTTGAGGCGGTCTATAGGCTACATTTTTGGCTTGTTTACGCTTCGTAGCCAAGTTTAAGTCTCCGCTCATATTGTGTTAGTAAGGGGTGGCTCCTTACCCACTATTCCACTATTGTTATCACTCACTTGCACGGTGCACCCCTATTCAAGTAGTGTAGCTTAGTCAATGGGGGATGGGTCCCACATCTATGTATGTTTATACAGCTTAAAAAAGCTTAGCTCTCGGTCGAGCGCTTAAATCACTAAAGTAAAACTGACAATTTCAGCGATCCCAATGGCGAAAGGACGTGTGCGACCAGTGTCGGTCCTTCTAATTGAAAAGGTAGAGGATACTTGGTGATCAGTACAATTGATACCTATTTGTAAATGCAACAGTCACGTACGTGGACGACGATGCGTTGAAGGGCCTCGATAACTTGAAGATACCCAGCGGAGGTCGGGGACTGATAGTGAATGAGTTCACAGGTCGCAAACAAACTCCTGAGTTATTGCCTACATACCACACTACGTACCTACTGAATCATAATTTAGCTGTGCTCATTGTGTTTTATTGGTTATATTGAATTAATTGATCGATAAAGCCCATTAGCTTTGTGTATCTTTACTTGGCTGTCTTAATTTTGTTAATGTGGCTATTGGTTTTTTTAACACATCAACCGCTATCCGCGACGGTCTGTGCACTTAATTTCTCTAAATTACGCAACGGAATTAGCTGTTTTCATTATTACTTAAAGACTTTCTACCGTAACATTATTATATTTTACATTGAAGAGGAAAGTAAAGTCTGTTTTGTAATCAAGTCGTACATAAACAGGCGCTTGCTTGGCATACGCTGACTAACAGCAAATTTCAATAAACAATCTCAAACCAAATGTACAGATCGATCCCGAAAATAAACCAAATAAATAATGGCGTGGCATTGAATCTTTATTCTGGCTCATTTCTGGAAACGATCTGTAGACCAATATTAAGATTAATTTTTGAAACTGGCCTTGCCCTTATGAAATACGTTAAAATAATTTGCTAAATAAATGTTGTAGATTTAAAATGAAGGTCTCTTTCGATTGCCTCACAGCAACCGTGAGAAGCCGGAGCGGGTCGCTGGTACTGTATGCCGCGTTGCTTTTATGATAACAAAATGCTTATTACCGACAGTCGCTTTGTTTCGTATTTTGTGCAGCCGAAGACCAACCAAAAAATTTATATTGAAATCAGTAAACAATCCATGAGCTTAGAGCAAGCGTGAAAACATGGGCGACCTTTGAGGAAAGGTTTTAAATAACTTACAAGTTTTAAACTCTATTCGTCCGAGACGTCTTGTTAGAATATTCATGTGAACCTAATATACGTTCGTTAACCTATAGTCTGTTGCAAGAATGACGTGATTCATGCCTAACACGGAATACGATGTCTACACCTATGCTTAGGAAATTCTTGTTAATTATTTAAGAATTACAAGGTATGTTATGGTTTGGCAATCTAAATAAATTGAAGGTGTAAAGAGCTGCGTACTGTGAAGTCCTTATTTCGAGTCCTGACGAGACTCAATATGTTTACACATCATAATAATAAAATCAGGTACCTCATCCCTCTGATCAATACAGGTATTTAAGAGGGACACTATTGCCAACATTGAGAGTTGTCGTTCCAAATCTCGTGGAATCAGTCCCACATACGCCGAAGAAGTCCACGGGGAGATTTCAGTCCGTATACTGGCTTGGGAAAATTGGTTAGGGACCCACTCTAGCAATCACCAGGACGATATAGTCTGTCGATGGAAAACCCGGCCAGTTATAACCAGCCCTTCTCACTACTCCCTGGGATCAAGAAAACAGCTCTTGGAAAGAGTTTGTGGTAACGGATTTATTGATTAGTACCAATACAGTATTATGCACGAATGCACCTAGAAGTGATTTCAATAACTGTTACGGCGAGGCACCGTAACTGATTCAATCAAATTATACACTTTTCCCAATGTGAAATTATTTGAGCAGGTACTTAAAGGGTAACTAAGACTAATTCGTAAACATAGTATTGGAAAGCTAAAATTTTCTGGACAACCTTTCAAGTAACTGTTGTATAAAAATATATGTTAATTATGTCTTTTATGATTTTCTTCATCTTGACAGAATTTCTAAATGTTGTAAATGATGTAAAAATAAATCTTAACAGATTATGCCAGTTTTTATTTGTAAGTTGATTAATATGCAAATTAATTATCATTCACATGTCATGTACTAAGAGAAATACTGTGACATTCAAAAATTTTATTTTTTAATTTATAATAATATTTATTTATTTAATTACACGGACAAGGAAACAGGATAGTGTATATGTTTACCATTGAACATGTTAAATTTTCTACTATATATTGTATTATTTAACTCTGACAGATTACAAAGACACTGGTGTTCAGAAAAGGCAATAAGTAGTGAGTAAAATATAAGCCAAAATCAACTTTATGTCCATAATATTAAAGTTACACATATGCTTAATACACACATCAATAAGGGTGAGTATTGCCAATTTTTGTCTGGACTCCGGTGCCTGAATGATCCGTGGGTGGTTAAGACTACTCAGTCTTGGCTGAGAAAGCAGCTGAATTAGGAAACAGAGAAAGTGCAATTACATAATTAACTGCACTCATGATTCTTTATGACTAGTCATAAATTCACATTTCACATCATTTCACTTGGCTACTCCCTCACTGGTTCAGAAAATTTATTTTAAATATTGTTATGAGCAAAAATGGGTGCATAGTGGGACCATATCACTATCTCCCTCACACAACAGACTATCATGGTCATGCCGAGATGGCACGGCTGATATCATGCATCCTTTTACTGTTATTAGACAATTACCCCTTTCAGCAGATTTGAATGGAATCTAATTTACAAATTTTTCAGATTCATTAAATTTTTCGATAAGTTAATAATAGAAAAAATGTGTCAATGACTATATTGCTATCTTAAAGGAAATTAAGGTGATTCAGGCATCTGAAAATTGTTGCAGGATGAAACAGTATCATTTTGATGAGCCCTTATATACTATGTATAAGATAATGCAATCAAATTCTTCAAAACAATAGTTTTCATGTAGGTAGGATTCTTGAAGGGACTAGTGTTTGGGTGTTCAGGAGTACTCAGGGAACTTCATGGGCTGTTCATGGGTAATCTGTATCTACACAAAAATGAAAATATTAATTACTCTAGAATTAAATAATGAGGCATCATATAATATGTATATAGGTCCATACACAAGACACCTAAATTATTTTATCATACTTATGTATGAATAATTGGTTCTCAGAGCAAAATGTTTTTTTTTAAATGCGGCACTAACTGTTTTTTCTTATGTCGAGCATGTTACAAAAATCTTACATATATTTGAATATAATCTTCCTTGTATCATTTCTTATCAATCAGTCAAATATTACAAAAGCTATGAGAATTAATTAGAGTAAACTTTGAGATTTTTTTATTTAATTATATACAATATTTTTATATATTCCTATTTATCTATCTATCCTATTATTTAGAGCTATATAAAAAAGTTGTAAAGGACACAAGATCACTCACTTAGTTTTGAATAAGTAGACCATTTGGACATGACTTTTGTAAATGTTAATAAGAATTTGTATATGATTTATAAATTATATAGGAAAAGTCCTATTTCCAAAATAGAATATATAATTCATAAAAACTTAAGTGATAACTAAATTGGAATAAGTTGAACTTTTTTTTCCTTTGTGATGTATCTTAATCTTATTTTCAAAAACTGGCACAATTTACACAAAATGAAAGTTTGTGGACCTTATAACTCTGCGATACTATTGAAACCTGCTGTTAACATCAGATATTTAAAAGAATGAAACACACTTATTAATTCTGTAAGCACTACTAAATATAGATAAACAATATTCTCATAAATAAAATAGGCTTGAACATTTAATTTCTGGATCTTTCTGAATACACATAACTACTGGAAAATCTCTACTTAATCAGGCTTAAAGTAGATAAGCGAGTGAGTCGGACGTTCCAATTAGAACCTGTTAGTGCATAACAACTGTAATGTTGCCTTTCATAATAACTCTTCAATAACTACTTTTATGATTAGGTAATGCTAACTCATATATTTTTCTTCAAAACATCCGTATTTTTAAATTGAATTATTTGCGGAAAAATGTAGGTAAGACAACGTTCAAAGTAAAGTCTCATTTCATTTAAATTGAAAGCAGCGGCATTCAAAAGGAAAATACATTTGAATATTCAGCGCGATGAGCAAATATTCTTGTTTACTTAATAAACGTAAAAAAGCGAAGTGCCGCGTGTCGGCTTTCGTGTGCTACTTTCCACGACCAACTTCTGAACTACATCACAAACTTATAAAACGTATTTAAAATAGAAACAATATTACAAAAACATCCAAAACTGACCTTATACCGGGCGAAGATCCTTTCTCCTTCGGGTTAAAATCCAAAATACGCGTTAAGCCCAAAAACAGTCACTTAATTTGATTCTGACATAATTTTGTACAACACGCAAGAATACCACATATAACACTTATTTTATATAGAAATAGCACTACACTTAGTTTTTGAGCACGTTTCACTTAGTTTTCGAAGGTAGGGAAAGATGGGAAAAGTTACAAATTGTTAAAAAGTTTCTTTTGACAGTTTGGAGCCTCTTGTAACGTTCGGCTTCGTTCGTCTATTTACAAAACCAATTTTAATGTGAACGCGGTTTGTTGGTCCGAAACTTACTGTGGCAGTTTTTATGTTGGTAGAACCAATAAAAAAACATGTTCATTCTTTAGACACTTACAAGGTCTCATAAATAGCAACATATTATTTTTACACGATTTTAGTAATAAATAAATTTATTGCACACTGTAATGTAAATATCTCTCATAAGTTGTGTATGGTTATTACACCTAATAACCTTCGTTTGCTCCTATATTGGCGTATAAAAACTATATTTTGATATACATTTTCACATAAGGAACGAATAAAGTAACGAATAAGAACCTACTTAATAAAAAAGAAAATAGAAAACAGTTTGTCATTGATATATAGAAGGTTTAAGTAGTCTAGGTGCTTGTAGCCATAAAAAAGTAGTCTAGACATCCTTTGTTAACTTAAACTACGTTTAGGCATATTCAAAATTATAGTTTTTTTTAATAATACTTAATTGAAATATATCACTATTTATTGTAAAAACTTGATATTGACTAATTAGTAAGTAGTAGGTCTCCCATATGCAAGCATTCCACTGCGTATTTTGGTAACTACGATGACGCATGATTACTAATAAAAATAAAAAACTTTGAGACCAGTGAAATTATTAAGAATGTTGAGTTTTGGCATTATAGAGCGCATTTATAAGTTCCATATAGTTCTTTGTAACTCAAAGTAACACCCGGTGCTAAACTGTCATTATAAGATTTTTTATTTATATAATGTTCTAAATAAATGCTTCATATTTTATTGCTGTGACCTATAATAAAATATACAGGTATTTTACTAAAGGATTCTTTAATAAGCCTGAAGGATGTTTTTTCGCGACAAGGAAAATAGATGAGTATAGATAAAAAAGAAAAACTAGTGTAAGTATCGGACATCGTTCTAAAGCGACGTTTGATCACCGCATTCCAAACATATTTTTCCCGCCAGTCTGCGCGAAACCGGTCCTGCCGCGCCTTCCGTGCTACATTTGATTATTTTGGACATCGCTTTCCATTACCGCTTTATTTATTACATCTTTAACAATACTCGCTCATATACAGCAAAGGATAGGATTAATTTTTAACGATCGCAGTTGAGTGTAAGCTTTAGTCAATCGGATTTAAAAATGATGACCTTATACATTATATCGGTACTCGAACCGAAATTTTGGGCTCCTCCTCTTGGAATATTTTCATTACTTAGTAGAGTATAGTGGGCTAGGATCACCCGGAACTTTGACAACTTTTTTTACTACACACATGATACCAATGAACAAATAGTTGATTTAGTAATTAGATCAAGTCAGCGTGGAGCCGAGCCTACGATAGTATCCTATTGAGTAAAATCATGAAATGTCAGTGCATTCTCACAGCCCAGTCACAACACAGACACACCTTCACAAGGTTAAATTATTTGGAATTTGATAGCCTCAACAAGTGGCGGGAAAAATCGTTAATTTTGTCAATAGCCATAGCGTTGAAGTCTGAAATATACTTGGACTAAAACCATGATATAATATTATTTTCCGTCTTTTTCAAAATATTATTGCTTTTAGTTACTATTTTTTTAGTGCCTCGATAGGCCGAAGAGCAGACGGACCACAATGCCCCCTGCGGTGGGCTTCTTCGGCGCTTACGCAGCAATCCCGGGGTACCTATTCTAAGGAGTGGTGGAATTGCTGCCGGAATCGACCCTGCGTGGTGCCATGTAGAAGCCCATCTCCATGGGGGTTTTAGGAGCCCCCGCGCACCGAACACCGACAGCGAACGAGGCCTAACCACCCGTGCTGCCGTCCATTTCGGGGTCGCACGATGCTCCGAAATTGGAAATGCATCGATACGGTGTCAGCCCGGTGTCTCCCTCGCCCTCCGCTGCGCTGCCGCGACTCCCCGATGGCCCCAATTAGTCGCCTCGTACGACAGGCAGGGGTTACCCTGGTGGAATTCAAACACTCTCATTCCACAGGGCGGGCCATGCCCCCTGACCAATCGAATGATTTAACTTAGTGTGTCGATTTGAGACCCTTACTAGCTATAAATATGGCAACGACCTATGAGGGGTCCATGTGAGCGAAAAAAAGAATTAGGGTCTGTGGGATGTAAACGGGGTTCCACACCAACTACGTTAACCTCACTAAATTGATGCCAAATATTGATAAGGTTCATCCCTCCCCAGTGAGAGCGTTTATTTCTACTTATTAATTTAATGTAATACATAGGTACCTAATTAAATTTATTTTGGTATGTTTTAAAACACAGTTGAGGTTCATACATTTTCAAAAAGGCAATATTAGCTTAGTAGGGGATCTACCCAAACCCGAAAAACATGGCAAGGGGTCCATGAGACAAATATGTTTGGGGACCTCTGGTCTACAGCGTAGCTCAATATAAGTTCGATTGTGTTACTGCAGTTACGTCGAATACCTAATTCAGTACACACTTACTTCGTCTCAAACATCAGTACGCTGCCAATGTCGATCTAGATTTATATCAATGATAGCGAGAAACAATCTACCCCTCCCTACTCAACACAATCATGCCGGCCCGGCTTCATCACACTACGCCATGGAGCAAGGTGAAGAAGTGGCTCGACCGTCCAGTGTCAGAGTACCTACTCAGAAGGTCGTAACAGGGCCAAACATCGCACCCCAACTCTAAGACACGCAACAAAAACCGGATGTACACTGGCTGATCCCGACTGGCTGAAGCGACACATTTGCGTGTGTCACTATGGCGGGTTTTACACCTTGTGTACGGTCCTCGCGGATATGAATATCCTACCACCAGCATCATCGTATTTTATAATTAACTTCATTCCTTATCTTGTTGTTCATAGAGGGCGCCGTGTAATAATCTCGCCCAGGGAGCTGGTAGTGCTAAACAAGCAGCGTGTATATGACATAAGACTATAAAAAAACCACCATATTTGGATTTGAAACATTTAATCAAAAAGATTACATAAATCATAATATCAGTCATAAACGTACATTGAATAAATAATGTCTGGAGCTACAGTAAAGTAAGCACAGATCGACGCACAACCAAACATTACAACACAGCGCAAACTAACTAATGCTAGACTCGTTCGTTTGTAACGTCACCATCACGAATTTGTAATTGTATTATCTGTTATACTTATAGATAATATAAATAAACTCGATGTTTTAATTAATTACTTAGTTTTTAGCAGCGATAGTCTGGTACGGACTGTCAAGACGAATCGTATGTTCGAAACCAGGCCACATGGCATAAACCTTTGACTTTTATAAAAGTTATGTGTGTATTCATTGTTAATTATAGCTTACTCTAACGGTGAAGGAAAACATTGTGCAGAAACCTGCATATCTGAGGATTCTCATAAGAATTTCGAAGGTATGTGAAGTTTACCAACCCGCATTAGGCCAGCGCTAATGCCTAATGACTTTAAAAATACATATTCAATTAGTTCAACAATAAATAAGTTTATAACAGCTTCGAATCCACGCTACATACGAACGAACCTTTAAAATAAACACAATACCTCGGAGAACTTCATCTACACATCTTATTAATATTACTGGTGTTTTGGCAAATTCTAATTAGTTTCTAGAAAGTTCGAGTATTATTGAGGGTGAACACGGGAACTAAAATCATACTTAAATAACAAATTATAAGTAAAAGTATAGTGTTTATGTGATGTGTTTTTAAATAGTAAACAATGTGATGAAGGGTACTTAGTTAAGAGCTATTAACTTGTCCGTCCTGAAGGTAGTCACGAGTTGGGGCGTTGTTGTTTAATACTAAAGGAGGGAGGCGAAAAGGGGCAACTGAAAATGTTTTTTTTTTGAAGTTATACTTCTTTAGGCGCGTTATGAAAAAATGATGAGAGTGAAATTTTAAGATGCGCGCGCATACTGTGACACAAAAGTAACACTCTGAAGTTGCCCTAAGTACCAGGCTGGCATGAAATGTAAGGAGATTTGATACCGTTTCATTTCTAATGACTTAAATCAGAGCCGAGGTGTCATGTGTCTACTTCTGACATTATAATAAGTACTTCGTTATTGTTATAAATATGATTATAAAACGTTTTTCTATGTTTTTGAATAATTGGCTATTTGCCAACATTGAAAATACACTGCAAATTGTGGTCATCCTGTTAGACAATAGCTTAAAAAACCATATTTCACTTAATTTTAAACAAAATAATGTATATTTTTTGCAAATTAAACGAAATAAAATACAACATTTATTTAAAATTTTATCTGTGATGTGAACGCTCTGTGATTGGTTGCAACTCTCGTGACGTCACACGCAAGTAAACATAGTAGGGATGTGACATTGAGTGAAAAAAATCGATTTTTCTCACATGAATAATAATCGATTTTCTAAAAACGATTTTTTATAAGAAAAATAATCGTTTTTTTTTTTAAAATTGTGCGTAATATGTTTTTCTCTGTAGTAAGAAATTAATATTAACAATTTATTAGGAGTCTTCAGTTTGGCATTAAACTGTCATGACGGATAGACACGCCGGCGGCGCGTACACTAGCAACACTCGCCGTTCTTGCATGCAATTTTTAACTTTAATGCTATGGAAATAAAAGCTTGTTGCTTTACTCCCGACTTTTTTTTAATATCCTTCCTGACTGGAGGGGTTAAAGTCACCCATTTCACCGCTGTAGGAAGCCTTGGTACGAGACATAGCTTTCCTATGTCTTCGTACGTTGAGGCGTACACTTGTATAACCTTCAGAGTATATTTTTAAGATAAGGTACGCCACTCGAGCTGATACGCTGCCAACTTCCACAGCGTTGCTTTTTAGTGACTTGTGGATAATAAATCCGACGCCACCTTGGGATGGTTGGTGTCCTTCTCGGAAGTAGAGTAAGTGACCAGAATCTAGGGCCATCTTCTCCTCCCCCTGTCTTCGGATATCGGATAGCCCTACGATATGCCAGTTAATGTGACTTAGCTCTTCTTCCAACTCAGCGATGTGCTCGTCCAACCACAGAGAGCGTCCGTTGTACGTCGCCAAAAATAGCTTTTTGTGGTACCCTACCATAGCCCGGGGATTGTAATGGGTGCCTTCAATGCCAATGTACAATAGTACAAGGACACGGCGAATCGAGGGTAGGATCATTCGGCTATGGGTGCAGGAATCACAGGGGGAAAATGCTAGTCAACTTTTTCGAGACCCGGGGCCTCTTTTTGATGAATTCATTTTTCCAGAGGAAGTGGACTTGGCGAAGCCCCAATAATGTCACCAGGAATGAGATCGACTTCATTATGACTGATAAGCGCCAAATATAACCAATATTTTTGCCAATATAACAAGTATATAAGATTATGTGTGACAAGACAATATACATATGATAGTATATAGTAAATAAGATAGATAAACATAAAACAACATAACAGAAAATATTTTAAATACTACAAAGTGGCGTGTTGATTATGCTATATTAAGAGGTTAGGTATTAACAATATTATTTTATTTTATAAAGCCCGATATTTTTAGCTACTATACTATATATAAAATTATATATTACTTACATCAAAGTGATCTTCACACTTAAACACATTTGAATGCGATAAAATGCTCCTTGGGTCTCTTCGAGCTAATTTTAACCACATTTCTCGTCTTTTGGGATTTGTTGGAACAGAAACAAACTGTTTCTGTGGACTCGTATTATTATATTATAGTCGTGTTTGTACATTGTGGCACTACACACCATTTTATTTGCTATCTAATTAATTTAGAAGAAAATCTGAAATTCACTTCACGTTTTCGGAGGGTTATTAGTAGGTATGTTGACAAAATATCGATATTTTGTTTCGATTAATCAAACTCCGATATTGATATATTTAAAAATATCGGTATAACGAAAATCCGTCATTTTTTAAAATATCAACATCCCTAGTTATTAGCTTGTTTACTTGCATGTGACGTCACACCAGCGCCATTACAGAAATAGCGTTTTTGCCGCGGTTTTGGAGATTTAAACTTTAACATTGATTTTTATTAAAAATATTGTATATTTTCCTGAAATATCAATGTAGTGTGCTTATTATGTAATAAAGAATAGTTTTAAATCATTATCGAAAATGAGTCAAATAGCCAATTGTTTTTAGATTTTAACCAAATTGTGTATACTTTTGCTGTTTAGAATATTCCATTTTATATTTATATTATTCTTCATCGTTCATTAAAATAATTTATATACAAACCTAGTCAATTTGACGACTTTTATAAGTACCTATAACTTCTCACGCGCGTACATAAGTACACGCACACATTTTTTTATCTGACACGGCATAGTCACTACACTGCACCTGATGGTAAGCATCGTCCAATTAGAGTACCAAGTAGCAACAACTGCCTGATGTGTAATTTCGTCACACTACGCCTAAAATAATAAAAAATAATTTCAGACAATCTGGTTTGAGGGCTCGAGAAAATGTTGTCGACATGTTTTGTCGAGTTATCTTCATGGTATTTGTATTAAGGGTATCATAACTACACGTAAGACTTCACTAGTAATGTCAAAGGTAGCGAAAATGCAAATTATTATTTATTTTTATCTCCAAACCATTTCAAGACAATTTTATCGAATTTTAACGCTTTTATATGAGATCGATTATCTCTTTTATCGATAGTTTTGACATTCGCGTGCGAGATATCTCGTGGCCCTTATGCTACACCCTCTGGTCGGACAAGATAAATAACACGCACTGTGTTTATCGACTTACAATGTACATGTCACTACGACAAGCAAACTTTTTCACGCACAGTTTTTATTACACCGTTTTAATGTATTAGCAAAAAATCTTTATATAAATAGGTACCTATATTCCGCTGCTGATCTCCCAAAACCGAAAAACATTATAAGACATCTGACTACATCTGACTACGACAATAAGATTTGTTTGGAAATGTCGAGTGTAACTATAATAATATTCTATCAAATCTACTTGAAAAATCGAGTACTTGAACGAGCATCGCTCCGTCCTATTCGCACCAATTACATTTATATATGTTTGTCTCTCTTTACCTAAACTATTATAACGTGTATCATGCTGTCTTGCTCACACCATTATAGCTGCGTCTCTTTCAGATACTTAAAGCTAGAACACAGTCTGACAAATCTTGTGTCTTGTTCACACATAAGATAATCCCTATCTTAATTGTTAGTTACCTACCAATGTGAATTTTACTATTTATGATATAATTTGAGATCTAATCGTCATATTTAAATTCTGTATACAAATGCACTAACGCCTACTGCCATAGACATAGAGTTAAGTAGACATCGCATGTATATCTATTACACATGCTAAGATGAAATCTATCGTGCGTTATCTTTAGTTTGCATTCTACATTCTGTAGTAAAATATGAAAAAGGTCTTTTCGGGTCGTACATTTTTATAAAATCTCCTTTTAAATGTTTCAAGTGAGTAGTTGTCCTCCTTGATGTGTCAAGTCAAAGTAAAAATAACATGTAAAAGATAAATTACTTCATAGTAAAATCTTTTCGTCGTCTACCTCATTTAATTCATTTTGTGTTAGATTAGTTATTCATGACACGTTAGCTTTCATACAGATAAAGCAACTGCGATGTCTATTTAGGTCTATGTCTATGCTCACTACAATACCGACGTGACGTGAGCGCAAGAATGGTGTAACCAACATTTTACCCAGAATTAAATGACGGATTTTTTCATCTGAAAACTGTTTGGCAGGAATAAAATAAATAAGTAATAAAGTGGTCTTAGTTAACTTGTAAGGATAACTAAACGCGCCGAGAAACTATAATTAAAATATATATCAAGGCTTATGTTCCTTGCGCTTACAATGTCAATTGAACAAATATATTTCTCTTTCTCACACTAACGATGACAATATACCTCCATCTCTCTTTACATTTCCCAGTTCTTAGAACAGTGGACGTGTACAATTTCTCTCATCACTGAACGATCTATTCTAATTCACTGGAACCCGCCAACTACATCTGTCTCTCTCACTCCCACGCTGGTTACATATGTCTGTCCCGCTCTCTGCGAGTGCGTGTTTAGTCAGGAAGCCAGCGTTGTGCGCGCCACAGTAAGCAGTGTGGTCCGCTGTACTGAGTCGCGTTTGAATTGTTCTGAAAAAATATACATGCTGATGATGATGAACCATAATTTATATTAATTGGCAGACTCCGCGATACAGTTAAAGTGTACCCGGATGTGTAACAAGAGGCCGAGTGAATGAGGTGAGTTCGATTCCCGGGATGAGACAAATGTTTGTGTGGGAGATAGTTATTTTTTTCCATTCAGCGTGTTGTAGGACCAAAAATCTGTTTTAGTTGTTAATACCTACAATACCGGTTTCACCTGGTGTGGAATCAGAAATATGAGTTTATTTTAAGTCGTATCATGTTAAATAGTAGTAAATAGAATAAATGAAAGTGAATAAATTATTATGATTATGATTGTAGTAAATAGTTCTGCAAGTCAACTATAGTTAGTGCTTGTTCACGTACAACACGCGGGCGCGGGCGCGGGCACGGGCACGGGCGCGGGCGCGGGCACGGGCGCGGGCGCGGGCGCGGTGGTCTAGGCGAGCTCGTGTTCACATTGGCCGCCAGGCGTTTGCGCGAGTCTACCGCGTTGCCAGTGGTTGTAAACATCAACCAAGATCCTTTTTAATCGAAAATTCTTACTTAATGTGGGAGAAGACCAAGACTAGAATTGGTGTGCATGAAATTAATAAATAAAACAATGTGACACGTTTGAAATGGCCGCGCGCGCAGCACGTGCCAGTCGCTAGCTTGCCCGCTACTTCCACCGCACTAGCGTTTTGTACGTGAACACTTGCATATAATGCTTTGTGTTTGATATTTCGCGACCGCGCCCGCGCCCGCCACCGCACCCGCACCCGCGAGTTAACATGAACGAGCACTTAGGGTCCACAAAAAAAATGCGATGTTATTCTATAGCGAGGTGTGGTGATGGTGTGGTGATGATGTACCTGCGCCGGCGCGTATCTCTGCAGCAGCGGCCGGTAGCCGGTGCCGAAGGTGGCGATCATCGGCACTGACTCCGACGACTCCGTCCCCTTCACACCGCCCACACCCTCAGACACCTTCAGCGGCGGCAGCGCCACTATACACTTCACCTGTCAACAACACTCTCCTATATAACACTATTTCATTAGGACTCCCTAGTCCCTACATATTAGCCATACTATACGCTTTAGAAATTACTTGATACACTAACTTCCTTCCAATAAATAAACATAAAATATAATTCAATTTAACAATCGTCTTGATAATTATCTTAAATATAACATATATTTTGAAACTTAATAACAACTGCCCGCCTGATTAATAAAAATAAGTTCGTATCCAGTTCGAAGGACCATTTTTCTCAATTTCTAAAATGTATTATTTTAGTGGCATGTAGCGGCGTGTAGTGGCTTGTAGTGTCGTGTCGTGTCATGACGAGTCGTGTCGTGTCGTGTGTTGTACTCACGTCCTGCTCGTAGGGTCTGAACACGGTGAGCGGCCTCAGCGTGGCGGCGTCGGCGACGATGACGCAACCCCACGCCGTGCCCACGTACACGGACCCACGCAGCGTGCACAACGCAGTCACCTACACATATATTATTCTATTTACTGTTGTGGATTGCTTAAAACAATTTAGGGTTCTTTGTGGGAAAGTTAAAAAAAAATCGGGCCTATAAGGAACATAAATAAAAATTGCCGAATTGCTTCATCTGCGGTTACAAAATTTCTATGAATATAAATTACAAACAACATATATAGAGTGTTGCAAAAAGGTGGTAACAAAATGACATAAATGGAGTACTCACCCGACATAGCACCTCGTTGAGATGCTCCTCGATGGCGATGGACTGCAGACTCTCGGAGCACGGCACCAGCTTGCTGCAGTCGAGGCGGGCGGTGCGTGTGCGCGTGCGCACTGAGTACTGGTACACGCACACACCTGACACACCACACACACAACACGGTCACCTCATTACTAGTACACTAGTACACACAGCCCTGACTGGGCATCGAAAGCTACCAGAGTCCTTCAGTCAAATATACAGAGTGTCCCTGGAAGTATGGATCAAATCGAATAGGGGGAAAATTGATCATAACTTTTGAACCGTAGAAAATTCATTCAACATTCTTAGGGTTTAAAATTTGGAAATGACCTTGCCCATGCCCCTATTCGATTTGATCTATACTTCTAGGGACACCCTATATGTATACAGTTAGAAATAAACTTAGAGACAAGGGGTGTGGCTTCATCACAGAAGGTATCATTCAAGTAGAGACCAGTTGTCGCCGGCGGTCTTTCCGAACCGTTACGACCTGGGAACCTTCAAGAAGAGAGCATATTCTTTCCTGAAAGGCCGGCAACGCATTTGCAAACCCTCTGGTATTGCAGATGTTCATGGGCGGCGGTGGTCACTTGCCATCAGGTGAGCCTCCTGCCCGTTTGCCCCCTTTTACCATAAAAAAAAGAGAAGTTCCATAAAAACACTGCTTATGTCTTCGGCCGTGTTCCTGTGTTGATCACAGTTCATAGCACTTTGGTCATTGTTGCGATCTGAATTATTAGTTGTTAGGTTAGTTCCTATTTATTAATATTATCGAGGGTGGAGGCCTCTGCGGTCCTGGGTTCATGTCATTGTTACTTGGTGAGCAGTGTTGTAATCTGTTCCGTTCACGTTTATGTGATTTCCTTTACATTATCCTTAATTGTGTTTCTAAAAACATAATTATTCATGGACTTTTTGCAGTTGGTAGGATATTCAAATCCGCCCGGATAGCGACCACCGTACACAGGGTGTAAAACCCGCCATAGTGGCACATGGAAGTGTGTCGCGTTGCGAGATCAGCCTGTGTAGATCCGGTTTTTCTCGGGGGTCTAGAGTTGGGGTACAATGTTTGGCCATTTTGCGGCCTTCTGAGTACTCTGACACTAGACCCTCGACCGCTTCTTCACCTTCTTGCCCATGGCGTAGTGTGAAGAAGCAGGCCGGCATGATTGTGTTGAGTAGCGGGGGATAGATCGTCTCTCGCTACTCGATACTCTAATTGGACCGCACTGCGCTTACCATTACGTGCAGTGCGGTCACTTTGCCGTGCTAGGAAAAAAAAAACTACTGAACTGCACTACGAAAGCTGTAATGTATGAATGTATGTTACCAGGGTCGCAGTAGGCGATGACGTGCGGCTCGTGGTCGGCGGCGGCGAGCAGCGTGACGCGCGCGTCAGCCTCTAGCGCGTCGGCGCCGCACACGCCCGCCGCGCTCAGCGTGTACGCGTACAGACCGTCGCCCCCCGCCCACACCTCCAACCTGAGCAACCACCATCACATTATCAACACGTAATGTTAGGAGTAACGTATAACTTGCAAATATATAAAAAAACATAATCTTAATTTACTTATTAATTTGCAGAGTAATTTATTAGTAAAAATATGCAATCATTATTCATTTACTAGATGACCCGTGTGAATACTTCGCACTGATAGTAATTAACAATACATCAAACTATTTGATTATACTGTCAACAGATGGCACTGTTTATATTTCTTTGGCAAAACCT
This sequence comes from Laothoe populi, assembly GCA_905220505.1. NCBI lineage: Eukaryota > Metazoa > Arthropoda > Insecta > Lepidoptera > Sphingidae > Laothoe > Laothoe populi. Next base: position 162,955 of record HG992146.1, on the reverse strand, counting down.
ATAATTTTATATTTTCGCCAATAGCAAAAAGATACCTTTAAAATTGTGTTTGAATCATTAAAAAATCACCGTTAAAACAATATACAGAGCTATTAAGGAAAATTCAAACCATAGTTCATTAAGTATAAGTAATAAAGCTATTTGAATGACATATTACAACACGCACAATATAATTTGACCGGTCTGAAGTTAGTTACAAATGGCATTTCATTTATATTGATTTTAGAGAGAAACGATGTATGTGAGTTTGAAAATGATAGAGCCAGGTTGCACATGGTATTGTCTATCTGTATATTATATAAAAGAAGAAGCTGACTGACTGACTGATCGATCAACGCACAGCCTAAACGGCTGGGGTTAGAGATTTGAAATTTTGACAGTAGGTACCCTATTATGACGTAGGCATCCACTAAGGAAGGGTTTTTGGAAATACCACCTCTAAGGGGGTAAAATAGGGGATGAAAGTTTGTATGAAAATCCATATTTTTTTAAGTTAAACGCATGAAAATTGGTATTTTGTATTGTATACTTTTTCTCCCAAACATGACATCCACGCGGGCGGAGCCGCGAGCAACAGCTAGTAGCATATAAGAGCTAGAACCGACGTGAAGTACACCCAGTTGCGTTTCGTACAGTGAATGAGATCTTCAGAGACATATACGTCTTCATTCTGCAGTCCTCATTTCTTTAAGACAGGTATCGCACTCTTAACTCTTCTGGTATTGTTAGTAAGCGGCGCTGGAGACTTTCCAGCAGGTGAGCTAAAGCTGGTTCCCTGGCTTCCCATTATAAATAAAGAGTGAGTGGTAGTGTGTGGTACCCTAGCGGCGTGGGCACGGCGGTGAGACAGCACAGCTCCTGCGCGGCGCCCAGCTCCGTCAGCACGAAGCTGCCCTCCGCTTCGGGCCGGGAGGACGTCACCAGGAACAACCTGCACACACAACATACTTACTTACTTAGGCTAAGGTCAATCATCCTAACTAATAACACATAGGTTACTCCTCATCCGCTACGTCTTCTTCTGTTCTACAATTCCCTTCCTTTTAATTCAGTTTTTCACTATCACTGTTTCCCAACTCCATCTCTCCATCTTCATTGACTTACCTCTTCACCTGCCAACCCCTTGTAGGTTTATTTTTGGGTCTTATTATAAAATAAAAACTTTCATCAAGTTAGTCTTCCATGGCAACTAGTTGAACGTCAGTCTTGTATATGTAGAACAGTGTACATGAGACAACACTCACCGGCCGCACGCCAGCGCCAGCGCTACTCGCTGCAGCGGCTGCAGGGGCTGGAGCGCCGCCACACAGCTCGGGGCTCCGCCCACCGCCTCCTGCACGCGCACGCTCCACGACAGCGCGCACGACGATATACTGCAACACACAACACACAACACAACTGTACCATGTTGTATACGTACACGTACACGTGCGTGCCCGTTAACAGCGGAAAATTATAAGAAATACATTAAGAAAATATCATGAGGAAAGCTATATACCAGAGAATTTTCATTAAAATTTCTAAAGTTTGTGAATTGTACCAACCCACATTAGGCCAGTGTGATGGACTAAGACCTAATTCATCTCATTAGCAGAGGAAGGCCGAGGGAAGCAGTACATAATAAAGGGCTGATATTATTGATTTTTAATTATTGACAGCCTCCGTAGCACAGCGGGTGAGTAGCCGGTTGTGAAACGAGAGGCCGTGGGTTCGATTCCCGCACCGGGACAAATGTATGTGTGAAAGACAGATATTTGTTTCGGATCTGAGTGTTGTGGGACCGTAGTTGTTTATATATTATTACTACACTAGTATTCACAGTCTACTCACGAGTAGACCAAGAGTCGTCCCGCGGAGTCTCCGACCCACATCTTGTTGCCCACCCTGCAGATGGCGGTCACCATCACCGGATCCGCTTTATCTGTAAATAAATGTATAAGTAAGACCTTTTTGATTGTACACATATGGCTATGGTAAGAAAGTTGAAAATCTTAGTTATCAATTCGATATATTAATTTAACTTAACAACTATACCTCACAGCTCGACGTCATCATGCCGGCCTGCTGTGTAGCTTCTTCACACTACGCCTAAGTGACTCAGGATCATCAGGAAGAAGAGAACAGGGTAGCTGGCAAACTGTTCCAGACTGGGGTAGTAGACACCACAAGCCAGTACGCGTGGTTCTAGTGTGGTGTATTGATGTGATGAGGGAGAAGTGACGAGCAGTACTGACCTGGTGGTATGCGCACCGTGTGGTGGTTGGTGAAGGCGTTGCGTGTGGCGTGCAGCGCGTGCAGCCGCTCGGGCTCGCCGCCGCCGTACCACAGCTCCAGGCCCAGACCCTCGTCTGGCACGAGCAGCGGCGTGGCGGCGGCGGCCAGGGTGGCGAGGGTGGCGCGACACGACGCTGCGTCCGATAGCGCCGCCAGCTCGGGCGCCGCCGCCAGCGACACCAGCGCCGCCGCCGACGGACGCAGCTCCGCCGCCCCGCACCAGCACCGCCGCATCGTCTCCAGCATGCAGCACGGGTACTCCAGGTCCTGCACCACGACACCACTGTACCACTGTACCACGGAGCCTGGACACAACAACTTGCAGTAACAACACTCACTCTAGGCGTCAACGTAGGTCTGGCTCCCTCCAGGATGGCCTCTTTGACAGCCTCGTGACCTTCAAACGGCTGCCGCGTGGTGATGATCTCGTAGATCAGCATGCCGTACGAGAAGCAGTCCACCTGCAGGCCACAACAGACAATACGTCAAACCAATACCATACACTAATATTCATATTTCTTGATTAGAACTATATATATTTCTTGATAGTGGAAGTAGATAGGTGTTCCAAATTACTATCAGGTGCATCATTTCTGGGCTGATCTATAAGAGAGTTTTGAAAAAATATTACGCAATTTAACGATATTTGATCATACGAGACGATCATACCGTTGTACCAAACTGAAGTTGTCTCATATCGAGGCTGTATGCATAGATAGATAGGCATGTATCAGCGAGTGGGTCGGGGTTACCTTCTCGTTGTACTCTTCTTCTCCGTTGTAGCGCATGATCTCCGGCGCCATGAACCCCTCCGTGCCGCCGAACCCTTTGGTGCCTGATGGTGGCGCTAGTCGACTTATACCTGTATTCAAATTAAAATAAAGTAAAATACGGACATCAAAAACGCACAAATGTAGAGAAATGGTTATGCCAACATAACTTTTAAATAATTAACTAGTAAAATAAACACAAGTCAGATGACACAACTTTGACATGAGCAATGTTGAGACATCTCATTATACAGTGAGATAGTAGTGGCGTGTCGTGTGTCGTGGGACGTGTGTCGCGTGTCGTGTGTCGTGTGTCGCGTGTCGTAGGACGAATGTCGCGTGTCGTGCGTCGTGTGTCGTGCGTCGTGTGTCGCGTGTCGTGTATCGCATGTCACGTATCGCATGTCGTGTGTCGCGTGTCGTGTGTCGTATGTCGCGTGTCTTGTGTCGTGTGTCGTGTGTTGCGAGGCGTGTGTCGTGTGTCGTATGTCGCGTGTCGTGTGTCGCGTGTCGCGTGTCGCGTTTCGCGTGTCGTGTGTCGCGAGTCGGGTGTCGCGTGTCGTATGTCGCGTGTCGCGTGTCGTGTGTCGTGTGTCGCGTGTCGTGTGTCGTGTGTCGTGTTACCGTAGTCCCCGAGCTTGACGTGCACATCGATGGCGGCGGCGCTGCGCTCGGCGTCGGGAGCCTCCGCCGGCAGCGGCATGCGCCACACCAACACGTTCTCAGACTGGAACCGAACCGACACCGACGTTACAAATCTTTAAACATTCATAGTGTTTAGGTAATGACGGAGACTAAGTAAAACTCAACTAAATAAATATTATACAGATGAAATTGTTGTGGCAAAAAACCAAGCGATTATTATTGTATTATTTTTCACATATAAAATAGATCTTCTAATAATGGAAAATTTGTTAACCACGACCCTGTATCAAACTTTACACCATCAGCAATCCGCGCATATTGTACACCTACCTTAAGGTCCCTGTAGAGCACCCTGGCGGCATGCAGGTACTCCAACGCGCGTGCCACCTGCAGCATGAGCGCCCGCGCCGCCCGCACGCCTACCCGCGCCCCGCACCCTCCGTACTGTCGCAGCACGCCCTCGAGCGAGCCGCGTGGAGCCAGCTCCAGCAGCAGCGCCAGAGGAGCCGCGCACGCGCCCCGCAGCGGCACCACGTGCGCGTGCCGCAGCTGCCGCAGGATGCTGAGCTCCTGGCGCAGGCCGCAGTAGGCGCGACAGGCGGCCGCGGCGGGGTCCCGCTCCCACCGCGCCAGCGCCGCCTTGTGCACCTGGTGCGCGTGCGCGTCGGCCCCAGCCGGCGGCGGCACCGGCTGCAGTGCCTTCAGTGCGACACTGCGTCCCTCGCGAGCCCCGGGCGGCCGCCAGGTGGCGCGCAGCACGGTCCCGAAGGCGCCACGCCCCGCCACCGAGCCGCGCGTGATGTCCTCCCACCGAGCGCGCGCACTCTCCTCCACGTCCAGCAGTAACTGAACACAGAACATCATTGTAACGCTGTAGTATATGTAGGCGCGCGCTCACTTCACGTTCGTACTCACGAGGTCTGGCGCGAGATGCCTGAGCTCGATGTGGTCGTGCGCGTGGCACAGCAGCCGGCGCGAGGTGCACGCCGCCAGGATGCACTCCTCCACGGTCCAGCCGAACACCACGTGAGGGGCGCGCGCCTCGTTCACTATCCCCTCCACGGAGCCCAGTCGTGATGACGCTGACAAACACATCAATACTCAATAAAAATGTCCTCGACCCTCGTTGATGGACACGCTTCGCAGCTCATGTCAGTAAATGCCGGAGTACCACAAGGCTCTGTGCTTTCGCCCACCTTGTTTCTTCTGCATATCAATATGTTGTCGCTTGGCAACATTCATTTCGAGGGTCTAGAGTTGGGGTACGATGTTTAGCCGTGTTGCGGCCTTCTGAGTGGTCTGACACTAGACCCCCAACCGTTTTTTCCCCTCCTTGCCCCGTGGCGTAGTGTGAAGAAGCTAGACAGCACGCCGGCAGGATTGTGTTGAGTAGCGAGAGATAGGTTGTCTCTCGCTACTTGATAACTAGACACTGCGCTCTCCATCAGGTGCAGTGTGGTCACTTTGCCGAGCCAAGATAAAAAATAATCAAAGCCATTCTATAGAATTTTTAAAATATCGTTTCACCATTAGACTCTGCGCCGACCCCACTATCGCCATCAGAGGTCCTGGACTCCTCCGAGAAGCGCGCCCTGCGAACCTCTCCGTTGGCGAGCTCGAGCCTCCTCAGCTCCTGTGCGAGAGGGTGCTCGTGGTGCTCGTGCTGGTGCTGCTGCTGCTGGTGGGAGTCCCGCATGCACTCGGGGCACGGCACCACGCGTGTGATCAGGCACCGCCCCTCGGACGTGTGCACGAAACGAGTACCTGTGGAACATGGCAATAGTATGATTATCTGAATAATACCTTGAGGCATCCATTAATTACGTTATGCTCCTAGGGGGGTGGGGGAGAGGGGGTCGAGTCAAACCTCACCCAATCTCACGTGAAGTGGAGGGTGCTCTCGGCAAATCTCACGTAATTTTTTTTCCGCAAGAAAATGTGTAATTTTGTAAGAAAACTGTGTGAAATTAAGTTAAAAATGTTTCCCTACTAAAATATGACTAAATAATTAATAATAATATGAGATTAGGGGGGAGGCGGGGTTGGGTAGACGCTGTCGAGCGAAATCTTACGACATCTCACCAAGGGGTCGGAAAATCGCCAAAATTGCCTCACGTAATTAATGGCCCCCTTTTTATCATCAGACATATTATACCGATCATATTCCAGTATATAAAGTTTTCTCACCAAGTGATGGGTACCAATCCTCGAGCAGCAGGTCTACGTGATCGGAGAGCAGCGCCAGCACCTTCGCCAGCACCTCGGGGTTAGGCTCCAGGCTGACGCTCTGCAAGGGCCAAATGAAATTGCATCAACTTTGAAAATAATATTTTCTTATGTCGGACATTATTGATAGTTATGTGCCCATCTTTGAACTTATTTTGTTATTATATAGCTATTTTATATATTTTATTTGCAATAAACATAGACAACGCAAATGACACTCAGCTATGTGTCAATTCTGACAGCACAATAATCAGAGTTCTATGATACTGGTGGCATGGGTTATGTGTGTGTGTTCACCTGGTACCCTGCGATGGGCAGCCCGTCGTCCCTCCTGACGACGCACACCTGCGCCGGCAGCAGGATCTCCACGCACGCCGACCCCAGCACGTCCAGCTCGCACCACGAGCCCTCCTGGCGCACGCGGAGTCTGCGGGCACGGACACGGGCATATATTATTACATTGAGGTCTCAGTAACACATCCCCACTGTGACTCCTGTAGCCTCAGTGAGCTGAGGAATTTTGTCTTCAACTAGATGGACGATGGTATGTGATGAATGATGATAAATGTGGAGTGGTGTTTGAAACTGGGCAAAAGATTTCGGGCCAGACCAGCAGCTCAATAGTCAGATGACATTTAAGGCACGTTCGACATTATGGATAAGATCATTTAACAAATTGCTAAAATGGCTTTGACACGAAACTAATAAGAGTTGACGATGACAAAAAAGAGATTGTAAATAATAATGCTGCTTACCGACGCTCCCAGTACTACCTTTAGAGGTTCCTCGTGGCACATTAAACTCGTACGAGACATAAATACTAACGCCAGTGTAGTGTGTAGTGTATGGTGTGGAGACACTCACTGGAGCCGCTCGTACGGGTGGTGTGGGGGGTCGTCGTCGGCGGCCGGCAGCAGCGCGTCAGCCCGCGGCGGCAGCTCCCGGACCGAGGCGAGGGTGAGGCCGCCGCAGCACACCACCAACCCCCGGCGCCACAGCTTCCATCCCCACCCCGCCTCCAGCGCGCGGCACACGCTCTCCTCCGCCTCCACCTGCTCATTCATCTGTATATCAATATGTACCGTATGTAAAGGACATAAGGGTGAGTTTGGCAGTGCAGCGCACCTCCGGCGGCGGTCGGTAGAGGTGGTGCGGCGCGGCGAGGAGCGCGGTGTCTGCGAGCAGGCGCGTGCACAGCCGGGCCCAGAACCCGCACGGCACGTACGAGAGCACCACGAGCCGGCGCAGCGCCCCGCGCCCGCCGCCCGCCGCGCGCCCGCACACTTGCACGCCGCCGCAATCTTCTACACATACACACACAGTAAGAAAAAAGTGTGTGTGTGCAATTCACACACGGCAGAAGTGTCACTTACATTACGTCGTATTATGTCGCCCGCCTGCAATCTATGCAAGCCGAGCCGTGAGTAATGATATCTGTTTTATGCAGTTGAGTATTTTTTTTTAAATACTGGCACGGCAAAGTGACTACACTGCACCTGATGGTAAGCGCAGTGCGGTCCAATTACAGTATCGAGTAGCTAGAGGCGATCTATCCCCCGTTACTCTACACAATTATGCCGGCCTGCTTCTCACACTACGCTATGGGCAAGAAGATGAAGAAGCGGTCGAGGGTCTAGTGTCAGAGTACTCAGAAAGCCGCAAAACGGTAAAACATCGTACCCCAACTGCAGACCCCGACAGAAACTGGATGTACACTGGCTAATCCCGGAACTCGATACACTTGCGTGTGCCAGAATGGCGGGTTTTACACCCTGTGTACGGTGGTCGCAATCCTACCACCAGCATTCGAATAATCAATTAAATGTCGTTAAAGCATTAAAACAATTAAGACAGTGTTTACTTAATTAATATTAGAGCTCCCACTCGACCCGCTCGATGCCACTCGATCCCACTCGACCATAGGCTCTCATTCTCTCTTAAGCTTAGTCCTATAGATTTATGTGTTTGTCTCTTTTTACTGTCGCTTTTTCCGTTTCATCGAGTTTCAAATCACAACAATGCTAAAGTAGTTTCACTTCAAAATATTACGAAATTTAGGACTTTGTTATTTACATGTGACGGTATTTGTTAGTATAATATGCTCTCTATTCAGTCCGATATATGATTGTTTGTTGCACATTATATTTAGCGGTTAGCATTCACTCACGTATGAGCGTGGGCGAGTCTGTCTGTCGCGGCAGGTCGGGGAGCGCGGCGACGTGATGCAGCACGGGAGGCCAGGCGCGGTGCGGCGTGCCCCGCGGCTGGCACCAGGAGCGGCTCCGGAGCGACAGCTGCGGGTGCGCGGGCTCGGCGGCCGGCAGCAGCGGCGGCACCAGCAGCACGCGCGCGTCCCAGCACAGCGCCAGCTCGAACTTGTTCAGTAGCGACACGCCCAGCGAGCCCGCCTCCTCGCCGCGCGCCAGCAGCGGAGACGCCTTGAACACGTGCGCCAGGTCTTCTATCTTCATTATACCTGTATATTTATATAAATAGTTTGTTTTATGTATTTATTGACAGCGATAATAGGCGAGTACTCGCTGTGATATTGATTCCTGTACAAAATACATGTATGTGAGATTTGCACTAAGTGTCGGAAAGAAAGTGTCCAAAGTGTTGTGGGACAATGGTTTCTTAATGAATAGTTTATTTGTCAATTATACAATTACAAATAAAATTTATTACAAAATAAAAACAGTCAAGTTTTTGTCTTTATATTGAATTCTGTCAATAAATATATGTTATGTGACCACAAGACTCTACAAATATCAACTTAAAGTAATTAATTCGATTTTTAAACTAATAAAACAAAATGTTCTTCAATCTTATTAATAATTAGGTGTGTGTGTGCGTGCGTGTATGTGCGTGCGTGTACGTGCGTGGTTACGTGCGTGCGTGTATGTGTGTGTGTATGTATAGTGACCGTTATTGGCGAAGGGGTTGATCTCCCGCACGGTGACGACGTGTGCGAGCACGTCGCACAGCCACTGCGGCCGGAGGAAGTACAGCTGCTTCAGGGTCGCGTCGTCGTAGTGCAGCACCACTCCTGCAACACACAACACACACCACATAACATACACACTATGCACCTGCACATGAGGGGGCGCGCAGTGCCGTCCAGTTAGAGAATCAAGGAGCATGTCACCATCACTCACGCCGGCCTGCTAATATTATACAATATCAACCTCACCGAGTAACATTAATTAGTAATATAAACCAGTAAATCTTTATAATCACAAAAAAAATATGATATCATTTTTACACGTGTTGCACATGTGTCGCTATTGACTATAAAAAGTCTGTGTAGAAAATGACTGAGCAAACGCACCTATGGTCCTGTCATTGTAAGGTGACCTACTTGCCCGTTTGCCCCTAGTATAGGTACCTAAAAAGCATTTAAAAATAATTTCTACTCATAAAAGCGCAAGAGATGCCAATGTAAATGAGCCATACCATTCTCATGCAGGAACATGGTCGCCTGGTGCAGCTCGGCGGCGTCTCTGAACATCCGGTGGTTCTTCTGCTGCATGTACTGCGTCACCTGGCAACATCACCACACTGATCAGAGGGGTTACTCTTGACACTCAATTCCAATTTCAAATTGGAATTGGGTTCGAAAACTGTACAATTGGCACTCTTGAACGCAACACCAGAGCTCGATTTAACTAAGTACGGCGGAATTTTTAGTAACCAAATAAAATAGAGTATTTACTATCGCTAGTTCGTAAATATTCTATTACATTTAGTTGAGTGAGTTACGAGTTCCCATATCTTCTAGATTGGAATTGAAACTGTATCGGGTTCGAAATTGGAATTGATTTCAAGAGTAGGCCTACTGGTCTCATGAGTATTATATAAGATCAAATCTCATTTGTAATGGTTTTCGTGAGGTGGTGATTGTTTGGCAGCCTCCGTGGCTCAGGAAAGTAGTTAACTGTGAAGCAGGAGTGTGGGTTTGATACCCGCACCGAGACAGATGCTTGTGTCGGGTGTGTGTGTTGTGTGACTATGAGGTGAGGAGTATGTGTGTGAGTGTTGGGTGTATTTAGTAGTTGGTGGTAGGTGGTGGGTGGTGGGTGGTAGATACCAGCCGCTTGTACTCGTCGTGTCGCAGCACCGGCTCGCGCAGGTCGGCGGCGAGCGCGCTCACACACTCCTCGAGGGCGAGGTACGTCGCAGGCACGCGCTGCTCCAGCCACGGCTCCTTGCTGCCTGCGACACCACATCATTATCAGTGTCCATCAACACCAGCGCACTCGCGACCATATACATACATACAAATAGACATCACAACCAGTATATAAGAAAGATCGTCAAGAATACCTACTCATACATAAAGAACACCATTAGAATTGTGGAAGGTGTAGATTTTTAGAAGAAATTTAATTTCTACTAACATATGCCCACAGAGTTCTATGAGTGATTCTGTAATCACCGATAACCGTTTACTGCTACCGTTTATCAAATAACATCAATTTCATAGAAAAAGTTACTTTTAGATCTCCTGAACTCAATTTTCCAAGCAACAATTTTGTAGGGTTTATGTTATACAAACCGCACATTGCACCTGCCCGTGTACGTACGGGCACGTGCGTGCACGGGCGTGTCCGCATTTTATGTTACTATGTCATGTTCATTACATCAATGTATTCGCATCAGTTCACCTAACGCCATCGTGCAATCAACATTACTTACATATAACTATTAATCATTGTGAACTCTAATAAACAACGTGATCTCGTAAGTGATTGTCTTCATCTTCATCTCAACTACAACAACATTATAATATTGTGTGGAACGCACCATACAATTTTTTTTCTGAATTAATATTCAAAATAAAATAGCCAAATCTGTCTCCATTGACGCGCCTTTCAATGAATATCATTTAACTTTATAAACAGACTTCACTCCTTAGGAAGGTCATTACACAACTTGAAACATGTTAAAGTATTCGCTTGCCAACTTACTGTCATACTGTCAAATTAAGACTAAATAGAGTCTAACTTATGCTAGACCACCTACATCTTAGCATGAGAAATAGATACAAGCGGTGTCTATTTAATTATATGTCTATGGTCTAGGTTGTCACTTGTCACCTCACCTGGTGGCTTGACGCTGAACGCGACGGAGTATATGATGTCTGCGAGCAGCCGGATGTTGTGGCGAGTGCTGCACGATACCTGACACACACATTTGTACGATACATTATAAAGAAAGAAAGAAAGAGTTTATTTGGTTTTTCACTAAAACAAAAATAAAAAATGAAGACAAAAAATAAAAATATCACAGGGAATATAAATACAAGGTGACAATACCACAAAAGTTTTAAATTCCAACAATGCAATATAATAATCACAAAAACCTAAAATGTTGTAAATCCAGTGTTACACAAAATAGTGACAAATATAGGAATGTGTGGCCGAGAATAACATACCAAACTGTTACATCATATTTTTTTTTTTTTTTTTTATTCTTGCGCGGCAAAATGACCACACTGCGCCTGATGGTAAGCGCAGTGCCGTCCAGATAGAGTATCAAGTAGCGAGAGACAGTCTATCCCCCGCTACTCAACACAATCATGCCGGCCTGCTGTTTAGCTTCTTCACATTACGCCTAAAGGACCCAGGATCATAGGAAGGAGGGAACACGGCAGCTGGCAAACTGTTCCACAGCTTGATGGTGCGGCAAAAATACGAGTTTGCGAACCTCTTGGTTCGGGCCGGGGTAGTAGATACCACGAAGCTGTGGCTCCGCAATCCAGTACGCGTGGTTCTGGTATGGAAGGGAGAGGAAGGGATAAGATCAAACAATTCTTCAGAGCATTCGCCATGATACAGACGGTAGAACACGCTAAGCGAGGAAATATCCCTACGCAGCTGTAGCGGCTCCAGGCTGTTACTCACGTCTGCATCATTCACAATGCGGATGGCCCGCCGCTGCAACCCATCCAAGGCATCGAGAAGGTACCTTGCAGAACCGTCCCAGAGGTGCGAGCAGTATTCCATTCCCGGCCGCACCTGCGCTTTATATAAGCGGTAGAGCTGACCAGGCGTGAAAAACCGCCGCACCCTGTTCAGGATTCCGACCCTGCGTGAAGTGGCGGATATTACGCCCTCGATGTGACTCCTTGGATTAAGATCGCAGCGGATATCCATACCTAGGACACTAAGGTCATTCCGCATTACGAGTGGAACACCCTGAAGAACGGGGATGGGAGAAAACGGAGACTTCTTGCACGAGAACGCGCACACCTGGGTTTTCTTGGCATTAAACTCAACCCGATTCCTGGTACCCCATGATGCGATGAGATCCAAGGTCTGGTTGAGCTCAACGACAAGATCCTCGCGTCTCCTCTCAGTATCCGCCCGGCAACCAGGCGGCTTGCTGCTATAACGCCCATGAACCGTGCTGTCGTCTGCATAGCAATGAATGTTGCCAAGCGACAACATATCATTGATATGCAGAAGAAACAAGGTGGGCGAAATCACAGAACCTTGTGGTACTCCGGCATTTACTGACATGAGCTGCGAAGCGTGTCCATCAACGAGGACACGTATTCTACGCTCATGCAGAAAGCCGGAAATCCACTTGCACAGGTTGTCGGGCAGACCGTATGCCGGGAGCTTGGAGAGAAGGCCACGATGCCAGACCCTATCAAACGCCTTTGCTATGTCGAGACTCACAGCCAGAGCCTCGCCATGCTTGTCAATCGCCTCTCCCCAGTGATGTAATACGAACGCTAGAAGATCACCCGTTGATCGGTTATGACGGAACCCGTATTGGCGGTCATTGATCAACGAGTGATCCTCTAGGTAGCGAACTAATTGGCTGTTTATCAGTCGCTCCATGACTTTACACATCACTGAGGTTATGGCGATTGGGCGATAATTGTTAGGGTCTGACCGATCACCCTTTTTGGGGATCGGCTGCACATTAGCCTCCCTCCAAGATTCAGGCACAATACCTGAGAGGTAGGACGATCGGTATAGGCGCGTCAGTACAGGAGACAACTCCGCTGCACACTTTTTAAGTACAAGCGCTGGGATACCATCAGGACCACTAGCCTTCCGGACTTCGAGAGACTGCAGCTCACGCCGCACATCACAATGCCTGATACGGATATCAGGCATTGTGTGACCGCAACCGGGCAGCGTAGATGGTAAATGAGTATTGCAGTCCTCGAGTCTCGAATTAGCCGCGAAGAGGTTTGCCAATAAATCGGCCTTCTCCTGCGAGCTATGGGCTAGTGTTCCATTTCGATATCTCAGCGGTGGCAGCGAAGGGCGACAGAAATTAGATTGGACGGCCTTAGCCAAGCTCCAATAAGCACGACTGCTTGTTGGGTTATCGGCCAAAGCATATCCAATCTTGGAGACGCGCTGGGCATCCGCTTTAACATACGCCCTCTTGCAGACCTTGGCAGCACGGTTGTAGGCTGCTTTGAGTGACTTGAGGTTGGGATCCTTCGTAGCGCGACCCCTGATCCAAGCACGATACGCCGCCTGTTTCTTGCCAACAGCATCGGCGCATGCACGGTTGAACCAGGAGCGTCCTCGGCCCTTGCCTGCGAACTCAGAGGAAGGAATGTAATATTCCATTCCTATTCTGATCTCGCAAGCAATGGCGTCGGCACTCGCTGAAGGATCCTTTCCATCAAAGCAGCGCTGCCGCCAAGGGATGGATGCGAAGTAATCCCGCATACCATCCCAATCTGCCGACGAGTAGTGCCAGACCCTGCGCTTGACCTTCACGGGACGTGGAGGCAAAGCGCAAGGAACCGACGTCCCAACCAGGCAGTGATCGGAGGTACCCAGGGGAGCACCAACCGTCACTTTATACCCGGTCGGATGACTCGTCAGCAGTAGGTCCAGCAGAGAGGGCGCATGACTTGCCACATCTGGGATCCTGGTAGGCTGATCCACCAGCTGTGTCAAGCCATTGGTCAAAGCGAATGCATGAGCAGTCCTGCCGGCATGGTCAGTTCTGGAGGAGCCCAACCACAACTCGTGGTGTGCATTAAAGTCCCCCAGAACTACCAATTCCGCTGTTGGAAACTGCTCCTGCGCGTCGTCTGTCGCCTGGCTAATATAATTAAATAGCCGAGTTGTCTCTACGTCCCCGTCGTGTGACCTGTAAAGGCACACGTAAACCCGACTCTGGGAGCCGAGGTCGACGTGCACCCACAGGGTGGAGAAGGAGGGGTCCTCCATGCAGCGCAGACGGCGACAGCAGACGTCCGACCGAACATACAGGCATACCCCGGCCCTCGGCCTGAAGCTTTCTTCAAGCGAGTAGCCGGGGTAAAGCAAGTATGAAGTATCGGTCGGACTACAAATCTGTGTCTCCGTCAAGAAGAGCAGAGCAGGCCGGGCCGTCTCAAGATGGTGGTGGACGGCATTAAGATTAGAATGGAGTCCGCGGATGTTAGCGAACTCCATTGTGAATGCGGTGGTGGGGTTACGCATCGCTGTAGAACCTGCTCTCTTAGTTTGCACTGTCATGGAGTTATGGGAGGGAGAGGTGAAGAAGCGGTCAAGGGTCTAGTGTCAGAGTAGTCAGAAGGCCGCAACAAGCGCCGGTCCACTAAAAGAGCCGAGAGGAGGTGAGCTGATCCGCCGGACGGAAGGGCCCCCGTACCCTCCCGGGATAGGCCGCCGGGACCCCACATCCGGTCACCAACCGGCACGACGGACCCACCCAAGATTATGCGCGGCATGGTGGGGCAGCCTCTCGTGGTGGTTAGCCACGATTGGGCCCCTGTACTGTACCGCGGGCGGCCAGCGGTACCACCGTTTCTACAGGTCTCCCTGGCCGACGGATCAACACGCCAAACATCGTACCCCAACTCAAGCCCCCCGACGATAACCGGACATACACTGGCTGATCCCGGAACGCGACACACTTGCGTGTGCCACTATGGCGGGTTTTTCGCCCTGTGTACGGTGGTCGCTATCCGGGCGGATACGAATATCCTACCACCAGCATCATATAATTAAAAGTAGACTTTGTTTTTCGGTTAATTTTCTGTGTTTAACGCACTCTATAACAGCTAGTGGTATAGATGTGTTAGCAAGTGTTGGGGTACCTCCAGGGAGTCGAGCACTCTTGGGAGGCCGAGCTTGTCCGCATCGGCGGCACCCATGATGGACGAGCGGATCACACGCTGCAGAGCCTCCGGACTCTCGTTCTCCGGCAGGTTCACCTGCACATATCAGGATATCACAGCACAGACCGGCAAACAAATGGTATGTAGATTCCAATCGCGATTATTTATCGAAACTGTTTGTACAAGTCAATAATGATTATACAGTGATTTGTGTTATATATGCGTACTTCGCCACTTGTCTCACAACAATAAAAACACCATCACGAACTAATGTGTCGATAAATAAACAAAACAATCTGTATATATAAAAGAAGAAACTGACTGACAGATCGATCAACGCACAGCCTGAACGGCTGGGGTTAGAGACGTGAAATTTTGACAGTAGGTACCTTTTATGACGTAGGCATCCACTAAGGAAGGGTTTTTGGAAATACTACCCTTAAGAGGGTAAAATAGGGGATGAAAGTTTGTATAAAATCAGTCATTTTTTAAGTTTAACGCATGAAAATTGGTATTCAACGGCGGAATAAAACACTATTCATAAAACAATATTCACCGGTGTGACGTCACACGTCACACGTCGGAGACAGTTATGTAGTGGTTTGTTTATAAACTGTTTATACTTACATTGGACACCTGGTCGTAATGGGTCGCGACCATGATGACAGGTGAACCCGGAGCGCGGGCCTGTATGGATCTGTTAAAATTTTACATATTGTTGCAAAATGACCAAACACACTGCACTGAGGAACACTGTACAAACAATGATTAAACTGTAAATGCGAACAACTTTGATTGGGCACAAACTGGGCTAGACTGGACCTTGGTACGCCGAGAGTCGCTCCTTTATTACACTTTTTTTTCAGTGCCTCGATAGGCAGACGAGCAGACGGGCCACCTGATGGTAAGTAGATACCGCCGCCCATAGACTTCTGCAATGCCAGGGCACAGCAAAGCCGCTGACTACCGTTTTCACGTTTTAATTTCAGTTTGACCCCGCTCAGTCTACAATTCATCAATCTACCCGTACTTAGTTCTTAGTGACCCTCCGATATTTTCAATAAACGGTCTATCTTTGCGGAAATGTTTGCTTCAGTGTAATAAAGGAGTCGAAGCAGCTGGACAGCCGATCACGATTACGGATGGATGGTAAACGTACCAGTGGCTCATTTGATAATGATTCACGCGTGTGCTCGCCTAAAGGAATTATGTGGGGATTTGCAATGAGCGACTTTTCGTTAACAGCAATTCTTCAAGTCAGTTTTTGTAAGACAGTGGTGTTAACCCAGTGGAGTTATCCATGGTGTATAGCTCTACTACCTAGAGGTAGCGGGTGGTAAAGTGTTCAACTAGCTATAATGTCACCTCGGATCGACCTTATTGGTTACGATAGTGTAATGTGTGTGGTAGTGTGTAGAGTGGTGGTGGTACTGACCGGAGCCAGGTGAGTGCGCCGGCGAGCCCGCGGCGTCCGTCGGTGACGCGCCACACCGCCAGGTACAGCGAGCGGCGCGACAGGAAGTACTGGTGTGTCGCGTAGTATCTGCACAACACACATCAATATAGGGTTAATGGTCCTTGACAGTAAAAAGTAACGGACACCTTCGTAAGAGCCACAGCTGGGCACGGGCCTCCTCTACTAACGAGAGGGGTTATGCCTTAGTCTAACATGCTGATCTAATCAGGGTTGGCAGACTTCATATATAATATCTTCGAAATTCTTAGGAAAATCCTCAGGTATAGGTAGAATTAAGCAGAGGTACGTCCAGTTTTCGCCGAATTAATTACGGTCCCGTAACGACTTACGTCTTGAGAGTCCGTACCACTCCCAACAAGGCCATCGCTGCAATAACTAGCCTATAAAACACAAAAAGAACTTTACAATTTTGACTTTTTGGCTCCACGCGTTGAAACAAACAATTCCTACAGCTTTATAACATTCTAGTGAGTGACTGTCGCGCGTGTTGCTTTATAAACCAAAGCCGTTGAAACTGATACAATATTTGATTACGGCTGAGTTTCTTGGTGCTTCTTCTCAGACCAGTGGGCATTTCCGAAGCACCGGTAGATAAACTTAAACCTGACATGTAAAAAGTGCCCCTAGTGGCCTAATTTACAAAATAAATGATTTGATTTGATTTGATTTGATTAAACGTGTTGTGTGCGTGTGTGTGTGCGTGTGTGTGTGCGTGTGTGTGACTCACTCCTGCTGGCCGCCGAAGTCCCAGGTGCGGAAGGTGACGGGTCCCCGCGTGCTGCGCTGCTTCTCGTACATCCAGACGCCGATGTCGACGCCCACCGTGGACATGTTCCCGCGGGACGTCGACTTGTTGCCCATGCGCTTCGCCCAGTGCTGCCGACAGGGCTCAAGGGTTAAGGCTTCTTACTTTTTTATGAACACACTGCACATGATGGTCAGTGCAAAGCCGTCCAATTAGAGTATCAATCTATTCCTCGCTAATCAACACAATCATGCCGGCCTGAGTCTTATGGTCGATTCTCATGCATGGTACGTGGTGATCGGCACACAGCATCAACATTTTGCTCACGGAGCATGTGGTAGAACCCTTAACATCAGTGCTATCACAAACAACCTTGTTCCTGTGCTGTGCTTATCATGATCCTGGAGTAGACCATGGGAGGCAATCTGCTTTTATAATTACAATTTCTCACTGTCTCTAGTTGCCACTTAATCATATTAATTCATTTAATTTTACCTCGGTTGGTTTCCTCCTGTGTTGTATCGAGGACTCCTGCCGCAGACACTCCAAAAGGCTCGTCTTGCCGATGCCCTGCACCAAATATTTATTATTATTGAGAGTTTTTAACAGTTTCTGCATCCACAAGTACCCCATTACGTCAACTACTACTTTTAAAATCTCAAAAAAAAATTGGTAAATTTCTTTGAGCCAGCTCTTTTTTCAGTACAAGGCATGTGAGATTCAACACACTAGACTGTTGTACCAATCAAAACCAAGTTCAGTTGTAACTGGCGTCACTCGCCACTCTTCACACGTCACTCGTCAGTCGTCACTCCTCACCTGCTGCCCCACCAGCATGAGCTTCATGGAGGTGTAGGGGCGCGCCTCCTGCAGCACGGACTTGAGGTACCCGACGATGTCCATGCTCTTGTACCGTCCGCAGCGCACCATCGAGCGCAGCGGCTCCGACAGCGCGCACCCCGCCGTGTTCAGGTTCCACAGGCGAGACAGCAGGCCCATTTGGGGGGGCAGCTCCGTTATATCTGCACACACATTTATATTGCTGTAGACAATTTCAACAACAGGAACTATTACCCATAAACTTACCACCAACCCTTATTGTAAGTTTTCGAAGGTTCTAATTCTCCCTCTTATATATTTAGGATTGGTAGGGCATCCGTGATTCTTCTATGAGAGAGATTCACCTGCTCGTTCAATACTAAAGCAAAGCCAGTGTCCCATAAAAAACTACCTAGTTTGTGGTTGCCTTGCTAACAAGTGTTCTTCTGCCACAATGTCCTTCTTTGTATTTCAAATGACAGCGAAGATATAATCACTGAGGTTCCATCTTACAAGTCCATATGGATCCATATGGAAGTCCATATGGAAGTCCATATGGAAGTCCATATGGAAGTCCATATGGATGAAGTTATGAAGGAAAAAAATCGTGGTAATGAAGAATGTAGAAAAATGCAAAGAATGTAACGTCGAGTTTGAACTATTATTGATTTTGAATAGAGAGATGTTGTGGTAAAGAGTAGTGGTAGTAAAGTGGTATGGTGCTGGGTACCCTTGTTGCCGCTGAGGTTCAGTACGGAGAGGTTGGCGAGCTCGTGTATGGCGGCAGGCACCGAGCGCACCAGGTTGCACGACACGTCCAGCATCGACAGCAGCGGGAACAGCAGCCGGGGCTTCAGCCGGGACCCCGACCCCTGATACAGGACATGCTTACTAGTTATAATCACGTGTAAATGTTGCTAAAATCATCTGTATATTTATAACAATAAGGTCGGTTAAATATCAAATTTGGTCTCCAAGTTTCATCTACTGCATGAATATGCTGAGTGGACCGAGTTATTACCACGGTGTTGCGTTTCACAGGATGTGTGGGATTTCCGAAGATTTGTGTCCCATTGCCTTTCCAATTCCTCGAGTATTAAAGATGCTCATGGACGGTGTATAATAGGAGATCAACTGACTCTTTATCCCGCTTCTGTTATAAAAAGCCACTGCCACTTTAAATTTGGCTTTAGCTGACCTTTTTTTTATCCTGGCACGGCCAAGTGACCACGCTGCACCTGATGGTAAGCAAAGTGCCATCCAGTTAGACTATCAAGTACCGAGAGATCGACTTCTTGGTTCTTTTGTATTATCGTTGGACAATTACAATGTCGTGTGACAATTAAGTTGTTGAACTTTAACTGGGTTTTCTGGTAGTGGCCTGACTATGTCCCTACCTTCACTATGTCTATAAATAAACAGAATAGTTTACAGACCCAGTCGTCGTCGTCGCAGGCGTTGGCGTCGTCCTGCGCGGCGCTCGCCTGCCCGTCGTCGTCTGTCGTCAGCTGGATGCGGGTCAGCAGGTTGTTCGCGAGGATCTGATCACCAGAACACATGTGATGATAGATATAGTCTTATCGAATATGACTCTCGAACCGCTTTATTTTGCGTGGTTCAAAAGAAATCAGCGATGGCTTAATCAGGAGTACAAACCATCGAAGAACATCTTCAACTTTCTGAAGTTACGCGTGTTTATTAATAACTGTTAAAACTTCGTGAGGAAACCTGCATACTTGAGAGTTCTCTGTAGGAACATCTATGATATGTGCCGTCTATCAATCTGCAATGATGAATTCTACAATACGTGTATGGACGATACCTGAAACAGCAGCTTGCGAAAAACCAACACTACTCTGCATTGTCGGTAACACCACGGTTCTCAGTGATCAGACAGAGTATTGTAAGGTCAATCTTTGTCTCGTCAGGGACTCACCAAAGTCCTCAGACCCTCGAGCCTCAGATGCCGCCTCGCTGGACACGCAGCGTTCAGGAGCTGCGACCTCACGGAGCCGCCAGACCTCGGCCGCGGCCGCGACCCTCCGCCACACTCCGAGGAGTTGGGGCAGTAGCACGCCAGCGGGTCGCCTTCAGCTGAACCGAAGTTCTCCAACTATGTCACGGAAACAGTATTGAACCAACCTGACAGCGTTACATAATATACCAAGTAGCAATATTACAATACAGTGGTAATGGGAGTGAGGGGGTGAGGGGGTGAGGGAGTAACAGGTGAAATTCTTTAATTGGTAATCCGTTAAATTTCAGTACAGAAGTGTCGACTATATGGGAACAAATACAAAAATTTATTTATTTCAGAAAACACGTCCCTCTCCGATCTCCAGATATTGTCAGGATGCTCATCGTATAATAGTTCGGTAGTAAAACTCAAGATTAACACTTCAGAGTTTATTAAACTAACAGTTCGGAATGCAGTCATCCATGGGGAAGGAGCTGGCATGAAACTCTCATGGTTGCTCTTTTAAACACAGCAGTATCTAAGTTACTATAACTGATACTAATTACAGTTTCACAAAATGTTAACTTGTTACTTTACAGTATTTCGGCATTACGACCACTAAGTTACTAGCTATTCAAGATTGAATATGGAATTCCTCTACAAATGACAAGGTGCACGCTTTTATTGTGATATTTTTATTGTGCCCGACTCTGTGCGCGAGATCATCCGATAAACTACTAAAACCTACTCTCAAAATAGCAAAACAAGTGGTGGTAGACATTTTACAGAGACATTTTATTTTTAGAATAAAACGAGTTATTTAAAAGTTCAATTGAGTATCCGTTTTCATGTTGCTCCGACATATATATTCCCCCACAACTACACGAACCAAATGATATGTGACTGCCTCGGTGGCGCAGTTGTAATTGCGCATGCGTTACGATTGCTGTGCTGAGGTCTCGGGTTCGATCCCCGGGTCGGGTAAAGTGATATTGGGTGTTTCTACCTAGAAATACTCAGTATTAACCCAGAGTCTGGAATGGTGCCCGGTGTGGCGATAGGCTCGCCCCCTATCACATTATGGGACCGAAATTCGGCGAAAAGTGGGTGTACTGGTTACACCTCTGCCTACCCCTTCGGGGATTACAGGCGTGAGTGTATATGTATGTATGTATATGTATATATATGTTTGATAGTACATTACTCGCTAGTATACTTTTATTTCACCGGTTTCCTTAAAGGCTCGCAAATATTGTCCAGCATTCAAACCGTCGCGTTGTAGTTGTAGGTTATAAAAAAAACAGCATATTATTGCAAAAAAGCTGAACGAGCTAGTCACTGTACCAGTGTAAAAATATTATCAAAATCTCCGCTCGTGGCTCACTTCATGTTAAACAAGTGAAACAGCGTCATTATATCTAAACTTGGTGCGTGGTTACTCATCCCACCATACCTGGGGTAGACTGGGCCAGCACGTGATCTTGTTGTGACTGAGGTCGAGCTGGCGCAGGCTCGTCGGATATGACGTCACGTACGACATCGTCCTGCCAAAATATTATATATAAAGTATCTGATCATTTAATAGGTTCGGTGACAAGACTATCTCCATCCACATACT
Organism: Laothoe populi; assembly: GCA_905220505.1. Classification (NCBI taxonomy): domain Eukaryota; kingdom Metazoa; phylum Arthropoda; class Insecta; order Lepidoptera; family Sphingidae; genus Laothoe; species Laothoe populi. Next base: position 141,318 of record HG992146.1, on the reverse strand, counting down.
CTTCACTGTAAGCCTGTCCTGTGATCCTGTGATCCTGTGATCCTGTGTCATGTGAATGTCTTTACTCCGCTACAAAATTAATTAAATGGAAATTTAGGAGGATTTTGGAAATATAGATTGTCTTCTATCCTTCCTGAGCATGGTGGCAGACTAACGTATAGAGGTATTAAGCTTGAGGTTAAGGATTTTACACCTGAAGAAATTGGATGTAACGCACTGTGTATCGTACTGCGAGGTTTGATTGTGGTACAGTGAGCAGTGTACCTGAGCGAGTTGTAGGCCATGTTGAGCCTGGTGAGACAGGGCGCGCGACACGCCAGCACGCCGGGGACGCAAACGAACTGGTTGTGCGACAAGTTCAGCGACGTGAGGGACGACACGCCCGCACCCACACCCCCGCTCGCGCCCGCACACGCGCCCGCACGAGACACGCACACGCTCGCAGACACCGCGCCACGCCACGGGTGCGCACGGCGAGCCTCGCACCATCTGACAACACACAGTAACACAGTCAGTATTACAATATCCAGATCCGATGCAAACAATTCATTTAAATACACCCAACAACAAACAACAACAAAAAAAAAAAAAAAAAAAAAAAAAAAAAAAAAAAAAAAAAAAAAAAAAAAATAGATTGGATCAATTCATGACCAATTATAACAACAAAACAGATTTTATATCAGGTCCTCAAAATTATACCGAAGATATAACTATAGTTGAGACGGACAAGGTTGCCACTGTAAACTCTGTGAATATGAGTCAGGGAACTTCTCTGATAGCAAACCAGAGCATTCATATCAACACGGAGGCACCTTGTATAGAACCTACAACTGTTATGTATTCTGACCACATAGGGAGGGGCTTTGGGACACTGCTTACAAATAGTCTCGGGCATTCTGTAACAAACAATTGCCTGCCAGGGATGCACTATAAGGACATAGTTAGGGAGGTAATAGGTAAACAGTATAGTCCTCAGTCATGTATTACACTTCTAGTAGGAAATAGTGAAAAATTATGTAAAAAGGACATAACTGACAGCATTGCCTCTATGGTTGATTTGAAGTGTGGTAAAATAATATTATGTGCTTTTCCTTATCTTGTGAATGTGTCTGATAGTGTAAATAATCATATACATACATTGAATCAGCAAATGCACTTTGTAGTGAGTCACTACAGTGACAAATTTATATTTTTTGACATAAATATTTTTATTGAAAAATGTAGATTTAAGTTGACTAGGGATACACTGTATCTGTCCAAAAGGATAAAATATAATGTTGCTACATTGTTAGCTTATAATATTAATTCAGTCATAAGTAGTATGACGAAGTCTTTGACTACTACATGTTTTAGTAGTACTACTAATATTACTGTAGTAATTGGTAATAATAATTTAAACAATTAAGTTTGACAACAGAGAATGATAACAATTTCCTAATATTAAGTCATCAAAATATAAATCGTTTCTCTGGCAAAATCCTTGACGTGGACCTATTTATAGAAAAATATAATGTAGATATTTTGTGTTTTTCTGAAACATGGTTAAAACCAGATAAAATGGTGTTTAATATTGATAATTACAGAATTGCCAGCTCGTTCAACAGAGTCTCAGCCGAAGGTGGTGGCACTCTGATCCTCATCAAGGACTGTGTTTCATACAAGGAGAGACGGGACATCTCAGATCTCTCTGTTGAACGAATATGTGAGGTTGCGTGTGCAGAGACTGATGAATACATTGTTATTTGTGTGTATAGACCTCCATCAGCAAACATCTTATCTTTTTTATCTAAAATGGAGGATATTCTAAAGAAAATTAAAATGAATAAAAATATTGTAGTCTGTGGAGATTTTAACATTGACATTTTGATTGACTCAACAGCCAAAGATAATTTTCTTGCGCTATTAAAATCTTTTAATCTTAATTGTAACTTTTTCGAGGCGACTAGAGTAACTGATACATCGGCTACCTGCATTGATAATGTAATTTCTAATTTTGAAGTAAATCATAAGAAATTAGTCTCAGGTGTCCGCTCAGATCACAAGTGCCAAATGGTCAGACTTAAAGGTAAAATAATCAATAATAAAACCAACATAAAAATTAGGCTACTGTCAAAACATAATTTAGATAAATTTAGCCAAAGAGTAAATTCTGTGTTGCCTCTATTCTCACCTAAGTCTGACAACCCTAATGAAATGTTTAAAACTTTGTTTAATAGTATATCGGAAGAATTTAATAAAACATGCAAACTTAAATTAGTAACATGTAAAAATTCATTAAAGTTTTCTGCTTGGGCAACAAAAGGTATTAAACGTAGTAGAGATATTCTTTATGAATTATATGACAAAAGATCATATACACCCGATGTCATCTTCAAAAACTACGTAAAAACATATTCAAAAATCTTTAAGAAAGTATGCAAGCAAGCTAAAGCTACTTATGTTAGTAATAGTATTAAAAACTCGGACAACAAAATCAAAAGTACCTGGAAAATAATAAATACTGAAACTGGTAAAAGTAAGGTAAAAGACGGTAAAATTATTTTAAATATTAATGACGAACTGGTTTCAGATAAAAGCACCATTGCAAATTTTCTAGATAGTTACTTTACTAACATACCACTCGAGACAACAAAATGTCTTTCATCATCACCTAAAGTAGCTGAATCATTTTTGAAACAAAATGTCAATTTAACATTGCCCAATTTTGAGTTTAAGTTTGTTACACATTATGATATTATTAAAGTATTTAAGAGTTTAAAAAATAAAAGTACTGAAGATATTTGGGGACTGTCCGTTAAAGCCCTAGAGGCCATAATCATTAACATATCTTTAATATTGGCAAATATCTTTAATTGTTGTGTAAAAGACGGTATATTTCCTGACCTAATGAAAATTAGTAAAGTAGTACCAATATTTAAAGCAGGCTGTTCAAACACTCCTTCTAACTATAGACCTATATCAATACTCCCAGTATTTAGTAAAATATTTGAAAAACTAATTCTCAATCAAATGTTGTTGCACTTTAACCAAAATGAGATCCTGCATAATAGGCAATTTGGTTTTACAAAGGGCCGGTCGACGCAGGACGCTGGTTGTGCTTTAGTTAAGTCTGTGTTAGAAGCCTGGGAGGGATCGCAAGATGCTTTAGGAGTATTTTGCGATCTCTCCAAGGCATTTGATTGCGTTGATCATAGAACTCTCATTTTAAAACTTAATTTCTATGGAATTCGCGGCCCAGCGCTAAAGTTAATGTCGTCATACCTAAAAAATCGGAAACAAAAAGTATTTATTGACAATGTTACTTCTGTAGGTTCTTCTGTTAAGATAGGTGTTCCACAGGGATCCATTCTGGGCCCATTCTTATTTCTAGTTTATATAAATGACTTTCCGTACATGGTCAATAACATTGCAGATGTAGTATTATTTGCTGACGATACATCACTTATCTTTAAAGTAGATAGGAAAGATGAGAATCTTTTAGAGTCCAATAAAGCTCTTAGCTTAGCTTTGGACTGGTTTTCTGCAAATAACCTACTTTTAAATGCAAATAAAACTAATTGTATTAAATTTTCAATGCTTAATGTGACCCAAGAAAAATCAAATATATCTTTAGGTGAAAATTCATTAGATTTAGTCCCGTCAACTGTATTTCTTGGAGTTACAATAGATGTTAAATTGCAGTGGGGTCCACACATAAAAAAGATCTCTAGTAAATTGAGCTCCGCTGTATTTGCAATTAGAAAAATTAGACAGCTGACGGATGTGGCGACGGCTAGGTTAGTATACTTTGCTTACTTTCACAGCATTATGTCCTATTGCATTTTGCTGTGGGGTTCTGCTGCAGATCTGCAGACAATCTTTATACAGCAGAAGAGAGCGATTCGCGCAATTTACAACCTCCGATCTCGCGACTCTCTTCGAGAACTGTTTAAGGATATTAATATACTGACGTTGCCGGCCGAATACATCTTTCAAAATATAATGTATGTACGCAAAAATTTGGCTTACTTTAAAAAAAACAGTGACATACACAGTCTAAATACAAGAAATAGGAACAAACTCGCAGTTACAAAGTTAAGACTTAGTAAGACCAATAATTCATTTATGGGTAACTGTGTAAAATTTTATAATAAACTACCTTCCGAAGTAACGAATTTGCAGGAAAATACATTTAAATCCCACGTTAAACAAGTATTGATGTCTAGAGGCTACTATAAAGTAGCAGATTATATAGCAGATAGGGATGTTTGGGATCGGTCCTGCACACTGCACCAAGATATTGTGGCATCTCTTTGAATTTATAACATTACTAGAATAATTATAAACTGTGTATTTTAAAGGTCCTTAATGTATACTTATTTAAAAAAATCTATTTTGACATTTTTTCTTTGCCTGACATATTTATTCATTTGAGATAGACGACCGATCGATCGTTCAATTTATAAAGTGTATGCCTTTGAATTATATTTTAAATGTAAATTGTCTCAACGTAGGTATATGCCAATGTATGATCAATTGTAAATGTGGATTTAATGCAATGATACACCCTTTAATTTGTTTTTTTTTTTATATGTTATCAAGATTTACGTTTTAACGGTGCTATGTATGCATTAATCCATATATTGATACAATATGTTTATAAATTTATTATAATGAGAAGAAAAAAATATGTTACAATTGATGATGAAAAAAATAAGCCCGGAGTTTCTTTCTGCCTTTCTTCTTCGGGTCGTCATCGCTTAGATAGTTAGTGAAAGGCTGGTAGGTTAGCTAGACTAGGGTTTACTTTCCTTCCAAATCCGTCCTGTTTCCTTTCAACTTCTCCCCTCCCATTCCTGTCCTGATCATCATCATCTCCCGTCAGTTCCTTTACCGACGATCATGATTCCTTTCATTTTCCGGTCATCCTCTTTTTTCCTTTTCCAGTCCTATCCTCGACGTTGTATCCCTGCCTACCAGCCCTTGATGGTAGATTCCAAGTTCCTACGCCACTAACCATAATTACTCATTCCCGTATGGAGAATTTCCATTTGTATTTTGACCTGTCATAAGTGCCTTTTATATGCCTACATGATGAATAAAGATTTTTATTTTATTTTAACAGCCACACATAGTTCTGACTCCACACTAGGTAAAACCTGTATCGTGGGTATCAAGACCTACGAGGGACTACCACACCACAACACACAGACCCGAAACAAATATCTGTCTGTCACACAAAAATATGTCTCGGTGCGGGAATCGAATCCACGACCTCTTGTTTTACAGCCAGCTACTCACCACTATCTACGCTACTATCTATTAATTTTATGCGATTTGCTTTAAAGAGTACAAAACTATTGATATTGAATCTGTAACGCGCTGTGTATAATGTGTAGTGTACTGACACAGCGTTCCCGGCGCGGTTGGTCCTCGTGGGCACGCCCTCCTCCTCCTCCTCCGTGCTCTCGCACTCGCTGCGCTCGATCGACGGGCTGCGAGACGACGACTTCTGCACACAACACATTATTTATCATTATCCGACTTCAAAAAAAGAAGGAGGTTCTCAATTCCACGTGTTTTTTTTGTTTGTTACCTCAGAACTCCGTCATTTATTGACCGACTTGGAATTTTTTCTTTTATTACAGATATTATTCTTATTATTCTTTTATTTTCAGAATATGGTCCCACAGCATTTTTATCAAAATCGGTTGAGTAGTTTTTTAGTGAGCAGCCTCAGTACAAAGACAAACTGCGACTACTCGAATAGATACGGCCGTTTATTCAACATTAAAGTTGAAATATGATTTTTTAAAAAAACTATAAAAATTTACCTAAATATGGCTAGGCGATGTTTATTAGACGCTATTGTGAAACGATGACGATTCCAATTAATCTGACTCAAGTGAGAGTGTTGATCTCCGAGAATGTCTCTAACACAACCTCGCGGACTCCAGCCCGTTTTGGGACTACGCTGGTCGTTGACGAGTGGCCGGTAACCAGGAGCGAGGAGCGACTCACGGACTGGTCGGCGGGGGTGAGGGGTGCGGTGCTCTGCTGCGGGGAGGAGTCCGACGGACTGGACGGCTGCTGGCCCGCGGACCAGCGCTCCGACTCGCTCTGTGATGGGATAAGGTTATTAATACCTCCAGACAGACATTAACAAACATTAAAACATCAAAGAAGTACCGACTTTAAACATGGATTCCAAGTATTCGATATCAGGACTTATAGAATAATAATAAAATAATACTAGCCCTGTATTAAACATTGTCCCACTGCTGGGCACGGGCCTCCTCTACTAATGAGAGGGGTTAGGCCTTAGTCCATCTATCGACAAAATCTAGTGAAAATGTAAAATTATTTTTGAAGTGATAACTTCTTATGGGAGGGTAAACCGCTTCGTAACGTAACGCGTTACGGCGCCACTCTGTCTGGCTTCTTTATTAATTTCTATTTCTATCGTTCCATAATCTCTGTGCTATATTTTTTTAAAGTGAAACTTCTTTATAATGGTTGTGATTTGATTTGAGTGGGATCGAGTGGGTAAAATATGTTTTATAATCAATAAAAGATTTTATTCATAAATAATCTTTCCTCACATTATTAACTTAGATAAGTTTAAGTTATCACTTCTGTCGAGCGTCCCGCGACGCACACTTTTTTTATGATAATATTATAAACTTTTAGGTGTTAGGTGGAAACCAAAAGTAGCTAGAAGAACATTGATCAGTCGCTTGAAGAATATAATCTTAACGTGTACGAATAAAATTCGATACTTCTATTTCAGTATCGAGTTATCGATAAGTATTAGTGAAGCAAGTGACACATACCTCCGGCCCTGCTGGCAAGTCCGTCAGATGGTTGAGCGCAGCGTTGAGGTCCCTCAGGGCCGGCGCCGTCCACAGCTGCGGCGGGAGGGTCCGCAGCTTGTTGTTGGACACGTCCAGCGTGCTCAGCAGTGGCAGCGATAGCAGCGCCGCGGGTATCTCCTCCAGGCGGTTGTCCTGTACCAGATCACATGGTTATGACAGAGAGTGGCTACGATCAAAATACGGAACATATGGCACACTTCCACATGGGCAAACTAGCTTAGAGTTTATTTTTATTCTGCCTCGGCAATGTGACCATACTGCAACTGACGGTAAACACAGTGCCGTCCAGGTAAAGTTTCAAGTAGCGAGTGATAATCTATCCCTCGCTACTCAACACAATCATGCCGGCCTGCTGTGTAGCTTCTTCTATCGATTTTTGATAAATATTTTGAAACCCTAAAGTGATCTGATATCATAACTCATGATGTATGTAATGAATCTTTATTATTTGCTATACATATTGATGTTAGTGGTGTGCCTGCACTACAGTGACCCCCCCCCCCCCCCCCCCCCACTCCCCTCGCCCCGCCCCCGCCCCGCGCACCTGTAGGTACAGCTCCTGCAGCACGGGCGCGGAGTACACCTCAGCCCGCCTGGTCCTCCGCCGCGCGCGCCTCCCGCGCCCCTCGCCCTCCTCCTCCAGCGGGTCCTCGGCACTCGGCAGACGTTCCAGTTTATTCTGAGCTGCGTTCAGGTATCTATGGCATCATGGTATTGAACATGAATGACACATACTGACACCATCCAAAACTAAGCTGTTTATTTTTATCCATAATACCTAAACACAGTGGTTTTTTTTACGATATCATATACACTCACGCCTGTAATCCTCGAAGGGGTAGGCAGAGATGTAACCAGTACACCCACTTTTCGCCGAATTTATTACGGTCCCATAATGTGATAGGAGGCGAGCCTATCGCCATACCGGGCACAAGTCCAGACTCCGGGCTGATACTGAGTATTTCTAAATAGAAAAACCCAATATCGATCGGAACCGAGACCTCAGCACAGCAGTCGTAAAGCACGCACAATTACAACTGCGCCACCGAGGAAGTCGATATCCTTTTCCAAATAAGGGTAGAAGATATATTCCATACAATAAGTAGTAAGTTGGTCCAGTGTTCACCTGAGGCTGATGAGTGAGAACAGCTCCGGCGGCAACAGACGCAGCTCGTTGTTGGACACGTCGATGCGTGTGACGGCGTGCAGGGCTCCAGCACCCCCGCCCCCGCCCCCACCGCTGCTCAGCCGAGGGTTCACGCGCAGCGCCGCCAGCCGGACCCATGACATACTGGACAATATGAGAAAAAAATCATCAGTAACTACCACCAGGTAATCCACTGCCCTAACTCACCAATTCCTCTGATAAAAAGTTATTTAGTTCACAAAAAGTACACCGACTTCGATAAAAACCCAATTATGTATCACTGTAAAATTTGAGGGTTGCCCTCGATTTTTCTGGGATCCAATTATCAAATCCTGACTTGGTTAAACCTGGGAAGTATACCCTTTTAAACAAAAAAATAATTTCTCGAATCGGTCCAGGCGACTTTAAGTTATTGGGCAACATACATAAAAGAAAAAGATTCCGACGAATTGAGAACCTCCTCCTTTTTTGAAGTCGATTACCACATGATATACTCACCGCAAGTGCGAGAGCTGACACCGCAGCTCGCGCCAGCTGATGATGACGGGCTGCGTGGGGCACAGCGCGGAGTACGTCAGCTGAGGGTCCGAGTCGCGCCACCGGAACACGCTCTCAGACATCACAGACTTGTTCAGCTTGTGCTCAGGGTCCGGGTACGCCTGCAAACAGATACCATGGAGAAGAGTTCACCACCGCCACCTGATGAACCGCAGTGCCGTCCAATCAGAGTAGCGAGAGACAGTCTATCCCTCGCTACTCTCAACACAATCATGCCAGACTGCTGTGTAGCTTCTTCACACTACACCATGGGGCAAGGAGGTGAAGAAGTGGTCGAGGGTTTAGTGTACTCAGAAGGCCGCAACACGGCCAAACATCGTACCCCAACTTTAGAACTCCCACAAATACCGGATGTACACTGGCTGACCCCGGAACGTGATACTTGCTTGTGTCACTATGGCGGGTTTTACACCTTGTGTACGGTGGTCGCTAACCGGGCGGATCAGCAGCTTTCTGCAGCAATATGAACACGACTGGTAGTACCTTGGTAGCCAGCAGCTTGGCCATCAGATCGAGTAGACCATGTTTGGCAGCCTCCGCCAGCGCGCGACACTGGGGGTCCGTGGCGCCGTGCGACAGCAGCGTCTCCGCGACCAGCACGTGTCGCGCGCGGGTCGCAGCCCACAGCGCCGTCCAACCACCTTCCCCTGCGGAACACAATGGCGCATTACTACCATAACTAAAGAAATAAACAGTTTTTCAATCCCCATCTTGAAAATAATATATGAGGTAACAATAAAAAAAAATGAGATTTAATCTAATTTATTTAATTTAAAAATTCGATCCAATAAATAACTTAAACAGTAGAATGTATGTTGAGTGTCCACAATCATAAATAATATCACACACACAGCCCCGACCCCACACTAAGATACGAGTCTTGTGTTGTGGGTATCAGGGACCTAGAGAGACGCACGGTCTCAGAACACCCAGACCCCGGACACAAATATCTGTCTGTCACACAAACATTTGTTCCGGTGTGGGAATCGAACCCACGGCCTCTCTTTTCACAACCGGCTACTCGCCAACTGCGCCACGAGTCTGTCTCCAACTGCTGTCTGGCTGATGACCATCGTATTAACTGCAAAAATAAGTCATGCAAGGTACACAGTTATAGTAGAATATGTGGAAGGTGACATTAGTAATATAACATGAAGGCAGGACTCACTGTCGTTGTGGTATGAGGAGCGCGCAGGTGAGGGTGATGGTGAGGGTGAGGATGTGACGCGGGAGGTCGCACACGACGCGCTGCGGGACCGGCGACACTCGCGCGGACCCTCGGACCCCACCGCCTGCACACAATACACATCCTCCTCAGCATTACCTGGACTCAGGACACATACGTACAGATACAAAGTGACCACACTGCACCTGATGGTAAGCGCAGTGCCGTCCAGTTACAGTATCAAGTAACGAGAGATAATGATCCCTCGGTACTCGACAATCAAGCCGGTCTGCTAAGGACTAGGAGACGACGTCTTACGAGATGAAGCACTTAATCCAGTGGTACAATTACAAACAAAAAGCATTTAATTTTAATTTATACCTAAAGATCATTGATATTAAGTTATTAGTTGTTTTGCCATAACAATTTTCAACTCGTCTGCAGACTTATTGTAGAGTGCCAGGTGTGTATAGAGGCGTGCTCACCAGGTCGTCTGGCGCGGCGGCAGGTGCGTCGGCAGGTGCTCCGGCGGCCAGCAGCCTCTGCAGCGCCACGAGGTGTCCCCCGCGCGCCGCCGCCGCCACGCAGCTGTCGCCCGCACTCACCGCCTCCACACGCACCGGACGGACACGTCGCGGGCCGCTAGGGTCACGCGGCGGCTCCTGGGGTCGAGGTCAAGTACCAAACAATCGGGTCAACTATCGATACTGATCGCACGGTATCGATACCAAACATTATCAGTATGCAATTCAGTTTTGTTAATATCAATACGGAACGAATAAAGCGACTTTTTTTTGTTAGTTTATATTTTGATCCGACAGCAAACTTTAGAGTAAGCAATTCTAAACTATTTTAAAACTGAAGTTTGAACAATAGTTTCAATTCAAAAGGTGTTGAGATTTATATTTAATTTCTTCCCTATTTTACCCCTTTAGGGGTGGAATTTCCAAAAATCCTAAAATATATATTTTTTTTATTTTAAACCAAAAGACCAAACAATTCAGGAATTTATCTTCAAAAATGACGGATTTTCATACAAACTATCATCCCCTATTTTACCCACTTTTTCAAAAAACTCTTCCTTAGTGTATGGCTACGTCATAAAAGGTACCTACTGTCAAAATCTCAAGTCTCTAACCCCAGCCGTTTTGGCTGTGCGTTGATCGATCAGTCAGTCAGTCAGTCAGTCAGTCAGTCAGTTTCTTCTTTTATATATACAGATTAAAACTGAGAATTAAGAGCTTTATCACAATGAACTGTTTTGGCAGAAAATGATTACGTCGGAAAAATATCGATACTTGTGACCACAGTATCGATATCGATAGTAACTGTACATGAGTTGTGTATTGTGTACTGTGTACTGTGTACTGTGTAGACTCACCGTGGTGTTGCCGGCACCTGTCAGCCTGCTGACGATGGCGTGGATGCCGAGCGAGATGCCGCCGCGCTGGGGACTGACCACCGTGCCTGGACCCGCCGGGGACGTGACGTGCTCCGGCGACACCGGGGAGTGATCCTCATCACTCTGTACCACACAGCACAGTTGTATTAGTCGATACAAAGTCATAGAAATACAGAGCACCGCTTTTAAACGCTTTATTTTTGAAGTGGTAACTTCTTATGGGAGGGTAAACCGCTTCGTAACGTAAAGCGTTACGGCGCCACTCTGTCTGGCTTCTTTATTAATTTCTATCGTTCTATAATCTCTGTGCTATATTTTTTTGAAGTGAAACTTCTTTAAAATCGTTGTGATTTGATTTGAGTGGGATCGAGTGGGTAAAATATGTTTTATAATCAATAAAAGATTTTATTAATAAATAACCTTTCCTCACATTATCATATTAATATACATAAAGTTTAAGTAATAACCTAAGCTTTTCTCAAGTTAAACAATTTCAATATTAAATAGTTCAACTTAGATTAGTTTAAGTTATCACTTCTACCGAGCGTCCGGAGACGCACACGTAATTTTTTTTTTATCATACTTATTTCAACCGTATGATAAAGTATCTTAAATTGAATTTCAATTGAGCATATTTGGCGCTACTATAATCTATAAAGTGTGTGTTGTCACCTGGTGCACGCGCTCTGCGAGCACGGTGTGCGCGAGCAGCGCGGCCAGCACGGGCACGTTCCCGAGCGTGCTCGCCACGTGCAGCGCCGTCTGACCGCGCGCGTCGCGTGCGTTCACGTCGAACGCGCTGCGGTACTGCCATCGACCGCTCGCGTCGCTACACAACATGGACAATTCACCACTGGACATTAATACTAGAGAAAACTTTATATTCAAATAAAATTTACACAACACACATATACAAAAGAAGGGGTCAAACCGAAAACCCTTATTTTTGTTAGGGGTCAAAAATTAATGGAATACGGGATTAACTCCAGAGAAGCATGTCCTTTATTCAATGAGAACCGATTGACCGTCCGCAGTTCGTGATGCGATTACTGTAGTTAATATCGGTAACAAGCAATATTTTAAATTGATAAATAAGTGCGAGATTCCATCACTTTTTCAATTTTTTTTTAAATTTATTATTTATTTGGAAAACTTACAGCTAGCATTTACAATATAAATACAGAACATTATACACAAAAAGGCCATTTAAAAGTTTCCACAAATGGGGAATCATTAGGGAATAGAATTGGGATTAGAGATTGGTAGAGGGCATCATTATATTTATTGGATCTTAGCAATCACTTATTACTTTACAGTTCATTTATGTTGTAAACATAATTTGTAAATATCTCTACAACTTATATTATAACTCATATATCGATTTATATTTTAATTAAAAGCAGCGATAGCCTAGTTGGTTGCGGTACGGACTGCCAAGACGAAAGTCGTATGTTCGAAACCCAAATGGCATACACCTCTCACTTTTCTAAAGTTATGTGTGTATTAAAATGTTAATTATCGCTTGCTTTAACGGTGAAGGAAAACATCGTGAGGAAACCTGCATATCTGAGAATTCTTATATGAATTTCGAAGGTATGTGAAGTCTACCAACCCGCATTAGGCCAGCGTGGTGGACTAAGACCTAACCCCTCTCATTAGTAGAGGAGGCCCGTGCCCAGCAGTGGGACAATGTTTAATACAGGGCTAGTATTATTATTTTAATTAGTTTTTGTTTGTTGTTTTTGAGACGCCCTCGTGCCCGTGCGGTACTCACGTGTACGTGTTGAGTACGTCGGGCGGGTACGGGTACTCGAGCAGCAGCGTCACGACCCCCGCATGACCTCCGATGCACGCCGCGTGCAGCGGCAGCCACTTCTCCACCGTCTCTTGCTGACACACACAACACAACAGTGGGTGAACAGCTGCATTACCACAATATCAAAGACAATGTTAGTCCTTATTCATACGTTCGATCATTTATTTATTTATTCCAACAATAAGGTAGTTGACTCGTTTTTTTTTTATTAATTTAACCAAATATTTACATTACCAGCATTACAGCAGGCCGGCATGATTGTATTGAGTAGCGAGGGATAGACTGTCTCTCGCTACTTGATACTCTATCTGGACGGCACTGCGCTTACCATCAGGCGCAGTGTGGTCACTTTGCCGCGCCAGAATAAAAATACCTAAAACATATTATCGAAAGATTTTTTGGATCCGAACAAAAATAAGTAAATTAGACGCCATTCAAATCTACTGGAAGGGTAATTGTCAAATTACAGTAAAATAATGCATGATATGTACTGTGACGTCACTGTACTCAGAATCCCCATTACTGTGCCGTTGTGCAAGGGAGATGGCAATATGTTCCCAATACGCCACCGTTTTCGCTCATGCCTGTGAGTATTTTCTTATACCAATATCCATACTAGTACTATAAATGCGAAAGTAACTGTGTTTGTTTGTTTGTTACTTCTTCTCTTAAACGGCTGAACGAATTGTAATGAAATTTGGTAAGGGAATAGATTATATCCTGGAGAAGGACATAGGTTATCTTTTTTCTCAAAAAACAACCTTGAAAGGGGTCAAATAGGAGTTAAAAATTTGTATGGGAAATCCATAATTCCTCGATTTAGTAGGTATTAGTAGTACAATTTAGTATTTATTCCTCCTTTTGGTAGGAAATAAAGAAATACATGTTTCAACGTTTTTGAAAAATCATCCCTAAAAGGGGCAAAGTGAGGTTAAACTTATGGGGTATTGATTCAGGCACAACAACTGAGAGGCTGGACAATCGCTACATGTGCCTCAGTGCAGAAGAAAACTCCTTGGATTGTATACTTCTGATCCCGAATATAACCTCCAAGCAGGCGGAGCCGCGAGCAACAGCTAGTTTAAAATAAATATTGTATCCTCATTTTTCAAGCAATTTTCTGTTCAAGATTTTGTTTTCGCAAAATACTTTGTATACATATTACATTCGGTTGCGTATAGAATAATATACAAAATTAAACACAGGAAACTACCATATTGTCACGCACCAAGTCTTGTATGCCGTGTGTAGTGTGTACCTGCACAGCGCGCGGGAAGTGCGCGAGCAGCAGACGCGCGATGTCTCCGCGTCCGTGGTAGCACGCCACGTACAGCGGGCTGTACTTGGTGACGGGGTGCGCGCGTCCATCAGCGCCGGCCTCCAGCAGCGCGCTCACCGCCGCCGTCGCACCAGACTCCGCCGCCCTGCCACACCATCACACGTTACCACCAGCTCACATCACATCAAGCTGTACTATGTTGTCGTACTGACACATAGAGCAGCGTGTTGGCGCCGCCGGGCGTCAGGTTGGCGACGAGGCCAGCCTCGGTCCCGAGCGCCGCCAGCCTGCTCTTCAGCGCGCCCCACTCCCCGCGCACCACCATGTCCCGCAGCTGCGCGTGCACCGACAGACGCTCGCGCTCCAATGCATCTGCAACAATACACAGACCACGTCATCACTCAATTAAATAAATAAATACACCCAACAGTCACACACATAGTTGTGACCCCACACTAGGTAAAATCTGTATCGTGGGTATCAACTACGAGGGACTATGGTCCCACAACACCCAGACCCGAAACAAATATCTATCTGTCATACAAATATTTGTCTGGGTGAGGGAATCAAACCCACAGCCTCTCGTTTTACAGCCCGCTGAGCAACGGAGGCTGTCAATTAAATTGACTTTCATTCTGGATAGTCAAGAATCTAATATTAATCATACGCTCATGAATCACGATTGTTTCTGATGGAGTATTCAGAGGTAAGCTAATGTAGTTCGCCGAGCATATTTTCGTCCCATGTTATGGTGAGGAGCCAGTTTTATTATATTAGGCACGAATTGCCAACCCGAGCAAATATGGATTCACAAATCTCTATACTTTTTAGTCTATAAATCCGCAAGGTAATCGCCATAAATGTGAAATGGCTTAGGTAGGATTACCTCGTTAAAAAAGTTAGTCCATGAAGCCTTAATATACCTTTTATGCCTTCTGTAAGTCATAAATCTATTCCTAATAAGATTTAATTTAGGAATATACGCTCAATACAACATTAAAGCGTGGTTTTTGTTCCGTGATTGGTCAGTAGATACCTTTGTTTTATTTACTGCCTGCATAGACAGACAAGCAGACAGGCCACCTGATGGTAAAAGGTAAGTAGACATCGCCGCCCATAGACTTCTGCAATGCCAAGCCACAGCATAGCCGCTGCCTACCGTAACCGCTTTGATGGCTCTCTGAAGTATTGTTATTCAATACGAATGTAAGTCTTGGTGCAACATGCTTGAACATAGTTATAGAGGCCTGCTTTACCCAACTTACCACCCTCTCGCCAGGGGTCAGCGACGTCGTCTATGAAATAATGCGAGGCGTCATACGCAGTCTCGGCGACCTCCTCGCACACGCGTGGCTCCACGTCCCGCCGCGACCTGGCCAAAGCCGCGCGCGCCGCCGACCGGAACCGCAGCATTTCAAATATCGAATCGAGAATCCGCAAAGGAAATTATATCCATAGGGTCCTATATAATAATAACATCAAATACTTACTGATCTTTTTAATATTGATAAAGTACGAATTTTAAGTATTAAAATGCAAAGCAAAGCTTTTTTCACTCTTATTTTTTACACTATTCAAATAAATAAAACTAGTCCACGTTTGTTTCTAATGATATTCGTGCATTAATTGCAAATTGAGGTTGTCACCCACACTGGCCTTGTGATTCAAAAGCTGTTCATTGAAACAGTAAATAACACTATTAAGGCATTGGTGGAGGTTAATGCACGGCATGGAGGAGACCATAATTTTGTTACTTGAAGAACGTTAAGATTATTGCAGTATAAATAGTAACATAGGGTTTTTAAATTCGATCATCAGGATATTCTGGTTTACAAATCATGTGTATGTGACAAGGCGATATTTTGTTTAATGGTTTATAGTGAAGTAATTAAGTTTATAGAGAAGTATTAAAACAAGCAATATGTTACATATTATATATATAGATATTAAATTAACACTAGCAGGTGTCTCAAATATCCTTTGGACCTCATTTGTTTACCGTTTGACTAACAGCTTTAACATTACCCTGAACTTTTTTTTTTTTTTTTTTTTTTTTTTTTTTTTTTTATTGCATAGTCCGACAAACGAGCATGTGGATCACCTGATGTTAAGTTATCTCCACCGCCCATGAACATCCACAATACCGAAAGTATCATGTATGCGCTGTCGGCCTTAAAGGACAGGGATAGGGATTAGGGAAGGGAAGGGGGAATCTGGGCCTCCGGATATCTCACTTACCATACGAAACGCGACAGTAAACTGTCACTTTACGTTGGTTTTCTGTGAGACAGTGGTACTACGCCGGTCGAGCCGGCCCATTCATGCTGCAGACAATTATGTCTACAGCGTGGCTCTACCACTATATAATATTCCTAATATAGAAAGTTACTACATGTCACAAAAAACTGGCTCGTAAAATGTTAATAGATTCGGTGGAGTGGTGCGATCAGTGTCGACATTACGATGAATAGTGCGGAAACTTTACAACTCGAAGCCAGCGATCTATATGTACTACGTACTAGATGCGGCGATCAGAACAAACGTTATGTTCCACCGAGTTGAGGTGTATACTCCACACCGACGTTAGTATGCTTCATGCCACCTACGAATGCACACCAGTTAATTTGAGTTATTTGTAGCGACATTCCCGAACAAATCTGCCTTAAATTGATTTACAGTGAAACAGTTAATAGTGTATAAGGTAAATAACATAATTTCATAACGTTTAGAACGTAACATCAATAAATATTAATTAATTTCAATTTTGAATACGGGAAGTCTATATTTCAAAACAAATTCATTATATAGTTTGTCCCGTTTTAGCGCGCGGAAAGTCCCGTTCGAGAGACAGTGACGAGAGTTTTACTTCTAAATAGTTCTTAGTAAAATGATAGATGGCATTAGTGGGCGGACAAGGTTATCGGAACATCTTTTTTGTTCG
The DNA here is from genome assembly GCA_905220505.1 of Laothoe populi. Taxonomy (NCBI): domain Eukaryota; kingdom Metazoa; phylum Arthropoda; class Insecta; order Lepidoptera; family Sphingidae; genus Laothoe; species Laothoe populi. Next base: position 124,156 of record HG992146.1, on the reverse strand, counting down.
ACAGTTCGTGTCTATAGAATATAAGTCAGTGCTCGAAACAGAATTTATAAGTTTGATGCAATTCGTACCTACAGTAAACGTCGTCGGATGCATAGACTGTCATTTAATAATTATAAAAATAAACGACAGCCTCAGACTGCGCCACAGTTGTAATTGCGTATGCGTTATGACTGTTGTGCTGAGGTCTCGGGTTTTTTATTTCGAAATGCTCAGTATCAGCCCGGAGTCTAGCACCTGTGCCCGGCATGGCGGTAAGCTCGCCCCCTATCACATTATGGGATAATAATAAATTCGGCGAAAAGTGGGTGTACTGGTTACACCTCTATAAACAATAAATAATAACTATGACAGAAGTACCTTCATGACCACTACCGACTCCCGCATAATACTGGTGATATAAATTGGCCCTGAATACTCTTGCACGCGGCTAATCAGTCATTTAATTGACATCAATTAAGCAATTGTCCACATTGGCTTCGTGCATACAACAGGTGCTAGCTTTACCCTCTTTTGGAGCACACCTTTTTTTAAACTGGCACGATAAAGTCGCCACACTGCACCTGATGGTAAGCGCAGTGCCGTCCAATTAGAGTATCGAGTGGCGAGATACAATCTACCCCCCCTACTCAACACAATCATGCCGGCCTGCTGTGTAGCTTCTTCATACGGCGCCTAAAAGACCCAGGATCATACGACGTAGAGAACACGGTAGCAAGCAAACTATTCCACAGCCTGGTGGTGCGGCTAAAAGCCTGATGATAGTCTGGTTTTATTATCAACCCTTATATGTCACAATGGACACCTATACACCTACACCTGAGCCACACAAATAGCCCCGACTTTACAGTTAGAGACTTCGGTCTCGCAACACCCAGACCCGATAAAAATATTTATGGATCACACAAACTTTGAAAAATTCACAAATAGTATTACTGACTCTAACGAACGATTAACTCACTCGGAGTGTTTCAATTTTTATTAACCGACTTCAAAAAAGGAGGAGGATTTTTTATGTATGTTACCTGATAACTCGAAGACGCCTGGACCGATTCGAGAAATATTTTTTTGCTTAAAAGGGTATACTTCCCAGGTGGTCCCATTGGCACCAAGTCAGGATCTGATGATGGGATCTCAGACAAATCAAGGGCAACCCTCAAATTTTATAGTGACGCATAATTTGTTTTGCTATTGAAGTCGGTGTACTTTTTATGAATAAAAAAACTTTTACTTATATCTTTACTGTCATTAGTAGGTACTTGACTGACTGAGTGCGGCGGTAAATGAAATACCCGCTCGGATAGCATATACAGGTACGTACCAACGTATATAGGGTGTAAAACCCGCCATAGTGGCGCACGCAAGTGTGTCGCGTACCAGGGTCAGTCAGTGTACATCCGGTTTATGTCGGGAGTTGGGGTACGATGTTTGGCCGTTTTGCGGCCTTCTGAGTACCTAATGTTGAATGCAAACACCAATTCGCATGCGAAGTACGTACACTGTCCCTCTGTCTGACTGTCTATTACATATCTTTGGTGATTGGTCTGTAATAAGTGATCGTTGTTTTGTCTAATATATGTCAACTGGCAAGTGTGAGACACAATGCAGATGACGCGACTGTGGGCGGCTGCAGCGGACACGCGAGGTGCGAAGTGTCTCAGACATCGGACCGCGCCGGCGCGTGTGGTGTCTACGTTACGTAAATGTTACGAGTCTGCGTCGTGAGCTGCGGTCATTAGTTCTGTACACGTTTGCGGTTTGACGCTACTAAAGTTATTTAGAGCGCAATATATATTTTTTTATCACGTTTTTGCTAGATGCTAGAGGAGTGCTAGATTAGCTTGGTATGGGCTCGTGATGAGGAGGGATGAAAGGCATGTGTCAAGACTGGTTATGAATGTAGATGGACGAAAGATTGCGTGAATGAAGACATGCGCATGAAAGAAATGAATGCAGATTTGAGGGATGACAGGGCTGCGTGGAGAGTTCAAACCATTTGTGCCAACCCCACTTAGTGTAGATGATGACGTTTTATAATTAAACACACCTAACAGTCGTACACATATTCCTGATCCTACACTAGGTAAAATCTTTTTAATGGGTATACAAAATACGAGGGGCCATGGTCCCACAACCCGTTTGCTCGCCCACTACCTCCACACCATTGACGTGTGTCACCCACACAGTAATAATCTGCATTACATAAAATAAACCTTAATATTATGCGAGTCAGAAAGAACAAGTGATTTTTACACAGTAGAAGTCGGCAAACGTGTGTGCGGGTCTCTGTGTACGATCTCCGCCAGCCATTAACTAGAACACCCAGAATTTTGGGTACGTCAATGGTCTTAAATAAAGAATTGGGTATTGGGAAGTGAAGGACTATTTCAACCTTCGGATATCTCATTCTCACCCAGGGTATGAAATAACGCCAAGCTGTAAATTCACGTTGGTTTTGTATGGGGCAGTACCGCACCATCAAACTGTGGAACAGTTTGCCAGCTTCCGTGTTCCCTCCTTCCTACGATCCCGGGTTCTTAGGCGTGGTGTGAAGAAACTACACAGCAGGCCGGTATGATTGCGTTGAGTAGCGAGGGATAGATTGTCTCTCGCTACTTGATACTCTAACTGGACAGCACTGCGCTTACCATCAGATGCAGTGTGGTTACATTGCCGTGCCAGAATAAAAAAAACGGGTCAAGCGGGCAATTTCACGCTTTACCAGTTTGAAAAACGCACGACCTCCACCAAGGTTTTGTGACGAGTCGCGTCTTATATACTGTATACTATAATTACCTCAGCTTGGTAAGCTTAACATATAATATGATGTAGCGTAGATTTAGTGTATTTGTTTGTGGCATGAGTGTGCCCGTGTGCATGTGGGTGGGAGGTAGTAATTCGACACTAAAACTAATCCGTTACGTTACCGAGTCGCAGCGATGTACGGGTGCGGCGGAGAGGGGAGGAGGGAGTTGGGACGGTGGCAAGGTCACGCCGAACAACCTCATTTCTTATGTAACTCAAGATGATAAACAAGATTAGGATATAACGGAAAATCTATAACTATAAAAGAAGTATATGATTTAATAGCACCCAGCTAACATAGGTAACCTATGTAATTGTCGTTCTGCAGTACTGGCCATATCAAATCAAAATAATTTTTGTTTTGACAGAATTCTAATTTGAAATTAATTTTATTTTAAAACCATGGAACTCGTGGTCGTCCGAAAACTTTGGTCGACAATGACGAATTAAAGGCGATTGTGGAAGCTGATGATACTTAATGTACGGCCGAATTAGCAGCAGCTTTCGACGTTAGCTTCAAATATATATTGGTCCATTTGCATCAAATTGGCAAGGTATAAAAGCTTGACAAATGGGTGTCCCACGAACTCAATGATCGCTAACGCGCAGTACGCGACGAGACGCGCCTTGCACTGTTGGTTGGATCATCCTGGTTCAGACCAAAACAATGCCCTAAACGAAAACTTACCCCTAGAAAAGTGATGGTCACTGTTTGATGGTCTAGCGCCGGTGTGATTCATCACAGCTTCTTACCAAACGGGTTGAGCATTACGGAGAAGCTCGCACATCTCCAACCAGCGTTGGTCAATCGTTCGTCTCCGCTTCGCCTGCACGATAACGCGCGACCTTATGATGCACAGCAGACGGTCTCCAAGTTACAAGAGCTGGGGTTGGACGCTCTCTGTCATCCACCGTACGCACCAGACCGTGAGCCTACAAACTTCTACTTTTTCCAGAATTTGGATAACTTCTTGGCGAGAGAAAAATTCTACATCCGAGAAATAGCACAAAATGCCTTTGAAGAATTTGTTGCCTCCCGTCCAGCTGATTTCTTGAAGAAGGGCATCAATAAACTGCCATTGCGTTGGCAAAGATGCATCGATTGCATGGGTGATTATTTTGATTAATAGAAATAAAAAAACGTTTGAGTTTTTTCATATAAAACGGCATTTTCATAGGTAAATGTCTGTTTAGACTTACGGCTATATATTATGCATACAAATCTCCACAAATCAGGCCATTACGCGAACTGTAAATCAGCTTTCATATGGATTCCGTAATATCACGTGAAATCAATATATATTGTATATAAACGAGCATATTATGCAGAGTCATATAATATAAATATTTTAATGGAAATGCCTAAATCACAGCGGAAGCTCTACAAGTGGTTGTAATAAGTTTTTTCACATAGGACGGGCGCTCGCGCTGTAGAGTACGTACAAAAAACCCAATCATTGCCCGCTAGTTTATTTTTACTTATAACACAGTTATAAAAACTTAGGTATACTGAATACTAATTATTAAGCGTTGTTCCACCCGCGTTTTTAGTATTATTTACCCCCTACACATCGTTATGTATACATACGCGAACAGATAAAGTAACACAGGCAGACAATTGACTGACACGAATTTGAACCTGCAGTTACTTGTGACTGGAACTTATTCCAAGTTTCTAATTTTTACAAAAACTACTGCATAGTATATCCAGAAAAATATTTTAGATTACTCTCCGAAAAGTCCTCTGTATGCTATGAAAAGCCGGTCCAAATCTGTTCAGCCGTTTCGTAGATTAGCCCGTGCAGATAAATAGGCGAAAAACTTATTGCGTGTTCGGGTGTTTAATAATATAAATAATACTAGCCCTGTATTAAACATTGTCCCACTGCTGGGCACGGGCCTCCTCTACTAATGAGAGGGGTTAGGCCTTAGTCCACCACGCTGGCCTAATGCGGGTTGGCAGACTTCTCATACCTTCGAAAACTCTCAGATATGCAGGTTTCCTCACGATGTTTTCCTTCACCGTTAAAGCAAGCGATAATTAACATTTTAATACACATATAACTTTTAGAAAAGTCAGAGGTGTATGCCACTTGGGTTTCGAACCTACGACTTTCGTCTTGACAGTCCGTACCGCAACCAACTATGCTATCGCTGCTGCTGTTCGGGTGTTTGTAACACGCAAATACTATACGAGCTTACAAGAAACAGTCTATTTCGAAATCAACAAAATAAAATAAAAAAGTAACACAGTAATTAACATGCTCTCAGACATAAAAATACGGCATATGTTTTTATCCATACATAGATTTTATGAATAATTATATTTTATCTATAAAATTTATGTCTTTTGCAATAAAAATAAGAGTTGACAGCTCTTGATTCTTGAACATTTTAAGTGATAAGATGTTAAAATATATAATTATGTGAATATTAAGATTTAAATTGATTATGGTGGGTTTATACGTGGTGTTGTCAGTGCCGACGTGTGTGATTTAGAGGAATGTTTATAATTTACTTGCTAAAGTCACAGTAATGTTATCTATTAACATCTATTAACGTGCTAAAGTAAGATTGCCAACTCCGAATTACAAAAACTAGGAGTTGAAATTGAACAAAACAGGACAATTCAGTTTAAAAACAGGACGCGTCTTTGTTTAAAAGAGCGCAGAAAGAGCCAACAATGGGAGCCGTGAGGCGTAGCCCGCAACGAATTTTGCAAACGGGGCGAGCAGATTTAAAAAAAACAGGACCTAATCAAGGCGCTTTAAAAACCCAGGACGCTGCTTAAAAACTACCCAGGACACTCTAAAAACCAGGTCATGTCCTGGGAAAACAGGACGGTTGGCAACTCTATGCTAAAGTAATGTCACGTATCTGAGTACATGGACTTGTGTATTATTATCAAAATATTAGTGTTATGAACCGAGAATCAGCTGATAAATGTCAAAGACCCAACTTAGCAGTGACATCATACGTGTCATATAGTAAGTTGACATTTTATCAGCTGATTAAAGTCATAATAAAAACAACTTTGTAAACAATATCAAAGCACATCATTACTTTACTAAGAAGCAATTTTTTTTTATTTAATCATAGTATTTCTACTCTAATTTATTAAAATACATACATACATATACAGGCGTGAGCCTGTAATCCCCGAAGGGGTAGGCAGAGGTGTAACCAGTACACCCAGTTTTCGCCGAATTTTGGTCCCATAATGTGATAGGGGGCGACCCTATCGCCACACCGGGTACGGATTCCAGACTCCGGGTTAATACTGAGAATTTCTAGATAGAAAAATCCAATATCACTTTACCCGACCCGGGGATCGAACTCGAGACCTCAGCACAGCAGTCGTAACGCATGTGCAACTGCGCCACCAAGGCAGTCAGGCAATTTATTAAAATGATCTCTAAAATATATACTGAGACACAAAAAACAAACATAAGATTCTCTTATATTCTGTACTGTTAACACAATGTGCACATCATTTTTTATTTCCACCAACACTGTAGGGTTAACCTTACAAATTGCAACAATTTTTTTTATAAGAATCATATAGCTCATTTTTTTGAAAATTCCGTCATATTTACTCGCACTCCAATACTACAATCCGATTGATTCGGTATCGAATCTGTATCGTCACGTGCGAGACGCGCATACCGGTCTATTTAGCTTCGCGTCGGTCCTCGGCGGACGCACGCTCAGCACTGAGATACTACTGTCTACTCATACTACTTGTGGTGTGTAGTGTCTTCTGAGACGGGACTGTGTCACACTGCCCGCAAGTAGCGTCTAGCGGATTAACCCCATATGATTATAAGTCGTTTATAACACTAAAAAGCGCAGAGGGTCGCCTTGGCGGACTGTGGACTTGCTGGTTGCACTGCCAGGCAACATGGTTGCCTTATGAATATATTTGGTTAGTTTGTGAAAAACCAATTTATTGTGGGTTTACTTTATTATTTATTATACTGGCACGGCAAATGACCACACTGCACCTAATGGTAAGCGCAGTGCGGTCCAATTAGAGTACCGAGTAGTGAGAGACAATCTATCCCCCGCTACTCAACACAATCATGCCGGCCTTCTTCTTCATACTACGCCATGGGCAAGAAGGTGAAGAAGCGGTCGAGGGTCTATTGTCAAGAGTACTCAGAAGACCGCAAAACGGCCAAATATCATACACCAACTCTAGACCCCCGACAAAAACCGGATGATTACTGGCTGATCCCGGAACGCGACACACTTGCGTGTGCCACTATGGCGGGTTTTACACCCTGTGTACGGTGGTCGCTATCCGGGTGGATATGAATATCCTACCACCAGCAACCAAGGATTTACCATTGTGTCACATATACCAACGTGAACTATCAAATGGTGTTTTTAGAGACCTAAATTCCCCTCCTCTTTCAATCTGCATACACTATTGAATGTTGGTAGCGCATTCATGATTATTCTGTGATAGTAGATTCATGAGCGGCGGACTACAGGTGACTCAGTTGCTCGCCTGTCAGCCGTCGCAAAATAAATAACAAACCCAATAAAACTCCCACCATGTGAGTTTATATGATGTAACGTGCGAATATCAACCGGTTCCGCGACCGAGCCGACATATTACTATTTCAAATAAAATTGTGTAAATTAGGAAACGTATTAATAGACGTGATACATTCGAAAGACTTTGTGTGACACTTATTTTTTATGCCTTCACACAATGGCTTACCTAGAGTTAGGGCATTTTCAAATTTTCCAGGCAGTCGCTAGCACAGATAGTGTTTAATATTTCCGACACTATTTCCAGGGAGTGTAAATAAACTGTGCTAATGTTTTTATAAAAATATATTTGCGTGTATGACAATTGGGAATAAGTGTAACGCCAGTTTTAAGACCAACCCTTAAACGAGTTCCTGACGCGTTTATTTCTGTAAACATTTTTTATTGTGTTGTGTTATTGTTTAGTGCCAAAATAAACCAAAAGGGTAGTTTCCTGTGTTTAATTTTGTACATTATTCTATATGCAACCGAATATAATACGCAAAAAAGCCTTTTGCCAAAATAGAATCAAAATTGCTTGAAAATTTAGGTCCCAATATTTATTTTAAATATTGGTATGAGCAAAAATGGTTGCGTAGTGGGAACATATCACTACCTCCCTCGCACAACGGCACAGTAATGTCCATTCTGAGAACCGTGACGTCACGACTCACGCTTCACGGGACATTTTTTTTTTTTAGTGCCTAGATAGGCAGACGAGCAGACGGGCCACCTGATGGTAAGTAGTCACCGCCGCCCATAGACTTCTGCAATACCAGGGCACAGCAAAGCCGCTGCCTACCGTTGAAGGACTACTCTTTTTAAGCCTCGTTTAAAGAAGGACATGTCATAGCGCTCAGGGAACATATCATGCATCCTTTTACTGTCATTTGACAATTACCCCTTCCAGATTTGAATGGCGTCTAATTTACTTATTTTTTTCGGACTTATGAAATTTTTTGGATAAAAGGTTTTAGGTAATGTAACTTTATGATTAAATTAATAAAAAAAAAGTGTAACTACCCTATTACGTGTATAGGAATCTACGCATGGCAAAGAGTTCACTAATTGAGTATCATTCTTGAATACGAGTATAAACTCTGGTATTTACACAATGGTTATGGTCAATGTTACTAAATAAAATATTTTAACTAAAAATAAAATCAACTAAAAATCAATAAAATATATAAGGTCATGATCTAATGGAATTAATATTACATCAGTGGTATCAATATTAGCTGGTGGTAGGATATTCATATCCGCCCGGATAGCGACCACCGTACACAGGGTGAAAAACCCGCCATAGTGGCACACGCAAGTGTGTCGCGTTCCGGGATCAGCCAGTGTACATCCGGTTTTTGTCGGGGGTCTGGAGTTGGGGTACAATGGCCATTTTGCGGCCTTCTTAGTACTCTGACACTAGACCCTCGACCCCTTCTTCACCTTCTTGCTCATGGCGTAGTGTGAAGAAGCAGGCCGGCATGAGTGTGTTGAGTAGCGGGGATGGATCGTCTCTCGCTGCTCAGTACTCTATTTGGACCGCACTGCGCTTGCCATCAGGTGCAGTGTGGTCACTTTGCCGTGCCAGGATAAAAAAAAAAAAAAAAAATCTTGTCACATAAAACAGCGATAGCATCGACTTGGAATTGGTCAATTTTATTGGAAACTAGCTGTTGCCCGCGGCTCCGCGCACGTGGTAATTATTATCTTAAGTTATTACATCTTTCTATCTATATTTTGCCATCCCATAGGAACCGTTTATATTTTTCCGGGAAAAATATAGCTTATATCATTATCTAATCCCTAAACTACCCCATGCAATAAATCATGTCGATCCCTTGCTCTGTGAAAACCAAAAAATTATACCGTGCGAATGTAACTTAAAAAAAATCTTACGATTATTTAAAAAAAAATTATACAAACCTTGTCCTGGCAATAAAGAACACAAAATAAAAAGAATTATCCAATTTGGTGCAGTCGTTCGGAAGTTATGGGCGTACATACATTTCGCCGATTCATTTTTATTTATATAGATTAATCTGATTTTAATGTTTTTTTTATTTATTTTTTTATCCTGGAACGGCATAGAGACCACAGCGGCTTGTAGCGGATCTAGGCTGTTAGTTTTTTTAGTTCACCTTATTATAATACTAGCCCTGTATTAGATATTGTCTCACTGCTGGGCACGGGCTTCCTCTATTAATGAGAGTTGGACTAAGGGCTCATTAAGCGTGGTGGATCACAGAAAAATGCATTTTTCTTTAGGATTTTAGTCTCCTACGGTACCTACACAGGTAAAATCATACATGCGAAGCTGCGATCGGAAGCTAGCGGAATAACGACTCAAGCTGATCACTAGCGAGCATCGGAATATTTAATTTTCAAATATCGTAGAACTGCATTCTTCATACTGTATACAATCAACATTAAATATCGTAATGGTATCTGTAGTTCAGCAGTTGTCTAGTTAGCTGTGAACCTAGAGACCGTTTGTTCGATCCACGCACCAAAACAAAGGTTTGTATGATATAAAAACATCTGTTACGACTTGGGGTGCCCTCGGGTGGTAATTGGGTGTCAAACCAAGATATCAGTTTAACCAGGTTTAACTTAGTGTAATGTCAGGACTACGTGTGTGAGACTGTTAATTGAATGTATTATTTATTTAATAGTATGTGCCTAGAACATAACATCATGGCACCTCTGAGTGATTTCACAGCAACCAATAGCACCTGAAAAGTGTTATGTGTGTTATCCAGATGTGTGTGCAGTGTGCAGTGTGTGTAGTGACTAACCTCGTGCGTCTCGTAGCGCATGCGCGGCGTGTCGGTGATGGTTCTGCTCTGCGAGCGCGAGCGCGGTGTGTCCGGCCGCGTCGAGCGCGTGCAGCGCCGCGCCCGCTCGCACCAGCACGCGCACGTTCTCCACATGCCCGCGCTCTGCCGCGATGTGTAGCGCCGTCTGCGTACACATATTGTGTCACAGCCACCTCATCACCTCATAATACATCTATTACTTATTACTTACAAAAGGGTGGGTCATATTTTAAACGACAAGTGGCTCACCGCAAGCATGGTAATGTATGGATAATATTACCGTGCCACAAGTGCAAGTTATGTACCTATATGGTCCATGAACAAGTAATGTTCGGTAATGGTATAACCCGAACACGCGACATATTTGGCGCCTACGTTGCATTATTTATTGCTCGTTTACGCGCCCATACTAATTTAAGACAGTGCATTAAGTACGGCCGTCGCGAGCGGGTGCACCTCACTTAACATAACATTTATATAACATCAGAACATTATAACATTTAACATTTCATAACATTTGTAACAGACATAAACAATTAAAATAACATTTAACTCGTGTCTTAATTAATCACCCCAATTCGGACACCCTACAAGTAAAATATCAAAAGAATCCTGAATTAGTTGCTGGCCTATGGGGATTGAGGAAGGGATTGGGGACTGAGCATACAAAACGCAATAACTGCTGCTTCTCGTCAGCTTCCTGCAAGACCGTGGTATTGATCTTGTCATCTGTCCCGTCTAGGCATGACATGTGACGTAGCAGTAATAAGTGAATACCTTCCCGCCGGCGCTGTCGTCGCAGCGCGCGTCGACGTCTGCGCCGGCGGCACACAGCGCGGCGAGACAGCGGCTCCGCTCGGCGAGCGCGGCGGCGTGCAGGGCGCTGCGAGCGCTGTCGTCGCGCGCGTCCACCTCCGCCCCGTTCGACAACAACTCCTGCAGCAGCTCCAGGTTGTCCCACAGAGCCGCCTGTGAACACTCGCTACGTCACTCCACATGTCTTATAATAAACGACCGGAATGGAGGACTTTGGTGAGAACCAGAGTCAAAACCTTTGAGGATAATTGCTGCTCTGAACTAGATGCTCGACGTGATGAACTGGAAGCACGCCCACCATGTGCTATAACTTATAATTACTGCAATGGTGTGCTCACCTGCCCGCATTGTGCGCGAACTTTTACCAATAAGAATGGCTATGTTAGCCATACACAAGCACATCAACGACTGTTAGAACGGTGTTGAAGAGGTTGCCGTGGCCGAAAATGGTCAGAGGAGTATATATAATACTGACTACACTTTCAGTTAAATGCTTAACCTGGTCTTGTGTACATGATTTATCTCTTGTGGCTGCATCCGTGTTCAAAAGACAATTTTATAAAATAAGTTGGAACAATAAATTCATACATTTCGTCTTTTATAAAACAGAAAAAGTTGAATCCTACACACTGGACTCTGCAAGGTTTTACTTAGATAATTGAATGCTGAATAGGGACCAACGATTGTTCATAAAAAAATCTACATTAGATGCAGGGGAAATAAATCTTAAAATTCTATTTTTCCACATTAAACCAATGAGAATTATTAAAATTTCATGATAGGTCTTTTGAAATTAATATTAAGACCTCAAATTTTGTGAGAATTTTGTTTATAGCATAAGTAATGATAATTTCACATAAATCACAGTATTATAACTTGTAAGGATGCATGCTTTGGATTACTATCTAGTCCTAGATTACTTAATTCTAATGTTGTGAACTTTATGATTGTAATCTGTTATGCATCTTAAATAAATAAAAATTATTATTGTTTGTAACACCCTAATGTACACAGTACATGTACACAGTCAAAAGTAATATATCAAATAATTATTGATCAATGACATGCCATAAACCGTTGCCCCAACGTATTGATATATCAAATTACTTCTTTGTGTTTTCAGATTTCAGTGCTGTGTTTAGACAATCTATAAATTGCCTGACACAAATGGAACATTATTATATTTTTATATTGATTATGTACAAAGTATAATTAGGTAATACCTAGTACATGTGTGTGCATTTTATTAGTGTGTATATTCCAAACAAAAACAAACTACGTTAAAAAAGTATAATTGAAGACAAAATGGAAATGGAACTAAATTTAGATGAGTAATCCACACATCCACACAGTAATCAACAATCTTTAAAATACATTTATAAAACAAAAGATGCTTTCTACCTCACAAACAAACTGTATTTATAAAGTATATAAGTAATAATATACTTATAAGTAATAAAGTAACTTATAAAAATAAATAGAATAAGGCTGAACTTAAATATTATGACTCTAATATACTTGGAAATCTTGCTTGTTCTAATTAGTCAATATATCTCACAGCGAAATTACGACATTGAGATCACGCACACGCATACTCAGCCTTGCATCACGCTCTGCGCCTGGCTCACAACATAATTTATACATGAAACAATGCTATAACCACCCACTGCACTGTGCTGCATTCTGCGCAATCTGTGTACTACCTGATGCAGCAGACGGCCCTGGAAGTGCTCCTCGTCAGGGGAGAGGTCCATTTCCACTTGGTTCAATACAAAAACTGCAGCAAATCAGACATTTCCGGCCTAAACAACCGCTCAAGCGTTGCGGAAGTATGAACCTACATTACAACTACATTACTGGTCTCAGCGTACTATTGTTTTCATAAAATGCAAACCGATACCAAGAATAAATCAGTACAAGTGTATCTGAAGGCAAATTTGGACAATTGGTGTTAATTTCGCGAAAGAAAGTGCAAATGTAATTGGTGGAGTGTTGTATTGATTTGAATCAAATATATGACAGCTAACTTGACGTTCACTGTCAAAAACAACAGCTGACATCTGATGGTTCGAGAGGTTTACGAACGAAATAATTATACTCTAAGGTATCTAATAAATTCAGACAAAATAATTAGGAAAACAAAGGTTCAAATATCGTTTGCGTATGAATGACACATAGACGAATTACTACGTTATAAAATTGTAGCCACTATGTTTTCAGTAGTATTATAATGCTCTTTACACTCAATACAGTTGTTTTACTACAAAATATGCAATTTCGACCCAAAAATTGCGAAGAACTTAATAAGTTGATTTACCGTTTGAAAAGCATACATTCATTGTGTACATATTCCAGACATAGTGGTCCGACCACACGTCACGTGCGTCGCGTGCGTCGCGTCGCTTCAAGAATTTCCAGACGTTCATAAATAAGGAGCTACTGTGGTACTGTTCTGTTACATCCACGACTGTTCCTTGACTAATAACCATTATAAAGTATACAATATCCTTTTTATTTACGACGACGGGTTCTGAAAATAAATACACATTAAACCGACCAACCAATGGGTTATATGCTAGAAATTAAACTTTCTACAATTATTATCTAACTGATATTTTTTTTACTCTGAATTAATTAAATAAATACACCCGACAGTCACACACATAGTTCTGACCCCACACTATGTCAAAGCTGTATCGTGGGTATCAAGAACTACGAAGGACTACGGTCCCACAACACCCAGACCCGAAACAAATATCAACTGTCTGTCACACAAACATTTGCCCTCGGTGTGGGAATCGAACACCCACGGCCGGGCCTCTCGTTTCACAGCCAGCTTCTCGCCCGCTACGCCATTCACGGAGACTATCAAATAATTCATGAATAATGCAAAACTTTTACGTGTGAGATCTACACCAGTTAATGTTTATGTGATTTAATTAAATTATGCAAGGTTATTTAGAAAAGTTACAAAAATAAATTTATGAAATGCGAACGTTATGTTGCATTTTATTTTACATTCGATATAAAGGACAGAGTATGATTTGTATGTTATTACAATTTACTAATTAATTAATCATAAATTTATACTTATATATCCCTGAAGGGATAGGCAGAAATGCGTAAGCCACAGATTCACCTGACATATTTCTATCTCATGATGTGATAGGTGGTGAACCTAACGCCATATGGTACACAAATTCCAAGCCCAAGCAAAAGTGTTTATCGAATCGAACATTATGATACTTTTTATTTAATTCATAATTAATACTCAATACACATTCATTATAAAATACGTTGTATGGAATAAACGATGCGTCATTATTGTATAAGCACTTCCGTTTTGTCAACATAAGATTAATTTTCATGAACTTATATCAAACTACCCTCCGATATTTCATTAGCAAGGACTAACAGCTAGAGAACAAATATTAATATTTCAATTAACGTTATTTTTATTAATACATAAAATGAGGCGCGGCGTTTACAACGAAGACTGGGAGAGACAGAGAGAAATCATCACCAGAACTTTGTTCCATGATATACCATGTAAGCTATATCTATCTATCTACCTTTTACTAATATAGTATTTAATCAAGAGTTTTTGTCGGGGGCCTAGAGTCGAAGCCTGTTGGATGTTTGGCCGTTTGGCGGCCTTCTGAGTACTCTGACTCGAGACCCTCGACCGCTTCTTCGCCTTCTTGCCCATGGCGTATTGTGAAGAAGCAGGCCGGCATAATTGTGTTGAACAGCGGGTGATAAATTGTCTCTCGCTACTCTAATTGGACGGCACTGCGCTTACCAAGAGGTGCAGTGTGGTCACTTTGCCGTGCCAAAATAATAAAAAAAGAGTCCATTTAAATATCCATCTGATTTCTGATCAATAATATTTTACCGCGTTTACTGTTGGTCATGTGGTTTTAATAAAAAATCCCATGGCCTGAGAAACTGTTTTTAATAGCAGACGCACACGAGCAACAGTATTACGCAAGTGATACACCCTTAAATACCGATATATCAGAAGAATCGAGGGCTTCTTACCAAAAATATAGGAAAAAAGGCAATGGTGAAGGAGGGAGATTTTGCCTACCTTCTATCACATCATGGCACGGAATTTGATTGACGAAGTGTGACACAGGCATGAACCTATGTTATTTACTTATCTTGTAGAACTTCTTCTTGCATTTCAAACAGGGGCCATAAATCTTCGTATCCATAGTTTTAAAAATATTTGAAGCAACAAATGCAACCTTATAATAAATTCGCATACATCACTTGTATTTTCTAGCATTCATAGGTGCGAGGTGGATGACAGCGCTTCAATACTTATGTTACTCGTGTTCACAATTTACAAGTTGCGTTGCTGAAGAGGATCTTTACTGTCTTTACAATGTCCGACATTATACTTATACCCTCATGCATCTGGTAGCACGTACTCACAAGTACACCAAATCTCAAGGATTAATTTTTGTTCGTTTATTTTCAGTATTGTCTCCAGTACCCGAAGAAGAAGATTCTCAAATTGGGTCTTTTGTACACGCTTCGCCATCTAGTATTGAAGCTTGGAAACCGGTTGATAATGGTCAGTTAGTTCACCGTGATACAGTTTATCTGTACCTACCTTTATAGTACTACGATTTAAAGTTATACGTTTCGATGGTCTTCGTTTTATTCAGCATCAACTGACCCAATTGCTCGTTTTTTTTATAGCATAGTCCGACAAACGAACCAGTGGGTCACCTGATGTTAAGTGATCTCCACCGCCCATGAACAGCCACAATACTGAAAGTGTCATGTATGCGCTGTCGGCCTTGAAGGACAGGAATAGGGATTAGGGAAGGGAAGGGGGAATCTAGGCCTCCGGATATCTCACTTACCATACGAAACGCGAAGGTAAACTGTCACTTTACGTTGGTTTTCTGTGAGACAGTGGTACTACCCCGGTCGAGCCGGCCCATTCTCGTTTACCAGATTCTGCCATAAGAATCTATATCAATAACTTACTATTTGCTCATTTTTATACAAATCATTTCTGTCTATAAAACTATCTATTAGCCCTCTCAGAATACAGAACAAACGAAGTTTTTTAGAAAAGACATAGGTATGTTGAGCATTAGTTTTTAGTCGTTTTTATTGTTACTTACAAATGTTTTATATATTGAAATATATTTGTATGGAAACTTATGTTGAGTTCTTCAAAATAAATAATTTTCCTTGCTACATAGCAACCTATTAATGGTAGTAATAACATTACCACACTGTGACTGTGCGTTGCAGCGAGCCGTCCATGGAGTCCTCTGCCGCCGTTAATAATAGAGAAGGAGCCCAACCGACACGACGAGCCCGAAGAGTACTACGAGCAGTTGGCACGGAAGATGAGGAAGCTGCACAGGAAGCTGTTCATCGAGAACCGCAGCCTGGACTTAATTGAGTATAGTATGTAAAATATAACGGCGCGGTGGTATTTTCCATTTCACCCTACTTGATTGTTGTTTTTACTGCTATGCACTACAATAGTACTACAAACACTAGTTAAGAATTAAAATAGGAAAACTGAAAGTAGAAATAAGCAACTCTCGTATATTATACGCAGTTTAAATGTAGGGCTTGCAATTACCGTAAATTTTGTTTTATCGGTAAAAAACTTTTACGGATATTTGTTTACCGGTAAACCGGTAAAACCGGTGATGCTATTTTTTAAAGTAGAAATAAATAAACCCGCAATTAGTAAAAAATACAAACCGTCGATGGCCATCATTTTTTTTTAGTGCCTGGATAGGCAGACGAGCAGTCGGGCCAACTGGTGGTAAATAGTCACCGCCGCCCATAGACTTCTGCAATGCCAGAGCACAGCAGAGCCGCTGCCTACCGTTTCAGGACTACTCTTCTTAAGCCTCGTTTAAAGAAGGACATGTCATAGCGCTCAGGGAACATCACTGCAGGGAGTTCATTACAGAGCTTCACGTACGTGGTAAGAATACCACCTAATGGTATAAGAAGCCTTTGTTAGACAGCGACCTGGCTAGACTGCGACTACAGAGCAAATCTATCGACATCACTCATCCAATTCTCTCCATTTGTAGGCGTTTCTAGACAATAACGATCACTTACCGTTCCGTAAACCTGATAGGTACTCATTTGTTTCCTGAATAAAGTAAAGTTAATGAATTGGTGCAAGATCATAAAACTATTTTACAGGTACAGATGAAACCCTAGAAGAGTCTTCGAGTGTTGAAGCGCAACGTAACACATTAAGCGTTGAAGAACATGAAGTAACACAGCAAACGCCAGACTCTAATGGAAGCTTGGAAGAAGAACCGTCAGCTCTATCATATTCAAGAGCAGACTCTGATAATAGTTCGTCACTTACGGACCAAAATACTGATACAAATAATTTCAATCACACTCAAACCGAACATTCAAAGAAAATGAGCAATTCTTGTAATAATGTAGATGATACAGCAAATAAAACTCTTGAAGATAAAAAAGACTCGGATGAAGAGAGTCCT
The DNA here is from genome assembly GCA_905220505.1 of Laothoe populi. Lineage (NCBI taxonomy): Eukaryota > Metazoa > Arthropoda > Insecta > Lepidoptera > Sphingidae > Laothoe > Laothoe populi. The sequence continues at coordinate 106,674 of HG992146.1, read as the reverse complement.
AACCTTTCACGAACAGAAAATCACGTTAACATTGCGAGAGAATGTCGAAGCTCGGAGAAAAGCTCTAACTCTCCAGGTACTGGTCACTATCAGCAAGTGACATTTCAGGCAGAAATCCACATGAAGCCTGGTATGTCAGATGATATGAGCTTGATGGACGAAAGTCATGTGTCTATAGAATACGGCGGCCAGCAGCGTGATGATGCTCTATTGGAAAAAACTAGACGCAAGTATTTTATTAAATCAAATTCTATTTAGTATAGTCCTAATGAACCAAGCCGATGGAATTAGTAAAAATTAGTAAAAAACCTATTTTTTTTATATGGTACTTTATATCTATGGTACTGATGATATTTTTCCATTTAGTTTCAGATACAATTGCGAAAAACCTGTCAGTTCATTTACATACAAGAGAGCTGGAAGTAATGCGGACTCCTCGAGAACCTGACGTTCACACTTCATTCGGAACACCCACACCTCATGAAGCAAGCAGCGACCGCGTCTCTGTTGAAGTAGACAGACATTCCCTTGAAGACAATCCTTTTGACATACTAAAAGACACTCGTATATCCAATCTCGCAGAGATAGATCAATGTTCAGACGATTTCAATATAACCTTACAAAGTTCGACTCCTAAATTAACAAATAAGAGACGAATCTCTACTGAAAACGTTTCTGACAAATATACGACATCGTCAAGTTCTAAAAGAATAAGGTATGAGAGTGTAGCTACACAATGTGACGAAATGTCTGAATGGAGTTCGTTGCGAGCTAAATTTTTTGTAGGGACTCCTAAAATTTTTAAACTGTGTTCGTGCAAAGACCATCGTTGTGGTTGTTAAGTGTTTATATAATAATTTACATTATGTAATTTTTGTATTGGTTGAGTTTATTTTTCATCTTCGCGAAACGCGAAATTATTAGGATAAAATAATATTTTTTATACCCCAATATTTTTTTTGTTATATGTTTCGGATATCAATTATTCATTGTTTATGTTTCTTGTCCTCGAAATCTCATAGAAATATGTATAACTTAAGCGGAGAGAGGATAAGTTAAACTTTGAGTACTTCCGTAATGGTTTTTTTTCGTCCAAAGAACAGGCTTTGATCTTTCAACCATACTGTCTAGTCTTAACATCTATAATGATATGAAAAATCAGTTCCGTGCTGCCAATTCAATAATGCTATACGAGGATATCTTGGGGCTATAAAATGTGCGGAAATTGAAAATAAAAATAATCATATAATTTGTTATTAATTTAATATATTTTATTCGGAAATCATTGAAATGGTTATTTCACAGACATATAATAAGAGAAGCAGACTAAACATTATTTTCACAGCTACATAGATGAGAATAAACAATATCTCCAAGACTTTCTTTCAAACAGAAAATGAATATTCCTATCCCTTTTCAATTTATTGTCACGACACTTACACACGTATATACAAAATGTATCATGAAGCAAATCGCCATCTTAACAAGCTACAAATAAGCCACAAATGTCAACGTCATACGCTCATGTCATTAGACGTTATATTTTTATCGCTTTATTTTAAATAATTTATCATAATTCTAGTGCCAAAAGACTAAAATAAAATGGTGAAGTGTAGTCCTCTATTTACCAAGCTATTGTTATCGTTTAGTTAGGTATGTATGTTAACAAATATGACGTTCTATCGTAAGTACGCACAACTAATCACATCGCAAGTTTCAGTGACGCGTCATGCAATCACGACTCACATATACAAACCAAGACTGATATACCCCTTCCTGAGTACGTCCCTTTTATTGCCAATGTGTGTGTGACACTTGTATAAGTGTGTACATGTCACGCTTTTTTCCTGAAATGTTAAGTCTGCTTCTCTTATATAAATGTCTGTGGGCTATTTATATCTTCAGGTATTTTCGGAGGAAAATTGCGAGGGTTTTGAACTTTTACATTGGTAGCACTGAAAGTGACAGTTGTATTGAGGGAGCGCGGGAACGTTTAAGTGAGAAAAGACGTTCCCGCGCTTTCCGTCGTTTATAAATGTAAACCGAGTTTAAAATCAGTGAAATGTGACGACAATGAATAAGTAAATGGCTTAATTAAAGCCTAGTTATTGAAGAGTGAAGATTTTATACTGAAGACATTATTTGAACAACATAAGAAACCTATGGGAAAGGAATGGAGAATGGCGGGAATAAGAGACGTGGCTTCGGCCGGAGAATTCATGATAAATTCTTTTGATAAAGGAATAAATAAATGGCTTGATTGAAGTGAGAGTAAGAGTGAAAATTTTATACTGAAGACTATTGAACTATTTACAGTGATTTGATTCGTGTGAAATACAATTATTACAATGTATCCGGCTGAAGGACATGTATCCATGGCCATGAATAAATAATATTCAAAAAAAAAATTCAGTTGTATTGACATATTGTGTGTTAGAGGTTATATTATTGTTATACCTTGGTAAAATATTGTAATAAATACAGAGAGTACTATATTGCTTGCTAATATAAAACAATAAAAATATATTTGTTTATTAATTAAACAATGTCCCCGTTAGAAGCCCCTGTTAAGGAACTGGACGAGAAGTCCATGGAACTTATCGGTAAATTCGTTGCGAACGTAAAAAATGGGTAAGTGATATCATGGCACAAATATTTATATTAAAGTAAATTAAAATAAACATTCTGAGGTTATGAGGTGACAGTAATCCAAATTTAATTTAAAATTTTAGTGTCTTTGTTGATCGGGACTTTCACAACGACTGAATGTTTTTAATATTACATCAGACTTTATGTTTTTGTTTGTAAAATTATGAATAATGAGTTACGTTATGTGAAAATGTACATAATGTGTTAATTTTCCTTTATTGAAATAATGTAGACATGCTAACATTTGTACAGTAAAAATAATAATAAGACTGAACAAATACATAGTTACTGAGTAGATCGGATTTTTTTTGATACAGGGATAGAACTCACCATCTCTAATTTCATAGTCAGTTGCTCACTGTGTCACTGAGACTGGGGTACTAACATTGATAAAGATTTGATTATAAATTAATAATAAAACATCCAGCAGTCACACACACCAACACAAGGCCAAATCTGCACGGTGGGGTTTGAGAACTGAGGGACTATGGTTCCATATGTTAGCTAACTAAAAATGAATGTCTTTGTTTTATATATTACTAGCTGTTGCTCGCGGCTCCGCCCGCGTGGAGGTCATGTTTGGGAGAAAAAGTACACAATACAAAATACCAATATTCATGCGTTTAACTTAAAAATGACGGATTTTCATACAAACTTTCATTCCCTATTTTACCCCCTTAGGGGCGGAATTTCCAAAAATCCTGAAACATATATTTTTTATTTTTAACTAAAATGCCAAATACAAATTTTCATGAATTTAACTTCAAAAATGACGGATTTTCATACAAACTTTCATCCCCTATTTTACCCCCTTAGGGGTGGTATTTCCAAAAACCCTTCCTTAGTGGATGCCTACGTGATAAAAGGTACCTACTGTCAAAATTTCAAGTCTCTAACCCCAGCCGTTTAGGCCGTGCGTTGATCGATCAGTCAGTCAGTCAGTCAGCTTCTTCTTTTATATATACAGATTGTAAATTTTACTGAACATTTTAATGTTTTTTTTTATTGCATAGTCTGACAAACGAGCCAGTGGGTCACCTGATGTTAAGTGATCTCCACCACCCATGAACATCCACAATACCGAAAGTATCATGTATGCGCTGGCGGCCTCAAAGGACAGGAAAAGGGATTAGGGAAGGGAAGGGGGAATCTGGGCCTCTGGATATCTCACTTACCATACGAAATGCGACAGTAAACTGTCACTTTACGTTGGTTTTCTGTGTGACAGTGATACTACGCTGGTCGAGCCGACCCATTCTTGCTGCAGACAAATATGTCTACAGCATGGCTCTACCACTATAATTTGATTTTATATATTATTTTTGAATTATGATTTGTACAAATTAAGTAACAAATTTTACAGAGGTTGTTGAATCAAGGTGGTAGATCTAATCAGAATATTAAATGATAATTTAGTTAAACTGTAATATGCTAGCTATAATAAGTATTTTTAAAAGAAATGTTTCATTTCAAAGATTATTGTAATGTGTTTGGAACTATTTAGTAGATCAACGTCTAGAGTGTCCATTGCAAATTAGAGAATGGAGTACTCATTTATTATTAATGACATTTAGAAAAATATAGAGGACGGTCTGTCATTGTTGAACTATGAAGTAAGCTTGCTAAAGAAGATATAACAAAGAGATGCCACATAAACCAACGGAGTTGTAAGGAAATGAGAAATTTGTGAATCACTTAAACACGGTACCTGCCTCGGTGGCGCAGTTGTAATTGCGCATGAGTTACAACTATTGTGCTGAGGTCTCGGGTTCGATCCCCAGGTCAGGTAAAGTGATATTAGGTTTTTCTATCTAGAAATTCTCAGTATTAGTCCGGAGTCTGGAATCTGTGCCCGGTATGGCGATAGGCTCGCCCCCTATCACATTATGGGACCGAAGTTCGGCGATAAGTGGGTGTAATGGTTACACCTCTGCCTACCCCTTCGGGATTACAGGCGTAAGTGTATATGTATGTGTTAAACACGGTAGAGGCATGCATCATGCAGGCTGTCAAACTTGAAGACTAAAACTTCTATACACATACCTTAAATATGTATAATACTCTATTACAGGAAGGTAGAGGGTTCATACGACATCGCTGTAGCCACAGTCACATTACTGGAGCAGATTATCACTGACTCACCCAATGCTACGGCCTAGTAAGTATGATTATGGTTTACTTTGACAATGATAGATGTATATTACAACCTAAATGGATATCTGTATTCATCCATCAGCTGGGCCACATACACCTGATGTGTGAGTATAGGCAGGCATGGCAAGACGGTACATGCCTGTTATCTATGCAAATGACAGTGATTTTTTGAAAAGTGGCCCAATTAGATTCTGCAGTGCTAATAAACCACCATTTTTTTATTCAATCGATAAGTGTCATAAAAATGCATTAAATTTATACATTATCAAAATTTCGCGCGTAATGTTACGAAAACGATGGACACAATATAATAAATATTGCTCTGTGGTCATGATGTCAGTTGGCCAGAACACCGAGGCCTTCTCTTTTATTGCAAATATTTACCTCCACTCAGTTTTGTAATTATTTACCTACCTGTAGTTACTTCTCAAATCACTCTCGATCATTTAACAAATGGGAACTACCCTAACAACAAATTATTCAGATTACAACAATCAACAAGGTGATATAAACTATGATCAACACCATGGCCTGTAGCAGTGTTTTTATGCAACTTCTCCTCCACTCATATGATTCCTTCTGTGATGCCTAAGCCACTACACCACTTTGTTATAAATTTATTTCTAACTCTGGTTTTTAATGCAAAATGTCTTTATGATTGCTTATTCTATTTGAGTGTGACCTATACTGAAATAACTGTTGTAACATCCTATAAACAAGCCTACCTCCATTTTCAACATTTGTAAAAATAAATAATTTAAACAGTGAATATAATCATTCAAAAACACTGCGTCTCAGGCACCGGGAAACCACTACTTCAGATACTTTTGTGTAGGGCTGTAAGCACTAAAATGATGACCATGTATCTCTTTTAAAACGAAAGCTGTATATTAAAGTTTCTTTATGCAGTGAGCTGTGCAGCACGCTGCGTGCGGTGGGGCGGCAGTTGAGCGGCGCGTTGCCGCTGCAGCTGTCGGCCGGGAACATGGTGCGTCGAGTGCTGCGTGCAGTGCGGGACGAGACACGCGCCGCCGCCAACCAGGTCACTACATCCTACTCACGGTTAACAACAACCATTATGACTACCTATATGGCAGTTAACCACTGTTATCTACACATTAAAGAGTCTGTGGACCGAATTCTCGACAACAGCGTCAGGATCTAAAACTATCATATCTTTTAAGTTCAACCCAAACTCACACATACACAACATTGCATTGGTTTCAAAGTTTATAACAGACATATTAGGACATAAAGGTAGAAAGAATTTTTGTACTTTGTATATTAGAGTATACACATATCTAGCGTGTACGTTACAGAGCGGTGAGGGAGCCGGCGAGAGCTTGCAGCGGCTGGTGCTGGCGGCTCCGTCCCGACGCGCCACCTTCGGGCCAGAGCATCAGGACCTGCGGGAACCGCTGCGGGATCACATCGCTGAAGTACACACTTCATAACACTCATATGTCCATTCTATTATTGTTGTGTATGTATACAATGTGTGAGATGTGTTATTGTTCCAGTTGCGTGCGGAGTTGGAGTCGACGTCGTCGTCGGTGTGCGCGCAGGCTCGCGAGCACGTGCGCGGCGAGCTGGTGCTGGCCAGCGGCGCCGACGCCCTGCTGGAGAGGTTCCTGCGCGCCGCCGCACATGCACACAACCACTACACGCTGCTGCTGGCTGAGACCACGGATGTGCACGAGGTAGGTCACCTACCTACACTATAACATATACACTCACGCTTGTAATCACCGAAGGGGTAGGCAGAGGTGTAACCAGTGTACCCACTTTTTGCCGAATTTATTACGGTCACGTACCTTATTATATACTAAAAATGAAAATATATTTCTTCATAGCAACTTTTAGACGACTTAATAATTTTACACTGTAACAGACTTCTTTGTATTGGAAGGAATTTTTATGTATATTCATAAATATGTTCCAAAAGAATATAAGAAAACAATGACAACAGTGTGTGTGTTGTGTGTTGCAGTGTCACGCGATGGCGAGCCGGTTGTCTGGCGCGGGCGTGTCGGTGACGGTGATCCCCGCCGCCGCTGTGTACGCGGTCATGTCGCGCGTCAACAAGGTACCACCATCACCACCATCACTAGTGTGTAGTGCACATGCTCACTGTGTGTGTGTGTGTGTGTGTGCAGGTAGTGGTGAGCGTGACGGCGGCGCTGGGCGGGGGCGCAGCGCTGGCGCCGGCGGGGCTGCTCGCGGTCACCTCCGCCGCCAAGTACCACAACGTGCCGGTCAGTACAGCACACTATAGTAGTACATTCTACACACTAAAGTGGTCTATATCGACCCTGGCGGTCAAGGGTCTCTTCAATGGGTGAAGTAGGTCCGTGCCAGGGTAAAAATATGAATAGTGAACGTTAATGACTCTCATTTAACCAGATCTTGATCATAATCACAGCTCACTTTATTTTAACTGTGAAATAAATAGATTATTTGTTATCTTAACTGTTATGTACAAAGGTGACACCTACAAATGTCCAACACCGTCATTTTGAATGTATCTAATGAACCCATGGTTGAATTGTACCAATTTGATTATATTTAAGTATCAGTTGTACTCTTAAGAATATGTTCTAAAAACTCTTTGGCTGCTACACCAGGCACCAGGCACCAGGCACCGGTCTCCTGACTCCATTTACATGTGAATTGTTGCTAAATCTGAAACTAACCAATTTTTTTACACTAGCAATACCTACTTAAAACTTATACAGTTTACTGGACCTGGACCCTAGTATACTATCCATACTAATACTATAAATGCGAAAGTAACTCTGTTTGTTTGTTTGTTACCTTTTCACGACTAAACAGCTGACCAGATTGTGATGAAATTTGGCAAGGAGCTAGAATATATCCTTCAGAAGGACATAGGCTATTTTTTTCAAAAAACAACCTTGAAAGGGGTCAAATAGGAGTTCAAAATTTGTATGGGAAATCCATAATTCCTTGACCTAGGGATCTGGAAATTCATATTTAGGCTTTTGGTAGGAAATAAAGAAATACGTGTTTCACATTTCTTTTCGAAGGGGTAAAATAGGGGATGAAAGTTTGTATAAAAATCCTTCATTTTTTAAGTTAAACGCATGAAAATTCGTATTTTGTGTAATATACATACTTTTTCTCCTAAACATGACCTCCACGCGGGCGGAGCCGCGAGCAACAGCTAGTACAATCATAAATATCTTAATTAGTTAATAGGTAATGCCTATTAGCTTAATGACTGGAAGGAATATTACATTTTAATATTATTGGTCAAATATTTGCTAAGTATATAAATAACTTAACCTTTACAATTTTCTTCGACTTTCAGATTAAATACCCATCGATTTTTACATTGCAACTTTGCAATGTAAAAATCATTGCAAACATTAATTTTATCAAATGGTTTACTTATCATTAGCAAATAAATGGCATTTGTCTTTTTCATATTTATAATGATAGTCATTATCTGAAAATAATTACAATTTCAATTTGATGATCATAATGAGTATTAATTAGTCAATGGAAAAGTTAATATAGAAGTATGATGTCAAATAACTAATTTATAAATATGAGATAACTGTTAACTGATATTTTATATACTTAATAATATATACATATACACTCACGTCCGCAATGCCTTGCCGCATTCCGCATTGCCTCCTGGGTTAAAACAAATTATAAGTCACTATGAAATTTGAGGGTTGCCCTTGATTTTTCTGAGATCCCATCATCAGATCCTGACCAATTGGTGCCAATTGGACCACCTGGGAAGTATACCCTTTTAAACAAAAAAATAATTCTTAGTCTTCGAGTAATCGGGTAAGATACATAAAAAAAAAGATTCCGACGAATTGTTAACCTCCTCCTTTATTGAAGTCGGTTAGAAATTAAGGGAAACGTGAGGAAACAACCTGCATACCTGAGAATTCTCATAAGAATTTCGAAGGTATGTGAAGTCTACCAAGCCGCGTTAGGCCAGCGTGGTGGACTAAGGACTAAACCCTCTTATTAGTAAAGGAGGCCCGTGCCCAGCAGTGGGACAATGTTTAATACAGGGCTAGTATTATATCTAGAAGTCACTAGAAATGTAAGTATTATGAAAGACCGAAATAATAAAAAAGAATAACAACAAAATATTTTTAATGGCCAGTACTTTTTCAGTATCAAGAAAGACCTAAATAATATTACTGTATAGTACTAATTCGGTCTTTCATAATACCATAACGTACTGGCCACTTTTAAATTTTATAATTCAGACCGAAGCTTGTAGCTCTTCTCCTTACATTTCTGCTACCCTGGTACTTAGGACAACTTCAGAGGTGTTACTTTTGTGTCACGCGCATTTAAAAATTTCACTCATCATTTTTTCATAACGCGCCTAAAGAAGTATAACTTCAATAATAGTTTAACCACATCTATCTAGTCAAGTTTAGTCAAGTTTGAATGTGTGTATGATGGTGTGATGGTGTGCAGGTGCTGTGCCTGTCCCCGCTGCACGTGCTGTCGCCGCAGCACGCGGGCGAGCGCGCGCCGCAGCTAGAGCACGCGCCGCACCTCGCGCTGCCGTACGAGTCAGTACTACACACTACTCTACACATCTGTAACCTGAACTAACATATCTGCAACTAACACTCCGCTTTCAAAAAATATATTTGTATTCATAGTCTACCTGTCATTGTGCCTTGCAACCTTCGAGAGCGGAGAAAAAGACTGTCACGAGGGCACGGCAACCCCAGTACAGAATATGCAAAAACACAATTTAACACCAAATATTTCATGTCATCTTGATTATGGACAACACAGATCACTTACTTATGCTATACAAATAATGATACTTGTGGGACAGATAACTCCGTATCTTACAAATAGATAAGCATCCTTTCTATGAGAAGTGGTAGAGCCACGCTGTAGACATATTTGTCTACAGCATGAATGGGCCGGCTCGACCGGGGTAGTACCACTGTCTCACAGAAAATCAACGTAAAGTGACAGTTTACTGTCGCGTTTCGTATGGTAAGTGAGATATCCGGAGGCCCAGATTCCCCCTTCCCTAATCCCTATTCCTGTCCTTTAAGACCGACAACGCATACATGACACTTTCGGTATTCTAGATGTTCATGGGCGGTGGAGATCACTTAACATCAGGTGACCCACTGGCTCGTTTGTCGGACTATTAATAAATAAAAAAAAAGACCGTTAGGTGTCATTTGCTTGTATGGTGCAGGTACTGCTGCAGCGTGGAGGCGCGCGTGCTGTGTCCGCGGTACGACTTCCTGCCGCCGGACCACACCACGCTCTTCATCACCAACCTGTACGTACACCACACACACACACGCACACACCCACACACACACACACACGCACACACACACACACACACACGCACACACACACACACACACACACACACACACACACGCCTGTACACTCAGGCTCATAAGAACTACCCCCAACAACATGACACATTGTTACCTGAAATAAAAAAAAACATATTACCTTTAGGATTATAACTAAATTTCTAGACAATAATAATACGGTAATTAGTAAATTATAATTAATATGGAAATTATTTTGAGAAAGTATTTAGTGCTAATGAAACAAACTTTACTAATGAGCTTTAAACTTAAAAAATAACTGATTTTAAATAAACATTGGGACAGAACTGTCTGTGACACTGCACTGCTCACTATACGTTAGGTACATTTTATTTAAAGATCTAAATTTCATCAAAACTCGTATTAATTTGTTGTAAAAGATCTTTGTCATGTATAGTTTTTTTATATTTGTTAGTAATAATTATGTGGGGCAGCCACTACTCCCTTACCCCAGGACCCCCTTGGAATTCTCCCCTGACCAAACCCACTTATTTATCTGTCTATAAAACGAATAACTGAAGTTGTTTCAAATGTCATGTGCCTTCGTACCGATCTCCTTTCCTCAAAGGTTCATGATGATGACATCATCCCCTGAGTAACAGTTATTAATGTTGTATATATGTTTGTGTTCCAGCGGCGGCAGTTCTCCTTCCTACATGTACCGGCTGATGTCGGAGTTGTACGACCCCAAGGACTACCATCTGTGAACACACACACACACAGACTGCTGTACATAATACATAATATATCGTATTTTATACATACTGTTGTTTTATTGAACTACCCACATGTAGCACCGGTAGTAGTCCCTAATCAGATCACTATCATCTACTGTTGCTAGAATGTATGAAATCTGATAATTCCGGTTTTTGAACGGACGAAAAAACCTTATTTCGTCATTGGGGTTTTTATTAGTTACTAGCTGTTGCCCGCGGCTCCGCCCACGTGGTAATCATTTTTGAAGGAAACTTATAAAATCCATGGAGTCATCTTAAGCTATTACATCTTTCTATCTATATTTTGCCATCCCATAGGAACCGTAAATTTTTCCAGGATAAAAAGTACCTTATGTCATTATCTGACCCCTGAACTACCACTATGCAAAAACCATGTCGATCCCTAGATCTGTGAAAAACTATACCGCAGGAACGTATCTTAAAAAAAACCCTTTCGATTAATAATTTTTTTTATTTTATACAAACCTTGTCCTCCCAATAACGAACACAAAATAAAAATAATTATATAATTTGGTGCAGTCGTTCGGAAGTAATTTGCGTACATACATTTCACCGATTCATTTTTATTTATATGTAACATGATTAATGCACACTCTGAAAGTAGTTTGCTCAGATTAAGCGACTGAATCGATATCAACAATTTTTTAATAGACGATTTTTTTTCCAAAAATAATTAACACTCCGGTAAATAATAGTCACACTTTAATTTAACGTTCAATACAAACGAAACAAACCAAAGAGCATTATAATACTACTGAAAAAACAAACACTTACAGAAATCAAATAATAAAAATTACGAACTTTATGTCGAAAGTTAGTACAACTAATTTCATAAAAAACAATATTTATATTCATCGCAGTCTAATTTCAATACATGAATTATGATTGTAATAATAATTTTAAATTGGGGTGTCTGAGGATGTGCGTTATTCCCGTTACACGTAGTAGATTGAAGTTATAATACTTCTTTAGGCGCGTTATGAAAAAATGATGAGTGAAATTTTAAAATGCGCGTGACACAAAAGTAACACCTCTGAAGTTTTCCTAAGTACCAGGCTAGCAGAAATGTAAGGAGAAGAGCTAGAAGCTTCGGTCTGAATTATAAAATTTAAATTAATCATTTAAATGTGGCCAGTGCGTTATGGTATTATGAAAGACCGAATTAGTACTATACAGTAATATTATTTAGGTCTTTCATGATACTATAAAGTACTGGCCATTAAAATATTTTGTTGTTATTCTATTTTATTATTTCGGTCTTTCATAATACTTACATTTCTAGTGACTTCTAGATGCTTCTAGGTAATAAAAATGCAAGGTTTGTTTGTTCCTACATACTTCTTGGGTACGTCATCATGACGTCACTGTCATTATATTCACTTTAAGTGCCAGGCTGGTATAGATATAAGGAGATTTGTTTTAGTATTTCGGTCTTGCATAATACTATAACATATGTACTGGCCACAATTATTTTTTGAAGTTATACTTTATAAAATTATGAGAGTGAAATTTTAAGACCCGCGCGTACCATGAACTATCCGTATGTATTATTTATTGATAAAAATGAAAATATTATTATTATTCCATCTTCCCTTTCTTATGTTTGTATGAGCTGTGAGCCGGTTAGAGCAAATACGAGCTCTTATGCCATTATATTTTTATTATTATCAGGATTCCATGTTCAAGGTATATGATCAATGGCTTTGTGTCAGACCCTGATGACATTAGTAGTTCGGGAATGGGACATTTATTGACTCTACAAATGTATATGCGTAATATATGTATGGCTCTATTATTATTTATATGTACATACATATATACACTCTGTAGGCAGACGGTCACATAATGTGACTATCACCGTAGCGGGCACAACTCCAGACTCCGGGCTGATACTGAGTATTTCTAAAAAGATAAGCCTAATATCAGTTTACCCGACCCGGGGATCGAACCCGAGACCTCAGCACAGCAGTGATAACGCATGTGCAATTACAACTGTGCCACCGAGGCATATATATTAGTGAGATACGATAAACTGATCGGTGACGGCACATTTACCGGAAGTTTTGCCACGAATTACTACTGACTACTGATAGGTATGTGACGAGCCTGATAATGACACATGTGTAGGCTCTTTGGGCAATAATGTGAACAGCTAGAACCGACAGCCAACCAGCGGCAAAACTCTCGGTACAACATAATGCGAACGGGATTTGAAGTATAAACACTGAGGCGGATATTGAGTTAAGTTAGTTAACTATAGGTATTTGAATAAGTATCAATCGATAGTGGGGTATATACATAATAAGGATACGCATAGACTATGTCATTCCACTTTATACGAACCTGACTTACATCTACTACTACCGTCTGTATCATGGCGAATGTTCTGAAAATTTGTTTGATCTTATCCCTTCCTCTCCCTTCCATACACGAACCACGCGTACCTACTGCCTTCGTGGTGTCTACTACCCCGGCTCTAACCTTCGCAAATTCGTATTTTTGCCGCACCATCAAGCTGTGGAACAGTTTGCCAGCTACCGTGTTCCCTCCTTCCTATGATCCTGGGTCCTTTAGGCGTAGTATGAAGAAGCTACACAGCAGGCCGGCATGACTGTGTTGAGTAGCGGGGGATAGATTGTCTCTCGCTACTTGATACTCTAACTGCACGGCACTGCACTTTCCATCACTTTGCCGTGTCAGGATAAAAAATAAAAATCTACATTCTTTAAACTCGTCACGCATTCATGTCGGCTTCGAGTGGTTACTTGTGACCTGTGCTTTCATTAATCTGTTATCATTATTTACAAAATCTTTGCGCATCTATAATTTGTATTACTGCATGCTGTGAATCAGCAACCTTAAAAGTGTAATAGCTGTGTTAAATTTAAATTTATATAAAATATATTTAAGCGTAACGATGCCTGCAGCTTGCGATGCACCAATACGACGCGCGTTCCCAGAACCATCGAGGGCACTCAACCATCTAAAGAAGGACCACGACAACAGCGAGAATAAATTTTAATATTCCGTATTATTTGACTTAATATTTATTTTGTCGTAGGCAGTGCACGTGCTCATCTGTATGCACATGCCACATGCTACCCATAAGTATCTACGCGTTGTTTATGTAACCTAAGGCCTTTGTAACGGTTGTTTCACTCAATATTCAGCTTGTATTGCTAAATGAGACGAAATCAAGTGAAAGTAGGCCTCCACGTTGTGTCATCATAAAAATAGTATCATGGGACTTCCATCGCACGACAAAAATTAAAAAAATCAAAATTCTTGTTAAAAGCAAACAAATGGCGCTGTCTCTGTTGTTTTTGTGGGCTAAACAAAGAGAAAACTACACGTTCGCGACAAACTTCACTCTGCACTAAGTGCGTCATGTTGGCTGCATTATAATAACAATAGTGTTACGTTTTGTAAAAACAGCTATAAAGCGCTTTGGAAGTATACTGGGGTTAGACGGTACTCTGATTGGGAACTTCTTCAAGCTGTTGCAAGCGCTTTAAATCATCAACCCGACGAGTTGTGTAAACTTTTTTTTATGATTATGAGGCTTACGTATCGGTCGTCCGGACTGGGCGCATAGCGTTACGTTATCTTACACTTTATTAACTTTTTACTTTGCTTTTGTACGTTTTAAGGACTTATTTTGAGTAAAACAAGAAAAGGACCGTGCTTGTGTTTATTTTATGTGGTGTATTTATGTGCCAGTGCTGATGACAGAACGAGATTGCCCAGTCTGATTCACATTAATTATGTGAACGGTGACGAACCATTATAAGTGCGCGATAACACGCCCTGTCGTTGTTCTCCAATGTTTTGTGTTCATGTGATATTTCTTAGGTACTTTTAAAACGCATATTGTGTGTGTAGGTATACATTAATAATATAAAATCAATAATCATGTAATTTGCTTTGTAAGTGCACGTAGGAATTGAATAGACATTCTCATAATGCACATTAAATGATTAAATATCATTAAAAGAAACATAATCATTTTTGATGACTCATTAGACGGTAATTAAATAAAAAGAAAAAACGCGGTGTTCGCGGTCATATTTGAATATAGTTCTTTACTATTCCGTCAGAGGGCGTGTTCCGTGACGTTGGCGCGCTTGCAAGTTGGACGCACGAACTTCACACTCTTGCAGTACATTCCAAAACAAGAGTGTAGGGCTCCGCTGGGGTCCTGCAAATAGTGTTTCACGCCTCGTACAGTGAGTGCAACAGTGCAGTGCAGTGAAGTGGTGTTAGTGTGACAGTGGTCTCGTGCGGGTGTGGTGCTCGGTGCACCAGTGTGCGGATCGATACTACAGAGTGGCAACTGGCATGGCGCAGCGAACATGAGCCAAGGAGGCTCTCGGAGACCGTACTCGCGCGGCGGCCCGCGCTGGCACCCGCGCTACAAGGACTACTGGGACTACGAACAGAACTACAGGTACATACTGCACACATGACACTTTACACGCACTCATTAAATACAATATGCACTCTCACGTACAAGTCTCGAGCGGCATTCGCGGGTGAGCTGAAAAAATTCAAATGTATACCTACATCTAAACCGTAAAAAATCACCACATGTCTTATTACCACTCGTGGGCTTATTAAACATTATGAATTTATGTTTGAATATCAAATTGAACCTTATTTCCATAATTGTATGCCTGTCAATAGATCATGTGGTAATTTAATTCCTTGTATAGTGTTCGTGTTGAAGTACAGAAATAGCATAAACATATAAAGATGTCAACATTCTAAATCCTTGAATATTAAACTTATTTTAATATTGATTACAAAACAAGTTTATTTTAATTAATGAGGCCTAGGTATTCTATTTATGAAACAAACTGCCTCCATCAAATTAATTACCACATTGAGCTTGTGGCAATTTCAAAAAGGCTGAGAAACTGGTTATGGTTTAAAATCCCAGCTTGGTCATTACTATTCATTGAGATGAATCTGAAAAATCACACATGGGTTGCCTGGGATTTGTAACTAATTTGGCAATATGTTTGCCCATATCACATCATGGGATGGAAATAAGCTCGGCAAATGTTGAGAGTGCTATTTAGACCTCTGTCTACCTCTTTGAGCATTCATGCATGAGCTGTTATGAAAAAAGAGTTCTGACTTTTCATGAATTAACTGGGCTTTGATTATTATAAACCATATAGTGTTAGTTAAAATGATAGAGTTTATTAGAAACCAGCATTTGCATGTGGTTTTTTTTTATATATTTTTTATATATATAGTCCGACAAATGAGCCAGTGGGTCACCTGATGTTAAGTGATCTCCACCGCCCATGAACATCCACAATACAGAAAGTGTCATGTATGCGCTGTCGTCCTTAAAGGACAGGAATAGGGATAAGGGAAGGGGGAATCTGGGCCTCCGGATATCTCACTTACAATACGAAATGCGTCAGTTACTGTCACTTTACGTTGGTTTTCTGTGAGACATTGGTATTACCCCGGTCGAACCGGCCCATTCATGCTGTAGACAAATATGTCTTCAGCGTGGCTCTACCACTTCCATTGGCTTCATCCGCATAAAACTTATAGACTGGGGAGTGGAGGTGATTTAAAAAATAAAGTGCCTATGGCTGTCCTCAAGGTATAAAGTATTCACATACTAAATCTTATCAAAATCAGTTTATTGATTTATTCGTAAAAATGCATCAGAAAACTTTCAACCCTTAATTTACCCACTTAGGGGTTAACTATGAAAGTGCAGATACATGTGTTCATTTATTTCTAACCAGCAGTATGTATACGAAATTTCATACTTCTCACTTTGAAAATGACAGGACTTTCATACAATCGTTTTTCCCTTATTTTACCCCCTTAGGGCAGAAATTTCCGAAAATCCTTTCTAAGGTTACAACATATAAGGCATCAAATGTCAAAATTATTATATTTTTAGTTTGTAGCATCAACAGCTTAGGCTCTGCGTTGATGAATCAGTCTGTCAGTCAGGACAAGTAATTATATATGTATAGATTATGTTAACTTTATTTCTGTTTTTAACCGACTTCAAAAAAAGGAGGAGGTTAACAATTTTTCTTTTTTTTTATGTATGTTCCCTGATTACTCGAAGAAGGCTGGACCAATTCGAGAAATTCTTTTTTTGTTTAAACTGGTATACTTCCCAGGTGGTCCCATTGGCACCAAGTCAGGATCTGATGATGGGATCTCAGAAAAATCGAGGGAAACCCCCAAATGTTATAGAGACGCATAATTTGTTTTTCATTGAAGTCGGTGTCCTTTTTATGAATAAAAAAAACTATAATTATATCAATGATATCAATAAACATTATTTTTATTGTATATGTGTAATATGAATGTGGTGGAATATATGGCCAAAAGTTTACACTGCAAGAATAATAGTGCAAGCATTGACTGTGTACTGTGATCATGCAGTGTTGCTGTGAGTCCTGTTTGATGATGAGTGATGACATCCTGACTGGTGCCTCACACTCGTCCACATTGATATTTTTGTGCTAGTTGTGTAACAACACTAACAATTAAAATCAGAACTGTAGATTAAATTGTTCTACTGTTGGGTGGGGGCTTCCTCCGCTAATGAGAAAGCTTTATTTTCCTATTACCTTAACATTTGTTTCATATAAAACCAAAGTCAGTAAAGGGCAACAATTTAAAAATATATGGCTGAGCTTTTTGAAATCCTTGACACACCAAGGTCATGTGAGCAATTAATGTCACAGCAACTGTGAGGTTGTGGCTCACATGACCTCACGTGACCACCAATGACGTTAATGGCAGTTGCATGAGAAGTTGTCATCACATACCAGTACCTGTCAGCACCACTTGTTTACAACATAAAGCTGTATAAAGAACAAAATAGTGCAAGAAGCACATTTTTTTTTATTCTGGCGTGGCTAATTTATCACACTGCACCTGATGTAAGCGCAGTGCCATCCAGATCGCTCGCAACTCAACACAATCATGCCGGCCTGCTGTGTAGCTTCTTTACACTACGCCTAAAGGAGCCAGGAAGGAGGGAACACGGTAGCTGGCAAACTGTTCCAAAGCTTGATGGTGGTATAGTACAGTGGAGGACTATAGTATAGCGGTAAGAATAATATTGTGGAATAGAGTTCACTGTTCATGTAATTGTGTGTTGATTTACACTTGTGAGGAATTAGGACCCCACATTTAGACACTAGTCTCATATGGTCTTCATTATGAATTACAAGGATCTGTTGGTTCCATAATACTCTTTTATATACCCAACAGTCACACACATAGTTCTGACCCCACACTAGATAAAACGTGTATTGTCACACAATTATTTGTCTCGGTGCGGGAATCGAACCCACGGCCTCTCATTTCACAGCCCGCTCCGCCATGGAGGCTGTCAAACTCTCTCAACTCTGATCAAATAAGTCTCTATTTGTGGTCACCCAAATATTTTAGTCAGTATTGGAATTGAATCTACCTCTTATTTCAGAACTGGTTTCTCCAGAGGTACTTAAAATATATTTTTATCTGACTGGATATCAACCACACCCTATGTGGTGAAAATCCAAGTACTGTGGTTGTTTCGACCAGGCGTGTTCCGAGGTCAAACCTTTATCCATTTCTTTAGGCCGATGTAGTTCTGCCGACAGACGAGAAATACATCTTCCGACGGTCAGATGCAGTGTACTGCCGCGCCAGATACAACAATAATTAGTAATGTTCAATATAATTGAAACTCGAACGGAAAGTAGACACGAGCGGAGCCGTCCACGTCGTAACCTCGTTGGGTGCTAGTTAGTAGTTGTGATAAGATGTGAACAGGGCTCGTGTGGTCGACGGCCGGCGGCCGCGCGCCACCAACGCGTTATCAACAGCTCAAATAAACAGACGTATTATATCTATACACGTAGGGTTACCACGTCCTTAAATCAAGAACATTTGGGTGACATAACATGACACTTGAGAAACATTGCCTCTCGACGATTGCCATAATTGCGCCGGGCTACCGCCAACACCGGCAGAGCTTGAAACAAACCCCTGCAACGATTCATTTAGTAATAATAGGTGGTCGCTATCTGTTTGGATAAAAATATCTATGTAGGAGATTCCGTTCTTATAGTTAGTTCTTATGGGGCAAGCTACAGAGGTAGCTGAGTAGGAAACGTTCAAACGACTTTTACTCAGGACGCATGCCAACCCTATTAGACAACACGTAAGGTACCATGTCTGTAAACACAGGCGCCAGTAGCCGATGCTCCAACAACATATATCATCTCACAAAAAGAACCCTTTATGCAGTAGGTTTGGCGCATATGATTCTATGTTTCCGGCGTTTTTGGTTTCCTGTAAACTATATTTGTTTTGGGCCGGAAATTTAGTGTCGACGAGTCCCGAGAAGGCGAGAACGAATTAGTAAATTAAATAAAGCTACGGTCTACGGCATTACTAATAAAGTAACTATAACGGCGTAATATGTATTGCAGCTTCATATGAAACACCAATATGAGTTCAGACTTCAGTATGAACAACCTCTGATCGGGTGAGCCGTGACGTTGGGTGACAGTGGTCTGAGGAGTCAGGAGGCGCGCCGGCATAGTGCTATCGTATTGAACATGACCATTGACCAGGCTGTCACTCGTCCTCGTTAGTATTTGGCCTAGATTTCGTGATTTAAGTGTCCAGGCCAAATGTGTGACATTTGTTTTCATCGCTCAATGTTTTTCAACACATTCCTAGTAAAATCTATTTCACCCAAATGCCCGTTGGGTATGACCGAATTGGCCGAAAGCCTACAACCTCAGCATAGAATTAAAATAATGATGTGAGAACTATTAATACTGTACTGTGTACTTCTCTATATTAATTAATGAATACTATGTTCTGCATAAAGATGTTTATTGTTTTTTTTATTCTGGCGCAGCAAAGTGACCACACTGCACCTGATGGTAAGCGCAGTGCCGTCCAGATAGTTCCCCCGCTACTCAACACAATCATGCCGGCCTGGTGTTTAGCTTCTTCACATTACGCCTATAGAATCACAAAGACACAATGCCAGCGTCGCCCGCTCTCTCCCTTTTAACCCACTCCTTATCGGTCAGGAAGCTTCAAATGTCGACTCGGGTGTCCAATGTTGCCAACATTCGTTACGGACTAGAGTCTCATAGTTAGTGATATCTACAATGGTGCTAGTATTTTGTAGTGGAGCCTGTAGTACTTACTGCCATGTAGAAATACTACGTGAAGTGTCATGGCACATCTAATGTTTGTGTGATTGTCGCCATTCGTGAGCGGAAATAATCACTCGCCATCAGGCCACATATTAATACAGTGGCCGGGGATAAAACATGAATAATATTTATTTCTACATCGCCCTATTTGCCCTCTCAGACTAGTTGACCGTTGGAGACATCTGGTGTTTGATCGTTGAAAATTTATAGTAAAGATGTGGACGCGTCCTTTTGTAAGTTGGTAAACAGCACTTGATAAATGAACAACTTCAGAACGATCGGAATTCTAACCGATTGTTTTGTTGTAGATTAGTTTAATGGGTTTTTAGTTATAACTCATTAGCGGTTCGAGATATCGAAGTTACTCGAACAAAACTGTTATGTGATCGCGAGCGGAGTGCTTCGATAATGTAGTTATGGCAGCGAGTGTATCTTTAACCTAGATATTACATGTCTCAGGTTCTAGGCGGGGGAGGCGGGCGGACTCCCAAAACGAGGAATCGTCTCCCAAGCTCACGCTTATGTACTCGTAAAGATGGTCAGGAGTTGTGTAGAGACTAGTCCACCCATAAGCCATCAAGCATATTTGCGATTGATTGATGTTATAAAAAGCGATTCTGTAGCTATACACGAAAACGTTGATTCCGGAGTAAAAAAGTTGACTTTTGTTCTCGAATCTAAAATCTTCAAGCGTTTTGATTGACAGTCCTGAGGTTTGAACGCAGAGTTACGCACCGTTTACACAGTTCAATAGAAGTAACAAAAATCTCGGCGATATATAATGTAACCCATCTACTTTGTTCAGTATTATTATAATATTGGCAGCAGATCCGCTGTCGCTGTCGGGGAGGTAGAGGACACGATCGAGCTCAGGTAGCGAACTGAATGACGGTTCAACGCACCGCAGCGTCTCGCTCACATTACACACACACCACACTGATAGGGTCTGGCGTAGGTACTGCGTGACTGACTGAACATCTAGCAACCAGACATTCTCCCTTTAATGGTGTCTACCATGGTACGTGGTTCTCCACGCCATAGTCTCTTTGGCCACAGTACGGAATATGACGCATCAGGCATCTCACATAGTCCCTGGCCTCACGCTATAACGCGAGTCATGTAGGTATAGATGCAGTATATTACAAGGGATTTAGGGTCTCACAACCTAACCGAAACAAATGTTACTTTCGGAATGTTTGTTTACCCGGATACTGAGCCACAGAAGATAATATTGCCATAATGCTTTTTATATGTATATCTGGGTTCCTCATTATGGTTCGATTCAGATTCTAATTCTGAAGATGAGAGCTATGAAACATGAGCTGTATATCGACTTCACAATATTTCGGTTACGAATTTGTGAAATGTCGTACATTATGCAGCTATGCGCCATCTCACAAACTTTTCTTTAATTTAAGAGATTATTTCAGCATTCATAGAATGGGAGATATCTAAACAAATGCTTCCAACGTTATAGTACAAAACATATCAAGGGTCCCTTAGGTTATTGAAATCGATGAATGAGGGCAAGAAAAAGAAATATCTGGTATCAAGTAAAATGTGCTGAGTCACAGTTGGCAACGAACACGCGAGGAGTGCGGTGAGGTCGAAGCGAGGTTGCACGCGGCCGCCGCTGGTCGCGCGATCGATCGCCTGTCTGGATGTCATGTCTGCACCACTAGTGTCCTTTCCAAACGACTCCCACCGTTACATACTTGTCATTTCATACACAAATTGCTTTGAATAAGGTTTTTTACCATGTAGTAGTTGCTAGTGTGTATGTGTCACCTGAGTACTGGTTTGTAAAGTCGAATATAATGAAACCGTTTTCTTATTACGAGGAACGCAGTTTTTGATATTGTGTTTTTTCCAAAAAGCGCTAACATCGACCAAACGGCCAACCAAAACGACAACAATTTAATTAGAAATTGGAAGAAGAATACATACATATACACCCACGTCTGTAATCCACGAAGGGGTAAGCAGAGGTTTAACCAGTACATCCACTTTTTGCCGAATTTATTACGGTCACATAATGTGATAGGGGGCGGGCGTATCGCGATACCGGGCACAACTCCAGACTCCGGGATAATACTGAGTATTTCTAAATAGAACATCCCAATATAACTTTACCGGACCCTGGGATCGAACCCGAGACCTCAGTAACAGCAGTCGCAACGCATGCGCAATTACAACTGCGCCACCGAGGCAGTCAAAAATAATCAGAGGGCTTGTGCTGTGAAACGAAACGAAGCGAACGTTTGTTAACATCATATAGGTCCATATCCCTCCCCCGCGCGCCCCTTCCCTCGTCCCCTCATACACACAAGGTCAGCGCGGAGGATACATTTCCTGGTGACCTTGTGTTTCGTAAGCGATGATAAATGTTATCGTTAGTAACAGAGGCCCACAGCGAGTCCTTTGTGCCGACGCTCCTGGCGTGGTGCCAGCACGTCGCGTCAGAGCGTCACTGCGGCACTCTACACACTATTCAAGCTCTATGATTAAGCTGTTACGTTTGAGTATGACCCACCAGTGTCCGACACTTTAGAAGGGCAACATTACATCAATCTCGTTTAGATGCATAGCGCTGTTCGGGAATGTTCTGAGGATGCTATTTTGTATGGAATATATCTATAATGGGGTAGTTGACTCGATTTTTTTTATTAATTTATTCAACAAGTTAAATTACCTGAAACCTATTATTGAAAGAATTTATTTATTTTTATTGATGACTCCGAACAAAAACAAGTAAATTAGACGCCATTCAAATCTGCTGGAAGGGGTAATTGTCAAATGACAGTAAAATTATGCATGATATGTACCATGACGTCACGGTTCTCAGAATCGCCATTACTCTGCCTTTGTGCGAGCGAGATAGCGATATGTTCCCAATACGCAACCGTTTTTGCTCATACCAATATTTAAAATAAATATTGTGACCTAATTTTTCAAGCAATTTTGATTCTGTTTTCGCTAAATAGTTCCTTTTGCCTTATTATATTCGGTTGCATATCGAATAATATACAAAATTAAACACAGGAAAGTACCCTATTGTATGCTTGTTGTGTCATGTTGCTTTAGTCACAGCAACACCAAACCGCTGGACTTAAAAAAATATAAGCAGTCACGGGCACTAAAGACAGAAGTGAAAACTTGAAACTTTGCAATTACTGTGTTCTATCTGAAACAGCGTCAATGAAGTAGTATTTTTTTTGTATGGTTGATTGTTAGATAGATAGGTGTGCTTATTTCAAAAGTAAAATATTCTGAGCGTGACGATCACGCGAGTTCAGTGCTTTTCCCTCATCCCAGGTACCCAGCATGACTAAAAAGGTCTCACTTCAAAAATTAAATCATGGCAACGTATTTTCCTGATGTATTTGAATTGAATACCCATGTTATGATATTATGTTTGAGAATTGAGAAGTGATATTTATTTCAAAGGTATGACAACTATATGAATACATATTTCAACTAAATGACTGTAACTACTAATTATCCCAGAAAACCCTTTTACGTGGGCGAAACCGCGAGCAAAAGTTAGTAGAACATACAGCACGAAATATTCGAGCGCTCCTCTGCGGCTCGGCGGCCGCGACATCAACATGTCTTCACGCGTGCAAGCATAATGAACCCTCGCGCTATTGGTATAAAGCTCAACATTGTTCACAAGTCAGTATTGACCTGGAAACCACAAAAACTCGTGGCGGACAAAAACTCCGCCGTACCTGATGAACAAAAAGCCAGTTTCGGCATCACGTGTCCCTTTCTACCTCGTTATGGGTGAGCGAGAGGGTGGATGCGGTTTGTGCACCGCCGCGCAGAATCCCGGCAAAAGGCGAGCGTTTTCTTACAATACGCCCAACAGACGCACATGTCGTGTAATCCCTTGAGCCCCTGAGGACTTCAGATGTTACAGAAGTTCCCCAACGGCCAACACCCACGCCCCGACCAATATTTGCGGATTGTACAAACATTGGCGCTGGCACATAGCCTTTTCAATTCCATAGGCAGGTAGAAATATTGGAAGTTTTTCTAAAGTATCGTCCACCTGCTTACAAAACGGTTGCTTTCTGTTTTGGTTGGTAGACATGATATTGTTAAATGTAGGGAATTGTCGATTGCAATGATTGGTTCGATTTCTCTTTATTTTACTCTGTTATAATTCATTGTCAGTATAAATATAATGTAGCCTAATATGCGATAATCAAGCGGGAATACAATTGTATTAGGTTGGCATAACCGTGTTGAATGGTGAGGGAATTCAGAATGCCAGAATAAAAAACTAACTTGTTTTAAATTTAAAGCTTAGGGTGAGTTCACGTGAAAATAAATTACATTTAATACACGTATTACGTGGTAGACCGTGGTGGATGCATAACACCGTGCTATTTTTATCGCATGTTCAGCGTCGCGGTCGTCATAATAAGCCCTTATTGTAAACTCCGTGCCGCTGTAACACGCTCTCAAACACTCAAACACCTCGCCCGCGCCACTACACGTGCTGTGTATAGGTATTAGGTAGTCGTTCTGCGGCATCGCTCCATCACTTTCATCTGGCGAAAGTGCACGCCGTGCCGCGCCGCACCGCTCACGCGAAACATCTATCCATGCCTCTCTGTATAGCAACAACTCTGAATACGAATCCAGGAACAACTATTGGCAGAAATCTACATATAGCAAAGAGCTAAATTAAACATCGTTCTTCAGTGCAAGTGTTAGATTGGGTCTGATACTTGTACTACAATCAAACTGAAAGCGATGCAACCACTTTTGAAACGCCCGCGCCGTGTCCGTGCCTCAGAGCACGTAGACAGTCTGTCCCGGTTGTTATACGAAACTGTGGCCAA
The DNA here is from genome assembly GCA_905220505.1 of Laothoe populi. Classification (NCBI taxonomy): domain Eukaryota; kingdom Metazoa; phylum Arthropoda; class Insecta; order Lepidoptera; family Sphingidae; genus Laothoe; species Laothoe populi. Next base: position 81,685 of record HG992146.1, on the reverse strand, counting down.
CCGTAACCAGGAAATGGTTATTTGACGTCTAAAAGATTAACCTAAAAGGCTTGCTGTGACTATCTTTTAAGTTTTAGTAATGCTCTGGTCAACAACCAAATTGAATCGGTTAGCTAGCTTATCTCATCGTACTGGCACCAGTCGATCAGCGTCAGTCATCACGAGTAAAACTGTTTGGTACGTGTCACACACAATCGAAAATCTTACCAAAAGCATTGTTATGTAAGCACAGCTCGTGCATATATTGAGGAGATGTTGTCTGTAGCATGGAGCGAGCAGCAGGCGGCGGCGACGACGACCGTGTGTACCTGAGTAGTGAGTACGCGGCTCGGGACTCGGGTTACATCACACGACAGACAGACAGACACGTGTAATGTATGTGTGTGAGAGTTAGATACGTGCTCTCACGGACGTAGTTTGAGTCTCGTATTGTTCACGTACTTACTACACGTATTAGGTTATTGGTGATGTCTTCCCTAACAGTTGTGACTATGTCCTATGTACACCACATAAGAGGTTTGGCCGATTTGCGGCCTTCTGAGTACTCTCGACTGCTTCTTTACCTTCTTGCCCATGGCGTAGTGTGAAGCAGGCCGGCATGATTGTGTTGAGTAGCGAGGGATAGATTGTCTCTCGCTACTCGATACTCTAATTGGACGGCACTGCGCTTACCATCAGGTGCAGTGTGGTCAATTTTCCGTGCACGTAGTTTATGCAAGTATTGCAGATAACGCTACTGAATAAAGATCTACGTTGCTGCCTATCTCTGACCTAGTAACAAAAGGTTTTACTTTTTTGCCGAAGCAAGAATGTTTGAGATCAGTGATCCCGTTCTCTGCTGTCGTTCTTCAAAACCCACGTACTGCATTCAGATTGAAATGCTGTGCTTGTATAGAGACTATGCCGCTCTCACGCTCGCCATTAACACGTATAATAAAAATAAAAGTCAGGATCAACAACGGCATGCAGTTTTTGTATGTAGATACATATGAACATTTGTGTGCGTCGCGGAAGCGGCACCGCGCAAGGTCGCTCGAACGCGCCTCGCCGCGCTGCCTCCACCACTAGGCACGGCACACGATTTCACACGCACTACAATATGTTTCCTCACCAATATGTGGGTCACATCATCACGTCATCACGACATGATCACCGACCTACTTGATACCACATTTAGCCCATGTTGAAAGAATTAGCTTTAGGGACCATGTTACACTTTGAGCAGTTAACGACCCGCATCTTGTCAAACCGATATTGTCGCTATTGACTATTCATGCTAGAATCGTTGCAACAGATTAATAAATAAGGAAGCGTTATTATTTAAATAAATGTTTATTAATTGCCATGTTTATATATCGCCTCCATTATCTAGTAAGTAGGCACTATGCACATACGAACACAAAATAATATGCGCAGCTCACATTGAGGTGTGCGGACAAAGCGTAGTTATCAGTGGCCGCGCCGAGGAGTGGTGACTACAAGTGGTGAGTAATCAGTGCGCAGTGTACACTGTGTGTGTGCGTGTGTGCTAAATATAAAGCGTGGTACAATGGTACAGGAAACAGCATGTGATGTTGCTAAGCCACGACCAAACATTACTCACCTTCGCACAAAGACAATGTGTACATGTGTAAAGGTGACAAGCAGTTGTCACCCACGGTCCCCACGGCGCCCCGCTCGAGTGGGAATGTGTACGAGTGTACTGTCTACACATACACCACAACACTACGCATAGACATGTCTCTTGATTGACAACACACGGATGTTATGCGCATATTATGAAGGCATATTATTTTGTGCCAGTGTGGCGTAAGCGGAAAAAATGGCCCAAACAAATATCACGTTTATCATATACTAAAGGAATTGTTCGAGAAAGAGTCTAGCTACACTTTCAACGTTGAATAAATAAAAATGATCAAAAACGCAGCATCTTCGGCTGCTTTCCGCTTTGCTGCTCTTGATATAGAGTTAGTACGCACACACTATGATATGTCAACCTAGACACTATGTATCTTCTTTATGGTGGATTTCATGTTACCCTTATGCCCCTATTGTGGCTTACCTATTAGTTCAGCGGTGTTGAGTGTCATCAAGTACATTGTCGCCGCGACTCGGCGTGGCGCTGCGCTTGTGAAACTCACGCAGCTCTGTAATTACTGTTGCCACATGAGGAAATTAGCTCGTGAACGCAATACTGCTCCCGAGCCAGTACACGACCTTTGATGGGTTTCTCAATGGCGTCTAGAACAGGCTGCGCCTACTAACTGCTGTTGCCAGATCCGATTTTTTCATAGCATAATCTGACAAACGAGCCTGTGGGTTACCTGATGTTAAGTGATCTTCACCGCCCATGAACATCCACAATACCGAAAGTATCATGTATGCGCTGTCTGCCTTAAATATAAATTCCAAGACTTGAATTCAATAAAGTAGCGTTTGGATGTAAAAATGGAGTCTGCTGTTTGCCGTTCGTATCATCGAACGTGTTCAAAGGTGATGAACAAACGTAGCGTCTTCGAAAAGTGCCACATGTGGTCACACTGTTTTTAACAATCCAAACCCAAAAGTAGATGAAACTTTATTAAATAAAAATGTAACTGCGCTATTTACTTTAAATGCAATAAAATAATATATTATGCACACACACACACGGGCGTGCATTATTTTTAATTTGTTGAACGCATAGCTTTGCTCCCACATTCAGATATAATTGTTTTGTATCGTCGGTATAAAGATCTAAGATTTTTTTTTGGTTCCACAACAACGAGACGATGGCGCAGTTGTAATTGCGCATGCGTTACGGCTACTGTGCTGAGGTTTCAGGTTCGACCCCCGGGTCGGGTAAAGTGATTTTGGGTTTTTCTATTTACAAATACTCATCATCAGCCCGGCGTTTGGAATTGAGCCCGATATGGCGATAAGTTCGCCCCCTATCACATTATGGGACCGTAATAAATTCGGCGAAAAGTGGGTGTACTAGTTACACCTCTGCCTACTCCTTTGGGGATTACAGGCGTGAGTGTATATGTATGTATGTAACAACGAGACCTGAAGTATAATATATTCACGAAGCACACTTACTCTAGTCTCGGTGTTGAGATCTACTTAGTCGTTGCGCCACGGAGGTTTTCATAACAAAATATAGTTTGGTTTTTAATTGAAAACAAATACCGTGGAGGATTAGTGTTATAAATATAAAGCGCGCGTCCTTGTTGTAGCAAGTTGCTCATGTAACGCTATGATCTGATTGCGAGGTGTAGTTGAATAATAATAAGCTGGATAGACTATTGTTTGTTTGAACGCACTTATCTCTGGAACTACTAGTTAGATTTGAAAACAATCTTGTTTATTTAGGTGGGTTATAGGTCATCTAACATCACGTAACCTTCCTGACCTACAGCTACGGGGCAAATGGTCACCACGGAGGTGACGCCGCGAACAGCAACAAATAGAGGTTTAATAGGTGTGTGTATGTGTCTACATATGAATAGCAGCGATAGCCTAGTTGGTTGCGGTACGGACTGTCAAGACGAAAGTCGTAGGTTCGAAACCCAAGTGGCATACACCTATGACTTTTCTAAAGTTATGTGTTTATTATAATGTTAATTATCGCTTGTTTTAACGGTGAAGGAAAACATCGTGAGGAAACCTGCATATCTGAGAGTTTTTCGAAGGTATGAGAAGTCTGCCAACCCGCATTAGGCCAGCGTGGTGGACTAAGGCCTAACCCCTCTCATTAGTAGAGGAGGCCCGTGCCCAGCAGTGGGACAATGTTTAATACAGGGCTAGTATTATTATGTGTCTACAGAACAGGCCGGTTGCACTAGTTACAAGGGTACAGGACAGTACGATAGGAAAAACTTAAAAATATTTGTCAATTCAATTTTTCTTCTTAATGAGTAAACAGGTGTATTTGAATCAATTCTTAGATCGTTAAGTTGCAATATTGAGTAGTCGATGCATAGTGCGTGGTGCGTGCAGCGTGATGCGCGGGTCGCAAGTATTACGAGGTCGCACGCACGTTGCGGCCGAGCCCTGACCACTCGTCTGCTTGTGAACGCGCTACTTCTTCTATTCTTTACGAAGTCTACATCGCGACCTCTGAATGTCATCCGTCGCGTTCTAAGGACACAGGGGGTATTAAGCACTTGCTTAGCATAAAGCCAAGTAGTGTTCCAGGGTGAGCCCTCTGCACTGGCGAAAACTGGCACTGTGTAAAAACCGATCACTCTGCAAAGAGTGTGTAATGTATTGCCAGTATACAGACATGGCACGTGGTCACGTGGTGTTGTATCCGACTGTACAAAGGAAGGAAGGCCATGTTATATTCGCGTAGTAGCATTACAATACAATCTACTATAAACTTGAATTCATGCGATCGGTCGCGCGACCTTTGTGCGAAACTACCTGATGACGCGACGGCGCGGGCGCGGGCGAGGGCGCATCTAGTTGTTTTGATGAAGGTAGTTGGAAGGACGTACATATTTTGTCTGTTTCCATGCCAACAGAACTACTTATCAGACATTAAATACAAGCCACTTTCAATATACCTAGTCAGGTCATAAGTATTGTCACACAGTAAAAACTTTTATTTTAGAATGCTGGCCACAAAAAAGTTTATTGAATTCGAATTTCAAATTGTTCATGAAAATAAAAATGTATACTTTTTAGAATTTTACTCATTTTTAAATATGGAGTGGACGCTTAAAGAAGACCGTGTTGCAGTAATTGCGTTGCATCGTTGCGGTTACGCGCCAATTCAAATTTTTGACACACTGAAAAATTTAAATATAACCAAAAGATTCGTTTATCGTACCATCAAACGATACAATGAAGACTCTAGTGTAGATGACAGGTCAAGAAGTGGTCGCCCTCGGTCTGTTGGGACTCCAGCAGTGATAAAAGCTGTGAAGGCGCGAATTCAAAGAAATCCCAAACGTAATCAGAAACTGTTGGCCCTTCAGATGGGGTTAAGCAGAACCACGGTGAAAAGGGTGTTAAATGAAGACTTAGGGCTTCGGGCATATCGAAGAAAAACAGGACATCGTTTGAATGCTCGTCTAATGGACCTGAGACTGAAGAGATGCCGCGCTTTGTTGAAGCGGTACGCGGGAAAAAAATATCGGGAAATTCTTTTTTCAGATGAAAAAATTTTTACCGTAGAAGAGAGCTACAACAAACAAAATGATAAGGTGTACGCACACAGTAGTGAAGAAGCGAGCAACCGTATTCCGCGTGTCCAACGAGGTCATTTTCCATCCTCGCTCATGGTATGGTTGGGAGTTTCTTATTGGGGCTTAACAGAGGTACATTTTTGTGAGAAAGGTGTAAAAACGAATGCAGTTGTGTATCAAAATACAGTCCTGACGAACCTTGTGGAACCTGTTTCTCATACCATGTTCAATAACAGGCACTGGGTATTCCAACAAGATTCGGCGCCAGCTCATAGAGCGAAGAGCACACAAGACTGGCTGGCGGCGCGTAAAATCGACTTCATCCGGCACGAAGACTGGCCCTCCTCCAGTCCAGATTTGAATCCGTTAGATTACAAGATATGGCAACACTTGGAGGAAAAGGCGTGCTCAAAGCCTCATCCCAATTTGGAGTCACTCAAGACATCCTTGATTAAGGCAGCCGCCGATATTGACATGGACCTCGTTCGTGCTGCGATAGACAACTGGCCGCGCAGATTGGAGGCCTGTATTCAAAATCACGGAGGTCATTTTGAATAAACTTTAGTGTCATAAGAATCTATGTTTTGTTAAGTTCATTTTGGTATATAAATGGTTACATAATGAATAAACTTGTTTCAATTATTTTATATTAAACATGTGACAGAATTTATGACCTGACTAGGTAGTTTACTTCAAGTTATTAGTTTAAAATAATACCTACACATTTTCATTATTATTGTAAGTAACTGGTCAATATACGCATGTTGGGAAGTGATTATCACTACCTACATGCGTCCACGTCACCAGAGAGACAATCGTTGTGCACAGTGAAGTGTAGGCAGCCACACGCCCCGGAGACATATCCCATGTGTTCATACAGACAGTAACAAAGATAGTGAAGACGTGTAGATTGTGATAAGGTTAATTTAACTCCCGTATAGAAGACACTTGCAAAGTCTCGGCTATTGGCTGTAAAGAATGACTGCGGTCCGAGGCACCACAGTGTACAACTGTAGTGACGAGAGGAGGGTGGGTGGTGTGCGTATTGTACGAAGGCGTGTGAACTGTACTACTCGGCAGTCGGCATCATTTTCACCATTGTAACGCATCCACGCCGAGCCGTTGCGAAACTCGGTGAAGGTTGGTGCTCAGTGCTGACTGATGCCGAGGCCGGCCGACCACGCGGGGCTGTGCGAGGGCGGGCGGGGTGTGGGGGCGGGGGTCGGGGTGCATCGACAGCTGATGCTCCTCACACGTTTAGGTACAGTGCAGGAAACTGACGGGCGCCATCAGTCACGGTCGGTGCGGCTGTTTGTATGCTCCGATGATCCCAGTGGGGTGGTCATTGAATGGAATTCAGTATTTAAATTCAAACGGTTTAATAAGTTAAGTTAATAGACCACTAGAGGTGCCTTTAATCGACAATCTTAAATCATCTTTTGTAAATGTAAAAGGCCCAGGATGATGGTTGCTTCAGAAACGCGCAGTGGTTGAGAAGAAGTTACAAATATCTAACTAACCTGTAGATTTCGTATTTTTTGTCATTACATTTAACACTCATATGAAGATATGGATTCACTGGAATTCCCTATATAATGGTGTAGTGCGCTGACTGTGAAATGATTATTGTAAATTTTATTTACACATATTGCTAAATACAGAACGCTTGTGTGCTAATCCACTATATGTTCTGATGCTAACGAGCAGGTCCGTCTGCTGATGCCAAGTGATCACCACCATACCGTACACCAACACAACACAATACCATACCATACGAGACAGGAACGTTGCATTGACTCACCAGGAATCATACCCGCACGAAATGCGAAATACAGCAAACGGTCACTCACGTGAGTTTTTTGTAGGACAATGGCATGACCCGGTCTATTCGTGTTGCATACAATGTTTATTGACCGACTGATTATTTTTTATATTAACTAAAGAAAGACGCAGTCATCCTGTGGCAGATACATAATCACCAACACCATTGTAGATGCGTGGTGGGAAAATAAATGTGGAAAGGACACAACACTCCGAAAGTGTGTGTTTTTTTTATTATGTTCAATTCATAGAAATGTACTGTATGCACTGCACCATTATACATTTGTTGACAATACAATGAGCTGTTGGTAAAACAGCATCATTGTAGTAGAGTAATGGCCACTGTGTGACGTCACACTCATAGCTATTGTGTTGACTGTATACATCTACCTAGTGGTAGTTACTAACCTGTGTAGTGCTCGTATGTTAAGAATTACTCGACATACTTGCGAGCCCCTGCACTGACTGACTCGCAAGTATGATCGACTTTGTACATTGTACAATGTACACATACCTACAGCGCCCGTCATGTACTATGGCTTACTGAGTTACTTCCTCTTAGACGCTAATCTTAAAAACTTCCGACCCAAGGATTCATTATGAAACACTTTGTCCCTATTTAATTAATATTCTATGTGTTCTCAAATAATGTAGAATATGAAATAAAAATCAGTTACGAGTTTTTATAAAACATTTCGGACACGAATGTCCAAAACCTATTCCGCAGAGTGCAGCGACTTTTTGTGTGAGCGATAACGCGCAAATCGTAGGTCCCACTGGCGCTGTGTACAGCCTTTAAATATAATCATTGTAATTCGGATAGGAGTGATTTGTCACGAGGCAGATAGAACTAACTGTAAGTTAGAGGTGTCCTTGCATTTATGGTTGTGGATCTCCTTCCAACTGCCAGGCGTATGTGTGTGAGCACGTCCAGTGCGCGCCAGTCGGCACTGTTCTAGACTCTAGTGTAGTGCGGCGCGGCGCCACAGGCCGCAGTTGCGCTGAATATTTGTAAACAAGCCGTGACGTCATCCGCCCGCGATACACTGTACACACCTACACGTGACCACGCGCACACGTGCGACGCCGAGCGCGGCCGAGCCGTGCTCACTGCGACACTAGGCGACTCCGCGGCGCTGAGGGGCGGGGTGGCAGCAGGCGCACACCCAGTGCACAGTCCGATACAAACACACAAATATACTGTACAGAAAACGCATCGACATCCTACAGCAGGAAAAAGAGTGGGCTGTTACCCCACAATCCTAACACAACAGATTTATCATTATTATTTTGTATAGTTTTATCATAAACTGGGTTTTGCCGTAGCTTTGCATGCGTGATTATGTATATTGGTACCGTAGGGATAACTCTATTTGAACAACTATGATGAACTACGTCTATTTACGTCCTACTTATAGTGCTTAGTGTAGTGTCCGAGTCGCGTACACCCGACCGCGCAGGTCTACATCTACACATACTGACAGCAGGCAGCACCTGCGCCATCGCGGCCGACTGTACTGCTGCCATCACTCGCAAGATGGCGTCCGCGACGGTAGACCCTCAGGTACTGCGTACCTGTTGAAATTCCACTCCGCATGCAAAGTGCATACCGGTACATACTACATACACATCCGACGCGATGTTGAAATAATACAAATATATATATCATATGATGATCTTTATTCCATAGCTGATTCAAAAGTTGAAATGCAGCCTCTTACTTTCACTTATTATGTGAAAACGAATGGTCCATTTATGTATATAACTTCCTACGTAGTGTGTCAATGTTATAAGCTTTATTAAGATTCTAAATGGCATCTAGACTCGTTAGAAGATGAGCTTAGCCGCTGTCAAATACTAATTCTCCAGGCTAGAGCCTTAAAGCACCTCAAGTTGACGGGGAAGCTCTGTAAACAAATATAGGGTAAAAGTATAACCCCGTTCTATAAAAGGTTATAGTACTATATTTGAATTCACAGCTCCCTGAGTGCGATTTCGTCACCCAAATCACATCACGTTCGTCACCCTCCACCGCCTGTCATAGAACGTGACAGAGTGTTGCAAGAATGTGGTCGCGTGCGCGGGCATTTCCGCAATGTTTCTTCTGTTTATTTTAAGCGGAATTTGTAGCGTGTTTGTGTAGCAGCGGCCGGGAAACGAGTATGTGGGTCACCTGATCGCGAGCGATCTCCATCGCCAACAACTCCTCTACCGGATGAGTAGGTGCGTGACTGGCGTTATATGATACGAATAGGGATTCGGAAGGTGAGAACAATTTGTACCTCCGGAAGTTTCACTCTCGAACTAAACAACTTACTGCAAACTAGTTCGTGTCGGTATTACGTGTTATAGTGGTAGGACTACCCCGGTCAAGCCTCGGCTATTCATGAACAATAGTATCTTCTATGACCCCTACGTGAGATGCCTGCAAAGTGATACCTGCTGTGTGGGTTCGATACCCGGGTCGGGTAAAGTGATATTGGGTTTGTCTATCACGAAATACTCAGTATTAGCCCGGAGTCTGGAAATGTGTTCAGTATAGCGATAGATAGGCTCGCCCCCTATCACATCATGGGTCGGTAATAAGCTCGGCGAGATGTTGGTTTACTAGTAACACCTCTGCGTACCCCGTCCACGTTCATGTACGACGAAAGGCAGATCACAATTCGACGTCCATTGTTAACTAGCTGTTGCTCGCGGCTCCGCCCGCGTGGAGGTCATGTTTGGGAGAATAAGTATACAATACAAAATACCAATATTAATGCGTTTAACTTAAAAATGACGGATTTTCATTCCCTATTTTACCCCCTTAGGGGCGGAATTTCCAAAAATCCTGAAACATATATTTTTTATTTTTAACTAAAATGCCAAATACAAATTTTCTTGAATTTAACTTCAAAAATGACGGATTTTCATACAAACTTTCATCCCCTATTTTACCCCCTTAGGGGTGGTATTTCCAAAAACCCTTCCTTAGTGGATGCCTACGTGATAAAAGGTACCTACTGTCAAAATTTCAAGTCTCTAACCCCAGCCGTTTAGGCTGTGCGTTGATCGATCAGTCAGTCAGTCTGTATTGCCAATATCACAAGTCCACGAGGCAAGTGCGCGAGCCTTTGCTACTGATAGCTCTTTATGTATAGCACTAACACACAGTGCACACACGGTTCGCCGAAACCTATTTATGATTTATAATACGCGGATAGCTTATCGCGCCGAACACCAGCCTGTTTTCGAATAACTCGCATAAATATTAGAACTGGAGTGACGCGAGCTAGGACTACGCCCGGCTGTGGGCCCGGCGGGACGGTGCGGCGGCGGCGGCGGCGGCTGGTCGTTCGTCTGTTCATTCACTTTGTCATTGCTATTAGCATAGGTCGCTGATCATTTACGTAATAGGTTGATTTTGTTGCGGCTGCACTAGTCTATACTAATTTAAAGGTTGTCTGGAAGGCATTACGGATTGAATATTAAATTGTTGTGACTTGTGATCGTAGTTCGATACTAGAGCCCCCAGTCGCGGGAGTAACCAGGTTTATGTATCGTGGGGGTTAAAAAAAACAAATTCAAAACATTTATAAAATTAATTGTGATCGTTTATACTTCTCACCTCTCCTTATTCCCATATAATATAAATGTAATGTTTTAAACAGTTATATCTAATGTAGTCTGCACAGACTTAAACCCACAGTTCATTAGTTTTCCACTGTGCCGCGGAGGCTGCAAATAGTTAATATTCAGTATGTAAACACGGTAAAGTGTAAGCAGAAACACTATCGACTCACGCGAGTAACGCAGTGAAATATCGTGAACGATATTTTACTGAGATCCAGACTAAAACCTTTTTATCGTGACTCCAATGTTTGATCACCTCACCGCAAGAGTCACACTAAGAGTCTGCATTGCAAGTAGTATGTAGTGTGAAGCGCCTTCAATCTTGACCTCCGACAGATTTTCATATTCCACGGAAAAACGAACGAAAACCGCGCTTGCCTTCACACCACCTCTGCTCTTCCGTCTTCGTCGCCCTTGCAGATGTCCTCGTCGTGCGATCGAGACGCAGATAGCGCATTATTATGCCATATTTTATAATAATCATCTATTTTTCAATTTTAGTACTTAACGTTATGTACATAAAGACGATTGTGTGTCGAAATTGTACCGAAAAGATAATATGCCATTATTTACACGATTCTCGTTCAATGAAATAGCACTTTATGTGAATGATCGTAAAGTTACAATTGCTATGAGCGCGTTTTTTTATTTCGGTTTGAAATGAAAAATACACACATGTGCTCGTCGAGGGATAGTGAACCCAATGTGTAGTTGTTTAGTGTAGTAATTGGAGCAGGGCTGTGCAGGCAGGTAGCCGTCCTGGGCGGCGGGTCGTCGACCGCGCGCCCTCCGCCATCGCCGAGGAGTCTGAGATGCGCCTGTCTCTCCACTCCCGTGTCAAATGTAGACGGCTACAGTCTTTACTTGGCTACCGTGCACCCTGTAGTCTGTGTACATGTAAAAGAGATAAAAAAATTATCTTTCAAAATACAAGTCACTATAAAAATAAATATTCATGAAATGCAGTTGATAAGCGTATTTTTTGCAAAAAGTAACTGAAATTTATTCAAGGTACTCGAAAGCGAAATGAATCAGGGCCGCTCACATGGATATGCCACGCAGTATTTAGTGTATTTTACGAGAATAATGGAATGAACATGGCTTGAAACTAGGGCCATTCAGGTTGAATCAGAATTCGAAGCCAGCTGTTCATTAGGTAGAGGGGAGGTGGTGGAGGTCATAAAACATCATATTACATCATAATGTATTGAAAACTAGTTTCATATAATGAAACATACCCGACTGACTATGTAACATGTTGTCGCAGGCGCGGGCGGCCACAAGCTCAATAACGAACAGTTTTTACTTGATTCGATATGATATTTGTGTGGGGAGAGTGAGGAGATGAGGCAAGCGCGCGTGTCGGCCGCGCTAGAGGCCAAGTTTCACAAGCCCTCGCCCCGCGCCCGCGCCCAGCGTGCCGCGAACTTGGCACCGTTTTTTTTCGGCAACGCTGACCCCAAGCGAAATATTTATCCGTTACTTGTCACGTTTAAATGGAGCTGGTTATTGGAGTGGAAACTGTCCAATAATCGTTTCTTTTTACATCATTACTAGCGACCCGCCCCGGCTTCGCACGGTCACTGTGGTCAACCTTCGGAGATAACACACTTTTCAGTAGGTAATTTTATAATATACAATTCCGAAATATATACGTCATAAGTTTTAGCTTGCGCGGAGTTTTATTTTTATGAAAAAAGGGGCATACGGACAGGAGGCTCACCTGATGGAAAGTGATCACCACCGCCCGTGAACATCTGCAACGCCAGAGGGCTTGCAAATGCGTTGCCGGTCTTTCAGGAAAGAATATGCACGATTTTTCTCTACATTGTAGATGTAATTATGTATCTATTATGAATTTAAACCATACGGAAGAAAATTTATGGATATATTTATATGCCTTCATCAAGGTAATTGCTTTTTGTTGGTTATAAGTTATGTGCCCAAAAAACTGCCGACCGCTTTATAACCGCGCAGAGTAAACTCTGCAGAGTTCAACAATCATGCGCGTGCTTCATAAACGTTCGTCTTCCGCCTGCGAACGAGTTGTTTTACCAACGCGGCACGACCCGACCCGTCCCTGCGGTATACTGTGTACTCGCGTAGGAAGTGAAGTCTGTCGGTTGAGTTCGTGTGGTAATGTTGTCTCGACACGCTATCGACCCAGGTTTAATGGAAATGGTTTCACCCGATGGTGTCGATACACACAATCACAATAGCCAGTGTGCTACGTCAGCCACGTGGTGTTAAAGTGACAGCCATCTATGTATATGTCAGAGCCAGAGAATACTCACTTTTGACTTAGATAGGCATAATATCGTATCGATGCGTCATTTTCCTACTCTACAATTCCGTAGCCGAGGTACCAGTCTGCTAAATGGCATCACGCGGCTTTGCAGCTACCAAAAATGTATCTTACTTTCTAGAGCGCTATAGCCGCTACACGGGGTTGTATGTTAGTTCGGTCCCGCACTGAATGCGTCGTGTCGAATGTTGACTGAGTACTCCTGAGTCATTTATCAAGCTTCGGCCACTCGTGTGCTGTCAGTGGTACAGTTCAGTACCCCCGGGGACGTTATCAGTCGCGTGCGGTGCGTTATCACCAGTTATCGCACGTCCAACGCGCGTCATGCGTGCGTGCGCCAAGAGCGCTTAATCTCGAAGTACTGCACACCACTGCAATGCACTCGTCGTCTCTGTCCCATAGTTTCACGGACCCATCAGTCTCTGAAACTGTGTTTCCCCACTGTTATTTCTAGGCAATACATACAAAGCGGTACTGGTGCTAACATAGGCAGCTAGTTAGACCTCTCGGCAGAGTGCTCCCGAGAGCTCTAACAAATAGTACATACTATTTGTTACATGTACATGCTATTGACAGCCTCCGTGGCGCAGTTGGCGAGTAGCCGGCTGTGAAACGAGAGGATGTGGGTTCGATTCCCACACCGGGACAAATGTTTGTGTGACAGACAGATATTTGTGTCCGGAGTCTGGGTGTTGTGAGACCGTGCGTCTCTCTAGGTCCCTGATACCCACAACACAAGACTCGTATCTTAGTGTGGGGTCGGGGCTATGTGTGTGGCTGTTGGGTGTTATTTATTATTATTATTATTTTATTATTTATTATATACCGACTGACGTGGCTAAGATTGGTAGGACAGTCACGTCGTACAGCAAGAAGTAGGTACTGCCAGCCTTCGTGACGCAGTCTGTATGAGACGACAAGTTTCAGGTTCGATTACCCAGTTAAAGATATTTGTATTGGGTCTAGATGTTGTGAGACCAAAAGTCTCTCTCGTGACACAAGACAATTGTATACATATACTCGATCTTACTATGGGCTGGTGTGTGTCACTGTTCAATGTTCTCCCATCCTCATTCTTCAGGGTGTTCCACTCTCATGACCTTAGTGTCCTAGGTATGGATATCCGCTGTGATCTTAATCCAAGGAGTCGCATCGAGGGCGTAATATCTGCCACTTCACGATGGGTAGGAATCCTGAACAGGGTGCGGCGGTTTTTCACGCCCGGTCAGCTCTACCGCTTATTAAAAGCGCAGGTGCGGCCGGGAATGGAATACTGATCGCATTTCTTTCATTCTTTGACGGTTCCGCTAAATACCTTTCAATGCCTTGGATGGGTTGCAGCGGCTGCCACCCGCATTGTGAATGATGCAGACGTGAATTACACCCTAGAGTCGCTACACCTGCGCAGGGATAATTTCTCACTTAGCGTGTTCTACCGTCTGTATCATGGCGAATTCTCCGAACAATTGTTTAATCTTATCCTCTCCTCTCCCTTCCACACCTGAATCACGCGTACAGGTTCGAAAATTAGTATTTTATTACTTTTTTTTTCAGTTTGACATATAACGTGTTCCCTTCTTTCTATGATACTGGGTCCTTTGGGCCTAGTGTGAAGGTGCTATTGACAGATAGATTGTCTCTCGCTACTTGATACTCTAACTGGATGGCACTGCGCTTGCCGTCAGGTGTCGTGTGGTCACTTGGTCGTGCCAGGATAAAAGAAAAATATTAATTTATTTATTGTCCGTTTAAGGTATCTTATAACACAGCGTCGGGTAAACAAACCAGTTTTAACCTGGTGCATAAAATATAGCTTTTTATATAGTTCAAGTTGTTGCCAGTTTGTTTGTGACGTGGAGCCTGACTGTTTGTACACGTACGTATGGAATCCTGACATTGCATGGGCTCGTGTTCTGTAAGCACTCGTGTCTGTTATGCAGCAGTGATAATTAAATCACGAGTTCGAGTTAATACCGTCATTTGTATTTCATTTTTAATAGTTACGTTAAATATCTTACAGTTCTAATTTACTTTTTACTTTAGATCTTTAACTTAATGATTGACCTGAGTCTTTTGCTGCTGGAAAAGATTCTCGTAGAGTCATTGTTCTAAAACATCTCATCTCATTGTTTGATATCCCTGTTCCCGTCTGTTGCCGAAATACGGTTGACAAGTTGGCGACTGTAAACATGTATGATAATATGTAAAAGAGTGCCAAGTTGTGCTGATAATAATACGCGCGTGTAGGTGTTGTTAAATTTAGCTAAGGTCGGTACTCGGTACGGGTGCCTGTACCGCATCCGGTCTGGAACCATCACCTCACCTCACCTGAGTACACGCCCCGTCGAATGGAGACTGCATGCACAATATGTACATCGTACACAATACACATGCATCAACTCTGTGTTGTACGCATGTATGTCGACGACGTGTACGGCGCACGCGTCACGCAAGTGACTGGTGCAAGCGAATCTTAATTATAATTAATGTACTGATGAATGCTGCGCATCGTGGTTATTGTGCTTTTGAACAGTGTGTATGAACTTATTATTTTCGCATATTGTTTCTAAATCCATACTCATTTGAGTATCTCTTATTTCCATTATATTAGGTATGTAAGTATTCCTTAGTTATTGTGAAAATTACTAATGATAATTGTAAGAGCTACAAATGAGCTCTCGCAACATTTTAGCAAGCTGATTCGTATTATTCATAAGCATTGGTATTTTGCGTTCAGAGTCTTTGTTCGAATCCTTGGAAGTTATATTGTTACATTTCTAACAAACTGGGTGTATTCGTATGTTTTCTTATATTCCGGTGTGTTGAATTGTTGCGCCACTCGACGACGCTAGGGCTTCCTCTCGAAGCCATTCAGCGGAGCCTCCGGCGAGTGCCATTCCGATCGACTCTGCTCCGCCGCGAACAACGCGCCGCGCCACACGCGCTCCTCGGGGATACTCGGGGATACTCGGCCTCCTCGTGACGACGTATCTTGACCACATATATGATGTAATTAGTACACAACATTAAGATCTAGTTGTCGTTTTTGCTAAACAAAAATTATGCCATATGGTTACTGTGTACGTTGCATGATATAAGCCCGTATACGACGCTTTCTTAACTGAATTGATTCCTAAAGTTCAACACTCCGTCGAGGGACGTGATGTGTAGCTGGGCTAGACTACACCTACCACCAAATGCAGAATAAGAAATATACTTGCTGTGCTAGGATACAAAAGGCATTATAGCAGAACGTCGACGAAATTAATAAATAGGTCGACAGCTCTGCATCATTTGATGTGTGTTCGACGTTAGGGATCAACTAAAGTTAGATAAAGCCGGTTAAAACTAATATTATACCCTTATTTATGAACGTTACTATGCCATGCGTAGATTGCGCATGCTAAGCAGCAATGCGACATCAACCCAAATCGAAGAGCTCGCTTTAATGTTTTCGGGCATTAGACAATTATATTTTTTGTAATACGAGTATATTCCCCAGCTCAGAGAGGTTGAAGTCAAGTAGCCGGTCTTAAAACAAAGTCAAATAATGATAATAATGTGTAATGCATGGTATAACGTCAACACCGCCTTTGACTGATGACGAGCGCGGCACTCGGCAGTACTCAGTAGTGTTCGTGTATAACAAAGTGCTTTGTTGTGACAATCTAAGGCGCCTTACTTTGTATATACACACACACACATACACTCACGCCTGTAATCCCCGAAGGGGTAGGCAGAGGTGTAACTAGTACACCCACTTTTCGCCGAATTTCGGTCCCATAATGTGATAGGGGGCGAGCCTATCGCCATACCGGGCACATTTTCCAGACTCCGGGCTAATACTGAGGAATTTCTAGATAGAAAAACCCAATATCACTTTACCCGACCCGGGGATCGAACCCGAGACCTCAGCACAGCAGTCGTAACGCATGCGCAATTACAACTGCGCCACCGAGGCAGTCACTTTGTATATAAAATGTGATAATTCATTTATAAACGTATTTTATTATAGAAGTTTACAATAACGTGTGCACTTGTTTTATTGCTTCTGTATTGAACGATATTCCACTGTTCATGTACAGTGGCGCGTGAATCGTGATTGTCCCTGACCAAACCTTTATGGCACAACCGCGACCGCTCGGTGATAATATACAATGACAACGTGTCAGCGCACCCTCTACCTACGAAGCATATAGAAGCGGCGCGCGGCTGATCTAGCTAATACATGTGCGCGACGAATGACGATAAGGTACAGGGAACACTATAGGGTATCTATCCTATGTCGCAATCAAATTACAAGTGTTGATTCTGCAGAGTCTCGATCGGGTTTTGAGGTATTTGACGACAGTGGTTTATTTATTAAATAAGCGTTATAGATTCATTATTATATTTGGATTAACTTAACTATATCATTCCGGTTATCGATCCGATAACTATTTGATGCTAGTGTTATTGTATTTTCAAATAATATTTTCTGTGAAATCTAAGTAAAGAAATGTCTGAGACTAAAAGTTACCATGCCATTTATCAATTTTGAATCAATCAGCTCTTAAGGTTGAGAAATCCTGAAATTTATATAGTGGTAGAGCCACGCTGTAGACATATTTGTCTGCAGCATGAATGGGCCGGCTCGACCGGCGTAGTACCACTGTCTCACAGAAAACCAACGTAAAGTGACAGTTTGCTGTCGCGTTTCGTATGGTAAGTGAGATATCCGGAGGCCCAGATTCCCCCTTCCCTTCCCTAATCCCTATTCCTGTCCTTTAAGGCCGACAGCGCATACATGACACTTTCGGTATTGTGGATGTTCATGGGCGGTGGAGATCACTTAACATCAGGTGACCCACGTGCTCGTTTGTTGGACTATGCAGTAAAAAAAATAAAAAAAAAATTATGTCATACGTGTATCAAATAAATAAATATTTTAGAAACGCCACGCCACCATCACTAAATACACACTGTATCCAAACTCTTACGATAAGTAAATCTTACCGTTCTTTATTTAAGCGACAAAATATTCGTACTTATTTTCTTATAGTTTATTAATGAAAATAGTTAATGATTGAAAAAAATATCTACTATGTTAAAAGCAACAAGCTGGTTACATATTTATCATTTTGGGAGCGTGCATATTAGGTATATAGGTATAGGTACTCCTAGAGTCAACAGTAGTTTCGAGTAAACCGTCCAGTTTCCTTTAAATTTTCTTCCAATAAACTTCATATTTTTGTAAGTTTACAACGAACCGTTGTTGCGGACGACATTGCGCAGCAGTATTGTGGTACTCGCGGAAGGCGCTGGCGCTGCGAGCCGACACAAAGGAATCGTCGCCGTGGCCAGGGTCTCGCCGACCTTGCGCCGGCGCGTGCCACGCGAACTTGCGAACTATTGTGTTTGTAATAACGTACACAGTGACACGGCGGAGGTATCGGAGTCAGTGGGCCAGCGATGTGACGCAACCAGTGAGCGGTTGAGCGCGTTGTATGCAGCCATAGAACAGGCCTGTGGGGGCTGAACCATGACTCTATCGGCTTGAGCCCACAGCTACGTCCGCGTAACTCATGTTTCAATCAGGCCACACGACTATGTCATTCGTATGTCTAAGTCTACCGTCAACAGACTATGCGTCAGTGAGATTGCTCAAAAGTGTGCACTACGCCAACGTGTATTGTGGGTGGTATCATGGGCGGTGGACTCATTTGCGCATATAGCACACGGCTCTGATACACGGACGGGCGCGGCGATGTGTCGCAACTCGCAACCCGCACGTGTCTCAACTCGGTGAAAGCACCCTCGAGGCCTGACACCGTGTGAACGAGTCAACGCGACACACACCTCGTGACTCGAGCGAAACTTACGCACTTGCTCCTTGTCATCCGTGAACGTGGCCTTATTATCTCCTCAAAAAAGATTCAAACGTCACAAAGTTGCCCAAGTAGGAGAGCATGTTGCACAATACACTTGTGAAGTACATCTACTAAGTACCTAGTTGTCCGAGATCGAACTACTCCGTTCACAGATAGTTACAGTACTTTTAGTTATGTATATAACAGAGAATCCTTATTTTTATTTTACTGAATTATGATACGTTTAAAATAATGTCTATGACCAGAGCAACCTTTGCAATAAACAAGCAAGAAAAAATATATTGCACTACAACGAAAAACGTGGTCTGCTTATCTGTACGTACGGATATATACAATATCACCTACATCATGTTCCGCGTCATGCGCAACGTTGCCAAACATGTGTAGCGACACGTGAGCGCCAGCCGCATGCTATAGTTAGCACTAAGTATACGAAACATGACTCAAGAAAATTAGCCGACATATTTATAACATCTTGCCAAAAACTATGCAGATTCTAATCTGGTGCCATATTAACAAAATAAAATTGGTTGATGTCCAAATGTCTTGTGTTGTCTCCGGGCCAACCTGGTCAGTGGTCACATTACCAACACCGCGTCGCAGTCGTTCCGCAGTACACATTCTACACGAGGTGCAGACATCATGCATGCAGCATGACACACACACACACACTGTCGCGATACAATGCAATATTACACTATGTACGAGTATAATGTAAAGCGTTTTGCGATCTACTGCTGCCATATATATATAATAAACTACGCAGAATATGAAACTAGCGATTGTAACAATGTAGATAACATGTATATAAATTCAATTATATACACTAACTGATATATTGTGTAGGATAATTGTAAATTATTTGTTGTTTCTTATGTCTGTGTATATATACATTATTAATATTCGTGATTAATGTCAACATAATTTGTTTTAATTAGCATGGGCGGTAAAGGAGCAAATGATTCACCTTATTGTATGGGATTTACAAAACTAATAAAATAAAATAATATTTCCACCGCTTAAACAAATAATTACTTACCGCCTTACGCTTAAACAAGCGCAATACCAGAATAATATTAGGTGTTGTCAGTTATACAACTTTATTATTGTTGAGATTGGGGAAGGCAGACTGGTTTAGGGATCCGGGAATCTACCACCGTGCTCAAGTACGAAATGTAACAAATTACACGTTGGTTATTCTTAGGCAGTGGTAATAAATATTAACCGACCTCCTAGTACTTACTACACCTATCACCTAAACAATACACAAAACTTCGTACACTTGTAATGTCGAACAGGATGAATGAGAAATGCAGCGTCATGTTAGTGTGTGTTGTGCTTGCAGTGATGGCAGCAGCGCCGGCAGCCCGAAGGAGGCGTGCGTGGCGCAGTCCCCGCCGCCCGCGCCCGCGCCCCCCGCCAAGCGCGACGTGCGCCCC
This sequence comes from Laothoe populi, assembly GCA_905220505.1. Classification (NCBI taxonomy): domain Eukaryota; kingdom Metazoa; phylum Arthropoda; class Insecta; order Lepidoptera; family Sphingidae; genus Laothoe; species Laothoe populi. The sequence continues at coordinate 61,461 of HG992146.1, read as the reverse complement.
GCACACCACGCGCACGCGCACCCTCAGCATCACACGCAACATCACAACCACCACGACCACCGCCGGCTGAGCATCGGTGAGACACACAAACCTCCAACAACCTCGCCCGCGCCGTTACTAACGACACGTTCTTAAACAATAATTCTTGGACGACAAAGACGGTTGCTGACACCGCCAAGTGCCTGTTATCATCAGTTCAAACAGCTCAATTTGAAATACTGTACTTGAGTATTAGTTCACCTGTAGCAATTCGACCAACCGATTTGTCGTTTACCGATTTTTCATTAAGACAATAGATAACATAACTAGGACAAGAATTATATATTAACAATGAGGAGGTATTGGCAATCTGCAATATATGTAGAAACAAGAACTAAGCTTACTGTAGATTGAGTTGTCTCATTGAAATGTTGAATTCGCTTGAAATGAATTAAAACAGTGCATCCTGACGCCTTGATCCTCGTAGTGCAGTGTAAAGTACGCAGGGTGCATGTGGCACGTGCGGTGATGGTCCTCGTGTGATAACATGTATAGTATGGGTTTGTCGCTGTTTTGGCACACTGACACTGGTGACGGTGTAGTGCAGTGGGATGCAGTGCAGTGCATCGTGCGCTTGTTGTAGGTGCGGGAGCGGGAGCGGGCGGGTCGAGACGCGCCGAGCGCCGCCCGGCCGCGCCCTCGGACCGACGGCGACCAGGTACATACATGTACATACTCTATCACACACATACATAGTACATACTGATGTTCCTGTGTTAGTTTACATTTGTACTTCGATGCTTTAACGATCATAATGTAATACTGAACAACAACAACATGGTGTTTGATGGTATGTATGATCTTAATTTTTTAATAAAACGACCTTTTTGTCGCGACCTCGCGTCACCCTCATGATAGACATTTACTCCTCCCAAGGGTCTAAAGTGATTTAACATCGTCAGATGGCCTCCCACCTTTACTTTTGCTTTATATTGTTTAGTACACGTAAACAAACGAGTAAATAACCTTATAACTATACGAGTAGGTTCGTTCGTTTCCTGTGTTTAATTTTGTACATTATTCGATATGCAACCGAAATAAATACAAAACAGAAATCCATTCGCGAACAGACAATCAAAAATTTATTCAAGAATTTCATTCCGGGCGATGATGTCATGTATCTTATCGTGTATCCTTTTCTTCCATTTCACAAATCTTTCATCAGATTTGAATGGTTTCTTACTCACTCATTTTTTATAGTATTTACATACATTCTTTCAATAATAGATCTTAGGTAAAGGAACTTAACGATTGAAATTATAAAAAAAATCGTTTCGACTTTTAATCACCGCCGCCCGTGAACAATGCACATGTAAAGTAAATTTATTGGTGTGTTACACACCATTGAGGTAATACACTGTCTATACTTAACTCGCAACAGCCATGGTACTGCGTTGTTGTGGACAAACCCCACAACAACGCAGTTCTACCGTTCATGTGAAGCATGCTCTAGCAATAAGTAACATGTATGGACTGCACGATCAACTCACACGCATGCTTGGATATCAGAGAGTTTAGAGGTTCGCATGCACTGAGTCAATTATTTTAGCCTAACATGTTAGAGATGTTATGTGCGTACAAGTAGATTAACAACCGTTTCGTTATGTTTTCGCGGGGAAAAGTGAATTTTGACTACCACCCTGCCCCAAGGACAGGCGTAAAGTAATTTATTATTTATTTATTTATTTATTTATTTATCTTAAACAATATCATTACAGGTACTTAAACCTAATACAATATTGTCGCTATTAACTAAATTAACTCTTTCTGATATGATATCTTTCTTAATACTACAATATTTACACATACATAATAGGTATCATTTTTTTATATACTATTAACATATCTAAACTATAAAATAATTAACAAAATTAATATATTTATCATGCATAACAAATGATACTTACAAGAACTTTAGCGATTTCACTCCAAGTACCTGAGAATATATCTATCCTGTCATGGGTTACGTTAATTGTTTTAATTATCCGTGTTACGGCTGTTTTCGCCAGTAGATTGGTTCTGGCTACCGGTACCGCGAGTAGTTGCGGGGGCCGTCTCTTCCACACGTATCGGTCTGGTACGCACAGGTTCAGGTGCCGCAGCACTCCCGGGTTATGTGCTACACCACGCAGTAATTTTATTATATACGCCGCGAGTGTGAAGTCCCGGCGTACCCTAAGCTCGTTGTATCCCACCATACCCAATACAAACAATGTAGGGTACATTAAAGGGTAGAACGGGTATACCCCGTATAATTTAAAATACAAGTGTCTTGTGAATTTATTTTGGACTCGTTCCAACATGACACTGTATTTTGCTTCATGGGGAGCCCAAATAATTGCACTATGTTCAAGATGACTCCTGACTAGCGCGTCGTACAACACCTTGATTGTTGCAATGTTTGTGAACCCTCGAGATTGCCTCAATACAAACCCTAGGTTCCTGTATGCCTTCCTGCATATCTTAATGATGTGTTCCCGAAAGTTTAAATCGGTACTGAGAACAACCCCTAGGTCACGTACCTGCGATACTCGTTGCATCGGCTCCTCTCCTACCTTGTACTCATAGTGCATAGGAGTCCGAGCGCGAGTAAAGCTAATCACCGAGCATTTAGCTACATTGAAGCAGAGTTTATTTTTATGACTCCACTCTACCACTCTGCTAATGTCCTCTTGTAGGCGTTCACAATCTAAGTGACCTTTAACCTCGTGCAGCAATTTGAGGTCATCTGCAAATAACAAACATGATGCATGTCTGACAACCTCTGGCAAGTCATTTATCATTATAATAAATTCAAGAGGCCCCAAGTTGCTGCCCTGACTTACCCCAGACCTGGTGTAATATGGTTCAGATTCGTACCCATTGTAATCTACATACTGCTGCCGGTCTTTTATGTAGCTTGCAAAGAATTGTAACAGGTGTGGTGTAAACCCTATTGCCGCTAGTTTCCTTAATAACACATCGTTGTCAACTGTGTCGAACGCTTTTTTAAAATCAAAGTATGCTGCGTCTACCTGTACCCCAGCGTCCACTGCCGGCACCACCTTCCCCATAAAGTTAAGCAGATTAGTAGCTGTGCTACGTCCCGGTCGGAACCCATGCTGCTCGTCCGACAGCTGTGCGCGCACCTGACTTTGCACGCAGCGTTGGATCGCCGATTCAAAGACTTTAGCCGGCGTCGACAGCACAGCCACTGGTCTATATCCACTGACCTCTGGACCAGAACTACCCTTAGGCACCGGAATCACTCGTGTTATCTTCCACCTCACCGGAAACGTCGCATGTTTTAAGCAGATGTTAAATATATGATGTAGTGGCTCTGCTAGAACTCTGCCACAGTCCCTGAACAGAAACGCTGGTATACCGTCAGGACCAGATGAATGTTTAGGTTTAAGACTTACAAGTGCTTTATTAACATCTTGAAGACTCAAATGTTCTATATGAACACGAGCACTATTCGCGTCAACCTCCACCGCTGCCGCTTGTGCGTCTAATAGTGGTGGTTCCTTACTATACACCGATTCAAAAAAATCGGCGAACTGCTTAGCACTCTCCTGATTATTGAGATGTTGACCATCTTTCATGATACTTTGCCTATTTACTCTACTTCTCTTTGACCTAATATATTTCCAGAATGATTTTGGATCCTTTACAAACTGATATTGAATTTTACTTTTGTGATTATTGTGTGCAACTTCTATTGACTTTTTAATCCGAGCTCGGCACTTAGAAAATTCTAAATAATACTTGTCAAGCTTTGTTTTTTTGTATTTCTTATGAAGTCTAGCTTTAGTCTGTATGTCTTTAATTATTTCTGAAGTGTACCATTCAGGGTAAACATATCGGGAATTTTCCCTGTTTCGTTGTTTGCGAGGCACACATTTATCTATTATATGATTAAGTTTATCATAAAAGAAGTTCAACATCTCATCCACATCCTGTATCTCATATAATGCACTCCAATCAGTTGTAGTTAACAAAGTATACAATAATTGATAATCGGCTTTATAAAAATTCCACTGCGGTCGAATACTACGCACGCTGGTACAGAGGGCGTCGGTGGTAGGTGACGCGGGCGGGGGGCTGGGCCGCACACTCACCGCGAGCGGCGGGTGGTGCGGGTCCACGGGCACTAGCGCCTCATCCGCCGCAACTACTGACAATTCACCGCTAAAACCTGTACTCAAAACCAAATCTAGTTGGCGACCTAAGCAATTGGAGACTGTATTACTTTGAGTGAATTCGCAGTATGACATAAAACATTCATAATAATTACTTATATTTACCGGGCACGAATATAAATTAAAATCTCCAATAACAATTATTTCCTTATATCTATCACATAACTTTTCTATTAAACTAAATAATAACATATAGTCATTCTCAGAACTTCCTGGAGGGATATAAATTACACAACTTAAAAATAAAAATCTATTATTTAAATGTACAGTTGCACAAACCATTTCAAAAACGCATTCGTCCATCGACGCGTCCGGGACAAGGACTTGTCGAAGCTCCAACCGGTGCGTGGCCACGAGAAGCACGCCGCCCTGTTTCCGACCATCGGCTCGATCGCAACGTAGTATTCCATATCCCTGTGGGACAATTTCAGCATCGAGTATGGATTCGTTACATCCTGATTCTGTGACTGCGTATAAGTCCGCATTAGATGAAGCTATGTTGTTTCTAAAATTGTCCAATTTGGTTCGTAATCCCCTCACATTTTGGTAATATATTCCCACCTTGTTATTATTTATTGAACATATTCTTGGGCGATCTACGAAACCAAATCCACTCATTAAACTCGGCGTTCAGTGGCCATATTTCCACCTTATTCAAATGATCATACATCTGTTCCGGTACTCCTATTATAAAAGAAGAATAATCCCGTTCCGTTTTATGCTTAATTTTATCAATTTTTATGATCCCCTCTGGGCCACATATACTTTTGACGTGATCGGTCATAGCTTCTACAGTAGTTTCCGGATGTAAACGCCATACGTGTAAGTATTTTTTTCGTTCTGTTGCTACTATCGCCCTCAACTCAGTATTTTTCCCAATTCTCACATCCTTAGATAAACGTTTAGTTCTCTTACTGCGCACCATAGTCCAGTCTGATTGGTTAATTTCCTCCTCTTGTTTGGATAGTTCATCAGTCAGTTGTTGGTTCGTAACACTCACCTGTGTCAGGGATAAATCAGTTTTCGTGGCCCCACGTGTGTTTACATTTTGTACCTCGATGGATTGCTGAATACTCGCTTTCCCTTTAGATTTATTTGCCATGGTATTTTGGCTAACGGATTCAGTGAACGAACTGTGAGAATTTTCAGGCACCTCATTTGTTGAGTCTTGCGGTTGGTTGTACAGAGTCAATTTAGAATTGACTTTTTTTTCTATCACCGTCATTATTTTAACCAAATTGTCGAGATCGCTTTTCGTTTGTGAAAATTGATACTGTAGGTGCGCTATGGCAGTTGCCTGACTGTCCAATCGGGCAACAATATCAGAACGAAATTGCCGTAGTTCATTAAGTAATGCGGAATCCACATCTCTATCGATCATTGTCGGCGAGAATTGAGCCCTACTCCCGCGTTGGGTGTTCACGCTGTTGCAGGGTGTAGTTGTTATGTTCAGTTCCTCCATATTGGCCCTCACAGGTGTCTCTGCGTTGCCGTGTTTAGGATTTAAGCAAATACACTCTGGACATGCCCATTTCATCCTATATGCTAGGGTAAATGCTTTAAAAGCATCTGGTGTAATGTTAAGGCATTTTAAGTCATACCTTTTTTTGCATTTGTCCTTCGAACATTCCATGTAAGAGCGATCTAATATTATTGAACAACAAGCGCTGCATTCCTTCACCATAGTTTTAATTTCAAATTATCCAAAGTAATTCAAAATAATGCACCTAAAAACAGTAATGTGAGACTCGTCAGTCTTCCGACTCAGCGATGAGCCGCCCGGGGGGGATGGTAAACATCCGGGCGAGAGCCTCTAACACTATTCATTCTACATCGATAATACCAACTAAAAACCCCGCAATGGTTGTCTTTAGCGCATTAGAAACGGCTTCAGGTTCCCGGGGCGAAAAGCGCACAAGTAACAAAAGATGCATTGATTCGTCTCCCTGGTTCCGCTTGCATTCGATTCCGGTGCGTAATGTGTACAGTGTATCGTACAAGCGAATACGCGCTACGAACAAGATCAATCTATGTGTATCAACGGTAATCCAGCCAATCAGTCGATGCTTGTACTCTTCAAAATGGCGACGTGTGCCATATTTGGTCAGACCATGTCTACACTCTATATAACGTGTTTATTTATTTTTGTGGCAGACGTGCGTGGCAGTCCCGGCGCAGGCGCGGGTCCTTCTGCCGAACCGCACGTAGCGCACGTGTCGCACGCACAGCACGTGCCGCACGCTCCGCATCTCGTGCACCCGCATCACATGGTGAGTCTCTAAATGTGGTACACCTAATTAATATTTTATTATAATTTACCAGCGACGACTTCTTCACGTTGAGTGAATTAGACATTTTAAGTGGCCGCTTCAATTTATGTTAACGAAATTGTGCAGTGCTAGGGATTGCAACGGCGGTTACCATATTATTTGTAACAAAACCGTGTTGTGATGATTACAGGACACGAACCCTCTGGAGGGGTCAGTGGGCGGCGTGGAGTCGCTCGTGAGCGGCGCGGGCTCCTCCGACGGGGAGATCTCCTCAAAGGCAGGCGACAGCCCCAGCAGGAAGCGCAGGCGGATCTCCAGGCATCTCTCATCAGGTCGCACACAGGCGTGATAATATGAACACGAGCACACGCGCTTTTACATTATAAATCTTTATTAATGATGTATGTTGTGGTGTTCCAGGTGAGAGCAACGTGTCGGTGCCGGCGCCGGCCGCCGAGAGACGCACGCCCAGGCACCACTACCAGCCGCCGTGAGTCATATACATATAGTACGACAACAGCTAGTATCGAACGACTGTAATACATGTCCACGGTCTGTGTGTGTGTGTGCAGGCGGCGGATGCGGTACGTGGGCTCGGCGGGTGTGTGGACGCACGAGCGACTGCTGGAGCAACACGCGCACGCACAGGCGCACGCGCAGGCACACGCGCATGCGCACGCACCGCACGTGCCCCATCGGCCTACGCATGTGCAACACCACCACGCACCGCTCCTGCTTGACATCAACCAGGTGAGTACTCAGCACATACTGCAGGCCCCTGCGCATGGCTGGGTGTGTGAGCGCGCGTACTGACCGCGTGCGTGTGCGTGTGTACGCAGATGTCACTCCGCGGTGCGCGGCTGGGCGCTCTGGGCGGCGGCGTGTCGTGGCCGCACGCGCATGCGCACGCACAAGCACACGTGCATGCGCACCGAGACCACGCGCACGCGCCGCACGCGACACACGCGCAGCGCACACAGGTATACCGCCACATACTACCAGTTACAACATGCACACGAACCGACCGCGACATGAGAGAAAACCACACACACACACGACACCCGCCTGTGTTAACGTCACACGCGTGACGTCACGCACCGACAGTCGACACTACTGACCCAAGTAGTGCCTGTATTTCACATACATATAAATAAATGATGATAGGCGTTATATAGGATTAACTAATACTATGACAACGTCTGCTTACCCACAACCAATGTTGAAAAGAGTTATATTAGTATTTACAGCGACACGTCAAACACATTACACTCGAATCTTCGCGCTCCCTGAACAAACGTTAGGTTTTCTTTGGTTTATTTTATTTTGACCACAAAAAACTCATACAATATTCGGTTATAGACAGCATTGTCATATCTCACAACGGCTCTATTGGCTTACATCCATCATCAACGTCAACATTGGATCCAACGCGTCAGCCAACGTCTTGTACAAACAGCTATAGTGCCGTTGTGACGCGCCAAAGAACTTTGTGAATCTGGGCATAGCATACCGATACTGTATCGTACTGGCCAGTTACTGATTCAATACTCAGTCAGTGACATTGTATTCTTTAAATAAATTGTATTTTATCATAAATAGTTAATAACTGGTCAGTGCTATGAACGTGTAACTGTAAGTTGTTGGTCGCACTGTACGAGTACGGACCGCTCGACAACACATCGCGTACCTCCTGTGGCTTGTTGGACCGTGGTGGAGGCCAAATGGAAAGTTCATATGCCACATGAGTAGAGGGGAGTAGAGGGGTGTCGTGGAGGTGACGCGCGGTGTTGCGAGCGGTGCGGTGCGGTGTGACCCGCTCCGAGTGGCTCCGAGCCGCTCGTGGTGGAGTGTACCTCGCGGTGACGGTGTGAGCGCGGTGCGGTGCAGGTGGGCGGAGTGGGCGGAGCGGGCGCCGGCGGCGAGCTGTGGGGCGCCGTGCTGCCCTCGATGCCGCACCTGCGCTACCAGGTACACGCACACACATACACACACACACACTCGCACACACAACAAATACATATATACCTACATGCATAACGCACCACATACAGGGCTCGAACTACACTTTGGCCGTCGATAACAAAATCAAAACCTAAATATTATTTACTGGACTAGCTTAGTATATAGATTTTTATAATATTTCCTTCGATAAATCGACTCGTCCACTTGAAAAAGGAGGCCCAAAAAATTTACTATTCATCCCAAATAAAAAATACCCCATACTTAACTTACTTTGGGGTATTATTACTTAATATTATGGGTCAATAATTGACGTATTGTAATTTCGATAATTTTTGTATATATCGATACTGTGTAATTTATCGACATCAAATACCAAACGAGTAACACTGTGCATCGATATCTGACGGTGGATACTTCGAGTCCGACACAACACTCTACACTACACTACACTCGAGTGGTGGTTGTTACTCGTTACTCGTTACCTGTTACTCCTGCGCTTTGTGTGATGCTTCAGTCCGGTGTGTGGTGCGGGCCTCATCTACTGTCGCCCATCTCTACTTAGTTTTACTATGTTCAATTAATTACTTGTAACGCACTGTGTTTTTACTTATTCAACTGTACGATAATGTTTATGACACGTTTTTAAAATGAAATTTATTTATTTTGGCCACCATATTTAGTTAATGTATGGCTACAAGCAGCTGTTTAGAATGTGGGGATTGTTGTAAATTTTAAAATTTATTATATTTACTTCACTATAGATTCAACAGGAATTGTTTCATTAATTTTAATAAGTAATTTAGTTTCTTATGCTGAATTTAGCTTTTAAAGTTAATACATTTAGTTAATATTAAAATGCAGTAGAATATACCACGCAGTGGGTCGTCCACAACAGTGTGGATTATAATGACGGCTCATATTTGACCCGTTTAAAGTTTTACACAATATGGCGCTTGTTTTTGTAAAATATCGCAACAATGCTTATTAATATGACACATGGAAGGTGGACGATTTTCAGTACATCTGACACACATACACACACACATATATATACACGCGTACACACATATACACACACGCACACAGACATGCACACGTGAACTGTGCCCATTTCACAACACACCACACACATGTTTACGTATAGTCGGTGCTGTTGGAGCGCACAATATGCATGCCCAGATTATATTGTGATTAAACTGTAACGTAACCCGCTGGGTGTAGTGGTCGATGAGTGTATGTCGCTTGACGCTTGCCGCGCTCTCGCGAGACTTGCCCTACTGTTACTACTGTCACTGTACTGTTCTACATCTACTCTCGTGTATCATACATATCGGACGCTGCGCGAGACCGCACTTTTCAAATACATATTAGATCTGGTATGCTAATATTTTTAGCACAAGTGGCTAACGACGAAAATGCCACCTCTGTGCTTACCTACACTCGTAGCGGTCGAGACGTGGTCGAGCGCAGCGTCCGAGCTGTTCCTTATTCTGTACACCGTGTACACGCGCGGGAGACACTGACTCGCTCTCCTCGCCTCGCCTCGTGCCTCATGTACACCCTGCCTCAAGCAGTGGGGACACAAGGCGGGTCGGAGGCCCGGCTACGGCCCTATACGCCGCCTTATTTCATGTTAGCGAACCAACAGAGTCCTTCACACCGCTCACGTCCGTCTCACGCACATGCTCGATAACGGCGTACACATTGTTATTGTAATGTCCAGTCAGCTTGTACGTGTTTATGATCTCTTGACGACTCTACGACGGACTCACGTGTCACAGTACCTTTGTAAATAGTCATGTTTCTGAAGTAAGTGTTGGCAAGTGGCATGTTTTAAAGATAGTCTGCTTATGGAACACATTGTACAACGCGTGAGCCGTCGGCGATGTGAAATGGAGGACGTTCGACTGGTGTGATGGTGTCACGTGACTGGCGGGGGGTGACGGGGGGAGGTGAGGTGGCGCGGCGGTAGGATGTAGAGCGTGCTGCGTGTCTCACGCCTCACACACTGTTCATATATAGACGTGCACACTGCTTGGAGACATAAGGCCCGCGACCGCGGCGCCTCCACACGACGCGACGCCAATAAATACTTCATTGAATACCGGGCACAGTCCGCGGCGGCGTGGTGGCGCGGCGGCGCCATCGTTGTCGATGTTTTTGATATTGTTCCCACACTCTCCGACTGACTCTGTTTATTTGTACTCGTACTCTCTGATTGTTGAACCCACGTCCTACACGACCTCATGACGAGCGCCGGTATTCCGAAGCCGCGACCACTCGACTACATTCTCAACTGTACCTGCACCTGTACGGGCTACCGGCTCGTCCCGACGCCTTCACTAACCTATTCATACTAATGTATAACACTAAGAGTAAGTCGCATGAGGTCCGGCGTCGGTCCCCGTCCCGCCGGAGCATGCTACACTTGTACATACATGCGTAGGGCAGGCCAGTCCGCGGCGACCCCCCAAATATTTACCTACTAACCCTCAACTGACAACTGTCCGTGTACCGCATGGCTCAGTTCCCACACTCTCTGACGCCCTGTGTATGTGTGACGCCAGGGACGTGACGCGCACCACTATGTTTACGGTTTATGCGCTAGCAACTAAAGCTTTGGTATACTGTAGTTTTATAAATAAAAAATATTTGGCTGGTCGCTTCTTTTAGATCTTGATGTTTTGTCGAGCGCGCTCCTGGGACATCTCGCGTGGTGTCCGGTGGATGTGGTGGTGGGGGTAGTGTGGGTTGGGGGGCGCGGTCCACACACGCTGCACAAGTTGTTCTCTCGTTCTGCATCGCCTGTACTGTTTATATGTACTGTGTCCTCACTCCTGACTCCACACTCCTCATTCCTCACGCACGCGCACTCTAGTATAGTTTTATTTGCATTCTGTCTGTTAGTGTTCAGTACAATCAGTACGCATTAGGCGTCGCCCCCACCTCACCGCATACATAATGTTATGTATTTATATTATTGAAATTGCTCCGAGTCCCTTTCTCCGGTTCTGCTTCATCACTTTGCCCTCTCTTTTATTATAATTATGTATCTGACGCATTCGCTCTCTCAATACTTTTTAATAAGACTATCTGTAAAGTCTCTTGTATATAATGATTATGTTTGTTGTGAGAGCGTGTGTAAGTGTGCGTACGTGTGTTTACTTTTTATATGTATATAATGTTATGTATGTGTGTAACGAACAGCACGAAACAGAGCGAGACAACAACACGTGCGCATGTATGGACCGCGCCGGTGACCTCACTGTTTAATTACTATACTGTTTAGAGCGATGCAGTGGAACCACAGAGTGCACTCAGTGCTACCAACATTGCCATAAAACTCCCAACCCCACCCCATGAACAAACTTTTGACATAACAATTGAAAATGCCGTTTTGATGTTCTAGCTACTTTGAATAAAAAATGAAACATGAATGGCATGAGTAAACATACAACACATGCTGTTTATCTGGTATGCTGTCATCGTGTTACACTTATAGACACAAAACAAACATTGATTATAACCACTTTTCACATGATAACTATAAAATTCTAAATTCAAAAGTAAATTGATTCAGAAATTAATCGTATATGATGTACAAAAATATACAGATTAAACTGTAAAATGTGAAGTAAATAAAGATGACTGACTTTAATATGTAATACAAATTTAAAACTGAATAAGACAGTTATGTTCTTCACTGTATATTTAATGGTATAGGGCTGTGACAATGTTGGCGACCGCAGTGTCATACTGCATCGTTCTGTACTGTGTAAATCCCGGAGCATTGTGCCGGGGTCTCTGTTGTTCGACGCGCCATCTACCGAGCCGAGCCAGTGTTTAGATTATTTTTTGTTATATTATTATTAGGTGCACGGCTAAGTGCGTAAGGTTGAGTTTGAATTGTTTATATCGACGCGTCGCGTGCGCTCGGCTCGGTAGTGACGTCATGGCGTAGCGTCGGTGTGTTGTCGTGCGTTGTGTTGACGTGTGTGTTCGTGCGTGCGTGTAGATGGGCGGCGTGTACGCGGGCGTGCAGTACGCGGCTGCCCCCCCGCGCGGACCCTTCGCCTCGCCGCAACACCCTCACACGCACTACCTCGCCGGAACACAGGTCAGAACTGAGAACATACATTATATATACTAGTTTTACTTTTTATTAGTTTAATCAATAAGTTGAGTTACCAAGAACTTATTGTCGAAAGATTTTTGAAGTTGCTTTAGAACCAAAGTCGACAATCTTTTACTATCAACCAATCAGAAGCGTCTCGTCAAGTCAATAATCCTGTTTCTCATAAAGTCAGTGACAATAACAAATGGCAAATTAAATATCTCCTCAGATTAAAATAAAATACTCAGCAAAATTGTCTTTGGTCTGAAACAAAAGTTATCAGTGTTTTTTTATTTGCCAAAGTGTAAGTCGGCCTACGTCGGATAAGTACTTTGCCGACGTTGGTTCTAAACGACTCATACGTTCGTTACATTGAATATTTCTTAACAGTGTTCACACTACGCACCCAGTTTCTTTATTTCAATAATCTGGGCGACAAAATACAACAGCATTCTTTTTTATTATTTTTAAATAACCTTAGTTTAAGTATGTAATGTTAGTACACTTTTGTTAAATTATTTTTAGTATATCCAGACAATAATAATAACTTTATAAACTATCTGCGGTGGCTCGTGATTGGCTTATCTATTGTATTCGTTTCGTTATATATTTCTCTGTTATTGATAGCTGTGAACCATCCAAATAAAATAATGAAAATAATAATAGCATGCACGTGATGGAATTATAACACTATGTGTGTGTTTGTTGGTAAGTATATAGTTGTTTGTCTGTGTGTAATGTACTCACGTGTGATGCGTGCGGTGTGCAGCGCGCGGAGGGCGGCCGGCTGGACATGCTGGGCGGCGGCGAGGGCGCGCTGTCTCCGCTGCAGCCCGCGGACCTGCACCACGCGCCGCTGCTGCTCGCCACAGAGGTACCCGCAACATACACACACACACATGCGCAGACATGCACGCGCACACACTCATACACATATATACACATACATACAAAATATATTTCATATGAGAAAGCAATACATTCATATTTAAATTTGGTTCGTTTTAGTTTGAATTCAATTAGTCAACTGATAATTTGTTACATGTGTTTTATGTTATTTACACTACACTTACTATTGAAATCTTTCAAAGTAAGTGCCGCCTACACTCATAAATACATTTGACAATAATAAATAAGCAAGGTGGCATTTCTACTCGAAAACTGAAAAAAGGCAAAGCACTTTATGAGGTATAGTTTGGGAACGCCTGGCCTGTATGATCAATAATATCTATATTGATTTGTATCTGTATGTGTGTGTGTTCAGGCGCGCGGAGCTCCCCTCGACCTGATGGCGCCGCACCACGCGCACCACGCTCATCACGCGCACCACGCGAGACACGCCGCGCTCTCGCACCATCACCACGTGAGTATATGTATATCTACGAGTAGGTGAAAAGGTATGGCGATTCTATAATCGATTCTAATCGTTATCAGATAAATCGATCAACAAAAAATAGCAAATTTGTCATTTCTTTACACGTTGGGTAGTAAATTCAACTTATTGTAAATAATTATAGTTTTTATCAAAAAAGGAAAAAAAACGACTTTCTAGCGTGAAGTATTGATTCACTGGATCGAGTCAGTACTAGGTATCGATATGCTTGGTCTAAGAAATCGATTTTTCGATTAATCGATCTCAGATGGCCATGCATCTATGAGTATATCTAGAAGGTGGCTTGTTACACCCAGGTGGGTTACTCTTATGTGTGTGTTCGTCTGTGTTCATTGAATAATATTTTGATCTTTCGAATGTCAAGTGCAGTGACGTATCGTTAATGCTTACACGCGCTTTATAAATCAAATTAATCGAATTATTTTTTCCTTATCAGTTCAGCTAGCTATTAAAGCGTGTTTTTATAGGAATTTAAAAACATTATTGGGCTTTTAGCATTATGTATTTCATGTATGTATGTGTCTGTTCAGCGACGCAGCGGCGGTGTGAGTGGAGTAGCAGGCGTCGGTGGCGTGGGTGGAGTGGGCGCGGTCGGTGGTGTCGCAGGTGTCGGGGGGGTCGGCGTAGTGGGGTCGGTGGGGTCCTCCCGCGCCGCGCGACCCTACGTGAGACACGCGCCGCGCTGGCCGCATCACACACATCACACGCACCATCCCGTGCATCCAGTGCATCACGTGCACGCGCAGGTACGTCACCACACCATCACACCACCACACTAGTGAACCACCTCGATACCGGTGATGACGTGACGTGACGTGTTGTCTGTATGTTGCAGGGTGGCGGCGGGCTGGTGTCCGCGGCGCTGCCGGCACACGTGCAGGCGCAGCTCCACGTGGCGCAGCCCCTGTCTCTGCCACCACCTCCCCCCACCTACCAGGTACCGCCACCGTCCTCCCCGCCGGCACCGCTCCTGGTGCGGCGGAGGAGGCTCGCGTCACTAGCGTCACTTGCGCCAACCAACGTTCTTACGCTGCTGTTGGCGCAGGTGTTCCTGAACCTGCTGGCCATGTTCCCGCTGTCTCCGTACGGGGAGGCGCGCGGGGACGAGGCGCCGGACTCGCCCGAGACCGAGAACTACGAGGCGCTGCTGTCGCTCGCCGAGAGACTCGGGGAGGCCAAGCCTCGCGGCCTCGCCCGGCAGGAGATCGACCAGCTGCCCAGCTACAAGTACTCGCCGCAGACGCACCAGGGTATGTCTGACCACTATCGCTCTTATGATACTGATCAATATAAACAAGTATTTACTGATTAAATTTGTAATAAACTAATTCTCAACTCTCCCAATTCCCAATTCTAGTAGCCGGCTGTAAAACGAGAGTGTGGGTTCGATTCCCACACCGGGACAAATGTCTGTGTAACAGACAGATATTTGTGTCCGGGGTCTGGGTGTTGTGAGACCGTGCGTCTCTCTAGGTCCCCCATACCCACAACACAAGACTCGTATCTTAGTGTGGGGTCGGGGCTGTGTGTGTGGCTGTTGGGTGTTATTATTAATTATGATTATTAATTCTATACACGATTTTATACAATATGTTTGCAGCCATCCTTGGACTTTTTTTTAGATATTTACATCTCTACTCAACATCGTGTGACAATTCTTCCTATAATGATCGATTTGAATAGAACATGCCCAGACTTGTTTTTATTTAATCTACTAAAAAACCCTTAGGCAAAAAAACTAGATTATTTTTTCTTGGAATTAACTAAAGTCTTGATAGATTTTACAATAATTGAGCTTATTTACGAGAACGGATCACACAACATGAACAACAAGCAATAATGGCGCGAATAGAACATGGCGGGAAAAATCATAAAGTACAAACTGACAAGAACGAACGTTCAGAAATATAATACACATATTTCTTCAATTTTATTTCTATAATTATTTTTAAAAGGTTAATAATAAGCCTAGGAAAATAGTTATTTTATTATTTAGAATCAAATAATTATGTTACAGAATGTTGTATATGTACAAACTTTGAGGGCCATTTTGGAACCTGAAATATCATTACCGTCATTGATTTTGAAGTGGCTGAGATCGATTAATTTTTTAAGATTGATAGAAAATCGATTGTTCGATCAGTCGATCTCATCTCTAGTGATATGACATATCGGTGTGTGTACGTGTATTATTGTATCTGACAATATGTGTGTGTTTGTGTGTGTATGTGTATAGGTGAGCAGTCGTCGTGCGTGGTGTGCATGTGCGAGTTCGAGTCCCGACAGACGCTGCGTGTGTTGCCGTGCGCGCACGAGTTCCACGCCAAGTGCGTCGACAAGTGGCTGCGGGTCAGTACTCACACACTACCTCACCCACTACCTCGCACTACTCACATCACCGTCTGCACTCTACACTCATTACACTTGTCTCTGTTACATAAATAAAATTTATGTGTCAGTTTTTTTACACTCTACAGTATAGGTTGAACAATATTGAAAACTCCGTACACAGATGTATAACTTGTAGTTTTAGTACGTAAATATATTTATACATACATTTTCGTTCAGTATTACCGTGTGCACTAATATTACTAGAAACACAAATGAACACTAGTGTCTGAAGTCTGAGAACTCTTTCCAATTGAGCAAGAAAGGAACAAAAAATGAAGATATGTGTGTTGTTTGTTTGTTGCAGTCGAACCGGACGTGTCCGATCTGTCGAGGGAACGCCTCCGAGTACTTCAACAACTCCGAGTGACTTCAACTCGCTGTGTTTGCCAAAATATCAATGTTTTATATACGACTAAATCATACGTTATAGTTATTAATATACGCTTGAATGCACTGCGTCACGTCTGACGTCACGTCCGACGCACGCCGCCGCTGACGTCACGAGCCGGGTTGCGTCGCCTGCGTTATTGTGTGATACAAATGAATTTAATTAATAAAAGGTGTAAAATGCAGGCGATAAAATCTGTATGTAGAATGTGTCAGTGTCAGTGTCAGTGCGTCAGCGGTGGTGTCCAGAGTCTCCACTCGCAGTTACCGTCAGAGCCCTGAGCCGTGACCCCGCACGGGTCCGTCACGCGACGTCCTCGTGCGGTCCACGTCGATGCGCACTCCATTATACTCGCGGCCTTAGTGTGTGTGTGTGTATGTGTATGCGTGTGTGTGCTCTCTGTGTATATATACCGTGTGCGTGTGCGTGTGTATATGTGTGTGTGTGTGCGTGCCGTGTGTCGCGTTCGCCGACAGTGTGACGTATGTTGTACGGACGACACCCGCAACAGAGACAGTTATGTTGTCTGTACATATGTTGATTTTGTTATTTGTATGAACGGCTCTTAGGGACTACCTCCACGGGTTTGTTTAAATTTATTATTGTTTGAGCGTCATCTTTATAAAGGCTTATTTATACGATGCTGTTTGTCATGGCTACTCTGAATCGTATAGTGTAAACTTAAAATAGTGTGTGCGGATTTCATAATGCAATTATATCATATGACTTGTACCGCGAGCGTTACAACAGCATCGTATGAATACGTCACGAGCGCGTCACGTGACCGTCACGCGACCGACGCGAGCACGGCGCACGCGTCATTACGTTTGTGTTTAACTAAATCGTTTAGGTTTCATTGTATTAGTTCGAGTTATCAGTTAGTTAGTTAGTATTAAATTGTTAACGTTGTGTATGTTTACTTTAGTTATGTTAAGGTGTAACCGCGCCGTGTGTCGCCGTGTGTCGCCGTGTGTCGCTGCGTGTCGCTGCGTGTCGCCGCTCGTCACTAACACTGGTGTTGTGTGTGTTGTCACGTGGTGCTGTGTGCGTGTGGGTGTGTGTGTGTACAGGTGATGATGAATGTGCGTTGTAACACACACACACACACACGCACACTGCGCCGCTCTTGTAATATACGATGTAAGTTGTATCAAGAATGCAATAACAATAGCTGTACTGTAGTTTATATACTATGTACTATGTAGTAGGTGAGGCACGCGTGACGCGGCGCGCTGACTCCCGCTGACTCCCGCTGACCCTGCTGACTCGACCGTTCAGTTAAAGTTCAAACAAACATACAATAATATGTTGTACGGCCCTGTCCGTGCAACTGTTGTCAAATTTGATGTTGTTGGTTTTTTTCCATAGTAAAATAAGGACTTGATCGGTCTTTACTTTAATAACAGATAGTCATATAGTGTGGCTGTAGCTGGAACTGTGCGGTCATGTTATAAATCACTATGAAATAATAATATCAATTGTAAATAGACTACAGTTGAAACAACACGTGCTAAGTACTCATTACAATAATTATTATAAACAGTGTTGTGGATTCGTGTTGTGTTGGATACGGCGCGTCCGTCCGTACTCGAGTGCCATGTCGGTCGCCTCCCACTCGTCGCGTGTCGTCTGTCGTGTGTCGCGTGTCTCGCGGACGGCGGTAGACGACGCGCTGCGCGCACGTTCTTTTATAATTGAATAGGGTGTGAGGCCACCGCGACCTGCCGCCACACTGTCGGCGTCGTGTCGGCGTCGTGTCGCCGCGGCCACACACCTCCGTGTATTGTTTGCGTCTCGTGTACTCGTTTAGTTATTTTGTATGAAGCATTAGTTCTCACTAGAGGTTATTTTAACGTGCATTTGTTTTTAATTGTTAGTAGGCGGCGCGAGACACCACCACCCTGCTCGGACAGCCGCGACCCAACATCAATTACACAATTATATCGTACTAGACTTGTGTACTACTGGTAGGAATCCCCTCCGCGCCCAGATAATACTTTCAGTTTGTTCATCAGTACTATTCAGATTTACCCAAGTTTCTTTTAATTCCCGATTAGGACGAATAGTCCAAAGATTGAAATTAAACAGTACATGTCTTAACATAACGCAGATTTTTGTAGAATGAAGCAGCTTACGATGTTCGTAGTTTTTACATAAACCTTAAAAGCAATAATATTGAGTTTGTATTATCATTGAATAGACCGTTATGTTGTATCGCGTAGCTGTCGGTAGAGCTGTAGTGTCGCGCGGCCGCGGCGGTGGTGAGGGCTTTGTTTAATCTCGTGTATTCGCCTTACTCGTTAGTTGTAGTCGGTGGAGCGCGCGCCCTGTGTGTGGCACGCTACTGTACACAATGAGACAATGTCACGTGTACGTGTACGTGTGTGATGTACACTGTACACTGACATCGACGCAGCGCAAGCATCACTATCTCGACAATAAAAAATATATTACTCAAGTAGTCGAGTCACTTGCGACTATCGGTGTGATGGGATCGTACAGGGAAATCATTATATACTTGTTAGTGCAGCCGGGTACGCTTGCGTTGCGTTGTGGCATCACACATGTGTCGCGACACAGGGCGGGCCGAGCGAGCGGTCGCCGCCTGTCTTCCCTTAGTGTTATTACCCAAGTGCGACTCGCGACGTGTCGGCCGAGCTCCGTGCGGGCTCCGTGCGTGCTCCGTGCGGGCTCCGCGCGGGCTCCGTGCGTGCTCCGTGCGGACTCCGTGCGTGCTCCGGCGACATCTAACTCTTATTATTATTTGCAACTTATTTTACAAACGTTTATGGTGGTTTGTCTCGTTTGTATTATATATTTTACATCAATTATGTTACAGTATGCCACTTAGAATATAATGCTATTATTTTTTTGTTATATTCCTTAAATGTTGGATGGAAGCGCGTGTGCTGCCGACCGCCCCACGCCGTCACCTCACCGACGCTGGTGACTCACACCTGCAGACAGTTCATATGACCTACTACCCTCAGTGCGCCAGTCGCGCCGCGTGTGTGACGTCATCCAGCGCCGGTGTGTGTGTGCGTGCGTGCGTGTGTGTGTGTCTATGCCACGTGCTCCGCCTCCTTCTATGTGCTCATTCGTTTACTTTTTATTTTATTAAATGCACTGCTACTGTATTCAGTTGTTTTGTTTTATTTTCGCTTCGTTGTTATTTCCTTATATTATGCACTTCGCCAACCAACATTTATATATACCTAGATGAGTGAATGAGTGAATGAGTGGGTGTGTGTGTGAGTTAACTGTACGAATAGTTAGTTCTTAACATATCAGTAATAAGGTCGTGTTCTACTTATGGTGCGCAACACTACGGCGGCTCGCTGTGAGATTATATCTTATTTGAATATACACCTCACCGGGTCACGTCACGTCACGGACCTGTGTGAGTGTGTGAGTGTCGTAGCAACAGGACGAGATGCGGCGCGGCGCCTCATACTCTCACGACGTTTTGTATTGACGAATGCTTATGACAAGATTTCGAAAGCTGGCAAGTGTCAACGTGGATTTATTTGTGTTCTTAAAAAAAGCAGACCCTTACAGTAGTCGCATATGATGTGTAACTTCTCACCTTGATAATAAGCAACATTAAAATAGTTATTTACCATAACATTAACTTTGATGTTTTTACAGTTATGTTAACAATAAAACAAAAAAGGGATGAAAATCTGCCGCAACGAAGTATTTTCATAGAGGAATTTAATAAATGTTGTCAGTATGGTTCGATCTAAAATATAGCTCTATCCTTTTTAACGCTCATAAATTTATATTTAAGCTAATGATTCTATAGCTAAAAACTACAAGTCAATGTAAAGGTTTTATCGCTTAGCATAGGTAAACAAAAGGAGACGGCAACATCAAGTGCAAATCAACAAATAAAGTGCACAGCTTGCGTAATGAAGTTTACACTTCAAAAATAGCGCGCGCTTCTCAACTTCCTGTTACACACTTCCGTCACTATTCACGAAATCACTCCCAGAAATCGATAGTAAAGATGTTACACATAAAAACGTTGACACTGTAATGGCTCAGAGGGCGCGTGCGAGTCGCGTGCCAAGTGTCGCGGGGTAATGTCATGTGATGTCATTTCAGTTGATAGAAGAGTCACTGCCTCTAGTGTTCAGAACTATCTGCTCTCTCCTGGCTTTGGAGAGTAGGAAAGTTAAGCCTTCGATTAAAGCAATAAACGTTCGTTCACCGTTCATAACCTTTATTGGTGTGTAAAAAATCCAATCCTAGACATCCCAAGTTTTCAGTGTCCATTCGATTGCTGCATGTATGAGCCATTTGAGCATTCCCTTATTTTACTTCACATACGTAAATGTCAATTGGGACGTTCTTAAACTAATGTGTAGTATAATGTAGTGTAAAAACGCTTTGTACAATTGTGTATAATGTAACATACTGTGAATTTTTTGAATGTAAATACAGTGTAAACTCTATATAGCGACACTGAAGGGACTGTGCATTTTATGGCGTTATAGAGAGTTGTCGTTAAATGGAGAGAAGAAACATCAGAATTAGAAAAATAAAAAGTTTATTTCTGACTATTGTTAGTAGTTATGTGCATAAAAAAGAATGTTATTTGAACGCTATTGAGTATAGTCTGTTATTTTTGTCTGACGTCTTTTGCTGCACCAGTAATTTTGTTGTATTTTTTTAGTTATTTTATTAATATCTAGCAATACTGAGGCATCTTGGTTATAAAGGAAATATTTTTCCAATAATTTTGCTGCTTCCAGAGCTTCTTTAATGCTCGGCGGAAGCTCAGGCTCATCCGTCTCATCTTCTTCATCACCTTGTTCTTGATCCTCAGTTTTTCTCACTGAATCCAAAATTTCTTCGTCTGTGAGTGAAGCCGTTGTAAGCAGGCGGTCGTCCACTTCAATGTAGGTTTGAAGATTTACCGTATTTCCCGCCATGTTGAATTGTTGAATCCACTCAGTTAATGGAAGGTCGTCGTCGCTTTCAAACTCAGATTCTGTTTCCACCTCATCACTCGTAGAATTGGTACAAAGTCCAGCATGTCGAAAAGAGTGCTGTATAGTTGTGGGTGTCACTTCTTCCCAGGCTTTAGATAAAAAATTTACTGCATGCAGCATATTAACAGAAGTTTTACCCTCAGATTCGACTAGCTCCATCAATAATTTCCTTCTGTAGTGACCCTTGAGGCTTTTAATCACACTCTGGTCCATTGGCTGTAAGACACTAGTCGTATTTGGAGGAAGAAATGCCAACTCTATGTTTTGAAGGTTTGATATAAAAGGGTGGGCAGGGCAGTTGTCAACAAGAAGTAAAATTTTTCGTCCCTTTAATTCTGCATCCCACTTTCGCACTTCTTCTTCAAAAAGTTGACTGGTCATCCAAGCTGATTTATTAGCTTTATACGTCACTGGCAATTTTTTGATGTTCTTAAAACAGCGCGGATTTTTCGATTTGCCTATTATTAGTAGCTTTTTTTTCTCTGTGCCATCCATATTAGCAGCCACAAGCACCGTAATACGTTCCTTGGAAAGCTTTCCTCCCACACACTTTTCCCCTTTAAATTTCAGAGTTTTATCTGGAGTCAACTTATAGAAAATTCCTGCTTCATCAGCATTGAAAATGTCACTTGGGGCGTATTTTTCTATGAATTTTGACCACACTCTGTTAATCCAATCATGAGTCACATTTGTATCAACACTTCGTGCTTCCCCACTTATTTTACCATAGTTGATATGATGACGCTGCTTGAATTTTCCGAGCCATCCTTCTGATGCTTTGAAAGAAGTTAAACCAAGTTCAGCAGCAAAATTCTCCGCCTTAGCTTTCACGAGCGGCCCCGAGATAGGCATATTATTCTGGCGCTGTCGATGAAACCATGATAGTACAGCTTTATCCAAATCTTCGTATATAGGTTTCTTTAATTTTTTGGAAGATTTTCCCTCGCCCGCAGCGTGGAGGATTTTTTCTTTATTTTTCCATATTGTGGACACGGTAGAGCGACTAAATCCAAAGCGTTTGCCAACATCACTTATCTTCTCTCCCGTTTCTATTGCGCGTATCAGTAAAACTTTTTCGTCAATACACAGTGATTTTCTTTTAGTAGCCATGTTTACAGTTTGCAAGTTTGTGAGCAACTAAGAATATGATAAGGTATAGATAATCCATGACTCCTAGTTATGAATCATGGTCAATAACAGTCTACACGTGCAAGCAATCCCAATTTGTAAACAAAAGAATGAATTTCTTAGAAAGTTCGGTATGCATGATGCCGACAGTCGAGTTTATTGCGGGCTAGGATAATAAAGCGACAATAGATCGTACACAGCTGCGCAGTTTTTACTAATTTTAGCAACTTAATTGTTGTCGTTATTGAGAGTGGGTGTAATGCTATATAGAGTGAAACATTGTATGAAAAACAAGCTAAACCAACCAAAGCCAATTGATTTCGACGCTTAAGAGAGTTTGTCGTTAAATAGAGTGACGTTACATGGAGTTTACACTGTACTTTAGTGTGTTTTCCAAATGTCGCACACGTCATGCGCTATACCGTGTCGTGCTGCGTCGACGCGACGTACGCTCTTAGACAAACGTTACGAACGGCCTTCCATCTCCTGCGCGCCGCTGTCCATTGTCTACGTAGTGTTAGTGCGTGTACATAGCTACTCCAGTATACACATACATATGTACCGTCATATTGATATATCAAAGTATTTTTGCATGATTATAATTATTTGTACCTAAGTGACTTGTCCTGCTACTGGCGCACACCGATCGCATTGTATTTTGAAATGTCTGTCCCGATCGCCAGTGTAATGTTTATGGTAAAGCTATGCGGTCAAACGTGACGCGATACATCGCGCGATATGTCCGATGTAACGCGCTGTGTCGCACCACGCGCCCCGACATACTCCTTGATAGCTAATATTATATAATAAGGCACTCAATTTGTAAGATTTTGGAAGTCTCGTTTGAACTCATGTCACATTGAAATTTCGGTATTTTGTGCAGATAGCCTTATAAGAGCCATTACGCACTGTCGACTATTCTTAAACGTATTTGTACTTGGTCGCTGGTCGAGTCAAGCGACTGCCTGGCTGCGTACTGCGCAGTACCGACGCACAGGTGAATAGCGAATCTCTATAACCAATCAATGGAAGTATTTATATTTGTATATTGCGCTTTGAATCTAAGTGCCAGCGCCCAGCCCCAGCACGGAGCACCGGCGTCAAGTGTGAACCAGTGTCGCGCGCGCTCCTGAGCGGTGAGTGATACGTACTGAGTACCTACTGCAGTACTGCGGCCTGCAGGCGAGCTGTACAATCATTAAGATTAAACTTATTAATAAGAATAAACTTTTGTAAAAATCACAACAATATAAAGTAGGTATAGTATATACTGTTTTATAACTATTAGTGATAAGTGGTTGCTAGTATAAAGCTATCTACAGCGACACCAAATACAAAGTAACAAATGCATGAGTACATTATTGCGAAAATTCGCAAAAATTTACTGGAGGAACTACGAATAATTGTGTACTGTTCTCGCAACCTTACGGTGACACATACGTCAGTACGTGCGGTGACGCGTCTCCATGGTCGCATCCGCGTACTGTGTACGGATGCGGTCGCGGTCGCGGTCGCCTGCGCTTTGTATTATTGTCTAGATTGCTAGAACGGAGGACATATAGTTTTTTTTTGTTGCTCAACTCGTATTATGTACTTACAGTATTACGACTCGTTTGGTTATTTGTATATTTCTTATCTATTTCGTGTTTCTACAAGCTCAATGTTTAATGTACAATGGCAACCCTTTAGACGCGTTTTATCGTAATAAATGTACCGAGCTGTTTGTCAATATTTAATGACTTAACGAATTTATATTGTGAACGGACTGGTCGCACGCGGCGCACGCGGCTCCCGCAGTGGCGTCAACGCGTCCGCACTCCGCAGCTCGTCTGCAGTCCGTTTCACTTGAGTGTTTCCGTTTGTATATCTCCTGGATCTCCTGGATCAATAGTATTAACGTGAGTAGAGTGCGATTGCTTAGATTGTGACAGGTTGATGTTACTCAGGGTTCCAATGTTCCAACGAATATGCAATATTAAAGCTTTTACACGATGTATGAACGGTCGCGGCGTGTGCGGCGGAGGCGCGGGCGTGCTGCCCTCAGCCCCCGCCGCGTCGCCGCCGAGACCCTCGACGTGATACACTATTGCAAATAAAGTAATTTGAAATAGCGAACCATTGGCGTTTTATTAATTTTATGTCAGAGTTGACAGTCAGACAGAACGTTATCTGATTACATCTTTTTATTTTTTTTAAATCCTGGCACGGCGAAGTTACTACACTACATCTGATATTAAGCGCAGTGCGGCCGGTTAGAGTATCAAATAGTGGGAAACAATCTATCCGTCGCTACTCAACACAATCACGCCAGCCTGCTGTGTAGCTTCTTCACACTACGGCACAGATAGGGACACGGTATCGATAGTCGAAGAATCGAAGTATCGATACTGTACTCATGAGTAGTATTGAAAAAAGTATCGTACTTTAAGTATCGATACCTCGAAGTGTCGATACTTCAAAGTATCAACACTTTTCCTAGGGCCAAATAAACTAGAAACACCCGGATGGAACGAAGTTCCTTTCGATTAATTAGTGAAAGAATTGTAATTTTTTTTTTTTTTTAAGTTATAATAATATTTTTTTTTATTATTAATAAATAAAATATTAAAATTATATTATTAAAATTATTAATAATAATATATAATAATATTAGCAACAACTGCAGCAAGTAAAATAGGGTGTTTGACTGGTGTAACCAAAAAATATAAAACTGCACTAGGAGAAAGGATAGTGGGCAAACATATTTATTAAATACATTTTTTTATTTTAAATGTATTATAAACATTTTATTTTCGTCAGTAAAATTTAGAATTTTTAATCTGTATCACTCGGTGCCAAAAACGTAGCAATACCGGCCGCCATTACTCGTGACGACATCGCACATAAACATTGCATCCTACGACAAATAAAATTGTAAGGAAGAACATATTTTTCGTTGTGTAAACGTGTGGAAACGTGTTAATTTCGTCTTCAAGTCTTCTATAAGAATGGAAGAAGGCATTACAAGGGCTGATAGTCGAAATCTGCCACTTCTTTCTTAAAACTTTGGATTTTGGCACATGGATGAACAATTTATCGGGATTTAGTGTCGAGTTTTTACATAAAGGCATTGAACAATATTTATATGCTGGCTCATTCATTTTTGTGGAATAACTAACAGATAAATGCAAATAATTTGCTATGTTGTTAGGTGTCACGAATGTTTGTATATGTGCGATGACGTCACATAGAGATAATGTCACGTGACAACGCGTTTTAGCGCGAAATTATATGTGAAAAAATTAAATCACGGATTTTATATAAACTGAGTATATTTCAATAATAAAAATATTACGGGGGCTATGAGTGAAGAGTCCTCTATCGATGTCCATCAATTTTCAAAAATTGTCAAATACCCTATTACATATAAACATAATGACAGCTGTTAAAATACATTTAAAAACGTTCCAATATAAAAGTGTCGTGACAACTTTTCGTAAGAATTTTTTCCGTCTAGCCCTCTTTCACAACGCGCGATAAGGAACTTCGTTCCAAAAAAAACAATTGAAATGATTATTCGTAACATTTTTTTTTTCAAATCAAATATTGCGCATTAAGTCTGTTAAATCGATAACAAATATGTTACATACCAAAAACGCACGTTTTCTATATGATGTTGAAAAGTAGTAAAAAAAAAAAATAAATAAAAAAATAAATAAATTGAGACTGCGACAATAACAGTAACCGATTCTTCCATTTGATTAATTTCGATCGAAGTCATCACATATTAAATATGGAGAGATAGATGGCGCCACAGGAAAAATTATAACATGATATCAAAAGTTGCAGCTTGTATTATATATATCTGGAGTTAAGAAGGTATCAGGAATTCGGTTCGGTTCGGTTCGGTTCGGTTCGGTTCGGTTCGGTTCGGTTCGGTTCGGTTCGGTTCGGTTCGGTTCGGTTCGGTTCGGTTCGGTTCGGTTCGGTTCGGTTCGGTTCGGTTCGGTTCGGTTCGGTTCGGTTCGGTTCGGTTCGGTTCGGTTCGGTTCGGTTCGGTTCGGTTCGGTTCGGTTCGGTTCGGTTCGGTTCGGTTCGGTTCGGTTCGGTTCGGTTCGGTTCGGTTCGGTTCGGTTCGGTTCGGTTCGGTTCGGTTCGGTTCGGTTCGGTTCGGTTCGGTTCGGTTCGGTTCGGTTCGGTTCGGTTCGGTTCGGTTCGGTTCGGTTCGGTTCGGTTCGGTTCGGTTCGGTTCGGTTCGGTTCGGTTCGGTTCGGTTCGGTTCGGTTCGGTTCGGTTCGGTTCGGTTCGGTTCGGTTCGGTTCGGTTCGGTTCGGTTCGGTTCGGTTCGGTTCGGTTCGGTTCGGTTCGGTTCGGTTCGGTTCGGTTCGGTTCGGTTCGGTTCGGTTCGGTTCGGTTCGGTTCGGTTCGGTTCGGTTCGGTTCGGTTCGGTTCGGTTCGGTTCGGTTCGGTTCGGTTCGGTTCGGTTCGGTTCGGTTCGGTTCGGTTCGGTTCGGTTCGGTTCGGTTCGGTTCGGTTCGGTTCGGTTCGGTTCGGTTCGGTTCGGTTCGGTTCGGTTCGGTTCGGTTCGGTTCGGTTCGGTTCGGTTCGGTTCGGTTCGGTTCGGTTCGGTTCGGTTCGGTTCGGTTCGGTTCGGTTCGGTTCGGTTCGGTTCGGTTCGGTTCGGTTCGGTTCGGTTCGGTTCGGTTCGGTTCGGTTCGGTTCGGTTCGGTTCGGTTCGGTTCGGTTCGGTTCGGTTCGGTTCGGTTCGGTTCGGTTCGGTTCGGTTCGGTTCGGTTCGGTTCGGTTCGGTTCGGTTCGGTTCGGTTCGGTTCGGTTCGGTTCGGTTCGGTTCGGTTCGGTTCGGTTCGGTTAGGTTTTTTTTTTTTTTTTTTTTTGTGGGGCGCTATGCCCACTCTCGTTCCCCTAACGTAGTTAGAGCTTTTATCTTTTCTGTCTCTATTATGTCTTTGTATGCTACCTCCTAGCTCCCTTCGTTGGGGAGTCCTACTTGGCCTACTTTCCTTATTCTAATCCTATCTATCTAGTTTGTTGTTCCGATCTGTCTGTGATACTCACCTCCTATCTATCCCTTCTTTGGGGGAGTCCTAATAGCCCTACTTCTCCTAATCCTAGCTAATTTATCTTATCCTATGGGAACGATTCTTTTTCTTTCTTTATTTACATACATCGGTATCTTATTCTAACTTATCTATCTTATTCTATCTTATTTCTATAACAGTTTATCTTATTGTTATTACTTATTCTCTAGTTGCTATAAATATATAATCAATATTATATATCTAGCCTAACTTATTACTACTTATTCCTATTTGCTACGCTATTTGCTACTTTCTTACTATATTTAATAAACTTATCTCTACTTTCCTTATTTGCTATTATTTTGTTTAAGTTATTCACATTTATATCAATTCCTATATCTATCTCTAGTTGCGTTCTTATACATAAATAAACTGGGCACTCGGTTATTGCGTGCACAATACTTTCTTGTTTTGCAGGGTCACAGATGCATGATGGGCTCTCCTTGCACTTGAACCGATGCAAGTACTCGGAGAACCCACCATGCCCCGTGAACACCTGCGTCACAACCGGGTCCGTCCTGATCTTCTTGACCAGCTGGTAGGCCTCCACAGCGCTCGGGAAGAAGAGTTTCGTGGTAGAGGCTGTCTCGCCCTGTACGTAACGCCCGTTCCACTCGTCAATCGACTCCAGGCGGATCTGTCGCTTGACGAATGAAACGGGACATTTATCGTAATTGGGTTTGACTTTGAGATTCAGCGCAGCATCCTTTGCGAGTTCATCTGCGCGCTCGTTTCCCTCCAACCCTGCGTGAGCTTTAACCCAGAATAAGCTTATTATTCTGCCGCGTTCTTTACCAGTTCTTAAGTTTTTCCGTATGTCGAACGCTAGGGGGTGGAGGGAAACACCGTCGGCAACGGTTTCCAAGGCCGCCCTTGAATCGCTCAGGATACTGCACTGATCTGCCCCGCACTTGACTGCTTCCTCCACAGCCCTGTGGAGGGCCAGCATTTCTGCCTGGTAGACGGTGCAGAATGAGTCTAGTTTAATCTTTTTGGCTTTGGTCTCGGCGGCATACTGCCAGATGGAGATCGCCGCTCCGACCTTGCCTCCGATCTTACTGCCGTCTGTATATATAATTTGGCCTACACTTGTGACTTGTTCCAATTCTGCACCGTCCACCAAGCACCGGTATCGTACTGTGCTACGCTGCGCCGGATGTTCCAGCCTCTCGAAGGCCACAGGCCGTTCCACCTCCCGGTCTCCTATCACCCGCCGAGAATAGCCCTTTTTCACTTCGTACAGGGAGGCATTCTCCCGTGCTCGAATGTCCAAGGGCAATATTCCGGCGAGCAGTAGGGCCGAGTTCAGCGACACGGTCCTGTAAGCCTTCGTGAGCTTTTGCGCAAACCCTCTTTGCACTACAGCGAGCTGCTTCCTCACTCCTAGTTTCTGTGTGGCTGGAGCCCACACACTAGCACCGTATAAAATTACTGGCTCTACTACAGCCGTATACAATAATTTTATGACTTCAGACCCCAGCCCCCACTGTAACCTTGCCGCCCTGGACAACTGGTTGTAGAAGGCGACTGCCTTTCTACATACGTCGGACACATGAGCGTTGAATGTCAGCCCGCTGTCTATTGTCACTCCCAGTATCTTAATCTGCTTCTCCAGGCCAATGTACTCTCCACCCATGCGAAGGATTGGGGAGTCATATTTATGCTTCCGCGTGATGACCATTGCCTTCGTCTTATGTGGAGCAAACTTTAGTTTATTTTTGACCCCCCAGTCCCTCACATAGGCTAGCACGCTATTGGCCTGTTCCTGTATTCGGCCCATCTCATATCCGTCAAATGCGAGCACTACATCGTCGGCAAATGCTTGGCAGTAACTGCCCCGTCTATCAAGCTGCGATAGTAGTGGGTCGAGGAGCAGATTCCAGAAAGTTGGGCCTCCAATTGACCCCTGCACACATCCCTTGGAGGTCCATCTCTCGTACTCTTCTCCGGCATATCTGAGTCTAACTTTTCTGCTCTCGAGGTAACTATCTATGACCCTCCGGATGTTAACTGGACATCCTTCCTCCGACAGTCTGACTCTTATTGCAGGCCACCAGGCGCTATCGAAGGCTCCCTCTATGTCCAATGATACAATGACTATTATTCTCTTCTCTGATAATTTCTGCCGTATGTGTTTCATTAAGACATAGAGGGAGTCCTCGGTGCTCCTCTGTGGCATAAAGCCGAACTGTCGGGGGCTTGTCCTTGGGTATAGATACCACCTCACTCGCCCCACCACCATCTTCTCCAGTATCTTCCCCATCACAGGCAACAGTCCTATCGGTCTATATGCTTTTACGTTAGTATAGTCCTCCTTGGCAGGTTTTCTGAGGACTATGACCGTTGCCTCCTTCCAGGAGGTCGGGAAGTGGCCAAGCTCTAGGCATTTGTTTGCCAGTGATAGGTACAATTCTGGATACTTATCTATAGCTTGCTTACAGATATCGGCCGTTAGGCCATCTGCTCCCGGGGCTTTCTTTGGGTTGAAGCTGTTTGCAGCCGCACTTAGTTCGTCCAGTGTAAATGGTGGGTCATGATACTCAGCATAGACTTCGTCATTTACCTGTGCGGCTGTTATCCTCGTCTGCTGATGTTCTGCATTATCTTCTTCCTCTTTATCTTCTGGATAAAACGTTTCTGCCAAGAATTTTGCCGACTCCTTCGTACTTAGGGGCTGTCCGTTCTTAGTTAATGGCAGGTCTTCTTGTCTTTTTGACACCTTTCCTATCACTCTGTATACCCCTTCCCATATACTATCCTTATCCTGTTTCCTACAGAACTCTTTCCAACTCTCTATTTGTGCCTTCTTGGCTTCATTCTCATAACTTTCTTTTGATTTCAGGTACTCATCGACGACTTTGGCTCTTCGGATCGGCGCTGCGCATCGGATTCTTCTCCTCCGGGTGTTGACCTCCTGCTTCATCCTGGCGAGTTTCCCGGACCACCATGGTAAGTTCATACTGTTTTTTATTTTTATTAAGGGAATTGTATCATTAGCTGTCTTTATAATTGTGTCTATATATTCTTCTGTTTGTTCATCTAGGTTAATTTTATTGTTTATATTGTTAATTTTTTCTTCGGTTATATTCTTCTGCTCTACCAATTGCTCTAGTTTTATATCAAAATTCGACCAATTGGCCTTTTTTGTGTTGTATTTTTTTGTTGTATTTGTTTTCTGTTTTGTGTATTTAGGTTTACTTTTGACTATCTGAAATGTTATCGCGTTGTGGTCCGAGCCCGCCAAGCTGTCGTCCACCTTCCAGTCCTTCACCAGGTCCAGGATATCCGACGCGCAGGCCGTGATGTCTATGTAACTGGTGAGAAGCTTGCCGCCTCTCACCGTCTCAAACGTTGGCGTTCTGCCATCGTTGAGTACCTGCAATCCGTGTTCTTCCAACATGCCTGCCATTTCCTCTCCCCTTTGATCAGTGTCCGCGCTGCCCCACCAAATGCTTTTGGCATTGGTGTCACCCCCTATGAGGGTTCCGTGAGGACCCAGTGTTTCAACTATCTTCCCCAACTGCTCCAGGTATGGCCCGATGGGTTTGTCTGGCTCAAAGTAGAACGAGATAACCACTATTTCACGGGTTCCTGTTTGGATCTTTACCACTGTGATGTTGGTCGTGGTGAGGGACGGGCATTGGGTCACTGTCCAGCTGCCATTGAACACCGCAATGGCTGACTTGACAACGGCCCCTTGCCCGTTTTCTCCCTGAAAGATCCTTACTCCCCTGTGGTCTCTCATTCTACCTTGGCTACCCACGTATGGCTCCTGGAGTAGCGCAAAGTCGATCTTCCTTTTTGTTGCTTCCAGTAGGAGTTCTGACGTTGCTAGTTTCTTGCGTTGCAAGTTCGCCTGGGCAACTAAGATCGACGTTGCGCCTGTTGGGGTGGTCGTCTGATCTGGGTTCCTGGGATCCACCTTAGCAATAAGCTACCGTGGATCGCGCCAGGCTCTCCCACTTCCTCCTCACAGGGCATTCCGGGCTAAAAGCACTATGTTCGGTTCCACCGATCTTGGCCCTTGCACAGTTACAGCACGACGGGGGTGCCCTCGCCAACCGGTTCGGTTAGGTTAGGTTAGGTTAGGTTAGGTTAGGTTAGGTTAGGTTAGGTTAGGTTAGGTTAGGTTAGGTTAGGTTAGGTTAGGTTAGGTTAGGTTAGGTTAGGTTAGGTTAGGTTAGGTTAGGTTAGGTTAGGTTAGGTTAGGTTTTTTTTTTTTTTTTTTTTGTGGGGCGCTATGCCCCACTCTCGTTCCCCTACCCTATTGAGCAGAGTCCTTATGCATCCCCATTCCCTTCTACTCTTCCTTTATTTTAAAACATTCTATTCTCCTAGTTCTCCCTTTTCTAATCTATCCTAGCTAAATTTTTTCTTTTATTTTTATTTTTAAATTCTTATATCTATTACATTTTCTTTATTATATAAACATTTTTGTACTTATTTCTATTTTGACACTTTTATTATTCTAAATCTATTTATCTGTTTATACAATATTATTTAATCTATCTTTAATTACTATATGTATATAATATATATTATATGTTTAGCAATTATTATAACTATTTATTCCTATTGTTTACCTTATTTACTATTTTTATACAGAACTTCAAAAATGCGTTTACAATATTCTTATCTTTAACTATCCTATGTATACTATCTATCTCTAACTTACAGTCTATTTTATATTCCAGGTCTAGGCGATCCACTGCGTGGATGGGACAATCGAGAAGGAGGTGTGGGACCGTCTCCTGAACGTCAGGGTCACACTGGCACGCCGGGCTCTCCTTGCACTTAAAACGATGTAAGTACTCTGAGAACCCGCCGTGCCCCGTAAACACCTGCGTCAGTAACGGATCCAGGACGATGCGCCTTACGACCCTGTGCGCCTCGACAGCGTCCGGAAAGAACAGCTTCGTTACCGAAGCCGTCTCTCCGTCCGTGTATCTCCGGCTCCATTCGTCAATCGAGTCCTGTCGGATCTGTCGCTTGACGAATGAAACCGGGCACCTGTCGTAGTGCGCACGGGTCTTCAGGTGTTGTGCGGCATCCTTAGCAAGCATGTCCGCCCTCTCATTTCCCTCCAGCCCCACGTGTGCCTTCACCCAGAAAAGTTTAATTTTCTGGGTGCGTTTCCGGGCTTCCTTTAACAAATTCTTTATTTCAAACGCGATGGGGTGGAGGGAATCACCTCTGGTGACCACTTCGAGGGCGGACCTGGCATCGCTGAAGATGCCGCACGAAGGAGCCCTGCTACGGAGCGCCACCTGTACGGCTTCCCGGAGAGCGAGAAGCTCCGCCTGATAGACTGAGCAGTACGGCTCCAGCTTAAGCTTTCTGGTACTTGTCTCGGCTGTTCCATTCCATATGGACAGAGCAGCTCCGACTTTCCCATCAATCTTACTTCCGTCGGTGAAGATACTAAGACCCTCACCGACGTGCTGGGCCAGTTCCACCCCATCCACCAGGCATTGAAACGTCCCGCTCTCTCGTTGTGCCGGGTGGTCCAAGCAGACGAAGGCCACAGGGGCCTCTATCTCCCGGTCTCCCACTACCCGCTTGGAGCGCCCCTTCCGGACTTCATATAAGAGTGCGGTTTCCCTCACTCTTATGTCAAGGGGGAGCACTCCCGCGAGCAGTAGGGCCGAGTTGAGGGAGACGGTCCTGTACGCCTTCGTCATCTTTTGGACAAAACTACGCTGGATGGCTCCGAGCTGCTTCCTTACACCTAGTTTTTGGCTGGCTGGAGCCCATGCACTTGCAGCATACAAGATCACGGGCTCCACCGCTGCTGTGTAGATCGTCCTGATCACTTCGGGTCCCAGCCCCCACTGGACTTTGGCTGACCTTGCGAGCATTTTGTAGAGACTGGTAGCCTTCCCGCACGCCTGCTTCACGTGGCTGTTAAAGGTTAGTTTGCGGTCTATTATCAGGCCAAGCAACTTGATTTCGTTTGACAGACCAATGTCGACTCCACCCATGCGCAGGATCGGGGTGTCGTACTTCAATTTGTTGGTTATTACCATTGCCTGTGTCTTATGCGGCGCAAATTTTAGTTTGTTTCGGACACCCCAATCCCGCACATAGGCCAGCGCCGCATTGGCCTGCCTTTGTGCTTCTCCCGTGGAATCCCCGTCGAACACCAGGACGACATCATCGGCAAAAGCCTGACAATAGTCGCCCCGGCGCTCGAGCCCCTGTAACAGGGGATCGAGGAGGAGGTTCCACAGGATTGGCCCTCCAATAGAACCCTGCACGCAACCCTTAACAGTCCTGCGCGCTGACTCGGCCCCCGCGTACCGAACCCTGACCATACGATCATCCAGATAGCTGGCGACCATCCTTCTGATGTTCGGCGGGCAGCGTTCTTCCGCCAATCGGACTTTTATCGCTGGCCACCAGGCGCTGTCGAAGGCCCCCTCTATGTCCAACGATATCATAATTATGAGCTTCTTCTCAGCAAGCTTTGCCCTAATATGACTCGTCAGATCATAGAGGGAGTCCTCGGTGCCCCTTTGTGGCATAAATCCGTATTGGCGGTGACACAGCCTCGGAAGGATGTGCCATTTTAGCCTACCCACCAGCATCTTTTCCAGGATCTTTCCCATCACCGGCAACAGTCCTATGGGTCGATGCGCCTTGGGAACCGAGTAATTATCTTTACCCGGTTTCCGCAGCACAACGACTGTGGCCTCCTTCCAGATTTTCGGGAAGTAGGCCAGTTCCAGGCACTTGTTTGCCAGCGACAGGAAAGACTCCGGGTCCTGGGTGATCGCCTGCGCACAGATATCGGAGGTCAGGCCGTCCGATCCCGGTGCCTTCTTCGGGTTGAAGGTCACCAGCGCCGCTGAGAGCTCCCCCCGCGCAAACGGTGGGTCATGTTCCTCACCATGAGCCCAATCGTTCACGCGTGAAGCTATCCCCCTGATGCGCCGGTGATCCTCATTGTCCTCCTCGCAAGGGTCGTCTGGGTAGAAGGTCTCGGCAAGGAATCTTGCCGATTCCTCCTGACCCAGGGTTTGCCCGTCCCTAACGAGGGGCTGGTCTTCATGCCGCTTGGTCAGCCTGCCCATCACTCGATAAATCCCATCCCACAGCCCTTCCTTATCCTGAGATCCACAGAAGTCCTTCCAACTTTGCGTCTGGGCATCCCTCGCGAGCTTCTCATATGCCTCCCTGGCTTCCTTATACTCCCTGATGACCCGCGCCCTCCTCACTGGTGCCGCCCATCGGATGCGACGTTTCCGCCGCGTCATCTCGCGCTTTGACCTTTCGAGCTCCTTTGACCACCAAGGAATCGTGTACTTATTTTTATTTGTAATTTTAGGTATTGATTGTTCACTAGCGGTTGTTACTACTTCTGTATATTTAGCTATGTATTTTTCTAATTGTTCTACGTTGTC
Organism: Laothoe populi; assembly: GCA_905220505.1. Lineage (NCBI taxonomy): Eukaryota > Metazoa > Arthropoda > Insecta > Lepidoptera > Sphingidae > Laothoe > Laothoe populi. Next base: position 26,117 of record HG992146.1, on the reverse strand, counting down.
TAATTTATCTATTTCTACTTTATTAATTCTGTGCTCTCTTGTTAAATTGTTAAAAATGTCCCCAAAATTTGCCCAATTTGCTTTTTTAGTGTTATATTTCCTTGTTGTTCTTTTAATTTCGAATCCCCGGTTTCTTTGTAGTGTAATTTCAAAAATAATTGTGTTGTGGTCGGAGCTCGTCAGGTCCTCTTCGACTCTCCAATTTTGGATTTTGTCCAGAAGGTCGACCGAGCAGGCGGTGACATCCACCTGGCTGGAGTAAGCCCTATCTCCTCTTACGGTGAAGAACGTGGGCGTATTGCCCTCGTTCAACACCTGGAGTCCTGCCTCGTCCAGCCACCCGGACACCTCCTCTCCTCTTCGGTCAACCTCCTGGCTCCACCATAAGCTCTTTGCGTTGGCGTCCCCCCCTGCAAGCAGGCACCTCGGGCCCAACCTGCGACAGACTCTCCTCAGGTGGTCGAGGTAGCCTTCCACTGGTGTATCCGGTTCGAAGTAGTACGAGACCACCACCACCTCCCAGGCGCCGGTGCGGATCTTCACCACAACTATATTTGTTGTGGTGAATTCTGGGCAGATCAAGGCGTCCAAATCGCTGTCAAAGACAACAATGGCCGCCTTGACCCTCCCGTCTTCCTGTTCCGCGCACTGGAAGATCCTGGCGGCCCCGTAGTTCTTCACTCGGCCAGTGCTCCCGACGTACGGCTCCTGGATTAGTGCGAAGGCCAACCTCTTCTCCGTTGCAAGCAACATAAACTCCTGTATGGCAATCGCACTCCTTTGGAGGTTGGCCTGCGCCACCAGGTATGGCCGCACGCCGGAGGCAGCGCCCGTCGCGGTTGAGTCCGGAATGCTGGGGACCACCTTAGCAATAAGCCATTGCGGATCGGGCCAGCGCGTCCCACTTTCTTCGCACTGGGCAATCTTGACTGAAGGCGTTGTGCCCCGCGTCTGCGAATTTCGCCTTCAGGCAGTTGCAGCACGTCGGTGCAGCAGCCGCCATCCAATCGGGGCACTCCGCCCTCATGTGCGGTCCGCCACAATGGCTGCACACATCCAGGGAGCTTCGGCAGAACCGCCTCCCATGGCCGTAGCCCAGACATCTGGAACATTGGACCAGGGGAGACTGGTCCTCAACCTTGACCCTCTGTATGTCCACGTGCAACGCGCCGGCCTCTATGAACTTTTTCCAGATCTGTGGCGACACCTGGAGGACCACGTGAGCCATCAACGGGTTCCGGGCTTTCCTTCTATATCTGACGGACATGCGGTCTGCCTCCTTCTCGATTTGGGCCATTAAATTTTTATTTTGCGCCCTTATTGCGCCCAGGATCTCGTCGTTGGAGTGACAACTGAGAAGATCCTTAATTATTAGAAGGGGATCCTTGTTCTTGATGTCTTGGACATCCAAGTTCCTCCCCTCCTTCCTCAGCCTCTCCTTCACCTTTGCCAACTCCTGCTTGTCCTGACAGCCCATAATCACCTTCCTCTCCTTGGCCTTCCTCATCTTGTCAATTCTCAATCCCTCGTCCTTTGCATTGACCGCTTTCCTGATCCTTTCCACGATCTCGTCTCCCGTTTCTTCTTCATCCTTCGACGTTACTATGATGGAGTGCAGCGCCGAAGTCACCTCAGTTGCCTTTGGTGGACCGGCAGCTACACTCGCATACGTCCTGTTCACAGCCATCTCCTCCCGGTGTTTTCTTATTTCTTCATTCAGCCTCTCCATCTCCTCTTTCCCTTCCTTGAGCATTTTGCCATGCTCCTCGAGCTTGCTGAGGAGTTCCTTGTCCAGCCTGTTTCCTTCTTCCTTGCCTTTTCCTATGTTTGTGTTACCTATTTCTGTCTCGTCCTCCTGTCTATGACTTTCCGTTCCCTTAATTCCTCCCGTATCTTTTCCTTTGTATAGCTTCCCCTCTTCGGCCTCCTTTACCAGCCTGAAGAGCCTTTCAATTGCTTCCATCACATCAACCTTTATTTCAGTCTTCAGGTTTCGGCTGTTATTCATCTGCAGTCTTGCTTTCAGGAGGCAAGCCTTTGCTTCCGCGGTCCTGCTCTGATAGGCCGGACTCCCCTTCTTGGGAGGGTCCTGCCCCTCGGAGCACACCGCCTCCGTCGTGATCTGGCTTCTAGCTTTGCCTCCCTTGTCTCCTGAGGCTGCAGGTGCCGATGTCGTGAGCGCTTTGGTCCTCTGGGTGACGGCTGGTGCTGCCCTGGTTTCAGGCTCCGTATCGAGTCGAGACTCAATGCTGCGTCTGGCTTGGGCCACTGTCTGACTTAGTGGGGGACCTGTTCTTTCCGAGGGTCCTGCCTCCATGTCTCTTTTTGGCGGGGAAAGGGACTTCTTCACTGGTGGTGAGCGTGAAATGGGGTTAGGTTAGGTTAGGTTAGGTTAGGTTAGGTTAGGTTAGGTTAGGTTAGGTTAGGTTAGGTTAGGTTAGGTTAGGTTAGGTTAGGTTAGGTTAGGTTAGGTTAGGTTAGGTTAGGTTAGGTTAGGTTTTTTTTTTTTTTTTTTTTTTTTTTTTTTTTTTTTTTTTTTTTTTTTCCTAGTGTGTTTTCATTGATATGTCAATGACAATTTTGTATCTGTGTGTTTTTTGTTATTCCTTTGGGTTTACTTATATATCTATGAAGTTTTTTATCGGGCCAAGGCCTATTCAGATGGTGTTTCCTGAAAGGTCTTAGCCAGATGCATAACCCCATGTGTGTATGTGTGTGTGTGTGTGTGTTATGTGGGAGGAGGATAGGAGTGAACTGGTTTCTCCCTTGAGAGGAGGCCGATCCGGATGGAGTTTCCCGGTCGGTCTCCCCTTAAGAGAGGTGCAGTTTGGAATGGGAGGTGGGTGGGATGGGATGGGAAACCTTTTTTATTTTATTTTTATAATATTTTTATACATTTTCATTTTATAAACTTACATTCTACAGTATATTCTAAACATTTTACAGGTTTACATGTGTTGATCTGGTTGTCTGATCGCTCAGATCTGCTGATCCGACGGTTGATCGACCATCCGACCGTTCAGACTTTTGTCATGTTGGTCAGCTGGTCGGTCAGCCGGCCACTATATTTCGCTGTTGAAAATCCAGTTATTTATTTATTTTATACATGAATATTCTTATTACTAAGTGTCTTAAATTTATTTCTTACTTATTCTAGTGGATACATGTTATTTAACTTAGGCAAAATACAAGTACAAAGTCTCTGTGCTTTCTGAGTTGTTTCTTTTGTTATTCGTTACTTTTGTTTTTGTAAAGTAAGTACAAAGTTTATTAATACTAAGTGTTGCTCTGTCTTGCAAAAAATAAAAAATAAAAATTAAAAAATAAAAATAATGTAATTTGTAATATATGTACTAATAAGATAATTATTTCAATCAAGTATTGTCTGTATGATAGTGATTTATTAAATCAATTCTTAAGTCTAATTGTTTTTCTTTTTTATAGTTTTTTGGTACGTGATCAACTTGGGGTAGGGAGCTAGTTGTTTTTATTCCATTTTTTATCTTATTTATTTCTGTTTATTACTATTCTTGTTATCTTTTTACAATAATCCATAAATGGTTTTCTAGTCTCCTTTTGCTTCATTATATCAGGTAAATTGTTGATTGTGATTATAGTGTCTATTCGGTTTTCGGTTTCCATTCTATCGAGCAAATGTACCGGGCATTCGCATATGATGTGCTGAATGGTTTCGTCCTCGGCTTCGTCGCATATACATGTTGATACCTCTTTACATTTATATTTCTTAAGGTATTCCGAGAAACCTCCGTGTCCTGTGAATACCTGTGTTAGTATTGGATCAATGTTGATTTTTCTAATAGTGGGATATGCTTCGGTTGCATCTGGGAAGAATATTTTTGTTGTTTTGGCTGTGGTTTCGTTTGTGTATCTTTCGTTCCACTCTCTCTGTGATGTTTCCCTCGTTATGGTTTTGGCGAAGGAAATAGGGCATTTGTTGTATTTCGCTTTTGTTTTTAGTTTGAGCGCCGCGTCTTTTGCTAAGGAGTCCGCTCTCTCATTTCCACTTATCCCTATGTGTGCTTTGATCCAATATAATGTTATCTGTCTATTATCCTTTTGTATTTCCGTGATATTTTTGTTAACTTGAAAAGCGATGGGATGGAGCGAATTTCCTCTGGCGATTTCTTTGAGCGCTGACATTGAATCGCTTAGTATGTTTACGTTTGTCCTTTTTGCTTGAATCGCTATATCGGTTGCTTCCTTTACAGCGGTCAGTTCTGCCTGGTACACCGAACAATAGTGTTCCAGTTTTATCTTCCTGTTTCCTATTTCCTTGCCGTTTTCCCATATCGTGAGAGCTGCGCCTGTCTTTCCCTCAATCTTGCTCCCGTCTGTATATATATTGTAGTTGTTTATTATTTGTTTCAGTTCGCTTTCCTCAGTGATATTTTCAATTTTGAGTTTGGTTCTTTTGGCTGGATGGGGAAGCTTCTCGAATGCAATGGGTCTTTCTATTTCGATATCCTTAATTGACAACTTATGTTCTTTTTTAATTTCATAGAGCTCTTTGTTTTCTCTGATTCTAATGTCTAGTGGGAGGGTTCCTGATAGTAGTAGGGTTGAGTTTAGTGAGGTGGTTCTGTAGGCTTTGGTCATCTTTTGTGCGAAGCTTCTCTGTATTTTATTAAGTTGTCTCTTGACTTTCTTCTTATTACTCTCCGTCGCCCATGAGCTCGCTGCATATAGGATCGTAGGTTCTACGACCGCTACATACAGCGTTCTCACGAGGTCCGGGTGAAGACCCCATTGTATTTTTGCTGCCGTTGTAAGTTTCTTGAAGAAGTCTATCGCTTTTTTGCATACTTCGGTTATATGTGTGTTGAATCTAAGTTTGTTGTCTATCGTTAATCCTAGTATTTTTATTTCTTTTTCCATTTCGATACGAGTCCCACCCATGTTAAGGTCTAGGTTGCCATATTTTAGTTTGTTGGTTATTGTCATGCACTTGGTTTTTTGCGGTGCAAACTTTAATTTGTGTTTTGACCCCCATTCTTGCACATGTTTGAGTGCTTCGTTTGCCTGTATCTCTATTTGGTCAGTAGTTTCTCCTTCAAATATAAGTACGACGTCGTCTGCAAAGGCCTGGCAGAGAATCCCTCTATGTTCCATTTGCCTGAGCAGGGTGTCTAGTAGGAGGTTCCATAGAATGGGTCCTCCTATTGACCCCTGCACACAGCCTTTGTTTGTTTCTCTCTCTAGTTCTTGGTTGAGATATTTGATGTTGACGCTTCTATCACTCATATAGTTGTAGAGTAGATTTCTTATATTGTCCGGACATTTTGTTTCTATGAGCCTGTACTTGACCATCGGCCACCATGCGTTATCAAACGCTCCCTCTATGTCGAGTGAAATTATGGTTATGATTTTCTTCTGTATAAGCCTGTGTCTGATGTTTTCCAATAAATTGTATAAGGCGTCTTCTGTACCTTTTTGTGGCATGAATCCATATTGGTTTTTACTGATGGTCGGTATTAGATGCCATTTAAGTCTTTCTATTATTATTTTCTCGAATATTTTTCCAAGTACTGGTAATAATCCTATAGGTCTATATGATTTTACATTGGTGTAGTCTTTTCTTCCAGGTTTCCTAATTGTGACTATTGACGCTTTCTTCCATAACTTGGGAAAGTATCCGAGTACCAGGCATTTATTAATCAGCGTTAGGTATATTTTTGTGTCTATGCTGATTGCTTTTGCGCAAATATCGGAAGTTAATCCATCTTCTCCAGGGGCTTTTTTAGGGTTGAAGTTTGCTAGTGCCGTATTGAGTTCGTTTTCTGTGATTGGTGGGTCCATCGTGCCTGTGCTCTTTTCCCGTGAGCCATCCACTATTGTCCTTATATTTTTGTGGTATTCGTTTTCATTTTCAGTGGTGTCCCTCGGGTAGAAGCTTTCCGCAATATGTTCTATTGTTTCAACAGGGTTTAGGCTTTTGTTGTTTTTGACTAACGGGATTTCCGGGTATTGTTTTTTAGTTTTCCCTATCACCCTGTATATGCTATCCCAGATGGTTTCTTTGTTTTGACTACTGCAGAACTCTTTCCAACTATTTGTTTGGGCATTTTTGGCCTCCTCTTCGTATTTTTCTTTAGTTTCCAGGTAATCTTTTATGACTATATCTCTTCTGTCTGCGGCTGCATGACGTATGCGTCTTCTTTTTGTCGCAGTCTCTTTTTTGAGTTTTTCTAGTTTTTCATTCCACCAGGGTATGCTATATTTCTTATTCCTTCTTTTAGGTATGGTTTTTTCACAGGCTTCCTTTATTACTTTTGTGTATTTGTCTATTATTTGTTCTAGTGTGTGTGTATTCTCTATTTTATTAATTGCTGTTGTGGTGATGTTGTTATCTTCCATTTTGCTCTTTAGTATTTCATTAAATTCGCTCCAGTTTGCTTTATTTGTGTTGTATATCTTGGTTGTTTGGCTAAAAGTCTTGTCTACGCTTTTTGTGAAATCTAGTGTAAAAGTTATGGCGTTATGGTCTGAGTTGATTAAGTCCTCTCTCACTTTCCAGTTTTTTGTGTAATTTATCATTTCTGTGGTACATGCTGTGACATCTATGTTGCTGGTGAAGGTCTGTCCTCCTCTTATGGTATTGAATGTTGGTGTGCTGCCTGTGTTTAATACTTGGAGATCGTTTTCGTTTAACATACTTAACATTATTTTGCCTCTTTGGTTTTCTCTGCTGCTATTCCACCATAGGCTTTTGGCGTTCGCGTCTCCTCCTATTATAACGTGTTTTGTTCCTGATTTCTTGATGGCTTGTTCTATGTCCGTTAGATGTTTTCCTATTGGTTGATTTGGTTCAAAGTAGTATGATATAATTATAATTTCTTTGTTTTCTGCCTGTAGCTTTGCGACTGTGATGTTGTTGTTGGTGAATTCAGTACACAGTGTAATGTTTAGCCCTGGGTTGTATATAGCTATGGCAGATTTCACAGGTTCCGCTGTAGGTCCCTCGTTCTGCAGTATTTTGATGCCTGGATAACTCTTTAAGCGTCCTTTGTTCCCGGTGTATGGTTCCTGCAGTAGTCCTAGGTCGAATCGGTGGGTTGTTGCCTCCTGCATCAGTTCGTGCGTGGCCAGCGCTTTCCTCTGCAGGTTGGCCTGTATGATTTTTACTCTTGTTATTTTGTTTTCCTTTTGCGTATTTTTATTCCGGCCTGATTCCCTATCGTTGCCCTTAGCAGTATGTAGTCATGGACCTAGCTAATGCGTCCCACTTCTTTCTAGTGGGGCATTCGTGGTCGAAGGCATTGTGATCTGTTTTTGCCATTTTGCTTTTTGTGCAGTTTGTGCACACTGGCGGCTTGTTTTCCTTTAGTGCTTGGCACTCTGTCCTTTTATGGTGCTCGCCGCAGTGGGTGCACAGCTCCTGTTCTGAGTGGCAATGCCTTCTTCCATGTCCGAATCCTAGACACTTTATGCATTGTATGAGTGGGGACTGGTCCATGACCCTCACACGCTGTATGTCTATGTGGAGGATACCTATTTCTATGAGTTTTGCCCATAATTTAGGTGCGACCTGGATGATAATATGAGCCATTTGGGGGTTTCTCGTCTTTTTCCTATATTTGATCTCGATATTGTTATCCTCCTCGTTTGACTCTAGGAGATGTTTATTTTGTGTTCTTATTGCTTTAACTATTTCTTCATTCTTATGATAGTTAAGGACGTCTTTCATGATGATTAGTGGGTTTTTGTTTTTGGCTTCTTCTACATTCAATTGTTGGTCTGCTTTCTTAATTTTGTCTGCAACCTTTCTGAGTTCCTCCTTGTCGTTGAACCCTATTACTACTTTCCTACCTTTTGCTTTACGCAGCCTGTCTATCCTGTTGCCCTCCTCGGTGGCATTTACCGCTTTCCTAATTTTCTCTACTACTTGGTCGCTTGTTTCTGTTCCTATTTGTGAGTTCACAATGAGAGTGTGCATGGTGCGCAATGGTGTTGCAAGAGGAGTTGGTGCTTTCCTGGCTGTTGTGCTTTCCGATGTTTTGGCGGGTCTCATTGGGGTTTGCGTTTCGATCTTTTTGGCAGTGACTGCTGCGTATGTTGCGCGTTCCTCTGTTGCTGCTACCATCATCTCATTGATCTTTTTAAGCTCCTTATTGTTTTCTTTTAGAAGTTTTCGGTTAGGTTAGGTTAGGTTAGGTTAGGTTAGGTTAGGTTAGGTTAGGTTAGGTTAGGTTAGGTTAGGTTAGGTTAGGTTAGGTTAGGTTAGGTTAGGTTAGGTTAGGTTAGGTTAGGTTAGGTTAGGTTAGGTTAGGTTAGGTTAGGTTAGGTTGGGGTGCGGAGTCAGGAAACCTCCTCGTGGTGCACCCTGGGCAACGGCGGTCATGTTGACCGACGGCCAATATCCTGACGAGAGGTGTTTGGCAGTCGTCACCTGTTGTGGCGGCTGTCTTCGTGTTTGGAGAGGGCACCTTTTGGTTACCCTCGGGTTCTGTCCTGGGGGTGTCGGCGGGCTCGGTGTGCGCTCACCCCGCCGCCGAGCGGGCAGTAGGGGGGAAGTTCTCTCTTGCTGTCACCGTCGTATATCGTAATCCGGTCATATGGAGGTCTGTGGTCACGTCTCGCGCTCCGATCGGACCGAGGGTCTTGGCTTCACCGCCTGGACTGCGAGGGAGAAAACCTCTATAAAAAGTTACCCCGAATCCCAAGCGGCGGCGCACCGTGAGGGGATGCATGGCCGATGGGTAGTTCGGTCGCTAGTGCGAACCACGCCGGAGGGGTACATGCCTGTGCCTCGTCCGTGTACTTAAAGGCTTACCCAGCTACAGGGGGCTCTGGCTGGGTGGACGGTTTATTTCCCCCATACTCGTGGGACTCAAAATGGATTCATTAAATTTTCACAAAAACCCTTTAATTGTTCTGACGAAGTTGCCTTCTTCGGTTCCGGTTTCCGGACCCGGAGAGGCGGAGGTCGGAGGGCGCGAGCCCGAAGACGGATGTTCAGTGAAGGAGACTGAAGGCAAGATGCCTTCAGAGGTCGTTACTGCGGAAAGGTCCGTGACAACCCCGGCTCGAGTTCTTGAGCCGAGGTGTAGTCGCGCGTCCTCAAGCACGAAACGAGGTCGTATGTGGCAGGGGAGCGAGACGGACTCTGTCCGCTCGCGGTCTGGACACAGCAGCGAATCGGAAAGTGAGATGGATGTCCAAATCCACTCCTCTGCCAAGGGATCTGGCCGCCCGCACTCAGTGGGAAAATATGTGGGCATGCGTAAGGCCCAACGAGAATTGGACGCCCAGAGGCGTGAAGCTGCCCGTATGAAAGCAGAAGAGGAAATGGAGGAAACACTACAGTCCTTCATGAAGGCTCCACTCCCTCCGCCGCCAAAAATCCAGCGTGTGGAGGGAGTTGAGGAGGAAAGGGTTGTGCTCCGGGAAGACCTGAAGGAGTGCAACAATCTTATTAGAATGGTGTCCACTAAATCTGGCCACCTGAAAGGGACATACCAGAGGTCCCTAAAGGTGGTGATGGACACCATCAAAAGATTTGTGGAGCAGCCTGAGTCTGCGGCAATTGCGCGCCTCCAGGAGGAAGCTACTAAGTGGAAGGATCAGTGCGCTCGTTACGAGGCGGAAAAGAGGATACAGGCGGAGGAAAACGCCTCCCTTCGCCGCCGCCTTGACCTGCTGGAGGCTGATAGAAGCGTGCAGCCCACAAAGGAAGAATTGGAGCGGTTAGAGGCTCGCCTAACAGCGAGGATTGAGTCAGCAGCGATGGGGCCCGCCCAGAGGCCACCGTTAGCTCATGACTTAAGGGGCAACCTCGAAGCTGCGATGGAGATTGAGCCACCGGTACCACCTGGTCCCGGCAAGGGCAAAGGGAAAGGGAAGGGGAAGGGTAAGGGAAAGGGAGTTCTGCCTCCCACTCCCGCTACTTCCACCCCGGTAGTTGGTCCCTCAAAGACTTCGGACCCCTCCCCATTGCCTACTAATGTGACGACACCAGCTGTCGCGGGACCATCTGGCCTGCAAAAGAAGCTCAAGAATAAGGAAGCGACTCCCGCTCCAGTTATGGTAGAACCGGTGGCCCCTCTTGTCCCTAAAAACAAGAAGAAGGGAGGGAAGAAGAAGGGGGTACCTCAGGGACCGACTGTTGTGCCCCGTCCGCTGCCGCCTGCCCCGGTGTCCCTTGACACGCCATGGAACGTGGTAGCCGGAAAGAAGGCAAAGAAGAGCTCGCCTAGCGCGACAACAGCTGCAAACCAGCAACAGCAGCCACGTAAGGTCGAGCCAAAGCTCCGGCCGCCGCGTTCCGCGGCTGTCATTATCTCTTTGACACCGGCTGCAACGGAGAAGGGCCTCTCATACGCCCAAGTATTAACTGAGGCCCAACAAAAGGTGAACCTCACCGGCCTCAACATACAGAGGCTGAGGCCAAAGTTTGCGGCCACGGGTGCCCCGATGTATGAGGTGCCCGGGGCCAACAGTGAGGAGAGGGCGGACTCCCTGGCCGCGAGGCTAAGGGAGTGTTTTGCAGGGTCCGAATACATTCGAGTGACCCGACCCACAAAGTGCGCGGAGCTACGCCTCTCGGGGTTGGATTATACGGCCACCCAAGAAGCGATAGCGGAGGCCCTCTCCAAGGCCGGTGAGTGTGAGGTAGATTACGTGAAGGTCGGAGAAATTCGTCCCGACCGTTCTGGTCTGGGCACGGCGTGGGCTAAGCTTCCTGTCAAGGCGGCCCAAAAAGTTAGAGGCGCCGGGCGACTGTTAGTAGGCTGGGTTGCGGCTCGAGTGACTGTGCTCGAGCCGCGTCAGTTGCGTTGCTTCCGGTGCCTCGAATCTGGGCATGTTAGGGAGACTTGTCAGGGTGAAGTTGACCGTAGCGGCCTCTGTTACCGCTGCGGTCAGCCGGGCCATAAAGCCCGGCAGTGTGAGGCCGCGCCTAATTGTTCTCTGTGCAGCGCGGCCGGAAAGCCCGCCGGGCATCAGATCGGGGGGAAGGCATGTCCCGCCTCCTCCCGTAAGACCCGTCGTCCACCCCGAAGAGGAAGGCCAGCTGCCGCTGGGGCTACGGCCCAGCCGCAGCCGGAGAGCCCACCGCAGGCCGAGGTTGAGCAGATGGAGATCGCCCAATAATGGCATTTAAGTTCCTCCAGGCGAACATCAACCACTGTGCCCGTGCTCAGGATCTTTTAACCCAGAGCATGGCGCAGTGGTCGGTGCAAGTGGCCGTGGTCGCCGAGCCATATTTCATCCCCCCGCGTGATAACTGGGCGGGGGACGTCGACAGCTCAGCCGCTGGCTCCCCGCCCTTCGAACGTGTAGCGAAGGGCCGGGGATGCGTCGCGGCTCTGTTGGGAGACATTTGGGTAGTTGGAGTTTATTTCTCTCCCAACAGACCCCTCGCTGATTTCGAGTCTTTTCTTGTGCAGTTGGGGGCTCTGGTGGCGCAAGGCCAACCTCACCCGGCAATTGTCGCCGGCGACTTCAATGCCAAGTCCCTGGTATGGGGCTCGTCGGCGACCGATGTCCGTGGTGAGGTCCTGGAGGATTGGGCGATCTCGGCCGGTCTGGCCGTCTTGAATAGGGGGTCGGTGGACACGTGTGTGCGGCACAACGGCGGCTCAATAGTAGATCTTACATTTGCGAGTCCCGCCATCGCACGCCGTGTCCGGGGCTGGAAAGTGTTAGTGGGCGTGGAGACGTTGTCGGACCATCGTTACATTAGGTTCGACGTCTCTGCGTCCGCCGTTTCTCAGCCCGGTGGTAGACCGAGTGCCCCGCATCAGGACGGCCCGCGGTGGGCGTTAAAGCGCCTCGATATTGAGGCCCTAGAACTTGCCGCTCTGGTTATGTCGTGGCTCCCTGTACCGGATGGGCCGGTGCAGGTCGAGTTGGAGGCGGAATGGTTCGGGGTATCGGTGACGGACATTTGTGACGCCGCCATGCCCCGAGTCCGACGTCTCCCGCCCCGACGCCAGGTGTACTGGTGGTCGCAGGAGCTGGCGTCGTTGCGCATTGCCTGTGTTTCGGCGCGCCGCCAGTACGCCAGGCACCGTCGCCGGCGTCTCCGGGGCGAGGAGCACGCAGACCAGGAGCGGCAGCTCTACGGCCTCTACAAGGAGGCGAAGAGAGCGCTGCAGGTGGCCATCAAGAGAGCCAAGGTCGCGGCGAGGAAAGAGTTCATCTCGACCCTCGACAGTGACCCGTGGGGGCGCCCTTATCGCTTGGTGATGAACAAGCTTCGCCCAGCGGCGCCCCCGCTGTCGCAGGGTCTCCGGCCAGAACTTCTGGCCGAAGTCGTCGCGGCCTTGTTTCCGGCCACCGTGGAGTCCACTCCTCCACCGATGGCGCCCCGCGAGTCGGCGCCATCGTCGAGTTCGGCAAGGGATATCCCAGAGGTTTCGCCCGCTGAGTTGCGGGCGGCAGTGTCGCGGTTGCGGGGCAAGAACACCGCCCCGGGTCTCGATGGCATCCCCGCCAAGATCTGGGTGTTAGCCATCGAACACTTGGGGCCGAGGCTCCGCAACCTTTTCTCCGCCTGTTTGGAGCAGGGCGTCTTCCCGTCGCGTTGGAAAACCGGGAAGCTCGTCCTGCTGAAGAAGGAAGGAAGACCCGCAGAGTCGCCGTCGGCCTACCGGCCCATCGTGTTGCTCGACGAGGTCTGTAAGCTCTTCGAGCGAATTATTCACGCTCGCCTCGTCGAGCACCTCGAGAGGGTCGGTCCGGATTTGGCCGACTGTCAATTCGGATTTCGGAAAGGCCGATCCACCGTTCACGCGATTCTGCGGGTGAAGAAACAGGCGGAAGAAGCGGTGGCCCAGGGCAAGGTAGTTATCGCGGTGTCTTTAGACATCTCGAATGCCTTTAATTCGCTGCCCTGGGCCTGCATTCATGAGGCACTGCGGTACCACGTGGTGCCACCCTATCTTCGGCGTCTGGTGCACGCGTACTTGTCAGAGAGGTACGTGGTGTATCCGGGCGCCAATGGGTGGCACCGGAGAGCGATGGTGTGCGGTGTTCCACAGGGCTCAGTTCTGGGTCCTCTCCTGTGGAACATCGGATATGATTGGGTGCTCCGTGGTGCCAACCTCTGGGGCGTCGGCGTCACTTGTTACGCCGACGACACGCTCGTTACTGCGTCTGCTAGGACCTTCCAGGATGCCGCAATTAAAGCGGCGGTGGGTACCGGCCACGTCGTTAGTCGCATTCAGCGGCTGGGTTTGAAGGTGGCCCTTGAGAAGACCGAGGCCCTTTGTTTCCACGGGCCTCGGAAGGGGCCACCGGCCGGTGCCCACATCGTTGTGAATGGGGTGCGGATTCCCATCGGCAAAACGATGAAGTATCTGGGGTTAGTTTTAGATAGCCGGTGGGAATTTCGCGCCCACTTCGAAAAGTTGGGCAGTAAATTGTGTCGGGTAGCAGGTGCCCTTGGAACCCTGCTGCCCAATCTGGAAGGTCCTGGCATCCCTTGCCGAAGGCTGTACGCCGGAGTCGTGCGGTCCATGGCCCTGTACGGCAGTCCCGTCTGGGCCGAGTCCCTGAGCGACCGGTGCGTCGCTCTGCTGCATAAGCCACAGCGTTCAGTGGCGCAGCGTGCGATCAGGGGCTACCGCACGGTCTCATTCGAGGCGGCTTGCGTTTTGGCCGGTTTCATACCGTGGGACCTGGACGCTCTGGCCCTCTCCGCCGCATTTCACTGGCGGGAGGAGGCGTTCGGGCGCGGGGAGAGACCGGCCCTGAGAGAGGTGGAGGCCATCCGTGGCTCCCTCCGCAGAGCCGCCGTGGAGGAGTGGCGTCTCAGGCTGGAGAACCCGATCTCGGGTCAGCGGGTCGTAGCGGCAGTGCGTCCTGTCTTCAGCCAATGGTTGGACAGGCGCCACGGCGCGGCGACGTTCCGGCTGACACAGGTGCTCACAGGCCATGGTTGTTTTGGCGAGTACCTGTGTCGCATAGCCGGCGCAGAAGGGTCGGCCGTGTGTCACCACTGTGACAACTGTCCGCGTGACACGGCCCAACATACTATTGAGGAGTGCCCAGCCTGGGACGAAGAGCGCAGCGCTCTTGCAGCAGTCGTTGGTGTAGACCTCTCGCTGCCGGCTTTGGTGTCAGCCATGGTCGACAGCCGGAGGTCCTGGCGTGCGGTGGCCCTCTTCTGTGAGGCCGTCATCTCACAGAAGGAGAGTGCCGAGAGGGATCGTGAACAACAAGCCGATCCCTCCCGCCGCCAGTCGAGACGGAGGAGGCGCCGGGTTGACGACTGACCGGCGTCTCCCGCCCTGTGGTTTGGGGGCGTTTGGAGAATCCCACCACGGTATCCCCTGCCTGTCGTAAGAGGCGACTAATAGGGGCATCGGGGGTCGCGGGCGCGCAGCGGGGGGCTGTCGTAGCGCCCTTTCCGGTGTGTCGAAATTTGTTTTGTACATAGTTTTTCTTTGTATATACTTCGTCGGCACACCGGGCGACCCCGGGATGACGGCAGCGCGGGTGGTTGGCCTCGTAGCGGCCGTGGACGCCGAGGGCGTCCTTCGGTGCGCGGGGGCTTCTGAGCCCCCCCCACTTGGAGACGGGCCGCAAGGCGGCACCGCGCAGGGGCGGTTTCGGTCGAAAATGGGGCGCTTCTCGCCCCGTGAGCCCGGGACCGTCTCTTATGCGCCGAAGAGGGCCACCGCGGGGTTTTTAGTTGGTATTGCCGGTGTAGGGAATTTGTTAGGGACTCGGCTCAGCGGTCGTCCGGATGTTAACATCTTTCCCGGACGGCTTAACGCTGGGTCGTAAGGCCGGTGAGCCCAACATAACCGCTCCGCCACCCCCCCGGTGGGGCGGTAGTGATAAATCGCTTTTCCCCGCGAAAACAAAAAAAAAAAAAAAAAAAAAAAAAAAAAGATTAGGTTAGGTTAGGTTAGGTTAGGTTAGGTTAGGTTAGGTTAGGTTAGGTTAGGTTAGGTTAGGTTAGGTTAGGTTAGGTTAGGTTAGGTTAGGTTAGGTTAAATTTTATTGTGGGGCGCCATGCCCCACTCTCGTTCCCCTAAACTAAATTAGGGTCCTTAATCATCCCCATGCCCTTCCTACTCTGATCTTTATTTAAAAACAACAGCCTACTCTCCTAATTTCTCCCTTTAAGCCTACTAATCCTAGCTAATGTTTTATTTACTTCTTTATTTATTTCTTAGAGCTAATAAACATAAAAACATTTTTATTCTTATATATAACAATGCGGGTCTTATACTTTACTTACATAGCATTCGTACCTATACATACTACTCTTATATCTGCTTAGTTTCTATCGGGTCCATTGACTTCCTTAACATGATCTACTTATTCTTAATTGTTTACTTCTATTTGCAACTAACTATATATATATCTTCCAATATAACTAATATTATATATTCATATATATACATTAGCTTGCCTTCTTTTATCTTATCTTATTTTCTATTTATTTTACATTTAATTATTTCTGTCTATTGCTTTAGTCTCTATTTACTTATTTCTATGTACATTATTTATTTATTTATATTTTACGTTCCTTTTCTGACGACAGGGGTGATTGAGTGCTTTGGAATTGAGGCACTAATGTAACACGGGTTGTCAGCCGCCACTAGCGACTTAGTCTTAAACAGCGACTTGATCGTCATCTTCCAGCCGCCATTTATACAGTTTGGCTGGTCCCCCCATGCTGGTGTTTTTTCGTACTGTGTCTCCCCTGTCCCATTTTGGGTTGCTACTATCCATGTGAGTATTGTTTGCTCTATTCTTGGAATCACCTTAGCAGTAGGCTACTGCCGACCTCGCTAGACTCTCCCATTTTTGTCTGACAGGGCATTCGACGCTAAACGCGTTGTGGTCTGCTTTCTGGATTTTGGCTTTCTGGCAATTTGAACATGTCGGGGGCACGTCAGCAAGCCAGTCAGCACACTCCTTTCTCAAATGAGGCCCTCCACAGTGGCTGCACACATCCGCGGGGTCGCTGCAGAATCGCCTCCCATGTCCAAATCCCAAGCAGCGCGAGCACTGTATCAAGGGGGACTGGTCGACGACCCTGACCCGCTGGATGTCGATGTGCACATTTCCTGCTTCTGTGAGGCACTTCCAAATTTGTGGAGAGACCCGCAACACCACATTAGACGTCAATTGGTTCCGCGTCCTTTTCCTGTATTTGACTTCTACCCTGTAGTTTCCCTCCTCAATTTTACCCAAAAGATGTTGGTTTTGGGTCTTGAGGGCTTTTTTGATGTCCTCATCTGTGTTGCAGTTGAGGACACCGTTTAGGCTGACTAGGGGGTCTTTGTTCCTCACATCCTCAATGTTTAGACTTCCTCCGGCTCTCCTTATTGTTTCCTTCACCTTCCCCAGCTCCTCTTTCGTCCTACATCCCACTATGATCTTCCGGTCCTTTGCCTTCCTAACTCTGTCTATCCGTATTCCTTCTTCCTTTGCATTGACCGTTTTCCGCAATTTATCGTAGATCAGCTCCCCAGTGTCGCGCTCATCTACTGATGTTACTACTGCCGAGTGCATCACTATATCTGTAGGCGGTTTTGGGTCTTTTGGCTTACTTGCTAACACGCTCGCATATGTGGCTCTTTCTTTGGTATCTTCTTTGATCTCTTCTCTTAGGGTCTCTGTCAGGACACTGTGTTTCTGCATCTCTACTTTCAACGATATCATCTCTGCTTTGTTTTCTTCGAGCAGCTTGGAGTGATCGTTGATTGCTTTTAGTACCTGACCTATTTCCTTTGTTGTTCCTTCCGTTCCTTTCCTTTCTGGTTCCTTATCTTCCAGTGTCTCTATGTCCTCTTCTTTTTGTCCCTTTTTGCTGGCCTCTTCTGCCTCTTTTACCAGTCTAAACATACGTTCGGCAGCCTCAATCACCTCGTTCTTTATCTCCGTCTTTAAGTTCCGACTGCTTCCAATTTGGAGCTTAATTTTAGCTAAGCAAGCTTTTGCTTCAGTCAGTCGGTTCTTATATCCGGACACCCCGATTGCCGATGTGATTGGTGCTGCCTTCGTTTTCGGTTTAGCAGGTTCGGCTGCCCTCTTTAGTTCCTCGGAGCTTTCCATCCGGGACTCTATACTACGCCTTACTTGCGCCACGCTGCTGGTGCTTGTCTTTGGGCTACCTTCCTCGGGTGTTCTCGCCGTTGGCTTTACGCCTGCGTCTTTTGCCGGGGTGCGAAACATCCTTTGTTCTTCTTGGGGGTAGCTTTAGGGGAACTCGTCAATTGTATAATAGGGCACAGTTAGTGTATAGGCTACTGTACCTACCTATTTGTTGTCGAAGGTGATGAATGTAAATGGTTCACCCCTATCGTCAGAAATGGTCGCAATATATGATATATTATCTAACTTTGTCGGTTTTTGCACAGCCACACAGCGTACAATTTGTCCAAAATTAAGTCTACTCTTATTTCTACGGTTACTTATTCTAATATAGTGTATTTTATGTTTCAGGTCCGAGGGCGCAGAGTCAGCAGAGTGAGTTTAATGTAATACTCTCCCGCGAGATGTGAATTCCCTAAAGGTAAGTTGGTGGAGCGTTTTCTGCGCACAAGAGGTGAGTTTTTGGGTTTTGTCGGAGACCGGTAAGAGTTACACGGTTTCTAATGGGGCCAAATTGTAGGATTCCTCAAGAGGTTTCCAACGAGCCCAAACTCGGGTACCCTACCGCCTTATTTACCCAAGTTAGGCTGGGGGGGGTGAGGTTGAATTGAGGGGGGGAGTGGGAGGGGGGTATAGTTTCGTGGGGGATATATTGCGGGGGTGTGAGGTATTTGAGGGGGGGGGGGGGGGGGGGGGGGTAAAAAATTCTAGCAGGGCCAAAGTGTTGTGCTCGTTATGACGAATCCAACGAGCCCAAACTCGGGTACCCTACCGCCTTATTTACCCAAGTTAGGCTGGGGGGGGGGTGAGGTTGAATTGAGGGGGGGGGAGTGGGAGGGGGAGGGGGGGGGGGGGTCTCGTGGGGGTGACTTTTGGGGGGGGGGGGGGTTAGGGGGGGGGGGTTTACTTCGGACAGGTAAGTCGCTGTCAGGGGGTCCACTTATAGTGGAACTGGTCGTCAGGAATCTAAATAAGTAGAATATAGGGTATAATAATAATGTTTCTGCTAAACGTCACTGTCCAACTCGCTCTTGACCGCGTCTCGGTCTTGTCACTTACCACCAGGGTCCCTCTATAATGGAGCTGGTCATACACCACGTGACGTCAGTTAAAAATATACGATTAAATTTAATCAACTTCTACGTTACTGTCCGACTCACGCTTGACCACGACTCTGACCTGGCGCATACGTAATGTGCCCTAGGGGTCTACTTATAATGGCCTGGTCACTACCCCGTGTGACGTCAGTGAGAATATTCTAGAACACTATATAATTCAATTTAAATATTAATTACGTCACTGCCCAGCTCGCGCTTGACGGCGACTCGCACTTGGCACCTACGTCACTTGTTTACGCCAAGGTGCACTAATCACCTTGGAGTCGTCAATCAGTGGTTCACTTGTTAGGTTACACTTTTATTAATTTTGCATTCAGTAAATAGTCAATTCTAAATTTATGATTTCTGTAAATTAACTCCAAATTTGTCGTTATTCTACAGTTATGGTATACTTAATTTAATTTCTAGGTGTTTTTAAAACTT